>OX645060.1:62277881-63527881 GCA_951905685.1 Eumerus sabulonum
GCTTTATCTGTTGATAAAACTTTCGAACGTCACGCCTGCAGTAACACCTCTCCAAATCCTCAACCGCGCGCTTCTCGTGCTCTTTCTTCTTTCTTCTGAGAAGCTTATGCTACTCCCTTCTTTTTAACTCGTAGAGCTCACGAGCTGCTCTTGTTTCTTTATGCAGCGAGGGCTTATATGTCTCCTGCTCCGCTGTGTGAATCCGCCTGCACTTGTCATCGAACCAAAGCTTTTCAGGGCTTGTTTGTAAAGGCTCCACTGCTGTTCTGTTGATAGCGTGGAAGACTGAGGTGTATTGGAGAGCTTAAGGGGGACGCAATCGGTAAAAGCACGAGCGGTTTTTTGGCGATAGTAGCTTTCCGGCGTCATAACTTTGTATTCTTACTCTACTCCGCTGCGTTCGTAATATCCGTAAGCGCATCTTGACTACTACAAGTTAGCCCCTCGGAAAGTTCGGTAATCGATTGATCAAAAGACCGCCAGTTGCCTTTGTGTATATCGCCCCGTAGCAAGATCAATCAGCCTGTGTACGTTATCGGAGGTGGTGTCGTGTAGGCTTTGTTGGCCGATGACTCGTTCAAAGATGCTTTCCTTACCCAACTTAGCATTGAAGTCTCCTAGTCCAATTTGGATGTTATAGCTGGGACATCGGGCATACGTTCTGTCTAGGAGATCGTAGAACTCATATTTGGCGGAGTCATATATGTCTTCCGTAGGGGCGTGGACGCAGATCAGGCTGATGTTAAAAAATTTAGCCTTGATACGAATTGTTATGAGGCGTTCGCTCACATGCTGAAAGCTTAGGACTTTTGGCCTTAGTCCACGTCGAACAACACATCCGCATCCGAACAATCGTCGTCCTCTCTCCCTGTTACGCTGTACACAAATGACGTCACATAATTGCGTTCCCACCCACAACAATTTCCCGTCGCGGAATAAATTTCCCTTTTTTTGTCACCAATGTATAAATGTCAGTTAAAATAAAAAATGCGCTTTTCCGGCGCTTCTGGTTTGTAACGTGGATTGAGACGGTTGGTTTTTTTCTTTTATCCGGTTTTTTGTTCCACACACCTGTTCATCGATCAAACATTTTCGGAACATCGATCGAACATTTTCTGGTCCATCGAGCCAGATCTGACTGAAAACGAATCCAGTGCTTTGATTAAATCAAAAAAAAATCTTTTGTGTGCAAGTGCGAGATTTGATTTCAAGAACTACGTCCTGTGTGTGTGTGTGTGTGTGCGCGGATCTACATTGGGCTGTGCTGCAAGTAAGCTGGAAGTTCTCAAATCCAAGTAAGTGAGTTTATTTAATTATAAATTAGATCACATTATGAAAAACAATAAACTTGCGAGAGTGCTGACGCAGTTGGAAAAAGATGTGTCTAATTTTGCAAAGAGGGGCTCCACCACTCGGACGCCGAATTATTTGTCTGGGCGAATAGCGCTGTTAGAGAAATCGATGGAAACAGCAGAGAATGTGTATGAGGGTTGTATAGGTGAGTTAGGTGATAGTGACGATGCACAATTAGAGGATACCTACGAGAAGTTCCGTGAACTGTATCTTGAGTATCGTGGGGATTTGCTAGATGCAATTGACCAAGTCAAGGTGAAGGAGAAGCAAACCAATGTTGCTGAATCGGATGGGAGTGTTACAACGCCAACTCACAATGCTGACATTCGATTAAAAAGCATCCCAGTGCCAATGTTCTCTGGAACCTTGGAATCTTGGAAGGGTTTCCGTGATCTCTTTGTCTCTTTGGTGCATCATAATTCATCGTTGTCGGAGATTCAGAAAATGCATTATCTGAAAACGAGCATTTCGGGTGAAGCCGATAAGATTCTATCGCATTTAGGAATTGCAAATGGCAATTATCTCAAGGCGTGGGCGATTCTTCAAGACAGGTATGATCACCCACGATTTCTGGTCAACGCACAGTTGAAATGCTTTTTCGAGCAGCCTACTATAACCCAAGAGCGTTCTGACTCCATCAAGGAACTTTTAGACACATCAACGGAGATTCTGCATAGTCTTGATAACTTGAAGGTGCCCACCAACCAGTGGGAAGTGCAAATCATTTATGTTCTACTGCAAAAATTGCCTTTAAAAACCCAACAGCTTTGGGAGGAAAAACTCTGCTCCCGGGAGAATAATAAAGAACTCCCATCTTTCGCGGTATTTAGGCAGTTTCTCGAAACAAGGTTCCGTGCTCTGGAAGTAGTCAATTATCAGCAAGGAAAAACCCCTACAGGACCATCAAATAAACCTACCCAGAGGAAATCTTTTCTTGCGCAAGCCTCCACTTCCAAATTTTCATGTAAGCTCTGCAATAAGGGTGATCACGCGATTCGTAAATGTAACAGGTTCTTGAAGATGAGCATTAACGATCGTTCCCACACCGTATCCAAGTTAGGTTTGTGTAGAAACTGCTTGGCATATAGTCATCTCGCTGAAGGGTGTCCAAGTAGTCGCAGGTGTTATTATTGTCAGCAGGCTCACCATTCATTGCTACATAATTCAGCTCTGCAAAACAATAACCAAAAATCGCATCCTCACTCGTGCACTACTTTTGTGTCTAACCAAAGGCCCCAACACAATGCTTCTAGATCCGTCTTGAATCCAAATGCAGTGAACTTTCACACGTTTGAAACACAACAACGGTCTCCACACATACAAGAATCGTCGAATGAAGAACAACCATGCTGCAGTAAATCTGTTCATACATATCACTCAGTGGCGCATACGGATACCCATGTCATGCTAGCCACAGCTATGGTCAAAGTCTGTAGTCCATCAGGGACAGACATTTTACTCCGAGCTTTACTCGATTCCGGTTCCGAGGCTTCCTTTATCACGGAATCCGCAATTCAATTATTAGGCCTAAAGCCTAAATCAACTTCGGTCGAGGTAACTGGGTTAGGTTTGGTCAGCAGTGGCACATGCAGCAAGATTGTTGATGTAACGATTGTATCCAACCATTCAACATTTAGCTTGCACACACAGGCCCTAGTTCGTAAGTCACTGTCTGGGCATATCCCGGCCCAAACGATCTCCATAGCCAACTGGAGACACCTCGATGGCTTGAGTTTAGCCGATCCATACTTTTTCAAGCCAACCAAGGTAGATGTCTTGTTAGGAGGCGATGTACTAGCGGCTATTCTACTACCAGAGTTGATTCGACCCAGTAATCCTAATTGGCCTATAGCACAAAAAACAGAGCTGGGATGGATTCTATTCGGACGTGCACCGTTTTTGACACATACAATTAAAACTTTCCATCAAACATGCAAAATGGAAGCTGGCATGCGACAATTTTGGGAGTTAGAAGAAACACCGTTTCAGGTGGTCGAAACACCAGAAGACATTGCGTGTGAGAAACACTTCCTAATGAACATCAAAAGAGTACCGGATGGTCGGTGCGAAGTCGCTCTTCCCTTCAAAGGTAATGTTCGCCCAGTGCTAGGACAGTCAAAGGAAGGCGCTCTCCAGAGATTTAAACAACTAGAAGTGCGTCTACGTAAAAACCCAAACTATGGAAAAGAATACGTCACATGTCTAGAAGAATACAGGACGATGGGCCATATGTGTGAAGTTGAAGAACTCATGCTCGAAAAAACACAACACTACTTCCTACCACATCACGCCGTAGTAAAAGAAAGTAGTTCAACGACCAAGCTTAGGGTAGTTTTTGATGCGTCATTCAAATCATCGGATGGAACATCGCTCAACGACCGACTTATGATAGGACCAACTCTTCAAAATAATATCGTTGATATCATCCTCAAGTGGAGGCTGTACAGGTACACTTTTACAGCCGATATTGAAAAAATGTATCGCCAGATTTGGATGGATGATAAGGATTCTTTTTATCAGTTGATATTTTGGAGAAAGGATCCATCGGAGCCGATCAAAATCTATCGACTCAACACTGTAACTTTTGGTACAGCGTCCGCACCATACTTGGCCATTCGAACGCTCAAATGGTTAGCAGAGGAATTGTGCTCTCGGTTTCCACGCGCATCAAAAATTATCCAAGAGGAGATGTATGTGGACGATTTAATTTCTGGGGCACACACACTCGAAGAAGCTACGAGAAAAATCATGGAAGTCAAAACAGCATTGGGAGAAGCGGGATTCAATCTACGCAAATGGACGTCGAACACTGAAAGTCTATTACAGGTTGTGCCATCGCACGAACAGGAGAAAACCTTTTCATTCCATGCAAAAGACTGGCAACTCAAAATGCTGGGTATTCAATGGCATCCTGGTTCAGATTGCTTCTTGTACAACTATACCGCACCAAGCCATCCAAAACCAACCAAAAGGTCTATTTTGTCCACCATAGCGAAACTGTTCGATCCAATGGGCTGGATCTCACCGTGCATAATCAAGGCAAAGTGCTTCATCCAGTTGCTTTGGGCAAAGCAGCTGACCTGGGATGAACCTGTGGAAGAAGAGCTTGCAAGAGATTGGAACATCCTATTTCAGGATTTGGAAGCAATAAACAAAATCAGGCTGCCTCGATGGGTACATTTTCGGCAACAGCTCGACAAGGTGGAAATTCATGGTTTCGCGGATGCATCGGAGAAAGCTTATGGAGCTGCAGTATATCTACGGGTGCCAGGTCAGAATAATTCGATCCACATGGAACTTCTTCTTTCCAAAACTCGCGTCGCTCCCCTTAGGCCAGTGAGCATCCCCCGTCTAGAACTATGCGGAGCAGTGTTGCTAGCGAGACTCATCAACCTTGTCACAAGGGTCCTCAACTTGAAGAATGCCAAAGTTTATTCCTGGACCGATTCAACAATTACGTTGTGCTGGATAAAATCCTCTGTAACGAGATGGGAACCTTTCGTTGGCAACCGTGTGGGAGAAATTCATAGGTTGACAGATCCTTCCATTTGGAATCACGTACCTTCGGAGCACAACCCTGCCGATTTGGCTTCTCGAGGTGTACTGCCTTCGGCGTTAATACAGGAGCATTTATGGTGGAATGGACCGACATTTCTCAACTCGGGGTGGGATTTTCAAATGCCAAACCAGCCAACAAATTTAACAACCGAAGAAGGGCAGCGGCACAAGCGTTGCCTCTGCGTAGAAACAAAAGATAATCCAGTTCTGCAGTTAGTAAATAAGGTGTCTACGTGGCCAAAATTGGTAAGAATCGTGGCATATTGTCTGAAGTTTATCAGTATTTTACGACACCATCGCGAATTCCAGAGCCACGAACCAAGTCGACGAAACAAAACCAAAAACGCCATCATACCTATGACGCCAGCAGAGCTGGACCAAGCGACAGTGATATTGATGCGAATCGCCCAAAAACAAAGCTTTCCAGAAGGTATTTCAAAAACAAGAGGTCTAGGATCACTAAATCCTTTTGTAGATGGCAACGGCATCATCCGAGTTGGGGGTAGACTTAGTCAAGCGAACATATCCTTCAACCAGCAACACCCAATCATCCTGGACTCAAGACATCAAATCACTCTATTAATTATACGAGACGCGCATCTAAAATCCCTGCATGGAGGCATTCAACTAATGATGGCGAACATAAGAAGCAAATATTGGATCCTTCAACTAAAACGAGCGGTAAAAAAGTACATACGCAGCTGTGTGGTTTGTCACAAGTTTCAAGCACGAAAGGCCCAGCAGCTTATGGGAGAACTACCGTCACCTCGAATCACTGTATCAAGACCTTTTACACACACCGGTATAGACTATGCGGGCCCCATAAACATAAGAGCATGGAAAGGTCGTGGAGCTAAATGTCACAAAGGATATTTGGCCATCTTCGTCTGCCTAGCCACGAAAGCAATCCATCTGGAAGTGGTCAGCGACTTAACGACGCAAGCGTTCCTGGCTGCTTTTCGGAGATTCACGTCACGTCGGGGAGTCTGCGCTCAAATCTACAGTGACTGCGGCACAAACTTTGTAGGGGCGAATGCCGAACTAAGGCGACTGTTGAAAGGTGGAACCCAGGACTATAAGGAAATAACCAATATATTAGCAACCGAAGGAACCCAGTGGAACTTCATTCCTCCCGCGTCTCCCCACTTCGGAGGACTGTGGGAAGCTGGTGTAAAAAGTGTGAAATTCCATCTTAAGAGAATAGTGGGAAATGGGACGCTTACCTACGAGGAACTTTCCACATTCCTGACACAGGTAGAAGCGTGCCTTAATTCGAGACCACTTTGCCCCTTAACAGACGACCCCGCGGATTTTCAAGCATTAACACCGGCACACTTCCTTATTGGACAGAGTTTACACACTATTCCCGAACCCGACCTGACCTTAGCGAAGCAGAGTTTAACTGATCGTTGGAAAGCCCTTCAACTACATTTGCAGACATTTTGGAAACAGTGGCAAACTGAATACCTTAACCGGCTTCAACACCGACCAAAATGGATGAAACTACGACCACAGTTCAAGGAAGGGGATTTGGTGCTCATTAGAGACGAACGACTTCCTCCCACAAAATGGAGCTTAGGCCGCATAATAGCAACTTATCCTGGACCAGACAACATAACAAGGGTGGTAAAAATCAAAACGCAGCACGGGGAATTCCGGAGACCAATAACAAAGTTATGCTCACTTCCAAGTAACGACGCTAACGAATCCTCACACTCAGAATAAAATTGTATGAACACCTGCAATCGACACTGTCATCATGCAGATCCTATCCAACCTCTCAACCAGCATGCAAATACATGCGACTACGCCCACACTCATTCCAAATACGACCCAAACTTCAAAATACAGTCCACTCTCTTGCAAATAGCAAAGCACACACACCAATGCACACCAACGAGGGACCGGCAACACAACCCAACACAACCCAACACAACCCAACACGACCCAACTCAACACAAATAAAATAAATTTCAAGCTAATCAACCGAATTACAATGAAATTGCTTAAATTATAAACTAACATAAATAACTTAAAAAAAAAAAAAAAAAAAATATGTACATATATATATATACATATATTCGTTCATTTGATTTCTTTCTTGCTTACATATGCATGCAAGTACATTATATACATACATATATACACTCTCTATTCTCTTTTCACGTCAATTTTCGTGGACATGGGAGTCTACACATAGTCGAAAATCTTCATAAATACGAGAACGAGACATTCAGGGTGAAGCAACACGTAGAACAGACTATGGTGAGAAGCAAAAAACACGGGATTGGAAGAGATGATCTTCGCTCATCGGAGGGGGGAGAATGTTACGCTGTACACAAATGACGTCACATAATTGCGTTCCCACCCACAACAATTTCCCGTCGCGGAATAAATTTCCCTTTTTTTGTCACCAATGTATAAATGTCAGTTAAAATAAAAAATGCGCTTTTCCGGCGCTTCTGGTTTGTAACGTGGATTGAGACGGTTGGTTTTTTTCTTTTATCCGGTTTTTTGTTCCACACACCTGTTCATCGATCAAACATTTTCGGAACATCGATCGAACAAGCTCTCTTTACATGCAAGAAAGCCATAGGGAAAAAATGGGGGTTCAATCCCAAGATTACCCTAGGGCTCTACACCACGGTCGTTAGACCCAAATTAATGTATGGAGCGACTGTCTGGTGGACAGCACTGGACAGGACAACATACCTCAAACAATTCGAGAAGGTACAAAGGCTGGCGTGTTTATGCATTAGTGGGGCCCTCAGGTCCACCCCAACGGCTGCACTTACTCGACCTTACACCACTCGATATTTTCGGCAAGCAAATTGCCACACAAACGGCCATTAGACTTAAAGCCAACTCGAACTGGAAGAGCTACGTCATTGGCCACTCCTCGATCCTGATTAACAGGTCAACCATGGCAGAAAACCTAGACCTCACAGAACCCACCACAGTCTTGGAAAAAAACTTTACAACGGACAGACAAAACTGGACTCGCCAGACTCAACCTCGCAGAAACTGCGTAGACTTTTATACTGACGGGTCTAAAACCAAAGACGGGGTGGGTAGTGGAGTATTCTGTAAACAACTTAAGCTAAACAAAGCTCTAAAACTATCTAATCACTGCAGCGTTTTCCAGGCGGAACTGTTGGCAATAAAAGAGGCTCTGTCCTGGCTAAAGTGGAACGTGATATCCACCACGGATATCCGCATTCTCACGGATAGCCAAGCAGCCTTAAGGTCGCTGGAGTCCTATGTGTACACATCAAAAACTAGCTTCGACTGTCGCCTATCTCTTAACGAGATGGCTGAACAGTTCAACATACAACTTATATGGGTACCGGGACACAGCGACATCACTGGAAATGAAAGAGCCGACACACTCGCCAAAAAAGGAACGACGCTACAATCAACTGCGGTTTGTGAGGGTATACCCTTCGCAACCATTAAACACAATCTCACTACCCTCGCCAGGGCCGAGACGAACCGGAGATGGACCCCGGCTCGATAGTAAACGGAGTAGGAGTATTATCTCCCTAAATAGAACTGACATCTATAAAGTCATAGGTGTCATCACAGGACACTGCCTTATTGGCAGTCACGCGCAAAAACTAGGTATCACTCCGAATGATTTTTGTAGGAGCTGTCTAGACGAGGGCATGGGCCCGGACATAAAGGGTAAAGTTGTTGATTGCTCTCAACCTGGCGAGATGCCAGCAACGATCCCTGTTTAAATGCCCGGGTCAAGTTGACATACGGCCTCCTCGCGGCGCCCTCTGGATAGCCTCTTCAACAACCGTTGGGAGGTGAACAAACGTATGCAGCGAAAAAAACCCCGACCAGAATGGCGGTTGTGCGGCGGGCTAACAATCCGCCCACGTAAAAAAACCCAAAGTTATGAATGAGCAAGATGCCTCGGATACACGGACGGATACTCGACGACGACAACGCACGAAAAAGGAACACGATTTGCGAGTATGCTCCTGGAATGTCAGAACCCTGTACACTCCCGGAGCTGCTCATAAACTAGAAGGAATCCTCACGCAGTACAAGGCGGATATTACTGCGGTCCAGGAAATACGCTGGATAGGAAACGGTATGATTAGGAAGAAAAATTGCGACATTTATTACAGCTGTCACAAAAGGTTGCACTTACTGGGATGCGGATTTGTCGTGGGAAAGCGGTTAAGGTCGAAGGTCATCGACTTTAAACCTATAAGTGATCGCCTGGCTGTGATCCGCATCAGAGGCAGATTTTATAACATCAGCCTTATATGTGCACACGCCCCTACCGACGAGGCTGAAGACCCTATCAAGGAGGACTTCTATGACCTCCTGGACAACGCCTACGGAGCTTGTCCGGAGTACGATGTAAAAATCATGCTTGGGGACTTCAACGCCAAAATCGGAAAGGAAAACACCCTTGGCGGAGTGATCGGAAAGCACAGCCTCCACGATACAACAACAGATAACGGCTTCCGACTCGCTGACTTTGCGACAGCTCGTAATGCGGTGATAAGTAGCACAAGATTCCCTCGCAAGCGAATCCACACAGCAACCTGGCGATCTCCGGACGGTCGAACCGCCAACCAAATCGACCATGTGCTCATTGACGCAAGGCACGCGTCAAACATCCTGGATGTGCGAACATTCAGAGGGGCAAATGTCGACTCTGACCACTTCCTCGTAGCAGCAAGATTCAGAGCTCGACTGTCCAATGTCAGAAAGCTGCACCAGCCCATCAGGAGGAGGTTCGACATTGGGCGCCTGAGCACACCGGAGGTTGCCAGAGTCTACAGGGAGCAGCTGAGCGAAAGACTCTACGGTATGCCTACGTCGAACACAAATGCCAATAATATGTGGCTGCATTGCCGCTCAGCCATTCAGGAAGTAGCCGAAACCACCTTAGGATACCTACCACCCCCGACAAGAAACCCGTGGTATGATGGCGAGTGTGAGCAGAAAAAGGCAGCAACCGACGAGGCGTACCAAAAGGCGCTGCAGAGGAAAACCAGGGCAGCGCGAGAAGAGTACCGAGCCAGAAGAAGGGAGGAGAAGAAATACTGCGACAAAAGAAAAGAATCTTCGCAGCCTCCCAGCTCAAGGATATCGAGGAGTCTAGGGATAGACATAAAATACGAGCCTTTTACAAGAAAGCCAAAGGCCTTGCAGGAGGCTTCAAAAAGGGCACCCTGGCTCTTCGAAACTGCGAGGGTAATCTTGTCACCGACCCGCAGGGAATAGTGGATGTATTTAAGCAGCACTTCCAGCAGCTGCTTAACGAGCATGACCAAGAGAGAGTGGTAGGGACTGAGGAAATCCCAACTCCAGCCGCTGAAGTAGTCCTCCCACCCAGCATAGAAGAAGTCGGCACAGCTATTCAGAAGCTGAAGAACACCAAGGCCGCAGGCTCAGATGGCTTGCCATCAGAGCTCTTCAAGGCTGGCGGCGATGTTCTGGTAGGGAGCATGCACCAGATCATCTGCAGAATTTGGGAAGATGAGAGCATGCCCGACGACTGGAATACCAGCTCCATATGCCTCATCCACAAAAAAGGCGATCCTACCTCTTGTAAGAACTATAGAGGTATATCCCTGCTCAATGTCGCATACAATATCCTGTCCAGCGTATTGTGTGAACGTCTAAAACCATTTTGCACCGCACTAATCGGCAGCTACCAGTGCGGCTTCCGGCCCGGCAAATCAACTATAGACCAAATTTTCACACTTCGACAAATCCTGGAAAAGACCAACGAGTTTCAAATCGATACACACCATCTTTTCATCGATTTCAAAGCCGCATACGACAGCATTCATCGTGAAGCACTGTTTGGGGCGATGGCCGAATTCGGGATCCCGGTAAAACTGATCCAGTTGTGTCGCGCCACGCTAAAAAACACGCGATGCACCGTGCAACTCGGTTCTAGGACCTCGGAACCATTCGAAACATGCACCGGATTTCGGCAAGGAGATGCGCTGTCATGTGACTTCTTCAACCTGGTGCTGGAGCAGATAGTGCGACGGGCAGGCGTCAACAGGGAAGGCACTATCTTTTACAAGTCCATCCAGCTGCTAGGATACGCGGATGATATCGACATCATCGCGTGTTCTCGCCGTGGCATTGTGGAAGCATTCACGGCGATTGAAGAACAGGCGAAACGAATTGGCCTTAAGATCAATGAGGACAAAACGAAATACATGCTGTCAAGCAAAAACCAATCCGTCGCTCACCACCTGGGACAAAACATAACAATTGACAGCTATAATTTCGAGGAAGTTAAGGAGTTTGTCTACCTCGGGGCAAACGTAAATTCCACAAATGACACCACAGTGGAGATCTGGCGTAGAATCGCCCTTGGCAACCGCTGCTACTTCGGCTTGTCCAAACAACTGGGGTCAAAACTCCTCACTCGAAAGACCAAAGTCATGCTTTACAAAACGCTCATTCTGCCAGTCTTGCTGTACGGAGCCGAAAGCTGGACGATAAACAGGACAGCGGAGCTGATTTTGGGTTCGTTCGAAAGAAAAATTCTGCGCCGGATATTTGGTCCTGTCTGTGAGGAAGGTGAATGGAGAAGAAGACACAACCGCGAACTCTACGAGCTGTACCAAGATGTGAATATAGTCCGGAAGGCAAGGAGCCGTCGACTACACTGGCTCGGCCACATCGAGCGCATGGACATCAACGCTCCAGCTAAGAGGGTCTTCGACTCCGAGCCTCCTGGTTCGAGAAGAAGAGGAAGACCGAACCTCCGGTATAAAGACCAAGTAATCGCGGATGTAAGACATCTTGGTCTTGACAACTGGAAGCAGCGTGCCCGGGACCGTCAAGGATGGAAGGCCGCTATAGCTCAGGCTCAGGTCCTCCATGGATCGCAGGCCTGATAAGTAAGTAAGTAAGTCTAGACGAGGAAGAGGTCGAATCCATCCATCACCTCCTCTGCGCATGCCCGGCATTCTGCACAATCAGGAAACGATACCTAGGATCATACCTCCTTAACGATCTGACCGAAGTTCAGCAAGTAGGGATATCTGATCTTCTTAATTTCTTAAGAAGCACAAAATGGTTCCACGAATAGGGGGCTAAGCCCCCTCGTAGCTACACAACGGGCCTCCCTGGCCTATGTGTGTTCTTCCCATCTCTGGGAAGGCTACGGTCTTACCTACCTACCTACCTACCTAGCCCTTAAGTTCTCCGCGGATCTGCTTTGAACTCAATAAACTTGTTTTTATAAAAAATTGATTTTTGAGTTGCTGTATTTTTGTTGATTTTATTTCGTAAGATCTTGTATTCAGTTTCATAATATTTTGTTTCTCCTACTATTTTCCCATTTTCCATATAATTTGTCTCTTTTTACATTCTACAATGATGTCCGGCGTTATCCAAGGGTTATTTTTCCGTACTTTGGAAACTTTTCTCATGATTATTGATTTCTTGTAGATATATTTTAGTTTACAAGCAAATTTATTGTACATTGTTTCAGCATTTTCCTCTTTTAAAACCGAACTCCAATTTTCTTCTTGAATGAGTTGGTTAAATTTCGAATTGCATATGTGTGAAGCACTAACAACATGTATGTATTAGAGTTTTTAGGATGGCAAAGGACTAACAAAGGCCTCGTAGGGGTAGCACCTATCCGACGGATTCTGGCCTGCTAAAAAGCTAGAAGAGGCACCGCAGTCGAACATCTTACGGTACTGTTAGTAAGTCTTATCCCCATCTCGTCGTGGTGCCAGCTGGAGATTTTCTATGGAACTTGCAGACGGGGAAGGGCGAATGGTGAGCCTCATGCGCCAAAAAAAAAAAAAACAGGATTAGTCGGTTGGGCTATGGCCTAGTAAGCCGTAACCGTAAAAAAACCACAAACTCCGAAACAACCACAAGCCTCGGATATAACGGACCGGATTTATGTTGACGACCCTTGCAAAAAATTAAAAAAGGACAACGGTCTTCGGCTTTGTACGTGGAATGTTAGGTCCCTAAACAGACCACGATCAGCCGAACAACTTGCGGACGCCCTAGACCGCTATAAAGCGGACATAACCGCCATCCAAGAAATGCGATGGAATGGACCGGGTATAAAACGAATGAAAAACTGCAATATTTACTACGGCGATTGCTATAGGGAGAGAGGGCAACGATTGTTTGGATGCGGATTTGTTGTTCGAGGTGGAGTTAGGCAAAAAGTCCTAAGCTTTCGGCATGTGAGCGAACGCCTCATAACAATCCGTATCAAGACCCAATTTTTTAACATCAGCCTGATCTGCGTCCACGCTTCCACGGAAGACAAGGATGACTCCGCCAAAGATGAGTTCTACGTTCTCCTAGACAGAACGTATGCCCAATGTCCCAGCTATGACATCAAAATTGAACAAGGAGGCTTCAATGCTAAGCTAAGTAAGGAAAGCATCTTTGAACAAGTCATCGGCAAACATAGCCTACACGACACCACCTCCGATAACGGACACAGGCTGATTGATCTTGCTACGGGACGAAATCTTCTTCTAGCCAGTACGCGCTTCCCGCACATCGATATACACAAAGGCACCTGGCGGTCTTTTGATCAATCGACTACCAACCAGATTGATCACATAGCGATCGACGTCAGACACTCCTCCACTATTCTTGATGTTCGAACTTTCCGAGGGGCTAACATCGACTCGCACCACTATCTTGTAGTAGCCAAGATGCGTTTACGGACATCACGAACGCAACGGAGTAGAGTAAGAATACAAAGTTATGAAGTCGGAAAGCTTCTATCGCCAGAAACCGCTCGTGCTTTTACAGATCGCGTCTCCCTTAAGCTCTCCAATACACTTCAATCCTCCACGCTATCAATAGAACACCAGTGGAGCCTTTACAAACAAGCCCTGAAAAGCTATGCATCCGAAGTCTTGGGTTTCAAGGCCCCACCACGAAGAAGCACCTGGTTCGATGACGAGTGCAGGAGGATTCATACAACGAAGCAGAACTGAGGATTTGGAGAGGTATTTCTGCAGGCGTGACGTTCGAAAGTTTTATCAACAGATAAAGCGAACATGCCAAGGATATAAAACCAGAACGGAAGCCTGCAGGAATGAGAACGGACACCTAGTAGTAGAATCGCAATCGATGCTGAGAATATGAAAAACCACTTCTGCAGACTGTATAACGGCGATGTTAGTCAATATACCCCTGTCAGGCAGAATGATACATTTCTAATCGACGAAGACCGCAGAGAATTCTGTCCCCCTGAACTCGACGTAGTTAAGATTGCCATATCGAAGCTCAAGTCGAATAAAGCTGCTGGCAGAGACGGACTGTCTGCTGAGCTCTTCAAGGCAGCTGGGGACGACCTGGTTAGGGGCATGCATCAGCTCATCTGTAAGATATGGTCAGAGGAAAGGATGCCCGAGGAATGGAGTCTCAGCATCGTATGCCCGATCCACAAGAAAGGAGACCCCTCTAATTGAGCCACCTATAAAGGAATAAGTCTCCTTAACATCGCCTACAAAATCTTCTCTGCCGTTTTGTGTGAACGCCTGAAGCCATTTGTAAATAAGCTGATAGGTCCTTATCAGTGCGGATTCAGGCCAGGTCCGCCATCGACCAAATCTTCACACTACGACAGATCCTGGAAAAAACCAATGAATTCCAAGTCGACACTAAACACCTACTTGTCGACTTCAGAGCCGCATACGACAGCGTAATTAGAGACGAGCTATACAACGCTATGTCTACCTTTGCCATACCTGCTAAACTCATCAGACTATGCAGGATGACTTTGGAGAATACTCGCTACTCCATCCAAATCGGTGAACACCATACCGATAGTTGTGATGTCAGAAAAGGATTTAGGCAGGGCGTTGCGCTGTCGTGTGATTTCTTCAACATCATATTGGAAATGATTGTGCAAAAATCACTGGCTAATACAAGAGGCACAATCTATTTCAAATCCTCGCAACTCCTTGCATACGCCGACGATATTGACATAATAGTTAGATCACAGAGATGTCAATGAGGCGTTTGCGAGTATTGAGATCGAGGCGGCGAAAGTTGGTCTGGCGGCAAACGAGGGCAAAACTAAATATATGCTGTCATAAAAAAGGACGCTCACCACCGACGTCTTGGTCAGAACTTCTGTATTGGCAGATATAAGTTCGAGGTAGTTAGGGACTTCGTCTACCTTGGCTCTGCAGTGACCTGGAGCAACGGCATCAGTTCCGAAATCAAACGCAGAATCACTCTTGCCAATCGCTGTTTCTTTGCGCTCAGGAGGCAACTGAGTATTAGAGCCCTCTCCCGAACGACAAAGTTGACTCTATATAAGATCCTTATCATCCCGGTCTTGTTGTACGGCGCAGAAGCTTGGACACTATCAAAAGCGGATGAGGAGGCCCTTGGTCGGTCCGGGAGAAAGATTTCGCGCGTGATTTTCGGGCCTATAAACGCAGGGCCTATAGGGGCATGGAGGAAAAGATTCAACCACGAACTTTAGGGTCTACGGACTCAACGCCTAAGATGGCTGGGCCATGTAGAACGAATGGACACCACAGCTCCAGCTCGGAGAGTCTTTGAATCCAACCCCGAGGGACGAAGAAGCAGAGGACGGCCGCACTTGAGATGGTGCACACAGGTGGAAGGGGATCTCAGCCAACTGGGTGTGTGGCAATGGAAAAGGCTAGCAAAAGATCCTGGTAGATGGGGGGACATGTTGGTCGAGGCCCAGAATCCAGAATTCAACCCGAACTGTAGCGCCCGTTAAGAAGAAGAAGAAGATTTGAGTTTTTATGTAGTACATTGTTGGATATTGGTCGATGATTTCGTTTTCTATGACTGCAGTGTAAATTGGATTATCGACTTTGCTAACTAAGATGTGATCAATCAACGACTTGGTTTCAATACGTGGGTCAACTCTCGTGCACTTTGTTATGACGTTCATAAGTCTCGATGATGCAAGCATCTTCAAATATTCTTTTACATATCTTAAGGTCAGTTTTGAAATTTGAACACCAATGTTTACTTACTTATCAGGCCAGCGATCGATGGAGGATCTGAGCCTGAGCTATAGCTGCCTGCCATCCTTGACGGTCTCGGGCACGCTGCTTCCAGTTATCAAGACCAGGATGTCTTACATCCGCGATTACTTGGTCATTATACCGGAGGTTCGGTCTTCCTCTTCTTCTCGAACCAGGAAGCTCGGAGTCGAAGCTGGAGCGTTGATGTCCATGCGCTTGATGTGGCCGAGCCAGTGTAGTCGACGGATCTTTGCCTTCCGGACTACATCCACATCTTTGTACAGCTAGTAGAGTTCGCGGTTGTGTCTTCTTCTCCATTCACTTTCCTCACACACAGGACCAAATATCCGGCGCAGAATTTTTCTTTCGATAGAACCCAAAATCAGCCCCGCTGTCCTGTTTATCGTCCAGCTTTCGGCTCCGTACAGCAAAACTGGCAGTATGAGCGTTTTGTAAAGCATGACTTTGGTCTTTCGAGTGAGGAGTTTTGACCCCATTTATTTGGACAAGCCGAAGTAGCAGCGGTTGCAATGGGCGATTCTCTGCCGGACCTCCACTGTGGTGTCATTTGTGGAATTTGCGTTTGCGTCGAGGCAGACATACTCCTTAACTACCTCGATATTGTAGCTATCAATTGTTATATTGGATTGGTTTTTGCTTGACAGCATGTACTTCGTCTTGTCCTCATAGAACTTAAGACCAACTCGTTTCGCCTGTTCTTCAATCGCCGTGAATGTCTCCACAATACCACGGCGAGAGCACGCGATGATATCGATATCATCCGCGTATTCTAGCAGCTGGACGGACTTGAAGAAGATTGGGTATTCCCTGCTGACGCCTGCCAGCCGCACTATATATGGTCGGTCTATAGTCGATTTGCCGGGCCGGAAGCCGCACTGGTAGCTGCCGATTACTGCGGTGCAAAATTACCGCAGGCAAGCCATCTGAGCCTGCGGCCTTGTTATTTTTCAGCTTCTGAATAGCTGTGCCGACTCCTTCGATGCTGGCTGGGAGGACTACTTCAGCGGCTGGAGTTGGGATTTCCTTGGTCCCTACCACTCTCCCTTGGTCATGCTCATTAAGCAGCTGCTTAAATATTTCCACTATTCCCTGTGGGTCGGTGACAAGATTACCCTCGCAGTTTCGAAGAGCCTGGGTGCCCCTTTTGAAGACTCCTGCAAGGCCTTTGGCTTTCTTGTAAAAGGCTCGTGTTTTATGCTGCGAAGATTCTTTTCTTTTGTCGCAGTAGTTTTTTCTCTTCCCTTCTTCTGGCTCGGTACTCTTCTTGTGCTACCCTGGTTTTCCTCTGCAGCGCCTTTTGGCACTTCTCGTCAGTTGCTGCCTTTTTCTGCTTACACTCGCCATCATGCCACGGATTTCTTGTCGGGGGTGGTAGGTATCCTAAGGTGGTTTCGGCTACTTCCTGAATGGCTGAGCGGCAATTATTGGCATTTGTGTTCGACGTAGGCATATCGGAGGGTCTTTCGCCCAGCTGCTCCTTGTAGGCTCTGGTTACCTCCGGTGTGCTTAGCCGCCCAATGTCGAACCCCCTCCTGGTGGGCTGGTGCAGCTATCTGACATTGGACAGTCGAGCTCTGAATTTTGCTGCTACGAGGAAGTGGTCAGAGTCGACATTTGTCCCTCTGAATATTCGCACATCCAGGATGTTTGACGAGTGCCTTGCGTCAATGAGCACATGGTCGATTGGGTTGGCGTTTCGACCGTCCGGAGATCGCCAGGTTGCTGTGTGGATTCGCTTACTAGGAAATCTTGTGCTACTTATCATCGCATTATGAGCTGTCGCAAAATCCGTGAGTCGGAAGCCGTTATCTGTTGTTGTATCGTGGAGGCTGTGCTTTGCGATCATTCCGCCAAAGGTGTTCTCCTTACCGATTTTGGCGTTGAACTCCCCGAGCACGATTTTAACATCGTACTCCGGACAAGCTCCGTACGCGTTGTCCAGGAGGTCATAGAAGTCCTCCTTAATAGGGTCTTCAGCCTCGTCGGTAGGGGCGTGTGCACATATAAGACTGATGTTATACAATCTGCCTCTGATGCGGATCCAGGTGATCACTTATAGGTTTAAAGTCGATGACCTTCGACCTTAATCGCTTCCCCACGACAAATCCGCATCCCAGTATGTGCAATCTTTTATGACAGCTGTAATAAATGTCGCAATTTTTCTTCCTCATCATACTGTTTCCTATCCAGCGTATTTCCTTTACCGCAGTAATATCCGCTTTGTACTGCGTGAGGATTCTTTCTAGTTTATTAGCAGCTCCGGGAGTGTACAGGGTTCTGACATTCCAGGAGCATACTCGCAAATCGTGTTCCTTTTTCGTGCGTTGTCGTCGTCGAGTATCCGTCCGTGTATCCGAGGCATCTTGCTCATTCATAACCTTTATGTTTTTTTTACGTGGGCGGATTGTTAGCCCTCCGCACAACCGCCATACTGGTCGGGGTTCCAAACGTATACGGGAGAGGCTATTTACCCATTGGGATACAGCATGTCAAATACAATAGTTTAGAAGCAAGTGCAAATTTCGGACGAGAGTGGCTAACATTTTTTCCTGTTAAAATACCTGATATTTATCAATTGCGCGTCGAAATTCTTCCGGAAATAAAGGAAAAGACATTGCGCAAGTTATAAAGCAAATCCAGTGACGTTTTTCTACCCGGGGTGGGAAAGATCAATAACTACGAGGCCACACTTTTCGTTGACAAGCATGTTAAACCGATTATGGTGCTGCCCGCAAAGTACCCTATGCCTTAAGAAATGCAATGGAAAGGGAAATGGATCGCCTTGAAAAAGCAGGGGAACTCCAGTGGTGCCCATTGTGAAAAAAGATGGATCCATAAGGTTATGCGCCGACTATAAGGTAACCTTGAACAAAGCTCTTAAGAATGATAATTTCCCAATTCCAGAGCCAGAAGACATCTTTGCTACGTCAATGCCGGGAGGCAAATTGTTTTCAACACTGGACCTGAGCGAAGCATATTTGCACATGCCAATGGATAAAAGAAGTGCGGAAATGCAAACTATTTCGGCAAAAACAAGGTTACAAAAGTCGCACCCACAATCTGACAAATATACGTATCCCAAACTTTAGCTAATATTCCGGGCGTTTGTGTATTTTTTGATGACATCAACGTTCAAGGCTCTACTTTAGAGGAACATGTATGTCGCTTAAGTGAAGTCCTCCAGGGACTGCACACCGTGGGACTACGAGTTAATTGAAGTAAATGCAAATTCTTCGAAGACTCAATAGCTTACTTAGGTCACGTCATCTCGGGAAGAGGACTAGAGAAAACCCAGGATAAAATAAAGGCCATTACAGACGCATTAACTCATAAGAACGTGACAGAAGTAAGGAGTTGGCTGTGCTTAGTCAACTACTATGGAAGGTTCTTCAAAATCTGTCTTCGAACTTATATCCACTACACAATTTGCTGAAAAAAGGGGTAATTTTCAACTGGAACAAAGATTGTGCAAAGGCAATTGATCTTATTAAGAAGCAAATATCTTCGGATGTAGTATTCTGTGCCTACGATCCAAAATTACCAATATCGTTGGCTACTGACACAAACTCCTCTGGATTGGGAGCTGTCTTATCCCATACATATCCGGATGACAAGAAACGACCAATCGCTTACGCATCACGCTCCTTATCGTTTTCCGAGAAGAACTGTAGCCAAATTGACAAGGAAGCAACCGCCATATTCTGGGCTTTGAAACGTTTTTTTTCATTGATTACTGACCATAAATCCCTGGTGTATATTTTCAGCCCTAAGAAAAACTTACCAAGTGTTGTGGCGAGTCGCATGTTACATTATGCCCAATCCCTGCAGGGGTTCAAATACGATATTGTGTATCGGAAGACTGAGGACCACGCAAATGCGGATGCACTGTCACGTTTGCCCCTTAAATTAGGGAAGGAAGATGCAGCAGATGACGATGTAACGCATTACCCGATGCAACAAATTAGCAGGAAACAATCAAGGACCCAGCATTAAGGAATGTTTTAAAATGTTTGCATTGGGGAAAAAGCTAATCGAGCCAGGATACGCAGGTAAAGATGAACAATTCTCATTGTCTAATGGCATGATTCCTAGGCATTGTAATTCCCACAAACCTGCGAAGGGTCGTACTAGCGAAATTGCACGTTGCGTACATAGGTACGTGTAGTTACGTGTGGTGGCCAAACATTGACAAAGAAATAGAAACATTAGGACAGGAATGTGTTGCTTGCAGAAGTGTGATAAAGCAGTCATCAAAGAAGGTATACCATCCATAGGAATTTCCGTCGAGTCCACGGCAGAGAGTCCACATAGATTTCGCCGGTCCTTTCATGAATAAATACTTCCTATTCTTGGTAGACGCTCATTCCAAACGGTCGGAGATTATACCGATGAACAACATGAGGGCGTGGAAAACAATTGAAATCTTATGAGACATTCGCTCGGTACGGGTTGCCTGTCACTTTAGTTAGTTTGGTTAGGGATAACGGATCGACATTCAAATCAGAAGAGTTTAGAGAGTTCATCAAAGGAAACGGAATCCGATATAAGTTTACCGCGCCATACCATCCAGCAACAAATGGTCAGGCCGAACGGTTTGTGCAGAATATAAAGGATGCACTCCGGAAAATTATGAACGACCCTGGAAATCTAAATTTGAAATTGCCAAACTACATTATGAGATATAAAAAACTCCGAATGCAACAACAAAAACGAATGCAAGAGACATTCGAATTGTGTTGAACTTAATGAGATCCAATGTCGAAGATAAAGTCAGTGGAAAAATCCAACAGGTACACAGTATCTACCGGACGACACAGTGCAAGTGAGGGCGTATACAAACAAGGACAGGAAGTGGGAGTTTGGCAAAATAGTAAGAAGAGATGGGATGTTTCATTATTTCGTTAATGTACAGGGGAAACTTTGGCGAAGACATTCGGATCAAATCTTAAAGAGCAGTTTAAATCCAATTGAAGTCATCGAGGACTCCGACCTGGAATTAGCTCACGATCAGCTTCCATATAGGGGTACCGCTTGCACTACAAGTCCAACAATGGCAGAAATTGCCCAACTGTTGAGCAAGGAGCCCCAATTCCCAGAACAGGCGAAAGAAACCGTCCAATCCGAAGCTACCCAAGTTCGAGATTATATGGATAGCAAAACCACTAGTACGAACACGGAAATAGGTCTCGGTACGGACGCAGGTAACGATCCAGCGCCAGTATTGCGAAGAAGCTCAAGAGATAAGAGGCCAGTCGAGCGATATTTTCCAGTTTAGTGGAGAGGACTGTGGTGTATTTACCTGAACATCGGAACGGAAGAACAACTGCGCTACTTAGTGGGAATTTGGAGTTTCTTACATCTGTCAACATGCGCTAAACCTTTCTGATTCCTTCTTCTTAATTTGGCCTTCGCCAAATTTTCAATATTGATATGGTCACTATAAGATGTTGTTAGGTTAGCTAATTACGTAATCACTTAAGGCAGAAGGTCGCTTAATTAGGGACTGAATTAACCGACTTGATATTACATGTCAATAGAACAGCAGTGGAGCCTTTGCAAACAAGTCCTGAAAAGTTCTGCATCCGAAGTTTTGGGTTTCAAGGCTTCACCACGAAGAAACACCTAGTTCGATAACGCGGACAGGAGGATTCACACAGCGAAGCAGTATGCATATAAAGCCTCGCTGCATAAAAGAACAAGAGCAGCTCGTGAGCTCTACGAGTTAAAAAGAAGAGAGGAGCATAAGCTTCTTAGAAGAAACAAGAAAGAGCACAAGAAGCGCGCGATTGAGGATTTGGAGAGGTGGTACTGCAGGCGTGACGTTCGAAAGTTTTATCAACAGATAAAGCGAACATGCCAGGGTTATAAAGCCAGAACGGAAGCCTGCATGGATGAGAACGGACACCTAGTAGTAGAATCGCAGTCGATGCTGAGAATATGGAAAAACCAGTTCTGCAGACTGTATAACGGCGATGTTAGTCAATATACCGCTGTCAGGCAGAATGATCCATTTCTAATCGCCGGAGACCTGTCCCCCTGACCTCGACGAAGTTAGGATTGTCATATCGAAGCTCAAGTCGAATAAAGCTGTTGGCGCAGACGGACCATCTGCTGAGCTCTTCAAGGCAGCTGGGGATGACTTGGTTAGGAGCGTGCACCAGCTCATCTGTAAGATATGGTCAGAGGAAAGCATGCCCGAGGACTGGAGTCTCAGCATCGTTTGCCCGATCCACAAGAAAGGAGACCAATGAATTCCAAGTCGGCACTCACCACTTATTTGTCGCCTTCAAAGCCGCATACGACAGCGTAATCAGAGACGAGCTGTACAACGCTATGTCTACCTTTGTCATATCTGCTAAACTCGTCACACTATGCAGGATGACTTTGGAGAATGCTCGCTGCTCCATCCGAATCGGTGGTTTTGTAGTCAAAAAAGGATTTAGGCATGGCGATGCGCTGTTGTGTGATTTCTTCAACATCATATTAGAAATTATTTTGCAAAAATCACTGGCCAATACAAGAGGCACAATCTATTTTAAATCCTCGCAACTCCTTGCATACGCCGACGATATTGACATAATAAGTAAATCACACCGCGACGTCAATGAGGCGTTTGCGAGTATTGAGATGGAGGCGGCGAAAATTGGGTTGGCAGTAAACGAGCGCAAAACTAAATATATGCTGTCATCAAAAAAGGACGCTCACCACCGACGTCTTGGCCAGAACCTTTGTATTGGCAGATATAAGTTCGAGCTAGTTATGGACTTCGCCTGCCGCAGTGACCTAGAACAACGACATCAGTTCCGAAATCAAACGCAGAATCACTCTTGCCAATCGCTGTTTCTTTGGGCTCAGGAGGCAATTGAGTAATAGAGCCCTCTCCCGAACGACAAAGTTGACTCTATATAAGACCCTTATCATCCCGGTCCTGTTGTACGGCGCAGAAGCATGGACACTATCAAAAGCGGATGAAGAGGCCCTTGGTCGGTTCGGAAGAAAGGTTTTGCGCGTGATTTTCGGGCCTATAAACGCAGGGATGGAGGAAAAGATTCAACCACGAACTTTACGGGCTGTACAGCGACATGGGCCTAGTCAGGCTTCTACGGATTCAACGCCTAAGTTGGCTGGGCCATGAAGAGCGAATGGACACCACAGCTCCAGGCCGGAGAGTCTTTGAATCCAACCTCGAGGAACGAAGAAGCAGAGGACCGCATTTAAGATGGCGCACACAGGTGGAAGCGGACCTCAGCCAACTGGGTGTGCGGCAATGGAAAAGGCTAGCAGAAGATCGTGCTAGTTGGAGGTGCATGTTTGTTGAGGCCCAGGTTCACCCCGAACTGTAGCGCCCATTAAGAAGAAGAAGAAGAGGATGATATTACATGGATCTCACAACTTTTTACGGTAGAAGAACTGAGTTGTGAGACTTGGTTTTTTTTACAAGTTATTCTGGCGTCCATGGCGTCCATTTGCCATTCGTGAATGCTGATAAGCCTGAATCATCTGCCTTCTTGCGAGACAAGAGTACACGTATTTTAGGAAAACTTTTGTTTTTTTTTTACCGGCGGCTTTCACACGATGAATTATATCACCCATCGTCTACTGAGTAAAACAATCTTGCATCTTCCAGAAGAATGGTATGGTCGCACAGTAATTAAATTCTACCTACATTTGGCATATACCTGCATAACTTTCCCTCATCAAGATCTTAAGACTTCCACCTCCCATAATCGATACTTGAAGGAAGAAAGAAAAATGGGCGTTTTCACACATTTACACACTTATCCGTAATTGTTTCGACTCAAATGGCGTGCAGCTACTAAACTTTCCTAAAAACACTTAAAACTAATTAGGTCGACGAGTAGATGCGCATGTCCTCCCACACCCTCAAAATAGGTAATGCGACCACAAAAAAAAAAAAACATGATATGAACAGAAAAGAAAAGGAAAGAAGGAACTCTAAAGTTATTCAATCCTCACCTCTCATGTATTCAGGACGAGACAAATACACCGTCGTCAACATTGTGCCACCATTAAGGCTAAATGATTTCGTCCTTTCGCACGAGTACTGCTCAAGAGTGCGTGCCGATGGTGTAACGGCCGCAAATGGGGGCGGTTTTTGTATGCTTACCTCCTCTGCGCTACTGCACAATTGCGGAAGGACACAATGATGGTCTCATTTTGGTATTATCCGGTTGCTTGGAAGTTGCGTTATTTTTTTACAGGCCAATTCCCGACGTCTCAAGTGAAGCTATTCATCCATTCAGATTCGACAGGATGCGATGTACACGCAAAGTGGTTATTGTGTTTTCAATCCATTTGTTACTTGATAAATGGATTGCAGGCCCAGTTTTAGGAAAAGAATGCGACGTTCGAGGAAAATGCATTTCTTAGTAGGCCTGATTTCATTTGCATACACATATGTATGTATGTATATATGTAGGTACATATTCCAACACGGTAAGAGGGGGAAACGAAATAAACTCTTCAAGCCAAGCTTGTATGAGAAAAGTACTGATGAAACTAGAGCACCATATAATTAGTTTAGTTACTTTGCAACAGTAAATTAATAGCTAGGCGCGTTAGGTGTGCTCAAAATGAGTCTCAAAACGTAGCTTATTTCTTAGAGTTGTTGACTTTAAAATTCTATTCCGCAACCCAATATAACTCTTCTTCTCTTCACTCTTCACGATTAATCGACAAATACATAAAAGATGAGATTGGTGATAGCTACTTATCACAATCACATAACGCTTACATAAAGGGTAGATTGGTAGATACCGCTCTTCACAGGGAGGTCTATACGATAGAAAAGGTACTCAATGACAAAGAATATGCCCTGGGGGCTTTTTTATAGATGTTGAGGGTGCCTTCAATACCGAGGTAATAATGTCCACCCTATGGATGGCCCACATAAACTCGGGAGATGGGTTGCATAAATGCTAAGTACTCGTATAGTAAACTCGTCGATAGGAGGAGCAAAGGGAAGGGCGAGATTCAACAGAGGCACGGCACAAGAGGGTGTTCTATTGCCTCTCCTATGGCTCCTCGTAGTCGACGAATTGCTAAAGCTCCTGGAGACACAGGGTTTCAATGTCACGGCCTATGCCGATGACATTACCATCCTGGTACCCGGGAAATTTCCTCAGGTCCTCAGTGAAAGACTAAGTTATGCGCTGCTATTGGTGAATAACTGGGTCAAGGAACGGGGCCTAGGGGCAAATCCAACTAAAACAGAGATAGTCCTCTTCACAAGAAAAAGGTCAATACCAAGGTGTACATATCCACGTATAAATGGAATCTACCTGACTCCGAAGAAATCCGAAAGGTATCTTGGCATAATCCTAGATTCCAAGTTTAGCTGGAAGAACAACATAAATGAAAGAACCAGGAAAGCTTGAGTGGCACTATATTCGTGCAGAGTAGCTTTCGGAAAGACATGGGGTTTTAAACCAAAGGTGGTATACTGGCTATACACCGCGGTGGTAAGATCTATTTTAGTCTATGGATCAATTGTTTAGTGGAAAGCATTTGAGAAGAAATGCAACCTTAAAAGTCTTACAAGGATGCTGAACCTACCACCACTAGACATGTACTGTGAAAGCATTGCAGCCAGGGCTGCGCTAAGGATGCAAAAATCCAGTCTTTGGAAAAGATGTCCTCATGGCCACGCATCAATCGTGGATCAATGGGCTACCCTGCGGTCCGCAACCGAAACGGACTATACCACCCCATTTTCTTGCTGTAAGAGGAGATTCTCTATTCGGTGTCCTTCCAGGGAGGAATGGGCCAGTGGTATGGTAAACACGAAAGAGGAACTGGAAATATATACCGACGGATTCAAAACGGATACCGGTACAGGAGCCGGAGTCTACTTCGAACCTCAGGAAGCATGTCACTCCCACAGGCTTGGTGTAGCGTCTTCCAGGCTGAGATCTTCGTAATCAAAAAAGGTGCGGAACTGATTCTTGGGGAGAAATTCTCAGGTAAGAGAATCAAAATCTATGTTGACAGTCAGGCAGCCATTAAGGCTCTGCAAGCAACATGGATAAGATCCAAGCTCGTAAAACTCTGTAAAGAGAAACTAGAAGAAATATCGGATGTCAATGAGGTAACCATCTGCTGGGTACCAGGGCATGTGAATATTTCCGGAAATGAGAAAGCAGACGAACTAGCCAGACTGGGATCAGGTGCAGATACTTCGCAGATCACAACTGAGGCTAGAACGCCACTCAGCACACTATTCAGAGAAATAGGGGTGGAACTACTAGGAAAGGCCAACAAGCGATGGCGTCAATTAGACACATGCGCTACGGCAAGGCTAACATGGCCTGTCTATAACAAAAAAAGGACGGAAAGTTTGCTAAATCTTGGTAGGGGGAATATGAGACTCGTAGTCGGCGCCCTTACTGGGCACTGCATGATATCATTTCTGCAGAAGCTGTAGGGACGAAGAGGAAAAAGTATCGGGATCCGAACTCGCTTATCCCATCCACCACGGTGCCCTCCGAACTGTAACCCGCCTTTCTTTTTTTTCCCAAACAAAATCACTACAGTGGCAAACACATAATACAACGTTGGACCTTTCATGTAATAGATATCTTACATGAAAAGTCCATTTTGGACGATGTTTAGTATAAAATCTAGACTTGCTGATGTGAGCATAGGCAGAATAATCATATAGTCAACACTTTTTGACGTGCCCTTTTTCCCCGACTTGTGGAGCACTTGTACGTGTACCCGAGACACAGAAGATTCACTATAATCAATTCTTAACAAAGATACGGGTTCCTTCCTAAGCTAAACTAAGACGAGCCAGGCACTTTGTGGCAACCAGAAGCGAAACCTTAAAAGCACTTTAGTGGATGTCATTACAGGCCACTGTACCATTGGAAAACATGCCGCCAAGCCAGGTCTACCTTCCAGTGAGGAGGAAGAGGAATACATTCATCACCTCCTCTGCTCAAGCCCTTCTTTTAATAATCGCAGGAGGATCTACCTCGGCGCTCCCTTCTATGATAACTTAAGTGAGCTAGCAGATATCAAAATGGCTCAACTCCATCGCTTCATCACAAGCACTGACGGGCAACACCGACGTATTGGCCAGAACGTCACCATGGGCGGATATAACTTTGAAGTGGTCAAGGAATTCGTCTACCTTGGCCGGCGACAACAACACCAGCGCTGAGATAAAACGCAGAATCACTATTGCCAACCGCTGTTTCTTTGGACTCAAGAGGCAATTGAGAAGTAGAGCCCTTTCTCGGAAAACCAAGGTTACACTATATAAGACCTTAGTCATCTCAGTCCTCCTTTACGGCGCAGAGGCTTGGACCTTAACAAAGCGGATGAAGATGCCCTTGGTCGTTTCGAGAGGAAAATTCTGCGCATTATGTAAGGTCCCGTTTGTTCAAACGGTGTATGGAGGAGAAGATATAACGAAGAACTGTACGGGTTGTACAGCGACATCGGCCTAGTACGACGTCTTTTTCAGGGTTCCGTACCCAAAGGTAAAACGGAACCCTATTACTAAGACTTCGCTGTCCGTCCGTCCGTCTGTCACCAGGCTGTATCTCATGAACCGTGATAGTTAGACAGTTGAAATTTTCACAGGTGACGTATTTCTGTTGCCGCTACCACTGATACTGATACTGAAAACAGAACGAAATGAATATTTAAGGGGGGCGCCCATACAACAGACATGATTTTCATCCAAAAAATCCCCTTGGTCACATACTGAACTAAGGTTAGTCGACAATATGTTTGTGTCTTTGATGAATTAATCCTAGTTGCAAACCTTTTCCCCATATTTATTGTTATTCACCTTTTCACATCGTTGCTGTCAAGTAAGATAATTGATTTGAATTCAATGGACACTTTGATGATCAACTACATATATCTCATCATGAAGATTTTTGGTTATCAAAGTAATATGCAAGTTAAGAACTTATTTTACATCATAGTTCCAATCACGTCCCCAACACATGCTGCATCAGTAACTTGATCACTCCGGCGCATGTTGCATTCCATTCATCAGCATTGACCACGTCTCCGGCGCATGTTGCATTCCATTTATCAGCATATCGCATTCATCAGCATTGACCACGTCTCCGGCGCATGTTGCATTCCATTTATCAGCATATCGCGCGGGTCACTTAACATCCAACGGTTACACGGTTGTTCGCTGAGGTTCACCTGACACCCACATTCCTAACAAACGTTTCCCTTCCTTTACACACCATTCAAATGTCTCGTTACCTGAGACATTTGTTTTTCTTCCCGATTTTCCCATTCCTACCTTAGGCTAAGTTAGATTTTATGTTTGCAGCCTTTAAGCAACTCTAAAGTAGAACGGATGTAAATTTTATACATTGAGAAATAAAAAATTATTTTTTTTAAAATAATAAAATTTAAATTCTGTTAATTGGCGCCCGAGCAGGGACCAGTCGTGTGTGAGTTTTTAAAAAAAGCGAGTATTACGCGAACAATTCGTTAAGGCCAGCCGCCTCAAGCAGTCGCCGCGCCCTCAGAATAATAAAAAGCCAGTCGCCTCAAGCAGCCGCCGCGCTCCTGAAAAAAAAAAAAAAAAACGAAAACGTGTACAGCCAGTCGCCTCAAGTAGCCGCCGCGCTCTCGCGAATCGCACCATACGTACTGGTCCCGATAACCCCGGTAACCCCGGACAAATACTTGAACAAGCTGTGCATGTGAGAAATAAAACAGTGCAAAAGCAGTGAAAAATAGTGAAAAAAAAAAAAAAAAAAAAAAAAATGTGGAAAAAAACAGCCTTCAGCAACCGTACCAGCGGAGGAAGCGGGAACCACTAGCCACACCAGCACGTTCATCTCAGCCAGGACCTTCAAATGGATCCCTTGCAGCTGATATTATTGTAAGAATAAACTTAAGATATACGTTTAATAACATTTTTGAAGTGGCACTAACACATATATTAAAACAAGAAAAATAAAAGGCATTCTAATCCGTTTTAAACAATGCAAAAGCAAAAATCTAGACACAGTTTTTAAGCACATAATAAAATACTCGTATATCAATTATATTTGTAGAAGAACAAATTAAAACTAACAAAACAATTTAAAAAATACACAACTTACACATTTAAAAACAAAAATTTATAGATAAAAATTTTAGATTAAGTAAGTGAACGAATATTGCGATAAATTGAATCATGCCATTGCTACGATCCGGAAATGACCATACGGTCCATAATATTGTTGAAGAAGACCCCATCTCTCATAATGTTCCAGCTCCCACTGTTGACAGTGCTAACCTGTCTTTTCACACTAATCCTCAGAGAGAGACAAACCCATCCTCTCGTTCCAATAAAACAAATGTGCAAGCAACTCCAGAGTTAAATTCGCTTGTTTCATCTATTGTGTGTCAAACATTGCGAGAGCAAGGACATGATCTGATTTGGGGGATGTTAAATCCCTCCCCAACTCGATTCGCTGGTGTTGACCAAACAATCGCACCAGAACATCGCGATCGATTGGGGGACCTGGACAGCATACCGGATATAGTCCGGTGTTTAAGGAATTTTTCCGGGGACCCAGCAGAGTTTAGCTCATGGAAGAAGAGTGTGGATAGAATTCTACAACTCTATGAACCCATGAAAGGAACACCAAAATACTTTAGTATTCTGAGTACTATAAGAAACAAGATCATTGGCAATGCCGATATTGCCCTCGAATCTTACAATACACCACTGGATTGGTCATGTATATCGCAGTGTCTTATCATGCATTATGCTGATAAGCGCGATGTAACTACGCTGGAGTACCAAATGCATTCAATGGTCCAAGGTCAAGACACCATTCAAGGGTTTTACCAAAAGGTATACTCGCACCTGTCCTTGATCTTAAATAAACTTTCATGCATGAACGTAAGTGCCGAATCCATGAGTTTGCTAACGCAAACCTATAGAGATAAGGCACTTGACACGTTCATTAGAGGCCTCAGAGGTGATCTACCACGACTTCTAGCCATCAGGGAACCCCTTGATTTGCCGCAGGCATTACACCTATGCCTTAAGTTAGAAAATCAGAACTTCCGTGCTAGCTATGCACACAGTTCTTATCAGGCACTCCAAAGGCCTCTCAGAAGTGCAGCTCCACCAATTCAGTCGAGACCGAATAACTATCGACCAGTGTATCAACCGAACCATTTTGCACCAGGCCAAATGAGACCCTCATATAATTATAGGCCATCCCAAAGTATGCGAACTCAACATCCGAATAACTTTAATAGAAATTTCAATCCTGGCCAATATCCTCAAAGGGCACAAATTAAAACAGAACCTGTGACCCAGGTACCATTTACTCAGCTGGGGCAGATACCCCAGCAATTCAACCCCAATCCTAATACTCTTAGAACGCATTCTCAAAACCCAAATACTCCCCAAAGAAAATTTCATGTTGAAGCCACAATGAACCTTCCCACTAAGGAAACCAGTGAAGAGTCAGATCAAATAGAACTTGAAGATTATAACAAAATAATAAGGTCCGAAGACAACATGTACCCAGAAACATTAAATGAATATACCCAACATTTTCCCGATACCCATAACTCCGAATGTATTGATTTTGTAGATGTTAATTTTTTAGATTAACGAGCTCTTCGTTGCCATTTTTTGAATGGCGTACGAAGAGCGGAAGGGTGCTCAGATTCCTAATCGACACGGGCTCCAACAAAGATTATATTCAGCCATCGCTAGTAGATAAACCAATTGGAAACGTACAGTGCTTCTATGCCAATTCTGTTGCAGGAAGCGTCAAAATAACACACCATACTTTTCTCACTCTTTTCGGTCTTAACGACACTAAAATTAAGTTCTTCCTTTTACCTACCCTAAAATCGTTTAACGGAATTCTCGGACACGATAGCTTGAAAGCGCTCTCGGTGGTAATTAATACCGGCCAGGATTACATGACAGTCAATAACACTAACATCCGTATCAAATACCAGAAATCACAAGACGTTAACACCATCAACATTAGGACAGACCACATGACTATGGAACAGAGAGAAGCTGTAGAATCCTTAGTGGCTGAATATCCATTACTTTTTGATGAACCAAACGAAAGACTCACTTTTACGACTACCGTGAAAGGGGAAATTCGTACAACAACAGAAGACCCCGTATACACTAGATGTTATCCTTACCCCATGTCTTTGAAAGACGAGGTGGAGAAACAAATTGGAAGTTTGCTTCACGATGGGGTAATAAGACCATCACGTTCACCGTACAATTCTCCCGTTTGGATCGTCCCAAAAAAACTGGACGCATCCGGAGAGAAGAAATATCGTTTAGTTATCGATTACCGAAAACTTAATTCGGTAACGATACCCGATAGATACCCCATACCGGAGATCAATGAGGTTCTGTCGCAGCTGGGAGAGAATAACTGGTTCACGGTTTTGGATTTGAGAAGTGGTTTCCACCAGATACCTTTACGAGATACAGATATCGAGAAGACCGCCTTCTCGGTAAATAATGGTAAATACGAGTTTACCAGACTTCCGTTTGGGCTGAAGAACGCCCCCGCAATTTTCCAGAGGGCACTTGACGACATCCTCCGACAACATATCGGCAAGATATGTTACGTCTATATAGACGATATAATAATATTCAGTCGGGATCAAGAAACCCATATGGAAAATATTAGGAAGATCTTCGAAACCCTGCAAAAGGCGAACATGAAAGTCCAATTGGACAAATGTGAGTTTTTTAAGCAGGAAGTCGAATTCCTCGGGTTCATCGTATCCTCGGAAGGCGTTAAAACAAATCCAAGTAAGGTGGAGGCAATTCTTAACTATCCAAGTCCCCGTACTCTAAGAGATCTTCGATCCTTTCTGGGATTAGCCGGCTATTACCGCCGCTTTATAAGGGACTATGCGAAAATCGCCAAACCACTGACGAGCCTCTTGAGGGGGGAGAAAGGAAGAATTTCCAAGAACGTTTCAAGCAAACACCCGATAACATTGAACGAGGAAGCCAAGGAAGCGCTTGAAAAGATAAAACACGAACTGATATCTGAAAAAATTATTCTTACTTATCCCAATTTCAACAAAGAGTTCCAACTAACAACTGATGCGTCGAACTACGCTATTGGCGCAGTTCTAGCACAGGATAATAGACCAATCACCTATATTTCAAGGACGTTGAACAAATCGGAGGAACACTACGCCGCCAACGAGAAAGAGATGCTGGCAATAGTGTGGGCTCTGAAGTCACTGCGGAATTATCTCTATGGAAAAGCCAAGGTCAAGATCTTTACAGATCATCAACCCCTGACCTATGCATTAAGCAACAAAAATAATAACGCAAAGATAAAACGTTGGAAGGCAATATTGGAGGAATATAACTATGAACTCCGATATAAACCTGGAAAAACTGACGTTGTTGCTGATGCGCTATCGCGACCACCACACGACACTTTTGTGAATTCTGTGACTCCCACGAGAAACACCGACGAATGTTCTTCGCATAGCCTTATTCCGATTGTCAATGTACCCATTAACGTTTTTAAAAATCAGATCTTTCTTAAGCTGGGGGAAATATCAAGCCAAGAATTCGAAATTATATTTCCAAAATACCACCGGCACATATTGACCGAATTAGATTACAACGAAAATAACCTCCCAGAAATCTTGAAAAAAAATTTAAATCCATCCGTCATAAATTGTATAAAAACTGACGAACGAATCATGGGGATAATACAAAAGTTATTCCCATTGTATTTCAAGTCATATAAAATCCGGTTTACACAATTGCAAGTACAGGATGTTTTGAATCCAACTGATCAGGAAACAATTATTATAGAGACGCATAATCGCGCTCACAGGAATTCTCAGGAAAACCCCCTCCAATTCCTGGAAAGATATTACTTTCCAGCAATAATGAAAAAAATAAAGAAAGTAACTAAGGCATGCTCGATCTGTAAGCGCAACAAATATGAAAGGCATCCAAATCAACCGAAGCTTGGCGAAACACCTCTTCCAACGTATCCTGGTCACACCATCCATTTTGATATTCTGTTAACTGAAAAAAAGTGATTTTAACCTGCCTGGACAAGTTTACCAAATACGCGCAAGCTAGAATTGTAAAAAGCAGAGCAAAGCTTACGAGAGCTCATATTCCTTTTCGGGGTACCAAATTCGTTTGTTATTGACAATGAACCATCGCTTAATTCAGCTTCCATATTATTTATGATGAAAGATGAACTAGGCATAAATGTCTTTACAACACCGCCTTACAAGAGCGAAATCAACGGACAGGTTGAGCGCTTCCATTCTACCTTGATGGAAATAATGAGGTGCCTCAAGGAAGACGGTACAGAACGCGACTTTGACGAACTACTCGAACGAGCCGTTAATGAATATAACCATAGTATTCATTCTACTACGAACAAACGACCAGTAGACCTTTTCTTTGGACGCAACATTGCATTTACGCCAGATGACTATGAGAAAACTAGGAGAACAAATTATGAAAGATTACTGCAAAAACAAACAAAGGACTTAAACTATCACAATAAAAGAAAACAAGAAATCAAACAGTATTTGCCAGGACAGCTGATTTATGTTAAAATAAATAAACGGTTAGGGACAAAACTCTCCAATAGGTTTAAGGAGGAAATGGTTAAGGAAGACAGAGGCTCTACTGTTCAAACCGAAAATGGACGAATCATTCACAAGAGCCACATTAGAAACTGAAAAATCTTCATCATTTTCTCCCTTCTTTTTCACAGGTTTATCATTATCCAAGTAGGCTGCAAAGCTGAAGTCCAAATTCTAGATTATTCACGGAGCGAAAGTATTGCATTAGATACGGGTACGGCGAGAATTCAGACAGGGAATTTTAAATTGATTCACGTTATAGATCTGGAGCCATGCGAGCACATGATAGACAATATCGAAACAACAATCCACAAAGATATAAGCAAAACCCATCCAACCTACTCACTCCTTTCCTATGAACTCTCCCAGATAAAAAGTATTCTTAATAGATTGAAACCTATGGCTAAGAAGAAACGATCACTTAACTTTATCGGTAGCGCGTGGAAGTGGGTTGCGGGTAGTCCGGACCATGATGACTTCCGTATAATTAGAAACAAAATTAATAATGTTTTAATAAATAACAATAAACAGGTATTAATAAATAAAGATATTATTGTTCAAATAAATAAACTAACAAATATTACAAATAAAATAATAGAAGAAAAAACTAAACCAAACGATATGTCATTAATTCAATATAAAATTAGATTACTCAAAGAAGAATTGATAAACGTTGAATACGCCAACGCTACATATTAAGAAATGTAGAAATAGATTTAATTAAAAATTTGTTAAAAAATGAAGATTTAGTTTTCGATAATTTAGACGAAATACTTAATCTTGCAGAAATCAAAGTAGCCACAAATCTAAGCTCAATTATCTATATAGTAAATGTGCCAAAAATACTTCCGAATAATTGTAACAAAATTTTTATAAAATCTGTTAAAAGAGAAAGTTACATAAATATACTTGAATATGAAAACATCTTAAAATGTCAAAAAATAATATACGGTATTAAGATTGATTGTTTTTAAGGAAAATCTGACATTTTAGCTACAATAAAAGAAATCAAGTCAAGTCTTAATAATAAATCAAGTCAAGTCAAGATTGATTGTAAGTCATATAATAAATTAGTAATATGCCCTAGCAGTAATATAATAGACATAAGCACTACTCCCTGTATCCCTAAACTACTCCAAAGCCTTAAAGCCCACTGTCCCAAGATAAGCAATCAGTATATCCCAACTGTCGATGAACTCTCTCCCGGACTCATTCTGCTCAACCAATTTAATGGAAGCATTTCACTGGATAACAATCGAACAACAGAATTGGCGGGTACATTTGTTATAAAGTTCCTGAATTCAACGATAAAAGTGGAAAATAGAACCTATACTTCTGACATTGTAGTGTCAACCATGAAACTACTACCTGCAATAGCCCAGATTAGCACGTTTGAAGACATAGAGGAATCACTCTCACTAAAGACGCTGGAGGAGCTTCATATCAGTAACACCCAAAAAATCAAATTATTGGAAACTAAGCATCATGTCATTACGATGCTAAACATAGGAACAGCGGGAACAATATTCATCTGTGCATTGACCTTTATAACCTTTCTTGTTCGAAAGAAACGCTCAGCACAAATCCATGTTCTTGGAGCAAAGAGAAAGGAAGCGACGGACGAAGCATCAACATCAGCTGAAGTGATGGTCCATGAAACAATAAATAAGGGCCAAAAAGAAGTAAGATCCTCAAAGCCCGGTAGAATTAATCAAATTCCATTATTCTGATAATTTTCAAACGAGGTCGTTCAAATTTAAGCGGGGAGGAGTTAAGAACTTATTTTACATCATAGTTCCAATCACGTCCCCAACACATGCTGCATCAGTAACTTGATCACTCCGGCGCATGTTGCATTCCATTCATCAGCATTGACCACGTCTCCGGCGCATGTTGCATTCCATTTATCAGCATATCGCATTCATCAGCATTGACCACGTCTCCGGCGCATGTTGCATTCCATTTATCAGCATATCGCGCGGGTCACCTAACATCCAACGGTTACACGGTTGTTTGCTGAGGTTCACCTGACACCCACATTCCTAACAAACGTTTTCCTTCCTTTACACACCATTCAAATGTCTCGTTACCTGAGACATTTGTTTTTCTTCCCGATTTTCCCATTCCTACCTTAGGCTAAGTTAGATTTTATGTTTGCAGTCTTTAAGCAACTCTGAAGTAGAACGGATGTAAATTTTATACAATGAGAAATAAAAAATTATTTTTTTTAAAATAATAAAATTTAAATTCTGTTAATTTGCATATAGCCTGCCTGCAACCAAGATCTGTTATCATACGAAGAATGTGATTTAAAGTGATGACTGATGAGGTAACATACATATGTACATAGTCTCATTCATATTTATATATACAGATGGTACGGAACCCTTCGTGCGCGAGTTCGACTCGCACTTGGCCGGTTTTTTTTTTTTTTGTAATAATTTGCGCGCACTCAAAATCTAATAACCTTATTTTGTCGGCGACACAGTGCGGGCAGAAGGTAGAAAGGAAGAGCTATAGAGGAGATGCCGATGGACATTGATCTTAAATGCTTGCATGTTGCATTGAGGGGGGAAAACCAAATCCGGCAGGGAGTTCCAGATTCGTGTGGTTCGGTTAATGAAAGATTCTCTATATTTGACGGTACGTCCAGTAATTTCTAGCTCGTAAGTACGTTTTCAGTTTTCCTCAGAACTGTTTGCCTTGTAGACCCGAAAACTTAGCTCCCTGAGCTTGATAGCCTCTTTGCAGCTCAAGTCAAACCACGTATTATCATTAGGCCTGGCGCTTTTAATCTTGCTGGGAATAAAATTTGCCATGCCGATTCAGATAATATTTGCAATAACATCAGTGGCGGCGTCCACGTCGTTGTCGAGGAAGCACAACGACCAGTTAAAGATCCGAAAGAAGTTGTTAAAGCTGCACCAGTTGGCTTTCTCGTATAGCCATAGTGTTCTCTTAGGAGCTTTTTCTATTACTGGATGGTGGGAGTTCGAGAATTTTGCTGATATCACGCAGTGGTCAGACGAGCCTAGGGGCGCCAATACATCGATCGTGTATTTGTCATATAAAATTAAATTCGGAGGTGGATGTTTGGCTATACTGTGGAAGTAGCTGGTAAGTAATGTCACTACGGACATAGATGGCGAGACCGCGGTGAGAAACGAATAATGGCACTAAGCTATATCCTGGAAGACTGAAATCCGAAGGATCAGACTTTTCATCGACCTGTGTTTCACAAAGTGCCAAAACAGCCGGTTTGCGGCGAGAGAGAGAAATTCTTCCGTAACCCACGAATATTGTAGAACTGCACACAGAAATCCCTCATCAATGCAAACTCCAAAACATGTATAGATACAAAACCGTCAAAGCAGAGACGCGTAAGTGAAGTTCTATCGCCAGATTTGCAAAAACAAACTAGCGTAGGTGTTGTGCCCTTACGACAGTAAGATTTGTTCCACCAGCAAAGAAAAACACACGCGGTCCGCTACGCGTCGGTTGTGTTAGCACTCAATCAGTGAGTGTGTTGAGTGCTACCACTGTCACGAGAGGGGAAGGGGGACAGGCAGGAGTACAGCCCAGCGCTGCTGCCGACCAGATGTTCGGTTGCGGCACTTTCACTGTTTTTTTTTTGTTTTTTTTTTTTTTTTTACGGATACAGCGTCGAAGGTGGCCATGTAGAGCGAATGGAAAGTACAGCTCCCACCCGAAGAGTCTTCGAATCCACCCCGAAAGGAACGCGCGGCAGAGGACGGCCGCATCAACGGGGACGCACGCAGGTGGAAGGGGACCTTAACCAACTGGGCGTGTGGCGCTGGAACAGCTGGCCAAAGACCATGCCAGCTGGAGAAGCTTGTTGGTTGAGGCCCAGGTTCACCACGGACTGTAGCCCCACCTAAGTAAGTAAGTAAAGTAATACAGGGTAGGAAAGCACAATGTAGAGTTTTACAATTATGGTATTGTAGGAAAGAAATAGGCGAATACAAGAAACAGATAGAAATGAAAGATGCAGTAATAACTAGCTTACAAATACAGATCAATACTTTGCAGTAGCAACAAGTGGCCAAAAACATAGAAATTAAAAACATTCCGATATCTAACACTGATAACGTCATTGAAGTTGTCACCGCAGCAGGAGAAGCCCTTGGAATAGAGATCAATGAAGGGGACGTCGAGGAAGCCTACTCGTATCCCAAAAAGAAAAATCGACAAATGAGAAATGTCATCGTGTGCTTTACGAGAAAACACATAAAACAGGCGTTTATTAAAAAAGCGAAAACAAAACGAACAACTAAATTCTTCGAACTGCGCAAGCTACAACGACCCGATAATTCAATGTACGCAAATCAAAATATTTACATCAACGATCATTTGTCTCCGCACTTCAAAAAACTTCTTTGGCTCTCAAAGACAAAGGCAAAGGAAGTTGGCTGGAAGTACGTGTGGTTCCGAAACTTCAAAATCCTAGCTAGAAAAAGAGACGGAGAGCGCATCATTGAAGTTGAGACAGAAAATGATGTAAATAAAATTCAATAACCACGACAATGGCAACCATTACACAAGAAAATATAATCATAACACATATTATTATAGACATTTTTCTTTGTGATTCTAACCCAGCACACTAACCTAGAACGGTACAATCTAAAGCTAGAGTTTGTAGCAAAAAGCACATGTGCTCATACTCTCTCTCTCTCTCACACACACACACACACAGTCTCTCTCATACTCTCTCAGTCATAGTATGCGAATAGAACAGAAGAACAAATTCAGAACAAAAGAAGAACAGAGAAGAATTAGAACAGAAAAAAATAGACAAAGAAATCAAAGAAGAATAAACGAAGAAACTGAAGAACAAAGAAGAATAAGAACAGAAAAAGATAATAACAGACATGAATTGAGTGTTTCACTAGGCCCAGCAAGAGGACGAAGAATTCCATGGCATAATCTGCTGCTTACTCGTACAAATGAATGAAATTATTAACTTAGTTTAGTTTATTTATTGTGGCAGAAATTATACAGTCTTAAGTCATAACTTATATTACAGAGATTTGGCACTTTGGCCTTACTACTAAAATATTTGTACACATTCTTAAATAGTATATCACAGCGTATTTTGGAGTTGAAGGAAAAGCCACTAACGAAAACCTTCATTTAGGAAATTATTAACTTAAATTTTAAAAATATTAAAACAATGAACGAAATGAACGATTACATAGAACACAATGGAAAACTTTCGTGTTTATTCTTAAATATAAGATCCCTAAGGAAAAATTGGGATGCGTTTATTTTGTATGTTGAAAGTGTTATACCCAAAGTAGATATACTAATACTCTCTGAAATTAACATATCTTCAGATGAGAACCGCTTCTATAAAATAAAAGGTTTCAACAACAAGTTCTTTAACTGAAACCATAGGCAAGGTGGAGGACTAGCAATGTACCTGAAAGACGATATATTGTACGAGAGGCATAACAGGATAAGCAACGTTTACGAAAATATATCTGTTAGTATACAACGCAACGAATTTAAGACTGCAATCATTGCAGTTTACAGGCCACCCCAGGAAGACGTACACTGTTTCGTAAACGAACAAAAAGACCACATTGATGTATTTCAGAAACACAAAAACATGTTCGTTATAGGCGACATGTTTTATACTCAGGCAAAAGAGGCATACGTAAGTAATTACAAAACAATGATAGCATCGAAAGGCCTGATAAATGCAGTTTCATCTTGCACGCGAGTAGCCTACAGGCCCATTTCTATACTCTCAGCTGTTGATAAAGTGCTGGAGGAGGTTCTGACCAAGAGACTGTACAACTATATCGAGAAATATAACATCCTTCAGGACAAACAATTTGGTTTCAGAAAAAATAAAAGTACAAGCCGATTGCTAGGAGTGTTTGCGAACAGGTTATATAGTAGCCTCACAACTCCATTGTCCTATTCATTAATTTTAATAGGGCTTTTGATACCTTATGCCACACAAATATTTTAAGGCAGCTCGAGAAAATCGGTGTTCGTGGGAGCATTTTATCCTGGTTCGAGAGCTATCTGAAAAATAGACACTTCAAAGTGAAAATCGGGGACGAGTATAGTGAGGAAGAAAGTGTCAAACATGGAGTCCCGCAAGGATCAAAACTGGGACCCCTCATATTCATCACATATATCAACGATATGCTGTCAGTCCTTCAAGAAAGTACTGGCTACGCCTACGCGGACGACACGGCCATTGTTGCAAGCCATAAACACGTGGAAGGAGCAATAAAAATTATGCCACGATCACGGTCTTGTCATAAATGTTAAAAAACGAAGGTAATGCACATACGTCCACCGCATATTCCTAAAACCAACATTTTTCTGAAAATGCACGATGGAAGATGCCTTCATGATGTTGAGTGTCATTCGCAGCTGCAAGATAATGACAAATGTAGCGAAATGATAGACAACGTATCGGTCTACAAATATTTGGGCATCATTGTAGATTATAATCTCAAATGGAGCTACCACATTGAAGCGATGACAAAGAAACTGCCACAATCAGCATATGTTCTTTACCACCTGAGCAACTTTTGCCCAGCATCAGTTCTACACCAATGTTATCTTGGCTTGGTTGAATCCCATCTGAGATATGGTATCTTAGCATGGGTTTACGGCTTCGCAAATGGCTCAACTCGAATCGACAAGGCAAATGGTACAGAAGATAATATATAGGGCGCCGTATGGAAACCAGTACCAACAACGACAGATTGCAAATGGCATAAAGATGCTGAGCGTATCACATCTCCATAAACTTGAAGTCATCTCTAGCTTTTGGAATGACAGTACCTACAAAGCACCGACTCAACAAATCTTCAACACGCCACGAAGACAGCAAGGGCGTTATGACATCCCAAGGTCCTGGAACGAGTATGGCCGAAGAAGATATAAAGTCGTAATTCCGATACGGTTTTCAACGAGCTTCCAACTAGTTTCAGCAGCATGTCAAAAAACAGATTGCTAAAAAATGTCAAAGAACTATATTGCAACTCTCAATGATTATATTTTGCAAATAGTGATCATTAGCGTCTTTTCGTTGTTACTTTTTTTTTACGAATTTCTGTCTCCAATTGAATTGTACGTACACCATATAAACTTGTAAAAACTTTGTAATTAGTCTTCTGCAGACAAGCTCCCAAGGCTTTGCGGATTCTTTAGATAATTGTTAAATATTTTTAATATGAATAAATAAAAATATGAATACGAATCTGAATATGAATAGGAATATGTATTTTCTACTAGCCAAATATGTTTCTTCTGGAATTCTCTATGAGATTCAGGTATATGTACAAACTAATATACACGAGTGTATATCCAAGACATATTCTGCATTTACCTTCCCTTGACCGTAAATGTAAAGAAGCTGAATAGACTTGACTTCAAAAGGCAAATGAATAAAACTGCCATTTATCAACTGAAATCCTGTAAGATGTCATTCCTAATTGTTCCTGCCTGACTTTACACCATAATTAATTATCGTACACACCAAAGGGGACATTTCCAATTGCTACCCAATATGATTGAGCGCATCCGTGATTTTTTTTTTTTCTACGACAAATGATAAATGCATTTCATCGAACAAGCCTCAAAACAGATTTCCACCTTTCACCTTGCGCAATGCAAATAAACAGAATAAACACCCCCATGAATACGTACGGGTATTGGGTTGTGTCCTTAATGACTGTGCGCGACAAGGGCGGGTATATTCAATGCATTTTGATTGATTGATGATGGTCCTTCCCATGAACACCAATTGACAACCGATTTGGTGGTCCAAGTATTCCTTTCATTAATTCTGTTTTTATCTAACAAAACTGTGTATTCTACTTCAGAGACAAACGCCTTGAGTAACCCCTTGATGTCCCCAATTGTGCTCTTAAACTTATGGAAACCTTCACCCTAGCTTGCTGCCAGTCAAGTTAAATAATTTGTGCGAAAGGATTAAAAATGGTTTCGCCTGTAGTTCGTTCTCCGAACAAGCAGCATGTGCCCAAAATTACTTACATTATGAGTATAAAGGGGGTAAGAGTCGGAGGTGGTTTGTTTGTATTGCAAAGGACTACATGATTGTGTAATAATCCCAGAAAGTTGTTGAATTGCCAGTGGTTGTAGCTTCAACCGAAATTTGATGAAGATGTACAACAGTTGAATCCGAGAAATTTATGTATACAACAGATCTGTTTAGCTGCTTAGCTGCCAGAGAGGATGCGAGCAATAAATAATCAGTAGCATGTGTGTATTTCTCATTTGATAAATTTCAACTGCCATTAGGGTAATTTAATTAATTTGAGAGGAGGCTTGTATAGGTTCGCAGGTGGAAATTTCTTATGATTCACCCCTGTCATTGACGAATCCCATAAAGCATGTACTTATTGGAAGCAGGAGGGTGTTAGAGAGGTAAGAATTGGCGGTTATTTATAATTTTAATTTCATAAGTTTGCTATAGCAAAGTAACTACAGACAAAAATGCACTCAATCATAGCAATGTGTTTATACGTACATATGTGGATTCAACCCTGGCCACTGAATAGAAAAATAGTCACCGACACAATAGTGGACACATCACTATACATATAAGAAAAATAGAAAGCGATTTTACCTATTTTTCCATCTGATATTATAATCTGGGGGCGCCGTGGCGCAGTAGTTAGTGTGTTGGACTCTGGGGCACGATGAGCGAGCTCGGATCCCGATAACACCAACGTAATCGAATGTTTATTTCGCGACGTTCTCGAACCACGCCGTTCGGAATCGGCATTAAACTGTAGGTCCCTTTCACCTGTGTAAAAAATAAATCACACACAACATGGGTGATTGAGCGAAGCTTGGCTCGGGTCCTGGCCACCATAACAGAAGCCTGAAGGGATGAGAACGGAACCTAGTAGTAGGATCGCAGTCGATTCTGAGAATATGGAAAAACCACTTCTGCGGACTGTATAACGGCGATGTTAGTCAATATACCGCTGTCAGGCAGAATGATCCATTTCTAATCGACGAAGACCGCAGAGAATTCTGTCCCCCTGAACTCGACGAAGTTAAGATTGCCATATCGAAGCTCAAGTCGAATAAAGCTGCTGGCACAGACGGACAGTCTGCTGAGCTCTTAGAGGCAGCTGGGGACGACCTGGTTAGGGGCATGCACCAGTTCATCTGTAAGATATGGTCAGAGGAAAGGATGCCCGAGGAATGGAGTCTCCACAAGGAAGAAGACCCCTCTAATTGCGTCAACTACAGAGGAATAAGTCTCCTTAACATCGCATACAAAATCTCCTCTGCAGTTTTGTGTGAACGCCTGAAGCCTTTTGTAAATAATCTGATAGGTCCTTATCAGTGCGGATTCAGGCCAGGTCCGCCACCGACCAAATCTTCACACTACGGCAGTTCCTGGAAAAAACCAATGAATTCCAAGCCGACACTCACCACCTACTGGTCGACTTCAAAGCCGCATATGACAGCGTAATTAGAGACGAGCGATACAATGCTATGTCTACCTTTGACATACCTGCTTAACTCGTCAGACTATGTAGGATGACTTTGGAGAATGCTCGCTGCTCCGTCCGAATCGGTGAACACCTTACCGATAGTTTTGATGTCAAAAAAGGATTTAGGCAGGGCGATGCGCTGTCATGTGATTTCTTCAACATCATATTAGAAATGATTGTGCAAAAATCACTGGCCAATCAAGAGGCACAATCTATTTCAAATCCTCGCAACTCCTTGCATACGCCGACGATATTGAAATAATAGGTTGATCACAGCGAGATGTCAATGAGGCGTTTGCGAGTATTGAGATCGAGGAGGCGAAAGTTGGTCTGGCGGTAAACGAGGGCAAAACTAAATATATGCTGTCATCAAAAAAGGACGCTCACCATCGACGTCTTGTTCAGAACGTTTGTATTGGCAGATATAAGTTCGAGGTAGTTAAGGACTTCGTCTACCTTGGCTCCGCAGTGACCAGGAACAATGACATCAGTTCCGAAATCAAACGCAGAATCACTCTTGCCAATCGCTGTTTCTTTGGGCAGGCGGCAACTGAGTAATCGAGCCCTCTCCCGAACGACAAAGTTGACTCTATATAAGACCCTTACTATCCCGGTCCTGTTGTACGGCGCAGAAGCATGGACACTATCAAAAGCGGATGAGGATGCCCTTGGTCGGTTCGAGAGAAAGATGTTGCGCGTGATTTTTGGGCCTATAAACGCAGACGGGGGATGGTGGAGAAGATTCAACCACGAACTTTACGGGCTGTACAGCGACATGAGCCTAAGATGGGTGGGCCATGTAGAGCGAATGGGCACCACAGCTCCAGCCCGGAGAGTCTTTGAATCCAACTCCGGGGGACGAAGAAGCAAAGGACGCCCGCACTTAAGATGGCGCACACAGGTGGAAGTGGACCTCAGCCAACTGGATGTGCGGCAATGGAAAAGGCTAGCAAAAGATCGTGCTGGTAGGAGGGGCATGTTGGTTGAGGCCCAGGTTCACCCCGAACTGCAGCGCCCGTTGAGAATTAAAATTAAAATCTGTATCTCGTGTCGTAGACATCCTGTCGAACTTATGCTAATTGACTTGACAGATAAGATTTCGTAGTAAATAAAATTGTCCGATGGTCTTGTGATTGGTTGACTCAGTTTTGTTTCAATGCGCGTCAAAGATGCGATGTACGAAAATGCGCTTTCTTTTACAATTTTTCTTCGATATATGAACAATGATGAAAATGAGAATATTGTTTATAATCATGATACTGTATCCGACATTCACCCACAGGCTTGGTTTCGTCTATACCATTCCGATAATCTAGAACTAGATGTTCAAGATGCACCACAATCGGGAAGGTTGTCAGTTTTCGAAATTGCCTGCAAAATGATGACAACCGTCAAATCTGAATGTTAATAAGCACTGTTGCCCAGAAGTTTTTGGGACCATTTGAGTAAGGAAGCTTAATGTATGAGTGTCACTCGAGTTGACACGAGAAAAATCTCTGGAACTGATTTCCATCTGTGGATCGCTTTTGAATTGCAACCAAATCCACCCATTTTTGAAGCAGATGGCGTATGGTGCCTGACAGTGGATCACGTGTGACAACCGCAAGTGAAAACGGTCGTAGTCGAATCGCGATGAATCAGCCTTGACAGCCCGGATGGTTTTGCTGAGTGATTATTAGGATTTTCTTTCCATATTTTTTGTTATTTATTTCCAATGTCAAAAAGACTGAATTTACTTTCGTCGATGATTTATTTGGTGTGGGATCTTGAGAGACTTGCTTTATTAGTTTCTTCCTTAAGAACTGTACTAAGTTGAGTATCAAGGCACTTGTCGAATCGCTGCACTTTATTACACCCACAACTTTCGAAAAATTATTGTTCCAGTTGTTCTTCGTTACAATGAGGTAAGACATTTTATTTTTCAATCTTACTGAAAATTAGAAAAAAAGTATTAACTTTCATTTAATGTAGGTTAGGTTAGGTTCAAGTGGTTGGCATTAGCCACACGTAGGCCGAGGTCGGCCTATTGTGATACCACAAGGATCGTTACCCTGATCCGTTACCTGAGAACCAACCGGTGCTTCTGACGAAGCGATGGAGTTGAGCTATTTTTAGGTTTGCTAGCTCTCTTAGATTTTCATCGAAGGGCGCGCCGAGGTAGATCCTCCTGCGGTTCGCAAAAGAGGGGCATGAGCAGAGAAGGTGATGGATTGATTCCTCTTCCTCCTCGTCCATGAAGCCGCGGAAGAAGTCATTGGAGGGTAGCCCTAGTCTGGCGGCGTGTTTTCCAATGATGCAATGACCTATAATCATAACCCCTAGAGTGCTCAAAGCATCCCTTTTGGTTGCTTCTAGGTCCTTTGTTCGTCCTAGGTATAGCTTAGGCCAGATTTATTTAGTGATAAAGCCGATATTACTTTCATTCCATTGGAGGTTGGTCGACTCTATGGTTCGAAGTGTTTCAAGGTACCCGAGGGTAGGAAGACTGAGTGTACTTGACCCTAACTTTGCGAGTTCGTCGGCCGTGCAGTTTTATTGAATATCCATATGCCGGGGAACCCACAATACTTTTCTCGTTTAGAGATAGACGACAGTTTAAAGATGTTTTTGATTTGATTTGTGGGTTACCGTGGGTTAAGTTCCTTGGAGAAGACTCCACTACCTACAACCGACTCTATCTTGGAGCCATCGGTGTATAGGGAGATCGAGTCCTTTGGTATAACTTTTCCTTCAGCCCATTCCTCCCTGGATGGTAAGGCAACTTCGAAGTTCCTACTGAACCCACTCTGCGGGATGATGTAGTCTGTGTCCATGGGTACTTTGAAGTGCTTAAGAATGGTAGTATGTCCTTTTTGTAGTCTACGTCACTTTCCTATGCCCCTATTTCGTAGGGCCGCGCAGGCAGCAACTTGCTTGCTGAAGAGGTCCAACGGTGGAAAACGTAATAAGATATTTTGGGCCTCCGTGGGGGTTGATCTGATCGTTCCGCTTATATATAAACAGGCTGATCTTTGTACCTTCCCCAGAAGGTTTCGGTAGACTGCCTTGTCCAGAGCAGTCCACCAGACTACGATGCCATGTAGGAGGATGGGCCTTATGGCTGCTGTGTAGAGCCAGTGCATAATGCTTGGTTGGAAACCCCACCTTCTGCCCGCAACTTTCTTACAGCTGTAGAGGGCAGTGGTTGCTTTCTTGACACGATCAAGAATGTTAGGTTTCCAATTCAGTCTCCTGTCAAGGACTAGGTCTAGGTATCTAGCCTGATCTTTGATAATTAGTTCGGTTCCATCCAATCTCGGTGGGTTGAAGGGCGGAATTTTATGTTTATTGGTAAACGGTACTAGGTTGGTCTTTTTGGGACTTACCCCAATTCCACAGTACTGCGTCCAGGTTTCTACTGTACGAAATGCACCCTGCATTAGGTCGCTTAGAGTGCTGGGAAATTTTCCTGTGGCGGCAATAGCAATGTCATCTGCATAGGCGATCACAGCGTACCCTTCCTGTTCTAGCAATTGTAGTAGTTCGTTGAATACCACGTTCCAGAGGAGAGGGGAGAGTACTCCACCTTGTGGTGTACCTCTGCTGACCATTCTAGTGGAGATGGCACCAGCGAAGTTGGCTTTGACTACTCTTGGCCTTAGCAGTTGTCGTACCAGTTCTATTACTGATTCCGTAACACCCAGATCAGACAGCGCTTTGGTGACGGTCCATGGTTCAACATTGTTAAAGGCGCCCTCAATGTCGAGAAAGGCGACTAGAGTGTATTCCTTACGTTCCAGTGGCCTTTCTATTTTACCGACCAGTGGGTGAAGTGCTGTTTCCAACGATTTGCCTTTGTTGTAGGCGTGTTGGTTATTCGACAGCCTTCCTGAAATACAGCTGTGACGTATCTGAGCGTCTAAAATCTTCTCTAGAGTTCTTAATAGAAAAGAAGTAAGACTGATAGGCCTCAAGTCATTTGCATACGGGTGGGAGCTTTTGCCAGGCTTAGGTATGAAAATGACTTTGGTCACCGTCTACTCTCTGGGAGAGGGAGAGGCAACTCTGTAACGAGAGTCAAAGACTATCCATTCTTGTTCATCCAGTAATTTAGGGAAATTACATAGACAGTTTTCGAGAACGCCGTGGCGCAGTGGATAGTGTGTGACGCTAATGACACAGGATCGAATCTCGATAACAGCCAGGTCATCGTGTTTTCACGGTGCTTCTCCCCAGCAGGACCATGCTGACAAACCCCCTGTAGTATAATTGTCATGAAAGCCTTCTCGAGATTCGCCGTTCGGAACCGAATTGTCATGAAAGCCTTCTCGAGATTCGCCGTTCGGAACCGGCAATAAACTGTAGGTCCCTTTCACCTATGGGAAAATAAAATCACACACAACATGGGTAATTGAGTGAAGCTCGGCTTTGGTACTTCATGAACTGTAACGCCAACAAACATACAAACGTAACTAAGAACAAATCGTTTTTATTTTGGACCTTGAACATTGGTCGCCTTTACAGTGGATGGCGCAATGAGCTCGTTTTTGAGCATTTTCATCACTTTGCGAAGTTTTGCGGGCTCTTTAGCGGCTATTTCGCGTCGAATATTGGTCTTGACTTTTTCCACAGTCCGTAACTTGTTGACATAGACTTTGGACTTTAAAAAACCCTACGAGAAAATGGCCGGTGGCGTCAAATCGGGCGATCTCGGTGGCCAGTCAATATCACGGAACTTAAGGCGCAATAAAGCGATGGTGGCTCGAGCTATGTAAGCTGTGGCGCCATCTTGTTGGAACCAGAATTTGTCCATACCATGTTCCGCTAAAATGAACAAAAAATTCATTATCATCGCCCGATAACGCTCGCCATTAACGGTGGTGGGCATCCCATCGTCGTCTTCAAAAAGGAACGGTCCAATGAATGACCGGCCCAAAACCGTCACGCGTTGGTCGTGGAGAGGTTCTTCTTCATATGCGGCTTTGAAGTCGACAAAAGGATGGTGCGTGTCGACCTGGAATTCATGGGTCCTCTCCAAGGTCTCCCGTAGTGTAAATATTTGGCTTATCGTGGATTTTTCTGGCTTGAATCCACACTGGTAGGAACTATAAGATTGTCCACGAACGGTTTCAGGCGCTTACTCAGTACGGCCGAGAGGATCTTGTACGCAATGCTTAGGAGACTTATCCGTCTGTAATTGGCGGAGCCATAGGGGTCTTCTGTCTTGTGGACCGGGCAAACGATGCTGAGATTCCATTCATCGGGCATGCCTTCTTCCGACCATATCTTGCAGATGAGTTGGTGCATGTTTCTAACCAGCTCATCGCCAGCTGCTTTAAACAGTTCCGCGGTAAGTCTGTCTGCTTCAGCCGCTTTATAAGACTTATGTTTCGATGTCGCTATCTTAACATCGTGTAGGTCGGGTGGACGGGATTCTCTTTCGTCTTCGTCCATTGTGACCGGTTCGTTCTGCCTGACGGCGGCATTTTGACTATCATCGCCGTTATACAGTCTGCAGAAGTGGTCCTTCCACAATCCCAGCATCGACTGTGATTCCACTACTAGTTGTCCGTGCTCATCCCTGCAGGCTTCTGCCCTGGCTTTATAGCCTTGGCATTTTCTTTTTACTTTTTGGTAGAACTTTCGAACATCGTTCCTGCAATAGCATCTTTCCATCTCCTCGATCTCGCGCTTCTCGTGCTCCTTCTTTTTCCTTCTCAGAATTGCATGCTCCTCCCTCCTTTTCTGTTCATAGAGCTCGCGCGCAGCTCTCCTACGTCGATGCAGTGTAGCCATGTATGCATTCTGTTTCTCTACATGGGCCTGTCTACATTCGTCATCAAACTAGGGGCTTCTCGAAGGTGGTGACTTGAAACCGAGTACATCTGAGGCGACCTCTCTGATGGCGTTCTCACAACGACCCCACTGCTGTTCTATAATTTCTATAAATTGCATCGGGACGTGTTCTTCCTCGACTCCGTTGATTCCGGGAAATTCGCATCCGTACCTTGGCTGCAACAAGGAAATGATCCGAGTCGATGTTTGCTCCTCGAAAGGTTCGGATATCTAGGATGCTGGAGGAGTGTCTGCCGTCGATCGCAATGTGATCAATTTGATTGGTTGTCGGTTGATCGAAAGGCCGCCAGGTCCCCTTATGGATGTTGAGGTGTCGGAACCGTGTACTTGCTACCACGAGATTATGTACCGCCATAAAGCCCACTAGCCTTAGTCCGTTTTCTGACGTGGTGTTGTGTAGGCTATGCTTTCCCGTAGGAAAGCGAGTCATAACTCCTTCACAGATTGCTTCCTTACCCAGCTTCGCATTGAAATCTCCTAGAACGATTTTGGTGTCATGGCTGGGACATTGGGCATATGTTCTGCCTAGGAGATCATAGAAGTAATCTTTATGTCGGTCATCTTTCTCCTCTGTGGGGCGTGGACACATATTAAACTCATATTGCCGCGATTGGCCTTGATGCGAATAGTTATAAGGCGTTCGCTTACAAGTTGGAAGCAGAAGATGTTTTATCCTGAGTCTACCTCGTATAACAAATCCGTATCCGAATAGGTGTTATTTATTTTCTCTGTAGCAGTTCTCGTAGTATATATCAGAGTTTTTCATCCGCTTTTTGCCTGGCCCATTCCATCGCACTTCTTGGAGCGCGGTAACGTCTGCCTTATAGCAGTCCAAAGAGTTGACCAGTTGTCCGGCTGCGCCTGGTCTGTTGAGGGACCTAACGTTCCAAGTGCAGATCCAGAATTCGTTTCCTTTTAGACGTTTGCAGGGGTCGTCAACATGTAATCTGTGAGTATCCGAGGCTGTTGGTTGTCTCTGAACAAATATTTATTTTGCGCGATAGGGATGTTAACCCTAAGCGCAACCCCCAATCTGGAGGGACAAGTTCCTCTTTCCCCATGAACAGGAGATCGGTATAGCTATCCAGGGGGCCACGCGGAGGCTGTGTGTTAACTTGGATTGAGCAGGGACAGATATCGAGCTGGCGTTTGCCATGTTAAACGCGATCAACTTCTTTGCTCTGTTTGCTCGCTCCCTCCCCCGTGTGACCTACCACGGATATCGCAAAAAAAAAAAACGATTAACATTTCCTGCTGTCGTGACTGTGACATCCTCGAATTCCTTTGTCGCTCTTAAACCACCTTGCCCATTTAAACACACATGTTTTCGACATACACTCCTATCCATACACCACCTGTAAATTTTCGGAGGATTTCCAGATACTGTTTGACAGATTTCACTAAAAATTTAAACAACACGCCGCTTATAATGCGGGTCACTCATTTTAAGACGCCACTGAAAACTCTTCTTTTTTCAGAATATACGCACAGCACACAAACAAAATATGCCGTAGACTCTAGCTCTGGATGAAAACTGAAAGAAAGGGCCCCTTTCTAGACAGAAGCTGACGAATGGCGCAGTATTGCTAGTTCCCGAGTTATGACTGAATTCCCGGAATTTAATTGATATACTTTGTACTTGGTCTGTTCAAAAATGTCCTGCCCTAATATTGTCAGTTTAGTGCATTCATTTGATTTTAATCTCTTTTGTTATGTTGTATGTTATCTATCCGACGGATGCTGGCAGCACCTTGCGGCACTGTTAGTAAGGCCCGTCCCCGCCTTCTCATGGTGCCATCTGAAGATTTCGTCTGGAAATTACAGCCAGGGAAGGGCGAATGGCGAGTTTCCAGCGGCAATAAACAGGTTTTTTCGGTTGGGCTAGGGCCTAGTAAGCCGTAACCGTAAAAAAATCATAAGCTTAGAGACACCCACAAGCCTCGGATTTAATGGACGGATTACATGTTGACGACCCCCGCCAACGTATAAAAGGACAAGAGTATCGTTCCTGCACCTGGAATGTTAGGTCCCTTAACAGATCGGCCGAACAATTGGAAGATGCCCTAAGCTGCTGTAAAGCAGACATTACCGCAATTCAAGAAGTACGATTGGTTGAGTTATGTCGCAGACTACCCTACCGTTCCCCTAGTTATGTCGCAGACTACCCTACCGTTCCCCTCCCCTCATCTATGATGACCATTGCCATGCATGCATTATCAACAACCCCGCGCGGCATGCATGATCAACACTCCGGCAACAAACAAAACATGACGCCTTAAGTTAAGTCGCATTCTTTTCCCACCGGCAAACTCACCGGAAAAGCCGAGTCAACAAAATTGAGGAAGAAACCGCACTGAGGAGTTCAGTTCAGTTTTTCCACCTTGTCACTTCCAGTTCGTTAACATATGTGTAAAGACGCTCTTCTTGGTTTAATAAAAAAAAGGTTTTAAAGATACAAAACAAGTGTAGTTTTTTTTTATGCCAAACGCTCGGGCAAATTCATTAAGTGGCGCAGTCGGTATACCCTGGGTACGTGTTTCGATAAAGAATCCGCGGTTAATATTAATTATTTAACTCAGGCGAACAATACTACGACAAAGTAGTGAAGTGAATAATATTACGAAAAAGTAAACGAAATAAACTTACACCCGTATTAACGAACAATACTACGACAAAGTAGTGAGTGAAGTGAATAACACTACCAAAAAGTAAACAAAATAAACTTATACTCGTATCAACGAACAACACTACTACGAAGCAGAGAAACGTGAGAGCAACACCGGACAACCTGGACCAACGGAAAATACGCAGGACCCAAGAAGTCGACAGAAAGCGAAACCCAGGACCAATCAAGATGACATCGGAAGAAACAGCAACGACAGCAACAATTGTAAGTTATCTTACACTAAGTATAGATCCTTTAAAATATTTAAACAACCTCCCTAACTACGATGGTAACATAGAAAATCTACATAATTTTATCGATATGGTCGACAGAATATACCCAACTCTTGGCAGGTACGATGCGGCAGGGCAACTTTTCTTTTTTGATATTATAAAAAATAAATTGATAGGTAGAGCCAGGGAAGCCATAGAAGTTAACAATAGTGTAAGTAACTGGGAAGAAGTTAAGAAAATATTCTTCCAATACTTTGCCAGGAATACTACAACAACATTAAGATAATGTTGAGACGACTCAACAACAAAACTAGACTAGACAACACCCGTAACAGCAGTGAAATAGAACTGAACTGCAAAGCAGCTCTTCGAATTTTCATTAGCAAAATTCCAGAGCCAATGAAGGGTCTTCTACACTGTAGAAATCCTTCAAACTTGGAGGAAGCTATGCAAATCTTGTCAGAGACAGGATACGCATATTCCAAGGGCTATCATAGAGAACACGTAGGCAGTAATCCAAATCAGGTACCGCCATTTAGTAGAAACCCCCAACAACATCATGACAGGTTCACCAATGCAAATCTCAGACACGACAGACAACATTTTCGTGGAAACACTACGGGTTCAAGTAACCAGATCAGACTAAATCAGAGCAACCAACTCAGACTAGGTCAAAGTAGCCAATTTAGAACGCACATAAATAGCCACTCGAGAAACAACAGCAATAATAATAACACAGTTGAACCAATGGACACTTTGTCAGCCGTAACTAGGCAAATTAATAAGTTGGAAAATGACGAGGATTTTCGGGAAGGAAGCCCAACGGCCGACTACCCTATATAATCGTTAATGCTAAAAATAATCACACATTAAGAATACTGATCGACACGGGATCAGAGACCAGTATCCTTAATCCGGGAATATGCCACCCTAAATGGCAAACAAAGTTACAAAAACCACTCAAAATTATAACAACTAGCACACCCGTATACATAGACAGGAAAGTCAAAATCCCATTGTTCAAAGAATTCGGCAAACCAAGTAAAACAGCAAAGTTCTTAGAATTTAAGTTCCATGAAAGCTTCGACGGGCTAATAGGAAACAATATCCTATTGCCAATACAAGCAATTCTCGATTTCAAAAGAAGAACTCTTGTGGTGGGAGAAAATGAAATTCCACTCTTCTTTAATAAAGACGATGAAAAAATATCGTACGAAGAGTACCAAAAGCATGTCCCCACATTGGAAGTTTACCATTCGGAAACGAGCATAGAACCAATTTTAAAACAAATACGAACACAACACTTAAATAAAGAAGAAAAAGATGCCGTCTTAAAATTAATTACACAATTTTCGACAATTTTTTTTCAAGAGGGCACTGATCTTTCATTTACAAGTGCGATTAAGCACGAGATAAAAACGAAGAACGAAATTCCGATTTATACACGTAACTATAGGTATCCGGAAATTCATCAGAAAGAGGTAGAGTCTCAGATAAATGAGATGTTAAAGCAGGGAATAATCCGCCCAAGTGACTCACCCTATTCAGCCCCAATCTGGGTCGTCCCGAAAAAGGCAGACGCTTCAGGCCAAAAAAAGTGGAGAATTGTCATCGACTATAGAAAACTTAATGAGGTTTCTATCGATGATAAATTTCCAATCCCTAACATCGATGACATATTCGATAAACTAGGGAAAGCCCAATATTTTACGACACTTGACTTGGCCAAAGGTTTTCACCAAATCGAAATAGCCAGCAAGGACGTAAAAAAGACCGCCTTCTCAACCAATAACGGACATTACGAATTCCTCAGAATGCCGTTCGGGCTAAAGAACGCCCCAGCGACATTTCATTAGATTTCGGCGTGTGAGCGAAGGCCACATATCAATCCCCTTCAAGGCTATCTCTTGGAACATCAGCTTGATATGCGTTCACGCCCCCACAGAAGAAAAAGACAACGGTGTCAAAGGCGACTTCTACGACATCCTAAATAGAACATACGCTCAATGTCCCGGCTATGACACCAAGATAGTTTTGGGAGATTTCAACATCAAGCTGGGCAAAAAGGACGTTTTTGAACGAGTCGTAGGAAAGCACAGCCTACACGACACTACGTCCGAGGTCGGATTGAGGCTAAAGACTTTGTGATGGGGTGTAATCTCCTTGTAGCTAGCACACGATTACCATATCCCAAAAACCATTAGGTGACCGATCGTGTCTCCCTCAAAGCTCTCTTAGGAGTCGATGCAAACTGGACAAGCCATAGAACAGCAATGGAGACGTTGTCAAGTCGCAATCAGGGATGCTGCCTCTCATGTATTTCCAGCCACCACCTAAGAGAAACCCCTGGTTTGATGACGAGTGCAGACAGGTACATGCAGAAAAGCAGGATGCACACATGTCCACGTTGAGTGCGCTTTTCAGTAGGAAAAAGAAAGAGCACAAAAAGCGAACGACGTTGGAAAGTTGTACCCAAAAGTAAAACGAACACGTCAGAGCGAAAGCCTGCAGAGGCGAGCACGGACACCTCGTATTTGAATCACTGTCGATGCTGAGAATACGGAAAGTCTATTTCTGCGAACTATATAACGGCGAAATTGGCCAAGATACCGCTGTCAGGCAAAACGCACCATTCACACTGGACGAAGATGAGTGAGAATTCCTATTTAAACCAGCTGGAGATGAATTGGTGGAACATGCACCAGCTGGTCTGTAAGATATGCCCGGTCTATAAAAAAGGAAACCCCTATAACTACGCCAACTATAGGGGAATATGTCCTCTTAACATCGCGTATAAGATCTTCTCTGCCGTGCTGTGTGAAAGCCTGAAACCGTTCGTGGACAGTTTAATAGGTTCCTATCAATGTGGGAGAATCCCCGATATTCACACTGCGGCAGATCTTGGAGAAGACTCAAAAATTTCAGGTAGATACACCCCAACTTTTCGTCGATTTTAAAGCCGCATAAATGTCTATAGGGATGAGCTATATAGAGCCATGTTATGTTTTGACATCCCTGCCAAACTCGTCAGGTTGTGCACGATGGCGATGGAGAATTCTCGCAGCTTCATTAGATCAGTACGGGGTTAACCGAGACTTTCGATGTCAAAAAAGGATTCAGACAGGGCGACGCCCTAACAAGTGCTTTTTTCGACATTATGCTTGAAAAGATCGGGATTCGCTGGCCAATACAAGAGGCAAGGTCTACTTCGAGTCCGCACAATTGCTCGCATACGCTGATGACATTGACGTGATTAAAAGAACCCAGTGAGACGTTAATGAAGCTTTTGTGAGCATTGAAGCAGAAGCGCCTGAAGTAGGTCTGAGGTTAGTAAGTGAGTGAACATTTGCATGGAGCAATCCTTTTTAAAATTGTCAGACAAAGATAATAAAAATGCAAAATTTAGAATAAAATTAAGAGCTTGTATAGCCTACGCTTCACTTCAAAAATGCGTTACTTAAGGCGGATCAAAATGTTAAGTTCTAGATAAGTTTACTTCGAATGGCTAAGAAAATGTATATCTTGTTCTCTAAGTGAAAATATAAACTTCAGGCAACGGAATACTCCTTAAATTTGGACTAACTTCGACCCCACACTGTTATGACTTTAAAATACCGAGATATTATCTGAAACTATTCATTTTCTCCTTACTAACGAGGATGAGGTTCTCTTGCTATTACATAAACATTTCGGTGAAGACTTTACAAAGGAACATAATATGTTTCCAATTACTCACATCCGTTCACTTGCCGTCACTATGACACACAAGTAATAGTTAATATCCCTGAAGCTTACTTAGCTTCTGATGAACTAAGATACATCCTTTGAGGTGAACATTCTGCAGAGCCATTTTGTCGTTCTCTATTTTGTGTACTTTGCACATAAACCATTCAAGCAGCCATTATATTTTAACCAACTTGCTGCTTGCTTCTCTCTATATTTACATATACTCAACGAGACGTTGATGAGATGAAGCAAAGGACCTCACGACGATGTAGACAAAAACAACATACAGAAGCAACAGATTTAAAGTAGACATTTTAGTGGTGTGCTTTACTTTGTTTGAATTCATGTTTTCCGCGGTTTTTTACAAGTATTTGGACCACCCGTTGTCCACTTACATATTATGTCGTGTCCATGCTGGACAACTACAAAACCAAATCCTTCTCCACCTTTTATGTGTTTATTCTTCGCATTATTAACGTGTCCATTAGCGTTATTAGGGCTAGCGTCGTGGGAAGCATTCATTGTTCCATGTTGAGTAGAAAAAGTTTGGTGGCAATTACGATGATGGACCGCTGAGTTTTTAGGCAGTTCACATCTCAAGAGTTGGTTCAGTGATTTAGAACATCTGTAAATTATGCGGTATTAATGTCCATGTGCATTATTTGGAGAACAATATTTTAACATTTAGAAAGCCCTAAAAGGTTTGGCGAGCTTAGACAATGCTGGAACGTACTAATCTTTTATTTCGACTAACTTACTGCATATAGAAATGAACTACAATAAGACTGTAAGGGAAGATGTACATATGTAAAGAAATTTTTGTCAAAATGAATGGCTCGAAGAGGGCTAAGACAATTCAAATTCACTGCTATACAATATGGCGAGCTTCTTTCACTATTTCGGATCAAAAAACTAAATATGTACCTTATGTACCTCACTCCAATTTTCTAAGACCTTGTTGCGGTTTCGGTCTGTAGCTCATGGGTAGCTGGATGATATTGGTCTTATGTGCCTGAATTCACGGCTCCCTACAAAAAAAAAGTGGTAAAATCGCAGCTCGAACGTGTTTTTCACGATGTTTCTCCTCAGCGGAGTTCTGACAAAACCCCCTGTAGTAAAATTGTCAGCTTCTCGAAATTCGCCGTTCGGAACCGGCAATAAAACTGTAGGTCCCTTTCACCTATGTGAAAATGAAATCACACACAACATGGGTGATTGATAGAAGCTCGGCTCAGGTTCTTCATGGACTGTAACGCCAACATACATACATACAAAATCGCAGCTCCGAGGCGTCCAATTGACATGACATGATTTGGGAATTTGGTGCCCAAAAGATCGATTGTGGCATAGGCTGTGTGGCATGGCGCGTCATCTTTAATGAACCAGAGGTCATCCTAAACCATGTAAACCATGTCAACTTTAGTAAAAAAAAACTCGATTAAAATGGCTCTGTAATGCCCACGTTGATCGAAACGTTGTTCACAGGCTCATTTTGGAAGAAAAATGGTCCAATGATGCCACCCTTCCACAATCCGCACCAAATTGTCACTTTCTGTGAATGCAATGGCTTGTCGACAATAACGTGCGGGTCTCCAAGTGGGTCTTCGTAGCCGCCGAGACGAAAATGCGCCTCGTCAGAAAAGATGATTTTTCGCCCAAAATCGTTGTACAATTCAAGCTGCTCTAAGGCCCAAACTGCGAAGCGATAACGAAGCGGATGGTCGCGCGCCTTCAATTGCTGAGTCAATTGGACCTAGTAAGCGAATAATTCGAGATCTTTGTGCAGAATTCTCCACAGGCTAGTGTATAAAAAGTTGAGCTGTTGAGATCGATGGCGAGTTGATGTTCGTGAATTGAGTTTCACTATCTCGGCCACAGCAGCCACATCCTCACCGCACCGTACCGTGGCCAACATTAGTGTTGGCCACTAGCATACCAATCTCACGAACTTTTTGCAAAAACTTGCGTACAGCAGTCGCGGTGGGTGCTTCATTTTGTCCAAAACTTCTTTTCAGAAAACGCACTATTTGGGCTACACAGCAATCACGTTGGAAATAAGTTTTCAATATTTCCGGACGTTGTTCAAGCGTAAAGCGACTCATTTCGTTCCGCAGGTATATGATACTGACTTCCTCTCAAGATTTCGACCGGGAAACAGCTGTCAGTGTCAAAATAACTTATGATCTAAAAAAAAAAAAACATTAGATGGCCCACCTATCTAGTATCTACGAATGTATAAGTTAAAAACCGATAACGAGATTTTGTTTCAAAAAAAACAAAAACTTTATTTTTCAGCGGTCGATTACCGAATACTTCATAAAATAATTCTTACAATTGATATTTATAGTGAACTTAACCTAATGTATGTTAAGCGTGCAATCGGCGGAATCGAAACAGAAGCCAAATCAGCGAATTCTATTGAGGTTGTTTGTTCAATGCTTACCGAACTGCAGATACATCGAAAGTAACCTGGGGGAATGACATTCGCCCGGTCATGTTTGAATGGATTGAACTGGTGTGTCTGCTTTCGCTAGGTAATCTGTGTCAACTTATTCAAGTAAGCTTTATTTCTTAAAATAACACATTTTAGTGGCTGTCTAAGTTGAGAAGCACATCCTTCACGAAATTGAACGAAATTGAACGACCAACGCTGAGTTATTGACTTGTAAGTGATAGACACATTATCTGTCTGACTGTTGTATCAGTCCAGTAATTAGCATCTGTAAACCTTTTACAGAAACGTTCCAGTCAATGTAACAAGTGTAAGCTGATGAGTGTGAATAACTTACTTACTTACTTAGGTGGCGCTACCGTCCATGCTGAACCTGAGCCTCAACTAACAAGGGTCTCAGCTGGCACCGACTTTGGCCAGCTGTTTCGAGCGCCCCACCCCCAGTTGGTTAAGGTTCCACTTGCGTGCGCCACCGTTGATGCGGCCGTCCTCTGCCGCGCCTCCCTTCCGGGGTGGATTCGAAGACTCTTCGAGTCAGAGCTGTATTTTCTATGCGCTCTACATGGCCTAGCCACCTTAGACGCTGTATCCGTAGAGGTAGTACCAGGCCGATGTCGCTGTACAACCCGTACAGTTCTTTGTTATATCTTCTCCTCCATACACCGTTTGAGCAAACGGGACCGTAGATAGTGCGCAGAATTTTCCTCTCGAAACGACCAAGGGCATCTTCATCCGCTTTTGTTAAGGTCCAAGCCTCTGCGCCGTAAAGGAGGACTGGGATGATTAAGGTCTTATATTGTGTCACCTTGGTTTTCCGAGAGAGGGCTCTACTTCTCAATTGCCTCTTGAGCCCAAAGAATAAGCGGTTGGCAAGAGTGATTCTGCGTTTTATCTCAGCGCTGGTGTTGTTGTCGCTGGTCATCAGTGAGCTAAGGTAGACGAATTCCTTGACCACTTCAAAGTTATATCCACCCATGGTGACGTTCTGGCTAATCCGCCGGTGTTGTCCGTCTCCTTTAGATGAAAGCAGATATTTGGTTTTACCCTCATTAACCTTGAGACCCATCTTAGCCGCTTCTACCTCCATGCTTGGAAAGGCCTCATTGACGTCTCACTGTGTCCGTCCAATAACGTCAATGTCGTCGGCGTACGCAAGCAATTGCGTAGACTTGAAACAAATCATACTTCTTCTGTTGGCCAGTGACTCTTGCACGATCTTTTCAAGTACGATGTTGAAAAAGTTGCATGACAGCGCGTCACATTGCCTAAACCCTTTTTTAACATCAAAGGTCTCGGTTTGCTCATTACCGACCTTAATGGAGCAGCGAGAATTACTTACTTACTTATCAGGCCTACGATCCATGGAGGATCTGAGCCTGAGCTATAGCTGCCTTCCATCCTTGACGGTCCCGGGCACGCTGCTTCCAGTTTTCAAGACCAAGATGTCTTACATCCGCGATTACTTGGTCTTTATATCGGATATTCGGTCTTCCTCTCCTTCTCGAACCAGGAGGCTCGGAGTCGAAGACCCTCTTAGCTGGAGCGTTGATGTCCATGCGCTCGATGTGGCCGAGCCAGTGTATTCGACGGATCCTTGCCTTCCGGACTACATCCACATCTTGGTACAGCTCGTAGAGTTCGCGGTTGTGTCTTCTTCTCCATTCACCTTCCTCACAGACAGGACCAAATATCCGGCGCAGAATTTTTCTTTCGAAAGAACCCGAAATCAGCTCCGCTGTCCTGCTTATCGTCCAGCTTTCGGCTCCGTACAGCAAGACTGGCAGAATGAGCGTTTTGTAAAGCATGACTTTGGTCTTTCGAGTGAGGAGTTTTGACCCCAGTTGTTTGGACAAGCCGAAGTAGCAGCGGTTGCCAAGGGCGATTCTACGCCGGATCTCCACTGTGGTGTCATTTGTGGAATTTACGTTTGCCCCGAGGTAGACAAACTCCTTAACTACCTCGAAATTGTAGCTGTCAATTGTTATGTTTTGTCCCAGGTGGTGAGCGACGGATTGGTTTTTGCTTGAAAGCATGTATTTCGTTTTGTCCTCATTGATCTTAAGACCAATTCGTTTCGCCTGTTCTTCAATCGCCGTGAATGCTTCCACAATGCCACGGCGAGAACACGCGATGATGTCGATATTATCCGCGTATCCTAGCAGCTGGATGGACTTGTAAAAGATAGTGCCTTCCCTGTTGACGCCTGCCCGTCGCACTATCTGCTCCAGCACCAGGTTGAAGAAGTCACATGACAGCGCATCTCCTTGCCGAAATCCGGTGCATGTTTCGAATGGTTCCGAGGTCCTAGAACCGAGTTGCACGGTGCATCGCGTGTTTTTTAGCGTGCACGCTGTCGTATGCAGCCTTAAAATCGACGAAGAAGTGGTGAGTGTCGACTGGGTATTCCTGGGTCTTCTCCAAGATCTGCCGTAGGGTAAATGTTTGGTCTTGGCTTTGTAGCCATAGCATGTTCGTTTTACCTTATTGTAAAACTTCCGGGCGTCATTCCTGCGGAAGCATCTCTCCATCTCCTCGATCTCACGCTTTCTGTGCTCTCTTTCCGTTCTCCGAAAAGCCTGTGTTCCTCTCTTCTCTTCTGCTCATAGATTTTGCGAGCAGCTCTCGTCCGTCGTTGCAGCATGACTTTATGTGCCTCTTGTTTTTCTGCATTGGGTTGTTCGCATTGTTCATCGAACCAGCGATTTGAATCCCAGCACGTCTGAGGTTGCGTCTCTGACGGCGCTCTGGCAATGCGCCCATTCCATTCTGGCAGTCTCTTGCGATTGTAGCTTTCCGACGTCAAACTTACGTAGTCCTACTCGACTCCTAAGCATTCTTGACTTGGCTACAACAAGGTAGTGGTGTTGGCCCCTCGGAAGGTTCGTACGTCGAGCATACAGGAGGAGTGTCTGACATCGATCGCAATGTGATCAATCTGGTTGGTGGTCGATTGATTAAAAGACCGCCAGGTACCCTTGTGGATGTTGAGATGGGGCAATCGCGTGCTTGCTACAAGGAGGGTACGCCCCGTTAGGAAATCGATTAGCCTAGGCCCGTTGTTCGTATAGTGTTATGGAGGCTATGCTTTCCTATGATCGACTCAAATATGACCTCTTTGCCCAGTTTTTCACTAAAATCTCGTAGAACTATTTTTGTGTCGTAGCTGGGGCATTGGGCATATGTTCTGTCTAGGAGATCGTAGAATTCTTCTTTGAGTCGATCTTCCTTTTCTTCCGTTGGGGCGTGAGCGCACATTAAGCTAATGTTTCCAAATTTAGCTTTGATGCGGATTGTTACGAGGCGGTCGCTTATATCTCGGAAGCTTAAGACTTTTTGTCGGAGTCTTCCTCAAATAACGAATCCGCACCCGAATAGGCGCTGTTTTTTCTCCTTGTAGCAGTTCCCGTAGTAGATATCGCAGTTTTTCATCCGTCTTTTGCTCCAATTGATCGCCTGCAATTCCGCCCCGTCAGCCCCTATTAGCCTGAATCCGTTTTCGGACGTGTTGTCGTGTAGGCTGTGCTTTCCTGTGACTAATTCAAAGATAACCTCCGTACCCAGCTTCGCGTTGAAATCTTCTAGAACGATCTTGGTGTCGTGGCTGAGATATTGAGCGTATGTTCTATTTAGGATGTCGTAGAAGTCATTGTTGACTCTGTCGCCTTTTTCTTCTGTGGGGGCGTGAACGATTATCAAGTTGATGTTCCCGAATGCAGCTTTGATGCGCAATGCTTTGAGGCGTTAGCTCACATGCCGAAAGCTTAGGACTTTTTGCCCACCTTGAACAACACGTTGAGCAACAAAACCGCATCCAAATAGGCGTTGTCTGTTCTCCTTGTAGCAGTTTCCGTAGTAAATGTCACAGTTTTTCATCCTCTTTTTACCCGTTCCCATCCCATCGCACTGGATGTGCAGTAATGTCTGCTTTATAGCAGTTTAGGGCGTTTTCTAACTGTTCGGCTGCACCCGGTCTGTTAAGGGACCTTACTTTCTAGGTGCAGAACCGATACTCTTGTCCCCTTTTTTACATTTGCGGGGGCCACATGTTGACGGCCCGTTAAATCCGAGGCTTGTGGTTGTCTCTGAGTTTGTGGCTTACTAGGCCGTAGCCCAACCGACTTATCTTGTTTATTGGCGCAGAAGCTCGCCATTCGCCCTTCCCCGTCTGTAATTTCCATGGAAAATTTCCTGATGGCATCGCGAGGAGGCGGGGATGTGACCTACTAACAGTGCCGCAAGATGTTCGTCAGCGGTTGCTCTTCTCGGTTTTAAGCAGGCCAGGATCCGTCGGATAGATGCTATACGTACGAGGCCTTTATTAGTCCTTTGCCATCCATGTCGCAGTTTTTGTTAACAATATATTTCAAAAAGCAACAACTTCAGAATTTTTTAATTACCCATGCCAAACCCTTTCGAAAATGTATGCGTTCCATCTTCGTACCTGGCATAAGATCTTCTAAAGTTCAAAAAGGTTGGCTAATGGTTTACATATGTTTATAGATTATAACACATACGACATTTTTGTAGTCTTTTATGGACGCACGTTGTATAAAGAATGAAACGAGTAATGTTTCATTGCGAACGCAATAGTTGTTAATTGCGCTTTCTAGACGACAGAAGCGTAAGAGAGCTATTGTGGCGGCTTATGTACATTCATCTGCAGTTTGCACTAAGTAATAATAAGTAATACATTCTAATACAACTTGTAGTAGGTAGTTTGTCAGTAATACTCACACTAGGAGCATAGAGTGAGCAGATATAATCTTTAAAGTCAAAAATAGGAGACTGCGATCCAAGTTTTGTTTTTTTGTTTTAATTAACTTGGCTAGTGTTCGTGTAACTAAAGCACACGCACCCACATATTCATTTAGCCATTTGCAGAATAGGAATTCGTTCGCCTATGGCTATCTTTGTTACAAATAGGAAGATTCTACATCTATAGTTCCCACGAGATAACAAAATACACACATCCTTCTAATTAGAAGTCGCGCTTCCAATCAGCTGGAGAGTCATTTTACTTGATGAGGTACCGACATGAGGATGTCCATTTAATGGGCTCTTTCCATAACAACATACATATCTATGGGATATTGAGATTTTAGATCATCTACGTTAAGGACACATGAAAGAGACAAACACATATTACTACGTATATATGTTTTCTTGCCCTTTCGTCTCGCTTCTTTTGCTATAATAACCTGGTCCACAGCGAGATGATTGCCTCTACATAACATTCGCTCCTTATGCAACAGCCATATAGATCGCTTATCTCCACAAACTCCCTAGGGCTTCTCCCCCACTGATAAATTTCATTGCCGCACATTGCCCGCAACAATGCACTGGTAGTGGCCACTCTCGATCGCGGCAATATACTTCTTTTGACCATTTTAATGTAACAAGAGAGTCTACCACCGTCATCATTATCATCATCACCGGGTACTAACAATCTTCATCATCATCATAATCATCTCCGCAATCTTTGTAAACACCGTGCAACTCCAGAGTGGGCTAGTGAGTACGAGTAGCATCCTAACGTTGCAGTCGAGTAACATCGTCGTACGGGCAGTTAAAACGCAAATTTTTCGATTTTAATCTTGGTGGTAGGTCATGTGGTTCGATACTCAATGGGATGCAACACGATCGTTTTGATGTACCTGGCTATGTTGGCTGAGGTGAAGAAAATTATGAGAAGACTTCTAGCCAGAAATATCTAAGATCAACAATAATCACCTTTCTGTCGAATTTGAAATAAATTACAGTTGAACTCCAAAAGAATATCCGTTCAAATCCAAAAGATAATCATGATTGTCCTTCTAGCCCCCACTGAGGTTCAGAGTTGTAGGCTTACTCTTTCTTCCGGTTTATTTTCATCCTCATAAAACTCTTCGTACCTAATTGATAAAGTCAACATCCGAAAACACAAACTCAGTGAACGGAGCCAATTTGTTTACTGATAGTGGCGTGCTAATTAGCTACTGCGGCATGTCGTATGTATATTGTAAATAATCAGGAGTTGGTCATGTCAACGCTTGCATTCAGCACCCATCCATCCGCAACAAGGATTCAACAGGATTATTGACAGATAAGCTGATAAAAAGCTGCACAAATTTACTCAGTGTCAAATGTCACTCATTTGTGGTTCATTATCAGTTAACCATACCGCATTATCGCGTACACATACCGTCGCCGATACAAAGGCCTGATCGGAAAACTTCTGTCCACCAGATAATGCCACCTCCAGCCAAACAGTATTTCATCTCTGTTTACACATGGCTTAACAGTACATGTGCTCCCATTGTACAACACTACACATGTAGGTATATACTGTATGTACTTGTCCAATCGTATCTTGGGAATAACCAAACCGAAAAAAGTTCACTTCGTTACCTCCCTCTACACACAGGTCAGATGAGTCGAGGGTGGACAGGCGATGTCATAATGACATTTACCCAATCAATCCGCACAACTAATCTTCAACGGTAAAAATCAATTCGCTGTCACCCTGATGCCTTACCAGAATTGGTAGTGGTGGTAATGATGGTTAAAAGGAGCGTGTAAACAATCGAGGCTTTTGAATTTTTAATTATAAACTCACACAGTGGGTGAATGTGGCATGTTTGGGTGGGTGGCGGATGCCGGATGGTCGGGGGGCTGTTTTATTTACTGTTTACTTGTTACATGTTTGTTTATCATGACGGTGTGATGTCGTCGTTGTTCGCAGTGATGTTTGTTAACGTCGTTGAGAACCTTGTGCTCAGTTGTGTACGCACGGATGTGTGGCATGTTTTGTATGACAGGCCGTGTATTTGCATTTCATTAAAAATGTCATTGGATCGGAAGATGGATGCGGATGGTGTAAGGATGTAGTTATATTAGAATTGGCGGAAAGGGAATTGCGGAAGGGACGAAACAAGGAAGAATTTTGTGACGAAATGTCATAGAATAATTGATGCGTGATGTGTGGTAACTGGATAAATAAAACCATGGAGGACGCTCGAAGCCTTATATATAGACAGTGTTCATTTGACATGTGTTAGTGACGTTTAGTGTTTTTATTTTTAGAAAGGTATGTATGTATGTATTATTAACCGATAACAAGAAAGGAACTTTTTAAGGAAAATAAATTAAATAACTGAGCAGTCAACTCAGCAACTCGTTGTTGCGCACCGATGTTGAACTCAACAACCTCAAACGCCCCACTCATATGCCCGAGCTACCATATTTCCGTTTCCTAGCACTACTCAGTACTAGTACTAACGGGTTGGTTGTACCTTTCTTTTCACGGTTTACATTCGGCCATCCGACATTAACTGTCCTCAGTGTGTAGTTTATCCCTGTGTGCGCCGCATCATTCATATCTACTGTTAACACTCCGAACCTTTGATTTTGTTATGTTGACGGTCTTCTCATGTTTTAAAAAAAAAAAAAAAAAAAAAAATCGTCTTCACCCCGGAAGGAATCGTTTCATCTTCTTCTCGAAGGTATCCGCATTTTTTCTTAATAAAAATCTTCTTCACCGCGGAAAGAATCATTTCATCTTCTTATCGAAGGTATTCTCAATATCCTACCTAAACTCATCTTCACCAGGGAAGGAATCGTTTCATCTTCTTCTCGAAGGTATTCTTAATATACTACTTAAACTCATCTTCACCGCGGAAGGAATCATTTCATCTTTTTATCGAAGGTATTCTCAAGGTATCCTACCTAATCTCATCTTCACCGCAGAAGGAATCATTTCATCTTCTTATCGAAGGTATTCTCAATATCCTACCTAAACTCATCTTCACCACAAGATGAAATGTTGTGTTTCTCGAGTATTAGAGCACTTACCGTTGACGTGTCATCAAAACTCAGCTGACGAACCATTACTGTCCATTTGCTGAATAAATTCCCGTTGTCTCTTTTTTTTCTTTTTATTTATTTCATTCATTAAGTAGTTTATACTTAATGTAGTAGTAGTAGATGAGGGAATTCCTGTTTATTTTTCCAGAATGGAACTTGGTAAGTGTTTGAGATTATATTAAATTATCTTGATTGTATTGAGATTATCATATTGTTTGAGATTATACTAAATGATATTGCTTACTATGTACATAACATTTAATTGTAACACCCTGTACCGAGAGTCACTCAGCAGCAGCTATCAGCTCCCCTAGTACAACTATTACTGCGCTCTCCTCCTTAACTTTCGTATAACCTGTTGTTCTTGCATGCAATGGAATATGCCTTTAAACCTCGCGCTCATAGAGCGTACCTTAAGTATTTTATAGAGTTTAAGTTGAGTATTTAAAACATAGTGGTCGGAAGCTGATTGTTGCTGCTGAGTGAACATTTCGAGAACTCTACTAGTGGACTTCACCAAGCTAACATCAACAAATAAATTGCATCGAATTGGCGGCATTTGTTTTTCTTGTGGATTCCAGCGTGCTATTTCTCAACAGTAAGAATGACAGAAGGATGGCAAAGGGCTAACAAAGGCCTCGTAGGGGTAGCATCTATCCGACGGATGCTGGCCTGCTAAAAAGCGAGAAGAGCCACCGCAGTCGAACATCTCGCGGCACTGTTAGTAAGTCCTATCCCCACCTCCTCGTGGTGCCATCTGGAGATTTCCTATGGAAATTGCAGACGGGGAAGGGCGAATGGCGAGCCTCCTGCGCCAAAAAACAGGATAAGTCGGTTGGGCTACGGCCTAGTAAGCCGTAACCGTAAAAAAAAAAAACACAAACTCCGAAACAACCACAAGCCTCAGATATAACGGACCGGATTTATGTTGACGACCCTTGCAAAAAACGAAAAAAGGAAAATGATCTTCGGCTTTGTACGTGGAATGTTAGGTCCCTAAACAGTGCAGCCGAACAACTTGCGGACGCCCTAGACCGCTATAAAGCGGACATCACCGCCATCCAGGAAATGCGATGGAATGGACCGGGTATAAAGCGGATGTAAACTGCGATACTTACTACGGCGACTGCTATAGGGAGAGAGGGCAACGATTATTTGGATGCGGATTTGTTGTTCGAGGTGGACTAAGGCAAAAAGTCCTAAGTTTCGGCATGTGAGCGAACGCCTCATAACAATCCGTATCAAGGCTAAATTTTTTAACATCAGCCTGATCTGCGTCCACGCCCCCACGGGAGACAAGGATGACTCCGCCAAAGATGAGTTATACGATCTCCTAGACAGAACGTATGCCCAATGTCCCAGCTATGACATCAAAATTGTACTAGGGAACTTCAATGCTAAGCTGGGTAAGGAAAGCATCTTTGAACGAGTCATCGGCAAACATAGCCTACACGACACCACCTCCGATAACGGACACAGGCTGATTGATTGGCGAAATCTCCTTCTAGCCAGTACGCGCTTCCCGCACTTCGATATACACAAAGGCACTTGGCGGTCTTTTGATCAATCGACTACCAACCAGATTGATCACATCGCGATCGACGTCAGACACTCCTCCCCTCCTCAAACTTTCCGAGGGGCTAACATGGACTCGGATCACCATCTTGTAGTAGCCAAGATGCGCTTACGGATATCACGACCGCAGCGAAGTAGAGTAATATTACAAAGTTATGACGTCGGAAAGCTACTATCGCCAGAAACCGCTCGTGCTTTTACCGATCGCGTCTCCCTTAAGCTCTCCAATACACCTGAATCCTCCACATTATCAACAGAGCAGCAGTGGAGCCTTTGCAAACAAGTCCTCAGAAGCTCTGCATCCGAAGTTTTGGGTTTCAAGGCTCCACCACCAAGAAACACCTGGTTCGATGACGAGTGCAGGAGGATCCATACAACGAAGCAGGATGCATGGATAAAGCCTCGTGGCATAAATGAACAAGAGCAGCTCGTGAGCTCTACGAGTTAAAAAGAAGGGAGGAGCATAAGCTTCTTAGAAGAAAGAAGAAAGAGCACGAGAAGCGCGCGATGGAGGATTTGGAGAGGTGTTACTGCAGGCGTGACGTTCGAAAGTTTTATCAACAGATAAAGCGAACATGCCAAGGTTATAAAGCCAGAACGGAAGCCTGCAGGGATGAGAACGAACACCTAGTAGTAGAACCGCAGTCGATGCTGAGAATATGGAAAAACCACTTCTGCAGACTGTATAACGGCGATGTTAGTCAATATACCGCTGTGAGGCAGAATGATCCATTTCTAATCGACGGAGACCGCAGAGAATTCTGTCCCCCTGACCTCGACGAAGTTAAGATTGCCATATCGATGGTCAAGTCAAATAAAGCTGCTGGCGCAGACGAACTGTCTGCTGAGCTCCTCAAGGCAGCTGGGGATGACCTGGTTGGGAGCATGCACCAGCTCATCCGTAAGATATGGTTAGAGGAAAGCATGCCCGAGGAATGGAGTCTCAGCATCGTATGCCCGATCTACAAGAAGGGAGACCCCTCTGATTGAGCCACCTATAAAGGAATAAGTCTCCTTAACATCGCCTACAAAATCTTCTCTGCCGTTTTGTGTGAACGCCTGAAGCCATTTGTAAATAAGCTGATAGGTCCTTATCAGTGCGGATTCAGGCCAGGGAAGTCCACCATCGGCCAAATCTTCACACTACGGCAGATCCTGGAAAAAACCAATGAATCCCAAGTCAACACTCACCACCTATTTGTCGACTTCAAAGCCGCATACGACAGCGTAATTTCAGACGAGCTATACAACGCTATGTCTACCGTGGACATACCTGCTAAACTCGTCAGACTATCCAGGATGACTTTGGAGAATGCTCGCTGCTCCATCTGAATCGGTGAACACCTTACCCATAGTTTTGATGTCAAAAAAGGATTTAGGCAGGGCGATGCGCTGTCGTGTGATTTCTTCAACATCATATTGGAAATGATTGTGCAAAAATCACTGGCCAATACAAGAGGCACAATTTATTTCAAATCCTCGCAACTCCTTGCATACGCCGACGATATTGACATAATAGGTAGATCACAGCGAGATGTTTGCGAGTATTGAGATGGAGGCGGTGAAAATTGGTTTGACGGTAAACGAAGGCAAAACTAAATATATGCTGTCATCAAAAAAGGACGCTCACCACCGACGTCTTGGCCAGAACGTTTGTATAGGCAGATATAAGTTCGAGATAGTTAAGGACTTCGTCTACCTTGGCTCCGCAGTGACCTGGAACAACGAAATCAGTTCCAAAATCAAACGCAGAATCACTCTTGCCAATCGCTGTTTCTTTGGGCTCAGGAGGCAGCTGAGTAATAGAGCCCTCTCCCGAACGACAAAGTTGACTCTATATAAGACCCTTATCATCCCGGTCCTGTTGTACGGCGCAGAAGCATGGACACTATCAAAAGCGGATGAGGAGGCGCTTGGTCGGTTCGAGAGAAAGATTTTGCGCGTGATTTTTGGGCTTATAAACGCAGACGGGGGATGGAGGAGAAGATTCAACCACGAACTTTACGGGCTGTACAGCGACATGAGCCTAGTCAGGCGTATACGGATTCAAGGCCTAAGATGGCTGGGCCATGTACAGCGAATGGACACCACAGCTCCAGCCCGGAGAGTCTTTGAATCCAACCCCGAGGGACGAAGAAGCAGAGGACGGCAGCACTTAAGATGGCGCACACCGGTGGAAGTAACCTCAGCCAACTAGGTGTGCGGCAATGGAAAAGGCTAGCGAAAGATCGTGCTAGATGGAGGGGCATGTTGGTTGGGGCCCACGTTCACCCCGAAATGTAGCGCCCTTTAAGAAGAAGAAGAATGACAGAATGTGCATTTGAATTACACAATTATTTTGTTTTTGAAGTGAAAACTTCTTTGGGAAGTTGGGAACGTTTTGGTAGGTATGGGTTCGCGTCACCGACATGCTCGCATACATATACTATACATGTGAGCGTTATACGCTTTTTGGATGTGTGAAATCTCGTGTGATCGTGCCACCGGCATGCTTATAGCAGTATGTATAGCGCGTCACTGGCATGCTAATGTTAATAGTATGTCTATAGCTATGAGTTCGACTATACACATATATGTACATATACTGCTCAAACACCAGCTACCGAATGCACAGCGGCCTCTTCACACATACATATACTCACGCAATTCGTTCGTACTACAAAAACAGCAGGTCGAACGAAAGAAACCTAAACTAATCCATACATACATACATACATACATATGTTCTTGTAATTATGAATGACTGTTCTTTCAATGTACCTGGATGGTTATCCTTCGTCGAATCGACGAACAACTATATTATTTTTGACGACTTCCTTTAAACTATTCATCCCTTTTAATTCTATCTCCGTACATCATTTGGTGGTGATCTCTATCAATAAACGATCGTATGATATTCTGCGATCAATGGAAATTCGTTTTTTTTACAGGTACATATGTACAGACATACTTATATTCGTTGAAACGACGAAGGATAACTTTTGGGCATTTTTTTCGTTGTTTATTTTGCGGTGGAGTAATAAAATGAATTCCGGCCAGCAACTAGGTGATGATGAAGTCGAGATACATAATGTTTGGAATGTGCGAAGACGATTTTATTTCAGAAGACGATGACATTCCAGGAGATTTAAAAAGTGGTAGTGATGACAACTTTGTTATGGAGGATGCCGATGAACTTGAAAGCGAAGTCGGACATCAGTTGAAATTTCTTTTCGAGGACCCATTTCCGCAGCTGTAGGTACTCAAAACTGTCTGAACTACAACTTAACCCAATCCGCGCGGAACTTTACACAAACAGAAAAGCCAAAACAAAATAAGTGGGAGTTTACTCTTACTATACAGTAGCACAGTAGTACAGCATAAAGGATGCCTTGCCGGCCCGTACGTTGACTTTTGTCAATGTCTTCTTTTCGTTTTTTGTGAATAATTTGTTAAGTTAATGTCGAAAAAAAATTATTTTTGTTATGTATTATCTATTAAAAAAGGATTTAGAACAAAACTGCATTATTACGTTTTCTTAAAGTTATCTTGGATTGGTCAAACAGCAGAGTTAGGTACCGGAAGCAAAAAGTTTTAAGCTTCCGAGATATAAGCGAATGCCTCATAACAATCCGCATCAAATCTAAATTTGGAAACATTAGCGTAACATGCGCTCACGTCCCAACGGAAAAGAAGAATGATCGACTCAAAGGAGAATTCTACGATCTCCTAGACAGAACATATGCCCAATGACCCAGCTACGACACAAAAATAGTCCTAGGAGATTTTAATGCAAAACTGGGCAAAGAGGACATATTTGAGTCGACCGTAGGAAAGCATAGCCTTCATAACACTACATCGGACAACGGACTTAGGCTTATCGACTTCCTAGCGGGGCGTAACCTCCTTGTAGCAAGCACGCGATTCCCCCATCTCAACATCCACATGGTGGTCAATAGACCACCACCAAGATTGATCACATTGCGATCGACGCCAGACACTCCTCCAGTATTCTCGACGTACGAACCTTCCGAGGGGCCAACATCGACTCGGACCACTACCTTGTTGTAGCCAAGGTACGAATGAGGATATCAAGAATGCTTAGGAGTCGAGAAGGACAGCGTAAGTTTGACGTCGGAAAGCTACAATCGCAAGAGACTGCCAGAATCTTTGCCGATCGTGTCTCCTCCAAGCTCTCTCAAAATCCGCCCACAGCAGCACAAATAATAGAGCAGGAGTGGGCGCATTGCCAGAGCGCCGTCAGAGGTGCTGGACTTCAAACCGCCACCACCTAGAAACCCCTGGGTCGATGAACAATGCGAACAAGCCCATGCAGGAAAACAAGAGGCATATAAAGCCATGCTGCAACGACGGAAGAGAGCTGCTCGCGAAATCTATGAGCAGAAGAGAAGAGAATAACACACGCTTTTCAGAAGAAAAAGAGAGAGCACGGAAAGCGTGAGATCGAGCAGATGGAGAGATGCTTCCACAGGAATGACGCCCGTAAGTTTACAATAAGGTGAACCAAACATGCCAGAGCGGCGGCCTGCAGGGATGAAATGGAGAACTGGTAGTAGAGTCGCAGTCGATGCTGAGGATTTGGAAAGACCACTTCTGCAGACTGTATAACGGCGATGATAGACAAGATATCGCTGTCAGGCAGAACGAGCCATTCGTAATGGACGGCGATGTAACAGAATTCCGTCCACTCGACCTAGACGAAGTCAAAAAAGCGATATCAAGACTTAAGTCTAAAAAAGCCGCGGGCGCAGACGGCCTGTCTGCTGAGCTTCTTAAGGCGGCTGGAGATGAATTGGTAAGGTGCATGCAAGGTATGGTTGGAGCAAAGCATGCCCGACGAATGGAATCTCAGCATCGTTTGCCCGGTCCATAAGAAAGGAGACCCCTATAACTGCGCCAACTATAGGGGATTAAGTCTCCTTAGCATCGCGTATAAGATCTTCTCTGCCGTATTGTGTGAACGCCTGAAACCGTTTGTGGATAACCTGATCGGCTATTATCAGTGTGGTTTCAAGACTGGTAAATCCACAATAGACCAAATATTTGCGCTACGGCAGATCTTGGAGAAGACCAAGGAATACCAAATCGACACTCACCACCTCTTCGTCGATTTCAGGGCCACATATAACAGCGTGTATAGAGACGAGCTATACAAACCCATGTCTAGTTTTAACATCCCTGCTAAGCTCGTTCGTCTGTGCAGGATCACAATAGAAAATTCTCGCTGCACCATTATGGTCGGTAATGAGCAAACCGAGACATTTGATGTTAAAAAAGGATTTAGGCAAGGTGAGGCGCTGCCATGCAACTTTTTCAACATCGTGCTTGAAAAGATCGTGTAAGAGTCACTGACCAATACAAGAGGTACGATTTATTTCAAGTCTACGCAATTGCTTGCGTACGCCGACGACATTGACATGATTGGACGGACACAGCGAGACGTCAATGAGGCCTTTGTAAGCATTGAGGTAGAAGCGGCTAAGATGGGTCTCAAGGTTAATGAGGGTGAAACCAAATATCTGCTTTCATCTAAAAGAGACGGACAACACCGACATATTGGCCAGAATGTCACTATGTGCGGATATAACTTTGAAGTGGTCAAGGAATTCATCTACCTTGGCTCACTGATGACCAGCGACAACAACACAAGTGCTGAGATAAAACGCAGAATCACTCTTGCCAACCGCTGTTTCTTTGGGCTCAAGAGGCAATTGAGAAGTAGAGCCCTCTCTCGGAAAACCAAGGTAACACTATACGTATAAGACCTTAATCATCCCAGTCCTCCTTTAATGCGCAGAGGCTAGGACCTTAACAAAAGCGGATGAAGATGCCCTTGGTCGTTTCGAGAGGCAAACTGCGCACTATCTACGGTCCCGATGGTTCAAACAGTGTCTGGAGGAGAAGAAATAACGAAGAACTGTTCGGGTTGTACAGCGACATCGGCCTGGCACGACGTCTACGGATACAGCGTCAAAGGTGGCTAGGCCATGTAGAGCGCATGGAAAATACAGCTTCGACCCGAAGAGTCTTCGAATCCACCCAGTTTCTACACGGACTATAGCGCCACCTATGTAAGTAAATAAGTATACATTTTATTCTCCTTAAAGTAAGTACCTAAAAAACCTACGACAAATTTTGAAGCTTCTGAATTGACTATTTTCAGCTCCAATATGGTCTGGTATCGATTGTTTCCTTAAGTTTAAGATTTTTTGCTCAGGTTCAAGAGTTTTCATATTCTCTTATTATGTGTTGTTACACACACAACCTGAACGGAGTGCAGTGGTTTGGGTCGTTGATGTTCGTTCACTGCTCTTAGGGGTTGTTGTCCTAGATAGGACGAGAGCCGGCCAAATTCCGCTTTGGTTATAGTCCGTAATAATTCGTTCGGGCACTTTTATTATTACATACGCAGAGGCTGAATTTCCTTAAGCAGTACGTCTGGTCAGTTTCCATTCACAACTGCATTGCATACTTTTTGTCCGTATAGGAATTACTTTTTCTTGGCTATGAAGCGAATTTGAATTTGAACCACTGCACCACGGCCACCACAAGTAGGGATCGTATTGTATCATTAAAGTTATAAAAAAAAAATTCTGAATAACGACGTCGGTCCTGGCTTATAGGGAAGCTAGGCGATGAGAACAGACATGGAACTTTTAAATAAAATGATTGTTCAACTCAAGAGGCAGATAAAAAGTCTCCTCAAATTACGATGCCGGGTGCGGGACCCCATGACTGGGTCATTCTAGACCCGAGATAAGGACAGCGACGTTAATCGGGTCAGCGGTAGTGAATACTGCCGGCGGGAGATTGTGCGAACTTGAGTAACTTATTGGTTGCGGTTATGGCTTTTTAATGCCACTCGATGTTTTCTTTTGGTATGAACCCAAGAAACATCAGACATCAGAACTCAAAAGGACATCTAACATCTCACAATACAATACAATACAATACAGTATAGTTCAGTGATCGATCAGTATTCATTAGTTCATTATTCATTAGCCAGTTAAAAGGGCTATTGTCAAAACAGCTTCAAACAGAAGCATCTGGAGTAGTTAACCAATCACCTCGACTGTTGTTCAATATATCTTTCTTCGAAAACCGTTTTGAAAACGTATGTTTATGTATATAGAAAAACAAAATTGACTTGAAGTGGTGTTCCACTTTGTACTTCTGTCCAGATTGTTTGTTTCCATTTTGTTCAATCAGACAACCGTGCAGGACATCTCATACCACAGTACACGTACTTATGTATGTACATACATACACTCAAATTAGTCTTATTTATTGCTGGACAATCATAAACACCTTTTTGTTCATGCTAGCAACTTAAAGGTGAACCTCTTCAGCCTGCATTGTTGTACGAGCTACACGAAATTGAATAAAAGCAAACTGCAGTTCCGTTGCAGGAATATTTCCCAAAAATTCCCTTCTGTCGAAGGAGCAACCAAACAGTACGCAACACACTCCATCAGACACATTGCAAAACTATAAATTATCTCGATGAGAACATAATGCGACCATTGAAATGACCAAATGTTTACACAATTCTCGCCAAAAGGACACCATGCTGCGTGGATTGAGGAGCGAACATAACACGCACCCAAAGCGGAGCAGGCAATAAGAAATGCACCGAAAAACAAAACCAAAAAGCAGGATTACGACAACCTTCTCCGACTTGGTTGGTCATGTTCGGAAGGATTAATGTACATGTTAGAAATGGCAGCACCTCACAAAGCCTATACGTAAGAGCGAGAACCGAAGAGGCTTGGAATGACCAGGTTCCGCGATACTCGTATCTACTCACTCTACAATCGTCGTGTTGTCGTTCGGGACAATGTTGTCATCCATTTGCTGGAACACAATCGACATAGTCGAGTAGTAATATGTACAACAAAAACCAAAACAAACAACAAAAAAAAAAAGAAAGAGCAGGAAGAAACGTACGCGATTAAAAGGCGCAGTTGGTGTTTTGTTACTTAACAGATTGATAACCAGCAAAGGAACACGGGGTCCAGCTACAGTAACAACAACAACAACGACGATGATGACAAACACAAATGCCATAACCAAAGGTGAAATGCTGAGCAGGAGCACTAGGACCTTAGTTGCTTGTTTTCGAGGATACTGTTGTCCGTCTTCCGTTTTGTTTGCCGCCCGAGTTTATTTGTTAAAATGCTAAGTATCTTGACATGTTGAATAAATTTATTGCCTGGTAGTCACTGTCAAGAGCTGGAGTAGGAAGTTTGTGATTTGTTGTACATACATATGTACTTTTGTTTCATATGCTGTCATACTACATATGTACGTGTATATATGGTATTTGAGTTTAATTAATGAGGAAGTTTCTTGAACATCTACTTATGTACATACATACATACGAATTGGTTTCTTCTTCTTCTTCTTCTTCTTAGTGGGCGCTACAGTTCGGGGTGAACCTGGGCCTCAACCAAAATGCCCCTCCAACAAGCACGATCTTTCGCTAGCCTTTTCCATTGCCGCACACCCAGTTGGCTGAGGTCCCCTTCCACCTTTGTGCGCCATCTTAAGTGCGGCCGTCCTCTGCTTCTTCGTCCCTCGGGGTTGGATTTAAAGACTCTCCGGGCTGGAGCTGTGGTGCCCATTCGCTCTACATGGCCCAGCCATCTTAGGCGTTGAATCCGTAGACGCCTGACTAGGCTCATGTCGCTGTACAGCCCGTAAAGTTCGTGGTTAAATCTTCTCCTCCATCCCCCGTCTGCGTTTATCACCCGCAAAATCTTCCTCTCGAACCGACCAAGGGCCTCCTCATCCGCTTTTGATGGTTTCCATGCTTCTGCGCCGTACAACAGGACCGGGATGATAAGGGTCTTATAGAGAGGGCTCTATTACTCAGTTGCCTCCTGAGCCCAAAGAAACAGCGATTGGCAAGAGATTCTGCGTTTGATTTCGGAACTGATGTCGTTGTTCCAGGTCACTGCGGAGCCAAGGTAGACGAAGTCCTTAACTACCTCGAATTTATATCTGCCTATACAAACGTTCTGGCCAAGACGTCGGTGGTGAGCGTCCTTTTTTGATGACAGCATATATTTAGTTTTGCCCTCGTTTACCGTCAAACCAATTTTCGCCGCCTCCATCTCAATACTCGCAAACGCCTCGTTGACATCTCGCTGCGATCTACCTATTATGTCAATATCGTCGGCGTATGCAAGTAGTTGCGAGGATTCGAAATATATTGTACCTCTTGTATTGGCCAGTGATTTTTGCACAATCATTTCCAATATGATGTTGAAGAAATCACACGACAGCGCATCGCCCTGCCTAAATCCTATTTTGACATCAAAACTATCGGTAAGGTGTTCACCGATTCGGATGGAGCAGCGAGCATTCTCCAAAGTCATCCTGCATAGTCTGACGAGTTTAGCAGGTATGTCAAAGGTAGACGTAGCCTTCTATAGCTCGTCTCTAATTACGCTGTCGTATGCGGCTTTGAAGTCGACAAATAGGTGGTGAGTGTCGACTTGAAATTCATTGGTTTTTTTTATAGGATCTGCCGTAGTGTGAAGATTTGGTCGATGGTGGACTTCCCTGGCCTGAATCCGCACTGATAAGGACCAATCAGCTTATTTACAAAGGCTTCAGGCGTTCAGTCAAAACGGCAAAGAAGATTTTGTAGGCGAGGTTAAGGAGACTTATTCCTCTATAGTTGGCGCAATCAGAGGGGTCTCCTTTCTTGTGGATCGGGCATACGATGCTGAGACTCCATTCCTCGGGCATGCTTTCCACTGACCATATCTTACAGATGAGCTGGTGCATGCTCCTAACCAGGTCATCCCCAGCTGCCTTGAAGAGCTCAGCAGACAGTCCGTCTGAATTGGTTTAAAAACTAAATAGAAAATGCGTAAATGCAGGGTGTCAAAGGCACTAGGGGCATCTCCTAGTATCTTTCAGACTGAGATTCGCGCTTTCGTGGTATACCATAAAGCTCTGTTGAGGCACAACGGCATTTGTGCCAGCCAGCGAGCTGGCCTTCCAGTACATAGAACTAACACTCTTATATGTGGTTTCATCATTGTCATCACCATCATAGAGGGAAGTAATTACTTCCGTACCTACATACATACGTATACATATATATATTTATCTATTTAGTTCGCTGCTGACATATGTACATATGTATGTACATATCGACAATTATTGCAAAATGGAACTCTTGCAATACTATGAAAGTGGAATTGTGGGCTTCGTAAGGGTAACCGATTTTATGAAGCACATAAATCAGTTGTGGTCTGCTAAGTGAAAGCGTAACGGATTGAAAGCTGTTCTAACTGTGTTCCTCATGATGGATACTCGCAGCCGTTTCTTACAACAGCTTGCTTGGATGAAGCGTTAAAACCTTTGGCAATAAAGTGATACCAACGGAATTTGAGATCAAATAAAAATACATATGTCAATAAATCGTTATTACTAGAAGCTTATAAGAAGATATTTAATTAATATGTGCTAACAATATACATATATGTATGTAAAGGCGCTACAGTCCGTGGGGAACCTGGGCCTCAACCAACAAGCGTCTTCAGCTGGCACGGTCTTTGGCCAGCTGTTTCCAGCGCCGCACGCCCAGTTGGTTAAGGTCCCCTTCCACCTGCGTGCGTCACCGTTGATGCGGTCGTCCTTTGCTGCGCCTTCCTTCCGGGGTGGATTTGAAGACTCTTCGGGTCAGAGCTGTATTTTCTATGCGCTCTACATGGCCTAGCCACCTTAGACGCCGTATCCGTAGTGATCGTACCAGGCCGATGTCGCTATACAACCCGTACAGTTCTTCGTTATATCTTCTCCTCCATACACCGTTTGAACAAACGGCACCGTAGATAGTGCGCAGAATTTTCCTCTCGAAACGACCAAGAGCATCTTCATCCGCTTTTGTTAAGGTCCAAGCCGCTGCGTCGTAAAGGAGGACTGGGATGATTAAGGTCTTATACATATAGTGTCACCTTGGTTTTCCGAGGGAGGGCTCTCCTTCTCAATTGCCTCTTGAGCCTAAAGAAACAGCGGTTGGCAAGAGTGATTCCGCGTTTTATCTCAGCGCTGGTGTTGTTGTCGCTGATCATTAGTGAGCCAATTCATGGTGACGTTCTGGCCAATATGTTAGCGTTGGCCGTCTCTTTTAGATGAAAGCAGATTTTGGTTTTACTCTTATTAACCTTGAGACCTATCCTAGCTTCTACCTCCTTGCTTACAAAGGTCTCATTGACGTCTCGCTGTGTCCGACCAATCACATCAATGTCGTCGGCGTACGCAAGCAATTGCGTAGACTTGAAATAAATCGTACCTCTTGTGTGACTCTTGCACGATCTTTTCAAGAACGATGTTGAAAAAGTTGCATGACAGCGCGTCACCTTGCCTAAATCCTTTTGACGTGACAACGTCTATTAAATCGGTTCGGTTAGCACTGAAATATGGGATGCCGAAACGCACAAAACGCAGAAAAATGTAGACTAACCGTGTGAGTAGGCGTGGCCTAGCGAATGTGTAGTAGTGAGCTCGAGCGAAAATGATCAACATGTCAGATAAAAAAAAATTCGGCGTCGTTTAGTGGAATTAAATCAAATAAAATCATATCATAGACCTATTGTTGTAAGAATATTAGAAATAAAGAACACTTAAACGTTTGAGTATAAAATTGTCTTATTCAATTAAATACATGTATAATACTGTAATATGAAAATAAAACATTGAAATCAATAAAAAAATTATATGTAATTGATGAATATATAATATTTATACCTCATTCATAAAATCGTATAATAGACGTTGTCACGAAATAATGGATTTGGCTAGTAACAGCCAATCTAATAACAGTTTTTTTTAACATCAAGGGTATTGGTTTGCTCATTACCGACCTTAATGGAGCAGCGAGAATTCTCCATTGTCATCCTACACACTAGACATGGCTTTGTATAGCTTTGTATAGTGAGCCAAGGTAGACCAATTCCTTGACCACTTCAATGTTTTATTCGCCCATGGTGACGTTCTGGCCAATACTTCGGTGTTGTCCGTCTCTTTTAGATAAAACTAGATATTTGGTTTTACCCTCATTAACCTTGAGACCCATCTTAGCCGCTTCTACCTCAATGCTTACAAAGGCCTCATTGACGTCTCGCTGTGTCCGTCCAATCACGTCAATGTCGTCGGCGTACGCAAGCAATTGCGTAGACTTGAAATAAATCGTACCTCTTGTGTTGGCCAGTGATTCTTGCACCATCTTTTCAAGCACGATGTTGAAAAAGTTGCATGACAGCGCGTCACCTTGCCTTCATTCTTTTTTAACATCAAAGGTCTCGGTTTGCTCATTACGGACCTTAATGGAGCAGCGAGAATTCTCCATTGTCATCCTGCACAGTCGGACGAGTTTGGCAGGGATGTCAAAACTAGGCATGGCTTTGTATAGCTCATCTCTATACACGCTGTCATATACAGCCTTGAAATCGACGAAGAGGTGGTGAGTGTCGATTTGGTATTCCTGGGTCTTCTCCAAGAACTGCTGTAGCGTATATTTTTGGTCTGTTGTGGATTTACCTGGCCTGAAACAACACTGATAAGAGCCGATCAGGTTATCCACAAACGGTTTCACGCCTTCACACAATACGGCAGAGAAGATTTTATATGCGATGTTAAGGAGACTAATTCCCCTATAGTTGAGGCCCAGGTTCACCCCGAACTGTAGCGCCCGCTAAGAAGAAGAAGAAGTTGGCGAAGTTATAAGAGCCTCCTTTCTTATTTTATTCCTCCGACCATACCTTGCAAATGAGATGGTGAATGCACTTTATCAGCTCAGGAGGCAGGCCGTTTGCGCCCGAGGCTTTATTAGACTTAAGCCTTGATATCGCTATTTTGACTTCTTGTAGGTCGGGTGTACGGAATTCTGTTACATCGTCGACCATTACGAATGGCTCGTTCTGCCTGACAGCGGTATCTTGTCTATCATCGCCGTTATACAGTCTGCAGAAGTGGTCTTTCCAAATCCTCAGCATCGACTGCGACTCTACTACCAGTTCTCCATTTTCATTCCTGCAGGCCGCCTCTCTTTCTTTGTAGCCATGGCATGTTCGTTTTACCTTATCGTAAGACTTACTCTCGTCCGTCGTTGCAGCATGGCTTTATATGCCTCTTGTTTTGCTGCATGGGCTTGTTCGCATTGTTCATCGACCCAGGGGCTTCTAGGTGGTGGCGGTTTGAAACCCAGCACCTCTGAGGCAGCATCTCTGACTGCGCTCCGGCAATACGCCTATTCCTGCTCTATTGTTTGTGCTGCTGTGGGCGGATTTTGAGAGAGCTTGGAGGAGACACGATCGGCAAAGATTCAGGCAGTGTCTTGCGATTGTAGCTTTCCGACGTCAAACTCACGTTGTCCTTCTCGACTCCTAAGCATTCTTGATATCCTCATTCGTACCTTGGCTACAACAAGGTAGTGGTCCTAGTCGATGTTGGCCTCTCGGAAGGTTTGTATGTCGAGAATACTGGAGGAGTGTCTGGCGTCGATCGCAATGTGATCATTCTGGGTGGTGGTTGATTGATCAAAAGACCGCCAGGTACACTTGTGGATGTTGATATAGGGGAATCGCGTGCATGCTACGAGGAGGTTACGCCCCGCTAGGAAATCGATTAGCCTAAGTCCGTTGTCGGATGTGGTGTTATGAAGGCTATGCTTTCCTATAATCGACTCAAATATGTCCTCTTTGCCCAGTTTTGCATTAAAATCTCCTAGGACTATTTTTTGTCGTAGCTGGGTCAGTGGGCATATGTATGTTCTGTCTAGGAGATCGTCGAATTCTTCTTTGAGTCGATCGTTCTTTTTTTCCGTTGGGGCGTGAGCGCATATTAAGCTAATGTTTCCAAATTTAGCATTGATTCGGATTGTTATGAGGCGTTCGCTTATATCTCGGACGCTTAAGACTTTTCGTCGGAGTCTTCCTCGAATAACGAATCCGCACCCGAATAGTAGTAGTAGATGTCACAGTTTTTGATCCGTCTTTTGCCTGGTCCATCTCATCGCACTTCTTGAAGCGCGGTTATATCTGCTTTATAGCAGTTAAGGGTTTGCTCTAATTGATCGCCTGCACCCGTTTTGTTAAGGTGCCTCACATTCCAGGTGCAGACTCTCAAGTCCGTAAGTCGTTTGCAGGGGTCATCAGCTTTGTATCCATCCGTATCCGAGGCTTGTTGTCGTTTTCGAACAAGTAGGTTTTTACGTGATAGGGATGTTAACCCTAACACAACCCCCAACCAGGAGGGCCAGGTTCCTCTTTCCCCAGGATCAAGGAGTTGGGTCGCTGAACACATTGGTTCACTACCTGGCGGGTGCCAGTGTAGCTATCAAGGGGGGGCAGGTGGAGGCTGTGCGTCAACTTGAATTGAGCAGGGACAGAGATCGAAGCTGGCGTTTGCCATGTTAAACGCGATCAACTTCTGTGCTCTATTTGCTCGCTCTCTCCCCTCTCTACCAATATATATACACATTTTTAATTCCACTGCAATTGATCGTCAGAATTGCATCGATACCTTAAATTACTACCTTAAATTACTAAAAATGCAATTAAAGTTATATAGGATTATTGATTTCATAAACATCAATTCAACTGAAAATGGTTGATAAAAAAATAGGGAATATGATGAATCTTCGTAAGTAACCTATTAGAACCCATTTTTTGTGGCAAGCTAGATGTTAAGCATTTCGACTGACGGCGATGAGTTTCTAGAAGCATTTATTAAAGCATCATTACTTTTACTAACGAAGCTCAGTTTCGCCGTGGGCAATCTAATAAGAGTGTCGTTTAGATAGATACATAGACTTTTTTTCGTATTTTAAAAAACATTAGAAGTTATCACACATTTTACAGTACAGAGATTTGATAGTATAGTATCATTTCTTCTGAGATATTTATTGAAGATAGTCAAAAAAAAAATAAAAATTATTTAATAATACGCAATACTAAATAAATTGGAGGGAAAATACAAATAAAAACCCCCATGTAATACAAAAAAAAAAACGAATATATATATAAATAAATAAGTAAATAAATAAATAAATAAATAAATAAATAAATAAGTAAATAAATAGGTAAATAAATAAATAAAAAAAAGGAAATAAATATCATGTGTCGTTTATATCTCCAGTATTTCAGAAATAACTCAATTTGTTCTTCACTTTTTTAGTCGAACTTATTGAATGATCGTGTTCTATTTTGCAATAAGCATGGAATAAAAAATTATGGGACGCAGGACCTCCGCGTACAGGTAAGGACTCTCTAGAGGAACCCTTAGCCAAGAAGCAAATACTGACCCCTCTTGACCTCTTCTCTTATCTCGTACCCATCACACTCTCATTCCCCTAACTCTAAGGTGAAACACCATACGCCGATGGAGGCATGGCTTAGAGGGTGCTTAGCTGTATGCGAACTTCGGATACTGAGCGACGCTCGATTTTACTCTAGCCTTCCTGCAGCGTATCAGGATCTGCTGTAAATGGCCGTACTTTCCCGTCTAGTGGGAATGAATTCTCATCACAAAAAAATCTAATGGGAGTGATGCCTCTCAAGTGTCATCGCCTGCAAGGGCCTGTGTATGCATTGACAGATGGCATGAAAGAAGAGGCTTATCAAACTCAATGAAGCGCTCACCTGATCTTTTAAAAACAGCTCTCCACCCAGGTTAAATACACACAAGCGATGTGTATCTTAGTGGAATGCACAGCTTGAATCCCTAAGGAAACAGGCGAGATCTCTGCTTAGCAGAGTCAAACGAACAAACAGTTCGACTGATCATAGATCTGCTTTAACGAAATACAACCTCAAATTGAGGAAATCCAAGAGAAAGTCTTGGAGGAAACACTGCGAGAACATAGACTCGCTATTTACTTCGCAAATCAGACGGTACCTTTACTGTCAATAGCAGGAACCTTGCTTGAGGTACACTTTCCTGGTTTTACTCCCGAAACGAATGCCTTTTGACGATAAAGGGAGCGTAACAAATAACTTCGATATTAGAACAAATAGTCTTTCTGGCAGACTTTTTAGCCCGGATAGAGTTAAATTTACAATTGGTTAATTTAAACCCTACGAAGCTCGAAATAAAGATTGTGCCTTTCCTCCTATTTTCCAGAAAGGCCAAGGCATCATTCCAGCATCATTGATACCCTTTTTAGGTCTTGTTCCACCTTGGGATACATCCCCCGAATCTGAAGGGATGTCAAGCTTGTTTTGATACCCAACATTGCAAAACCAAGTGAACAATTTAAACCTATCGCCCTATCATTCTGACATCTTTCCTACTAAAAATAATGTAAAAACTGATAGAGCTCCATATTAAAGTTATTTTTTTTTGTCAAGGCATCTGCTATCCGCAGATCCATTGTACTCCAGACAAAGACCTTACATTACCGTATTTTCCCCGTTTTCCGTAGAAAATTTTGAGGAGCTTCAGTGATGTAGAGCTAAGGAACTCGGCACTCGTCACGTCGGATCCAAGGGTGCGTCACCGTGCGCGAGCAAAGGCGGGACAACCACAGAAGGAAATGCTCTGCTGTGTCATCCTCCTCCTCGCAACATGCCACACAGGTAGGCGTCTCACTGATGCCAAGCACGTATAAATGTTTGGCAAAAGTGTAATGGCCCGTGAAAACTCCCACAAGCCTTCTGCAGTCGATTCTCCTTAAAGACAGGAGGAATGCTGCATATTTTTTGCAGACATCAGGGCATACGCGCTTAGTCATCCTGCAACCTGGACAATCCCTCCATCTACGGTTGTGTGTATTAAATACACTAACGTTAATGTGGGAATTTACCGTGGACACAGATAGACCTAGAGCGGGTTCAGGTCCTGAAAAGCTCTCCTCTGAACCCACTCTGGCGAGTTCATCTGAGATCTCATTTCCTGCGATCGCAGAGTGGCCTGGAACCCTTACAAGCCTTAATGAATTTAGTCTGCTGATTCTGTTCAAGACTTGAGTTCAAGCACTAATTTGGAGTATATTAAGTGTATACTAGAGAATCAAATACCACTATATCCAAACCAGTATGCATATCGCAAAGAACAATCCACCGAGAGTGCGCTACATCACTTGGTAGGGTGTGTTAAAAATAGTTTCACCCGCAAGGAGATCGCAATTTGCCCCTTCCTTGATATTGAGGGGTCTTTTTTGATAATACTGGCTAGAATTCAATCACCACTGCACTAACTCTACACCTCTACAAGTTAGTGCACTAACTACTGCTACATCCGGAGGGGTCTCGGTGACAGTATTAGCAATTAAGGGCTGTGCACAAGGTGGAGTCCTTTCACCTCGTTTCTGGTCGATAGTCATCGACGACCTACTCTACAAGCAGACCAATCTCGGCTACGAAGACAATGACTTAGTAGTTATTGTTACAGGTAGATGTGAAATGTCTGCCTGTGAACACATGAGAATTTCACTTCACTCTATCTCTGACTGGTGCGACAGTGAGGGTTTATCGATAAACCCAAATAAAACAATCTTAGTCTCGTTTACAAAGGGGAGAAAGATACAGCCTTGCTTCTTTTCTCTAAATGGTCCAAGCATAGGAATTTCAGATGAAGTTAAACATCTACGTATTGACCTCGATCAAAAACCTAACTGGAACTCCTACATCAAAAACAAACTCACAAAGGTGACAAAGGTACTATGGGCCTGTCGACGCACTTAAGGGAAAACCTGGGAATTAAAACCTAAGGTAATCCACTAGCTATATACCGCGATAATAAGACCTATCATCACTTATGTGTCTGTAGTATGGTGGACAACAGTTGAGCAAAAAACAATAATCGTTAAACTCTAATGCCTTCAGAGACTAGCGTGTCTAGGCAGCTCCAGAAGCACTGATTGGACTCACTCAACTGCACCTATTTAATAAATATGTTGCGATACGCAGTGCAATCATACTTCGCTCAGGAACAGGTCTACCATGTCTCACATGTCTACATCTTCCAGAGCTGAATATGATTACCACAGTCACGGTACCAAACATGCTCACTCTTGAGAAAAGATTTGAGATAGTATTCCCAAGCCACACAGCTTGGAAAAGCGGCAACCCTTGCTCAATGTTAAAGTCCTCAGGCGGTACACATATGACTCCAAGACAGGTTCCGGAGTTTCGTTCTCATCCCTGCAGGCTTCCGTTCCGGCTTTATAACCTTGGCTTTATCTGTTGATAAAACTTTCGAACGTCACGCCTGCAGTAACACCTCTCCAAATCCACAATCGCGCGAGTTACGTCCGTACCCTAACACCACAATCTCCCTGCAATCCACACACAATCATTCCCGACATCAGGCAAATACCGCCGCATCTATTTCCGCAGCAGGTAGGGTAAGTTATCTCCGCAACTCAAACGGCGAGAATTCACACACACACACGTGCCTAAATGGATACAGGATTATCATCCCGCGGACGACCCGCAATAAAATAATAAACAAAAAAAATGTAAAACAATAAATGTAATTGCATAGACGACCTAGTCAGTGTCTAGATCACATCCACTCTCTATGTCGTCTATGCAAAGAAAACCAATATAAATAGATCACAAAAAGATCTAATCAATTGAATTGTAATTCTGTTTTTGGAAAAGAAAGACGTATTAATTTTAAATTTACGAGTCCTTTTTATTTTTTTAACTACTCCAAGAACCTAAACATAACTGGCGCAGTCGTCGGGCGTGGTGACCAGTTTAGTTCGAAAAAAAAAAAAAAAAAAACCAGAAATGTATGTGCCAGAAGTGCCGATTCAAGTATAATATACTATATGCAGATATAGAATAACGAAAAAAAAAAATACAAACGAAGAAAAAAGGAATTGCGCACTGAACTGTTAGGTTTCAACCTTTAATCACCACCGAACCTTAAATAACATCTCTTCAGAACACCGATCATCAAACTAAACTCCGGCCATGCTCGTCGTAAATATCTTTGGGTGCATGTTGTGCATGTAAGTCACTGTATATCCATATATAACAAATACAAATATATATGACAACAAATAAATAAATAAATAAAACAAATAATACATTACAATACATTACACAACAAAAAAAATAAAAAATTAAATTTCAAAACGCGAAAATAAGAACAGATAAGCGGTCTTAGGGAACCACTATGCTCAAGAGTTAGAACCATGCAACCAAATTCATAAGGAACCGCCTTTAGATATTGCATCAAGGAACAGAAGATCTCCTACGCGAGTTATTCACAAAATTTCCGAAATGTCTATATCCCTTCTCTTTCCTTTGGCTTAAAGGGTTGTTTTTTGGAAAGTTACTTGACAGTGTGTGGGTGCCCCCTATTTCTTCAACAAAGCTATAAAGTCGTTCGACCTCGGCTTCGTCACATAGTCTGTCAGTTTGTCTCTTTTATCTGTTGATTGACTTAATTTTGACTAAATTGCCGTGGTATCTTACTCATGGTTGTATTCTTCGTATAATCTTCTTTGGCATATAATGTGCCATAGTAAGCGGAAATATTGGTCTCTATGACTACAGATTCAATGTCTCGATTTGTGAGACTGGTAAATATGTGATCTATTAGGGTAGCAGTATATACATGTATGTAGATCGATCCGCGTACATTTAATCATGATCGAAACCCCTAAAAATCAAATACATATGTACGTTTAACCGAAAAACCCTTCAAATTCTCTAGACATCATTTATATCGAGATACATATATAACCAGGCTCTTACAATCATTGATAAATCCCCCAGATTCACTAGCGGCTTCACATTTACATAGTTGTAGAAGCAGCATAACCATTCTCAGTTTAAAAAAAAATATGTACGGCAATTCGAAAAAGATACCGTGTGACCAGTGATCGGAGTTTGTTGCGAACATATTTCAAGACTTTTGCAGACAACATGGACAAGCCTCCAGTAATTCCCCTGTAGTAAGCCTACACTCAACCTTAAAGAATATACAACCGACCATGAAGATATCCTGATAGAAAAATTCAAAACATATGTATAACAATGCCATACACTCTATTACAAAACACCCTTCATACGAGTTATTTTTCGGTAGACCATACAGTTTTAAGTAGAGCTCTCTACTGCACTTGGAATCGTGTACAAGTTTTACACGTGTAATTGAATTGTCCATGTAGGAACACGTGTATTTAGTAAAATACGTGTAGTTCCACCACAGCCATAAATTCAAGAAAACCTTTGCTAGAACAGAATGAAAGAGGCATTTGGTTTAACGCTATCATTTTGGCCAGTGCCTGATGGATTTCTTCCATTCTTTCAGATGTGCAACTCCTTGGTCTCATTTTAATATATTGCAGATCAGTACTGATTGACACGGTATGGCAGAAATTACTATGTCAACATCAACCCCTCAACAAGCCATGTAACTTTAGCTCACTTTGGACTAGCGGTAAATGCACATAAGGCAGTCAGTTGAATTATATATTAAGAGCGTACACGTGTAATTAAATACACGCTTGAAATCGAGAGCTCTGGTTTTAAGATACTTAGCTTCTCGAATGAACATGAATACCTAAACAGATTAACGAATTTATCAACAATCTCTACCCCAAAGTACAGGAAAAGATCGAAACTACTTATTATGAAAAGTAGAATTAAAGAAAGATAGGGAGTAACAAAGGAGACAAAGGTTAACGAAACGGTGCTTTGAAAATAAGCCAGACGTAACAAATTAACGCCTACAAAAAAAAAAAAAAAACAAAATTACTACAATTACACTGAAAAACAAAAACTTCATAAAAGCAAAATTAGAAGGAATTACATATACATACCAAACTAACACCTTCTCGCTTATCACTCATTCGCACACACTCCCTCTATCATATTCCTATCCATTTCCTATCTATATACTTGTGACATTGTTTCCAAAGCATTATAAACTAAGGAATGAATAGTAAATTAAAAATATACATACATATTTTAATCATTTCTCAGAGGACGGGTACAATCAGAGCATAGCGTGATTGTAACCAATCGTTACTCAGAGAATATGCAACCAGGGAATATGGTTAGCATAATTCAAACAAAAGTGACTTTTGCATCCTGTACATCCTGTGATCATGGCTCGGACATACAGGGTAAAGTTGTTGATTGCTCTCAACCTGGCGAGATGCCAGCAACGATCCCTGTTTAAATGCCCGGGTCAAGTTGACATACGGCCTCCTCGCGGCGCCCTCTGGATAGCCTCTTCAACAACCGTTGGGAGGTGAACAAACGTATGCAGCGAAAAAAATCCCGACCAGAATGGCGGTTGTGCGGCGGGCTAACAATCCGCCCACGTAAAAAAACCCAAAGTTATGAATGAGCAAGATGCCTCGGATACACGGATGGATACTCGACGACGACAACGCACGAAAAAGGAACACGATTTGCGAGTATGCTCCTTGAATGTCAGAACCCTGTACACTCCCGGAGCTGCTCATAAACTAGAAGGAATCCTCACGCAGTACAAGGCGGACATTACTGCGGTCCAGGAAATACGCTGGATAGGAAACGGTATGATTAGGAAGAAAAATTGCGACATTTATTACAGCTGTCACAAAAGGTTGCACTTACTGGGATGCGGATTTGTCGTGGGAAAGCGGTTAAGGTCGAAGGTCATCGACTTTAAACCTATAAGTGATCGCCTGGCTGTGATCCGCATCAGAGGCAGATTTTATAACATCAGCCTTATATGTGCACACGCCCCTACCGACGAGGCTGAAGACCCTATCAAGGAGGACTTCTATGACCTCCTGGACAACGCCTACGGAGCTTGTCCGGAGTACGATGTAAAAATCGTGCTCGGGGACTTCAACGCCAAAATCGGAAAGGAAAACACCCTTGGCGGAGTGATCGGAAAGCACAGCCTCCACGATACAACAACAGATAACGGCTTCCGACTCGCTGACTTTGCGACAGCTCGTAATGCGGTGATAAGTAGCACAAGATTCCCTCGCAAGCGAATCCACACAGCAACCTGGCGATCTCCGGACGGTCGAACCGCCAACCAAATCGACCATGTGCTCATTGACGCAAGGCACGCGTCAAACATCCTGGATGTGCGAACATTCAGAGGGGCAAACGTCGACTCTGACCACTTCCTCGTAGCAGCAAGATTCAGAGCTCGACTGTCCAATGTCAGAAAGCTGCACCAGCTCATCAGGAGGAGGTTCGACATTGGGCGCCTGAGCACACCGGAGGTTGCCAGAGTCTACAGGGAGCAGCTGAGCGAAGGACTCTATGGTATGCCTACGTCGAACACAAATGCCAATAATATGTGGCTGCATTGCCGCTCAGCCATTCAGGAAGTAGCCGAAACCACCTTAGGATACCTACCGACAAGAAACCCGTGGTATGATGGCGAGTGTGAGCAGAAAAAGGCAGCAACCGACGAGGCGTACCAAAAGGCGCTGCAGAGGGAAACCAGGGCAGCGCGAGAAGAGTACCGAGCCAGAAGAAGGGAAGAGAAGAAACCACTGCGACAAAAGAAAAGAATCTTCGCAGCCTCCCAGCTCAAGGATATCGAGGAGTCTAGGGATAAACATAAAATACGAGCCTTTTACAAGAAAGCCAAAGGCCTTGCAGGAGGCTTCAAAAAGGGCACCCTGGCTCTTCGAAACTGCGAGGGTAATCTTGTCACCGACCCGCAGGGAATAGTGGATGTATTTAAGCAGCACTTCCAGCAGCTGCTTAACGAGCATGACCAGCATAGAAGAAGTCGGCACAGCTATTCAGAAGCTGAAGAACAACAAGGCCGCAGGCTCAGATGGCTTGCCATCAGAGCTCTTCAAGGCTGGCGCCGATGTTCTGGTAGGGAGCATGCACCAGATCATCTGCAGAATTTGGGAAGATGAGAGCATGCCCGACGACTGGAATACCAGCTCTATATGCCCCTACACAAAAAAGGCGATCCTACCTCTTGCAAGAACTATAGAGGTATATCCCTGCTCAATGTCGCATACAAGATCCTGTCCAGCGTATTGTGTGAACGTCTAAAGCCATTTTGCACCGCACTAATCGGCAGCTACCAGTGCGGCTTCCGGCCCGGCAAATCAACTATAGACAAAATTTTCACACTTAGACAAATCCTGGAAAAGACCAACGAGTTTCGAATCGATACACACCATCTTTTCATCGATTTCAAAGCCGCATACGACAGCATTCATCGTGAAGCACTGTTTGGGGCGATGGCCGAATTCGGGATCCCGGTAAAACTGATCCAGTTGTGTCGCGCCACGCTAAAAAACACGCGATGCACCGTGCAACTCGGTTCTAGGACCTCGGAACCATTCGAAACATGCACCGGGTTTAGGCAAAGAGATGCGCTGTCATGTGACTTCTTCAACCTGGTGCTGGAACAGATAGTGCGACGGGCAGGCGTCAAAAGGGAATGCACTATCTTTTACAAGTCCATCCAGCTGCTAGGATAGGCGGATGATATCGGCATCATCGCGTGTTCTCGCCGTGGCATTGAGGAAGCATTCACGGCGATTGAAGAACAGGCGAAACGAATTGGTCTTAAGATCAATGAGGACAAAACGAAATACATGCTGTCAAGCAAAAACCAATCCGTCGCTCACCACCTGGGACAAAACATAACAATTGACAGCTACAATTTCGAGGTAGTTAAGGAGTTTGTCTACCTCGGGGCAAACGTAAATTTCACAAATGACACCACAGTGGAGATCCGGCGTAGAATCGCCCTTGGCAACCGCTGCTACTCCGGCTTGTCCAAACAACTGGGGTCAAAACTCCTCACCCGAAAGACCAAAGTCATGCTTTACAAAACGCTCATTCTGCCAGTCTTACTGTACGGAGCCGAAAGTTGGACGATAAGCAGGACAGCGGGGCTGATTTTGGGTTCTTTCGAAAGAAAAATTCTGCGCCGGATATTTGGTCCTGTCTGTGAGGAAGGTGAATGGAGAAGAAGACACAACCGCGAACTCTACGAGCTGTACCAAGATGTGGATGTAGTCCGGAAGGCAAGGATCCGTCGACTACACTGGCTCGGCGACATCGAGCGCATGGACATCAACGCTCCAGCTAAGAGGGTCTTCGACTCCGAGCCTCCTGGTTCGAGAAGAAGAGGAAGACCGAACCTCCGGTATAAAGACCAAGTAATCGCGGATGTAGGACATCTTGGTCTTGACAACTAGAAGCAGCGTGCCCGGGACCGTCAAGGATGGAAGGCGGCTATAGGTCAGGCTCAGATCCTCCATGGATCGCAGGCCTGATAAGTAAGTAAGTAACATCCTGTGATCCTTACTGATGGGCACTCCAGACAATATGTGCATATGTATGTACATGCATATATTCTAAGAGTTTTGTATCCTGTACCTTCTGCGATCCCTACTGCTGGGCACTCCAGACAATGTGTACAATACATTTTCTATAGAATAAATGCAAATATGATAACAAAACCCCAAAATAATATGTACATGTATGGGTACATAATTATATATATGTACATATACATAAATACATAAATACGTTCACGGCATATGGGCGTAAACATGATAGCGTAATCACGGCATATGATTACTGAGGCTATCCACCCTAGTTATAAGATCAATATATAAATACTTTATATGTATATGAGTACATAAATATATTCACGGCATATGAACATGGTAGTAGAATCACTGAAGATGATTCAGAGGCTACCCTTAAGCTATAAGCTAGTATAAGATATTTATAGGAAAACAGTAGTTTAAGACTAAACTTAGCCCAAGAATAATACTAACTAATATGATCTCATACATATATTCCATTTACAAAATATAATTTTGTCGATAAATGAATGTGATAAGTATAGTACACACAATCACGGCATATGTGTATGTATGTTGGCGTTACAGTCCATGAAGAACCTGAGCCGAGCTTCTCTCAATCACCCATGTTGTGTGTGATTTAATTTTCCCATAGGTGAAAGGGACCTACAGTTTATTGCCGGTTCCGAACGGCGAATTTCGAGAAGCTTTTCATGACAATTTTACTACAGGGGGTTTTGTCAGAACCCCGCTGAGGAGAAACACCGTGAAAAACACGTTCGATGACATGGCTGTGTCGGGATTCGATCCCGTGTCATCGGCGTCAGAGGCCAACACACTACCCACTGCGCCACGGTGCTCTCATATGATTAGTACTATTTCTACTCACAAAAAAACATTACCTGATATAATAAATTATGAATTTCAAAATTCAAAATCACATACACAAAAAAACAGAACACAAAAAAAATAAATAAATTAATAAATAAAATGCTTTAGTGAAATAGTCACTATTCTCCCCTGAACTCCCCCTCCAGTTTCACACTTTCCTCCGCCCAAGTTATTGAGATATTCAACCTCACAAAACACCATGGCATACCTTTTCTTCTACTAAGATGTTCTCGAACTATGTATATACATATACGAGTAACTATGAAAACCTGATCGATATCCTCAACCTTGAAGATTATGGTGCTACCATTCAAGCCATCAGTTTCACCCTCGATCTTTTTCGAAATGCGAATCTGTTAATCGTATCCATATAACTAGACTTACACTGAATGACTTTGAAAGGAAGTTATTTGCGCTATACCCTTCTCAAAAGAGCAAACGAGGCCTTTTCAACGGCTTTGCATTAGCTATCAAGTTTATAACCGGGAACATGGACGCACAAGACGCACACGACATTAACTCTAAATTAGAACATATGCACTCTAGCTTAAGCAATTACACTCAGACATTATTTACACAACACATAATCAACTATCAGGCAATTGAACGATCCAAGAAAAAAGAAAAACAAAAAAAAAAAAATTTAAAACACCTCCAACAAATTCACTTCAATTTTTCTATCCCATTATATCTCAAATATCGCAGTAAACCAAGGTAAACCAATTATACCAACATCTCTATTAAATACGGAAGAATACGAGTTTTTAGGATTACAAAAATATAACAACAACACTAATTTATATTTAATATACGCATACCCATTTTACCCCCTCAATCTTACTTCTTTTACCGTATCACTCCACTCACAATTAATAATACCAAACTTATAATAACGAATCCATATATAAGCATTTTTGAAAACGATATACAGTACTTTAACGCCTCTTGCCCCAAGATAGAAGGATCCTACTACCGTCCGAGGCCAAGTTCTCAAGAAAATATTAATTGCTCCCAATGCATCAGGCAAGCTAATGATCGACAAGGCGGCTAACTGTCCTCTCAGTGACGTGGCAAAAATTTATTTATAACCTCAACCTAGTTTCATTCTTTTTACTAATATGTACACCACAAGTGTACAAGTGTCTTTTTCTTCTCTACTTGTAGCACAAAAACAAAGATACAGACCAACAGACCTAATCGAAAGATTCAGGTAAATTGCTATGGACATCATAGACATAAAACATTGAACAACATTCTGGCGACAACAACGGGCGCTCGGTGGGAACCAAACCTCCAACGCTTCGGGTGGACTAAATCCCACCTTTGCCGACTTCAAAAAAGCTTGATAAAAGTTGATCAACTAAAACCAGGACCGAGATCCTCCACTACACGACGATATCATCAATAAACCAAACCAAACCATCAACGAAGCTGTCAGCCTGGAAAACTTAAGGAGTACACCTTCCAAACTAATGTTCAACTCACCAGCCTAGGCATTAGAACCGAAGTCCTGCACCACATTACGACATCAACGACCATCATCACCGTCATCATCATCGCATTCATCATCAGACCCAACCGAGGGAAGTTCCACATCACACCAATTTCAAACCCAGCTATACAACTCTTCGCTTCAGCCCCAACGACATCATTGGTGCCTTCGCTTCATTCTAAGGGGGGAGGAGTTACGTCCGTACCCTAACACCACACTCTCCCTGCAATCCACACACAATCATTCCCGACATCAGGCAAATACCGCCGCATCTATTTCCGCAGCAGGTAGGGTTAGTTATCTCCGCAACCCAAACGGCGAGAGTTCACACACACACACATGCCTAAATGGATACAGGATTATCATCCCGCGGACGACCCGCAATAAAATAATAAACAAAAAAATGTAAATCAATAAATGTAATTGCATAGACGACCTAGTCAGTGTCTAGATCACATCCGCTCTCTATGTCGTCTGTGCAAAGAAAACCAATATAAATAGATCACAAAAAGATCTAACCAATTGAATTGTAATTCTGTTTTTGGAAAAGAAAGACGTATTAATTTTAAATTTACGAGTCCTTTTTATTTTTTTAAATACTCCAAGAACCTAAACATACATAACTCGCGCTTCTCGTGCTCTTTCTTCTTTCTTCTGATTAGCCTATGCTCCTCCTATCTTTTAAACTCGTAGAGCTCATGAGCTGCTCTTGTTCTTTTATGCAGCGAGGTTGTATATGCATCCTGCTCCGCTGTGTGAATCCTCCTGCACTCGTCATCGAACCAGGTGTTTCTTCGTGGTGGATCCTTGAAGCCCAACACTTCGGATACAGAGCTTTTCAGGGCTTGTTTGCCCTGCTGTTCTGTTGATAGCGTGGAGGGTTGAGGTGTATTGGAGAGCTTAAGAGAGACGCGATCGGTAAAAGCACGAGCGGTTTCTGGCGATAGTAGCTTTCCGACATCATAACTTTGTATTCTTACTCTACTCCGCTGGTTCGTGATAGAGGCGCATCGTGGCTATTAAAAGGTAGTGGTCCGAGCCGATATTAGCTCCTCGGAAAGTTCGAATATCAAGAATAGTGAAAGAGTGTCTGACGTCGGTCGCGATGTGATCAATCTGGCGACCGCCAGGTGCCTTTGCGTATATCGTGGTGCGGGAAGCGCGTACTGACTAGAAGGAGATTTCGCCCCGTAACAAGATCAATCAAAAGTCCGTTATCTTCAGCACATTTCCAGCCGCCTTAAAAAGCTCAGCAGCGAATCCGTCTGCACCCCGCGGCTTTATTAGACTTAAGTCTTGATATCGCTATTTTGACTTCGTCTAGGTCGGGTGGACGGAATTCTCTTACGAATAGATCGTTCTGCGTGACAGCTGTATCTTGTCTGTCATCGCCGTTTTACAGTGGTCTTGCCAAATCGGCATCGACCGTGATTCCACTACCACTTCTTCATTTTTATCCCTGCCGGCCTCCGCTCTGGCTTTGTAGAAATGGCATATTCATTCTACCTTATTCTAAAACTTCCAGGCGTCATTCCTGCGATTGAAATACCCCCCCCCCCCCCCCCAAAAAAAAGACGAAAAAAAGTGGGCCACAGAAAGCATTGTTCAGAGAAAGAACCCTATAATTTGACCGCAGATGCTCCTTATCGTTTTCCATGTTTCAGAGCAATAGTGAAGAAGGAACGAAATAAGACCACTAAAACCAGCTGGAAGGAGAGGACCGTGCATGGAAGAACCGCAAAAAGGTGTCATTATCTGACGATAAGAACATAAAGCAACTAGTAAAAGGATTAAACATGACAGCGACAACATACATTTTTGAGGTTGTTTTCCATTTGCAGGAGGTGGTCCTTATTTTTGGATAAAACAAAACATGACCAAAGAACTCCATATCGGAATTTTAGAGATCATAATCTTTCTTTACATATGTTGAAGGAAAGGATATGAACCTACCAGCAAGATAATGACCTCGAACAAACAAATCCGCGGTTATGGTTATTTCCAGAAAACCTGCCCAATACATTCTACATATTAGTGGAGTCCCATTGAAGCAGTTGGAGAAGTTTAAGTATCTCGGGGTCTTCTTCAAGAGTGATGGGAGGAGTAATACTAAGCTTTTCTGCAGGATTGGCCAAGCTGGGTCAATTTTGAAACAGCTTGGAAGATCTGTAATCAGAAAGACTGAGCTTGGTGTCAAAACCAAGTTAGCGGTTTTTAACTCAGTATTTGTTCCAACTCTCACCTACGGTCATGAAATTTGGGTATTGACCGAAAAAGTAAGATCGCGAATACAAGCTGCCGAAATGAGATTTCTTCGTGCTGTTGTGGGAGTTACTCGCCGGGATACGCGACAGTGCGCGAGGAGCTCAATGTTGAGCAGCTGCTTCTCCGAACGGAAAGGGCTATGCTTCGATGGTTTGATCACGTGAGACGAGTGTCGCCATCATCACGACTTCCGAAGCGTGCCTTGGATGCAATACCATCAGGCAGGCGACCGCTTGGCGACCCAGGACGAGGTGGTTGGACCAATTCCAAAAACCCGCCTGGGTGCGTTTGGGCATAGCTCCTGATGAGTTAGAGTCGATGACGGAGGATCGAGTGGCCTGGAGATCCCGCGTGCGCGCATTACCCCCGCGACTCTTTTAGTGGAACATGCGGGCCACTGAAAATGTATGTAGGTATGTAACAAACATTTTGAGTAATGCAACACTACCGTGTCTGAAAAGTAAGATGACATTTGAATTTAAACTGCGGGCGTGAATATACTTTGTTCGGTAGGACAATCTTTGACATCCGTGCCAAGCTTCACATTAAACTATTCATTAGTGTTTGAAATACGCTTCATTTTGTGTGAAATTTCTACTGCGGATTCATTGAGGATGGTGCAGGAAGCATTTGTTATAAGGATTTGTCGAAAAATTGTTGTTTACAAATGGTAAAAAGAATTCCATGAAAGCCGAGAACATCTCGAAGACAAAGAGCATTTCGAGCGGCCATCAACCTCAACCGACGAAGCTCACGTCCAAAACATCAAGGATTTGGTAGTTGTCAGACGATTAAAGAACAGATATCTTTCTAATTCATTTCAAAACGTTCAGCTAGTACAATCTCGATTGGTTTCGAAAACTCAACTCATCGCCTTGAAGTGGGTGAAACAATGCTTTCTGAGTATCAGGACAAGATGAAATCTATTATTACGGTAGACGAGACCTAGATTTATGCTTACGACCCGAAATCAACCGATCAATCAAGTGAATAGTGTGCTGAAGGTGAAGCAAGACCGAAAAATCCGCATCAAAGTCGCTCAAAAATCATTTTTCTTTGATTATCGAGGTTTTATTTTTTTGGGTTCATTTTTCCGGGTCAGACTTTCAATAAAGAATATTATCTGAGCATGGTGCGTCGTTTGTGTGAAGCGATTCGCTTAAAAAGGCCACTACTGTGGTGAGACAACTCATGTTGTCCCGCATTGCATTGATTCTTCATAACCTTTTCGCCAAAAATTAAACCCACCGCGTTCACCTGATTAGGGGCCGTTCAAGTATTACGTAAGCACTATAGGGGGGCGGGGGGTCTTTGCTTTGCTTATTTTTGATGACATCGGGGGTGGGGGGTCTAGATGGTGATTACGTCGGCATTAGCTATTTACTTTTTTAGGGTTCCGTACCCAAAGGTAAAACGGAACCCTATTACTAAGACTTCGCTGTCCGTCCGTCCGTCCGTCTGTCACCAGGCTGTATCTCATGAACCGTGATAGTTAGACAGTTGAAATTTTCACAGATGATGTATTTCTGTTGCCGCTACCACGACAAATATTACTTACTTACTTAACGGGCGCTACAGTTCGGGGTGAACCTGGGCCTCAACCAACATGCCTCTCCACCTAGCACGATCTTTCGCTAGTCTTTTCCAATGCCGCACGCCCAGTTGGTTGAGGTCCCCTTCCACCTGTGCGCGCCACCTTAGGTGCGGCCGTCCTCTATTTCTTCGTCCCTCGGGGTTGGATTCAAAGACTCTACGGGCTGGAGCTGTGGTGTCCATTCGCTCTACATGGCCTAGCCATCTTAGCGTTGGATCCGTAGACGCCTGACCAGACTCATGTCGCTGTACAACCCGTACAGTTCGTGATTGAATCTTCTCCTCCAACCCTCGTCTGTGTTTATGGGACCGAAAATCGAACGCAGAATCTTTCTCTCGAAACGACCAAGGATTTCCTCATCCGCTTTAGATAAAGTCCATGTTTCTGCGCCGTATAACAGGACCGGGATAATTAAGGTCTTATATAAGGTCAACTTGGTCGTACGAGAGAGGGCTCTACTTCTCAGTTGCCTCTTGAGCCCAAAGAAGCAGCGGTTGGCAAGAGTAATTCTGCGCTTGATTTCGAAACTGGTGTCGTTGTTCCAAGTCACCGCGGAGCCGAGGTATATGAAGTCCTTAACTACCTCGAACTTATATCTGCCAATATGCACGTTCTGTCCAAGACGTCGGTGGTAAATGTCCTTTTTCGATGACAGCAAATATTTAGTCTTGCCCTTATTAACTGCCAAACCAATTTTTGCCGCCTCCATCTCAATACTCGCAAACGCCTCATTGACATCTCGCTGCGATCTACCTATTATGTCAATGTCGTCAGCGTATGCAAGGAGTTGCGAGGATTTGAAGTAGATTGTGCCTCTTGTATTGGCCTGTGATTTTTGCACAATCATTTCCAATACGATGTTGAAGAAATCACACGACAGCGCATCGCCCTGCCTAAATCCTATTTTGACATCAAAACTATCGGTAAGGTGCTCACCGATTCGGATGGAGCAACGAGCATTTTCCAAGGTCATCCTGCATAGTCTGACGAGCTTCGCAGGGATGTCAAAAGTAAACATGGCGTTATATAGCTCGTCTCTAATTACGCTGTCGTATGCGGCCTTGAAGTCGACGAATAGATGGTGCGTATCGACTTGAAACTCATTGGTTTTCTCCAGGATCTGCCGTAGTGTGAAGATTTGATCGATGGTGGACTTCCCTGGCCTGAAGCCACACTGATAAGGACCTATCAGCTTGTTTACGAATGGCTTCAGGCGTTCACACAAAACGGCAGCGAAGATCTTGTATGCGACATTAAGGAGACTTATTCCTCTATAGTTGGCGCAGTCAAAGGGATCTCCTTTTTTGTGGATCGGGCAAACAATGCTGAGACTCCATTCCTCGGGCATGCTTTCCTCTGACCATATCTTACAGATGAGCCGGTGCATGCTCCTAACCAGCTCACTCCCAGCCGCTTTGAAGAGCTCAGCAGACAGTCCATCCGCGCCAGCAGCTTTATTCGACTTGAGTTTCGACATGGCAATCTCAACTTCGTCGAGGTCAGGGAGACGGAATTCTCTGCGATCTTCGCCACGACAAATATACATATACATAATTACAAACAACCAATAATAAATTGTTACGATTTGATCTTCGAAAGGTTTTCGTTGTCATTTTTCGTTCAGTTCCCATTTGTGCGCGGCTCTTAGTCATCCATTTTGGGAAATCACCCTCACGCAAAGCGAGTAGCCCGAGGGTGCGATCAGCTCTTGACACGCGAACGAGTGGAGTTCAGTCCGCAGAAGGTCAGCATTTTTGTTTTTTTTTTTGTTCCTAGTAGCACATGAGGGAGAGTTAGCGAAGAACTCGGGGAGAAATCTTCGGCGAAGTACTCGGAGAGTGATCTTCGGGGAAGAACTCCGGTACGGTTTTAAGCAGTTCCCGGTACGCGGCCGTACCGTGTGTCCTATTGCCTACGTTGGTCGCGGATATCACGTTCGTTGTATAAGGTATTGAAATCAGATATTTTCGTGTCGCGATTGGTGTTGCGGGCTAAGTCGTTGGTCAGAGGAGTTTCGGTACGACTGTTCGGATACTCAAGCCGCGGTTTGTTTATTTTTCTTTGACAGTGACGTTTGACGTTTATTTTTTTTTATTTTATAAATATTTTTTTTATTTATTTCGACTTTTTTTATTGACATATGGTGTAGGGTAGTTTTAAGGAATAATTGTAAACCTAGATTAAGTTAGGTTAAGGAAATTAAATTTGTGACATATTGAATTGGAAACGATTACGGTGTTTTTTTTTTCTTTTGCGTGGGATATTTCGCGAGTCTCGTAGCAAATTCGCGATTCTTGCTGCGGGTAAGTCGGCGTGAGGGCAATCGCGTGGCGCCCATTTTACCATCCTAGCTCACGACCACTCCTCGCAGCTGGCTTAGCATCCCTTTCGTACGACGTCGCGGCAGGTGGAGAGCAGCAAGTGAGCAAGAGGAGCAAGCGATTTTGCACACATACGAACCGATACATACATACGTGCATACGCATCACATACGTGCATACACTCACACATCTGTACATCTCTATAAATCCTTGGATTTGGATTCTGGTGACTTTGAAATGTTGCGATACATTGGTATGTACATATGGATGTCCACATTTGGAATTCGCAAAATCGGCCCCATTACAATAACTTCCCACTGGAAAGTTAATAATTAAATTAAAATGAATATTTATTTTCCAATTTTTTCTCGGTCTTAAGAACGATAACAGGTAGAAACTTGAAATATTTACAAAACATTTAATTTAAAATTCAAATAAAAGATATATTCAACAGCACGGGACTGCTGTTCATAGTAGGTACAACTGTTAAGCGAAAGTTGACTTTGTCGCGCTAGCGCTATGTATAAGTATACATACATACATACATATGTACATTACGAAGTAGAATTGGGTAGTTCCGGACATGTAAATTAACTTTTTATTTTTATTAAAACAAAAAAAAAGAAAGAATTCTACTCGTCCTGGTACCACTTTATTTGATCATATCCAGCTTAGAACTAACTTACATTTTTCAATTCCCACTCAACCCAAGCTTGGAATACAGGAACATGAGGAAATGCGTCCATTGGAAAGGGCGCTCATTCCATCCCATGTACCACTTCTCTCCTCTCTGCCTATTCGGCCACGGCGTGATAACTCCGGTGTTCCGATGATGGCTTGCAAACTCGGGTGATGGTGATAAGCCCATCATTGCAGGTGCTGCGTTGGTGTAAATGTTCATGTTTGCATGATGTTGGGTGTTGGGTGTTGGAGTGGGTAAATGTAATTTTTGTTAATTCCTCCCCTCTTAAATCAAAACGTCCTCGTTTTGTTTAGTAGCAGATTGGGCAGGCACGACGAAATATTCAAACTTACACATTCTTATTACTACGAATACTTAAACTATTCAAGTTTTTACATATATGTAGATCTATGTAATTATATGTATGAACAATTTTTCCTTTAATTTTTAATTTTATTTTTTGTTGTTAGTAAATGTTATAAACGTTATCGCTTGACCTGCAAATTAATTTCTTTATTCAATTAATCATAGTGTTAGTAGTAGTATTAGTAGTTATGCTTAATTCATTTGTCTTTTTCCTGAGTGGATTTATTTATAATGATTTCTTTTCATTGTTAAATTTACTATAAGGAGTCCAAAGTCCTCATGGTCTGGGGAACCCGCTAGCTATTTCGAAGCACTGCCAGTGAAATCTAGAAAGCGTTTGGCTTCGTTAGGGAGTCTTAGGCAGTTAGTATGATTTCTGAATATTTCTAGGTCATGGATAAGGAAGGGGTAGAATGGATTTTGGGGATCAATGATTTTGTTTAGAATTCCGATCGTTTTTGTCTAAGCAGGTTTGATGAATGTCTAGATATTTTTTTTTTTTTTTTATTAAGTGTACTATTTTGAAGTTTTCGTCTTTTAGTTTGGCTATTCTGTCAGTATTTGTATGTTCGTGTAGTCCAATATCTGTACACTTGTCGTGGGAAAAGATCTGAAAAATGTATGTTTAGTTTTTTATATGAGATTTGTGAACGAGTGGTTAAGATGGTGGTGCCGAGGTTTTCGCGCACTATTTCTTTCTTGAATCTATCTGAGAGTTTAGTTCCCAATCTCTTATTCCGTTTCACAAAAATAAGTTGTCCAGGTAGATAGTCTTTAACTTTATGTCTTTTTTTGTTATGATGCTTTAGGTCTTGTCTTTGCTTCCTTGCCAGTTTGTCATAGGTTTCCTGTCTAGTTTTGTTGTACGTCTCTGGTCCAAACGAAACATTTCTTCTGAAGAAAAGGTCTACAGGCTTGCGTTTAGTCGTAGAATGAATAGTGTGGTTATATTCATTTGTGGATTTTTCTAGCAACTCCTCGAAATTCCTTTCGGTTTCGTTTGCCTTAATGCACCTCATTATCTCGATTAAGGTCGAGTGAAAGCGTTCTACCTGACCGTTGGGTTCGCTTTTATAAGGTGGTGTTGTGAACACGTTGATCCCTAATTCATCTTTAAGCATGAATAAAATTGAGGCTGAATTAAGCGAAGGCTCATTGTCGATAACGATGCTCTTCGGTACGCCAAAAAAGAAAATAACTTCTCTCAAGGGTTTCCTGATATCTTGAATAGACTTGCTTTTTACTATTCTCGTTTGGGCATATTTGGTAAATTTGTCGATGGCAGTGAGAACGATTTTGTTTTCTGTTAGGAAGAGGTCAAGGTGAACAGTTTGTCCGGGATATGTGGGTAATGGTGTTTCTTTAAGTTCTGGTTTATTGGGGTGCCTTTCGTATTTGCTACGCTTGCAGATTGCACAGATAAGAGTGATTCTTTTAATTTTGCGCATCATAGATGGGAAGCAGTACTTCTCTAATATCTGAGCACGATTCTCTTGTGCGTTTCTGTGGGCACGGTTATGGGTTTCTATTATGATGGCTTCCTGGTCAGTTTCGCTATGGATATCTTCTACCTGCATTTGTGTGAATCGGATTTTGTAAGATTTAAAATGTAATGGGTAAGTTTCTTGGATCATTCCTATTATGAATTCTTGGGTTTTGATGCAGTTGATCACAGACGGGCTTAGAATCTTTTTAAGAATTTGTAATAGTATCTCAGTATTATAGGTTGGTTCTGTAATGATGTGACGATGGTAACCAGAGAAAACAATTTTAAATTCGTGGCCAGAAGGCTCACCAACGTTAAGAAAGATCTGACTTTTAAAGACGTTTATGGGTGTATCTACACTTGATTTTAGACCTAGAGAACAACTTTCGTCGCTATGGATGGTAGGAGTCATTGAATTTAGGGCAATATCAATGGGAGGTCTAGAAAGTGCATCAGCCACTACATTACTCTTTCCGGGTTTGTACACTAGTTCGTAATTGTACTCCTCTAATATTGCCTTCCACCGTTTCATTTTGGCGTTGGTATTTTTATGGCTTAGAGCGTACGTCAGGGGTTGGTGATCCGTGTGTATCTTGACTTTCGCTGAACCATAGAGATAGTTCCTTAAGGATTTAAGAGCCCAGATTATTGCCAGCATCTCCTTCTCATTTGCGGCATAATGCTCTTCGGCTTTACTCAAGGTTCGCGAAATGAAAGTTATGGGTTTGTTTTGTTGTGCAAGAACTGCGCCTAGGGCGTAATTAGAGGCGTCGGTTGTTAAGTGGAACTCTTTACTGAAATCGGGATATGTAATTATGATTTCTCTTGAAACGAGTGCTTGTTTGATCTTCCCAAAAGCTTCTCGAGCTTCACTACTGAGAGTTATAAGTTGTCTACTCGAGACATTTTTTGCTAGGCGTCCTTTTTCTCCTCTTAAGATGGTTGTGGGGGGTTTTGCCAGTTTTGCATAGTCGCGAATGAAGCGACGGTAGTATCCAGATAAACCTAGAAAAGATCTAAGATCCCTAAGTGTTCTCGGAGGCGGAAAATTGAAGATGGCTTCAACCTTCGCAGGATTTGTTTTAATACCTTGGGATGAGATAACGAATCCAAGGAATTCCACCTCAGTCTTGAAGAACTCGCATTTATCCAATTGGACCTTCATGTTTGCTGTTTCTAATGTTCTAAAGATTTTCTGGATATTTTCTGCGTGTTGTCGTTCATTCTGGCTGAAGATGATAATATCATCTATGTACACGTAACATATCTTACCAATATGCTCGCGCAAGATGTCATCGAGTGCTCTCTGAAATATCGCCGGTGCATTCTTTAGACCGAACGGAAGCCTGGTGAACTCATATTTTCCGTTGTTCACCGAAAAAGCTGTTTTCTCTATGTCGTCTTCCTTAAGAAGAATTTGGTGAAATCCACTCTTAAGATCCAACACCGAAAACCAATTGTTTTTCCCTAACTGGGAGAGCACTTCGTTGATTTCTGGTATAGGGTACCTGTCTGCTATTGTAAAGCCATTTAATTTCCTGTAGTCTATTAGAAGACGACACTTTTTTTCAGCGGATGCGTCGAGTTTTTTCGGCACAATCCAAACTGGTGAATTATATGGCGATCTTGAGGGCCTAATTATTCCGTTATCCAATAAGCTCTTGATTTGTTTATCCACTTCTGACTTTAAGGCCATGGGATATGGATAATATTTCGAATATATAGGTCCTTCGTTTGTTGTTCGGATCTCGCCTTTAACATTGGTGGTATACGTTAGCTTTTCGTTGGGCTCATCGAAGAGTCCGGGAAAGCTAGATACCAGCGAAGTTATGGTTCTTTTTTGTTCCGTTGTCATATGGTCAGTTCTAATGGTTACATTGTTTACATCCTGAGTGATTTTATATTTAATACAAATTTTTATTTGGTTACATACTTCCATATAGTTTTGCTTGGTATGAATGACAGCTGATAACTCTCGTAAGCTATCGTGGCCAAGTATACCATCGAATGATTTGAGATTTGGTAACAAGAAAAATTTCATTTTTACGTCAGTAAGTCCAAAGAGATTTATAAAGGCATGCTGGCTGACCCTTACGCTCCCAGCTAGTGAGTTTGCGTAAAAATGCTGTTCGTTTTCTTTGGAGCCTGTATCTATTAAAAACTGTAGCATTTCTCCACTCCTCGTGCGGCATTCAAAATAAGGTACCGAGGAGCTTGTTATTCTAAAAAATGTACATCTGCGTAATCGATAGAATCTGATTGCTCAAAGGTACTTGGAATATTTTCGGCATATTCTTCAAGGGTTTGGTCATGTGTCTCGTTTGCTGTTGTTATTGCATTGTTATATTCTTGTTCCTCATTGTGCGATAGTTCGATATGAAAATTTCGTTGATCGTAGGTTGGTTTAGGAACAGGTGAACGAGGGGGATTATTTATATCATTTGCTGCTCTAAACTGCTGCCGATTTTGTTGATTTATCTGCACAGCTTGAGCAGGTGGATTCTGCGTTAAGACTTGCGTACGAGATAGTGCCCAATTAGGAGTTTGAGGGTACTGGATGGGATTAAAATTAGGCGGACGAGGGGCAAAATTTGGTTGATATGATCTTATAAGTAGGATATAAGTAGGATTGAATGGAGCTGTAGGTACATAATAATTTTGTTGTTGCTGTGGTTTAAACATCGAATTATAGGTAGGACGAGGGTTGGGGTTTTGATTTGGGAATGGAGGATTTTTTCGACTTAAGTTTTGAGAGTTATGAGTGTAGTTTGACCTAAACGTTTGGTTCTCGAGTTTTAGGCATAAATCCAATGCTTGTGGTAGGTCTAAGTGCTCTTTTATAGCGAGGAGTCGAGGCAGATCACCTTTTAGTCCTCTAACGAATGTATCTAAGGCCTTTTTGCGATAGGTCTTTGTTATTACATCCATTGCTTCAACACCGATGTCGAGACATGACAATTTGTTCAAAATAAGGGAAAGGTGTGCATACACCTTTTGGTAGAACGTCGAGACCGTTTCGTTGCCCTGTACTAAAGAGAACATTTGGTACTCCAAAGTACCTAAGTCTCTTTTATCGGCATAATGCATTGCCAGGCATTTGGAGATGCTATCCCAATTTAGAGAAGTATTGTATGATTCTAAGACGGTGTCCATAGTATTTAGTCGTTCCCTTAATCGGGTCATACAGTTTCAGAACGCGATCAACACTTTTTTTCCAGGAACTAAACTCTCCTGGATCTCCCGAAAAGTCTCTTATGCAACGTACAATGTCAGGGATTTTATCTAGATCGTTTATATCGTCCCCACTAGAATCAATTGATTGGTCCATGTCAGAGAAATTGTCAGAAATCGGATTTAATACGCTTTGGACTATATTTGGCCCTTGTTCTTTCAGTACTTGACGAACGATTGAAGTTATCGCCGGATCTAGGGCGCGCGTGGATCTTGTCTCAAGACCTGCGTCCCCATGGGAAGTACCCGAGTGGAAGGAAGAATTTGCAAGATCATTGTGCATGACTGATAAACTAGGACCCTGAGTGTTAGTTGGCGGTGGAATGTTAGAGGTGGTAGTTGGCGGTGGAATGTTAGAGGGGTTAGTTGGCGGTAGAATGTTAGAGGGGTTAGTTGGCGGTAGAATGTTATAGGGGTTAGTTGGGATATTAGCTCTGGCTTGGGGAATGACGCTTTGAGAACTTTGAGCCCTTGTGTTAGGCATTTTTTAATTATAGGCAATTTTTAATTATATATTCTTTGCACTTAACAATATTTTTTTTTAATATTATATAATATTTTTTTGTTTTGAATATATGTATATATATATATATATACTATGCCTATATGTATATGTAGTTTACTTTCAGTCAAATAAACATAGGTTTTTGTTTCTAATATTTGTTTCACTTATGTTATATATATGTACATATGAATTTAGATTATTATTAATATATGTATATAAATATAGATATAGATTATATAATATGTATTATAACTTAACCTCTAGTATATAAGTACAGCATACGTTGGTATGAGGTCGAGTGGTGCGGCTAGCAGTCTGCTTCCCGTTCTTCCCGCGTTGGGGCTACTAGGGGACCCTTTGACTGTTTAATTAAATTCACCGGGCGATGTCTTTTTATTTTTTATGGTTAGGTGGTGGAAACCGGTGGTTGCGGAATTAGTACTAAAAACAGACGCGGCGGCTGCTTAAGGCGAACTGGTAACTGTTTTTTTCTTTTTTTTTTTTTTTTTCAAATCGGAACAAACAAACACGGCGGCTATTTGAGGCGAACTGGATTGCTTGAATAGCAAATAGCACGACGACTAATTGAGGCGATAAGGCTTTCACTTTTTTCGCGATTTGCACATTCACGCACTGAGAACCACCGGTCCCTGCTCGGGGCGCCAATTAACTTTTTATTTTCATTAAAACAAAAAAAAAGAAAGAATTCTACTCGTCCTGGTACCACTTTATTTGATCATATCCAGCTTAGAACTAACTTACATTTTTCAATTCCCACTCAACCCAAGCTTGGAATACAGGAACATGAGGAAATGCGTCCATTGGAAAGGGCGCTCATTCCATCCCATGTACCACTTCTCTCCTCTCTGCCTATTCGGCCACGGCGTGATAACTCCGGTGTTCCGATGATGGCTTGCAAACTCGGGTGATGGTGATAAGCCCATCATTGCAGGTGCTGCGTTGGTGTAAATGTTCATGTTTGCATGATGTTGGGTGTTGGGTGTTTAGTGTTGGGTGTCGGGTGTTGGGTGTTGGACTGGGTAAATGTAATTTTTGTTAATTTGTATAGTTCACGGAACTATGTCCTATCTCGGACACATGTCCTCTCGTTCCGCAAATTGAACGAAAATAGTTCCATAGTTCCATTCAACCCTTATTCATCAATCACATATGTAATATGTACAAAATGAAAAAAAAAAACATAAATGCAACGAACATGCTTCTCATACGGTATGAGTTATACCCCGTAGTTTTCAAGAAACCCAAAAGTATGGAGATGTGGTGTACACTGTACACTGTACAGCATACTTGAACTGAAATGAAAGAATATAATGCCCGAACCGCATTTCGTGAACGAATGTCATACATGGGTATGTATATGTATGCATTCAGGTCCGGACATGGACATGGTTTGCTAGTTCCATATCGGTGCGATAATACATTTAGTTCCGGACATGGACATGTTTTTGCTAGTTCCATATCGGTGCGAGTATACATTTAGTATTTTAAAACGGGTAGAGATTGCAGTGCATACTGAGATGGAATAATTATCTTATACATTTAGATACTGTTTCAAAGGCAGTTATTTTGCCTTTAAAAGGTTGTAAGAAAAACGAATTAACATAAATTAAGAAGTCTATAGAACTGTAAACATTCCTAATTTTCACAACTTGATAACGGTTGGATAAATAAGAAGAAAACCATTTATAAATGGAGCCTCTGAAACCCGCTTTATAAAGTTTATCGAGTAGCAAAGCATGATTAACCATATCAAAGACCTTACTGATATCAACAAATAATGTTGATGGTATTTGAGAAGTGTTTAAACTATTATATTGTTGCGGAGATGCAAACGGACGGTTAAGTTCGAATTTCGCTGTCGAAGTTCGAAAGCTCTCTAGAAGCGGGGATTGGAATGATGTCAACTTCCAATGGAATTGTCAGAGCGTTCTAGGGATTTCCGAAGGGGAACTTCCAACGGCGAACGTTCGAGAAGGTGGACCGAGAGCTATATAAGCGCGAACACTCGCCCTCGACAGACATTCAGTTTGAGGTATTGAAAAGCGTGACAAGTCAGTGTGATCAAACAGTGTGAAAATAAAAGCTCTCAATAAAGGTTTGTTTGTGTAATAAGGTTTAAAGTATTGGATAATAAAGAAAAGTGGTGATGCTGTACAGATAGTTGATCTGTGGTGAAACAAAGAAAAGTGTGTGTGTTTTATTTTGGATAAAAAGACAATTGTAGTTTATCGCAATCCAGTGGTGCGAACCCTGTTCGGTGTGGGATCGAATAATTCGTAACAACATATTTCACCAGTTAATTTCAATAAAGCAGTTTCAGTCGATTTGCCACGTCTAAACCCAAATTGGCAATCACTCAAAAAATGAGTATTTTCTAAAAATTACAACATTCTAGATTTTAATTATCCGAAAAGTGAGAATAAAATGTTACTGATTATGTATTTCTGTTGCTGCTTTAACAACAAATACTTAGACAGAATATAATAAATATATGCATAAATGGGGCTCCCATTTAACAGGCATGCTTTCTTGCCGTTTTTATTCATAATAGTACGGAATCCTTCGTGCGCGAGTTCGTCCTTGGCCGGTTTTTTACGCATATGCCAACTCACCCATTGTCTATGTTTGAAAACGAAACGCATTTTCGGGGATTCCCACAATTAATGTATACATTTAGGTACTCGCTTCGAATCGGGTAGGGGAATCAGCGCGCGCTATTCACTTGTCTAAATTTCCTCCGTCAATCTATTGTTTCGTTTCGGTACGATTGACGATTTGACGTAAATTATTCCAAAGTTTTAAAAAATCTCATACAAATACAAAAGTACAAATGTAGAGAACGTCGTTAGTCAACGAAGTGTGGCGTAATTATAAGTTACAAGCAAAGTCCGACAATGAACTTGATATTATTGTCTCTAAGAGAATTTAAGAAGAATTGCAAGCAGCGACTAAGTCTAAATCCAATCTTCTACGTTTTTTTTCCAAGGTGAGTGATGTTCATTAGATAGATTTATTCCTTATGATTGGTCACATAAATACAGGGTGTTCATTTTCTGTATTTGACGGGTTCGATTCCCGGCCTAAAAGAGTATTTTGATCACAATAAGAAATATGATTGACAAGCAAAAAAGTAGTTTGAGTTGATTAATCGCTTTTCTCTTATAAAATATATAATAATTAATAAAACCTTGGTCTTTTTATCTCTTACAATTTTAGCTTTTATTGCTTTAATTTTAAGTTCAACAATTTGTCTATTTTTTATGCTTGCTTTCTTGGCTTCCGTCCGCTATGGTGGTTCGCTGATGAAAGAGGCGGTAGAAAGCAGCCGAAGTCAAAAAAAGTCGCTGAGCTCGGTTCTTAAGCTTCGTCTCTTTAGAGAGCTTAACGAATTCGTCGAAGTGGTTCTCTGAACTTTCATAATTATTAAAAGTTGAGACTGGACTTTGACGAAGGTGCCTAATGGGGCGCTTATACTATTATATAACAATCAAACGGTATCATATACTTACTGACTCGTCTCAATAATCGAACCTCTATTTGATCGGATAGATGTATGAAACTGGGGATACATTTTCGCCATGTTAAAGTAAATTGAACATATCAAATGCACTCACTATAGTGTGTATGTAACGACCTTTTTGGTCACACCATTATATTTTTGTAGATTAATAAAAGAATCATTAGCAGTACCTATAGAATGTTTAAATTTTGAGACAACGAATACCTGTAAGTCTGCAGAGAAAATACAAACTATACAATCAGCTTTAAATGGAGTGAAGTCACAACAGCAATGTGGAAAGACAGAAAATACAGATAAACAGCCGAGAGCAAAACCTTTTCAGGAAGCGATGAAAAATAAGATGACTCTACTCGAATAAAATCTAAATGCTGTGTATTCTGCCAGATATACTAACAGATCATTAAGTAGCGCGAAATCCAGAAATAAAAAATTCTGAAAATCCAGAAATAAAAAATGAACTATCCCTGAGGGATTCAGTGGGACGGCCTAGCCTAGAAAACGATCAACCATTACTATTGAAAACAATTGCGTGTACTACTTCATTTGGAAGTGCAGCAGATGATAGAAGACGAACGGAATCTATTCGCAGTGTAAAAACTCTTGATGAACTCACACAAGAATTACGTAAAATAGAATTTGACATTAGTCGAAGTGGGACATACATATCTTCGTTTAATTCCCAGACAATCTTATTCTGCAGAGGAACGAAGACATGTATCGAAAGTCCCTGTTCAGCTCACTCGGGCTCAGACTGATCACCACAAAAACCACTTAGATAGTAATTTCACTGAAACATCAATTCATTATTTGGAGAACATAGCATCCATACTTGGACCAGATCAAGTATTTTTCATATCTCAAGATGATAAAGCTCGGATCCCTATTGGTGTAACTGCGGCAAATAAGCAAGCACCTTTTCTAATGCACATGGAATATAGAATCAAATCAGCCCGCTTTAGTAAGAACGCGGGTTCGGAGTCGATTCCCAACAACCTCTCGGATGGAAAACTTGGATCGAAGAAGATTCCATAAATTTACTTGACCCTCGAACACGCAACGTAGGCCAACCCGGCACTAAATTCACTCATCCCTAAGTCCATAACTGCTTTGTCCAAATTAATTCCTTGCGACCTGCAAATACTAATGACGTAAGACAGCGATAACGGAAATTGCTTCCTCGCGCCATTGACTGCTCCTTTTTTGAATGACTTTACGACCTGCGTAAGCGAAAGTCGGTCCCGTGTAAGTTTCAAACTTGGCCATGATGCAGATGCTCTGTTTTCGGTCGGACCGTAAATAATGTCAATGACTGTGCTGATCGAGCCATTGCACAGTCCGCAAGAGGTCCACAGATTCTGGCGTAACATCACTTTATCGTCAACGCAGAGTAACAGTTCTGCGCTCAGTCCTTACGCTTCGTCATCTGACGCTTGAGCGGCTGTTGCATTATTGTTTGAGGCATTTATTCGAGTCACTGGGCAATTTGGGCATCCAAGCGATCGTAAGGCGTTCTTGTTATAAGCGTTGATTTTTTTGAAATCTCGGGTCAATCCTGGATTATTGTCGACAAAGCGTTGTGACCAGAATTCATAGTGCGAGAGGTTGTTCTCGCCTAGGGACGCTTCTCAAATTTTGTTTCTGTTCATCGCTAGTCTGTCGCATGATCTGCTTGTGAAAAAACGTCTTCCGTATCTGCAAATAAGCTGTTTTGCCTCGCAGGGAAAACTCATCCGACTCTTTAGGAACGCCATGCAGAGGCTTGTCCGAAACTGACTGTAGCTGATTGAAGTTTCCAAAGAATACAACAACAAACCCTCCACAACATTCGTGCTGCTTCTCAGGGTTACTTACTTACTAACTTACTTATCAGGCCTGCGATCCATGGAGGATCTGAGCCTGAGCTATAGCCGCCTTCCATCCTTGACGGTCCCGGGCACGCTGCTTCTAGTTGTCAAGACCAAGATGTCCTACATCCGCGATTACTTGGTCTTTATACCGGAGGTTCGGTCTTCCTCTTCTTCTCGAACCAGGAGGCTCGGAGTCGAAGACCCTCTTAGCTGGAGCGTTGATGTCCATGCGCTCGATGTCGCCGAGCCAGTGTAGTCGACGGATCCTTGCCTTCCGGACTACATCCACATCTTGGTACAGCTCGTAGAGTTCGCGGTTGTGTCTTCTTCTCCATTCACCTTCCTCACAGACAGGACCAAATATCCGGCGCAGAATTTTTCTTTCGAAAGAACCCAAAATCAGCCCCGCTGTCCTGCTTATCGTCCAACTTTCGGCTCCGTACAGTAAGACTGGCAGAATGAGCGTTTTGTAAAGCATGACTTTGGTCTTTCGGGTGAGGAGTTTTGACCCCAGTTGTTTGGACAAGCCGGAGTAGCAGCGGTTGCCAAGGGCGATTCTACGCCGGATCTCCACTGTGGTGTCATTTGTGAAATTTACGTTTGCCCCGAGGTAGACAAACTCCTTAACTACCTCGAAATTGTAGCTGTCAATTGTTATGTTTTGTCCCAGGTGGTGAGCGACGGATTGGTTTTTGCTTGACAGCATGTATTTCGTTTTGTCCTCATTGATCTTAAGACCAATTCGTTTCGCCTGTTCTTCAATCGCCGTGAATGCTTCCTCAATGCCACGGCGAGAACACGCGATGATGCCGATATCATCCGCCTATCCTAGCAGCTGGATGGACTTGTAAAAGATAGTGCATTCCCTTTTGACGCCTGCCCGTCGCACTATCTGTTCCAGCACCAGGTTGAAGAAGTCACATGACAGCGCATCTCTTTGCCTAAACCCGGTGCATGTTTCGAATGGTTCCGAGGTCCTAGAACCGAGTTGCACGGTGCATCGCGTGTTTTTTAGCGTGGCGCGACACAACTGGATCAGTTTTACCGGGATCCCGAATTCGGCCATCGCCCCAAACAGTGCTTCACGATGAATGCTGTCGTATGCGGCTTTGAAATCGATGAAAAGATGGTGTGTATCGATTCGAAACTCGTTGGTCTTTTCCAGGATTTGTCTAAGTGTGAAAATTTTGTCTATAGTTGATTTGCCGGGCCGGAAGCCGCACTGGTAGCTGCCGATTAGTGCGGTGCAAAATGGCTTTAGACGTTCACACAATACGCTGGACAGGATCTTGTATGCGACATTGAGCAGGGATATACCTCTATAGTTCTTGCAAGAGGTAGGATCGCCTTTTTTGTGGATGGGGCATATAGAGCTGGTATTCCAGTCGTCGGGCATGCTCTCATCTTCCCAAATTCTGCAGATGATCTGGTGCATGCTCCCTACCAGAACATCGCCGCCAGCCTTGAAGAGCTCTGATGGCAAGCCATCTGAGCCTGCGGCCTTGTTGTTCTTCAGCTTCTGAATAGCTGTGCCGACTTCTTCTATGCTGGGTGGGAGGACTACTTAAGCGGCTGGAGTTGGGATTTCCTCGGTCCCTACCACTCTCTCTTGGTCATGCTCGTTAAGCAGCTGCTGGAAGTGCTGCTTAAATACATCCACTATTCCCTGCGGGTCGGTGACAAGATTACCCTCCCAGTTTCGAAGAGCCAGGGTGCCCTTTTTGAAGCCTCCTGCAAGGCCTTTGGCTTTCTTGTAAAAGGCTCGTATTTTATGTTTATCCCTAGACTCCTCGATATCCTTGAGCTGGGAGGCTGCGAAGATTCTTTTCTTTTGTCGCAGTAGTTTCTTCTCCTCCCTTCTTCTGGCTCGGTACTCTTCTCGCGCTGCCCTGGTTTTCCTCTGCAGCGCCTTTTGGTACGCCTCGTCGGTTGCTGCCTTTTTCTGCTCACACTCGCCATCATACCACGGGTTTCTTGTCGGGGGTGGTAGGTATCCTAGGGTGGTTTCGGCTACTTCCTGAATGGCTGAGCGGCAATGCAGCCACATATTATTGGCATTTGTGTTCGACGTAGGCATACCGTAGAGTCTTTCGCTCAGCTGCTCCCTGTAGACTCTGGCAACCTCCGGTGTGCTCAGGCGCCCAATGTCGAACCTCCTTCTGATGGGCTGGTGCAGCTTTCTGACATTGGACATTCGAGCTCTGAATCTTGCTGCTACGAGGAAGTGGTCAGAGTCGACATTTGCCCCTCTGAATGTTCGCACATCCAGGATGTTTATTATGTGCCTTGCGTCAATGAGCACTGGTCGATTTGGTTGGCGGTTCGACCGTCCGAAGATCGCCAGGTTGCTGTGTGGATTCGCTTGCGAGGGAATCTTGTGCTACTTATCACCGCATCCCAGTAAGTGCAACCTTTTGTGACAGCTGTAATAAATGTCGCAATTTTTCTTCCTAATCATACCGTTTCCTATCCAGCGTATTTCCTGGACCGCAGTAATATCCGTCTTGTACTGCGTGAGGATTCCTTCTAGTTTATGAGCAGCTCCGGGAGTGTACAGGGTTCTGACATTCCAGGAGCATACTCGCAAATCGTGTTCCTTTTTCGTGCGTTGTCGTCGTCGAGTATCCGTCCGTGTATCCGAGGCATCTTGCTCATTCATAACTTTAGGCTTTTTTACGTGGGCGGATTGTTAGCCCGCCGCACAACCGCCATTCCGGTCGGGGTTTTTTTCGCTGCATACGTTTGTTCACCTCCCAACGGTTGCTGAAGAGGCTATCCAGAGGGCGCCGCGAGGAGGCCGTATGTCAACTTGACCCGGGCATTTAAACAGGGATCGTTGCTGGCATCTCGGGTTAGCGTCTCTAAGTCGGCCATCTATCTTGCCCAGCATACGCAACCCAATCGTGCTGGATTCGTCCATCAATATCACCTTGATATTACTGAAATGCTCCTGAAACTCTCTTTGGGTCTTTCCAGTTAGGGGCGTAACTCTGGCTGATGTGGCAATGTGCAGTCCGGAATGCAGAGTTTGGTCACCGATATTGTTTGCAGCCACGCCGGTTGGAGCCATTAGCTGGACGTGCTCCAAGCCGAAACTTTTAACAACTTCGTAGATGACTAACGACGTGCAGCGGCCATCGACGTAGAAGGAAGGTTTACCGATTGAAAACTTGGTTTTCCAGCAGCAACAGTGTATTTTCGGGCAAAGTTCATGAATGTCAAGTCGTTCAAATTTGTTGCTCTGTACGCATATGCTTGAAATATTCGCGGAGCATCGGAACTGCCATTTTCATCATCTTTCATACCTCGTCTCTTTATCTGTCCCGCGTGGCAATGTACAGCTTCACAAACTGACGAGTGGCTTTCATCAAAGGTTCTGCAAGTAGAAGCCTGGACACTTCACACCCAGATATATCTCTGCTGCCAATGACCTTCATGAGGAACTTCGTCACAGTTCTTTATCTTGACTCAGTACCGATACTACTCTCTAGAAGGGCCCTCAGCGTCTGTTTGAAATTTTCAGATTTTGGTTCACCTTTTGAGGCGTACTTAGTGATGTAATATGTCACTGCATATTCAGAAGCGATAATGGAGATGTCTGTGCTTCGATTCAATGAGTAGTGGTTTTGGAAATCCAAACCGGCATTGCTCATGTCCATTGATTGTTCGCAGACAGTACGACTTCGAGCAAACCGTGTGTCTTTGAAATCTGTTCACACCCTTGGCTATGTTTTCGTCAGTGAGTTCGAGGTCTGTTGCTCTCATTCTACTGGGGTGCAGGTCTGATCTTGCCGAACGATTGGGGTTGATCGCTGACACCAGGTTGTCGTAATAATGTTTGGCATTTGTCAGTTCTTCAATATTCATTGACTCAAAGTTTCTAACGTCCGGAGCTCCAGACAGCCAAAATACGCCATGGACACGTGGGCTTCCTCTATGTTGATACTCGAAATAGTCTATGATCCGATACTTCTTCTCCAACACTTCGACAAACAGTTTCACTCTCTTGCCAAAGTAACTGTCTGCAACTGGCGGGTTTTTTGAGAGCAGTGATTGCATGTCCCTTGCAATCTGAGCTTCAGACTTCCCAGTTGGATCGTATCCAAAATGATTCGTTAGGCATGGCCACCAGAGATCTGCCGCGCCTAACGACAAGAAAAATGTTGGAACACCAAGTTGGCTGACCATGCTTTCAAGTTCTAAACGCTTTTGATATCATTAAGACATTGTGCCTCTGATATTTGAAGCAAAGGAGAGAAAACGGTTCATCAGCGCCGTATTCTCTCTGGCCTGTTGTTGTAGATACTCCGGGGATCCATTGAAATTTGTCATGTTAGCGTAGATTAAGCCTTTGCTAATTGCGTCGTGGCGTTGCATCGTGTTGAGGCAGAAGAATGGAAATCTCGGGTCAAATGACAAATCTCTTGTCCTGGTAACTCATCAAATACCGGGCCCATTCCTGAAATGTGGGTTGATTTTCTCTAGAACGTGTTTTATCATTTAAGTCAACAGCATCAGAAGGAAACAGATGAGGAAAAGCTTTGACGATGTATCCAACAGTCGTGAATTCGTCGACAGGATTTGCTGAAGCTGCATCACGAACAATCTCGTGATAGACGCTGAGAACGGGTTGAATCCGTGCTACCAACATCTGCTCGACGACTGACGATGTTTTCATAACTTCTGGAACATCTCCTGGATCCATATTGTTTTGAGCAGTGTACTTGACAGGGTTTTTAGTGCAGTAATGGCACTTCATGACTTCATGGTTCATGCTTGTCCAGATTCTGGGTGAATGTTCTGATAAATTCATTGTCTCCAAAATGTGTTGTTTCTACGTTTGAGTTTCGAAGAGAGCCGTCGATAATGTGTTGGCTAACGTTCCTCATTCTGGCTGCGTCTCTGTTCTTCTTCTTTGGTGGCGTTACAGCCCATGAAGGACCGGAGCCAAGCTTCTCTCAATCACCCATGTTGTGTGTGATTTATTTTTCACACACTGCGCCACGGCGCCCTCTGGTCTGGTCTATCGTGGCAAATTTCGGGATCGTTTAGGAGGAAGTGGCATATTGTCTCAAACTGTTTTTTTGTAGACTTCAGTTGATATATGAGACTTATTTTTGTTTTTCGCTATTTTCTTTTTTATACCTATTTCTTGTTATTTTCTGTTTATATCAGTAGTTTTGCTTCGGTTTTGATGATGAATATGGCCGTATTCACTCATGCAAGATTCTTTAAGAAAAATGACGTGACTTGGGGGCGAAAAGCATCAAAAATGGAATTTTTGTTCAAATTCAAATAATTGCACGCGCAATTTTTTTCGAATACATATTTTTTTTTCTAGATTTAATTTGGTTTTCAATTTTTTAAAATTAAATTAAATCGAAATTCAAAATTCCGGCTTCGTCATGACTCGATCTATATGATCAACTAATAGTGTAAAATATGATGTCTCTCTAAAATGTCAGGGAGTGGTCCAAAACGCGAACAAAGTCTTGAGTCCGAGTCAGCACAAGGAAAGCTCACCTTCGGTTCGCTTTGACAAGTTCTTAGAGTTGTGTGAGTTTAGAAAAAAAATCTGACAGTATACCTTGCATCTTTTAACACACATGGAAGCAGGAATCGTCATTTTAAAGGCATCGTTCAGTAGAGTCAAGTCAAAAGTCGTTTTTAGGGTTCCGTACCCAAAGGTAAAACGGAACCCTATTACTAAGACTTCGCTGTCCGTCCGTCCGTCTGTCACCAGGCTGTATCTCATAAACCGTTATAGTTAGACAGTTGAAATGTTCACAGATGATGTATTTCTGTTGCCGCTACCACGACAAATGCTAAAAACAGAACAAAATGAATATGTAAGGGGGGCTCCCATACAACAGACATGATTTTCATCCCAAAAATCCCGTTGGTCACATACTGAACTAAGGTTAGTCGATAATATCCCACAATCAGTAGCAAACTTCCCAGTTTTGATCTCTTTTGTGTCTTTGATGAATTAATCCTAGCTGCAAACCTTTTTCCGATATTTCCCATTATTGTTATTCACCTTTTCACATCGTTGCTGTCAAGTAAGATAATTGGTTTGAATTCAATAGACTCTTTGATGATCCACTATATCTCATCATAAAGATTTTTGATTATCAAAGTAATATGCCGATAACCTGAGTGCAACCAAGATCTGTCATCATACAAAAAATGTGATTTAATGTGATGACTGATGAGGTAAAATATGTACATAGTCTCTTCCATATTTATATATACAATAATATCTGAATTCTCATAACAATTTCTTATCGGACTAAAACTGTTAGTAACATTCTGTTGCAAACTTGCTGCTTTAAATTCATGAATTTTAAGTCATGGTCGTCGCTAGTACATTTCTGTGTAGTATCAGTCTCCCTATCTCTCATTTATTCTTTCTCACGCCAACATGTGGGCTAAAGCGGTTTGTAGTAAAGTTAACTACTTAATGAAGTAAAGGCTCCAAGACAACAGATCTTGGATCTATCTTGGAAATAAATTTATCGGAGCTATGGAACTAACACTCGCATTCTCGTACCCATCACGATACCTACAGTCCATTTCTTCGTAATCTTTTCCAGCACAAATAGGACGTCCAGAGAGGAGAAAGCCCCTCAAACTTTCCCACTGTTTGACATCTATTCGGACGCAGCAAGAAAAACAAAGAAATGCATGTTATCTTATATACATATGTACATATCTACACAGCGAACTAATTGAATTAATTTTTGCTTCAACTCAAAAGAGTTACTTTCACACGACAATCACCCACTAGTTGCCGCTGGCACTCGCTTCAGAATTAGGCCAATTAAGTAATAATTATGCCAAGGAATAGCGAAAGGCTTAGATAAGAAACGTCAATTCACCACCAAGCTCTTTGCGCTTTCGAGGAGGTAATCCCATCACACATTTAATCATATCCACCGATAAGAGGGCATATTGGTGGGCACACGCTTTCTGAAATGACCCGGATTGCATATAGCGGCTCGTTTGTTATTAAAGCCCACTATAATAACAATTACCATAACATCGCACGGTGATCAATTTGAATTATCAAGCCTGTCAATAACTCATCTTTCCCGGTCTGCCCGTTCCCGGGGAATCACATTAGAACCAATTAACTTTGAATATAATTTTTAATATTTACCCTGTCCCACTGACAAAAGGGGTCCGATTAATTGGGATGCACTTAAATGCCCGCAATAACCATGCCACCAAATATACAATATCAACATAGGGGTCGGGCCTGAGGTCGCAAATCCCCATTCGAGTTGACTGCCAACCTGTTGGCCATCATCGGCGCTTGGAACACACAAAGCAATTAACAGCGCTCGATATGTGGGTTAAAGGCGGTCTCGAAATTTGTTGCATTCCTATTCGAAGGGGTGGAACATATGTACATATTTCTTTAAATTAACAATTTGGGTCGCCGAAAAATCGTTGTCACGTCACGTGACGAATGCATCAACTAAACACTTCATCATGTCATCAATTAAATAGGATGACATCAATGAGCAAACGCGTCTAAGATGCTGGCTGCCAACGCTTCAGAATGCGCCATCAGTGTGTCGCATGTATGCATGCCGGGAACTTATTCGTATCTATCACCCGTCAGAGATCTGGTGCGCAACGAACGAGTTAATAGCGTGCAGCAACAACAATTAATCGCTCGGCAAACGCGTCTAATGAAAAGAACCCACTAGTAGTTCGAATGTTGACGCAGAGCATCTTCGGTTGGTATCTTGACAACGTAGACAACGTAATGCGAGTACTTTGGTCTTCCAAGAATGACACAGAAGGTCCGTTGTAGTCGCATACGAGTTCCCGCATTTGTCTATTAATTACGCGGCGCTTATTTCGCGTTTTAATTGCTGCGCGGAATATACAATAGCTTCGACTAATAGATGTCAGTGCAGTAAAAATTAGTGGGTGCATTAGTGTTCTCACCCTTATCATGAATCGTGATGACATGCAATGGAGTAGCCTTGCCTAGCCGAGTATAAAAAAGAGATACAAAGAAATTTTTTGCATTGACGCAGTTCATACGAGTATCTCTTAAGAAAGTCGGACATTAATGAAGTCAGAGAGCAAATGGAGAAAGTAATCAAGCAGATGGTGGGTTTAATTGTGAAATATTGAGTTTTGTTATATTGGGTTGAGGCTGTCAACGGGCGTAAAATTTCTCTTCTGCTGGGAAAAGAATTCACTTGATCACTAATTGCTAATGACGACGTCTATTCATGGAAATGTGTTAAGTATTCTTGCAATGCAACATTTAATTTACAGATCTTTTTGAACAAGAAGTCCGTTAGCTTAATATTTCCAGCAATTATAGTAGCCTGGATCAAAAAGTCGATCACACCACACCTGAGGAAAATGTGTAAGACACACCTCACCGACGTGAGTCGCTCCTTAAATGAATGCGACATATTTATAACGAAAGTTGAATGATAACCCCACCTTATCGTTAAAACCATGGAGAGAGATGAATGAATTGTACCTGCTAAAATCACAGCGAGTTTACTAGTATTGGATTACGGATTTAATTTTGATGACAATCGCAGACGTTCAATGGACGATGATGCACCTTAAATGTTGGTTTCCTTAACAGACTACCTGCAGTCGAATCAGCTTGTCTTAAAATTCCACAAACTAGATGTGCTCGCAGTCTGAGAAGAATGGTGATAAGGTCGTCAGAACGAACAATTCAACCTGGCAAATAGGTTGATGCGACAGGACTCCAATACATTTAACATGCTTCAGAAAGAAGAAACCCCCAACCGATTTTTTTCTAAACTTATCTGATCTTCAGTATGTTATTATGCGACGAGTGAATTTGATCCCGAGGCAATATCGTTATCTATTCTTGAGGCATTTTAGGCGAAAATCATCTTTATACAATGTGCCCCACGAGCAGTATGCCGAAAAGCTAGAGCGTGTAGGTCTGGTCAAGACAAGAAAAAATTCATTGAACCGGGAGGGGCAATTTTCTAAAAAAAAACGACTTAATTTGGAAAAAAAATATTAAAAATCAACGGTTACATTCACAATGCCGTGATATACTTTTTTGTACAGCCAGAAACATCTCCTTTCATCCTGTTTTTAAACGAAGCTGTTTTAAGGAACGGTTTTTGAGCAACTAATTTTCAAACCCAAAATTTTGACCAAAAAAAAATTAAAAAAAAAAAAAAAGTTAAATAATTTTTTTCAAAATTGTATTTAATTAACTACTAACTTTTTTTTTCAAAATTTCAATTCCCTTATTAGTTTTTATTTAAAAACTGAAAACCGGATGCAAACACGTCTCGTAGTTTTTGAGAAATTAAAAAAGAACCCAAACGACTTTTTCCTAAGAAAAACCTTTTTTTTTTTTTAGTTTTAACGCGGCTGGGCTTGTAAGCAAATCAATGTATAAAACATTGGCTTATTTTTATTATTTTTTAAGAAAATCGGAGTTTTATTATAATAAATTTTCAACATGATCCCCATTTTTAAGAAGGCAAAGATTATATCTCCTTCTAATGGCTGCACATAAGTCTATGCTGGATAAATTTTCCTGCAATTTGACTCCAGCGACTTAAATCCGTTCTTTCAGTTGTTCCAAAGATACTATTTCCACTTCGTAAACATAATTCTTCATGAATTCCCATACATAAAAATCTAGAGGAGTTAAATCTGGTGATCTAGGTCGACATTCCATAGGGCCCCTTCTTTCGATCCAACGGTCACTAAAATGATCATCCAGCCAATTTCAAACCTGTAAGCTGTAGTGTGCTGGTGCTCCATCTTGCTGGTAGATTAGACTATCTGCTATGGCCAAGGGAACGCTGTCCATCAAATCGGGCAAAAGGTCACGTAGGAACTGCAGGTATGATTCTCCATTAATAACGGCATTTAAAAACCGGGGCCCGATTACAGTTTGTCCAACAATACCAAGCCAAACATTACAGCTGAAGCGGTGTTGTGATTAATTTAGTTTTTTGTTATGTGGATTGGTGCTACTCCAATGATGCAAATTGTGGAAGTTAGTAACCCCATCTCTGCTAAACTGTGCTTCATCCGCCCAGACTATCCTTGCAAAATAGTTTCGTTCAGTTTCATCTCGAAGCAGTAATGATCGACAAAATTCTACTTTCAGAAACTTGTCGGTTGAGGTGAGTTCCTGAACTGGCGTAAAATGGTACCGGTGTAAGTTTTGGGTATGAAGCACTCTCCATACTCTAGATTTGGGCACTCCAAGCATAATAGCTCTCCGCCTTGTACTAAGGGAGGGACTACTTCGGGCCAAATCCAAAATTCTTTCATCTAAGATTGATGATCCATCTGTAATTGAGCCTTCGCTTCTTTGATGCTCTAGCACTCCGTGCTTCCGCAGATGTCGGTGGATTCTTGAGAACATGCTACGACTGGGACACCTCCGATTGGGATATCTTTCAGCGTAGAGTCTTTCGGCCTCAAGATCTCGACCATTAGCTAGACCGTAGCAGAAGTGCATGTCCGTTAATTCTTCTCGAGAGTATGAATTTGACATCGTAATGTGTTGATGAGTTAACATGTATGTATGTATGTATGTTGGCGTTACAGTCCATGAAGAACCTGAGCCGAGCTTCTCTCAATCACCCATGTTGTGTGTGATTTTATTTTTCCATAGGTGAAAGGGACCTACAGTTTGTTGCCGGTTCCGAACGGCGAAAATCGAGAAGCTTTTCTTGACAATTTTACTACAGGGGGTTTTGTCAGAATCCCGCTGAGGAGAAACACCGTGAAAAACACGTTCGATGACATGGCTGTGTCGGGATTCGATCCCGTGTCATCAGCATCAGAGGCCAACACACTACCCACTGCGCCACGGTGCTCTCCACGGTGCTTAACATACAATTTGGAAATGTTTTTTTATTATAAATGCAATCCCTTTTATTTGCATTTGAGTTGCAAATATTTTGTTTTTCAATAAAGAAAAATTGCGGTTTTATTGTCTTAAGGTCCTAGCGGGTAGAACCCATCCTGGACAGGCGGACCCAGACGAAATTGGCAGGTCAGTTTTCAGGCGCCATTAGTGAAAAATAAGGATTAATCCAGGGCTACTCCAATACTGTGTCACTTTATTGTATCCTCATACAACTCCGAAACTTTTCAAAAATAACAAAAAATAGGTCAATGTTTCATACATTAATTTGTTTTTTTAGAAAAAAAGGTTTGGGTTTTTTTAATTTCTCAAAATCTACAAGTAATTCCCATACGGAAAAAAGTATGCAACACAGTTGTGAATGGAAAGTGACCAAACGTACTGCTGCAGGCATAACACTCACAGTATGTGGTCAATTGAAATTCATCCTCTGCGTATGCAATACTAACACCCAAAATGCATGAACGAATTACTGGGAATTATAACCAACGCGAAATATAGTCGGCTCTCGTCCTATGCAGGAAAAACCAGGCCTGAGAGTAGTCAACGAACATCTGTATGTATGTATGTTGGCGTTACAGTTCACGAAGAACCTGAGCCGAGCTTCTCTCAATCACCCATGTTGTGTGTGATTTCATTTTCACATAGGTGAAAGGGACCTACAGTTTTATTGCCCGTTCCGAACGGCGAATTTCGAGAAGCTTTTCATGACAATTTTACTACAGGGGGTTTTGTCAGAACCCCGCTGAGGAGAAACACCGTGAAAAACACGTTCGATGACATGGCTGTGTCGGGATTCGATCCCGAGTCATCGGCGTCAGAGGCCAACACGCTACCCACTGCGCCACGGTGCTCTCAACGGTCAACGAACATCTACGACCCAAAAACCCACTGCACTCCGTTTAGGTTGTGTGTCAAAACATCAACCTGTGCGAAACTTTCCCTCTCCCTGTTATCTTCGCTCGCACAACGTTCAATACGTTATAAGGCCTTAGCCTTGAGTGCCCGTGTGACTCTAAAAAAAAAAACAAAAAATTTTTTTTTTTAATTTCGAGTTTGAAAATTAATTTCTTAAAAACAATCTTTTAAAACCGCTTCGTTTGAAAACAATATGAAAGAAGAAGTTTCTGGCTTTACAAAAAAGTATATCATAGCATTGTGGATGTAACCGTTGATTTTTAATATTTTTTTTCCAAAATAAGCCAATTTATTAGAAAATTTCCCCTCCCGGCTAAGCCCCCTCCCAAACGATTTATGTCTTATCTTGACCAGACCTTCACGCTCTAGCTTTTTGGCACACTGCTCGTGGGGCACCCTGTTTAATAGGTATGTTTTTTCATTAAAAGGACTACCGCTAAATTAAACTTTGCTAGGACTTGGTCATTTTTTTATTTCTTTTACATCATTTAATTTTACATCAAATTGAAGGCTAATTACAAAATATTAAATAAAAAAGAAGAAATAAAAGTAACTAAGAAGTTAGTGCAGAATGTTACCTCAAGTAAAGTTTAAAAAAAAAAAAAAAACTGAAGTGGGGTGAGTGATGGATATTACGTATAGAATTCAAACAGTAAGTATAGTTATAAGAGAACAGTTGAAGAAGGCAATTTGAATAAAACAATGGAACAATATTACAATATTACAATTTTATAACTACAACATTGAGCTAGCGAACAGAGCAAAGAAGTTGATCGCGCTTAACTTGGCAAACGCCAGCTTCGATCTCTGTCCCTGCTCAATCCAAGTTGACACACAGCCTCCGCGTGATCTCCCCTGAATAGCTATACTGGCACCCGCCATGTAGTGAACCAATGTGTGCAGCGACCCGACCCCCTGTTCCTGGGGAAAGAGGAACCTGGTCCTCCAAGATTGGGATTGCGCTTAGGGTTAAAATCCCTATGGTATAAAACAAACACTTGTTCAGAGACCACTAACAGCCTCGGATACGGACGGATTACATGTTTACGACCCCCGCAAACGTCGAAAAGGAAACGAATTCCGGATCTGCACCTGGAACGTTAGGTCCCTCAACTGACCAGGTGCAGCCGGACAACCGGTCAACTCTTTGGACTGCTATAAGGCAGACATTACCGCGCTCCAAGAAGTCCGATGGGATGGGCCAGCCAAAAAGCGAATGAAGAACTGTGATATCTACTACGGAAACTGCTACAGAGAAAATAAACAACGCTTATTCGGATGCGGATTTGTTGTAATAATAATAACAATAATCATTGGGGGTGGCCGTGGTGCAGTGGTTAACATCATCGACCGCCGAGCGGAAGGTTTATGGTTCAAATTCGCTTCATAGCCAAGAAAAAGTAATTCCTATATGGACAAAAAAAGAAGTATGCAACGCAGTTGTGAATGGAAAGTGACCAGACGTACTGCTGCAGGCATAACACTCACAGTATATGGTCAACCGAAATTCATCCTCTGCGTATGCAATACTAAAATGCTTGAACTATAACCAACGCAGAATTTGGTCGGCTCTCGTCCCATGTAGGTCTAGGACAACCACCCCTGAGAGTAGTGAACGTACATCAACGACCTCAACCACTGCACTCCGTTCAGGTTGTGTGTGTCAACACATCATAAGAGAATATAAAAACTCTTGAACCTGCGCGAGTCTCTAAAAAAAAAAAAAAAATTCAAACAGAACTTAGACTACAAATTTAGCAATTACAATATTTTAAAAATTAATACAAGTTTTCCGTGAAATAGTATGTATAAGATACGCTCAGTTGCAACAAGACAAGAGGCGAGGGAATCTATTCTAAAATAACATAAGTATATCACAATTGATGGGGATAGCAACAAGTAACAAAAATAAATATTACGTGAGAGAAACAAACTATGTATTATTAAATTAAATTAAATTTAGAAAATAATGAGAAGGTCCAAGCAATTTAATTTAAGTTTCAGGTGCAAAAAAAAAAAAAAAACAATTGACGAATAGTTGATAGAAAACAGCAATTTTTTGATGCCTTTTAGGATAACCTTTTTCACCCTTTCGCATCTAAGGCTTTCAGGTAGAAAATTCAACAAGGGGCAGTAACCAAATGGAACCGTAAAAAGTGTGACTTATAGATTGTCGGCAGCGTTACAAATGTCTCGTATTCACTCGCAAGTTGTGATTTTCATCTAATCTTGCCGAATAAAATCCACAATTTTGAAAAAAAAATTGTAACACTTTATAGCAGTATAGGTGTCTCAGAATGGCGGTTGTGCGGCGGGCTAAAAATCCGCCCACCTAAAAAAAAAAAAAAGCTATGAATGAGCAAGATGCCTCGGATACAAGGACGGATACTCGACGACGACAACGCACGAAAAAGAAACATGATTTGCGAGTATGCTCCTGGAATGTCAGAACCCTGTACACTCCCGGAGCTGCTCATAAACTAGAAAGAATCCTCACGCAGTACAAGGCGGATATTACTGCGGTCCAGGAAATACGCTGGATAGGAAACGGTATGATGAGGAAGAAAAATTGCGACATTTATTACAGCTGTCACAAAAGATTGCACTCACTGGGATGCAGATTTGTCGTGGGAAGGCGGTTAAGGTCGAAGCTCAATCGACTTTAAACCTATAAGTGATCGCCTGGCTGAGATCCGCATCAGAGGCTGATTTTATATCATCAGCTTTATATGTCTCGCGCCTCTACCGGCGGGGGTGAAGACCCTATCAAGGAGGACTTCTGTGACCTCCTGGACAACGCCTACGGAGCTTGTCCGGAGTACGATGTTAAAATCTTGCTCGGGGACTTCAAGGCCAAAATCGGTAAGGAGAACACCCTTGGCGGAGTGATCGGAAAACACAGTCTCCACGATACAACAGCAGATAAAGGCTTCCGACTCACGGACTTTACGACAGCTCGTAATGCGGTGATAAATAGCACAAGATTCCCTCGTAAGCGAATCCACACAGCAACCTGGCGATCTCCAACCAAATTGACCATGCGCTCATTGAAGCAAGGCACTCGTCAAATATCCTGGATGTTCGAACATTCAGAGGGGCAAATGTCGACTCTAACCACTTCCGCGTAGCAACAAGATTCAGAGCTCGATCGTCCAATGTCAGAAAGCTGCACCAGCCCATCAGGAGGAGGTTCGACATTGAGCGCCCGAGCACACCGGAGGTTGCCAGAGTCTACAGGGAGCAGCCTAGCGAAAATAATATGTGGCTGCATTGCCCCTCACCACCCCCGACAAGAAACCCGTGGCGCAAGAAGATTTACCGAGCCAGAAGAAGGGAGGAGAAAAACCTACTGCGACAAAAGAAAAGGAGCTTCAAAAAGGGCACCCAGGCTCTTCGAAACTGCGAGGGTAATCTTGTCACCGACCCGCAGGGAATAGTGGATGTATTTAAGCAGCATTTCCAGCAGCTGCTTAACGAGCATGACCAAGAGAGAGTGGTAGGAACCGAGGAAGTCCTAGACGAAAGACGAAAGACGAAAGCATGACTGACGACTGGAATACCAGCTCTATTTGCCCCATCCACAAAAAAGGCGATCCTACCTCTAGCAAGAACTATAGAGGTATATCCCTGCTCAAAGTCGCATACAAGATCCTGTCCAGCGTATTGTGTGAACGTCTAAAGCCATTTTGCACCGCACTAATCGGCAGCTACCAGTGCGGCCTCCGGCCCAGCAAATCGACTATAGACCAAATTTTCACACTTCGACAAATCCTGGAAAAGACCAACGTGTTTCGAATCGATACACACCATGTTTTTAGCGATTTCAAAGCCGCATCGTGAAGGACTGTTTGGTGCGATGGCCGAATTCGGGATCCCGGAAAAACTCATCCAGTTGTGTCGCGCCACGCTAAAAAATACGCGATGCACATCGCGTGTTCTCACCGTGGCACTGTGGAAGCATTCACGGCGATTGAAGGACAGGCGAAACGAGTTGGTCTTAAGATCAATGAGGACAATCCGTCGCTCACCACCTGGGACAAAATATAACAATTGACAGCTACAATTTCGAGGTAATTAAGGAGTTTGTCTACCTCGGGGCAAACGTAAATTCCACAAATGACACCACAGTGGAGATCCGGCATAGAATCGTCCTTTGGCAACCGCTGCTACTTCGGCTTGTCCAAACAACTGGGGTCAAAACTCCTCAATCGAAAGACCAAAGTCATGCTTTAAAAAACGCTCATACTGCCAGTCTTATTGTACGGAGCCGAAAGCTGGACGATAAGCAGGACAGCGGAGCTGATTTTGGGTTCTTTCGAGAGAAAAGTTCTGCGCCGGATATTTGGTCCTGTCTGTGAGGAAGGTGAATGGAGAAGAAGACACAACTGCGAACTCTACGAGCTTCACAAAGATGTGGATGTAGTCCGGAAGGCAAAGATCCGTTGACTACACTGGCTCGGCCACATCGAGCGCATGGACATCAACGCTCCAGCTAAGAGGGTCTTCGACTCCGAGCCTCCCCTCCTGGTTCGAGAAGACCGAACCTTCGCTATAAAGACCAAGTAATAGTGGATGTAGAGGGAGCCATGGCGCAGTAGTTAGTGTGTTGGACTCTGACGCACGATAAGCGAGTTCGGATCCCGATAACACCAACTCCATCGAATGTTTGTTTCGCGGTGTCCCTCCTCGGCGGGGTACTGGCGAAACCCCCCGTAGTATAACTTGCCTAGAAAAAGCGTCTCGACTCACGCCGTTCGGAATCGGCACTAAACTGTAGGTCCCTTTCACCTGTGTGAAAAATAGAATCACACACAACATGGGTGATTGAAGGGAAGCTTTACTCTGGTCCTTCATGGGCTATAACGTCCCCAAAGAAGAAGAAGAATCGTGGATGTAAGACATCTTGGTCTTGATAACTGGAAGCAGCGTGCCCGGAACCGTCAAGTATGGATGGCAGCTGTAGCTCAGGCTCAGATCCTCCATGGATCGCTGGCCTGATAAGGAAGTAAGAAGAGAATTTTACGCACAGGATGCTGGGTGGTATTTTTTGCTTTTTTATTGGGTTCACTCTTACTTTCTTAACGAAACAAGATTTAATTTCGTCATCATTAGCTTCTTCGCCATTGAAAGCCGTCAACAATGTTTTCACTCTCGTAACAACATTCGCATGACTGACATCGGGTATGCCAACAATGTCAACAGAGCACTGTTTAACTCTCTTTTCTAGTGAGTTGAATTTTAACTCCAAGAAATCAACCTTTTTACTGAGAGTAACATTTGATTCCTCTAAGTATCTGATTTTGGTGAGCGCCTCCGAATTAACCTGACTCAGTTTAATAAACTCCTAGCTCAGCTTACTGATCCCAGCATATAACATTTGGAGTGTTACTGTTTGGTCCTCCGTGTTGTTGACATTACGGGAAGTAAGCGAGGAGATCGGAGCTGCTGGACTTTTGACCCTTGTTGATGTTGTTGTAGTGCGAGTTCTAATTGTACCCAGAAGAGACAGAAGAAATGTCAGCAGGTGGACATATTAGAGCGTCGGCAAGAATTAATTTTCTTCTTTGTGTGACGCAGCTACCGCATTTGTACCCTTGACCATTTCTCTCGAAAAATTCAACCTCTCTTTCCTCTAATTTCGCGCACTTAGCATGATAGAATTCATTGCAGTTACAACACTGAATTTTTATGTCTTGTCTATCGATTTTTAGATTGCATAAGCCGCACTTCATTTCAAATTTAATAAATAATGGTTTAACACAATCAGGCAAAATTATGTAATAAGTCTTCAGAATGCAAGACTCAAACGTTAATTTTAAGACGTACAAACAAAGAGGAGGTATTTTCCATACATGTGTCGACATCGATTTCAATAAATACTTTTTATTTAAGGATCATGATCAGCGGAAGCTAGCTCAACTAAGAATAATAACGAGACAATCAAACTGGCTCCTTTGCCCAGAATTTCCACACAACTCTGGGGTACGGCCAAAATGCCTAGTCCCTGGCCTGAAGCCACACTGATAAGGACCTATCAGCTTATTCACAAAAGGCTTCAATTGTTCACACAAAACGGATGAGAAGATATTGTAGGCGATGTTAAGGAGGCTTATTCTCTGTAGTTGGCGCAGTCAGAGCGGTCTACTTTCTTGTGGCTCGAGTAAACGATGCTGAGACTCCATTCCACGGGCATGCTTTCTTTTGACCATATCTCACAGATGAACTGGTACATGCTCCTAACCAGAACATCTCCAGCTGCCGTGATGAGTTCAGTAGACAATCCGTCTGCGCCAGCAGCTTTATTTGACTTGAGTTTCGATTTGGCGATCTTAACTTCGTCGAGATCAGGGGGACTTGAATTCTCTGCGATCTTCATCGTTAAGAAATGGATCATTCTGCCTGACAGCGGTATATTGACTAACATCGCCGTTAGAGTCTGCCGAAGTGGTTTTTCCGAATTCTCAGCAACGATTGCGATTTTAATACTGGGTCTCGGTTCTCATGCCTGCAGGCTTCCATTCTGGCTTTTTAACCTTGGTATTATTGGCATTAGTTCTGCAGAAGCATCTCTCCATTTCCTCGATCTCACACTTTCCGTGTTCTCTCTTCTTTCTTCTAAAAAGCGTGTGTTGCCCTCTTCTCTTCTGCTCATAGATTTCACAAGCTGCTCTCGTCCGTCGTTGCAGCATGGCTTTATATGCCCCTTGTTTTGCTGCATGGGCTTGCTCGCATCGTTTATCGAACCAGGGGTTTCTAGGAAGCGGTGGTCTGATACCCAGCACCTCTGAGGCAGCGTCTCTGACGGCGCTCTGGCAATGCGAACATTCCTGTTCTATTGTTTGTGCTACTGTGGGCGGATTTCGCGAGAGCTTGGAGGAGACACGATCGGCAAAGATTCTGGCAGTCTCTTGCTATTGCAGCTTTCCGACGTCACACGTACGTTGTCCTACTCGACTCCTAAGCATTCCTGATATTCTCATTCGTACTTTTGCTACAACAAGGTGGTGGTCCGAGTCGATGTTGGCCCCTCGGAAGGTTCGTACGTCGAGAATACTGGAGGAGTGTCTGGCGTCGATCGCAATGTGTTCAATCTGGTTAGTGGTTGATTGATCAAAAGACCGATTAGCCTAAGTTCGTTGTCGGAAGTGGTGTTATGGAAGCCATGCTTTTCTTTGATCGAATCAAATATGTTAACTTTGCCCAGTTTTGCATTAAAATCTCCTAGAATTATTTTTGAGTCATAGCTGGGGCATTGGACATATGTTCTGTCTAGGAGATCGTAGAATTCTTCTTTGAGTCGATCGTCCTTTATTTCCGTTGGAGCGTGAGCGCATATTAAGCGAATGTTTCCAAACTTAGCTTTGATGCGGATTGTTATGAGGCGTTCGCTTACATCCCGGAAGCTTAAGACTCTTTGTCGGAGTCTTCCTCGAATAACGAATCCGCACCCGAATAGGCGCTGTTTGTTCTCCTTGTAGCAGTTCCCGTAGTAGATGTCGCAGTTTTTCATCCGTCTTTTGCCTGGTCCATCTCATCGCACTTCTTGAAGCGCGGTAATATCTGCTTTATAGCAGTTGAGGGTTTGCTCTAATTGGTCGCCTGCACCCGGTCTTTTAAGGGACCTCACATTCCAGAGTCTGCTTAAGTCCGTTAGTCGTTTGCAAGGGTCATCAGCTTTGTATCCGTCCGTATCCGAGGCCTGTGGTTGCTTCTGAACAAGTGGGTTTTTACGTGATAAAGATGTTACCCCTATCCTGGAGGGCCAGGTTTCTCTTTCCCCAGCAACAAGGGGTTGGGTCGCTGCACACATTGGTTCACTACCTGGCGGGTGCCAGGGTAGCTATCCAGGGGGGGCCACGCGGAGGCTGTGTGTCAACTTGCATTGTGCAGGGACAGAGATCGAAACTGGCGTTTGCCATGTTAAACGCAACCAGCTTCTTTGCTCTGTTTGCTCGCTCCCTCCCCCTTAAATCCTATACTTACTGGGATCTAATTCTCATATACCCCACAAGCTTTACCAATATTTCAGCTAACCTTACAATTGAAAATCTCAATATAAAAAAGTTCAATGATTCTAAGTTCCATCAACAGGAGTGTGCTGTCCCAAAGCATAGCCTGGGATAGAATACTTCGAGATATCTATCTACTCTCCGCCTTAATAACCCTAGGAATTGTGCTCATTGTGATACTAATATGCAAGAGACGATTTAAAGCCGCTCGTTCGATCACCTCTGCAAACGGAGGTTACATTTTAAAATTGTATTCTAGTTTAAGTCAGTTGTCTTCCCACCTTGATCAATAAAATTCGTTTTTTTCGCCTACGTGATATTTCGCGCTTCCCGTGGTCTTTCTTCTTTCTGCTGAGAAGCTCATGCTCGTCCATTCTTTTTAACTCATAGGGCTCACGAGTTGCTTTATATGCCTCCTGCTTCGCTGTGTGAATCCTCCTGCACTCGTCATCGAACCAGGTGTCTCTTCGCGGTGGAGCCTTGAAGGCCAAAACTTCAGATGCAGTGCTTTTCAGGGCTTGTTTGCAATAATTCCACTGTTGTTCTATGGACAACGTGGAGGGTCGAGGCGATTGGAGAGGTTAAGGGAGACGCGATTGGTAAAATGCTGGTGTTAACATGTAAATTGTAATTATGTACTATAAAGTCTAGCGGCAGTATATCCAGATCTCAGAAAAAATATTTTAAGGACTTTGTAGCAGTATATGTGTCGTATCGGATGAATTTTGAGGAGTCTAAATAGAATATGAGTTGAGGTTCTACGATTCACTCGACAGATGATCCGAATCGCATGTTTTTGTTTGATCAGTAATGGTTGAATTTTATTTAAGTGTGTATCTCCCCAACACTAGATGCCGTACTCTAATTTGGATTTTAACAGATCATTATAAGCCATAATTAGAATGTTTGAATTACAGTACAGGCTGAGGTGATATATTTGTCTGACACCTCTATTGGAATACTTTTTTTAGTATATACAGTGAACTCTCATTGACTTGAACACATACAAAACCAGTTCAAGTTCAAGTTAATGAATTATTCAAGTTACTGGACAAGAAAAAAAAAGTAGTCTTTTTTTAAACATATACAGCTTAATGTTCTTTTTTTTTATTTAAAATAAGAAAGCACACAATTTTAAAGACAAATTTGAAAAAAAAATTGTTATTTTACATTGCTTGGCCTTGCGCAATACCTTTTGAAAAGCCAATTCTCGAAGACTCTGGAAAACTGTTAATTCCGAGAATGTTATTTCGTTTTAAAAACTTCCAACGCAGACACGAAAAAAAAAAAGCTATGGGAATGCCCTTTTATGAATAAAAACTTCCAACTTTCCAGATACAAAAGAAATTGTATGGGAATCCCCTTTTATTTAAAACGAATTGGTTCTTACATAAAATTTGTTCAAGTTAAAGAGTTTTCATTTTTTTCATTGCTCAAGTTGTAGAATACATAACGAAAAAAATCAAGTCACCGAATATAAAGAACTGTCTGTTCAAGTTGTAAGATAGCTACAGGGAAAAAATGGTACGTACATATGTATGTGCATGTACAAGTTATTTGATTGTTCAAGATATCGTATGTTCAAGTTACCGAGAGTCCACTGTAGTATGATCCTTCCAATTTAATCTATAGTCCTAAGTATTTAAATTGAGGAACCCTTTCTATTGCAAAACAATCGTTATTACATTAAGAATTTATATTAAAGGTAAGCATTGATTGAGTTTCGGGAGAACCATAATTTAGACAAAATCTAGAGCACACTGGAGAGTGATAGTGTAGAACCATATCTTGCGGGACCATACCCGTAATGTTAAAAATCATAAATTTGGTTTTATCGCTAATTTGTAATTTATGAGATTTAAGCCTTCTTCGTAGTGTTGCGAGATCGGAATTCAAGTCAAGGTAATTATTGCTTGAATAGGATAACGCAGTATCATCAGCGAAGGCAGTGATTTTACCTTTGAGGGATTGGAGAAATAATGAATTCACAAAAACCAAGAATAAAATTGGTCCCAGAACTTATCCTTGAGGGACACTAGAGTTGATAATATTCACAGAACTCAAGCAGTTTTTAATTTTCACGCTTTTTTTGAGATTATTGAGATATGATGTAAACCAAGAATGCATCGAACCTCTGAAGCCTATGCCATATAGTTTACTAAGCAGCAACTCATGGTCAACCGTGTCAAACGCTTTGGTAATGTCTATAAACAGAGCGGCTGTTACTTTTGAACTATTAAGGCTGTTGTTAATTTCGCCGCATAATTTGAATAACGCATCTTCGGTTGATCTTCCACTCCTAAAGCCAAACTGGAATTCGCTAAAGTAAGAATTTTTCTCAAGAAACTAAGGCATTCTAGAATTTACACTTCTTTCAAAAATTTTAGAGAAAGTCGATAAAAGGGATATACGTCTATAATTATTGAGAACTGTGGTATCGCCCTTCTTATGCAATGGAATTGCCACGGATGTCTTCAGGGAGTCAGAAAAAATCCCTTTTCGATACTGGGGGGTGGCCGTGGTGCAGTGGTTAACATCATCGACCGTCGTGTGGAAGGTCTATAGTTCAAATTCGTTTCATAGCCAAGAAAAAGCAATTCCTGTACGGGAAAAAGTATGCAACACAGTTGTGAATGGAAAGCGACTAAACGTACAGGCATAACACTACAGTGCATGGTCAATTTAAATTCATCCTCTGTGTATGCAATATTAACACCAAAATTGCATGAACGAATTACTGGGAATTATAACCAACGCGAAATTTGGTCGGCTCTCGTCCTAGGACAAACTACCCCTGAGAGTAGTCAACGAACATCTACAACCCGAAACCACTGTTCAGGTTGTGGGTGTGAACCTGCGCGAAACTCTCCCTCTCCCTGTTAGCTTCGATCGCACAATTTTCAACAAAAAAAAAAACAAAACAAAAAAAAAAAAACGTTATAAGGCCATAAGGCCTTAGCCTTGAGTGCGAGTGTAACTATAAAAAAAAAAAAAAAAAAAAAACTTAGATTAAATAAATAGGCGACAATGTCAGAAATAAGCAGTGAAATGTTCTTAAGAGTATTGCTTGAGATGTTATTATGTGGGCATGTGGGTCCGAGGATCTTAACGACCAAATAATATTTTGACATGAAATAAAAAAATGTGTAACCTGAAAATAAAAGTATTTCCCCAAATCCATTTGCGCGCGCATTTTAAATTCAAATGTCAGCTTACTTTTTGGACACCGTTGTGTATAAGCCCTAATTTGAAATACCGCCTTTATTATCGGATATTTTCTTACTTTTGCGAACCGTACACAGTAGCCCTGTTACGGGTGTTTTACTTTATTTGCAGTGTAAATTTATAAAGTACACCGTTTTCAATTAACACACAAAAATTGTAATTCCACCACCTTGACTGTTTGACTGTTACAATAAAAAACGTTTACGAAGCTACTAAGATTCAGATGGCTATCGTAAAGTGTTACTGTTGTTTGAAAAACTTGCCACTCAATGTTGTTCGATCAAAATTGTTATATGTACATACTCGTATGTATACGAATGATATCATCAGTAGGTAAATAATACCTCAAAGCAGGATACAGCAGGGTATTAACTGATTTGATAACTTTTTTCCCTATATAAACATAAAAGTCCTCAATAACCCTTTTGAATTTATTTAATCATATTTAACCAACACAGTTTCAATTGGTGGAAAACTCCATCGAACTGTGTATGTGGTCCATCAATTCTACTAATAAACCAAAAGTGTCTTATCCCAACCCTTCTTGGTATAAAACCCAATGCTTAAAAAGCATCAAAAAACCTAGACGTGAGTTCATAATCACCACCTAACGTGGCTGATACTCTCGTCACTTGCTAACAGTTTTTTGAAGCTTTTAAGTTATTATAAAACTTTCACAAAGGACAACAAAAAGTAAGAACGCAAACACAAAAAACAGGATATAAAGTGAAAAGGAGACAAATTCTCTTTATACATTTTTAATTCCTTAATAGGTCTGATGGCAATCCCCAACAACAGCAGCCACCTTAAGCAAGAGTCCACAATACCCCACAACGAACAAGGTTGCATCAAATTGATGCCTTCCGTGGAACAAGAGGGCGCGCACATCTGGTTCCGCAAAAGCTAATTGTCAAATTGGCAGAGCCATCGCGCCAGCTAGGGCGAACCAACAGCCACAACAACAACACCGACATGAGAAGGGAGTGGGAAATTAATTAGAAAACCTCTCTTAGAGGGTTGATCACTTTGAACAGGATATTGGACTTTGTGTCATCCCTGGTTTGACTGCGTCTGTAGCTATAGCCACCTTCATCCCCATCGTCATCATTACAGCTCGGAAGGCAAACAAAAGATAATACTGTAACCGCTGCAATGATATATCGACGTGAATGTCAAGGATGGAGGCAGCAGCCATGCCAGTTCACTTGTCTCGACTAATTGCATACACATATTGTGGGATTGCATTCCTGCAGGTCCAGATACACACACATACATTGAGCAGATGCATTGTGTCAGGTTGACAATTGGCTGATTAATGGCCCGAAAGAGACAAAATGTTGGGGAATTGGCAAGAGTGGACATTATGACGGTGGCGATAATTTACAGTTGGAATTGTGCCTGACCGGGTCCGCATACATTGTGCAAGTAGTTTCATCCTTTCGGGCAAGGAAAGGATCACTTGCGATTCAATTGGTCTGATTAAAATTGAAAATTACGATATTGTCAGGATAAACGAGATTTTGTAGAGTTGGCGGAAGATGGGCGGATGGAAAAACATTTAATTTTAAAACGATTGGGTTGACGCTGGAGGAATGAAACGATGGAGGTGTCTTGTTGTTAATTGGTACAAGCCGGTAAATACATTTTTGATAATCAGATGTCTAAATTAGAGTGATGAGTTATCATAAAATTAAGTGCTGAACAACGAACAGACAGAACGACAGAAATTAATGGATCGCAATGCAAAGGGCAACAATTGGTTGCCTTAAATAATTAACAGCCCACTTTAGAGTTTATTATACGAACGAATAAGTAAATGAAATCATGGCACATTATCACACATCGTAGACTATGTGATACTTTGAAACATACATATAACCTGATGACATTGTGCTCCATCAGTTGATTCCAAGAGAGCGCTTTCTTGCAGGACATACAAAATAATTACAAATACATAATAACGCTTACTAAAGAATGAAGTTAACGAAGCAATATGTATAAGGAACTGTAAACCTAAATTTAAACCCTGCCTTTAACTATTAGGTAACACAAAAAGTTTTATTTATTTATTTTTATTGTTTTCTATAGTTATACGCGCACTCAAATCTAAGACCTTATAACGTCAGCGAGATGTGGTGCGAGCAGAAGGTAACAGGTAGAGCGAGAGGAGGTGCTTATTACTTACTTACTTTGATGGCGCTACAGTTCGAAGTGAATCAGGGCCTCAACGAACAAGCCTCTCCAGCCGGCCCGATCTTTGGCCAACCGCTTCCAGTGCCGCACGCCCAATTTGTTGAGGTTCCTTTTCACCTGTGCGCGCCACCTTAAATGCGGTCATCCTCTGCTGCGTCGTCCCTCGGGGTTGGAGGGGTTGATGTCCATTCGCTCTACATGGCCTAGCCATCTTAGACGTTGGATCCGAATGTCGCTGTACAGCCCGTACAGTTCTTGGTTGAATCTCCTCCTCCACTCTCCGTTTACACAAACGGGACAAAGATTGCACGCAGAATTTTCCTCTCGAAACGCCCAACATCCAAGCCTCAGCGCCGTAGAGGAGAACCGGGATGATTAAGGTTTTGTAGAGGGATACCTTAGTTTTTCAAGAGAGGGCTCTACTACTCAATTGCCTCTTGAACCCGAAGAAGCAGCGGTTGGCAAGAGTTATTCTGCGTTTTATCTGAGCGTTGGTGTCGTTGCTGCTTGGCTTGTCACTATCGAGTCAAGATAGACGAAGTCCTTGACTACTTCAAAAATATAGCTGCCGAAGGTGACGTTCTGACAAAGACGTCGGTGTTGCGCGTCTTTCTTTGATGACAGCTATATTTGGTCTTGTCCCCATTTACCCTTAGACTTTAGCCGCTTCTGCTTCATTGCTTGCGGCCTCATTGACGTCTCGCTTTGTCCGTCGAATAACGTCAATGTCATCTGCATAGGCAAGTAATTGTGTGGACTTGAAGTAGATCGTATCTCTTGTATTGGCCGCAGAGTCCCGCACGATATTTTCAAGAATAATGTTAAAGAAATCACATGACAGTGCGTCACCCTTTCTAAAACCTTTTTAAACATCAAAGGGGTCGGTTAGTTCACCTCCGACCTTAATGAGTGCAGTGAGAGTACTCCATATTCAACCCGTACAGTCTGACGAGTTTGGCAGGAATGTTAAAACATGACATGGCTCTGTATAGCTCGTCTCTATAAGCACTGTCATACGCGGCTTTAAAGTCGAAAAAAAGATGGTGCGACTGGAATTCATGGGTCCTCTCCAAGATCCGCCGTAGTGTAAATATTTGGTCTATCGTGGATTTTCCTGGCCTGAAACCACACTGGTAGGAACCTATCAGATTATCCACGAACGGCTTCAGGCACTTACACAGTACGGCAGAGAGGTTCTTGTAGGCGATGTTCAGGAGGCTTATCCATCTGTAATTGGCGCAGGGGTCTCCCTTCTTATGGACCGGGCAACCGATACTGAGATTCCATTCATCGGGCATGCGTTCTTCCGACCATATCTTGCAGATGAGTTGGTGCATATTCTTGACCAGTTCATCGCCAGCTGCTTTAAACAGTTCCGCGGGGAGTCCGTCTGCTCCAGCAGCCTTATAAGACTTAAGTTTTGATATCGCTATCTTAACATCGTCTAGGTCAGGTGGACGGGATTCTCCTTCGTCTTCATTCAATGTGATTGGTTCGCTCTGCCTGACGGCGGCATTTTGACTGTAATCGCCGTTATACAGTCTGCAGAAGTGGTCCTTCCACAATCTCAGCATCGACTGTGACTCCACTACTAGTTGTCCGTGCTCATCCCTGCAGGCTTCTGCTCTGGCTTTATAGCCTCGGCATGTTCGTTTTACTTTCTGGTAACATTTTCGAACGTCGTTCCTGCAGTAACATCTCTCCATCTCTTCGATCTCGCACTTCTCGTGCTCCTTCTTTTTCCTTCTCAGAAGCGCATGCTCCTCTCTCCTTTTCTGTTCATAGAGCTCGCGTGCAGCTCTCGTCCGTCGATGCAATGTGGCCATGTATGCATTCGGTTTCTCTACATGGGCCTGTCCGCACTCATCATCAAACCAGGGGTTTCTTGACGGTGGTGGCTCGAAACCGAGTACATCTGAGGCGGCCTCTCTAATGGCGTTCTGAGAGCGACTCCATTGCTGTTCTATGGTTTCTGCAGATTGCATCGGGACTTGAGAGAGCTTGAGGGAGACTTGATCGGTGAAGGTCCTGGCGATCTCCTGCGATCGCAGCTTTCCGGCGTTAAATCTTGGTGTTCTTACTCGACTCCGTTGATTCCGAGAAATCCGCATCCGTATCTTGGCTGCAACAAGGTAATGATCCGAGTCGATGTTGGCTCCTCGAAAGGTTCGGACATCTAGGATGCTGGAGGAGTGTCTGCCGTCGATCGCAATATGATATTGGTTGCCGATTGATCGAAAGACCGCCAGGTCCCCTTATGGATGTTGAGGTGTGGGAATCGTGTACTTGCTACTACCAGGTTAGTCCGTTTTCTGACGTGGTGTTGTGTAGGCTGTGCTTTCCAATGACCCGTTTAAACATAGCTTCCTTACCCTTTTGGTGTCATAGCTGGGAATATGCGCATACATTCTGCCTAGGAGATCATAGAAGTCGTCTTTATGTCGGTCATCTTTCTCCTCTGTGGGGGCGGGGACACATAATAAACTTATATTGCCAAGATTGGTCTCGATGCGGATAGTTATGAGGCGTTCGCTTACATACTGGAAGCCTAAGACTTTTTTTCTGAGTCTGCCTCGAATAACAAATCCACATCCGAATAAGCGTTGTTTATTTTCTCTGTAGCAGTTTCCGTAGTAGTTAGTTATCACAGTTTTTCATCCGCTTTTGGCCTGGCCCAGCGCAACGAAGTAGCTTTCCACTAACCTATACGCTTTCTCTCCATGTTTATTTACTGAAACCATAAATGCATCGAAAGGGAGTTCCCCAAGGCAATCAAACACGCGTAACTGAAACCCACTTTCATCAAATACTAAACCATGGGAGGCAGCGTAGAAATCTCGAGAGCTACTGAAAATATGCAACTGAATGAAAGGCCTCCAGTAACCGGACCTTTTTTTCTTATTACCAAAAGCTTACTTGGTTGAACCTGAGAAAACCTCATAATACTGTTTTTATGGGCAATGTTAAAATAATTAGTAATGTAGTAGTGAGAAAAGAATATTAAATCATGAAGGTGGCTCATAGTAGCTCATACATAAATAAAAGTATGGCACCTTCCAAGTCAGAGTGTAACTCATCGACCGGACTAGCTCCCCAGAGAATAGAGAAATTAAAATGTACATCACCGACAATTTTTAATTTATCCGCGGAAGTTAACGTTTGTCTTCCATTCATCATTGTCCAAGCACAACCTCAGACCAGTAAGCAATGACGTAAGGCCCATATCTTAAATATCCGCCACGAACGTCTCGAAGAAAAAACTTAAAACAAAAATAATAATTTGCATTTAAATTCAAAATCTCGTACGCAACGAATCGGACAAGCGACGACGTAGACGGCGTGAAAAATAACTTATCTATTGCAAACAGCTCGATGCCATCGCGTATTGTTTGCGTCAGGATATTCCGCCCAAAAGCCAAACAGCCAGTGGGAAGAGCAAGAAAAAGGAAAGCAGGAAACCCAAAAGAAAGCCCACGTTGTTGTTTTTCGCGTCTCAGTTTGGTGGGTTGCGGTTATACTTCCTAATGAATTTCAATGATAAAGGACTTAATAAATTTTCAAGTTAATTAAGTTTGTGCTCCCTTTCAACAGAACCGTATCGAAGGAGAGTGTAAGGAAGAAAAGGAAAAAAAAAAAAAACAAAAACCGTTCCCTAAAACTGATTTATGGATACAAATTCATGGAAAGGACATGTAAAAGTGTCGCACGGGCACTCATCCACACGATTTTCTCTGAATATGAATCATGGGCCTTGGGCTTAAGAGGCTCATGTTATTTCGCCAGCCTCTGGTTTTTGTCTTCTCTTTTTTAATTTTCAATCAGGATACCCAGGAACCGGAGATAAAGGAGAACTAACACGATTATATTTCTTTTCTATTTGGCCCGAAATATCCTTGAGAACAGTTTTTCTGAATACGGCCGCGTTCGCGAAACGAAATAATTAACAAAACCCATCTAATGAGTACCTAATGGAATTTCGTGTTATTAAGGACACGACACATTTTGGCATTTGTATCTGCAACACGTCGCTTCTCCCACGATTTCTCATCTCATAGCGTTGACGCTAGACTTTGACTTATGCTGGATAATTAATCATAAATATGATTTTATTCTGTGTCAGTATCTTTTTTTTCGCATGTCCATAGCGTTCCTCGGGAAGAGAAATGGCATTTGCCGCGTGGTCACGGGGAGGCAACGTGGGTCTTGAGAATTATTTTCTCCGTTGTTGGGGTTTCAGTTTGCCGAGATTGATTAGCTGGTTAGTTGGTGCTGGGAGTTGAAGCGATGAATTCAGTGTTGGATACTGAGAGTTGAGAAGGAGACTAGTCTGTGGCAACATAATCAAATGATTTGAAAGGAAGATAATCATGGTTGCGGCTAGATGACTGCCACTGCCTCTAACGCCCTCAAATGACTTGAGTTGTGGGTAACGTCGCTTGTTTTATGGTTAAATTAGTTGAACGAATTGGTGTGATTTATGGGGTGTGATGAAGTGAAGCTTAGTCATTGGTTTTGTGGACTGAGGCTATTTGTTAACATGATTGAGGGATAAATTAACCGTATACTTGGGTTCTTGAGATTTTTTCTCTGTTTTTCTTACTTTGCTGAGATCTTTTTAATTGGCAAAAAGGTTGGGTACTCGGCAGGATAGAATTGTACGCTTGATAAAATGACATGCAATGTGATAGCTATGTGAAAAAATCATCCTCCAACTGCTTGATGAAATCATTGTTAGGGATTCATATTATCTTCGCAGTTGACTGTTGACTGAAAAAGAAATGACTTATTTGCAACATACCTACATATGTATGTACATATACAGATTACTCTTTCGTAATGCAAAATCAAAGATGATGTAAGCATTATAGTCACTAGTTTTTACTTACTTACTTAGTTGGCGCTACAGTCCGTGGTGAACCTGGGCGCTACAGTCTGTGGCGAACCAACAAGCGTCTCCAGCTGACACGGTCTTTGACCAGCTGTTTCCAGCGCCGCACGCCCAGTTGGTTAAGGTCCCCTTCCACCTGCGTGCGCCACCGTTGATGTGGCCGTCCTCCGCCGCGCCTTCCTGCCTGGGTGGATTCGAAGACTTTTCGAGTCGGAGCCGTGTTTTCCATGCGCTCTACATGGCCTAGCCACCTTAGACGCTGTATCCGTAGACGTCGTACCAGGTCGATGTCGCTGAACAACCCGTCCAGTTATTCGTTTAATCTTCTAATCCATACTCCGCTTGAACAAACGGGACCGTAGATAGTACGTAGAATTTTCCTCTCGAAACGACCAAAGGCATCTTAATCCGCTTTTGTTAAGGTCCAAGCCTCTGCGCCCTAAAGGAGGACTGGGATGATTAAGGCCTTATATAGTGTCACCTTGGATTCCCGAGAGAGGGCTCTACTTCGCAATGGCCTCATGAGCCTAAAGAAACAGCGGTTGGCAAGAGTGATTCTGCGTTTTATCTCAGCGCTGGTGTTGTTGTCCCTGATCATCTACAGGAGAGTCTTTGAATCCAACCCCGAGAAACGGACCTCGGCTAACTGAGTGTGCCGCAATGGAAAAGGCTAGCAGAAGATCGTTCTAGTTAGAGGGGCATGTTATTTGAGGCCCAGGTTCACCCCAAACTGTAGCACCCGATAAGAAGAAGAAGAAGAAGAGAGACCGGAAATTGTGGTAATTCTCATTCAGATAACAATATCGCCCCTGTAGCTGTGATTCGCAAACTTCGATCAAACAGTATGACACGCAACTCGCCAAATTCCTTTCTCGAACTATAGAAGCGAAGTATTATGGGCTATTAAATACGAAAATATCCAGATCATGAACAAATGCCGGTTGTTCTCAACAAACGGGTTCAAAGCCTGGATTGACGGCAAACAAGGGTAGATCTTAAGACATGCAAAGGTAAGAAAATCATCCTTCGGGAAGTAATAACTGTGCATTCTGAATTTAGATGATATTTTAGCATAATACCTTATGTTTAACATGACCAGATTACGAGTATAACTTACCACCAACCCGGAAATATTTTATTCAAATGACTAATTCCTGCTATAAGTATGTTCATCCCGAGCCACCTTTCTACACTCACACGTAGTTACCACAAAATCCAGTTTGATTTTCTGATTTTTCCAAATCAACACCCTTAATCCATGGTAATCAAGTGCTTAATCCCCATAGCAACTGCCTGCCGTTAAATTTAATACCGAATACTCGCATGAAATCCCACCGCAGTTACCAAAAAACATCCACCCTCGGCAAGTGAAAGTCCTTCCCATCACTCGAACAACGAGGTGAAGGCTGGCAACATAATCGAAGCACGAAACCCCATAATCGACGCCTCCCTTTAACGACATCAAGAGGGTGGATTTCAATGCTTGATTAAACTCAAACAACCTCGAAATGGATTTCCGAATTCCAAGGATCCAATCTCCTGCTTCTATGTATACATACAACAAATTCGCCTTCGATTGGTTGAGTACCTTTCAATGTCAATCGAAGGAAGCATAAAATCCAAAAGTCATATGTCGGGGGTGGAATTAATTCATGCCCACATGAATGAAATACACTTTCAGCTAATAGATACAAAAGTATCTAGCAATTATTATCAATTGTTAGTTGTCAGTGTTTAGCAACGTCGTTTCGGAGGAAGCCAGTCGAGGGTGCATTCATTCATAAGTTCCATTAAGCCGTGCTACAGCAGGGCCCAATGAGCAAAAATAGTCGCCGCAGTTCTGGTCTAATTTAAAGCAAATTTAAATTAATTTGGCACAGAGTATCTGGTGGTATTGAATGAATCGCCTTTTTATCGCTACTTTTAATTATCTTTCTACGAACGTAAGAAGTGTCACTACGATAGTGTTGGTGACTAGCAATTCTGTTTGGAAGGGTGAAGTCGAAGTTATAAAAATTGCCTGGCCTTCCATGCTACACTTTTTTAGTATGTGCTTGTGTGAACTCGGGCGTCCGGTGGCGGTAAGTGAAATGACAGCGCGTCTTAATTGTTTTTAATTGAAACAAGTTGACTCCAATGTTCATCTGTTTGACGCCAGCCGGTACAAGTGAGTGTGACATGTTGATTTCATAGTTCAGTTTACACTTTCTTTCTAAGCAGTCCAAGTGACGTGGTTCGTGCTGAAATAAAATTGATGACTACAGAACTATGTATGCCATTTAGGAATAGAGTTAATTTAGAACGCTCTTGGTGTTTGGTCTTGTATGTTATCTGCTTGTGTGTTCTATCTGCAAATTTAAGAGAGCTGAGTAATATTCAAAAAAACGTCGTTGGAATCGATTTTGAACTAACGTAATTTGTTATAGTTAGGTTATGTGATTTCGTGCCGATCGCACCTCCCTTCAACTCTCACAAAATCCTATTCAGCCTACTATTAAGCAGCAGTGAGAACATTGAGAGCACCGTGGCGCAGTGGTAGCGTGTTGGACTCTGACGCACGATGAGCGAGTTCGGATCCCGATACCACCAACGCCATTGAATGTTTATTTCGCTGCGTTCCTCCTCGGTGAGGTACTGGCAAAACCTCCCGCAGTATACTGGCTTTAAAAAGGTCCTCAACTCACGTCGGTCGGAATCCGCATTAAACTGAAGGTCCCTTTTACCTATGGGAAAAATAAATCACACGTCACATGCGTGATTAAGAGAAGCTTGGTTCTGGTCCTTCAGGGGCTGTAACGCCACCAAAAGAAAAAAAGGAAGAAGAGAACATTGTTAGCATTCGATGAGAGTTCTATGTGTTGGATTTCAAACTTCACTCTCTAGAAGCCCCAATATTGACGACGAGAAAAAAAGCAAACTCGCGTAGCGACAGATGACGCATAAGAAACTTACTTATTTACTTACTTATCAGGCAAGCTATCCATGGAGGATCTGAGCCTGAGCTATAGCTGCCTACCATCCTTGATGGTCCCGAGCACGCTGCTTCCAGTTATCGAGACCAAGATGTCTTACATCCGCGATTACTTGGTCTTTATACCGGAGGTTCGGTCTTCCTCTTCTTCTCGAACCAGGAGGCTCGGAGTCGAAGACCCTCTTAGCTGGAGCATTGATGTCCATGCGCTCGATGTGGCCGAGCCAGTGTAGGTGACGGTTCTTCGCCTTCCGGAATACATCCACATCTTTGTACAGCTCGTAGAGTTCTCGGTAATGTCTTCTTCTCCATTCACCTTCCTCCTAGACAGGACCTAATATTCGGCGCAGAATTTTTCTTTCGAAAAAACCCAAAATCAACTACTGCTTATCGTCCAGCTTTCGGCTCCGTATAGTAAGACTGGCAGTATGAGCGTTTTGTTAAGCATGACTTTGGTCTTTCGAGTGACAAGCCGAAGTAGCAGCGGTTGCCAAGGGCGATTCTATGCCGGATCTTCACTGTGGTGTCATTTGTGGGATTTACGTTTGCCCTGAGGTAGACAAACTCCTTAAGTACCTCGAAATTGTGGCTGTCAATTGTTATATCTTATCCCAGGTGGTGAGCGACGGATTGGTTTTTGCTTACAGCATGTACTTCGTCTTGTCCTCATTGACCTTAAGACCAACCCGTTTCGCCTGTTCTTCAATCGCCGTGAATGCTCCCACAATGCCACGGTGAGAACACGCGATCAGTTTTACCGGGATCCCGAATTCGGCCATCGCACCAAACAGTCATTCACGATGAATACTGTCCTATGCGGCTTTCAAATCGATGAAAAGATGGCGTGTATCGATTCGAAACTCGTTGGGCTTTTCGAGGATTTGTCGAAGTGTGAAAATTTCCGTCCTGGAAGCCGCACGGGTAGCTGCCTATTACTTTAGACGTTCACACAATACGCTAGACAGGAACTTTTATGCGACATAGAGCAGGGACATACCTCTATAGTTCTTGCAAGAGGTAGAATCGCCTTTTTTGTGGATGGGGCAAATAGAGCTGGTATTCCAGTCGTCGGGCCAGTGGCGTAGCGTGCCTTGGAGGGGCCCTGTATCGAAATTAGTTGGGGTTTAGGGCCCCCACAGGATTTCTCACAAAAGAAATAAAAACGCATGCATTAATTACAATATAACTTATCACTTCCTCCTAGAAATTGAGCTAGCCAAACAATTCAAATTAAATATACACTTTCCTGGTATTTTTTTCAGCAAATTGATTTAGTAAATCAAACTTAGCTGAAGACGATTTCAGTTTTTCTAAAATTTCTGTCTCTATAGACATTAGTGACAAATCTAATAGCCGTTCCTGCCCCATCGAAGTCCTTAGGTAATTTTCCATCAGTTTTAATTTTGAAAAATTTCTTTCAGCTGGAAGGGTCAAGAATAGAAAGCATGCTGCTATTACCTCCGGACAATTGGATGCAAGGCTATTGAATTTTATCAGCAATAATTCCATTAGTACCTTAATGGAATGCATTTTTTAAATTTCAGATTTTAGGCATGTTTTCAGAGTAATTAATTGCTAGCCGGCAGTTTTCCGGAAGCGTTTTTTATCACTTCGTTTGAAGAAAATAGGAGTTTCTTCGGTTGTAATACTTCGATCATATTACCCAGGTCACAAGTTTGAGAAATTATCAAACAACAATAGTATACATCGACTTTGAAATATGATTGCAGGTCTGAAATTCTATTATCTTGTAATAACTCATAAAAAAAAAAAAACGCTCCGTTATCCTTCGCCTTTTATTTTTAAGAACAATTGTTAACCCCACTCTTTTGCTAAGTCTCTGGACTCATTTAGCAAACCATTGAATGAATTTTGATTTCTTATTACGCTCAGTCTATTTAAAAGATTACTTAATAAAATACTAGCTTTCTGTAAGTAATTATGTTCATGCTGTAGAGCTTTAGGGCGTCGTGGCGGAATGGTTAGTGTGTTGGACTCTAGCGCACGATGAGCGAGTTCGGATCCCGATAACACCAACGCCATAGAATTTTTATTTCGCGGCGTCCGTCCTCAGCGGGTTACTGGCAAAACCCGCCTACTCAAGCCGTTCGGAATCGCCATTAAACTGTAGTTCCCTTTCTCTTGTGTAAAAAAAATTAATCACACACAACACGGGTGATTCATGGACTGTAACGCCACCAAAGAAAGCAAGAAAACAAGAGCTTTAGAAACGATTAATGACTTCAAATAGTGAAGAAAAAAGTGTGACAAGCACTAAGAAATCATAACTCTCTAAAATGTTAATTACATTTTTGCATTCTTCAAGTTCATCTCTTTTAGTGAGAATTCAATTCAGTTGGTTCAAAATGTTCATGATTAATAAATAATTGTTCTTTTTTCGCTTATAAAGCGTCATTTTTTGAAGACCATCTAGTAGGACATACCTTTTTAAGGTCCATTTTTTAATTTTCAAATGAATCGTTACTCAACATTGCACAGTGTTTTATACTATTGCTAAAACAAGTACGTATTTTTTTCTAAATTATCGATAAAAGTCGACACTTCAATAACATGTTTCGCAGCATCGTTTAAAATTAAATTGAATGCGTCTGCAGCACAATGAACATAATTGGCATTCGGGGCATGTTATTTTATAAGAGCTTGTAACCCTCCATATATATCCGACATAACATTTGCTCCATCGTAACCCTGTCCTCTACATATAGACAAGTCAATTCCATATTCCTTAATCGTACTTAAAATTCCAGTTTTAAGTCCTTCTGCACTGCAATCGGATACTGCTATAAACCTCAAAAAGAATTCACAGATTTTTAATTATTCAGGCACATTATGATCATTTTCTGTTGTCGAGATGTATCGAAATACTACAGAGTCCTGTGTTGTATCCAAAATAATTGCCAGAAATTGAGCTTTTTTAATTTCTAAAATAACATTATTCCTAACTGCGGTATCAAGCAAATTAATAATTTCATTTTGAATCGTATGGCTTAAATAGGCACAAAAAAATATTCCTAGGAAGGAAATCGGTCAGAAATCAAAGTTTGTTTTGGAAAAATTCACACAACTGTGGTCTAGCTTAAAAAAAAAAAAACCCAAAATCATAGTAATTCATATATTCATCATCATGCATTAAGACCATTCTGTCTCAAATAAACATCTTGTATCAGGAATTCATTTAATTTTCATAATGAGATAAGTAGGCAGTAAAACAGCAGAACAGAAAAAACAAACTCCATGCAAAATAAATACATATAAGAAAAAGATAAGTACAAGTTGAAATAAATAAAATCATCATTAGAAAAAATCGATATTGCACAGATATATTATTCTCGATCTATACGCTATAAAAGTAACGAATCCAAGGAATATGAAAACATTATTTTAATTCACTTTTTTAGGGTTCCGTGCCCAAAGGTAAAGCGGAACCCTATAGCTAAGACTTCGCTGTCCTTCGGTCTGTCCGTCCGTCCGTCCTCCCGTCCGTCTGTCACCAGGCTGTATCTCATGAACCATGATAGTTAGACAGTTGAAATTTTCACAGATGATCTATTTCTGTTGCCGCTACCACGACAAATACTAAAAACAGGACGAAATGAATATTTAAGGGGGGCTTCCATACAACAGACATGATTTTCATCCAAAGAATCCCCTCTTGCAAAGAAGGTTTTTAGTGGCTTTTCCTTCTAACTGAAAGAATCTCTGTGATGTATTATTTAAGATAATTGTATAAATATTCTAAATGTAAGGTAATGGAAACCAAATCTCTGTATAATGATTATTGCATTTTATTAATTGTACATTTTTTTGCCACATTAAATAAATATATATATATATAAGAATCCCCTTGGTCACATACTGAACTAAGGTTAGTCGACAATATCCCACAACCAGTAGCCAACTTCCCAGTTTTGATCTCTTTTGTGTCTTTGATGAATTAATACAAGCTGCAAACCTTTTTTCCATATTTCCCATTATTAATATTCACCTTTTCACACCGTTGCTGTCAAGTAAATAATTGATTTGAATTGAATGGACTCTTTGATGATCAACTACCTATATCTATATCATGAAGATTTTTGATTATCAAAGTAATATGCCGATAACCTGCCTGCAACCAAGATCTGTCATCATACAAAAAATTTGATTTAATGTAATGACTGATGAGTTAACATACATAGTCTCTTTCATATTTATATTTACAGGTGGTACGGAACCCTTCGCGCGCGAGTCCGACTCGCACTTGGCCGGTTTTTAAATAAATTATTACTTTTTTTTGCTCCCAAAAAAATATATTTTTCACTTATTCACACCACATGAGCCACGCACTAAACTTATCACAGAATGAAAAGCAATGTGTGTTTGCGGAATCTGTAAATAACCATACTTGGAAGAGGAAAGTTCAAGGAATCAAAAACAGAATACCTATTGTTTTTCATTCTGGCTATTAGTTCAAAAGAAATCGTTAAAGATATTTAACGAAATGTGTATGAATCACCATGCATCTAACCCTATGATGTGACATTGGGGATAACATTTTACTAATTTTTGCTTACACACGTTAGGGGCCCCTGTAGCCCGGGGGCCCCGTATCATTGACACGGCTGATACGGCAGTAGCTACGCCCCTGCGTCGGGCATGCTTTCATCTGCCAAAATTCTACAGATGATCTGGTGCATGCTCATGATGGCAAGCCATCTGAGCCTGCGGTCTTGTTCTTCAGCTTCTGGATAGCTGTGCCGACTTCTTCGATGCTGGGTAGGAGGACTACTTAAGCGGCCGGAATTGGGATTTCCTCGGTCCCTACCACTCTCTCTTGGTCACGCTCGTTAAGCAGCTGCTTAAATATATCCACTATTCCCTGTGGGTCAGTGACATGATGACCCTCGCAGTTTCGAAGAGCCTGGGTGCCCTTTTTGAAGCCTCCTGCAAGGTCTTTGGCTTTCTTGTAAAAGGCTCGTGTTTTATGCTTATCCTCCTCGGTATCCTTGAGCTGAGAGGCTGCGAAGATTCTTTTCTTTTGTCGCAGTAGTTTTTTCTCCTCCCTTCTTCTGGCTCGGTACTCTTCTTGCGCTGCCCTGGTTTTCCTCTGCAGCGTCTTTTGGTACGCCTCGTGGGTTGCTGCCTTTTTCTGTTCACACTCACCATCATACCACGGGTTTCTTGTCGAGGATGGTAGGTATCCTAAGGTGGTTTCGGCTACTTCCTGAATGGCTGAGCGGCGATGTAACCACATATTATTGGCATTTGTGTTCGTCGTAGGCATACCGTAGAGTCTTTCGCTCAGCTGCCCCCTGTAGACTCTGGTACCCTCCGGTGTGCTCAGGCGCCCAATGTCGAACCTCCTCCTGGTGGGCTGGTGCAGCTTTCTGACATTTGTCAGTCGAGCTCTGAATCTTGCTGCTACGAGGAAGTGGTCAGAGTCGACATTTGCCCCTCTGAATGTTCGCACCTCCAGGATGTTCAACGAGTCCCTTGCGCCAATGAGCACATGGTCGATTTGGTTGGCGGTTCGACCGTCCGGAGTTTGCCAGGTTGCTGTTTGGATTCGCTTACGAGGGCATCTTGTGCTACTTATCACCGCATTACGAGCTGTCGCAAGGTCCGTGAGTCGGAAGCCGTTATCTGTTGTTGTATCGCGGAGGCTGTGCTTTCCGATCACTCCGCCAAGGGTGTTCTCCTTACCGATTTTGGCGTTGAAATCCCCGAGCACGATTTTAACATCGTACTCCGGACAAGCTCCCACGACAAATCCGCATTCCAGTAAGTGCAATCTTTTGTGACAGCTGTAATAAATGTCGCAATTTTTCTTTCTCATCATACCGTTTCCCATCCAGCGTATTTCCTGGACCGCAGTAATATCCGCCTTGTACTGCGTGAGGATTCTTTTCAGTTTGCCTACAAGACTATCCTACACAAAACGACAATAGTAGTCCGTGAGCAACTGTAGGTGGCATCGAATTTATCAAGATTTAAGTAACGACTGTCCCGCTTTTTTTCCATTGTCTTTAGATCGTCCTTTGTCTTAACATACCGTTTTATTATCTGGGCTTCTAAGTGTTCCCAAAACCGTCCTATTACGTTTAGATCTGGCACTTTTTAAGTTGTTTTGCGACCTTATACAACAGGCATTCACTACTGTGCTTTGTGCTGAGGGCCATTGTCTTGATAGAAAACAAATTAGCTCTCCAAACCTAGTTTTCTCGCATTGTCGTATAAATTGATTCTTAATACGTTATGGTAACCATACGAGTTTATTTTACAGTCAATGAAGGCTGTCATGCAACCTTATTACATCACGTTTCTGCCATATTACGGGGTCGTTTAGATCGGTTTCAGATCCCTCCTTTTTTAGGGTTCCGTACCCAAAGGTAGAACGGAACCCTATTACTAAGACTTCGCTGTCCGTCCGTCCGTCTGTCACCAGGCTGTATCTCATGAACCGTGATAGCTAGATAGTTGAAATTTTCACAGATGATGTATTTCTGTTGCTACCACGACAAATACCTACAGAACAAAATGAATATTTAAGGGGGCTCCCATACAACAGACATGATTTTCATCCAAAAAATCCTGCCTGCAACCAAGATCTGTCATTTGATGAAGTAACATGCATAGTCTCTTTCATATTTACATATATATACAAATGGTACGGAACCCTTCGTGCGCGAGTCCGACTCGCACTTGGCCGGTTTTTTTGTTTTTTGCACTAATTATCTATTATTTTTTGCACTGTTGTGGGGCTTTTATCAACCATTTCTGCTGTTGATCTTAGAGATTTTTTTTTTAGAAAGTTCTAAGCAACACTTTTCTTTAAGTTACTAGAAAGTTCATTTCCTCGTCGGTTAGGCTCTGGCCCAGCAAGCCATACCTGGAAAAAAACCAACAAGCCAATAAACCCGAAAAATCTTCGGATACAAAAAAAAAAAAAACGGACGGATTAACCTATGACGAACCAGGGAACAACCAAAGGAAAAGGAAGAATGAGTTTCGGCTTTGTACATGGAATGTAAGGTCCCTCAACAGACCACGTGCAGCCGAGCAACTTGCGGTGGCCCTAGACTGTTATAGGGTATATATTACCGCAATCCAGGAAATGCGATGGGATGGACCGGGCAAAAAGAAGATGAGAAACTGTGATGTCTACTACGGCGATCGCTACAAGGAGAGAAGACAACGCTTATTCGTATGCGGACATGTCATTAGAGGTAGACTTAGGCAAAAAGTCTTGAGCTTCAGGCATGTAAGCGAACGCCCCATAATAATCCGCATCAAGGCTAAATTCACAAACATCAACCTAATTTGCGCTCACGCCCCTACCGAGGACAAGGATGACGCTACAAAAGATGACTTCTTCGACCTCCTAGATAGGACGTATGCCCAATGTCCCAGTTACTATGTTAAAATCGTGCTGGGAGGCTTTAACGTGAATCTGGGAAGGAAGTCGCTTTTGATAGGGTCATTGGCAATCACACATCTGAAAATGGATATAGGCTGATAGACTCCGCAACGGGGCGAAATCTTCTAGTTGCTAGCACGCGTTTCCCACATCTCAACATCCACAAAGGGACTTGGCGATCTCCGGATCAACCAACCGTCAACCAGATTAACCACATTGCGATTGATGGCAGGCACGCATCCGATATTCTGGATGTACGAACTATTAGAGGAGCCAACATCGACTCGGACCACTATCTTGTGGCAGCCAGGTTGCGACTGCGAATATGCCTGGCCTAGAAAAATCGAGTAAGGGCAACGGCATACAACGTCGCAATGCTACAATGATAAGAGACCGCCGGAGCTGAGGCCAATCGCGTCTCCCTTAAGCTCTCGGAAAACCCTCCAACACCTGCCCAGACCGTACAACACCAATGGACTCGTTGTCAACAAGCCTTAGGGAGTCCTGCTTCTGAGGTACTGGGTTTCAAACCGCCGCCAACAAGAAACCCATGGTTTGACGACGATTGTAGGAGTGCACACGCAGCCAAGCAGCAAGCCTGTCAAGAGGCGGTGCATAGAAGGACGAGAGCTGCTCGTGAGCATTATGAGCAGAAGAGGAGGGAGGAGCATAAGCTTCTCAAAGCAAGATAAGGAAACATGAGAAGCTCGCAATCGTAGAGATGGAGAGATGCTATCGCAGGAATGACGTTCGGAGGTTTTATCAACGAACAAAACAAACATGCCAGGGATATAAGGGACGAAAATGGAAACCTAGTAGTGGATTCACAGTCGGTACTAAGAATCTGGAAAGACTACTTCTGCAGACCGTATTACAGCGATGACGAAACAGATCCCGCTGTCAAGCAGAATAACCCTTTCACAGCGGACGGTGATAGCAGAGAATTCCGTCCCCCTGACCTGGACGAAGTTAGGAATGCTTTTTCTAAGCTTAAGTATAACAAAGCTGCTGGAGTAGACGGACTACCTGCCAAGCTCTTAAAGGCAGCTGGAGATGACCTGGTTGGGAGTATGCACCAGCTCATCTGTGGTTTCAGGCCCAGGAAGACCACTATAGATCAATTACTCACACTGGGGCAGATCCTGGAAAAAACAAACGAGTTCCAAATCGACACCCACCACCTGTTAAATAGAGACGAGCTATACATTGCCATGTCTAGTTTTGACATCCTTGCCAAACTCGTCAGATTGTGCAGGATGACATTGGAGAACTCTCGCTACTCCATCAGGGTCGGAAGCGACCTAACCGATACGTTTTATGGCGACACGCTATCGTGTGACTTTTTCAACATCGTTCTTGAGAGGATCGTGCAAAACTAACTGGTCAATACGAGGGGCACCATATTTTTCAAGTCCGTGCAACTGCTCACATATGCCGACGACATTGACATAATTGGACTAACTCAGCGAGATGTCATTGAGGCCTTTACGAGCATTGGGGCGGAAGCGGCTAAAATGGGACTGGCGGTAAATGAGGGCAAAACGAAATATATGCTGTCGTCGAAAAATGACACGAACCACCGTCGCCTTGGCCAGGGCGCACATGTTGGCAGGTATAATTTCGAGGTAGTCTAGGACTTCGTCTATCTGGGCTATGCAGTGACATACAGAAATGACATCAGTGCCGAAATCAAACGCAGAATAACTCTTGCCAACCGCTGCTTTTTTGGGTTCGGGAGGCAATTTAGAACCAGAGCCCTCTCTCGAAAAACTAAGGTGACCATATACAAGACTCTTATCATCTCGGTCCTGCTTTATGGCGCAGAGACATGGACCTTAACGAAAGCGGATAAAGAGGGCCTTGGTCGTATTGAGAGAAAAAATCTGCGTACGATTTTCGGCCCGACCTGCGTAAATGGGGAGTAGAGGAGAAGACTTAATAGTGAAATGTACGGGCTGTACAGCGGCGTAAATATAGAACGGCGTCTTCGGAACCAACGCCTTAAAGGGCTAGGTCATGTCGAGCGTATGGAAAACACAGCTCCGGCCCGGAAGGTATTTGAATCCAAACCCGAGGGGCGACGCGGTCGAGGACGGCCAACTTTAAAGTGGTGCAACCAAGTGGAAGAGGACCTTAACCAACCAGGCGTGTGGCACTGGAGATTGCTGGCGAAAGACCGTGCCAGTTGGAGAGGTTTTTTCAAAAGGAGGCCCAGGTTCGCCATGAAGAGGAGTGTGTTGCAACGACATATTAATTAATAACTAACACGCTTTAGAGGATTACATATTGAACACACTCGTTGGTGTGTAATTACGTACATTGCGTTGAGAGTAGTCACTCTGAAAAATGATTCAGCGTTGTTTGAATGAAACGTGTACAAGAGATCCGATATTGAAAATGACGACGCGTAATAAATATGCCATTTTACAAAACAAAGGTAATGATATTGTGTTCGTGTTGTTACACGCCATAGTAGTTTTCATAGTACTACGCTCGAAGTGAGATTAAAAATTACAACAACACACTTACCATTTGTAGTGTATATGACAACTTATTACTTACTTTCGTGTCCGTACTTACTTTTACGTACGGGAGGATCATTCTGAAAATGGAATTGAAATAAGAAAAAGCTCCATGCCCTCTGACAATGTGTATTTCATAATAAACGCCTCGCACTTAACTATTCTAGTACACGTTCCCAATTCAAAACTCAATTTCCCCTTTGAAACCCGAACGATTCCAATTACATAAGCATATGTACATTGTATGTACATACATATGTATGCTCAAATTTCCCCAATATCCAGGTGCAGTCAATTTGGAACTACTCAACCCTCACACAGCCTTCCTGTCAAAGTATCGTTTCTTCTTCCCTAATTCAATCGCTATTAAATGCACAACGAAAATTATAGCTCCCGTTGATTGAAAACACCAGTGCAAAGGAAGAAGGAATTCCGAACTAATTTAACAAACCAAATGGAATTGTAACAAATCGTTCAACTGCGCTGATCCTCCTTCTCTTGCACCAACATCCACCATAGGAATTAGTACCTGATTTACACAAATCGATAATAATCCCTAGCGTTAAGGAATTCCGTCCAGCCATGCATCCGCATGTACAACATCATTAAAATTGATTAAAATCACGTCCTGGACAATTGCACGTCGACGTCAACACCTGTTCGCTGGTAGGCTATCGCCGCCACACCGCACATCCCATGCGTATAATCACAAGTCCGCGTACGCAAATCACTCGATTGATATCTCTCATCGTGTCTCAGTTACCTCGAAGTAACAGTCACAAACAGCCAGCCGACCGGGACCAACATCATGCTGGACAAATTGTTTGCCGATTTGCCGAATCGACGCATTGTAATATATCCAGGCAATTAATATACTTCGGCGAGATGGACAGCACTTGATATGATACGTTCGGCCAGGGCCCGCAACGAACCTACTCCATCTATACGCTGACCGATCGTGGTGGACAACGGGATAACCGTATACTCGAACCTCTGGCAAGATAATCGTGTCGAATGGGAGAAAAGCAATGATATGGAACGCAAATTACATTTATTACCGCAGCATTAATCTGGTTATTTAGAGTCTTATTGAAATCTGATTAGGTTAAGTAGTACGGCGTCTGTGAGGCACCGAGTTGATCGAAGAAGCGATCGAGTTTCGATCACACTATGAATGGATGAAACAGTGTAGAGTAAGCAATATGTATTTACGTGCGAGATGTAGAGGTGAGGACCAACTGATGTGGATCAAACGAGAAGCGGTGGCCCACGCTTTCAGTAGGGAAATGCAGCAAACACATCAGAGTATGATCCACATGTGGATGCGCAACAGTTAAAGTGAAATTAGCTTCCACGAAGGTGTTGAAATCCCATCAATTTATCGATGGTGTGATGCATCAGTGAGTTGTTTCATTTCTTCAAATGTCATACACTTCGCAGCTTTACTTTAAAAAGGGAAAAATAAAAATCGGCTCAATGCGACCCCCACCAGCTGTTATATGCTAAAAATATACATTCTCTTACTTTACTTACTTTGATGGCGTTACAGTTCGGGGTGAACCAGGGCCTCAACCAACAAGCCACTCCAGCCGGCCCGATCTTTGGCCAGCCGCTGCCAGTGCCGCACACCCAGTTGGTTTAGGTCCCTTTCCACCTGTGCGCGCCACCTTATACGATTCCGTCCTCTATTTCTTCGTTCCTCGGGGTTGGATTCAATTACTCTACGGGCTGGAGCTGTGGTGTCCATGCGCTCTACATGGCCTAGCCATCTTAGGCGTTGAATCCGTAGACGCCTGAAAATACTCATGCCGCTGTACAACCCGTACAGTTCGTGATTTAATCTTTTCCTCCAACCCCCCTCTGTGTTTATAGGACCAAAAATCGCACGCAGAATCTTTCTCTCGAAACGACCAAGGATTTTCTCATCCGCTTTAGATAGAGTCCATGTTTCTGCGCCGTATAACAGGACCGGAATAATTAAGGTCTTATATAAGGTCAACTTGCTCGTACGAGAGAGGGCTCTACTTCCAAATTGCCTCTTGAGCCCAAAGAAACAGCGGTTGGCAAGGGTAATTCTGCGCATAATTTCGAAATAGGTGTCGTTGTTCCAGAAGTCCTTAACTACCTCAAACTTATATCTGCCAATCTGCACGTACTGTCCAAGACGTCGGCGGTAAATGTCCTTTTTCGATGACAGCAGATATTTAGTCATGCCCTCTTTAACTACCAAAGCAAAACTCGCATCTCAAACCCCCTCCATCTCAAAACTCGCAAACGCCTCATTGACATCTCGCTGTGATCTACCTATTATGTCAATGTCGTCGGCGTATGCAAGGAGTTGCGAGAATTTGAAATAGATTGTGCCTCTTGTATTGGCTTGTGATTTTTGCAATATCATTTCTAATATGATGTTAAAAAAATCGCACCACAGCGCATCGCCCTGTCTAAATCCTTTCTTGACTTCGAAACTATCGGTCAGTTCTGCACCGAATCGGATGGAGCAGCGAGCGTTCTCCAGAGTCATCAATGTCAAAAGTAAACATGGCGTTATATACCTCGTCTCTAATTACGCTGTCGTATTCGGCCTTGAAGTCAGGTATAGATCGTGGGTGTCGACTTGAAATTCATTGGTTTTCTCCAGGATCTGCCGTAGGGTGAACCAAATAGATGGTGGACTTCCCTGGCCTGAAGCCACACTGATAAGGACCTATCAGCTTATTTACGAACGGTTTCAGGCATTCACACAAAGCGGCAGCGAAGATTTTGTATGCGACATTAAGGAAACTTATTTCTCTGTAGTTGGCGCAGTTAAATGGTTCTCCTTTTTTGTGGATCGGGCAAACAATGCTGAGACTCCATTCCTGGGGCATGCTTTCCCCTGACCATATCTAACAGATGAGCCGGTGCATACTCCTAACCAGCTCATCCCCAGCTGCTTTGAAGAGCTCAGCAGGCAATCCATCTGCGCCAGCAGCTTTATTCGACTTGAGTTTCGACATGGTGATCTCAACTTCGTCGAGGTCAGGGGGACGGAATTCTCTGCGAACTTCGTCATTGAGAAATGGGTCATTCTGCCTGACGGCGGTATGTTGGCTGTCATCGCCGTTATATAGTATGAAGAAGTGTTTTTTTCCAAATTCTCAGCATTGACTGCGATTCTACTACTAGGTGTCCGTTTTCATCCTTACAGGCCTCCGTTTGGGCTTTGTAGCCTTGAGACATTCGCTTTATCTGTTGATAAAATCTTCGAACGTCGTGCCTGCAGTAGCACCTCTCCAAGTTTTCAATCGCACGCTTCTCGTGTTCCTTCCTTTTTTTTTGAGAAGCGTATGTTCCTTCCTTCTTTTAAGCTCGTAGAGCTCACAAGCCGCTCTTGTTTTTTTGTGTGTAGTGAGGCTTTGTATGCCTCCTGCTTTTCTGCATGTATCCTTCTACACTCGTCATCGAACCAGGTGTTTCGTCGTGGTGGAGCTTTAATGCTCAACACTTCCGTTGCTACAGGGCTTGTTTGCGCAGGCTCCATTGCTGCTCTACTGACAGAGTGGAGGATTGAGGTGTAACGGAGAGCTTCAGGGAGACGCGGTTGGCAAAGGCACTGGCGATATCCGGCGATAGTAGCTTTCCGACGTCAAAGCTTGGTGTTCTAACTCTACTCCACGGTGTTCGTGTTATCCGTTGACGTATCTTGGCTACTACAAGATAGTGGTCTGAGTCGATGTTCGCTCCTCGAAAAGTACAAACATCAAGAATAGTGGAGGAGTGTCTGACGTCGATCGCGGTGTGATCAATCTGGTTGGTGGTCGATTGATCAAAAGACCGTCAGGTGCCTTTGTGTATATCGAGATGCGGAAAGCGTGTTCTAGCTAAAAGAAGATTTCTCTCCGTGGCGAAGTCGATCAGCCTTCGCATAACTCGCTTAAACCAGTACCATTCATTTAATTTTAATTCATTTTTATTTCAGTTATCTCATATCTTTCTTATGCTAGTGAATAATGCCTTAAACTTCAGTAACATTAAAAGATTTTACTGGCCCTATGCGGGCACTCTATGAACAATAGATATACTTAACTCATGTTTTTGTAACATTATACTTTCATTTAATATATTGTTACGAAAATTCGAATCGAGTCCGAATCACTGGATTGCGTCAACCGCAACTATTTGTTTGTTTATTCACACTTTTGTTATTTCACCTCAGATCAATAAAACCATATAGAGCCAAAGGACTCTTTCAAATCAATCAGGCACTGGTGCCTGCCTGATTGGCTCTTGCATTTATTCCTTTGGATATCTGAGGCAAGGGTCGATGAGGCATGTATGCAGATATAGTATCATGACCTGCCCTGAAACAGAATTTTTTTATCAAAAACGACGTTATTGTACTTAGCCCATTCAAAAGGGGATTTGTGGATCACCATCTTGAAGACTGCTGATACTTGCCCCTCTTAGGGATTGTTTGATTTCGGAACTGATGCCGTTGTTCCAGGTCACTGCGGAGCTAAGGAAGGCGAAGTCCATAACTACCTCGAACTTATACATATCAAGACGTTGGTGGTGAGCGTCCTTTTTTGATGACAGCATATATTTAGTTTTGCCCTCGTTTACCGCCAAACCAATTTTCGCCGTCTCCATCTCAATACTCGCAAACGCCTCATTGACATCCCGCTGCGATCTACCTATTATGTCAATATCGTCGGCGTATGCAAGGAGTTGCGAGGATTTGAAATAGATTGTGCCTCTTGTATTGGCCACTGATTTTTGATCATTTCCAATATGATGTTGAAGAAATCACACGACAGCGCATCGCCCTGCCTAAATCCTTTTTTGACATCAAAACTATCGGTAAGGTGTTCATCGATTCGGATGGAGCAGCGAGCATTCTCCAAAGTCATCCTGCATAGTCTGATCAGTTTAGCAGGTATGTCAAAGGTAGACATAGCGTTGTATAGCTCGTGTCTAATTACGCTGTCGTAAGCGGCTTTGTGAACATCCCTTGCCTGAATCCGCACTGATAAGGACCTACCAGCTTATTTACAAAAGGCTTCAGGCGTTCACACAAAATGGCAGAGAAGATTTTGTAGGCGATGTTAAGGAGACTTTTTCCTCTATAGTTGGCGCAATCAGAGGGGTCTCCTTTCTTCTGGAACGGGCATACGATGCTGACACTCCATTCCTCCGGCATGCTTTCCTCTGACCATATCTTACAGATGAGCTGTTGCATGTTCCTAACCAGGTCATCCCCAGCTGCCTTGAAGAGCTCAGCAGACAGTCCGTCTGCGCCAGCTGCTTTATTCGACTTGAGCTTTGATATGGCAATCTTAACTTCATCGTGGTCAATGAGATAGAATTCTCTGCGGTCTTCGTCGATTAGAAATGGATCATTCTGCCTGACTGCGGTATACTGACCAACATCGCCGTTTTACAGTCGGCAGAAGTGGTTCTTCCATAGTCTCAGTATCGACTGCGATTCTACTACTAGGTGTCCGTTCTCATCCCTGCAGGCTTCCGTTCTGGCTTTATAACCTTGGCATGTTCGTTTTATCTGTTGATAAACCTTTCGAACGTCACGCCTGCAGTAACACCTCTCCAAATCCTCAAACGCGCGCATCTCGTGATCATTCTTCTGAGAAGGTTATGCTCTTCCCTTCTTTTTAACACGTAGAGCTCACGCATTTATTCCTTTTATGCATCCTGCTTCGCTGTGTGAATCCTCCTGCACTCGTCATCGAACAAGGTGTTTCTTCGTGGTGGAAACTTCGGATGCAGAGCTTTTCAGGGCTTGTTTGCAAAGGCTACACTGCTGTTCTACTGATAGCGTGGAGGGTTGAGGTGTATTGGAGAGCTTAAGAGGGACGTGATCGGTAAAAGCACGAGCGGTTTCTGGCGATAGTAGCTTTCCGACGTCATAACTTTGTATTTTTACTCTACTCCCCTGCGTTCGTGATATCCGTAAGCACATCTTGGCTACTACAAGATAGTGGTCCGAGTCGATGTTGGCCCCTCGGAAAGTTCGAACATCAAGAATAGTGGAGGAGTGTCTGACGTCGATCGCGATGTGACCAATCCGCCAGGTGCCTTTGTGTATATCGAGGTGCGGGGAGCGCATACTGGGTAGGAGATTTCACCCCGTAGCAAAATCAATCAACCTGTGTCCGTTATCGGAGGTGTTAAGTGTAGGCTATGTTTGCCGGTGACTCGTTCAAAGATGCTTTCCTTACCCAGCTTAGCATTGAAGTCTCCTAGTACAATTTTGATGTTATGGACATGGGCATACGTTCTGTCTAGGAGATCGTAGAACTCATCTTTGGCGGAGTCATCCTTGTCTTCCGCGGGGTCGTGGACGCAGATGTTAAAAAATCTAGCCTTGATACGGATTGTTATGAGGCGTTAACTCACATACTGGAAACTTAGGACTTTATGTTTTAGTCCACCTCTAACAACAAATCCGCATCCAAATAGTCTCTGTCCTCTCTCCTTATAGCAGTCGCCGTAGTAAATATCGCAGTTTTTCATCCGCTTTGTACCCGGTCCATTCCATCGCATCCTGGATGTCGGTTATGTCCGCTTTATAGCGGACCGCAAGTTGTTAGGCTGCACGAGGCCTGTTTAGGGACCTAACATTCCACGTACAAAGCCGAAGATCATTGTCCTTTTTTCGTTTTTTGCAAGGGCCGTCAACATAAATCCGGTCCGTTATATCCGAGGCTTGTGGTTGTTTCGGAGTTTGTGGTTTTTTTACGGTTACGGCTTACTAGGCCGTAGCCCAACCGACTAATCCTGATTTTTGGCGCAGGAGGCTCGCCATTCGCCCTTCCCCGTCTGCAATTTCCATAGGAAATCTCCAGATGGCACCACGAGGAGGTGGGGATGGGACTTACTAACAGTGCCGCCAGATGTTCGACTGCGGTTGCTCTTCTCGCTTTTCAGCAGGCCAGCATCCGTCGAATAGATGCTACCCCTACGAGGCCTTTGTTAGTCCTTTGCCATCCCAAGCATTCATTAACGATGTTATATTATCTCTGTAAGCCTACTCTTGTTGCATTTACAGTAGAACTAATTTTTGACAGACGTACATAAGTATGTAAAACTCAGGTAATTTGTTAACATTGACGCCTCACCCAGGTAAAACGCCCGCCCCAGCTCATCTGAAACATACGTTTAAGCTCATTAAACGTTTGTTTCAGATGGTATAGCCACCATTTAAACAAAATATCGCTATCCTTTTACTACTCACCGCATCTTTTGACTAAGAATTTATATTTCGTACCTCTTTTAACTCTTACACGAGGTCATTTTAGATCATGGACTCGATGGAGGGACGGTATGCTTTTAGAACGTCTCCATTCTACCCCATAAAAGAATGTCGAGACTCAACGTGTAGAAATTCCACGATAATCTCGCTCTATCACAAATTCGCATGGCCGCTTGCTACGAGCAGCATATCTGCAGACATGTGAACAGCAGGCTGTTTTTTCGCTTTCGATTGCAGTCAAACATCATCGACTTGAGAAGATGGATTTGATGATCAGCATTTTGTTCTTTCGTGTTAATCTCCAAACGATTCTGCTTCTTCCCATTTCCAGTCGGCGATAGGGCACGCATCGTATGGCTGAGGTTTTTAATCGATGACTTCTCCGTGCATAAATATTCGGAATTGGACTCGTTTTCGTTTCAATCCTAACCGTATAGGAATGGATACCATTACCGACCCATATGAGATATGGTACGGATACAAGTAAAAGAAACTGCGCGCCAGATCAATTTGTGCCTTTATTACCGAAGCGTCGTAAAGTGTCGGTGACCGATTTGCAATGCTCGCAGAATAAGACAGCGATTTGTGTGCGTTTAGCCCGTGAATTTACCCATACATACATATATATATACGTGTACGCGGCACCGTGACGTAATACCGCTGTGTGTTAGATTAATGCTCTGATGGAAGGACGTGGAGAAATTTAAATTAAATTGTGTGTGAGGTTGCCCTTTGTGGTTTATGCCAGACAAGCTGACGGTAAGGATTCGATTTAGATACCTTTTAATTGACTTTTAAGTTACGCGCCACCTTCTGTACAGTGGGCGTTACTCGAGTATCTTATTGCGGTCCGAAATAACAATGGATGAAGTCTTTCTCTGAATTCGAGTCAAGAAGCGGAAAATCTGCTCTCCGCTTTATCCATACCATTATGCTAATAGCTGACCGCACAACTGTCGTGATTGAACATTTTCCTAAGAAGACTAGGATTGCTCTCTAGCTGATCAATAGATCAATTTGGAGATAGATTCACGAAGAGGGGCAAAAGTAGAGAGAAAAAAAAAAATCATCAGTTTGCTTATCCATATTTCCAACTCATGGTCGTGGCGCTTTTTTCCTGCGTTGCTTACACGGCTTTGCATACCAAATGATGCCACGCTCCTAAAGATGCTTGCTTGGAGGAATTTTCAGATGGTATCTTTCCATCTGTATTTGTGTATCCCCTGCCCGCGAGAGAGAGTGCAAATATCTTCATCTTCGCACAGAGCTATTGCCATATACCACTTACATACTACATCGATTTTAAGAATTCTCCGATGGATTTGCATATCTTATGGACTTTTTCCTCACTGTCGACACGATGTTTGTATCTGATAGTGGTTTATCCGAGTTCGATTTCGTATCAGACTGCTTTTTGTGTCTCTTTCTGTTTTAATTGTTCTTTGCGGGAGGATTCACATTCAAAGATTTGTAATCGATATCCGCTAAACCTAGTTCTCTACTTGTGGGAAAGCCTTGGTAAGTATTTCACGATTTTGGGTGCAGTTTTCTTTTATTTTTGTTTTGGTCCCTGCTTACTTCATGCTCTTTCTACGTGGAATAAAAACTGTGATAAAATTCCTTAGAAAAAAAGATAGATATGTACTTACATTGTGCTGACATTACGGTCCTATGCCGAGGGCATGTATTATTTATATTTTGCACCGTGTTTTCCGGCATCGAGGAATTATAATTAAACGGATACCCGTAAACGTGGAGAGTAGACCTGGAGAACACAGCTACTCAGGATCGTGTCTGAATTTCTGATAAAAATGGAAATTAGTTTCAGTTATTGGCAAACGTTTGTACTGTGCAAGTTAATACATACCATAACCTGCAAAAGTTAAACTTCACGGTATTTTATCGTTTATATTTAGCATCTGTTGGTGACATGATCATAGTCAACGATTAGAATTGCATTTTGGGCAGAAAAATGTAAATTAATCGTCGGTATGAGCTTTAAAATTAAAAGGAATTAACAAAGAACCTACTATTGCAGATTATTCTGGTCACCCCTTCAATTTAAGAAGGTTTAGACGCTTTTTCTATTAGAAACCGCAGTTAATTTCTTCACATTCTAGTGAGTGAATGCTAGTAGCTGCTTTTATGGTTCTTACTTCTATAAGTCAACGAACTGGATTTTCTTGTTCTTTTTTGTGAATTGTTGAATGAACACTTTTCTTTGTTAAAAATCAATTTAATATAAGTATATATTGGTCATTATTATCTATATCACTTCTGCCAATTTGGGACAGCTTCACAATTCCATCAGCTGTTCCACTTTGCTGTTCGGCCAGCCTTTTACCAGTGCAGAGACCACGACGAATTGTAATCAGATAATCCGGGCTATACGATGGATGCATCAAGACTTCCCAACAAAGTTCGATCAGTTTGTCATGATTATCTGACACTTTTTTCTTAATTGCTTCGTTTGTTGAGTCGTGCACACTAGATGACCGAAATAATCGTTTCGCCAAATTGTAGCAACTCATAATGGACAATGTCCCTCCAACCTCGCTACACTCAGTAAAGTATTGTTTGCCGCCAATCTAGGCTAGTTCGTTTCTAGCCATAGGCCTTCGACCATGACCACTTGCGTCGGATATTTTCGCTTTTATCTAACATTTCCTGTAAAAACGTTACAGTGCTCATATTTAAGTCACAAAAAAAGCTTCATATCGATGTTTTTAAAGTTCGTGTTTTTATTTACAAAGTAAAATTGATTATTGGAAAGCTTAAGGGAGACGCGATCGGTAAAAGCACGAGCGGTTTCGGGCGATGGTAGCTTACCGACGTCATAACTTTTTATTTTCACTCTACTCCGCTGCGTTCGTGATATCCGTAAGCGCATCCTGGCTACTATAAGATAGTGATCCGAGTCGATGTTGGCCCCTCGGAAAGTTCGAACATCAAGAACGGTGGAGGGGTGTCTGACGTCGATCGCGATGTGATCAATCTGGTTGGTAGTCGCTTGATCAAAAGACCGCCAGGTGGCCTTGCGTATATCGAGGTGCGGGAAGCGCGTACTGGCTAGAAGGAGATTTTGCCCGTAGCAAGATCAATCAGCCTGTGTTCGTAATCGGAGGGGGTGTCGTGTAGGCTATGTTTGTCGATGACTCGTTCAAAGATGCTTTCCTTACCCAGCTTAGCATTGAAGTCTCCTAGTACAATTTTGATGTCATAGCTGGGACATTGGGCATACGTTCTGTCTAGGAGATCGTAGAACTCATCTTTGGCGGAGTCATCCTTGTCTCAGTGCGGGCGTGGATGCAGATCAGGCTGATGTTGAAAAATTTAGCCTCGATACGGATTGTTATAAGGCATTCGCTCACATGCCGAAAGCTTAGGACTTTTTGCCTTAGTCCACGTCGAACAACAAATCCGCATCCAAACAATCGTTACCCTCTCTCCCTAAAGCAGTCGCCGTAGTAAGTATCGCAGTTTTTCATCCGCTTTATACCCGGTCCATTCCATCGCATTTCCTGGATGGCGGTTATATTCGCTTTATAGCGGTCTAGGGCTTCCGCAAGTTGTTCGGCAGCACGTGGCCTTTTTCCGTTTTTTTGCAAGGGTCGTCAACATAGGTCCGGTCCGTTATATCCAAGGCTTGTGGTTGTTTCGGAGTTTGTGGTTTTTTTACGGTTACGGCTTACTAGACCGTAGCCCAACCGACTAATCCTCTTTTTTGGCGCAGGAGGCTCACCATTCGCCCTTCCCCATCTGCAATTTCCATAGGAAATCTCCAGATGGCACCACGAGGAGGTGGGCTTACTAACAGTGCCGCAAAAAAGAGCACGAGAAGCGCGAATTACCAATTCAAACCCCGGTGTTTGTAAAAAAATATAAATTTTATTAGTGTTCTTGACAAAGCCAACTTAAAAACTGAAACTTAAACTACAACACAACTCATACGTAACCTATTTTTGCAAAGGTGATCGGACGAGCGGATATTGCCCAGACGCTGATAAGACATATTCGTGGATCACCGGTGCAAATACAATGTATCGAGTTCTAATTGATTTCCGGTCGTACGCTGACGTTGCAGTTCATGTTGTCGTTCCTGTTCATGTTATCGTTGGTGGGAGGTTGCGTGTTGTAATCGTAACCCCTCCCCCCTTAGCTGGAAGTGAAGGCCAAAGCGTCTGGTTAGATGCTGAGGGCTGAACGTTCGAGATGGTATCTAGCTTGACGTTGACTCTATTTCTGCAATGATATGTTATTATTAGTGAAATGCATGTGAAAATGGTGAGCGCTGCGATGATGTAGATATCTCTTGTTCTGGTTTCTGAATCTAGGTAGTCTATTGCTTCGAGATTCTGGAATTGGTAATCGTGAAATTTTTTTAAGTTTAAGGTTTCGATTGTTTGGTCCGCATGGATCTCAGCATAGGATGTTGGTAATATGCGAACTTGGTCCCAGTATTGGTTTGAGCTGCGTTCGTATTTTATTAATTTGGATCCTTTTATTGTCGTTTGCAAGCTGTTACAACTGGTGTTTATTGGAGTTTCTGGAACATTGAGTAACAGGATCGTGTTTCACGTTGGCTGGGAACTTCAGTTATTTCTCCAATTTCCTTCAGTGTACATTTCGCGGGTTGATTTGTCATAAGTTTTCCAATGCAATCTAATTGTTCTAGTTTTTCATTTACAAATGGTTTTTTCCAAAAAAATATATTTTCTATTCTGGGGCAAATATTACTAAAATACAATATGTTTAATTCATTTATTACAATATATGGCTCTGTTACAATTAACTTAGTTTTATTTATGGGAAGTGGGATTATGTGGAAAAGGGTGAAATTTTCTGGGGATAAAATGGGGATTTGTATGTTGAAAATTATATTAGAGTCGTTATAATAAGCTTGGAGGTTTAACATTTCATACAACTGCTCATTCGATTTTACCTCAACAGATTGTTTAAGGAACGATTCGCGGATTTCCAGGAGTTCTTCGTGATTCAGGATCATTTTAGGAATTATGTTAAGTTTGGCCAGAACAATTGCTTCGGAAATATCTGCTATATGATGTGAAAGGATATCAATATTAAGATTTATTTGATTAGATATTGAATGTGTAAAAGATTTTCTGTGTTAGATCGGATGGAGCTATTTGCTCTTTCTAGAGTTTTATTTAGGTATTGGCTTATAACGTCTTACTCATTGTTGATGTGTCTTGTGATATTTGCAAATCTCTCGATCATTTGCGAGTTCAATTTTACTACAGAGTTAATTTCCTTATGAAGATTGTTTTGATTCTGGTCTAGGTTTTTAATTTTGTTGTTAAGACTGTCAGCGTCGTTAGCGTCCATATTGCCCGTTATGAATTTTACGGCTGTCCCTAGTCCGTTAATTAATCCTCTTTTTGGTCTTTTAGTAGGTGTCAGATTTTCAAGTTTGTTATGTAGTGATTTCAGTTTGAATTTTGTAGTTTCGATTGTGGGTCTCAGACTGGAAAGGTGTTTGAAGTTGTCTAGGGTTCGTTCAATTCTCTCTATAGTTTGTGAGTATTTGTACAATTCGATAACATGGATTAAGTTGCTAAAGTTTTCGATGATTCTAGTTGGCCCTAATTTTATTGGTAGTATGCCTTGTGATTTTGTGAGATCATGTATTATCTAAGGCCAAAACGGTTACTCTATTGTTCTTTTTAATAATTTGATTAGTGTATCTTGGTGTAAGTTTATTCCTTCTACATTCTTTTCTATGTATCGTTTCATTTGGCATCATTTCTCTGGGTTCCGTACGATTTTTGTTTAGCTTGTCGATTCTTTTACTAGTGGATTGCTCTAACTTATCTTTAATTATTGGAAATAAATTATTTTGGAATTTTGTAATTTTTTCAATGTATTCGTGCTCATTCTTGTGATCGGTATTTTTATTAAATTTATAAGTTCTTCCATAAAAGAGTTCAAAAGGGGTGAAGTTAGTTGAAGAATGGATAGCGTTGTTATAGGTAAAGAGTGTTTCGGACAGTATTTCATTATGGTCTATTTCTAATTTATTTTCCTTGAAAGTAGAGAGGATTATTCTGTATATCTCAGTGAGGGTGTATACACGAGAATATATCATCCGAAAAAAACCGGTTTCGTGGGAGAGGGAGCTGAAGGTTGCGGTACGAAACGGAGTACCATTTTCCTCCGCAAATTTAGTGGGTGAACAGAAGTGGAAAACTAATACATATACAACTCTTCAGTTTTCGAGTCCGCACTTTTTTTGCCTGGTGTTGCGCTTCAATCGTCATTGGTCTTTCAAGCAGTGAACATCGGAAGAAAACAAAGGGACATTTTAGTGCGTGGTTGCACTTAATATCTCTGTCAAAGAAAATGCCTCTTTCAAATGAAATGTCAAAATGACAGAAACACTAACACAATTGAACAAGGTTCACATATACAATTTTTTCTTCTAGAAAAATGAATCCCGTGTATGCTTCAGTGAAGAGCATCAAACCGGTCTTCCTGCTGCTAGCGATATTCTCGTGTATACAGGCCCATTGTATATACGTCTATATGGATTATGTCTAGAGGCTTTAGTGGGGTTTCCGGTTTAGTAAATAAGATTTTCGGAGGGTTCCTATCGTATTTCAAGGTCTGACACTTATCACAATTATTTATGGTTTGTGTTATCTTACTCTTCATGTACGGGACATAGAATTCTCTTTTTAGATGAACATAGCTTTCCTCTATTCCACGATGATTATGCTGAAGGTGGTAATCGTTTATTATTTTCTCTTGCTCATCGACTTCTCTTATGTCTCTCAGGATTTCCGTGCAACGAACTATACGAAAGGTTTTTCGCTGTGAGAAATATTTTGAGTTTACAGATTGAATTATTTTGAAAGTCTTGTCATCAGCGTAAACTGCGTTCAGTTTGTTTGGAGATAGGAATTTTTTGAATATGTCTATTATAATGTCTTCCGTGTAGGATGGTCTTCTTAGAATGCGTCGTTGTTTGTTTTTGAAAATTGTTTCTAGTGTCATAGGTACTCCTTTATCTCCTTCTTGGAAGATACATTGAAGATTAAACTCGTTCAAGGGTTTTTTCGGAAATTGGTATTCCGTCATTCAGATCTTCCTCGGCGGAGTGAATCGTAGTTCCGCTGGTACCTTGAATTGACATATCCTCGTTGACGTTAGCCTCGATGTTTTCGTTAGTTGTTAATTTAACTCTGCTAAGTGCGTCGGCGTTGGTATTATGTTGCCCTTTTTTATAGATAATGTCATAGTCATAAGTCGAGTTGGAATCTTTGAGGTTTGTAGCCCATGTTAACGGTTTGTGGTCAGTTATTATTTTGAACCTATGTCCGTAAAGGTAGGGTCTAAAATACTTCGTCGCCCAGACGATCGCTAAAAGTTCCTTCTCTGTCGTGGAGTAATTCACTTCAGAGTCAGTAAGGGTTCTACTTGCGTAGCAGATCGGTTTGTCACTACCAATTGGTCCCTGTGACAACACGGCTCCTATTGCGTAGTTACTGGCGTCTGTCGTTAAGTTAAAGGGTCTAGAAAAGTCGGGATATTGGAGTATAGGATCATTGATAAGGAGATTTTTACAAATCTCGAATGTTTGGATATACTGGTCGTTTATTTAAATTTTTCGATCTTTCTTGAGACATACAGTTAGGGGTTTTACAAGTTTAGCAAAGTCTTTGATAAACTTGCGGTAATACCCAAGTAATCCTAAGAATCCTCTTATCTCTTTTTGGGTTCGGGGAATTGGAAATTGTTTGATAGCGGAAATTTTTTCTGGGTTGGGCTTGATGCCTTCTGTAGTAACAACGTGCCCTAAAAAAGCTATTTCTTTCTTTAAGATTCTGTTCACGAAGCCTATTGAATACTTTTTTTAAGTTCTCGACGTGTTCTTGTAGCGAAGTGGAGCATATTATTATTTCGTCGAGATATACCAGACATACAGTTCCTATTAGGTCTTTTAGGACATTGTCCATTACGCGCTGGAAGGTTGACGGAGCGTGTTTGAGCCCAAACGGCATCCGGACGTACTCATAATGTCCACCTTCGACGGTAAATGCTGTTTTTTCGACATCCATGGGGTCCATCTCGATTCGATGAAACCCGCTTGCCAAATCAAGTGTTGAAAAGTACATACACTTTCCGAGTTTGTCAAGGATTTCATTTATATTCGGGATTGGATAGCGATCGGAGATGGTTTTTTCATTCAGTTTCCTGAAATCAATCACTAATCTCCATTTTTGTTTGCCGCTAGCATCCCTTTTCTTTGGGACCACCCAAACTGGTGAGCTCCAAGGAGAATAGCTATGGCGAATAATTCCTTGTTTTAGCATGTCGTTAATTTGTCTTTTGACCTCTTCCTTATCAGAATAAGGGTACCTATACGTTTTTGTATATATTGGGACTTTGTTGGTAAAAGTCAAATTCTCACCTTCTTTAAAGAAGATGTCATCGTAGGCTTTGCATAATTTTATGAGTTGTTTTCTTTCCTCTTGATTCAAATGGAATGTTCGAAATAAATTGGTTATGTTATGGTCCGTGAAGTTATTAACTTCAATGTAATTGAATTCTGAATTTCTATACTGTTCGGTTTTTACTGGCTGGTCAATGAAGAAGATTTGATCAGAGTTAAGACTATTATAGACTTCAACAAAGCAAAACCAATCTTTGGCTTTATAAATACCTTCAGAAATGCTTAAGCCTTGTTTGACTATAGTATTTTTGATGAATACATCACCGTTTTCTAGATCTACAGGGATTTTTACGATTATTTTGGAGTTAGATGGAATAATATGTTTATCTGAACAGAGATTAGGTTTGAATTTTAAGGGTATTATAGTATTTTTAGTTATAAGGTTTTTATTTAAGAGATCAACATTCGCGCCTACTTGCGAGAGAATATCTACTCCTATCAGACCGTCAAAATACCCATGGAACTTAAAGACGAGAAAATTGAAATGACCATTCTCTTTAAATTCCAAAAATATAGGTAGGGTAACTTTTTTTGTTAGTTCATACTGGTTGAGGATAGTGGATATAGTAAGTGGTTTGCAATTTTCGTGTACAAGGGATTTGGTAAATTGGGGGTTGATGAAAGAAGCTGAGGCTCCTGTATTTATTAAAAAGCGAAGGGGTCGACCAAAAGGAGACGATATACTTATGTATGGGAGGTTTGTTCCATGTTTATTCACGTCTATGTATCCTGTAGTTTCTCTGAGGCAGTTGCTGGAAAATCCTGGGTGTCTAATTCCTGCATTACATTGAGTGCCTCGGGGTCTCGTCCCTCAAGTTCTATTTCGGGGTTTAAATTGAGCTGAAGAATTGGTTCATTATTATAGGCGTTGTAGGTTTCATATTCATAAAAGTTGTCTAGGTATGGTATGTAGGAATTGCTTTTTGGATGTCGGGTGTCAACGTTGTGTAGTTCTTCTACCAGGTGGTGAAGGGTTTGGTTTTCCTAAATTTGTCCTAATGGTACTTAGGACATTGGTTCTGGTGGGGGTTGATGATTAAAATTGTTTTGTGGTGAGAAGGTATTCACTGCATGATTTCTTTGACTCCAAGTATTTGTTGTGGGGATTTGGTATCTAGTATTTGTATTAATGTTTGTTATGGGAATGGTAAAGGGATTAAAGTTATTCGTGAATCTTGTATTGGGGTTATAATTTCTTATCTGAGAAAGGTGAGAGTTCCTGGGTTGAGAAGTGTTGTATGTAAAAAAGTTGGAAGGGATTGATCTGTTCTGCCTGACTTGTAATGCTGGGCTTGTATAGGGAATCATGGGTTTTGGATTGATTGGAATATGGAATGGGTTAGGTTTTCTATACATGTGACTTCTGTTAGGGTCGTTCTTTATATAGAACATATTTTGCTCTTAAATACAATGTGCTAGTGCCACGGCTAATGATTCCGGTTTCATCGCTCTAATGCTGGATCCGAGAGGTTCTCTGAACCCAGATAGGAAGGTGTTCAGGCACATTTGAGCATAGAGGTCTTTTTTCGCTTGAACAACTTTAGGGTCTGTTTCATGTAGAAGAACGTTATTGTTTATAGTAGCATGAATTTCTACCACATCGCTATAAAATTCCTCCACAGTTTTATTGTTTTGCTTAAGTGAATGGAGATCTCTAATGAGTGAAGTCTCATTACGCTTGTCAGAGTAATGAAGTATCAAATTTTGTTTTATTTCCTCCCATATAAGTGGTGTTCCATATATATTTAACACTTCATTAGCCTGTCCTTCTATTTTGTTCCTAATCGATCTCAGAATAATTTGGGAATAAGGAGTTCCTTCTAAGCCTCTAATAAATAGCAGGATTTCCTCCACATTATTCAGGAATTCGTAAAGAAGCCTGGGATTTCCGTCAAATCTCGGCAAATCTTTGACTGCATCCGGAATTCGGAGTGATTCGAAGATTTCTTTGGCATTTGGTTGATTATGCACAGGTTGTGGAAGGTTTTGAAAGGATTGGGCTTGTTCGGTGTTCATGGTTGGGTTAGTGGAGATTTCGTCACAAGAAATGTTAGTATTCAATATGTTGAGAGAAAATGAATGACCACTGTTTTCACTAGTTTCAGGGATGGAACTTAAACTTCTAAAGAGTCTTCCAAGCTTAGGATATGGAAAATTCGATTGTTTTCTTAGGTGTTTCCTATTATTAGGCATTAAATATATTATTTATTTTGATATGCACATAAACTTTTTTGCTTTTATTTACTTTACTAAATTTCTTATGTATTACACAATTTTTTTTTATTTTTTTTTCAGTACATATTCGATTTCATTAATTTTCACGGTTTTAATAGCAATTAGATATGTATGTATGTGTAAATTGCTTAGTGCGTAAAATAAGAGTAGTTTTACACACACATATATATATATATATATATATATATATATATATATATATATATATATATATATATATATATATTTTTTTTTTTTTTTTTGTATATTTTATTTATATATTTTTTTTTTCTCAAAAGGTTCTTATAGTTATTAAGTATTTTTACAAATTCAAATCAATTATAAAGATTATAAAGGTAAACTGACTTACATATACATAGCTCAGTAGAAGAGTTACCATTTTCATTGTTATTAAGTTGTCTTATGTTGCTTCTCGATGGTTTTCCTTTTCTTGGCTTGATGTACCTTCACTCGATGTGTTTCTTTTTTTTTTTTGTTGATATTCCTTCGACCACTTTATTTACCGATATACTTTCGATAATTGTCTTCCTTCGAATTTTCACTTTTCACTTTCTTTTTGTTTTTTCACTTTTTTGTTTCACACTTTTGTTTTTTTCTTTTACCGATGTACTCTCGATAGGTGATTGCCTTTTTCGAATTTCGATCACTTTTGTTTTTATTTTACCGATATACTTTCGATAATAATTGTCTGATTTGATTCTTTATGAACACGAGAGTTTTAGGAGCTTTGGTTGTTGTTCTTTTCCCGGCCGCAAAGAGTGGAAACTCACTGTAATGTTACTTTTCGCACGAAACTTTTCGGTAATCCGCCGTAATTGTTAATCGCACTAAGTTTCTTTTACATCGAACCGGACTACTTGACTGCGCCAATTACCAATTCAAACCCCGGTGTTTGTAAAAAAAAACATAAATTGTATTAGTGTTCTTGACAAAGCCAACTTAAAAACTGAAACTTAAACTACAACACAACTCATACGTAACCTACTTTCGCAAAGGTGATCGGACGAGCGGATATTGCCCAGACGCTGATAAGACATATTCGTGGATCACCGGTGCAAATACAATGTATCGAGTTCTAATTGATTTCCGGTCGTACGCTGACGTTGCAGTTCATGTTGTCGTTCCTGTTCATGTTATCGTTGATGGGAGGTTGCGTGTTGTAATCGTAACCCGCGCGATTGAGGATTTGGAGAGGTGTTACTGCAGGCGTGACGTTCGAAAGTTTTATCAACAGATAAAGCGAACATGCCATGGTTATAAAGGCAGAACGGAAGCCTGCAGGGATGAGAACGGACTCCTAGTAGTAGAATCGCAGTCGATGCTGAGGATATGGGAAAACCACTTCTGCAGACTGTATAACGGCGATGCTAGTCAGTATACCGCAGTCAGGCAGAATGACCCATTTCTAATCGACGAAGACCGCAGAGAATTCTGTCCCCCTGAGCTCGACGAAGTTAAGATTGCCGTATCGAAGCTCAAGTCGAATAAAGCTGCTGGCGCAGACGTACTGTCTGCTGAGCTCGTCAAGGCAGCTGGGGATGACCTGGTTAGGAGCATGCACCAGCTCATCTGTAAGATATGGTCAGAGGAAAGCATGCCCGAGGAATGGAGTGTCAGCATCGTATGCTCGATCCACAAGAAAAGAGACCCCTCTGATTACGCCAACTCTAGAGGAATAAGTATACCTAACATCGCCTACAAAATTTTCTCTGCCGTCCTGTGTGAACGCCTGAAGCCTTTTGTAAAAAAGCTGATAGGTCCTTATCAGTGCAGATTCAGACCAGGGAAGTCCACCATCGACCAAATCTTCACACTACGGCAGATGCTGGAAAAAACCAATGAATTTCAAGTCGACACTCACCACCTATTTGTCGACTATAAGGCCGCATACGACAGCGTAACTAAAGACGAGCTATGCAACGCTATATCTACCTTTGACATACCTGCTAAACTCGTCAGACTATGCAGGATGACTTTGGAGAATACTCGCTCCTTCCGAATCGGTGAACACCTTACCGATAGTTTTGATGTTAAATAAGGACTTAGGCAGGGCGATGCGCTGTCGTGTGATTTCTTCAACATCATATTGGTAATGATTGTGCAAAAATCACTCGCCAATACAAGAGGCACAATCTATTTGAAATCCTCGACATAATAGGTAAGTCACAGTGAGATGTCAGTGAGGCGTTTGCGAGTATTGAGATGAAGGCGGCGAAAATTGGTTTGGCGGTAAACGAGGGCAAAACTAAATTTATGCTGTGCAAAAATTACTCAGCCAAATGCAAGCAACAACAAGCAAAATGAGCCGCCAACAGATGATTCAACCGCTCTTGAGGAGGTAGGTGAGGAATTCACTCTAAGAATGGTCTACCAAAAACTTACCAGCCTCGAGAAGATAAACCATCAATTCCTGCAGTCTTTGAGTGAGCTGAGAGCGGAAAACGACTCTCAACGGAAAACGTCTTAAGACCAAACTTGAAGTGCTTCAGAATAAACTCAATTGGGAGCAGCAACACCAACTCAAAAACTGCATTGAAATATCTGGATCCCCCAACGTGAATAATAAAACTGCGAAAGGCATTGCACAGTGTATATTTAATAATGCTCTGTCTGTGGAGGCTCCAGATGACAAGATCGAGAGCGGCTACGTACGGGAGGTTAAGCGAAAGAATGAGAATGTCGCTACCCTTCAAGCGAATCATCGATCATCTGTTTAAGCTTATCTGATTCCTCACTCAAGCAAAGAATTATGAGTGCTAAGTTGATAAACAAGAATAGGCTAAAGTTAGGTTAGGTTAATGTGGTTGGCATAAGACACACGTAGGTCGAAGTCGGCCCATTGTGATACCACATGGATCGTGTTACCCAGATCCGCTACCAGAGAACCAACTGGTGCTTCGGATGAAGCGATGGAGTTGAGCTCGGGCGCGCCGAGATCCTCCTGCGATTCGCCAAAGAGGGGCGTAAGCAGAGGAGGTGATGTATTGATTCCTCTTCCTCCTCGTCCATGCAGCCGCGACAGAAGTCGTTGGAGGGTAGTCGTAGTCCTAGTAGTGACTCGGCTGTGACACCTCCTCAGGTCATCCAGCCGACGACATCCTCCTTCGAGCGTGCACCCAACCTGGTCAACAACAACAATGTCCTATGGGCCATAAAAAGCTTTTAACCCTACAAGTCCCCAGGACCGGATGGTATTATACCAGCTGAGCTCCAGCAGGTAGCAGATATCATCCTCCCCTGGCTTGTGGTCATATATAAGAGTTGCCTCTTCCTATCATACATCCCTAGCAAGGGAGGCAGGCAAAAGCTCCCATACGTATGCAAATGACTTGAGTCCGATTAGTCTTACTTCTTTTCTATTAAAAAGTCTAGAGAAGATTCTAGACGCACACATTCGTTACAGCTGCTTCTCAGGAAGGTTGTCGGATAATCAAATTGCCTACAACAAAGGCAAATCGGTGGAAACAGCACTCCACTCACTGGTCAGTAAAAAAGTATAAATTGAACGCACGGAATATACTCTAGTCGCCTTTCTCGACATTGAGGGCGCCTATAACAATGTTGAACCCTGGGCCATCACCAAAGCGCTGTCTGATCTGGGTGTTACGGGATCAGTGACAGAACTGGTATGACAACTGCTAACACAAAGAGTTGTCAAACCCAACTTCGCTGGTGCCGTCTCAACTAAAATGGTCATCAGAGGTACACCACAGGGTGGAGTACTCTCCCCTTTCCTGTGGTACGTGGTGGTCAACGAGCTGCTGCTGTTGCTTGAACAGGAAGGGTCCGCTGTGACCGCATATGCAGATGACATTGCTATTGCCGCCACAGGAAAATTTTCCAGCACTCTATGCGACCTTATACAGTGTGCATTACATACAGTAGAAACAGTAAACCCTAAGAAGACCGACCTAGTAATGGTTACTAACAAATATAAAATTCCGCCCACAACCCATCCACCGAGGCTGGGTGGAACCCCACTAATAATCAAAGAGCAGGCCAAATATCTAGGTCTAGTGCTTGACAAGAGGCTGAATTGGAAACCCAACATTCTTGACCGCGTTAGGAAGACCCCACTTCCTTCCTGTATATACATATCCATATATATCTGTATGTATATATATACACATATATGTATCTAGATAGGATTCTAGAGAAACTCGACTGAATTTTCACGTTACTTTTAGTTCTCAGCAAACGTTCCATGCCATTATAGCATCATATTAGAACTGCACACACAGAGTATGGATTTGAAGTGAACATATACTGTTATATCAGTATTATTACCTCCCATCCACAACAGCTGTGTTTTGCACCATTTTCCGTATAAGAATTGTTTTGACTAAGGACAGACTTTGAACTACAGACCTTCCGCCCGACAATGGGTGATGTTTACAACGGCCGCCCCATATTGATATTTATTCGCGTATGTTTCCTTGACCAATAATCGCTTGATTTCCACCCATATATTCTCAATTGGATTGAGATCGTGGAACTGGGAAGGAACTGAAAGACTTATACTTTGTTATGATTCAACTAAGCTTTCACCAATTTGGACGAATGCTTGAGATCATTGTTATGTTGGAACCGCCATCGTATTGTGCTCTGCATAAAAATAAATCTTTTTTATAATACATTTTGATGTATGTAGATGTAGAATATCCAGCATCGCTTCACCGTTATCCGCCGCTACGTTTTACCATTTTATTTTTCGTATTACGGTCTTACTTACTTACTTAACGGGCGCCACAGTTCGGGGTGAACCTGGGCCTCAACCAACATGCCTCTCCACCTAGCACGATCTTTCGCTGGTCTTTTCCAATGCCGCACGCCCATTTGGTTGAGGTCCCTTTCGACCTGTGCGTGCCACATTAGGTGCGGCCGTCCTCTATTTCTTCGTCCCTCGGGGTAGGATTCAAAGACTCTAAAGGCTGGAGCTGTAGTGTCCATTCGCTCTATATGGCCTAGCCATCTTAGGCGTTGGATCCGCAGTTGCTTACATCACCAATCTAAAACCACTCGTCGTCTTGCAAAAGTATGTCGTAAGAAGGATAAGCAAGGCTCGCCGGATGGCCCATTCCATGGTTCTATTCAGGTCTTTGAAAATACTGGCAGTAAGACATTTATTCTATTTCAGAGTCTGTAAGATATTTTTTATGAGAGGTGGTTACTTGCAGAGCCCAATATCTGATTGTCGTAATTTGCGCAGTAGGTACTGCACGCCATATTGTTGAAACTCCAGCCTTTCGTACAACTCACTACAGAAACTCCTACCCAGTTGTATCTTGTAAACTGTTTAATCGTCTTCCCTTTGATATAAGACTCATAGGAAATCAACATAATTTTATAAAGAAAGTTAAATCGTGGCTTCTAGATTTTGACCATAATGAGATTGAAGCTTTGCTTACTTATATTTTATAACAACGCATATTATGGAATCGCATAGGAATCTGAATTCCGTTACTTTTATGTATGTACTATGCATTCATGTACTTAATTATGACATATAAAATATTATCACCCCACAATAATTATAAATAATTATAAATACATATATACATACGTATATTGTATCTTTGTTTAAAATGGCATTTAACTCTATTTATAGCTACTAGTAGCAGAATAAAAAATGTCTTTTGCCTTAAGTAATACGTATTGTTGTAATTCAGCTAAGGAATTTTGTAACTTATAAGAGAATAATGAAATAATAAAAAAAAAAAAAAAAGCAAATGTATCATGCAAAACGAAAGAGAATCACAACCAAGAGATTTAACAGGATCCGGGGCAATACACCGTTTCCAACTGTCACTGCATTACACGCCGACATTCTTTACAAGTTCTCTAGTAAACCTCTAGATACAAGTCGTCATCCAAACGCTGACTTATGTCAGAAATCTGAAAAACTCCAAATGCAGGTCATATCCAGTCATAGTAATACAACACATGGCATCTACAATAAAATTCCTTGATCTTCCACCGTTTGCCGCCACAACGGAGAGCCACCTCCGCATCCATATCTCAGGTACACTGGTATTGTTCTGAATTTTAATTCGTTCATTTGCTGGCCAGAAAAATACGATCACGTCGGCGCATACATGCCGCTCGATATGCTTTGCACTCAGCAAACACCTTACTGCATGCGGTCTGCATCATATGCACTTGTGATTTGATCATGAGCCATTGTTGGCACAAACGAAGCACCTCTTACCGCCATGCTGAATAGAGGATCGCGTGCAGAATGATTCTGCACATACCACGTTCATCATCCAAGAGGTGTATCACAAGAGCAGCACAAATTATCATCGCGCCGCGAGCTACCCAGTGGGACAGAATTGGTAATTTGGGCCTCAATTGGCGGTAATGAGACAGGACGAGAAATGCGATCGGTTACCAAAAGGAAAAAATGTAGAATCGTAATGGTGTTGTGTGGCGTGAAGCAAAGTCGAACGGGGTATTTCACACGGAATCGATCTTAAATGACAAATTAGACTCCAGCTGGCAGTTTGCCTGATGGATAACACGAAGGTAGAGTGGAAGAGATTTATGCAAGTTGAAATTCACTCAGCTCGATCGTTGATCGGATCGGATCATAAGGTATGATAGATCGCCGTGTTTCGTCCATGATCGATGTGTCGATGGATCAATCTTGTGGTTAGGATAATTTTACGAATTGTTTTTTTTGTTTTTTGTTTTTGTTTTGGGTAGGAGTCTGTGCCAGATTAGCCGCATCGATTAAGGTGGAGAAATGCTTTAGCAGAGGTGTCGATTTGATTACGTTGCCCGATTGCTTTTGAAGACCAATCGATTTATGGTTTTGCGGACTGATGATCGTGCTTTCTTGTGTCTGAGTGGCCTGAGAATGGTATGGAACACTTGTGTACTGTTATGATGTGCAGAATATATGTATGTGAACATTGTAGATACGATAGATTTGATTAACTCGAAGAACTAGAGAGAGCTGTGGGAATCAGCAAACAGCTATACATAGTCTATGAGAAATTATTTTTGAAGTATGTACACCCCATATTTGCGAAAGAAGAAAAATAAATGAATTACTGTGGCATAACTACCATAATCCTTCTTCTTCTTCTTTGATGGCGTTACAGCCCATGAGAGCTTCTCTCAATCACCCATGTTGTGTGTGATTTATTTTTCACATAGGTGAAAGGGACCTATATGTTGGTGAAAGGGGGGTTTTGCCAGTACCCCGCCGAGGAGGAACGCAGCGCAATGAACATTCGATGGCGTCGGTGTTATCGGGATCCGAACTCGCTCATCGTGCGTCAGAGTCCAACACACTAACCACTGCGCTACGGTGTCCTCTACCCCTCTACTACCTTAAACACCAAATTGTTAATCATATCTTCACAAGAAAAGAATAACTTCGAAGGCGAAATACCCTTTTCCCTCTCAATACTCCACTTAATAATATAGAGCCATTTCTCCATAGCTTATTGACATGACAGTTGACACGACATGTATTGATGGGTTGTTCAAAACCACGTTCATCCAGATGCGAGAAATGGAAATTCTTAACTTGTTCCCTAAAAATTTGTCCAAAAAATATTGTAGAAAGATGTGTAGCATCATCCCTCATTCGACATAAAATACAATGGTGCACAATGCCCACCCAACATAGTGCGACAACAAGCTTTTGTGAATAATGAAATTAACACATCCCATCCATCAAATCCTTCCACAAATTGAAATTAAAAACCAGAAAAATACTTCCACCAACATGCAAATGTGTCCTTCCTACCCTTCTGGCTACAAAGCATACATTACACCCAACACACACAGTATCATGTGATCTAGCGAACTCAAGAAAGCCCACGCGCCCAGCTAATTGTCACTTTGGGTATTTATCTCTTCATTTTTTTATTTTTTTGAATATGCAACATTTTTTTCGATCTCCAAAACTCCCACTGTTCGACACAAGCACCCAGTAGCAGGTCACACTTCCAGACTGGCATTTGCACTCTGTTGCCGGCCGTTATGGTCCAACCCTGCGGTGATTATGACATAGGCCCAATTAACGCAACGACATTCTTCACAATCGCGGGCGGCGCTACACGTTCTCTCCCATTCTCATTTCTGTTCCGCTTTCAACTCTACGGTTCCATCGTTCACAGTTGGTGGTAATTGAATCCGTATGAGGTTTTGTGGGTTTCATTATGCGATAAATGATATTCATACCTTCCCCTCTGTTGTTTTTTTTTTTTGGATAGACTCAACCAAAGGATAGGTACTATATGACGTGCATATGTTACGCGCTTATATATCTATGTACATATCATGACCGGACGCTCCCAATTAGGGTTAAACATTTTTCGTTCTTACCCTTGTGTGTTACGTGCATATATAGGTTGGTTTTTAGCACTGTAATCCCTTAGCCATGGCGGTATCCAATTTCGGTTTTATGAATGCAAACTGTCCGATTTTGATGTTTATACAAAATAAACTCGGCATATCTGTCACTTGGATATGCGCATATCATTGCCTGAATGTCGCAAAAGGATGTGGCTACGTGCTTTGCGTCGCTGTCCATTTCATCTGCGAAATGATATCCTCCGTCTTTCTTTTATGAATTAATTAAACGTAATTATTCAGTTGGGCAGGTAGACTTTGTGGAAGAAGGGTTTTGGTGAATAATTTAATTAAACATCCAAGGGAAATGGGGAAAAGAGTTAAGCTTTTGACGTTGTAAGGATATTTTATAACTGCACGTGAATGTTTGCGCTTTCAGTAGCAATGATAAAATTTTGGGGTGTTTCAAATGCTTTGGTGTCTTGTCTCAATTGCAAAACACAATGTTTAATAAATACAATACAGATCCGCTTTGGTGAAAGCAACTTATAAAAATAACTGAATCAAAAATAACATTTGTTTCAAACATAAGTATGTATATAAAAAAAAAATAGACTTTTCTCATAAAACCATTTTAACGGTTATGCAGGCGCCGAATCACTACTTACTTAGGTGGCGCTACAGTCCGTGGTGAACCTGGGCCTCAACCAACAAGCGTCTATAGCTGGCACGGTCTTTGTCCAGCTGTTTCTAGCGCCGCACACCCAGTTGGTTAAGGTCCCCTTCCACCTGCGTGCGCCACCGTTGATACGGCCGTCCTCTGTCGCACCTTCCTTCCGGGGTGGATTCGAAGACTCTTCGGGTCGGAGCTGTATTTTCCAAGCGCTCTACATGGCCTAGCCACCTTAGACGCTGTATCCGTAGGCGTCGTACCAGGCCGATGGCGCTGTACAACCCGTACAGTTCTTCATTATATCTTCTCCTCCATACACCGTTTGAACAAACGGGTCCGTAGATAGTGCGCATAATTTTCCTCTCAAAACGACCAAGGGCATCTTCATCCGAATTTGTTAAGGTCCAAGCCTCTGCGCCGTAAAGGAGGACTGGGATGATTAAGGTCTTATATAGTGTCACCTTGGTTTTCCGAGAGAGGGCTCTACTTCTCAATTGCCTCTTGAGCCCAAAGAAACAGCGGTTGGCAAGAGTGATTCTGCGTTTTAACTCAGCGCTGGTGTTGTTGTCGCCGATCATCAGTGAGCCAAGGTAAACGAATTCCTTGACCACTTCAAAGCTACATCCGGCCATGGTGACGTTCTGGCCAATACGTTGGTGTTGCCCGTCTCTTTTGGAGGAGAGCAGATATTTGGTTTTACCCTCATTAACCATGAGACCCATCTTAGCCGCTTTTATCTCAATGCTTACAAAGGCCCCATTGACGTCTCGCTGTGTCCGTCCAATAACGTCAATGTCGTCGACGTACGCAAGCAATTGCGTAGACTTGAAATAAATCGTACCTCTTGTGTTGGTCAGTGATTCTTGCACGATCTTTCCAAGCATGATGTTGAAAAAGTTGCATGACGGCGCGTCACCTTGCCTAAATCCATTTTTAACATCAAAGGTCTCGGTTTGCTCATTACCGACCTTAATGGAGCTGCGAGAATTATCCATTGCCATCCTGCTCAGTCGGACGACTTTGGCAGGGATGTTAAAACTAGACATAGCTTTGTATAGCTCATCTCTTTACACGCTGTCATATGCTGCCTTGAAATCGACGAAAAGGTGGTGAGTGTCGATTTGGTTTTCCTGGGTCTTCCCCAAAATCTGCCATAGCGTAAATATTTGGTCTATTATGGATTTTCCTTGGCTGAAACCACACTGATAAGAGCCGATCAGGTTATCCACAAATGGTTTCAGACGTTCGCACCATACGGCTAAAAAGATCTTATATGCGATGTTAAGGGGACTTATTCCCCTATTGTTGGCGCAGTTATAGGGGCCTCCTTTTTATGGGCCAGGCAAACGTTGCTGAGATTCCATTCGTCGGGCATGCTTTCCTCCGACCATTGACCAATGAGATGGTGCCGACTATCCGACCAATGAGATGGTGCATGCACCTTACCAGCTCATCTCCAGGCGCCTTAAAAAGCTCAGCAGACAGGCCGTCTGCGCCCACGGCTTTATTAGACTTAATATCGCTATTTTGACTTCGTCCAGGTCAGGTGGACGGAATTCTCTTTTATCGTCGTCCATTACGAAAGGGTCGTTCTGCTTGACAGCGGTATCTTGTCTGTCGTCGTCGTTATACAGTCTGCAGAAGTGGTCTTTCCAAATCCTCAGCATCGACTTTGACTCTACTACCAGTTCTCCATTTTCATCCCTGCAGGCCGGCGGTCTGGCTTTGTAGCCATGGCATGTTCATTTCACTATATTGTAAAACTTCCGGGCGTCATTCTTGCGGAATCATCTCTCCATCTCCTCGATCTCACGCTTTCCGTGTTCTCTCTTCTTTCTTTTGAGAAGCGTGTGTTCCTCTCTTCTCTTCTGCTCATAGATTTCGCGAGTAGTTTTCATCCGTCGTTGCAGCGTGGCTTTATATGTTTCTTGTTTTGCTGCATGGGCTTGTTCGCATTGTTCATCGAACCAGAAGTTTCTAGGTGGTGGCAGTTTGAAATCTAGCACCTCTGCGCCCATTCCTGCTCCATTCCTAGTACTGCTGTGGGCGGATTTTGAGAGAGCTTGAAGGAGACACGATCGGCAAAGATTCTGACAGTCTCTTGCGATTGTAGCTTTTTTCCGACGTCCAATTTACGTCAAACTTACTAGACTCCTACATTGCTGATATCCTCGTTCGTACCTTGGCTACAACAAGGTAGTTGTCCGAGTCCATGTTGGCTCCTCCGAAAGTTCATACGTCGAGAATACTGGTGGAGTGTCTGGCGTCGATCGCAATGTGATTAATCTGCTTGGTGGTCCAAGAGACCGCCAGGTACCCTTGTGGATGTTGAGGTCCTACAAGGAGGAGTATTCTGCTACCTTCCATTAATCAGGCTAATGCTTTCCTCTGGATGTCCCAGTTAGTTTAATGTGAGTGCAAGCTTAAAGCAAAGGGTCTGCGGACCTTTCTTGGATTGCACAGACTACTATGCGATGAATTTGATTATTTTCTGACAAAGCTGATTTGAGATCATGCTGCAAAGAAAATGACTTCGGTCTATAACATGATCTCTGGGATTAAGATATTTATAATAATATAACATGAGAATGTGCACTTTAACGGCTTTATACCCCATGGGGGGGACTCACTCTTATTTGGATCAATTTGTGCCGCTAGTCTTTCATATAGCCCGCAATTCCGTGGATCGGTCATTTTTCTACGCACATGGCAACGCACTCTGCAAATCCACGCCCCCTTGTTTCGAACGAACGATTTAAGGTCGAGGTCAGGAAACTTTGTCTGACAGCGTAAACGCTTCTGTTGGCCAGACTGGATTCCGTCATTGTACTACTTTATCTTTCAGCTTATAGTTAGTCGAAAAACATATGGATATTGTTTATCTTAGAGTGCTCGCATATGTAAGATGGTCTTGAAGCATTTTTGTCTATCATACGAAGAGAAACAACTAGAAATAAGTTTAAAATGTAAAAGGAAAGAATTGTACGTAATACATATGTATATGGCGTCCTAACGAAAAAAAAAACACTATTTTTGGTCGATTTTGTTGGATTCAGAAAACTATGTACATACATATGTATATGGATATCGTTAGGCAATAAGATCTTGATGAACACCTTCTGATTACGGAGCAAAGAACAATCACAGCAGAAATTGCATACAGAATCGTCTCGTCAGTGATCCTGTCACATTCCTCTTTTTTTCCATTTGGCCCGACGCAATTTCTCCATTATCCGCCCGCAAATGAGATTTCCTGCATAGATATGTTGGCAATCCTCAGACCGCATTGTCGTCCAGTTGTCCTCCTTCAAATAATAACGCATATCCTTGAATATTGAAAAAAGAAAAGAAAGACAAACCGATTCCAGGTCTATTGTATTGATAAATTTGTATCGGCTTTTCAAATCTATTTAACACACAATAGGCTAAACCATCATGCCTCCATATAACAACAGCATAGATAGTGTGTGCATGGCTATCCCAAATGCAATAGCAGAACGTGACGCACACCAGAGAGCATCCACAACGAGCGACAATTACGAACCGATAATATTTTCTTTGACACTTTCTCTGAGCTACTTACCTTGCCACCGGTGGTGGCACTGCCGCGTGCATGTAGACGTCCGAGATGGTAGCCAAAGAGTCAGCTAACACAAGCCACGTGTTCTTACTTTTTGGTGCCGTTGTAAACAGCATGCCGTGATTATCACCAGCATCCCGGTGGCTTCTGGAATATGGACATGTGAATGCGTAGGAATTTGTTTTTATGATTTTCTTTTTCTATTTTGTTCATTTTCAATTCCTTGTTTGCCCCGTAGGCAAAAATCGGAGAAGAACAAGAGAGAGGCTAGTTGGGATTTATGCGGCTAAAGGCGCACTCGTAGATGTAGAGGAACAGATGCTCATATTCTTCGGGACGATTGAGGATGGTGAATGAATACTTGAAGATGTTTGCTTGATGATAAAGTGGACATTATGCTGTAGAGAGGATGCCGGAGACAAAAACGGTTTTCCCCCTGTCATGCATATTAGATATGGTAATGGCTCGTGAAGTTGGCGGCTGTGGCAATGAGGCAATACATTATAGCAGCGGCGGTGGCGGCGGCGGTGGCGGCAATGGCTATATTGGTGATGTTGGTTGTGTTGATGGCGAAGAGGATCGAATCGTTGGGATTTATGGGAATTTACCTTGAAGGTATTTAAATTCTATTAAGGCAGTTGTTTATGGAGGGATCTGCTTTTGTTTGTGATATTAAGGCGGAAAGCCATTTAGCGGAATGTCGAAATGCAGCTGATTGGTGATTGGGCACATTGGCGAGATGAAGTGCCGGAGTTTAAAAGGACTTTTAATAAGGTGATGCGCTTTTTTAAAGTGAGCTAGAGGATCGAAGCGTAATTTGATTTCTTTAAATAATGTCAGGGGAGTACGCTTACGGGTATGTATCTATAGAAAAAAACAAAAAAAAAAAAAAAAAAAAAAAAAACGCTGAACCTAACAAAAGACTTCCAAAGCTAAGATTAATAGTCTATCGTTCCAACGCCTACGTTTGTACATATGTATGTACATTTATAAAATATCGAATCTAAACATCTGCTCTAACTGCCAAGAAGGGTTTAGTAGCTAGCAAACAGAGCAAAGAAGCTGATCGCGTTTAACATGGCAAACGCCAGCTTCGATCTCTGTCCCTGCTCAATCCAAGTTGACACACAGCCTCCGCATGGCTCCCCCTGGATAGCTACCCTGGCACCCGCCACGTAGTGAACCAATGTGTGAAGCGATCCAACCCCTTGTTCCTGGGGAAAGAGGAGCCTGGCCTTCCAGTTTAGGGATTGTGTTTAGGGGTAACATTCCTATCACGTAAAAACCTACTTGTTCCGGAATGACAACAAACTTCGGATACGGACGGATACAAAGCTGACGACCCTTGCAAACAACTAATGGACTTGACTTAACAGACCGGGTGCAGGCGATCAATTGGAGCAAATCCTCAACTGCTATAAAGCAGATATAACCGCACTCCAAGAAGTGCCATGGGATGGACCAGGCAAAAGACGGATAAAAACTGCGACATCTACCACGGGAACTGATACAAGGAGGACAAACAGCGCCTATTCGGGTGCGGATTAGCTATTAGAGGAAGATTCCGAGATATAAGCGAACGCCTCATAACAATCCGCATCAAAGCTAAATTTGGAAACATTAGCTTAATATGCGCTCACGCCCCTAAGAATGAAAAGGACGATCGACCCAAAGAAGTATTCTACGATCTCCCAGAATATATGCCCAATGCCACACAGATACGACACAAAAATAGTTCTAGGAGATTTTAAGGCAAAACTGGGCAAAGAGGACATATTTGAGTCGATTTCTTAGCGGGGCGTAACCTCCTTGTAGCAAGCACGCGATTCGACATCCATATCCACAAGAGTACCTGGCGGTCTTTTCATCAATCGACCACCAACCAGATTGATCACATTACGATCTACGATTACGATTCTACGATCTCCTACGATCTCTCTGCGGCATGCCCAATGCCACAGCTAAGACACAAAAATAGTTCCAGGAGATTTTAAGGCAAAACTGGGCAAAGAGGACATATTTGAGTCGATCATAGGAAAGCATAGCCTCCATAACACCACATCCGACAACGGACTTAGGCTAATCGATTTCTTAGTGGGGCGTAACCTCCTTGTAGCAAGCACGCCATTCCCCGATCTCAACATCCACAAGGGTACCTGGCGGTCTTTTGATCAATCGACCACCAACCAGACTGATGACATTGGGATCGACCCCCTCTAGTATTCTCGACGTACGAACCTTCCGAGGGATCAACGTCGACTCGGATCACTACCTTGCTTAGGAGTCGAGTAGAACTACGTAAGTCTGTTGTCGGAAGGCTACAATCGTAAGAGCTGGCAGAATCTTTGCCGATCGTGTCTCCTCCAAGCTCTCTCAAAATCCGCCCACGGCAGCACAAACAATAGAGCAGAAATGGGCGCAATGCCAGAGCGCCGTCAGAGACGCTGCCTCAGAGGTGGTGGGCTTCAAACCGCCACCACCTAGAAACCCCTGGTTCGATGAACAATGCGAACAAGCCCATGACGTAAAACAAGAGGCATATAAAGCCATGCTGCAACGACAGACGAGAGCTGCTCGCGAAATCTATGAGCAGAAGAGAAGAGAGCAACACACGCTTTTCAGAAAAAAGAAGAGAGAGTACGGAAAGCGTGAGATCGAGGAGATGGAGAGATACTTCCGCAGGAATGACGCCCGGAAGTTTTACAGAAGGTGAGCGGTAAGGTGCATGCACCATCTCATTTGCAAGGTATGGTCAGAGTAAAGCATGCCCGACCAATGGAATCTCAGCATCGTTTGCCCGGTCCATAAGAAAGGACACCCCTATAGCTGCGACAACTATAGGGGAATAAGTCTCCTTAACATCGCATATAAGATTTTCTCTGCCGTATTATGTGAACGCCTGAAACCGTTTGTGAATAACCTGATCGGCTCTTATCAGTATGGTTTTAGGCCAGGTAAGTCTACAATAGACCAAATATTTACGCTACGGCAGATCTTGGAGAAGACCCAGAAATATCAAATCGACACTCACCACCTCTTCGTCGATTTCAAGGCTGCATATATAAGCGTATATGGAGATGAGCTATATAAAGCCATGTCTAGTTTTAACATCCCTGACAAACTCGTCCGACTGTGCAGGATAATAATGGAGAATTCTCGCTGCTCTATTAAGGTCGGTAATGAGCAAACCGAGACCTTTAGTGTTAAAAAAGGATTTAGGCAAGGTGACGCGCTGTCATGCAACTTTTTCAATATAGTGATTGAAAGATGTACGCCGCCGACATTGACGTGATTGGACGGATACAGCGAGACGTCAAAGAAGCCTTTGTAAGCATTGAGGCAGAAGCGGCTAAGATGGGTCTCAAGGTTAATGAGGGTAAAATCAAATATCTGCTTTCATCTAAAAGAGACGGACAACACCGACGTATTGGCCAGAACGTCACCATTGTCGGATATAACTTTGAAGTGGTCAAGGAATTCGTCTACCTTGGCTCACTGATGACCGAGGACAACAACACCAGCGCTGAGATAAAACAGAATCACACTTGCCAACCGCTGTTTCTTTGGGCAAAAGACGTTTTCTCTCGGAAAACCAAGGTGACACCATATAAGGCCTTAATCATCCCAGTCCTCCTTTACGGCGCAGAGGCTTGGACCTTAACAAAGGGTTTCGAGAGGAAAATTCTACGTACTATCTACGGTCCCGTTTGTTCAATCGGAGTATGGATTAAAAGATTTAACGAATAACTGGATGGTTGTACAGCTTCATCGACCTGGTACGCATCTATGGATACAGCGTCTAAGGTGGCTAAGCCATGTGGAGCGCATGGAAAACACGGCTCCGACTCGAAAAGTCTTCGAATCCACCCCGGAAGGAAGGCGCGGCAGAGGACGGCCACATCAACGGTGGCGCACGCAGGTGGAAGGGGGCCTTGACCAACTGGGCGTGCGGCAATGGAAACAGCTGGCCAAAGACCGTGCCAGCTGGAGAGGCTTGTCGGTTGAGGCCCAGGTTCACGAAGGACTGTAGTGCCATCTAACTAAGTAAGTAAGTAAGTACGAGTACGATATCTTCGTAGGTAAATAGCGGAATACTCGGTTGCCAATCAATTGAAAATCGACTATTTCAATTAAAGGGAATCATTCATAATAAGGTGAGGCCGAGTGAAGCAAATATATAGACCCATATATACCAACGGTATGGCCTTTCAACCGAGACTGAATCAATACGTTTAAATACCCGGTCGTCTTTTAATGATTGAAACATTGAAGCAATTCCTAAGTGTGCTGCTGGAAGGCTATCATGCAGAGCGAAAAATATCGTTAAATCAATTATGCATCCAAAAAAAAACATGGATGTACTACTGTGCTCAAAAATTGAGGCTGTATACACGAGAATATATGTATCATCCGAAAAAAACCGGTTTTGTGGGAGAGGGAGCTGAAGGTTGCGGTACGAAACGGAATACCATTTTCCTCCGCAAATTTAGTGAGTGAACAGAAGTGGAAAACTAATACATATACAACTCTTCAGTTTTCGAGTACGCACTTTTTTTGCCTGGTGTTGCGCTTCAATCGTCATTGGTCTTTCAAGCAGTGAACATCGGAAAAAAACAAAGGGACATTTTAGTGCGTGGTTGCACTTAATATCTCTGTCAAAGGAAATGTCTCTTTCAAATGAAATGTCAAAAAGACAGAAACACTAACACAATTGAACAAGGTTCACATATACGATTTTTTCGTCTAGAAAAATGAATCCCGTGTATGCTTCAGTGTAGAGCATCAAACCGGTCATCCTGCTGCCAGCGATATTCTCGTGTATACAGGCCCATTGCCTTCAAAGCAATTGCCCCTAGATACAAGGCACTTAAGCCAACGGATTTTCCAATCTTCGAAACAGTTGATAAAGCCAGTCCGGGATGGCCCCATCTCTTCCTTTTAAGGGGGATTTTACCACCTATATCGACTTAAAATGATACAGGGTGACATATCAGGTGTGTACACTCGTTGTGGAATGATATGGGTCGAGCATTTGGGAAAATGGTCTCGAAAAACCAATGCAGTATGAGATGGTGCATTATCGTGGTGCAAAAACCGAGAGTTGTCTCGTCACAATTCCGGCCTCTTTAGGCGAATAGCTTCACGCAAGCGACACGTAGGTAGGTAGGTAGGTAGGATCGTAGCCTTCCCTCCCTTCCCAGGGAGGCCCGTTGTGCAGCTATGAGGGGGCTGAGCCCCCTATTCGTGGAACCATTTTGTGCTTCTTAAGAAGTTAAGAAGATCAGGTATCCCTACTTGCTGAACCTCTGTCAGGTCGTAAAGGAAGTAAGATCCTAGGTATCGCTTCCTGATTGTGCAGAATGCCGGGCAAGTGCATAGAATGGGATCGGCTTCCTCCTCGTCTAGACAGCTTCTGCAGAAATCATTCGGAACTATACCTAGTTTTTGCGCGTGACTACCGATAAGGCAATGTCCGGTGATGACACCTATAACCTTGTAGATGTCAGATCTTTTTAGGGAAATTATACTCTTTGTCTGTTGACTGTCGAGCCGGGGCCAGATTTGCCCGGCGATGACGCAGGTATGTCCCTGAGTCCATCTCCGGTCTTAGCCCTGGCGAGATTTGTAAGATTAAGTTTAATGGTTGCAAGGGGTATTCCCTCACAAGCCACCATTGATTGTAGCGTCGTTCCCTGTTTGGCGAGTGTATCGGCTCTTTCATTCCCTGGGATGTCGCTGTGTCCTGGTACCCAGATAAGTTGTATGATGAACTCTTCGGCCATCTCATTAAGAGACAGGCGACAGTCGAGACTAGTTTTTGATGTGTACGCATAGGACTCCAACGACTTTAAGGCTGCTTGGCTATCCGTGAGAATGCGGATATTCGTAGTAGATATCACGCAGTAGATAAATGCAGCAGTAATTTGGTAATTTTAGAGCTTTGTTCAGCTTAAGTTGTTTGCAGAATACTCCACAACCCACCCCGTCTTTGGTTTTAAACCCGCTAGTGTAAAAGTCTACGCAGTATCTGCGGGGTTGAGTATGGCGGGTCCAGATTTGTCTGTCCAGTTTTGTCTGTCGTCGTGAAGTTTTTTTCCAAGACCGTGGTGAGTTCTATGAGGTCCAAGTTTACTGCCATGGTTATCCTGTTATTCAGGATGGAGGAGTGGCCAGTGACATAGGTCGTCCAATTCGAGTTGGCTTTTAGTCTAATGGCCATGTGTGTGGCAATTTGTTTGCCGAAAATATCGAGTGGTGCAAGGTCGAGTATCGTGTTAAGCGCAGCCGTTGGGATGGACCTGAGGACCCCGGTAATGCACATACACGCCAACCTTTGTACCTTTTCGAGTTGCTTGTGGTATGTTGTCTTGTCCAGTGCGGTCCACCAGACTATGACTCCATACATTAGTATGGGTCTAACGACCATGATGTAGAGCCATAGGGTGATCTTGGGGTTGAATCCCCATTTTTTTCCTATGCCTTTCTTGCATGTGTAGAGAGCTATTGTTCCTTTTTTAGCTCTTTCGATTGTGTTGCTTTTCCAAGTTAATTTCCTATCTAGTGTAATACCAAGAAACTTGGCATTGAGGGAATAATGTTTAATCTGGTACCAAGCAAAGTGATAGGGCAGTGTTCCGGGATTTTATGTTTTTTGGTGAATGGGTTGCTATGCGCCCCTTTGAAAAGGATTGAGAATGCCATTTGCATACGGTCATTCATTGTGGATAGGAATTTGCCTGAGAATGAACGTCATCAGCGTAGGTAATAATATCCAGGCCTTCTTTCTCCAGTCTAACACTTGCGTAACACTTAAAAAATATTCTTTGTCGGCAGTTTGGCCCGGCGGAAGGAACTCAATATGCACAACAGCACAATCATTTAAGAAAACCGTCAACATGACATTGATTTTTGAGCGACTTCGATTTTTTGGGTCTTGCCTCACCTTTAGCAGGATATTCACTTGATTGATCAGTTGTTTCCGAGTCATAAGCATAAGTCCAAGTCTTATCTCCAGTAGAAATCCGTTGCAATTTGTTCTGATACTCAGAAAGCATTGTGTCACAAGCTTGAATGCGACAAAGTTTTCCAAAAAAAAAAAAATGTAATGTTTTCGGTATCAATCGAGATTTGACGATTTGATTACATTAAAATGATACTCACTGATTATTTTGAAATGCTAACATCATCAACAAATTTGCAAGCACCAAATCTTTGATTGTTTTAATGTGAGCTTCATCGGTTGAGGTTGATGGTCGTCCGAGACCTTCTTCGTTTTCGACACTTACTCAGCCTTTTTGAAACTCTTCATACCACTTATAAACATTTTTTTTTTTTCAACAAAGTCACAGGCAACAGTTAACAAATTTAGAAAACAAATCGAAAAATTCGCTTTTACCACTCCATAAAACGAAGCGTATCTCAAACACTAATGAATACTGTGATGTGGAACCTAACGCGAATGTCAGAGACAGTGCCAACACCTTAAAACTGCGCGTGCAGTTAAAATTCCAATGTCATCTTACTTTTAGGGCACCGTAGTTTGCTACTTTCAACAATAAGTTTTATTTTCATATTCAGTAAATTCACTCGTAGCACATATTGAACATCCCGGCATAACAGGGTTTTGACCATAACCGCAACACACATACCCAGGATGGAAAGCTTTTCGGTTTCTGAGATGCAAGTGCCATTCATGGATAATGGCTGCGGGTTAGTTATACGCTTTAACGACAAGCATTGCGTTTTGGATGTATTCAATTCAACTCTATTGTTTTTACCCCATTGGATGATGCTGTCGATATCGGAATTTAATGAGCTTAACATACGGTGCCGCTCATGATCTACAACTGAAGTGCAGGGTCGTACACTAGTGAACGAATATGAGAAGCTGAGGGTATTGTCGTCAGCGAAGGAGTGAATTGGATTATAAGTAACAGACAAGAGATCATTTATAAAAATAAGATAGAGTGTCGGAGACAAAACAGAGCTCCGGGGAACACCAGCATTTACAAAGTGAGTATCAGACTTGAATCCGTCCAAAACAACTTGAATTGAACGATTCGAAAGGTAGCTTCTAATCCATTGAAACCCCAGCGGGACTATCCACCTTGCCCTGGTGCTGGGGCTTAAACTGGCCAGGGAGGCCTTGTCAACAACATGGTCTCCGGGGCGGGAACCAAGAGATAGTCAACCCTGTTCCAGTGGTGGTGTGAGCTTTTTAAAACCGTGCCGAAGGATAAAAGGTTGGAGGGTTTATTTCCAACCGCTAACGAGCTCCCTTAGGTGCACAGGCGAGGCCTAAGGTATTCAAATGCCTTACTCCGATATTCGGCGGCTCTGTCGGAGTGGACCCATATTTCAAACACAATTAAAAAAACACGAAAAGGAAACAAAGAGGAAGAGCTCTCTCTCGAGTCGGTGGCAGACTCACTACTTGCCGTGGCCAGTGGCAGAGAGGAAGAGGCCAAATCAAGGGGATCCGGCGTGTTAGACGGGGACATCTCCAAAGAATTAGAGGAGGAATTATTCGCTGATTCTGAAGAGACAGCCCAGGAAGGTTTAACACGGAAAAAGGATGCCAAGAAAGCCAAGAAATTAACTCAAGGAAAGCTGAGGCTTAAGGAGTATAAAAAAGCTGTACACCTTAAGCGCTTGCTTGAGGAAAAGGGCATACCCCTGCTCTCCGATATGGAGAAGGAGAAGTTCGCTTGGGCAGGAGAGGTGATTGCCAAGGATGTCCTCTTTAAACACTTGGCCAGTGATATGTGAATGCCAAAGAGATGTTAAATAAAAAGATACATATTAGTCAATTTAATTTACTTAATTTATGTCAATATTGACTTCCAATTAATGTACTTATCGCTCTCCTTGTATCTATAGTTAAACATACATATTGTTAAACTCTAAAGCTCTTACCAATATTAATATAGCATTCGCAAACTATGAGATATGATCTCAATGCGAAACAATTGTTATGACAAATAAATAAATATGAAAATATGAAATAAAATATGTCCTAACAAGACCAAGGGCTGACAAGGGCACATCCAGTAAAAAAGCCAGAGAAGGCAAGGGGGATAAAAACACCAAAAACACCAAGGGGGATAAAAACACCAAGAAACGGAAGCGGAGGGCTGGGCCAGGTGGAACCGAAGCCGATAAGGCGGGTTCTAGCTGCACCCAGGCCCTAGGCGAAGGTGAGAACCTGAAAACCAAGGGCACGAGAAGGACTGTAGCCGCTAAGGCAGGTTCTACTAAGGTAGGCCCTAACGCGGTCGATAAGACTGGTAAAGGCAAACCAGAAACCGTGCCAGCTCCCAAGAGAAGAGAGGATTTCAAGGCGAAGTGGGTAAGATCCCAGGGGGAAGCCGGAAATCCATCAAAAAGAGTGAAGATCAACACGACAGTGCAGTTCGGAGGGGCTGCTCGGAATGCTTTACAGCTAGCTGTGATAGATTCCGGCAGGCCGAGTGGCCAGTATACCTTCGAACAGGGGAAGATGATCGAGAAGGCCTTGGCTAGAGCGATCTTCGACCACATTCGAGGAAATGCTGGGAAAACTGCGCCAACGTTTGGTCTCACTAACTGGAGGCGAGGTATGAGTAGGCTGGACCAGCTATCGCATGACTTTGCGAAGAAGGTCGTATCCACTTTAAGCTGTGGGAGGGGGCTGCACTAAAGGCAGTCCACTTGGACGAGGTACCAGAGAGGCCTAAAGCCAAGATGAGCTGAGTTATGGAATTGGAGAAAAGCGAGATCCTCGGCTTTCTATAGGCACGAAACCTATATTGTCCTGCAATATACGTGATGATGTTTTTAAATTAGTTTGTGTATACAGGCCACACCTTTATGATATGTATGTGTTTATTTATGAATTTTCAGTGTTCTTAAGAAACGAAAAAGTGGCTAATCTGATTTTCTTGGGTGATTTTAATATTGATATTCTGGCCTCCAATTCCTTATTGATCTCTATCTTGCTACAATAGCTGAGCATGGTATATCATCTTTTGTTAATGAAGTTACTAGACCAACTTCAAGTAGTTGTCTTGACCACATTTTTGGTCGTTTCGCAAAAATAACCATAAATGAATGCGCGGGTATTAATATTGATCTTCGCATTACTGATCACGTCATGACAGGTATTTTGTTTAGTACGTTAAAAACTAAGAAATCTGCCAAGTATGCCTTGTTGCCTTAAGTAACGAAAATTAACTTTGACTTATTTAATATTGATTTACATTCGGAAACCTGGGTGGAGGTTTATATGGAAAGTAATGCTTCGAAGACGTATGATCTGTTTTTGAAATTTCTTCAAAATTACATAAGTAATTTCACATATACTATTGTCCGCAAGAAATCAGAAGAAAGGCTTAAGCCATGGATTACTTACGCTCTATTAAAAACAATCACGCTTAAAAACAAATTAAGGAAAAAGAGCTTTAATCTTCCACTTAATAATGCGTTAAAAACCCGTTTCCGATTGTTGAGCAAGGAAGTTAACAAGGATATACGGATTGCTCGGGATAGATACTTCTATTCTATAATACGGAACTCACTTGGTAATCCGAGGGAGGAATGGAAGGCTAAAAATAGTATCATCGACGGCAATTATCCTTATTCCACCAAAGAGATAGTTTTATGCCACGACGGTGTAACCCTTGATGATCCTACAACAGTTTCGAACATATTTAATGATTTCTTTGCTTCTGTTGGTCCGTTGTCTTTTTCTAGTGATTATCCTTCTTATTGCAATGATTGTGCTAGATCATATTTAGTCAACGATAATGTTGTAAATAATAGCTTCTTTTACGAGGAAATAACGGGCCTTGAGCTATACAAAATTGTCCGTTCACTGAAAAACTCGAGCTCTCGCGGAAATGAGGGTATTTCCAATCCTACCCTTAAAAATATAGCACTTAATATAGTAGACATTTTAGCTCATATTTTCAACCTAAGCATTTCGATCGGGATTTTTCCTGATTCATCTTTACAAAAAAAGGTAGTAAAAGTGGCAAGAACAACTACAGGCCTATTTCTTTACTTTCACCAGTCTCAAAGGTTTTTGAAAAAGCTATCAAGGGTAAAATGCTGAGGTACCTGTCAAAAATTAAGTTTCTTAGTCCTGTGCAATTTGGCTTTAAGGAAGGCCTTGCTACAGAAGATGCGCTTTTGGAGCTTTGCTCCTTTATTTATAAAACTCTAGACGAAAAGTTGCGCCGGGCTTTTTGGTAATGTCTACACCAAAGCTTTCGACATGGTCGACCACAGGGTTCTTCTCAACAAATTACACCAGGTAGGATTTCGCGGTTCTATACACAACTGGTTCCCGTCCTACTTAAAAAATAGAACACAGAAAGTTATAGAAGGCAACTCTGTTAGTACAGCTAATGCTATGAACTTAGGCGTGCCCCAAGGATCAGTTCTTGGCGCAATATTGTTCCTAATTTACATCAACTTCCTTTTTAGTCAACCATTTACAGGGAAAGTTACAGCTTTCGCAGATGATCTTGGCATCGCATATCGCTCAGATAGTCCTCATAACTTAAGCGCGGACATAAACCATGATGTTCACCTTCTTAGATTGTGTTTTTTGAAACATAAACTTGTTGTTAGCAATAAGACTAAATTGATGTACTTCAGTCTAAATATGCAAGAGTCCCCTGATTTCGAAATTGTCTTCCATGCAAACAATTGTATAAAAGCTAAAATGTCTAATTGTTTTTGTTCTAAGAAAGCCACAAGATCAATGTTAAATAATCAAGGATACTGCGACACACACTGTTTTAAAATTAAAGCAGTGAATCAGTTTAAATATTTAGGTATTACTATGGATCGAAACATGAACTGGTCCAACCATATTTTGGCTCTGAAGCAATATTTAAGATCCACAGTACGAAGTTTTTATCGCCCCAAACAATTTTGTGATAAAAAAACCTTAAAAACAGTATATTACGGTATATTTCAATCAAAGCTTCAATATGGAATAAGTTGCTGGGGAGGGGCTTACAATACAAAACTTTAACCAATGATTGTTTTGCAAAAGTGCGCTGTCAGCAAGGTATGTGGAGTTCATCGTTCAGCCCCTTCTATGAGTTTGTTCAGATCACTGAAAATTCTGCCATTAAAACACTTGTATTATTATAAAGTTTCAAACATTTTTTTTTATTTGAGAAGGAGGAGCACTTTGCGAAGCAATACATCTAATGTCATAGATATCCCTCCTTTCCGTACCACTCTACTCAAAAACTCTTACCCCGTCGTGTCGTGAAAATTATTTAATAAACTGCCTATGAATATCCGAAGTATAAGATCCTTGCCCCAATTTTTTAAATGGGTAAAAATATGGCTTCTCAATTTTGATCACAAGGAAATTAGAACTTTACTGTAAAAGCTATCTAGATATGTACTCGTTTATATCTTCGTTCTCTGTTCAAATATTATTTCAAAAATAACCTTGCATTTGCTTTGTCATGAATTGTCAATAATTGGAAATGTTCTGTGAAATCGAATGAAATTTTGTCATGTAAATTGAATTAAACATTGTACACCCCACTTTCGAGGTAATATTTTTTATGAAGTGACATTATCACTATTTGTTGTTACATAAATACAAATGTCACTACTTATTTTTAATGTCAATAGTGTTATAGTAAACTAAGCTAACAGAAGAATTGTTAAATTAAGAATAATGAATAATAAACTAAAAAACTTAAAACCCAGCGGTCCCTATGGATGACTGGGAAGTAGTCACAATCGAAGGTAACGAAGATGGCACAAAGAGCATAATCTTCGTTATCGAGGATCCGCCGGAAACAATGAAAAAAGGCGCATATTCGCCTATTCTTCGGGGCTGGTGAGTTTCCTGTGAGACTCATGAAGAAGGCGCAGCCTGGCGGTACCGCAGCTGTGGTGAAGGGGAGTGCTACTGCAAATGAAAGTAGTGCAAATAAACCTTCATCACAGTAAGGCCGCATCAGCCAACCTTGTGCTGCTTATGAACAGGGAGCAGCTTGATGTGGCCCTGATCCAAGAACCACGGATCCTCCATAATCGGGTTAAGGGATTAGGGTCATCGAAATACAGCCTCTTCTATAACAGTAGCGAAGGCAAGGTTAGATCTTGTATCGTTGCTAGCAAAGATCTCCACGTACTAATGTTAACTAATTTCAGCTCGGGTGACCAGACGGTGGTGGAGGTTACGAGAAAGGAGGGTGCACTAACGATGGTTTCGGTTTACCTACCGTACGACGAAGGCACGGACGTCCCCTCTAGGGAAACAAGGTCATTGATCGCAATGGCCGTACCTTGTTCGGCCAAGGTCGTAGGGTGTGATGCTAACGCCCATCACACTACTTGGGGTAGCTCTAATACCAATAGTAGGGGTGAGGCTTTGTTCAGTTTTGTCCTAAGTACTAACCTAGTTATATGTAATCGGGGTAATTCACCAACATTTATTACTAGTAACAGAAGGGAAGTCTTAGACATAACGCTTATAAATGGTAACGGTACTGCGGTAGCCTCAAACTGGAGAGTATCTGACAAAGCATCACTTTCTGATCACTGTTGGATCCTCTTCGACTTGAATCATGTACGGGTGCAGCTCGTCTGAGGAAGTTCCTTGCAAAAGTTCCCACACAGATGCCCTCTATAAAGAGATCTGATGGTAGCTGGACAGACTCAAACGAGAGCATGCTTGATTCTCGACTGAAATGTCACTTCCCTGGCTGCGAGGATGCAGGAATCTTCAATTCGGCGGACACGCTGCCAAGGGAATATATTGAACATGAGACAGTCGATAAGATTGTTACGGAGAATAAGATCCTGTGGGCAATCAAGACCCCTACAAGGCGCCGGGAATGGATGGGATCTTTCCGATCATGTTGCAGGAGCCATGTGAAGTCATTCTTCCATGGCTGAAGCGCATCTACTCCTGGTGCCTCAGGATGGGTTATGTTCCTCAAGCGTGGAGGGAAGTTAGGGTGGTTTCCATACCCAAGTCGGGTAAAGTCAACCATGCTACTGCAAAGGACTTTAGGCCTATCAGTCTATCATCCTTCTTGATGAAAACCCTGGAACGAATAATAGAATTGTACGTAAGGGAAGAGATTGGTGACGGTTATCCGTCACAATCACACAATGCGTACATAAGGGGAAAACCGGTAAATACTGCTCTCCATAAGATAGTCTATACGATAGAAAAATCGCTCAATATCAAGGAATTCCCTCTATGTGCCTTCCTGGACATTGAGGGTGCCTTTAATAACGATAGTACCGAGGCAATAGTATCCAGCCTTCATATGGCCCAAATAAACCCGGGTGTATGCAGTTTGACTGGGCAAATGCTGGGTACTCGTATAGTAAATTCGACGATAGGGAGAACTTGGGGAAGGGTGAGAATAAAAAGAGGTACACCACAAGGTAGCATTCTGTCACCCCTCCTATGGCTCCTTGTGGTCGACGGACTGATCGAGATTCTGGAGACGGAGGGTTTTAAAGTCACGGCCTACGCTGATAACATTGCCATTTTAGTCTCTGGAAAATTTCGGCAGGTCCTCAGCGATAGACTAAGCTATGCCCTGATGCTAGTGGCTAACTGGGTCAAGGGGCGAGGCCTGGGAGTAAATCAGGCGAAAACAGAGCAAGTACTCTTTACAAGGAAGAGATCTGTATCAAGATACACCTACCCCCGTTTGAAGTTAGTACATTGTTTGTACATTGCGGTGGTAAGGCCTATTCTAGTCTATGGCTCGGTTGTCTGGTGGAAAGCGCTCGGAAAAATGTCATCTTCAGAGTGTGCCAAAGGTTCAATGGCCAGGCTTTCTGGCAGTGACGGGATCTATGAAGTCCACACCAACGTCGGCTCTTGAAGTCATGCTGAGCCTCCCACCCCTGGACATGTACTGCGAGAGCGCCGCAACCAGAACTGCGCTAAGACTACAGGAATCAGTTCTTTGGAAAAGGAGTTATTTCGGACAAGCATCAGTCTTGGATCGATGGGCCGTCTCGAGATTCAGAACCGTAACGGACTATGTCACCCGACTTCCTTCCTGGGAGAGGAAATTCTCTATTAGAATTCCCTCCAGGGAGGAATGGACCGGTGATTTGGTACGCACGGAAAGTGAACTAGCATTCTACACCGACGGATCCAAAATGGATGTTGGCACAGGTGCCGGGGTCTACTTTGAGTATCGGGATATGCATCGCTCCTACAGGCTCGATGATGAATGCAGTGTCGTCCAAGCTGAGGTCTTCGCTATCAAGCAGGCGGCGGATCTGATCAGCAAAGAGAATATCGCAGGAAAAAGGATCAGCATCTATGTTGACAGCCAGGCAGCCATTAAGGCTCTGCAGGCAGCATGGATAAGATCCAAACTCGTCAAACTCTGCAAGGAGAAGTTAGAAGAGATATCCAATGTAAATGAGGTGACCCTTTGCTGGGTACCTGGTCATATGCTGGCTAGGGTGGGATCACGTGCTAACATTGCGCAGATCTCAGCTGAGGCCAAAGAACCACTCAGTGCGCTCTACAGGGAGATACAGACGGAGCTATTAGTGAAAGCCAATAAGCGATGGTGTCGCTTAGATACATGCGCAACGGCGAGATCGACTTGGCCCGTCTATGATAAGAAAAGAACGGAAAATCTGCTGAAGTTCAATCGAGGGAATATTCGACTGGCAGTCGGTGCCCTCACCGGGCACTGCATGCTATCCTACCATGCAGCTCGACTAGGCCAGCCCTACAATGACTTCTGCAGAAGCTGTAGGGACGAAGAGGAATTGAATTGAATCCATTCGTCACCTGCTGTGCGAATGTCCGGCGCTAGCCTAAAAAAGGAATATATTCCTAGGAAGATAATTTCTTTCGGGACTAGAAGAGGTAGGTAATATTGGGCTGAACAGAATACTGGGATTTTTTATCCTCGTCTGGCTGGTTCAGCTCGACGGTTAATGTATAGGTATCAACGGGTTAAACAAAACAAGTGGGCACAATGGACTCAACGTAGTCTACGTGAGCCTTGACTTTCCGTCAATAGGGCACCCAAATACCTAACCTAACCTAATCCATTGAAAAAAAGACTCATAGATCCCAAAAGCGCTTCATGCCAAACCCTGTCAAATGCTTTCGAAATATCCAGTGCAACAATTTTGCTTTCACCTGCTTGGTGAAGCGAGTGATTCCACTCTTCAGCGAGATATGCCATCAAATCACCAGTTTTTTTTTTTTTTTTTTAGAGACTCGCGCAGGTTCAAGAACTGCACTGCACCTGAGCGAAGTGCAGTGGTTTGAGTCGTTGATGTTCGTTCACTACTCTCAGGGGTGGTTGTCCTAGATAGGATGAGAGCCGACCAAATTCCGGGTTGGTTATAGTCCGTAGTAATTCGTTTAAGCACTTTAGTATTGCATACGCAGAGGATGAATTTCAGTTGACCATATACTGTGAGTGTTATGCCTGCAGCAGTATGTCTGGTCACTTTCCATTCACAACTGCGTTGCATACTTTTTGTCCGTATACTTACTTACTTAACATGGAAGCCGCTTTGTATAGATGATTTTTAAAGCAACGTCATTGCCATGTCCCAGTGTCTCGTGAGATGATAAATACAGAAGTCAAGGAATTGCACACTGTTTTCAAAGAGACAAATTCATTTTATGCGAGTGACGGGTGGATAAATAAATTTAAGGCTAGGTTTGGAATTCGTCTTCTAACAATCAGCGGAGAAACTCAGCTCTAATAAAGACGCTGTCCTGCCCTTTAAACGCAAACTGGGAAGGACCATTGCTGATCTTGGTATCACTCGACAGCAAGATTATAATGCAGATGAAAGTTCACTCGGGAGAGAGATCAGCACCTGGAAGAAAAATGGCAAAAAATCGCTTCAAATTTTTGGTGTGCACAAATGGAACTGGTGAGCACAAATTAAAGCTTCTGACCATTGGAAAAGCAAATATCCCAGGTGCTTCAAGAATTTCAGGTCTACAATGACGTATGCCAACTCAAGGACAGCATGGATGACAAAAGACATTTTTAAGGACTAGTTTCATAAAGAATTTGTCCCTCAGGTAATTGCATATGATTTAAAGAATTTTTTTTTAAGGGCAGGGGAGCTTATTTAGAATAACAACCTGCCAGAAAAGGCCTTGCTCATTCTTGACAATGCTTCAAGTCACTCACCTGAAAACGAACTTCAAAGCGATGATGGTTGCATTCGTACAATTTTTATGCCTCCAAATGCAACACCGCTTATGCAACCAATGGACCAAAATGTAATAAGGCTTACAAAGTTGCACTATCGTACAAGTCTCATGTCAGATGTGATCTCCAAAGGACATGATGTGGAGAAAGTTTTCAAAAATTTTACGTTACGTGACGCTCTAACATGTCTTCAAGGAGTTTGGGACGAACTTACACCGGAAGTTATTGAAAAGTGTTGACATGAGTTGTTTACACTAGAGCTTTATTGTTCTCCTGATCAAGATGAAGATATCCCTCTTGCCATCCTGAAACAAAGGATGCAATCAGAACAAATCTTCCAGCCTTCGACCACCATGCTAAACATGCTTCAAGAAGTTTTTCCTGACGTAAAGCAATGATTCGATCCATGGAAGTTACCTATAATTATAAACAATCAAATTTTATTCAAACGTTCAATTGACATCAAACAACGTAAGAGAATGGAATGAGGGTCAAGGTTCTGTTGATTCTGATGGTGAGAATGAAGTGTAATCGAAGTAGCCAAAACAATAAAGCCGACAGAAGCCATATCAGCGTCAATACATGCCTCAAATTTGCGGAACAAATGGAAGAGAAATTATCCACCCTTTTAATCTTGAAAGATTTATGACAAAAGGCAGTGATGAAGCTTGTTTCTGGACGACAGAGACACTCCACTATGGAACATTTTTTTTATAAAAATTCCTGAATAAGAGTTTCTTTTATTTGTCATGAAGTTTTTCTTTGGTTTTTTTTATATTTATATTGTCAATAAATAAAATGAATTGTTTTTTTTTAAACTGCAATTTTTTTTTATGCATGGCTGTATGCCTTTCTCTAAAAAATGTTCGACGTTCAGAAAGATGAACAATTCGGAAAGTTGAACGGGGTTTGTTTTACATCTGTTCATTTTTTTCGTAATTCTACTGTATAACACAAGTGCATGGAAAAGTTGCTGAGATCTACACCCAACGTGAAAATTCGGTCGGATCCTCTCGAATCGTATCTAAGACAACCACCCCAGGAGAGAAGTGAACGAACATATACATACGTATAACTCAGACCACTGCACTCCGTCCAGGTTGTTTGACAAACTCTTAAGATGTTTGTATAACTGTCTATAAATGAATAAATGGATATGCATTCATAGGCACGTATCAGGTCATTAAAGTCCTTTATGTATATACAATTACACATACATATGTACGTGGCGTCTCATCAGGGTTACCAAGGTGTGCATTGCACATCATGATCAAACCACAAAAAAGCTCTAATTGAACGTTCTATAAGAATAACACGCACAAATTTACACAACAAATACACAACCTGTCACACCTTTAAGACCCAGTAGACAGAAGAACACATTCATCCTTCATAAACTTTCTTTCAAAATCCCTTCATCATCGTTTACTTACTTACTTAAAGGGCACTACAATTCGGGGTGAACCTGGGCCTCACCAACATGCCTCTTTTTCAATGCCGCACGCCCAGTTGGTTGAGGTTCCCTTCCACCTGTGCGCGCAACCTTAGGTGCGGCCGTCCTCTATTTCTTCGTCCCTCGGGGTTGGATTCAAAGACTCTACGGGCTGGAGCTGTGGTGTCCATTCGCTCTACATGGCCTAGCCATCTTAGGCGTTGGATCCGTAGACGCCTGACCAGACTCATGTCGCTGTACAACCCGTACAGTTCGTGATTGAATCTTCTCCTCCAACCCTCCTCTGTGTTTATGGGACCAAAAATCGAACGCAGAATCTTTCTCTCGAAACCACCAAAGATTTCCTCATCCGCTTTAGATAAAGTCCATGTTTCTGCGCCGTATAACAGGACCGGGATAATTAAGGTCTTATATAAGGTCAACTTGGTCGTACGAGAGAGGGCCCTACTTCTCAGTTGCCCCTTGAGCCCAAAGAAGCAGCAGTTGGCAAGAGTAATTCTGCGCTTGATTTCGAAACTGGTGTCGTTGTTCCAAGTCACTGCGGAGCCGAGGTATATGAAGTCCTTAACTACCTCGAACTTATATCTGCCAATTTGCACGTTCTGTCCAAGACGTCGGTGGTAAATGTCCTTTTTCGATGACAGCAGATATTTAGTCTTGCCCTCATTAACTGCTAAACCAATTTTTGCCGCCTCCATCTCAATACTCGCGAACGCCTCATTGACATCTCGCTGCGATCTACCTATTATGTCAATGTCGTCGGCGTATGCAAGGGGTTGCGAGGATTTGAAATAGATTGTGCCTCTTGTTCAATCATTTCTTATATGATGTTAAAAAAATCACACGACAGCGTATCGCCCTGTCTAAATCCTTTTTTGACTTCGAAGCTGCACCGATTCGGATGGAGCAGCGAAAATTTTCCAGGGTCATCCTGCATAGTCTGACGAGCTTAGCAGGGATGGTGGACTTCCCTGGCCTGAAGCCACACTGATAAGGACCTATCAGCTTGTTTACAAATGGCTTCAGGCGTTCACATAAAACGGCAGCGAAGATCTTGTATGCGACATTAAGGAGACTTATGCCTGTTTCACAATGCTACTACACGGCCCGGCGACAGCGCAACTACAAACGCCGTAGCTGACAAATCCATATTCATTCATTGGAATCATATGGAGTAAGTCACGTAGTTCCTATGTGACTTACTCCCTATAATTCCATTGAATGAATATGGATTTGACAGCTACGGCGTTTGTAGTTGCGCTGTCGCCGCGCCGTGTAGTAGCATTGTGAAACAGGCATTATTCCTCTATAGTTGGCGCAGTCCAAGGGGTCTCCTTTTTTGTGGATCGGGCAAACAATGCTGAGACTCCATTCCTCGGGCATCCTTTCCTCTGACCATATCTTACAGATGAGCTGGTGCATGCTCCTGACCAGCTCACCCCCAGCCGCTTTGAAGAGCTCAGCAGACAGTCCATCTGCGCCAGCAGCTTTATTCGTTCCTCCCTTCTTTTAAGCTCGTAGAGCTCACGAGCCGCTCTTGTTTTTTTGCGTAGTGAGGCTTTGTATGCCTCCTGCTTTTCTGCATGAATCCTTCTACACTCGTCATCGAACCAGGTGTTTCGTCATGACGGAGCTTTAAGGCCCAGCACTTCCGTTGCTGTGCTCTTCAGGGCTTGTTTGCACAGGCTCCATTATTGCTCTACTGACTAAGTGGAGGATTGAGGTGTATCGGAGAGCTTAAGGGAGACGCGGTTGGCAAACGCACTGGCGATCTCCGGCGATAGTAGCTTTCCGATGTCATAGCTTGGGTGTTCTAACTCTACTCCGCGGTGTTCGTGTTATCTAGGCTACTACAAGATAGTGGTCTGAGTCGATGTTCGCTCCTCGGAAAGTACGAACATTGATCTGGCGACCGCCAGGTGCCTTTGTGTATATCGAGGGGGGGAAATCGAGTGCTGGCTAAAAGAAGATTTCGCACCTTGGCAAGGTCGATCAGCCTGTGTCCGTTATCGGATGTGGTGTCATGTAAGCTGTGTTTGCCGCTGATCCGTTCAAAGATGCTTTGTTTATCCAGCTTAGCGTGAAAACCTCCTAGTATGATTTTGGTATCATAACTGGGGCATTTGGAGTATGTTCTGTCTAGAAGAATATAGAAATCATCTTGAAAGGAGTCATCCTTTTCTTCCGTGGGGGCATGGACGCATATGAGGCTGATATTACAGAAATTTGCCTTGATGCAAATCGTTATGAGGCGTTCACTCACATACTGGAAGCTTAGGACTTTATGTCTCACTCCACTTCTAACAACAAATCCGCATCCAAATAGTCTCTGTCCTCTCTCCCTATAGCAGTCACCATAGTAAATGTCGCAGTTTTTCATCCGCTTTTTACCCGGTCCATTTCATCACATTTCCTGGACGGCGGTTATGTCCGCTTTATAGCGGTCTAGGGCGTCCGCAAGTTGTTCGGCCGCACGTGGTCTGTTTAGGGACCTATCATTCCACATACAGAACCGAAGCTCCTTGTTTGTGTTTTGTTTTCTTATAGGGTCGTCAACAAAGATCCGTTCCGTTTTATTATCCGAGGCTGTTTTTTGTTTCTGAGCAATCAGTGGTTTTACGGTTATGGTTTGCTAGACCATAGCCCAATCGACACTAATCCTGTTTGGTGGCGCAGGATACTCGCCATTCAGCCTCTTCCGTCAGTTATTTCCTTTTTAAGGAAATTTCCAGATGGCACCACGAGGAGGTGGAAGTAGGACCTGACTAGCAGAGCTGCAAGATGTTCGGCTGCAGAGGCTCTTAATCGCTTTTTGTCGGGCTAGCATCCATCGGCAGATGCTACCCCTACGAGGCCTTTTCTAGTCCTTCACCATCCAATCCATCCATCCTTCATCATCGTTTAGAAAAAACGAAAAATTAACTCGTACGAAGTCTCAATATGCACCAAAAATAAATCTATCCAAGATATTCAAACTTGGCCGGTTAGCCATCCTCATCGGCATTCGTCGAACGCACGACATATGTATGTATGAATTGTAGTGAACTCGTACGAAAGTTTTCTGTGCACGTGAAATCTCTGTATTCATTCTAGTAGAAACAGAAGAAGATAATGTTTTAATATGAGGTTGAACCACCTTTTGCTTTTTTTACTTCTTCCAATCTCCTCGACATGGACTCCACAACGGCTTTTTCATGTTCCTGAGATGTTTTTCCCATTCCTCAAGAAGTATAAGCTTGAGGCCATCTTACGAAGTAATACTTCGTTTCCTGATCTGTTTATCCAATTGGTCCCATAGATTTTCTATGGGATTGTGATCTGGGGAGCAAGGAGGATGATCCAGCTCTTTAGAAGTTCTATACAGTAGCCACTGTTTTACAATTTTGGCTGTATGTTTGGGGTCGTTGTCTTGTTGAAATATCCATGACTGACACAAGACCAACTTTTCAGCGCTAGGCGGAAGAATTGTCTGTAAAATTTTCAAATAATCTTCCTTTTTCATTGTATTTTCTATAAATACAAGACTGTCGACTCTCGAAGGCGCAAAACATATCCAGACCATCACAGATCCCCCTTCATGTTTGACGCTTCGTACTATATTCTGTTCCTGTAAAGCTAAGTTTCTTTCCTCCAGATTTTCGGTGGTCTCCTCTGCTTCAAAATTTCGAATTTGCTCTCATCTGAGAACAGAACATTCTTCCAAAAAGAAAAGTCCTTCTCCTTATACTTTTGCACGTGTTCAAAACGCTTCTTTTTGTCGACTACAGAGATTAGCCGCTTCTTCCATGGAACTATACCAAAATATACCTTAGCATGAAGTGTTCTGCGCACTGTACTATCACTTACACTATCTCCTTTCACTTGGCTGATTATTTAAATATTTGCCTTTTTCCTGAATTGAATATCTGTCTAACGTGCTGTTAGACTTCTTCTTATCGGGCGCTAAAATTCAGGGTGAATTTGGGCCTCAACCAAAATGCCCCTACAACTAGCACGATCTTTTGCTAGCCTTTCCCATTGCCACACACCCAGTTCGCTGACGTCCCCTTCCACCTGTGTGCGCCATCTTAAGTGCGGCCGTCCTATGTTTCTTCGTCCCTCGGAGTTGGATTCAAAGACTATTCGGGCTGGAGCTGTGGCGTCCATTTGCTCTATATGGCCCAGCCATCTTAGGCGTTGAATCCGTAGACGCCTGACTAGACTCATGTCGTTGTACAGTCCGTAAAGCTTGTGGTATATTCTCAAGAATATACAAACGCCCTTGTGGAGTCCATGCCGAGGAGATTGGAAGAAGTAATAAAAGCAAAAGGTGGTTCAACCTCATATTAAAATATTATTTTCAGATCTGTTAACTTTATATTGACGCGTGAATTCAGTGCTTATTTTGTTTTTATTGCCATAAACTTGTTAACATTATTTTGGAATGTAATACATTTAATTTTTTTGGGAGAGTACATCCAGGTCTTTTAAAATTATCCAGAAATAACAAACACCATGCACTTATCTAGATGCTATTGAACTCAAAATTCCAAAATTGTTTGTGTTAACTTTATATTGACGCTCACTGTATGCATGACGAAAAACAAAATCAATAATTGATGCCGGTAGGCCAACACCTAATTTAAAAAACCTTAAATCAAGGTACAAAAAAATGGTAAAAACACGCGTAATTTTAATGTTGAATCATATAAACAACTTGATTGGCTTTCGGGATCGGTTAAGAAAGAAAGAAAGTGTAAAGAAAAAGTGTGGAGTACTATAGGTTAAAATGATTTGATCCATTTGCATGAAAAGATCGCGAAGCACGAACTTTCTATATCGCACATACAAAATTAATGCTCTCTAATTTAATACGTTCGGAAAAACTGGAATAGAATATTCGTTTGATAACCAGAAAAAAAAAGACATCTGTACATTATTTTAATGAAAATGTGGCAAACGTACAATTCGGTTTTATTGATTTGAATTTTTATTGCGAATCATTTAAAAGTTACATTGGTTATCGCACAATTTACATAATTTGTTCAGAGATATGATTTACATGAGAAGTCTTACTACTGAGAAATATTTTATACAGTCATTAATATAAAATTTATATGAAGCAAGCATTCTGGGAAAACAACAAGAAAAACCCAATACAATTTGGTTTTAGGAGATCGCATAGCACTACCCACCAGGTTCTAAGAATATGCAATTACGTTAAAGATCAACGCTCTCTTAATAAGTCAACAGGCATGGTTCTGCTTGATATTGAAAAAGCCTTTGACTCTGTGTGACACAATGGTCTTGTCTTTAAGCTAATTGATTTCAATTTTCCACCTTTCCTATGCAAAATAATCCAGAGCTTTTTGTCTTCTCGTTCGTTCATTGTCTATGTAAATGATAGTTCGTCCGAGGTAAAATTTTTAATGCTGGTGTTCCACAGGGTTCAGTCCTTGGCGCTATTTTGTACAATATTTATACATCCGATCTGCTGAAAATTCCATTCTGCGAAACTGCTATATATGCCGATGACACTGCCATATTTTCATCGCATGAATTCGGTCCCATTATTGAGACGAATTTAAACGATGCTTTGAAGATATTAAGTTATTATTGCACGATATGGAAGATAAAACTTAACAGTGAGAAAATGCAAGCCATCTTTTTCACTCGAAAAAGGAAAACTTGCTATTTGCCCTTAAACCAATTGAAGCTAGATAATGTTCCAATTAACTGGGTTTCCTGTGTAAAATACTTAGGCATTCACCTGGACTCAAAAATCCTATTCAATCATCATCGCAGTCAACACTTCCTAACGATTATGGTACAAACATTAACCTATTAAGTCTCCTCAAAGAACCTAACCCAAACCATATCCAAAAAATTAAAACAATATTCGAAAATGTTGTAATCTAATTTAATTCTAAGTCCCAGAGCCGAAAGCCTATGCTGCTAGTTGCTCTTACCTCTGTATTAGTTACAATTTTTAGTAATTGTATTAATATTCTAATAAATAAATATTCAATCATCATATTACAAATACTCTTAACAAAGTCAACATCGGAATCAGACTCTTGTACCCTTTCATGAATAGAAGATCCCTACTTTCACTTCAAAATTAAATTATAATTCACAAGGTAATATTTCAAGCAAAAATTTTATTTGGCTGTCAGATTTGGGGGAAATGTGCTAGATATCATCTATTAAAATTTCAAAGTTTCCAAAATAAAATTTTGAAGATGATGTGTAATCTTCCACGTCATCACTCTACAAGTGATGTACACAAACGAACAAGTGTTGAATTGATCTCTGAAAGAATTATTAAACTCAACAGAGAGATGCGTCTTTGCCGATAATCTCTTAATCAATAGCGTAGCTTAGTCAGGCTTGTCGCTATACAATCATGATTTTGCCTTTTGCTTGTTGTGTATTTTTTAACTTATGTATTAACAAATGTACATACTTATCTATCTATCTATTTACTTATCTGTTTTAACTATTTATTTATGTATTTATATATTTTAATTATTTATTCTATTATTTATTTATTTAATTGTACAAAAACTAAATCATCTTTAAGAAACCAATTTACACCATTTCAGCAGTAAGATGCCATATTACGTGTCAAATCTCTGGTTAAGACAATGTGCGGTAACTCAGGTCATGCAATTTTTGTTAATTGTTTTCTGAATAAAATATCTGAATCTGAAATCTGTGGCAAAAAATAGAAGAGCTTTTGAAGTTTTAATTGATGCCACTATTTTTTTGGCTGTGCATGAGTTGTCATTCAGGGGTCACGATGAATCCAATCAATCCTTAAATAAAGGCATTTTTAAAGACTTATGTGAATATACAGCTAAATACATCCATGCACAGTTTTAAAGGGAACTTCAGCAAGTATTCAAAATGACTTAATTGAAACAGTAAGTAATGTATTGATAAAGGAGATTAAAAGAGAGATTTAAGGAACCGAATTTGTCGCAGTGCAATTTGAAGAAACTACAGACGTCTCCCAAAAAGCACAGCTTTCGTCCATAGTTCGTTATGTTAAGGAAAACGGAGAGTGTGAAGAACGTTTTTATAAATTTTTTGATGTGAGTAATGACCAAAGTGCTGATGCAATCGCAAAAGTGGTTTTAGATGTAATTGACGAACTCGATAAGGGTGCAAAACTTGTTGCTCAGACTTACGACGGTGCACCTGTAATGCCTGGTTCAATTAATGGCATGTAGGCTCAGATTAAAACCGCATACAGTCATGCTCTATTTATCCACTGTAATGCTCACGTGTTGAGGGCGCCGTGGCGCAGTGGTTAGTGTGTTGGACTCTGGCGCACGATGAGCGAGTTCGGATCCCGATAACACCAACGCCATCGAAAGTTTATTTCGCGACGTTCCACCTCGGCGGGGTACTGGGAAAAAAAACCTGCCGTAGTAAACTTGCCATGAAAAAGCTTCTCGACTCACGCCGTTCGGAATCGGCATTAAACTGTTGGTCCCTTTCACCTGTGTGAAAAAGAAATCACGCACAACATGGGTGATTGAGAGAAGCTTGACTCTGGTTCTTCATGGGCTGTAACGCCACCAACGAAGAAGAATGCTGACGTGTTAAGTCTAGTGCTTTCTAAATCAGTTCAAAGTGTTGAGGAAACAAAGCAGTTTTTTGCAATTTTAAGTAGTTTAGCATCATTTTTCTCAACATCGGCAAGGAGAGATAATTTATCAAAAGAAACGCTAAACAAACAAATCCCATCAGTTTGTAACGTGAAGTGGTCCTTCAACTCGCGGTTACTTAACTTAGTTGGAAAAGAAAGATTGAACTTAATTGGTGTTTTCGAGTACATACTTATGTAACTGATGATACAGTACACAGTTGGGGAGAAAATACTTCTGTTACTGCTCGCGGTTATTTGCACAAGCGAGTTTAAGACAATTTTTGTTTTAATTTATTTTCATCTATATTCGCTCGAACTGACGTTTTGTAAAATTTGCTCCAACAGAAATCATTAGATATTGAGAAGCTTATAAAAAAATTGCGAATTGTACCACTTCGAAATTGGTTTTAAAAAAACTGTCAATTTATACGAAAGTTTGCCGAATTAGCGTTCTAAAAACAAGGGTTATTTCAAGCAAATCCATAGTAATATATTTGAAAAAGCTTTGTTCAAAATAAGTACGCGTTAAAAGGATTTAAAATACATAGAGTTTGTACTAACTGTACAAATATAGTGACAAATTTACAGCTTACAATACCACATTCCCCAGCGAACTCTTACTTTCCCTTAAAGAGAAAGTAAAATTAGAAAATGAAGTAAAAGTAGTATATCGTTCTGAGTGTTATAAGCAAAAAACTGTGACTGAAATTGCAAACCTCATCACATCTGCTAACTTAAAGCAAACATTTTCTGAATGTTTAAGACTTTGCCATTTGATAATGACATTCCCGTCAACAACTGCAACAGCAGAAAGGAGCATTTCAACTTTAAAACGTATTAAAACTTCGAATAGAAGCACTATGGGGGAAGACCGGCTTTCTTCATTATCTTTCTTCATTGAAAAAGAATTTCTGAAATCTTTGAGGAATTGCCAAAGCTTTGATTTTGATTCGAAAGTTATAGAAGATTTTACAAAAACAATCGAAGAATCGATTTGATATATAAAAATTAAAGTTTATTATGTTTTGTATTAAGTTTTTGTTGAAGTGCCTTTGATTTATTAAGTATTTGTTACGTTTTTGTTTTTGGTCGTTTCTTTAATAATAGAAAAACATGACGTTGCTTTTTTAATTTTGATTAGAAAAAGGATAAATAGGAAGAAGGAACATTGTGGAGGTAATCGAAATTTATTGATATTTAAAAAATATCAAGTTTTCGAGAATCGCACACCCACCTTTATAACCCACACGACGCCACTGGTACCTTTACGTATGTACTTCTCATGGAGAAATTAAATAATCTTGCATTAACCAAACAACATTTGGCATCTAATACAAATGACAAAAAATAAAACTTTTCTCTTCCTAGTTCAAATGCATTCCACCGAATAAATCATGACAACATCTCCAACACCACCTCCAACTTGAGCTCAGACGGCGATGGTGTCAGCAACGGCAAATCGCACTTCACATCCCATTATTTATTGCATTCGCTGCAAACATCACCTCACATAAACACAATTCAAAAATTCATTCTTCTCCGCGTTTACGTGGACAGTGTTTGGTCGTTTTTCGAAAAAATCCATCACCTTGTCGCGTAAACAAATTGACCACCCAACAGGAGATTACCGATGGTGTGTCGTCCTCCGCCAATATCATCTGTATATTTCTGCGGCAACACATTATGAATCCCAAGGCAACGACGCAACTATTCGCGATGCGACTTACAACACATCCACCATCGAGCGACCGTTCAGCATGGAATGCAAAACTCTCTGTAGACAAAGATTGAAAAATGTCCAATTCGTGTACGCAGTGGATGAATCGCTGAGTTTTCGACTCTCTTGCGCCCGCACTTTACTTCACTTTCGGTCAGCCATCACCGCCATCGGGTACGTGCCTGATATCAGGCACGAGTCCACAGTGCATATGAAGTGTATTTCCCCACCTAGGCACCCACTGAGCCAACCGGGCTATTTGCACAAAATGAAAATGACATCCGATTATTGTAAAACGGAAAATTATGTTCCTCAAACGGGCTTTAAGCGTTAATTCGTAATTTATGTGTCACAGGGAATTGAATGCCACTCGGAATTATGGGGAATTTATCATGGACGGTCGGAGCTGGCTTACTGGCTGGCCAGCTCTGCGTACTGTACAAGTGTCACAATTCGATTGGCCACAAATTTATTGGGTTGCTGAACTCTACAACTCCGCTTGAGCGTACTGGACCCGGACACCGAAAGCCATCAAAACTCGTGCGAATTATTCGAAGAGAAAAGTTGCGTCGCGCATGCTTGGTGTGAAGCTGGCGATTGGGACCGCATGCCGTGGCATGATGGTGTGTGGACGTCGTATTTATGGTTTGGGTTTCCTTTTTCTGGCAATGTTTTCGCCCTCTATGAAATTGGTTCAATGCTACGAATTCTCCAGGTGGCAAGTGTTAATTGGATTCAATTTTAATCTGTCGATATTTGGAGTTGGTGTTTGGCCACACGGAGTGAACATTGTGGTGCATGATCTGTGGGAGTGTTGTGACTGCGCTTACTTGTCGGTCATTATTTGGTATATGCTTCCATGGCATAAAGTAACTCACACTAGTGCGTGGGTCTGCACATTCTTGGACAATTTATGAGTCAAGTACAAAGTCGCAAAATTGTTCCCAACTACAAGCAGGTTTTAAAATACAACTCATATGCAGCAATTATTGTATTGTATGGCCTGAACAGTTTTTTAATTATGAGCCCAAAGCGTTATAAAAGAACAACTCCTTTCTTCAGGAATGAAGTAATTTTTTCCGAATTGAACGTAAGCCTCGCTCGTTGATCTTTTTGAAAAATGGTTCCCACAGGTTAGGTTAGGTATATGGGTGCCCTATTGACGTAAAGTCAAGGCTCACGTAGACTACGTTGAGTCCATTGTGCCCACCTGTTTTGTTTAACCCGTTGATACCTATACATTTACTGTCGAGCTGAACCAGCCAGACGAGGATAAAAATCCTAGTATTCTGTTCAGCCCGATATTACCTACCTCTTCTAGTCCCGAAAGGAAGTATCTTCCCAGGAAAATATTCCTTTTTTGGGCTAGCGCCGGGCATTCGCACAGCAGGTGACGAACGGACTCAATTTCCTCTTCGTCCCTGCAGCTTCTACAGAAGTCATTGTAGGGCTGGCCTAGTCGAGCTGCATGATAAGATAGCATGCAATGCCCGGTGAGGGCACCGACTGCCAGTCGAATGTTCCCACGATTGAACTTCAGCAGATTTTCCGTTCTTTTCTTATCATAGACGGGCCAGGTCAATTTCGCCGTTGCGCATGTATCTAAGCGACACCATCGCTTATTGGCTTTCGCCAATAGCTCCGTCTGTATCTCCCTGTAGAGCGCACTGAGTGGTGTTTTGGCATCAGCTGAGATCTGCGCAATATTAGCACCTGATCCCACCCTAGCCAACTCGTCCGCCCTCTCGTTTCCGGAGATATTCATATGACCAGGTACCCAGCAAAGGGTCACCTCATTTACATTGGATATCTCTTCTAACTTCTCCTTACAGATTTTGACGAGTTTGGATCTTATCCATGCTGCCTGCAGAGCCTTAATGGCTGCCTGGCTGTCAACATAGATGCTGATCCTTTTTCCTGTGATATTCTCTTTGCTGATCAGGTCCGCCGCTTGCTTGATAGCGAAGACCTCAGCTTGGAAGACACTGCATCCATCATCTAGCCTGTAGGAGCGATGCATATCCCGAGACTCAAAGTAGACTCCGGCACCTGTGCCAACATCCATTTTGGATCCGTCGGTGTAGAGTGCCAGTTCACTTTCCGTGCGTACCATGTCACCGGTCCATTCCTCCCTGGAGGGAATTCTAATAGAGAATCTCCTCTCCCAGGAAGGAAGTCGGGTGACATAGTCCGTTACGGTTCTGAATCTCGAAACGGCCCATCGATCCAAGACTGATGCATGTCCATGAGGACTCTTTTTCCAGAGACCTAATTCCTGTAATCTTAGCGCAGTTCTGGTTGCGACGCTCTCGCAGTACAAGTCCAGGGGTGGGAGGCTCAGCATGACTTCAAGGGCCGCCGTTGGTGTGGACTTCATAGATCCCGTCACCGCCAGACAGCCCGCCCTTTGAACCTTTGACACACTCTGAAGATGACACTTTTTCTCAAGCGCTTTCCACCAGACAACCGAGCCATAGACTAGGATAGGTCTTACTACCGCAGTGTATAACCAATGTACTAACCTCGGTTTGAGGCCCCATGTCTTTCCAAAGGCTACCTTGCACGAATATAGTGCCACATAGGCCTTTTTGATTCTTTCCTCAATATTTTCTCTCCAACTAAGTTTGGAGTCCAGGATTGTGCCCAGATATTTCGCAGATTGTCCAGGGATCAGATCTATACCATTCATACGGGGGTAGGTGTATCTTGGTACAGATCTTCTCCTTGTAAAGAGTACTACCTCTGTTTTCGCCGGATTTACTCCCAGGCCTCGCCCCTTGACCCAGCTATCCACTAACATCAGTGCATAGCTTAGTCTATCGCTGAGGACCTGCGTAAATTTTCCAGAGACTAAAATGGCAATGTCATCGGCGTAGGCCGTAACATTAAAACCCTCCGTCTCCAGAATCTTGACCATTCCGTCGACCACAAGGAGCCATAGGAGGGGTGACAGAACGCCACCTTGTGGTGTGCCTTTATTTACCCTCACCCTTCCGCATGCTCCCCCTATCGTCGAATTTACTATACGAGTACCCAGCATTTGCCCAATCCACCTGCATACACCCGGGTTTATTTGGGCCATATGAAGGCTGGACACTATTGCCTCGGTACTCACGTTGTTAAAGGCACCCTCAATGTCCAGGAAAGCACCTAGAGTGAATTCCTTGATACTGAGCGATTTTTCTATCGCAGAGACTACCCTATGCAGAGCAGTATCCACCGACTTTCCCCTTATGTACGCATTATGTGATTGTGACAGATAACCGTCCCCAATCTCTTCTCTTACGTACAAATCTATTATTCGCTCCAGCGTTTTCATCAGGAAGGACGACAGACTAATAGGCCTGAAGTCCTTTGCAGTAGTGTGGCTGACTTTACCCGATTTGGGTATGAAAACCACCCTAACTTCCCTCCACGCTTGAGGAACATATCCCATCCTGAGGCACCAGGAGTAGATGCGCTCCAGCCATGGAAGAATGACTTCGCATGACTCCTGCAACATGATCGGAAAGATCCCATCCATTCCCGGTGCCTTGTAGGGGTCAAAAGATTTGATTGCCCACAGGATCTTATTCCCCGTAACAATCTTATCGACTGTCTCATGCTCAATACATTCCCTTGGCAACGTGTCCGCTGAATTGAAGATTCCTGCATCCTCGCAGCCAGGGAAATGACCTTTCAATAGTGAATCAAGCACGCTCTCGTTTGAGTCTGTCCAGCTACCATCAGATCTCTTTATAGAGGACATCTGTGTGGGAGCTTTTGCAAGGACCTTCCTCAGACGAGCTGCACCCGTACATGATTCAATAGAGCCGCAGAAGCTTCTCCAAGAGTCCTTCTTGGCGAATCTAATTTCTTTTTTGAGTCGCTTAACATTATCTCTATAGGTTGACCATTCAATGGCCCCCTCCTTTGCCAGGTTCCAACTGAGCCTAGAGATACGAAGCCGCTCTGCTATTTTAGCATTCCACCATGGTGGGTGGTTTCTTTTACTGGGTCGTCTGGTAGGACATGCCTTCTCAAATGACCGATTTAGCTTGCTGGTAAGGTTCAGTACCATCTCATCGATGTCTTCCGTGGAGTCGGGGTTCCCATCCGGAAGCCGGTTGAGGGTCCCACCCAGCTCCGCGTTAAACCTCTGCCAGTTCGCCTTCCGGGGATTCCGAAACACTTTCCTATCCGGCTTACGGACATTCAAGTCGAAGAGGATCCAACAGTGATCAGAAAGTGATGCTTTGTCAGATACTCTCCAGTTCGAGATCTCCGCAGTACCATTATCATTTATAAGCGTTATGTCTAAGACTTCCCTTCTGTTACTAGTAATAAATGTTGGTGAATCACCCCTATTACATATAACTAGGTTAGTACTAAGGACAAAACTGAACAAAGCCTCACCCCTACTATTGGTATTAGAGCTACCCCAAGTAGTGTGATGGGCGTTAGCATCACACCCTACGACTAAGTTCTTCTTACCTTGTTCGGCCATTGCGATCAATGACCTTGTTTCTCTAGAGGGGACGTCCGTGCCTTCGTCGTACGGTAGGTAAACCGAAGCCATCGTTAGTTCACCCTCCTTTCCCGTAACCTCCACCACCGTCTGGTCACCCGAGCTGAAATTAGTTAACATTAGTACGTGGAGATCTTTGCTAGCAACGATACAAGTTCTAACCTTGCCTTCGCTGCTGTTATAAAAGAGGCTGTATTTCGATGACCCTAATCCCTTAACCCGATTATGGAGGATCCATGGTTCTTGGATCAGGGCCACATCAAGCTGCTCCTTGTTCATGAGCAGCATAAGATTGGCTGATGCGGCCTTACTGTGATGCAGGTTTATTTGCACTACTTTCATTTTTAGTAGCACTTTCCTTCACCACAGCTGCCGTACCGCCAGGCTGCGCCTTCTTCATGAGTCTCACAGGAAACTCACCAGCCCCGAAGAATAGGCGCATATGCCTCTCTTTTTTCATCGCTTCCGGCGGATCCTCGATAACAAAGATTATGCTTTTTGTGCCGTCTTCGTTGCTCTCAATTGCTACTACTTCCCAGTCATCCATAGGGACCGCTGGGTTTTGTGCCTTTAGAAAGCCGAGGATCTCGCTTTTCTCAAATTCCATTTCCGGTACGCTCATCTTGGCTTTAGGCCTCTCTGGTACCTCGTCCAAGGGGACTGCCTTTAGTGCAGCCCCCTCCCACAGTTTGAAGGTGGGTACAACCTTCTTCGCAAAGTCATGTGATAGCTGGTCCTTGCAGTCCAGCCTACTCACACCTCGCCTCCAGTTAGTGAGACCAAACGTTGGCGCAGTTTTCCCAGCATTCCCTCGAATGTGGTCGAAGATCGCTCTAGCCAAAGCCTTCTCGATCATCTTCCCCTGTTCGAAGGTATACTGGCCACTCGGCCTGCCGGAATCTATCACAGCTAGCTGTAAAGCATTCCGAGCAGCCCCTCCGAACTGCACTGCCGTGTTGACCTTCACTCTTTTTGATGGATTTCCGGCTTCCTCTTGGGATCTTACCCTCTTCGCCTTGAAATCCTCTCTTTTCTTGGGAGCTGGCACGTTTTCTGGTTTGCCCTTACCAGTCTTATCGACCGCGTTAGGGGCCACCTTAGTAGAACCTGCCTTAGCGGCTACAGTCCTTCCCGTGCCCTTGGTTTTCAGGTTCTCACCTTCGCCTAGGGTCTGGGTGCAGCTAGAACCCGCCTTATCGGCTTCGGTTCCACCTGGCCCAGCCCTCCGCTCCCTTTTCTTGGGGGGATTTATGGTCTTTTTATCCCCCTTGCCTTCTCTGGCTTTTTTGCCGGATGTGCCCTTGTCAGCCCTTGGTCTCGTTAGGACATCTTTGGCAATCACCTCTTCTGCCCAAGCGAGCTTCTCCTTCTCCATATCGGAGAGCAGGGGTCTGCCCTTTTCCTCAAGCAAGCGCTTAAGGTGTACAGCTTTTTTGTACTCCTTAAGCCTCAGCTTTCCTTGGGTTAATTTCTTAGGTTTCTTGGCATCCTTTCTCCGTGTTAAACCTTCTTGGGCTGTCTCTTCAGAATCAGCGAGTAATTCCTCCTCTAATTCCTTGGAGATGACCTCGTCTAACACGCTGGATCCCCTAGGTTTGGCTTCTTCCTCTCTGTCACTGACCACAGCAAGTAGTGCGTCTGCCACCGACTCGAGAGAGAGCTCTTCCTCTTTACTTTCTTTTTGTGTTTTTGTTTTGTTTAAATTTGAAATTTTGTACCCACGAGTACGGCCGGAAATATGGGTCCACTCCGACAGAGCCGCCGAATATCGGAGTAAGGCATTTGAATACCTTAGGCCTCGCCTGTGCACCTAAGGGAGCTCGTTAGCGGTTGGAAATAAACCCTCCAACCTTTCATCCTTCGGCACGGTTTTAAGAAGCTCACACCACCACTGGAGTAGGGTTGACTATCTCTTGGTTCCCGGCCCGGAACCCATGTCGTTGACAAGGCTTCCCTGGCCAGTGTAAGCCCCAGCACCACGGCAAGGTGGATAGTCCCGCTGGGGATTCCCACAGGTAGATGACGTAAGTTACTAAAAGCCGAGAAAGTTTTCTGGCATATGTCCCCACTTATATGAGGTGTGGCCATTAGGTAGGTAGGTAGGTAGGATCGTAGCTCGTAGCCTTCCCAGAAATGAGAGGGACACACATAGGCAAGGGAGTCCCGTTGTGCAGCTACTAGGGGGCTTAGCCCCCCTATTCGTGGAACCATTTTGTGCTTCTTAAGATGTTAAGAAGATCAGATATGGATATCTTGCTGAAACTCTCTAAGTTCGTTAAGGAAGTAAGAGCCTAGGTACCGTTTCCTGATGGTTCAGAATGCCGGGCAAGTGCAGAGAAGGTGGTGAATGGATTCTACCTCCTCCTCGCCTAGACAGCTTCTGCAGAAATCATTCGGAACTATACCTAGTTTTTGCGCGTGACCTCCGATAAGGCAGTGTCCGGTGATGACACCTATAACTTTGTAGATGTCAGCTCTTTTTAGGGAGATTATACTCCTTGTCCGTTGACTGTTGAGCCGTGGCCAGATTTGCCTGGTGATGACGCAGGTATGTTCCTGATTCCATCTCCGATTCGTCTCGGCCCTGGCGGTTAAGTTAAATGGTTGTTTTCCCTCACAAGCCGCGATTGATTGTAGCGTCGTTCCCTGTTTGGCGAGTGTGTCGGCTATTTCATTCCCTGGAATGTCGCTGTGCCCTGGTATGGTATGTTGAACTGTTCGGCCATCTTGCTAAGAGATAGGCGACAGTCGAAACTAGTTTTTGATGTGTACACATAGGACTCCAACGAATTTAAGCCTGCTTGGCTATCCGTGAGAATGCGGATATTCGTAGTGGATATCACGTTCCACTTCAGCAAGGACAAAGCCTCTTTTATCGCCAACAGTTCCGCAGAAGAGCTTTTAGAGCTTTATTCAGCTTAAATTGTTTGCAGAAGACTCCACTACCCACCCCGTCCATGGTTTTAGACCCGTCAGTGTAAAAGTCTACGCAGTAACTGCGGGGTTGAGTTTTTCCAAGACCGTGGTGGGTTACTGCCATGGTTGTCCTGTTGTTCAGGATGGAGGAGTGGCCAGTGACATAGCTCGTCCAATTCGAGTTGGCTTTTAGTCCAATGGCCGTGTGTGTGGCAATTCGCTTGCCGAAAATATCGAGTGGTGCAAGGTCGAGTATCGTGTTAAGCACAGTCGTTGGGGTGGACTTGAAGGCCGCGGTAATGCACATACACGCCTACCTTTGTACCTTCTCGAGTTGTCTGTGGTATGTTGTCTTGTCCAGTGCGGTCCAACAGACTATCACTTCATACATTAGTATGGGTCTAACGACCGTGATGTAGAGCCATTGGGTGGTCTTGGGGTTGAATCCCCATTTTTCCCCTATGGCTTTCTTGCATGTGTAGAGAGCTACTGTTGCCTTTTTAGCTCTATCGATTGTGTTGCTCTTCCAGGTTAATTTCCTGTCTAGTATAATGCCAAGGAATTTGGCATTGGAGGAATAGTATAATCTGGTACCAAGCAAAGTGATAGGACAGTGTTCCAGGATCTTATGCTTTTTGGAGAATAGCATGAGCTCCGCTTTCTGGGGATTCACCCTGAGCCGGTTGCTATGCGCCCATTTGCAAAGGATTGAGAATGCCATTTGCATACCGTCATTCAATGTGGATAGGTATTTACATGAGATTGAAATGGCAACGTCATCAGCGTAGGCAATAACGTCCAGGCCTTCCTTCTCCAATCTAATTAGTAGTTCGTTTATAAGTACATTCCAGAGAAGACGTGAGAGAACCCCTCCTTGCAGGCTTCCCCTGGTAACTACTCTGGTGCATACTTGGCTTTCCCCTTCGGAGACAGTCTCGCGTGTTAATAATAACTCACTGATCAGCTCTATCAGAGTCCTCTCCACATTTAGCTTTTCTAGCCCTTCTATTATTGCTTTCGGAGTGACGTTGTTAAAGGCGCCCTCTATGTCAAGGAAGGATGTTATAGAATATTCCTTAAGATGGATTGATCTTTCGATTTTCCACACTAGTGTATGCAAGGCTGCTTCGACAGATCTCCCCTTACAGTAGGCGTCCCGTGCCTTTAAAATTAGGGACGAATCCAAGTTGTGGCGTATGTGTAAGCCTTTCCAAAGTTTTTAGTGCAAAGGATGATAGACAAATAGGTCTTAGATCCTTGGGGGAAGTGTGAGAATTCCTGCCGTCCTTTTGGGTGAAAAGCACTTTTGCGCACTTCCGCTTATCTGGAATGTGACTCCAAGCTAGGCATCCTTAAAATATAATCTCTAGCCATGGTATAGTCCATTCCATAGTTTGTGTGAGGTCGATAGGGAAAATTCCATCCGGATCTGGGGATTTGTAGGGCTTGCAGCTTTTTAACGCCCGTATAATTTTCTCTCTGGGGATGATATGATCGCACTTTCCCACTGTCGCGGAGGAGAAAAGCGTTCCTCGCGAATGCACTGAGTCTTGCGATTCATAGCAGCCTGGAAAGTGCGTGTTAAGGAGAAGACTTAGAGTTTCTTCCTCAGACGTTGTCCAAACTCCGTTTGTTGTAAGGCAGCTCGGGAATTGTGGGTCTTTCGAGAGTATTTTCCTCAGTCTGTAGGCGTCTGAAATTTTCTGCATATTGTTACAGAAGAGTTTCCAGGATAGCCTTTTTATTTTTCCTCACAATTTGCTTGTGCACTCTGAGTGAACCTTTGTATAGACTCCAATCCCTTTCGCTTCTTGTACTCTTTGCTTTATTGAAGAGTTTTCGACAGTTCTTGCGGAACTTGCTTAGATCTGTGTTCCACCAAGAAGGGTAAGAGTTTTTTCCTGAATTATGGATTGCGCAGTTGTTGACCCGTGCATTGCCCAAAGTAGTTGTTATGATATCGACCATATTGTCTATATCTACCGTGGTACGTGGGGCATCAGGGGTCCTGTTTACTATAGAATTGCCAACGAAGGCTCTATAGTGCTCCCAATCAATCCTTCTTGGGTTGCATGATGAGTCAATTGGGGTTGGGACCGTAACAGCTAGGTTGAAAACCAGGTATCGATGATCAGAGAAAGAGTGTTCCTCAGAGACCTTCCATTCTCTTATTCTATTAGCGAGATAGGGGATGCTAGAGTTAAGTCTAATACCTCCCTTCGATTTTTAGTAATAAATGTGGGTACATGAACCTTGTTACATATGTTAAGGTTAGAGGTAAGAATGTATTCAATAAGCCACCCAAATGGTGTGATGGGCATTCGCATCCGCACCAATGAGGAGCAAAGCTTGATGTTCTGACGAGTCCCTCACCAGTCTTTTCATCTCGTCCAAAGGAATGGACTCTTCTTGCGCCATGTAAGTAGCGGCTATCCATAGCTGGTCCTCGGCTGATTCTATGGCAATCACTGTGGTGTCAGGACAGCTGTAAATTGGAAGAAGGTAAACGTTTAGAGATTTCTTTGCAAGTATGCAAGTCCGTGGCTTACCTTCTTTTTGTGAAGTAAATAGGCTGTCGGCTGGAGTTCCTAATCTTGTGTTCATATACCCAAGGTTCTTGGATGTCTATGGATGTCTATGTCTTCTTCTCCTTTGTCCACCCTGAGGAGAAGATTCGCGGTTGCCGCTTTCGAGTGATAGAGGTTAATCTGAAATAATCTCAGCATCATGGCTGTTATCAATTCGATTAGCCTCCACCACGGTGGTATCGAGGTCTTCCAGATCTAAGTCCAGAAGATCGTCTTCCATCGGCGAGCTAGTGGAATATTCTTCGCTTCCGGAATGGAGCAATGACTCCTGGTCTTTATTGACCAGGGATGTTGCTGGGATTTCAGCTTCAATGGGCAATTAAGTACCGAGAGTTTGTAAGCAAAAAATAAGCAAATTAAACTTGTCGCAACATTTTATTATCGACCTTCACAATACAACGATTCCACGATTCGAAGCACGTTCGGTAATCTTCCGAATTTAACTCGTTCAGCCCCATGACTTTGACCTTCTCCACACCGCCATGATGAGTTCCCTTGAGGTATGATCCCATCTTGGAGCATAAAAAAAACATCGCAGAGGATGCGGCAAAGTTGAAATGTTTTTTTTTTCCAAAAACTCTTGCACAATCAACGAGGAATAGACTGGTGCATTGTCGTGGTGCAAGATCCAGCCATCTTGGCGAGTTCGAGTCGTACAGCTTCTTCAGAAGGCCAACATATAATTATATCCAATCCTGGTCGCGTGGATCAACATTTCTTTCAGTCGCGACTTTGATATCCTCGCTTTCGTAGACCACTCCCCACCTTTTTCCATCCATTGTTGACTTTGTCTACGAGTCACGGCAATTTTTGAAGGATTTGCGAGAGTTTTTCATCAGAGTTAACTAGAAATCGCACCACAACACGTAATATGAGTCATTCATTTTAAAAAACATGTTTTTTTTTTTTTTCGAAAAATGCGAACAACACACAAACGCTGTCTTCTTCAGCCTCGGATGAAATCTGAAAGATCGGGCCCCCCTTTCTAGACAGATGTTGGTGAACGACCGGAACTTAATTGCTACACCACCGTACATATATCGGCTTCTTATAAAGGTCTTTTATGAAGGGTGAAGTTTGACAACGGATTTCATGTTCAATACGCTCTTGCAACCGGAAAGTTAAATTTGTGCACCCGCAAGAACAAAACGCTAGTTTATTGGCAGTATTTTGTAATGCTTATATTCTTGTAGAGCCCGAATTGTTTGGGGGCTATTGCTGTAAACTTTCGCATGAAGTAAGGACAGGTGACCAAGGATCAAGATTACAAGGAAAAATGACCCTCACTTTCTCTATTGAAGCTCTATCCGGGTATGGAGTCTTTTATTATTGAACAGTTGCAGTTGTGATACCAAAAATCATTCGGCAATACACAACAGCAAGTTGTTGTCTCTCCCGTTAAAAAGACATTGACAAAAATTCGTTTGGGCAAAAAATGGCACACCCCACTGCCGTTTGGACAGTGTAATCGTTTTCAATGCCATTCCTTAAGATTTCCGAGTGTTCAGTTCTCATGTTTTGTTGAAAACGCTATGAAAAGGTGCTTCGTCAGTTCGTAAAAACTCTCAGCATGGTTAGCTTAGAAACTGATTTCAGTCTTGTAAGAATGAAATTCAGGGGGAGGGAGCTAGCAAAAAGAGCAAAGAAGTTGATCGCGTTTAACATGGCAAACGCCAGCTTCGATCTCTGCCCCTGCTCAATCCAAGTTGACACACAGCGTGCGCGTGGTCCTCCCTGGATAGCTATCCTGGCACGCGCCAGGTTCCTGGGGAAAGAGGAACCTGGCCCTCCAGGTTGGGGGTTGTGCTTAGGGGTAACATCCCTATCACGTAAAAACCTACTTGTTCCGAAACGACAACAAGCCTCGGATACGAACGGCTACAAAGCTGACGACTGCACCTGGAATGTGAGGTCCCTTAACAGACCGGGTGCAGGCGATGAATTGGAACAAACTCTCAACTGCTATAAAGCAGATATAACCGCACTCCAAGAAGTGCGATGGGATGGACCAGGAAAAAGACAGATGAAAAACTGCGACATCTACTACGGGAACTGCTACAAGGAGAACAGCGCATATTCAGGTGCGGATTTGTTATTCGAGGAAGACTCCGACAAAAAGTCTTAAGCTTCCGGGATATAAGCGAACGGCTCATAACAATCCGCAACAAAGCTAAATTTGGAAACATTAGCTTAATATGCGCTCGCGCCCCAACGGAAGAAAAGGACGATCGACTCAAAGAAGAATTCTACGACCTCCTAGACAGAACATATGCCCAATGCCCCAGATACGACACAAAACCTCCACGTAACTCGTAACCTCCTTGTAGCAAGCACGCGATTCCCCAGGCAAAACGAGCCATTCATAATGGACGCGCACTATCTATGGTCCCGTTTGTTCAAACGGTTTATGGAGGAGAAGATATAACGAAGAACTGTACGGGTTGTACAGCGACATAGGCCTGGTATGACGTCTACGGATACAGCATCTAAGGTGGCTAGACCATGTAGAGCGAATGGAAAATACAGCTCCGACCCGAAGAGTTTTCGAATCCACCCCGAAAGGAAAGTGCGGCAGAGGACAGCCGCATCGACGGTGGCGCACGCAGGTTTAAGGGGACCTTAACCATTTAGCCGTGCGGCGCTGGAAACAGCTGGCCAAAGACCGTGCCAGCTGCAGACGCTTGTTGGTTGAGGCCCAAGTTCACCACGCACTTTAGCGCCTCCTAAATAAGTAAGTAAGTAAGTGGGCTGTATTTATCGAGGGCGCCGTGGCGCAGTGGCTAGTGTGTTGGCCTTTGACGCCGATGACACGGGATCGAATCCCTTTCACGTATGGGAAATATAAATCACAAACAACATGGGTGATTGAAAGAAGCTTGGCTCTTGCCTTCATGGGCTACAACGCCACCAACCCAGTCTTTGGCGACATCTACTACGGGAACTGCTACAAGGAGAACAAACAGCGCATATTCAGGTGCGGATTTGTTATTCGAGGAAGACTCCGACAAAAAGTCTTAAGCTTCCGAGATATAAGCGAACGCCTCATAACAATAATATGCGCTCACGCCCCAACGGAAGAAAAGGACGATAGACTCAAAGAAGAATTCTACGATCTCCTAGACAGAACATATGCCCAATGTCCCAGCTACGACACAAAAATAGTCCTAGGAGATTTGAATGCAAAACTGGGCAAGGAGGACATATTTGAGTCGATCATAGGAAAGCATAGCCTCCATAACACCACATCCGACAACGGATTAAGGCTAATCGATTTCCTAGCGGGGCATAACCTCCTTGTAGCAAGCACACGATTCCCCCATCTCAACATCCACAAGGGTACCTGGCGGTCTTGTGATCAATCGACCACCAACCAGATTGATCATATTGCGATCGACGCCAGACACTCCTCCTGTATTCTCGACGTACGAACCTTCCGAGGGGCCAACATCGACTCGGACCACTACCTTGTTGTAGCCAAGGTACGAATGAGGATATCAAGAATGCATAGGAGTCGAGTAGGACTACGTAAGTTTGACGTTGGAACAATCGCAAGAGACTGCCAGAATCTTTGCTGATCGTGTCTCCTCAAAGCTCTCTCAAAATCAACAAGAGGCACATAAAGCCATGCTGCAACGACGGACGAGAGCTGCTCGCGAAATCTATGAGCAGAAGAGAAGAGAGGAACACACGCTTCTCAGAAGAAAGAAGAGAGAGCACGGAAAGCGTGAGATCGAGGCGATGGAGAGATGCTTCCGCAGGAATGACGCCCGTAAGTTTTACAACAAGGTAAAACGAACATGCCATGGCTACAAAGCCAGAGTGGCGGCCTGCAGGGATGAAAATGGAGAACTGGTAGTAGAGTCGCAGTCGATGCTGAGGATTTGGAAAGACCACTTCTGCAGACTGTATAACGGCGATGATAGACAAGATACCGCTGTCAGGCAGAACGAGCCATTCACAATGGACCACGAAGTAACAGAATTCAGTCCACCCGACCTAGACGAAGTCAAAATAGCGATATCAAGACTTAAGTCTAATAAAGCCGCGGGCGCAGACGGCCTGTCTGCTGAACTTCTTAAGGCGGCTGGAGTTGAGCTGGTAAGGTGCATGCACCATCTCATCTGCAAGGTATGGTCGGAGGAAAGCATGCCCGACGAATGGAATCTCAGCATCGTTTGCCCGGTCCATAAGAAAGGAGACCCCTATAACTGCGCCAACTATAGGGAAATAAGTCTCCTTAACATCTCATATAAGATCTTCTCTGCCGTATTGTGTGAACGCCTGAAACCGTTTGTGGATAACCTGAGCGGCTCTTATCAGTGTGGTTTCAGGCCAGGTAAGTCCACAATAGACCAAATATTTACGCTACGGCAGATCTTGGAGAAGACCCAGGAATACCAAATCGACACTCACCACCTCTTCGTCGATTTCAAGGCCGCGTATGACAGCGTATATAGAGACGAGCTGTACAAAGCCATGTCTAGTTTTAACATTCTGTCAAACTCGTCCGACTGTGCAGGATGACGATGGAGAATTCTCGCTGCTCCATTAAGGTCGGTAATGAGCAAACCGAGACCTTTGATGTCAAAAAAGGATTTAGGCAGGGCGACGCGCTGTCGTGCAACTTTTTCAACATCGTGCTTAAAAAGATCGTGCAAGAGTCACTGGCCAACACAAGAGGTACGATTTATATCAAGTCTACGCAATTGCTTGCGTACGCCGACGATATTGACGTAATTGGACGAAAACAGCAGGACGTCAATGAGGCTTTCGTGAGCATTGAGGTAGAAGTGGCTAAGATGGGTCTCAAGGTTAATGAGGGTAAAACCAAATATCTGCTTCATCTAAAAGAGACGGACAACACCGACGTATTGGCCAGAACGTCACCATGGGCGGATATAACTTTGAAGTGGTCAAGGAATTCGTCTACCTTGGCTCACTGATGACCAGCGACAACAACACCAGCGCTGAGATAAAACGCAGAATCACTCTTGCCAACCGCTGTTTCTTTGGGCTCAAGAGGCAATTGAGAAGTAGGGCCCTCTCGCGGAAATCCAAGGTGACACTATATGAGACCTTAATCATCCCAGTCCTTCTTTACGGCGCAGAGGCGTCCTTAACAAAAGCGGATGAAGATGCCCTTGGTCGTTTCGAGAGGAAAATTCTGCGTACTATCTACGATCCCGTTTGTTTAAACGGTGTATGGAGGAGAAGATATAACGAAGAACTGTACGGGTTGTACAGCGACATCGGCCTGGTACGACGTCTACGGATACAGCGTCTAAGGTGGCTAGGCCATGTAGAGCGCATGGAAGATACAGCTCCGACCCGAAAAGACTTCGAATCCTCTCCGGAAGGAAGGCGCGGCAGAGGACGGCCGCATCAGCGGTGGCGCACGCAGGTGGAAGGGGACCTCAACCAACTGGGCGTGCGGCACTGGAAACAGCTGGCCAAAGACCGTGCCGGCTGGAGACGCTTGTTGGTTGAGGCCCAGGTTCAGCACGGACTGTAGCGCCACCTAAGTAAGTAAGTAAGCATTTAATTTTTGTAAAGACAAACGGAAAGAATTTGTTTGTTGTCCAATGCAGTTTGGAATTTAAACTCGTTTACTTATTTGATATATGTATAATTGATTTTATTAACTGGCTTGACTAAATCATAAAAAATGAAACAGCATGTTCCAACACAGATACAAACAAAACTAGTGGATAAATTAAAATCAACTTGCCTTCATATATATATATATATTTATATTCATATCTTTCTCTTAATATGTGTATATTATTCTTATATATAATCTACTTTAGTTTCGTTAAATTTTGATGTGTTACTTTCTTTATATCTTACAGCCTTATACTAGGTTCTTTTTACTAATTAATATATACATACAAAATCTGTGCTTTTGTTTCTTTTTACATTGAAATAGCCTTACGAATACATAGACATAATATACAGGGAAAAATATCTTGTTTTCCTAATCCTATTGTCTGTAGTACATAGAGCAAATTTTTTCCTAAGTGATTTACAAGATCTGAAGTTGCAAATTTACAAGATATAAGAAAGATGTTTTATCTTTTTTTTTTTGTTTTCGTTAGGAAGTAAAGCAATTTTTCATATAATTTGTATCCGTTTATTTACAGAAATGTGTTGGGGTGGATAACTGTGCATATAAACCGTATAAAAAATAAAACAAATTAAGAATACAACAAAAAAAAAAAAAAAACAGCTTCTTAACAAACATCTAATTTGCGATATTATAGGAAGTTTTGGTATCATTTCATTTTGACCTCATTGGCTTTTATTATTTTTTTTATTTGCGTATTAGAAGATGAGATTGTGGTATACGAGTAGATATTTCCTAAGGTATGCTCCCAACATGGATATTTTTGTGCAAATAATTAATTAAGCTTATAAGAAAAAAATCTGCTTAAGTGCCGGATTTTACCAAAGTACTTTCGTACTTTTTTCAGTCGAAGGTTTTTACACCAAGCAGCAACTACTTTTTAAGCAGATTTATATATCTTAAATTGAAGAGTAGAGGATAATGGTGAATTCATTCAACTGCATTGCTGTTTGTCCTTGAAGACATCATATTAAAACATTGACTACCTAATCTAATTAAAAAAATATATGTATATGAACTTCATACAGGTTTACCCAAACACGCTTAGTGTAAGTGGAATATCGTTAAAAAGATATTCGATATTGAAGACGATTAAATCTTACAGAAAATGCTTATCTATTATAGAAAGAATGCTGGCCAACAATTAAAAAATCGGTAAAACCGCGGTAACGCGAGAACTGGAACTTTCATAGAACGCCAGATCACAAAAGTTCAAATTTATAGGTTAGCTTAGTTGTAAATTTTATGAATGCTCTTACCATACAATCCCCGACTTTGGAAGTCGATCGAAATAAGTTGGATACCTATTAAGGCCCGGTGCATACATGCGGTTTTTTGACGCACGGTGACGCCGCGGCACCGCATTTGCGTCTTACAGTACTCACAAATAAATTGAGTGTTGCACACGCACTTCCGGCGACGCTGCATCACCGTGCGTTATTCTTGCGGGCAAAAAAACTCGCAAGTTTCTGCGGGACCACAACGTCACCGCAAACGCACTTGCGTTTTCCAGTAAATTGTTTTGTGCACACATGCGTCATTTTATCGCGTATTGATTTCAATTTAATAAAAAAAAAAGAATTGTTATATAATTAATTATATTAAGTAATTATTTATGGAGGAGATACAAAATTATTTTATCACCACTGATAATTCTTTTTGGGTCTTGTTTCAACATGGGACATATCCCCAAATCTGGAGGGCGATGTTAAATAGCCGTATTATATCAGCCCCATGCGGTGACAGTATCGGCAGCTAAAGGGCGTTCACAAGGAGGAGTCCTTTCACCTCTTCCCTGGTCGATAGTCATGGATGACCTACTACGCAAGCTAACCACTCGTGGCTACGAGGACATCAGATATGCTGATAACCTAGTGGTTATTGCTGCTGCCTGTGAGCGCATGCAGCTCGCGCTTCAGTTTATCTCTGACTGGTGTGGCAGAGAGGATTTATCGATTAACCCAAATAAGTCAAAGAGGAGCAGGGTATGGATAATCTCATATGTGTATCCTCAGACTTGATTTTTGGTAAAACTTTAACTGCCAACTCATAAAAAGATTTTACACTCATTCAAAAATAGTTAAAAAAAATGTTCAGAATTTTCTCTATAAAAAAAAATCCTTTTGTTAGCGGATGGTCAACAAAAGGATGTACCCAATAACGTGGTTTCTTTTTAAAATCATAGTTTTTATGCATTAGGTAAGAGAAAATTACTCGTTTCTTTTTGTAAACCTTCCAGCTGCAAGCTGAACGTAAACTGCAGGTTGATATCTGCGGGAAAATTCCGCATGTGGGCACTGAACAATTGTGTCACCGCAGCGGGCGGTTTCACACACAAGGAGATCGCAATTTGTGCCTTCCTCGATATTGAGAGGGCCTTTTATAATACTGGCTATGATTCGATCACCGCTGCATTATCCTGCAGGGGTGTATACCATCCCACTAATCACTGGATTAGGGCGATGCTAAATAGCCGTATTATATCATCCCCATGCGGAGAGGTCTCAGTGACAGTATCGGCAGCTAAAGGGCGTCCACAAGAAGGAGTCCTTTCACCCCTTCTCTGGTCGATAGTCATTGATGACCTACTACGCAAACTAACCACTCGTGGCTACGAGGACATCGGATATGCTGATGACCTAGTGGTCATTGCAGTTTATCTCTGACTGGTGTGGCAGGGAGGATTTATCGATTAACCCAATAAAGACAATCTTAGTACCGTTTACGAAAAGGAGAAAGGTATGGACAATCTCATATGTGTATCCTGGTACTTGATTTTTGGTGAAACTATAACTGCCAACTCCTCAAAAGATTTTACACTCATTCGAAAATAGTCAAAAAAATTTTCAAAATTTTCCCCCTTTAAAATAATCCTTTCGTTAGCCGATGGTCAACAAAAGGATGTACCATCGTATGCGCTAGGTATGCGAAAATTACTCGTTTCTTTTTGTAAACCTCCATTGCTGCAAGCCGAACGCAACCTGCAGATTGGGACCTGCGGGAAAATTCCGCATGTGTGCACTGAACAATTGCGTCACCGCAGCGGTACCGTAGCGTCACCGTGCGTCAAAAAATCGCATGTGTGCACGGGGCCTAAGAGTTATACTTGTTTGGTTAAGTAAACTTTTGTTTCCCATATTCTTCGCATCAGTGATAAAACCTAACTGCCCTCAATATCGCACTGAAGATGGCTTTAGCATTTTGGATTTACAGTACACGCGTGATACATCATTATACATGTTTCCACACTGTTTTGCCACCAAGGGCTCTCTGGTATCTCAAGACGAATTACAAATGCACATGGGATGGTCTACATAACTTTTCGACTAAAAATAAGTTTGCCTTGGCGGTGTTACAGTCAATGATGGACTAGAGCCAAGCTTCCATGGGATTCATTTTTAACACAGGTGAAAGGGACCTACAGTTTAATGCACAAGTTTAATCTTATACGCCTATGTTATTTTGTGACAAAAAAGAGGAAAATCGTGCAAATGTTAAATATATGCAATAAGCAATAACTGACTTTGAAGGTTCGGTTTTCCTAACGACAGGTCGACAAATACATGTCAATTCTGATCCAAATTCCCTAACAAAAACAAAAGACGTCAATTAATTAAAGAAAGGCATTCATTTATTATGTCTTTATACTGTTTTAAATGTATAAATGGGAAACCAAGTGAGCAACCTAAATCCTATCGCCCTATCAGTCTGACTTCGTTCTTTCTAAAAACAATGGAAAACCAGATACCTCTGCATCCCAACCAGTATGCATATCGCAAAGAGCGATCTATCGATAATGCACTACACCACTTGGTGACGCACATTGAAAATAGTTTCATACAAAAGGAGATCGCAATCTGCGCCTTCCTCGATATAGAGGGAGCTTTCGATAATACTGGCTATGATTCGATCACCACTGCACTATCCTGCAGGGGTGTAGACCATCCCACTAATCACTGGATCAGGGCGATGCTAAATAGCCGTATTATATCAGCCACATGCGGAGAGGTCACAGTGACAGTATCGGCGGTTAGAGGATGCCCACAAGGGGGAGTCCTCTCACCACTGCTTTGGTCGATAGTCATCGACGATCTACTATGCAAGCTAACCACTCGGGGCTATGAGGTCATCGGATATGCTGATGACCTAGTAGTCATTGTTACGGGCAAGTGCGAGATCACTGCCTGTGAGCGCATGCAGCTTGCGCTCCAATTTATCTCTGACTGGTGTGGCAGAGAGGGTTTATCTTTTAACCCAAATAAGACGATCTTAGTCCCATTTACAAAGAGGAGAAAGGTACAACCCTGCTCAATCTTACTAAATGGCACACGCATAGGATTTTCAGAGGAAGTAAAGTATCTAGGTATTAACCTAGACCGTAGACTCAACTGGAACTCCAATATGAGAAATAAGCTCATGAAAGCGACTAAGGCCATGTGGGCCTGTCGACGCACCTACGGTAAAACCTGGGGACATAAACCTAAGGTAGTCCACTGGCTATATACCGCGATAGTTAGACCTATCGTCACCTACGGGTCCACCGTATGGTGGTCAAGAGTTGAGCAAAAAACTACAATTGTTGAGCTTCAACGCCTTCAGAGACTAGCGTGTCTCGGCATCACAGGCACTATGCCAACCTGCCCCACGGCAGCCCAAGAAGCACTCATTGGACTCGCTCCACTGCACCTTTTTATCAAAAAGGTGGCATTACGCAGTGCAATCAGAATCCTCTGCTCGGGAACAAATATGCCATGTAAACCCGCAGGCCACATGTCCATATTACAACACCTTCCCGAGCTGGATATGATTACTACAGTCTCGGACGCACTGCCACACACCTTCACCATTGACAAGAGATTTGAGATATTGATTACTACAGTCTCGGACGCACTGCCACACACCTTCACCATTGACAAGAGATTTGAGATATTGATCCCAAACCGCTCAGCACAGTGATCCCCTGCTAAATGTCAAAGGCCTTAGGTGGTACACGGATGGCTCCAAGATGGCTTCCGGCGTTGGCGCCGGCATCTTTGGACCAAATCGCAAAATCTCGAAGGCACTGGGAATAAGTCCCAGCATCTTCCAAGCAGAGCTGCATGCCATCCTAACATGCGTAAATCTAAATCTTGAGACTGGCATCAGAGGAGTAACCATCAACATACTCTCTGATAGCCAAGCAGCGCTAAAAGCGCTGGGTTCGTACAGCACGAACTCAAAAACCGTCAAGGAATGCCATGACGCCCTACAAGACCTCACCAAAAGAAACAGTGTTAAACTTTGGTGGGTGCCAGGCCATAAAGGTATCAAGGGCAATGAAATTGCCGACCAACTTGCCAGGAAGGGCTCCAGTGACAAGTATATAGGTCCGGAACCATTCTGCGGCATTCCCGCGTCTAAGATAAATTACTTCTTAGACAAGTGGGAAAAATTACAACACCTATCCTTTTGGAACGGCGTTCGGGGACTCTGTCAATCTAAACGACCTATACGACCCCTGAACAAGCACCCTATTGGGACACTGCGGTCTGAGATATCATTTAAACAAAATTAGCCTCTCGTCTGAAACTGAGTGTCGGCTCTGTCTTGAGGACGATGAGACGGCAGAACACATACTGTGTGAGTGTGATGCTCTCTGCCATCTTAGGAAGCGTATCCTTCTCAGTGAAGTTATGACTCCTGAGGGGATCACCCTGGCTCCTACGAGAAGCATTCTCAACTTCATTGTGGAGGTGGAGAGGCTACTCGGCTAAATCGGCTAGCAGGCACAATAGATCTGCAAAGGTCGCAGTGCCGCATTGCTATTGATAGCACTAGCCCTATATATAAAAAAAAAAAAAATGCTGTTTTAAAAAAACCAAAACAACTCAAGCGAATGAGAAATATCATTTGATATGGCCTGAAATTAACCTTCAGAACTCTGCTCCCACATTAAGCAAATTACCTTCATATATCAATTAAAAACAAGTCAGTTAGGGAAAAACAAAAGCCCAATGAAAACCATTTTTCACTGTTTGCGCACAAATCACCTAATTATCGTCGCACGCGCGAATAAGTTTCTCGCAAATCGCAGAATTAATAATCGTGTCCACTTGACCTCAAATCCGTTGACCGCAATCCAGTGTGCATACATTTCGAACAACACAACCACACAAATTAAAATTGAAAAATCACGCAAGAATAACAATTTATTTCATCCAAATAATAATTTTCTATTTTTATTCTCATGAGCGTCTCTCTCACAGATAAAAATTAAACGAAACTTAAAAATAATCTTGCACATAATTATTCTGTTTCCTCTCTCGAAAAATAAAAAATAAATCTTAGAGATAAAATAAAAACATGTAATGTGCACGAAATTTGTAAAAAAAAAATCTATATACAGAAAAGATGTGTACTAAATCAATTATCTTTGAGATAAATGAAGGAATATATAGTAAAAATAAAAGATTGCGATTAAAATACAAACTATGTGTGAAAAATATAAGAAATTTAGTATTTTTAATAAAAAAGATTGCCACTAATTGATTATTTTAAAATGTAAACCCAATGACACAGAGTATTTTGTGTATGTTAAAAAAATAAATTAAGTAATTTCAGTGCCATACAAGCTAGTTTTGGTTTTCTTTTTGTTAAAAAAAAAAAATAATTATCGTTTAACGATCTTGAATAATTTGATAAAAGAAAAGCTAAAATTTGGACCGGAAGTCAACAATTCGAAGCCTCTAAATTAATATTTTCTTTATATTGTTATTTTTGTTGGTTGCTTTTTAAATAAAAATTAAAAGAAGTCTAGTATTGAATATTTTTTTTTTTTTTTTTTAATTAACTAAAATCAAAATTTGGTGTCACCTGTGTGTTTCATTATTTCTGTTTTTTAATTTGATTGCTAAGTAAAGATAATTTATTTACAGAAAATAAAAATAAAAACAAAATCAGAATATTTGTGTTTTTATGGTTTTGTGTGCATTGCTCTTTCACTCTTTCTCAACCAAAAATGTGTACATTAAAAATAACTAAAATACATACATACATTTATACCACCCTAACTACGAAATTATCCTAAACTTTTTTTTTGTATCTTTTTTAATAATTAATTTAATAATTATTTTTTTTTTGCTTTTGTCTGTAGCCCTACTTGACATCCACATTTTGAGGAACTTCACTGATATCGATTAGACTCGGTGGCGATGGCATTCTACCGTTGTCATTACTATGTTTACCTCCCAAACAACCGCTAGACGGCGTTGCTGTAGTCGCTGTTGACGAATTCGACAATGACATATCGATATCACTACTGGTTAAGTGATGATGTTGATGCATGTTGGTGTTTCCATGATAATTGCCGCCGATGACATTTGCGCTATCAACGGACATTGCAGCTGCAGCTGCAGCTGCCATCATTGCAGCACTATCGTAGTAATTGGACAGTGTTGTGGGTACCATTGCGGCCAGAGGTGAGTTGCGACGCATTGCCGATGTGGCGAGCGCAGATGATGTTAAAGATGGGGTCATCATTGTTGAGGTTCCAGTTGGCGTTGATGTTGTTGATACTTGCCCCAAGAATACTCCTCCAACGCCAGTGCCATCAGCCGCAGCATTAGCACAGGCAGCTGCTGCAGCAGCAACGGCTGTGGTGGCGGATGATCAAGTTGTTGTCAATTGTCGCCACATTGTGTGTCACATCGATGGTAGGTAGGGCCACGAAAAACTGTTCCCGGACAATAGCATATCACGAATCAGTGTTTCGATGGGCGTTTTCCCGACTAGACGTACAAAAAACAATTGTTCAATGACCTGAAAATGAAAAATAAAAAAAGTAAAAAATAAAAAATCTGGCCAGGTAGTGAGTGACAGGTGACGATAAAAAAAATCATATGTAAGATATCCCTTCGGGTAGGGGTTAAAATATACACGAGGTAAGGCATGCCTCTCTAACGGAGCATCCGGATACCTGGCGACCTCCGGATCAGCGAGCCCAATCTGTCTACTGCGGATCACTGGACAGACGGACCACCCTTTCTCCGCTACTCGTGGGAACATTATGGATTCAAATAAATTTAACATTTTAGGCCCTTTTCAAAAAAGTAAAAGGATACCAAGATCCCCACCGACGGGATCAACGATAAAATCGTGTGACGCTAAATCGTCAGAACCGGCAGTTCCGGTCAACGAACAAACTTCGACCAAATTACAAAGCCTCGAAGAAGAAAACTGCAGCCTACGTACTAGATTACATAACACGTACATAGCTACTTTGCGCCGAACTAAAGAAGGAGCTAGATATGCTTAAATCGCGAATTGCGACCATGTCAGTTTTGCCTCCTACCCGTCCGGATAACACAAGTTATCACACGGACGAAGAAGAACTGAGTCGTGAAACGGACTGGATATTTAGAGGAAAACGAGCGGGCAAAAAACGGAAGGCGGAGTCATCGCCCGAAGTTATACGCACCGAAGAACGCGATTCAATAGCAGTCTCAAACGGCGAAAAACTAAGACCTAAGTTAGCACCTGATACGTGCAGCGATCAAATTTCTAAGCAAATAAAATCGAAGCAACCCTCACCGCCACTGATAAATGTGTTTGGATTCGCGGATTATTATAAATTGCGCGCAATGTTACAATCACTACCATCCAGTGATTATCGATAAATGCCGCGAAATAATGACACGTGGACTATTAAAGTCAATGAACCGGATAGCTATCGTCTCGTTTCTCAAAAGCTTAACGCAGAGAAAGTGCAATGGTACACGTACGAAAATAAGTTTGACCGACCAATCCGTGTAGTAGCTCGGGGTCTGCACCCCTCTTGCAAAAAGGAAGACGTCATCGCGGACCTGAAAGCCAAAGGTTTCAAAATAACAGATGCGGTAAACATTCTCGCGCGTGAAAAGAATCAGATAAGATCCCTTATTCAGACTAATGTTCGAAAAAACCGAAGATCGAGAGAAAATCTACGGCATCAAAACGATCTTAGATATTGTCGTTAAAATCGAACCACCTCGACAGAATAGGGCGTTAATTCCTCAGAGCAAGCGCTGCCAAGGTTTTAACCATACGCAAACCTATTGCAAGAGAGATCCACGCTGCGTAAAGTGCGCCGGTCAATATTTAACCCAAGAGTGTACCGTTTCGAGGCAATCAGCTGCAAGGTAAAAGCACCCGGCTTATTATCGGGGATGTGAAGAAACGAAAGAACTTCATAGACGGCAGGATAAGTCACAAACTACGAAAACAAAAGCTCCTGATCTGGCGAAAGCGAAGAGTCGCGAAATAAACTACAAAAAAGCTGAGGTTTCGAAACCGATTCGCCAAACAAAGGAAAATAAAGCTCAATTGGCTGTATCGCGAACCAGCCAGAAGACACTGACAAATAAAAAACCGCTACATCAGGTTCAAAAACATATGCCCAAATTACGGCGCCCTACGAAAAATTAGACCCCATGGCAAACGTTTTGTCAATTATTCTTGCGAAGCTTAAAGAACAAAGCCAAACGAATCAACTTATTTTCGAGCGACTACTTAACCTCGAAAGACCTAACGGTCACCAACACAAATATTAAAATATGACTAAAATGTTAAAAATTCTATCTTAGAACGCAAATGGAGTTATAAACAAATGAACTTGACATTTTCGTTCGTGAAAATAATATTGACATATGCTTGAATTCTGAAACTCACCTGATGATGCAGTCGCGTATAAATCTAAAAGGCTACTGTGCCTACGACGCATTTCATCCATCCTTCGCCCTTGTTCATAAAAGAGAATATTGACCACTCCCCCGAAATCAGTAAAGAACTTGAAACGATGCAAATGGGTACGGTACGTGTTAGAAATAAAAACTACTCTTTCAATATTTCATCAATTTATTGCCAACCGCGTTTCAGCTTGGATAAAAGCGAATTTTTAAGTTTGTTTAACTCTCTTGGGCTGATCTTTATTATTGGTGGTGACTTTAATGCTAAACATACCTTTTGGGGCTCACGATATAACTCGCAAAAAGGTAAATCACTCTACCAACGGGAAAACCGACGTACTGGCCGTCAGATGTCGCAAAAACTCCCGATTCTTTATCACGAAGGGAATCAGTGCAAGCTTTCCTCAGACCATTCTCCAGTTAAACTAACGATGAGCGCAGCTCTAATTAAAATTCAAAGACCACCTAGACTAACTAGTAGGAGAACTTACTGGGAAAGATTCAGAAATTACGTTGAAGAAAGCACTGAACTCAGAGTACTGCTAAGAACATCCTATGAATTAGAAGTCGAAGCTGATCGTTTTGTCCAAGCAGTGCGATATGCGGCGTCGAAGAGTACTCCACACCAAGATCGAATTCCGGTCAGTCAAAAGGTATCCTACCCGCCTGAAATAAACCAAATGGTGAACGAAAAACGGAAAGTGCGGAAGCGATGGCAACAAACTCGCGCGCCGCTGGATAAAACGAGATTAAACCACTTGTGTAATTAGCTCAAAAGGGCAATTAAAGACTACAAGAGTGAACGTATCGGCATTTATCTAGAAAACTTGACTTCAGAGATAGAATCAAATTACTCTCTCTGGAGAGCTGTAAAAAGTGGTGAAAAGCCGCAAATCAAGGCACCACCAATAAGAAAAGGTCGACGCGAATGGGCTAAGGAAGATAAGGAAAAAGCAGACACCTTCGCCGGTTACCTAGAGGATACTTTTAAGCCCATCCAGGGCCAACCGGTCCAGGATAACGACAATCGCTCGAATACAGAAACGGACTATCGACTATACCAGCAGCCACGCCCTCGGAACTTAAAAAAGTATTAAAATCGTTAAAGTCGAACAAATCTCCTGGTTACGACTTAATCACGGGAGAAATTCAGAAATTCTTTAAGCATTGCCGAAGAAAGCACTTCTTAGAACATGTACCAAGCCAATGGAAAGTCGCAGAAGTTATCATGGTTCCGAAACCCGGGAGAACGTCGACTGAAGTTACGTCGTATAGACCGGTTTATCTTCTACCGATCATCTCCAAAGTATTCGAGAGAATTCTACTTAATCGACTTAAGCCAATTACTGAAGGTCTCTTACCGGATCATCAGTTTGGTTTCGAATAACTGATGTAATTGAAAAAGCGCTAGAACAAAAGTTAATTTGTTCAACCGTTTTTCTTGACATCTCACAAGCCTTTGATAAAGTATGGCACAAAGGCTTGGAGTACAAACTACGACCTGTTCTACCAGAACAGCTATATAATATTCTAAGATCCTACCTATCACAGACTCTTCCGTATTAAATACGGAAATGAATATTCCGAGCTAAAGGCGATAACGGCCGGTGTACCGCAGGGTAGTGTTTTAGGCCCGCTATTGTACTTACTTTATACTCGTGATATACCACAGACAGAAGGCACTGTGTTAGCAACGTTTGCCGATGACACTGCCATCCTGGCAAAAGGTAAAACGGTTGAAGAAGCAAATGTCAAACTACAGTATGCTGTAGATCGTGTAAGTAATTGGACAAAGGTTTGTCGGATCGAGCTCAATGAAACCAAATCTGTTCACGTTGACTTTGCCTACAGAAAAATAAATGACTTACCAGTTTTCATAAACGATGCGCAAATTCCGTTCGCAAACGAGGCGAAGTATCTCGGAATGACACTTGATGCGAAATTAAAATGGAAAACTCACGTTAAGAAAAAACGTGGAGAACTCGAACTGAAATCGGGAATTGTACTGGCTATTAGGAAAGTATTCCAAGCTCAGTATTTATATCAAACTGCTTATATATAAGCAAATGCTAAAACCTATATGGACTTATGGTATACAACTATGGGGTTGTACTAAGAAGAGTAATGCTGAGATCCTGCAGATTTTTCAAAACAAAGTTGTTGCGTACAAATACCCACCAAAAACCTTTTCCGCTCCATCCCTCCCTCTCCCGTATTTCAACCCATCATTTTGGTCCGTTGCTCTCTTTTGAGGGTGGCCTCGGTGCATACGCGGATCAGGAGGATCTTGCGGTATCGTCGTCCGACTCGCTTGAGGGGGCAACAAAGCAGGTAAGACCGGATGGACGGTCCGAAAGCAGGGACGGACGGTCCCCGACGCCGACAGCATGGACGGACGGTCGCCAACACTGACAGCCGGGACGGACGGTCCCAAACGCCGACAACAGGGACGGACGGTCCCAAACGCCGACAACAGGGACGGACGGTCCCCATCGAGACCACGACAAGGGCGAAGGCCCCACCCTAACTAAATAATTGTTTGAGCCAAAGAAGAATGTCACCCCCAATCAGTAAAGTGTCGTCTACAAGCAAATGAATGTTGAAACCCCAAAAGAATCGTGAACCCAATGAGTAAATTGTTGTCTCGCCCCTATATGTTCAAAGAGGAAAAAAACATTGTAAATACTTGAATTGTGAGCGGGTAGCTCGACATCCGGCAAGGGCTTCGATACTTACAAGTCCCTCGAAGACAAAGGAGTGCTTGAGTGCACCTAATCACCGGGTTATTCGAGGGAGACGTTTAATTTTATAACTTTTAGTACAACCGGGGTGGTGAATGCTTCCGTTACCCAAGACAACAACCTCTTCCAACCGGAGCTGAATGGAGTGAGTGTGGAGGCTATTGGAACTCTGGAGGTGATTCCCTTTGTTCCGATAGCCAAATGGACTGGGGCGAATTCTCACACACCACCTTAGGCTTCAACCGCCAAAAGGACAGGGCGGGCGAGAAAGCCAGTAGTTTATCTTAATTAAAGAAAAAAAGGAAATAGAGAATCCTAAAAATTATACAGCAAATAAGTGTGAAGAGAAATCACCCGATTGGATTAAACTCGCCAGACCCGGGAGTTTAATCCAAAATAAAGATGGCCGAATTCGCCCCAAATGTGTGTGTGTGGCGTGTGTGCGAACCGGTTGGAGGGGTAGACGGGAAGGTAACCCGTGAAAACAAAGGCAATTGGAGAAGAACCGTGCAAGTGACAAGACGGTTGGTGCGTGGACAGTGGCCACCATCTGAGGAAAAAAAAGTAGAGAACAAAGGAAACCGAGAAAAAAAAAGGCAGAGCAACATAAGAAAGGAAGGGAAGAAAAAAAAACCCGTGGAACATAAAAGGCGTGAAGCGGAGGCAGGAAGCATAAAAAAGGAAGAGTAGCCGAAGTATTCACCAGTCCCCGGGAAGTATTCCTTTCACATATTTAATTTGTTTTTTTTTTCACTCCCCTCGAATTACCCCCCTAATCCCCAACCCCTGACAAACTTACCCGTTTTGGGAATCGCGTCTCCCATTACGGATGCCGAGCACCCCGCATTCATTAAGATATAAAACCCAAAATAAAGTGTCCCCCCCCCATTTCTAAACGAATCTGGTCGTTTCCTTTTTAGTTTTCGTAGTTTTCACAAAACTACGTGGCGCCCTATATCTCCCGACCACCGAATCCCCGAACCCATCCCCCAGGAGCTAGCCGTGTGCGCACTGAACGCGCGCACCCCAGCTGTTGTGTCAATCTGACACAACAAATTTGGCGCCCAACGTGGGGCAATTGTTAATACGCCGTGGTATCTGCGAAATGAGGATATCCACAGAGATCTAGGAATCGTAACAGTCGCCAATGCAGCTAGAGATTTTGCTCGTAGACACAAACGAAGACTAGAAGAACTCGCTAATAACGCTGTACTTCCAATTTTAGATGAAGATAATCTATTACGCCGTCTACAAAGAACCAAACCCTTCGATTTAGCGCGATACTAAATAAATAATTACTCGTGTGAACTGGCGAGCTCTGCAGGAACCATCGCTGGAAGGTGACCTGCCACATTTTAACTTATGTATCGTTTTTTTTTTTTCTTCTTTTCTCCTCTGATGTGAATAAAAAGATACTGGATGAGTTCAAGAGCTCAGTTGTAGTCTAACACTAAAAATACGTTTGAAGGGAGGTGTTTTTTAGTGAGTAGGAATCTCACACTAATATGAGCACACGCTGTCGGTCCTCATAGTGTCTTTTGAAGATTTTCACCTGCCCTCGCAAAAAAAATATGTAAGATATTGTAACTCTGTGAGCATTAACTTACTTGTGACGAAACAGTTCTCAGTGATGGCAATCTCAGCAGGAGCTTTCCGAATCTCGTTGGTTGATTGGGATATTGCGTTCGACAGTACTCTTCGAGGGCGCACTGTGATTTTTCTTGCAACGATTCGATGTGTGTTACATCAGATAGACCGCATGCGTCTGTAAACCAAAGAAGAAAGATGGTTGCCATTTGAGTAAGGCTATATATGTATATAGGTGCAACTAACAAGTCCTTGTCAATTAGATGCTTTTTTTCGATCCCATACTCTTATAACTTCACTATAATTTGACCATCGAAAAGACTCTAATTGAGGAAGACCTGTTTATATTATCTAAATCAATTTAATTTTGCACTTAGTGTTAGTGTTGTTGATGTTGTGTACCTACTCTGTATTGTGCGTTCTTGTGCAAGGTGATTTTTGGTAGCATTAAAAATGTACATATGTATCTTCCTGGAATAATTATTACTAAGCTATTAAGCGAACGAATCAAGACTTATGATACGAACTCTTGGTGATATGAAACATTTGTACTAGAAATCAGTCTCAATCTTACTACTGCAGTTAAAGGAGCTTAATATTTCAAAATAAGAGTTTTAAGGGTTCTTGTAACAATTTTACAAAAATTCCTTAGGCACGAACGAGAAAAATTTTTTTTTTAGTCATGTGAGTAATATTTATTGGAGCGAAGCTCCTTAACACTTCGAAAATGTATTTCGTTGACAGACTACTCCTCCTAAACGCTTTGATAGATTTTGACAAAATTAGACATGTCAATAGAAGACATCGAGGGGAAGGTCAGAATCAAAAATCGGACATACCATCGAGGAATAATCACCGAAAACGTGTCCCCCATAGACTTAACATTAGAAATCATGCGCATCCGCATTTTGATAATAAAACAACGCAGAAGGCTTTAAGCGATTTTAACCAAACTTGGGCCTACGCTAGCTGGTGGTCATCGATAGACCATCTGTTTTCGATGACCACTAGCTAGCGTAGGCCCAATGGACGAATTAACATAGAACCACAATTCTTTTTACAATCGATAAAGAAACTCAGTTACCATCTTTTAAGGGTCCGCTAAACATCTAAGTTTTTGTAATGCATTACTGTCACCGTATACATATCAGAAGATACTACTTTGCTTAGATTATGATTGCTCACGCGCACTGATAAAATAATAAACGGAGTTTTAAAATGGATCGCTTCGCTCCAACTTGGATGCCCTGCGACCCACCTAGTTTAAAATATACTTAGGCGAAATTATTGTTACTCCGTGAGACAGGGATAGTAGTGCCGTCCTCTGGATGACTAGAACCTTATTTCTATATTACTCGTACTTATCCTAGGAATGAAGCGCTACACAAAAGTGATAGAGATACATAGTTAACTAACTATTTTCTTCTATGTAGTGCTGAACCGCGTATGGCTGGAGTTTCTGGGTAAATTATTTTTCTATTGTTGTTTAATGCTTATGTTCCCTAAAAGCAGAGTACAGGCTACCCAAGTATCAGCTTAGAGTTTGGATGGCATCACATACTGCTAGACAATACAGCACTTAAATAAGCTTAATAAACGATAATCGCTAATAGGCGATGTGCTACGAACTCGGCAATCAGTGATCACACATGTCAAATCATTTGTTGGTGTATTTACAACAATTTCCACTTGATCTTGACTGTCGATAAACAAACAGCATTCTTAACCTATAAGTTCATGCCAAATTATGTCCACTTCCGCCATTGGAATTCTAAACGCAATAGAGTAGTTACACACGTGCCAATATTAAAAATTGATGGCGTTTTAACGTAACACCAAAACAAGATTGTCCCTCAGCATACTAGTTAATTAATTGTTTTCGTCCTCCTTTAGAGTTTTTATCAGTCAAGCAATAATTTATAATTTTTTTCACACACACCCTCAACAGCAATATTTCGATAACGAGCAGACTTCTTATCAGTACATATACATATATATATATATATATATATATATATATATATATATATATATATATATATATATATATATACATGTTTGTAAATTACGGCTACTGAATCTGTGCATCATAAACACGATTCGCCATGGTTGACTTTCACAATCGAGATACTCGAATTCTGAACCAAGGCGTAGATTCATGGTGGACTCTAGCCCCATGCAATCGGACGAACGAAGACCAAACAAAAAGAAATACATTGTTGTTTTATGACAATTTTATTTACTTTTTATTTTCTGTCACTTAAGATGCATGTATTCTTGGTGGTTATATGTATCCCTTTGGGTTATTTGGTGTTGTAAGCGAAAGTATTTTTAGTAAACTGACGTAAGACGGCTGCCCCATTGGCAGATTGTTTAATTGATTTGAATTGAAATTTGTTTTGGACTGGTGTTGATGAATTCGCTTCAGCCTGGGGAGCCGATGGAGATGAACATTTTCTCGATTAGAGCAATTGACTCATTCATTTGTTACCATGCTATAATCGGATAGTTTACATAAGATGAATGCAAAGCACAATTTAGCTCACTGATCTACTGATCTAGGATCATAGATAGTTGGTGAGAGGGTATCCAGATCGTACAAGTTTTTGACGTTATTCACTCAATCCTTAGTCCTCAAAACCAAAAACTAGTATTCAATTTAAAATCATCTCCTATTTATAAGAACTGTACCTATGAAGCTGGATGCACTCAGAAAATCGAATGGTACCTTTACTGAGTCTAAAGCTTAAACTATTAGTTTACTGTTTGAGACTCATTTCCCGGAAAGTCAGATCGACATCGGCTCGTTGCACACTCCTTTAAGGAAAACTGCAACTGGAACGATGAAAACAACTCGGCGTAGCTGGTATGTATATTGCGTCGCGCGTGGTTACGACTGAAGCTATTGAATTTGCTGTGGCATCCTTCGTTGGCTTCAAATCGCCGGGCACCGACGGGATATATCCTGTTATGCTGCAAAAAGGTATAAGGCAGCTGCTTCCTACTCTGAAGAGAATTTTCACTGCTAGTCTAGCACTTGCTCACATACCCATTCCTTGGCGCGCAGTGAAAGTGGTCTTCATTCCCAAAATAGGACAAGAGGACTACTCACTTGCCAAAAGCTTCAGACCAATTAGTCTAACATCCTTCCTGCTGAAAAGCATGGAAAGACTGGTAGGGTTGCACGTGCACAAAGTTGCCCTTCGAATGCACCCTCTTTCGGAGATGCAACATGCTTACCAGCGCGGAGACTGCGCTTCAGAATCTAGTTGGGAGAATTGAATGCGCGCTCGAAAGGAAAGAGTACGCGCTGGGCATTTTCATCGACATTGAGGGAGCTTTTGATAACGCAACTTTTGACAGCTTGTGCAACGCTGCCAGACATCATGGCGCAGATGAAGCAATGGTCCTATGGATCAAAGCAATGCTCATGCACAGGACATTGGCCGCTGATGCAGGCTTCGACCAGTATGTCAAATCCCATATGGGGGCTGCCCATAAGGTGGCATCCTGTCTCCGCTGTTATGGTGCATGGTGGTCGATTCTCTGCTTGATGCTCTCAGTGCCACAATGGCATAGATTCCGCCCAGGCCTATGCGGATGATGTCGCCATTCTTTCTGTCGGCTCATGTTTAGCGACTGTCCGTCTCAAAGCACAGGCGGCGCTAAATGTGATCGATGATTGGTGTACTTGAAATGGGCTGTCAGTCAATCCTCTTAAGACCGATGTCGTTCTCTTTACGACAAGGAGGAAAAATACTGACATGACTCAGCTGGTACTAAAAGGCACTTCCATCCCGATATCAAAGGAGGCTAAGTATCTAGGAGTCATCTTAGAAAGCAAACTTCTTTGGTCGAAGCATGTTGAGTCAAAAACCACCAAAACGTTGTCAGCTTTCTGGCAATGCAATGGGGCTTTTGGCAAAACATGGGGTTTATCACCGGCAAAGGTCCCCTGGATCCACACGGCAACGATAAGACCTGTAATCTCATATGCATCGGTTGTCTGGTGGAACATACTAAAACAGAAACACGTCGTAGCTTCTTTCACCAAACTCCAAAGAACGGTTTGTCTCAGCTGCACGGGGGCCTTCCCCAGCACGTCGGGCGCTGCTCTAGATGTTTGATGAGCCTTCCATCTCTTGATATATTTATCAGAGGGTGTGCTTTGAAAGCCCTGTTTCGTCTGAAGAGAAATGGCTTTTGGTATAACTGCCATAGGAATAACGGCGTGCTCACTCAAGAATTGTCCTGCGACCCCTGTCTCATGGACAAGCCTTTTGACGCACTGACACCCGTTATTCTACTGCGCCGTAATTTCACAGTCGAGTTTCCATGGCGTCAGGATTGGCTATGGATGGATACTGAACCTGGAATAGATAGTCTTCGCATTTTCACGGATGGCTCCAGGTCTGGGCGGGGGTCCGGTGCTGGGGTCTTCTTTGAGCGCGAAAACATCCGACTGCACTTCTCCTTAGGAAAATATGCGTCTTCCAATCAGAGATATACGCAATCCTAACGGCCATGCACTATGTTGTGAAGCACAGGTGGAAAGGGGAAAGCATATGCGTCTGTAGTGACAGCCAAGCTGCACTAAAAGCTGTGTGTAACCCCTTAACTAGCTCCAAATTAATGCTTGAGCTCAAGTCCTTCCGGAACAAAGTCGACAGACTAAATTCATTAAGGCTTGTATGGGTTCCAGGCCGCTCTGGGAACTCACCAGAATGGGTTCAGAGGAGAGCTTCTCAGGACCTGAACCCGCTCTAAGACTACCTGCGTCCACGGTAAATTCCTACATTAACGATTGTGTATTAATACACACAACCGTAGATGGAGGGATTTTCCAGGTTGCAGGATGACTATGCGCGTATGTCCTGATGTCCGCAAAAAATGTGCAGCATTCCTCCTGTCTTTAAGGAGAGTCGACTGCAGAAGACTTGTGGGAGTTATCACGGGCCATTACACTCTTGCGAAGCATCTCCACGTGCTCGGCATGTGAGACGCCTACCTGTGTCGCATGTGGCGAAGAGGACGATGACACTGCAGAGCATTTCCTCTGTGACTGCCCCGCCTTTGCTCGCGCACGGTGGCGCACCCTTGGAGCCGACGTGGTGTGTGCCAAATCCATTAGCTCTTCATCACTGAAGCTCCTTCAAAGTTTTCTCCGGAAAACGGGAAAATACAGTAATGTAAGTTGTCTGTCTGGAGTACACGTCTGAGTGCTCCAGCGGATAGCAGAAGCCTTCAACAAAAAAAAAAAAAATAATATGAAGGTGGGACAGACAAATTTGTTAAAATTGTTGATGTAAAGGTTAAACATATCGTCTACTAAATGATAATACTCATACACCCACAATATATATAGAAATCCCAGCGCACATTTAGATTGATATCTGTTTACTTTAGACTCTCGATAGAATTCAAACAGCAGCATGATAGTAAGATAATCACAGTCAATGCAAAAGTCAAAGAACATTGTAGGAGTTAACCCTGTCATGAAAACGAGCATTCCACACCTGCCAAAAGGAATAAGATCTATCTGAAATGTTTGCAGTGTACAAAAAGCTGCTAGAAAATGATAAACAAAGGATTAACCATAAATGGCCCCAAAAACATGATAAAACATTCTTATCATTGGGAATTTATTGCAAAAACACTTGTGAGTAACAATCGCCATGGAATTGGCAAAACTCTCAGATCTTCCGTCGGTCGGCCTTATAATAAAAGAATAGCAGCGCAGATGTAAGCTCTCCGCAAACATTCTAGAGTGGAAAACTGACATCTTTACGAATTTATGTTTTCTTGCACCATCACTGAGCATTCATGATATCGAAACATTCAAGATTTATTGATGAGTGCTTTCGAATTAATAATAATTTTATCACCAACTTGTGTATTTTTCTATTTGTATTTGTTTCACTCAATATTTCACATCAAGTTCGGTGGGCAGCTGTACAAAAAGATAGAGAAAAAGATTTTCACTTATTTTTCAAACTAACCAAAGGCGAGTATACACACATATGTACATATGCGAACAAATTATTTTGCATATACATTATGTATGTACAATGGCATAACTATACTATCTGAGGCCCGTGGCCAATTTTTGTGGATGGGGCCTTCCGGCGTCCCAGTAAAAAATAGTTAGAATTTAATTTTAATAAACCACTGATGTACGTAGTTACCCAAAACTATTAATAATATCATGCGCATTTTAGTTAAATATCTAATAAGGGTGGCAAAGGACTAACAAAGGCCTCGTAGGGGTAGCATCTATCCGACTGATGCTGGCCTGCTAAAAAGCGAGAAGAGCCACCACAGTCGAACATCTTGCGGCACTGTTAGTAAGTCCTATCCCCACCTCCTCGCGGTGCCATCTGGGGATTTCCTATGGAAATTGCAGACGGGGAAGGGCTAATAGCGAGCCTCCTGCACCAAAAAACAGGATTAGCTGGTTGGGCTACGGCCTAGTAAGCCGTAACCGTAAAAAAAACCACAAACTCCGAGACAACCACAAGCCTCGGATACAACGGGCCGCTATAAAGCGGACATAACCGCCATCTAACCATAGGGAGAGAAGACAACGATTGCTCAGATGCGGATTTGTTGTTCGAGGTGGACTAGGGCAAAAAGTCCTAAGCTTCCGGCATGTGAACGAACACCTCATAACAATCCGTATCAAGGCTACATTATTTAACATCAGCCTGATCTGCGTCCACGCCCCCACGGAAGACAAGGATGACTCCACCAAAGATAAGTTCTACGATCTCCTAGACAGAACGTATGCCCAATGTCCCAGCTAAGACATCAAAATTGTACTAGGAGACTTCAATGCTAAGCTGGGTAAGGAAAGCATCTTTGAACGAGTCATCGGCAAACATACACGACACCACCTCCGATAACGGACAGAGGCTGATTAATCTTGCTACGGGGCGAAATCTCCCTCTAGCCAGTACGCGCTTCCCGCACCTCGATATACGCAAGGCCACCTGGCGGTCTTTTGATCAAGCGACTACCAACCAGATTGATCACATCGCGATCGACGTCAGACACTCCTCGGACATCGACTCGGACCACTATCTTGTAGTAGCTAAGATGTGCTTACTGATATCACGAACGCAGCAGAGTAGATCAAAAATACAAAATTATGACGTCGGAAAGCTACTATCGCCAGAAACCACTCATGCTTTTACCGATCCCGTCTCCCTTAAGCTCTCCAATACACCTCAATCCTCCACGCTATCAATAGAACAGCAGTGGAGCCTTTGCAAACAAGCCCTGAAAAGCTCTGCATCCGAAGTTTTGGGTTTCAAGGCTCCACCACGAAGAAACACCTGGTTCGATGACGAGTGCAGCAGGATTCACACTGCATAAAAGAACAGGAGCTGCTCGTGAGCTCTACGAGTTAAAAAGAAGGGAAGTGCATAAGCTTCTCAGGAGAAACAACGAAGAGCACGTGAAGCGCGCGATTGATGATGTGGAGAGGTGTTACTGCAGGCGTGACGTACGAAAGTTTTATCAACAGATAAAGCGAACATGCCAAGGTTATAAAGCCAGAACGGAAGCCTGCAGGGATGAGAACGGACACCTAGTAGTAGAATAACAGTCGATGCTGATAATATGGAAAAACCACTTCTGCAGACTGTATAACGGTGATGTTAGTCAATATACCGCTGTCAGACAGAATGATAAATTTCTAGTCGACGAAGACCGCAGAGAATTCCATCCCCCTGACCACGACGAAGTTAAGATTGCCATATCGAAGCTCAAGTCGAAGAAAGCTGCTGGCGCAGACGGACTGTCTGCTGAGCTCTTCAAGGCAGCTGGGGATGACCTGGTTAGGAGCATGTACCAGCTCATCTATAAGATATGGTCAGCATGTATGCCCGATCCACAACAAAGGAGACCCCTCTGATTGCGCCAACTACAGAGGAACAAGTCTCCTTAACATCGCTTACAAAATCTTCTCTGTCGTTTTGTGTGAACACCTGAAGCCTTTTGTAAATAAGCTGATAGGTCCTTTTCAGTGCGGATTCAGGCCGGGAAAGTCCACCATCAACCAAATCTTCACACTACGGCAGATCTTGGAAAAAACCAATGAATTTCAAGGCGACACTCACCACCAATTTGTCGACTTAAAAGCCGCATACGACAGCGTAATTAGAGACGAGCTATACAACTCTATGTCTACCTTTGACATCAGACTATGCAGGATGACTTTGGAGAATGCTCGCTGCTCCATCCGAATCGGTGAACACCTTACCGATAGTTTTGATGTCAAAAAAGGATTTAGGCAGGGTGATGCGCTGTCGTGTGATTTCTTCAACATCATATTGGAAATGATTGTGCAAAAATCTCTGGCCAATACAAGAGGCACAATCTATTTCAAATCCTCGCTACTCCTTGCATACTACGACGATATTGACATAACAGGTAGATCACAGCGAGATGTCAATGAGGCGTTTGCGAGTATTGAGTTCCGTCTGGCGGTAAACGAGGGCAAAACTAGATATATGCCGTCATCAAAAAGGACGCTCACCATCGACGTCTTGGCCAGAACGTTTGTATTGGCAGAATGTATAAGTTCGAGGTAGTTAAGGACTTCGTCTACCTTGGCTCCGCAGTGACCTGGAACGACGACATCAGTTCCGAAATCAAACGCAGAATCACGCTTGCCAATCGCTGTTTCTTTGGGCTCAGGATGCAATTGGGCCCACTCCCGAACGACGGCTTGTTGTTCATTGAGTCTGTAGAAGAAAGTAAGGTAAGATGAAGTGACACATCTGTTTGACGTCTGAGGTTTTCAGCGTTCGTTGCGAGTACAGACATTTTTTCTAGGAATTGTTTATCGCGCTATCGACAACTCAAACGGGGGTTTACTTTCTTTATTAATTTAAACTGCGGCGTAATGCGAAAATGATTAATGACGCATTTAAAAATATAGCGGTGAACTCGAAAATTAACCACATGGAAAACCATCTTTCCACCCGTCCCTTTTGTATTGCCCTATTTGTAGATATCTTGGCTTTACCTGTGGTGGAGTAGGCTAAAGATACGAATGGAAAATGTGTAGGTATAATGTAACATAATAGTCTCTAAAAAGGCGCCTTACGCAACTTCATTTCTAAGTGTAGGCACACCTCCTTTTAACGTCTCAAAATTCACATTTAAAAAGAATAACATATTTGCAGAGAGCTTGCATCAGTGCCAAGAAGGCACTGAGGTGCTATTCGACCCGAAGATCAAAACCTAAACCTTCACTGACTGACTGACGGTAATAGATCTAATTCGACTTTAATTCAAATAAGAAAAAAAAAGTAAATCGATTTGCTCTAATCGCTAACGACTCTAACCTCTGAATGCCTGCGCGCGATAAACATCAGCAATGACCCTCTGAAACGTACTGAAATCAATACAGTATGTAATGTAATTGTAATCATGTATTTCGTAATTTTTTTTATGTAAATTGACTGTTTACACAAAAACCTTTGATCTCGCATGCAAATTATTCTAAAACTGAATAAAAATACAAAATCACAAAAATGAATAAATCGACTCAGTAACCCTTATGTCATTAACAGAAGAAAAGGACAATCGACTCAAAGAAGAATTCTACGATCTTCTAGATAGAACCTATGCCCAATGCCCCAGCTACGACACAAAAATAGTGCTAGGAGATTTGAATGCAAAACTGGGCAAAGAGGACGTATTTGAGTCCATCATAGGAAAGCATAGCCTCCATAACACCACATCCGACAACGGACTTAGGCTAATCGATTTTCTAGCGGGGCGTAACCTCCTTGTAGCAAGCACGAGATTCCCCCATCTCAACATCCACAAGGGTACCTGGCGGTCTTTTGATCAATCGACCCCAACCAGATTGAACACAGACACTCCTCCAGTATTCTTGACGTACGAACCTTCCGAGGGGTCACCATCGACTCGGACCACTACCTTGTTGTAGCCGTGGTACGCATGAGAATATCAAGAATGCTTAGGAGTAAGTTTGACGTCGGATAGCTACAATCGCAAGAGACTGCCAGAATCTTTGCCGATCGTGTCTCCTTCAAGCTCTCTCAAAATCCGTCCACAGCAGCAAAAGCAATAGAGCAGGAATGGGCGCATTGCCAGAGTGTCGTCAGAGACGCTGCCTCAGAGGTGCTGGGTCTCACGTAGAATCCCCTGGTTCGATGAACAATGCGAACAAGCCCATGCAGCAAAACAAGAGGCATATAAAGCCATGCTGCAACGACGGACGAGAGCTGCTCGCGAAATCTATGAGCAGAAGAGAAGAGAGGGCACGGAAAGCCAGAAGAAAGAAGAGAGAGCACGGAAAGCGTGAGATCAAGGAGATGGAGAGATGCTTCCGCAGGAATGACGCCCGTAATTTTTACAATAAGGTAAAATGAACATGCCATGGCTACAAAGCCAGAGCGGCGGCCTGCAGGGATGAAATTGGAGAACTGGTAGTAGAGTCGCAGTCGATGCTGAGGATTTGGAAAGACCACTTCTGCAGACTGTATAACGGCGACGATAGAGAAGATACCGCTGCCAGCCAGAACGAGCCATTCGTAAAGGACGACGATGTAACAGAATTCAGTGCGCCGACCTAGACGAAATCAAAATAGCGATATCAAGACTTCAAGTCTAATAAAACCGCGGGCGCAGACGGCATGTCTGCTGAGCTTCTTAAGGCGGCTGGAGATGAGCTGGTAAGGTGCATGCACCATCTCATTTGCAAAGTATGGTCGGATGAAAGTATGCCCGACGAATGGAATTTCAGCATCGTTTGCCCGGTCCATAAGAAAATACTCCTATAACTGCGCCAACTATAGGGGAATAAGTCTCCTTGACATCGCATATAAGATCTTCTCTGCCTTATTGTGTGAACGCCTGAAACCATTTGTGGATAACCTGATCGGCTCCTATCAGTGTGGTTTCAGGCCAGGTAAATCCACAATAGACCAAATATTTACGCTACGGCAGATCTTGGAGAGGACCCAGGAACACTAAATCGACACTCACCACCTCTTCGTCGATTTCAATGCTGCATACGACAGCGTGTATAGAGATGAGCTATACAAAACCATGTCTAGTTTTAACATCCCCGCCAAACTCGTCCGACTGTGCAGGATGACAATGGAGAATTCTCGCTGCTCCATTAAGGTCGGTAATGAGCAAACCGAGACCTTTGATGTTAAAAAAGGACTTAGGCAAGGTGACGCGCTGTCATACAACTTTTTCAACATCGTGCTTGAAAAAATCGTGCAAGAGTCACTGGCAAACACAAGAGGTACGATTTATTTCAAGTCTACGCAATTGCTTGCGTACGCCGATGACGTTGACGTAATTGGACGGACACAGCGAGACGTCAATGAGGCCTTTGTAAGCATTGTGGTAGAAGCGGCTAAGAGGGTCTCAAGGTTAATGAGGGTAAAACCAAATATCTGCTTTCATCTAAAAGAGACGGACAACACCGACGTATTGGCCAGAACGTCACCATGGGCGGATGTAACTTTGAAATGGTCAAGGAATTCGTCTACCTTGGCTCACTGATGACCAGCGAAAACAACACCAGCGCTGAGATAAAACACAGGATCACTCTTGCCAACCGTTGTTTCTTTGGGATCAAGAGGCAATTGAGAAGTAGAGCCCTCTCTCGGAAAACCAAGTGCCACCTTTTTTGGCAAGCAATATTTCAAAAAATAAATTAAAATCTAAATCGAATACACCGCCAAATTGCATATTACTATTTTACTATAGTGCTACATCAATCCTTACTGAACCTACCAGCTGGTATCTGAAATTATCATTTCATACTTGCTAGATTCGTAAAACTCTTCCAGATGCGCGCTGAATCAAAACCACCTGCTGGTTTTTGCATTAAGTCCATCAGCACCACCACCAACAGCTTGTAGTTTAAGCGTAGACCGGAAGTAGTACAAATATATTTTTTCATCTTTCTTTGATTTCGGGTCATCACCGCATTTCTTCTTGTCTGCACTTAATTAGAAGATATGCCCATAAGGCTCATTTGAAAAAAGAAAACTACGAAAGGCTACATCCATATCTGGACAAAGTGCCCGAGCACTGAACGTTTAGGCCATCAAATTTACCATAAACAATTGCCAAAGTCACTTAGATGTAAGTTCATAAAAATCCGGCAACTACTCAGCAATTCAACGTCAGCATTATCAATTCAATTGACTATGACTAGCCAGCACTGATGTGCAGCTTGGGTATCCCAAAAAACAAACGATCGTCATCATTATCATGCCACACACTCATGCCTCTTCACCATGGGCTTCCTTGTGTGGAAGTTCCTTTTTTTTAATTTAAAGACTTTGTGGACTGAAGACGAGGAGATTTGAGAGATCGATTTTTTTTTTTTTGGATTCGCTTTTACGTTCAACCTCCAAAGACTAGATCGTGACCAAGCGACTAAATGGATAATGACCGCGATCGCAAACGGTAAGCAGCGACGACGGGAAGAGGAGTAAATCCACTCGTACAATATGCCCAAATGAGAAAAAATTGTTTTGCTTTGCCTCGCTATTTCCCAATTCTACTTATAAAGTGCTGCACACCTCAGAAGCACCACCATTTGAAAGACCCGATGAGAATGAACCAAACGAAGAATGACTACAACTGCTGCTCCAAACTCACTCGTCCGACAAGCGACTGCGATGATGAGAAGGGGATGATGATGATGACGATGATCTCTAGCAAACAGTTGCTGAAGTTGTTGGTATTCGAGAGATAGGATACCAAGTAGTTACATGTGTGTGGAGACCAAACGGATTGTATCTGATGATGCTGCTGGCCTCCTTGTGGAGACCGAATACTGAAACTGGCAATGCTTAGATGCACATCACCAAATCATGTGCCCCTGATGGAAGAAGGTAAGCAATGTTCGCTAAAGACCTCAATCGAGGAACACAAAAAAAAAAAAAACAAAAAAACTTGTAGAAAATTGTGTCTCCCACAATTGCACATGCAACAATCGCGTCCCTCGCCACTTGGCCCCGACATATCATCACTCTTTTGGGAGAAATTCAGTTTTTGCTACTCTATCGCAGGCAAGAAGCAAACACAGGGGAAAAAATCGAAAACCAATGTTACAACTCGTACCACATGGATAAGAGTGAAGTGAAGATGGCGCACCTTTAATTCGAACTTCACTAGAGAAATGCTGATGCATGACAACGACGACGACGTCGACGACAATGACGAGGAAGACGAGGTATCGAAAAACGCGAATTTTCAGGTGTGCTAGGCTCACCTTGTTAAATAGTGTTTTCCGTTAGATGTTGCCTGTCTTTTTTATTCATTTTTTTTTTGTCGCATGGCTGCGCGCGCAGATGCAGTTCACCATGCCGACATGCAAGATACAAGATGTACACATACTCGTATCTCAGCATGTATCGCCACCAATAGTCTTGTGTCAGTCAGCGTCCGAGTCAAACAAACGTTTCAGCTAGTACACGATTTGAATGCACTGCTGCCCCGATTGAAATCCAAGAAGACGGTTTCACTCTGGTCACCTCCAACATCAGTACCACACTCCGACCTCATAAAAGATACTGGTGTCAAGCATAGTAATTATTATGATATTTCGTATTGATCCTCGGCTCCGATGGTCGTTGGGTGATGTGTGCCTAGTAAATCCTATGAAGGCGAAGTGCGCTCTTATGGCATCAGGAGGTGATGGTCTTACTTGATGCTGTTGACTGGGAACCATCATCACCCGAGCGAGCAGTTTTTGGCCGATTATATTGATGTTGAATACATTTATGTTGTCTTATACCGCCACGGTACAAAATCGAATGCATTTTCAATTCTGATTGGAGTCTGGTGATTTCCCGAACGTGCCATGGCTATGGTGTCAATTGTTGGGCTTTCTATGGGCATACATACGTACATATGCACGTACTTACGTGAGTTCTGCTGCTATAGATTTGAAAGTGTGCCTTCATTGGTGGTTGGGTACAAAGGAGGCTTACGGTACGCGTTAGAACTGAAATCTGATTGAAATGGAGCGATTGTGTTCGGAATGTGAATATATATGAGTTTTGGTAATAAACGGTTTCACTTTTTGTTTTCCTATTGTCCTCCAACGTCCCGCCGCAATACAAGTTGCTCGATCAGGCATATATTGGAATATTATTACGAGGTCGTGATGATGGTTTCGCGCTAGAGATTGAAGATAGGGTGGAAATATAAAGCAATTTAAGAAGAAATAGGAATTGCCCGACTATTGTTTTGGCCTATTCGTATTGTTTTTACTATTTCGTTCGTATGGTTTGGCTTGTTGACCAAAGTGCAGGGAACGTTCGTGGTATGAGGTTTAACTTCCTGACCTTCTAGTCTGGGGATTGGTTATTGGTTATAGATGACCTACATAAATGAGATGAATGTGAGTATGAAATAATATTTTGCTGTTCGAATGGTTATGAGTCGTTGGGTGGGCGAGAGAATATTAAGGATTAAGTTAACTCATTCTTTATCAGTAAATTACGGCCATCTCATAGTTCAACTGGCTTCAATGATTAAGTTTAACTACCAATTAAGTAGTTGTGTCTAACTATTAATAATGAACGTACATTTCCTTAAATTACATGAAGGATATAACACCAAATAACTTTTAAAACCATTTAACTGTTTTGCAGGTGTAAGAAAAATTAAATCTGTTCCTATTGGAGTGGCCATGAAAGTAACTTCCATTAACTTTGTGTTCACATTTCAGTGGTCATGAGAGACTTTTTGACAAGCGGAACATTTGAAATGAACCAATTTGCTCTACTCACTTGGAAGGAGGAAGAGGAGATACATCAAAATGTTTGAACCAAGCTTGCAGATGAAAAGAAAGCTTAAACCAATGCTCCAAGACGCTGCTCAATGAACACCTGATCGCTTTCAAACTGCAGTTTTTCATGCCCAAATCGATGTGAGCGCTCATGGATGCGAACTGCGTCTTGATCTGACTGCCAAATAACATACTGTCAATTTTCTTGGATTCGAATATCGATGACCACTTTAGGAGACACTTTTCTTCTTGTGTTGTTAGAATGCAGCACACTCATGTATGTAGTGTATATTTCGAAGTTCCGTCGCCCACCAGAGGCAGTCTACATTCAGTTTCTCAAAAAAGGTATAATTTTTAAAGATAAAATCTCAAACTGATTTCTGGATGGTTTATCTTTTAAGATTAAGGTTATTCTTATAAAATTTTGAAGAGCGATGTGTACCCGTTTAAGAAAAATTGCAGATATCGCTACTGTCCTGAGCGATTGAGGAAGCCTGTTAAGTAAACGGTAGGATGAGATACAATACAAATACGTTGTGCAGGAATGTAAAGAAGGAATAAGTACAGAGAATGTGAAGTTGCCACTTCAGCCTAAAATGTCAATGTCAGCAATACAAAAAGCAATGGACAGGAAAAATCTTAACGCTACAGAATGAAAGATTACAAGTGTATCTCACAGGCTTGTGGCAGAATGTACTTAAAATACGCTTCGGTATAACCAAAAGAGATTTTATTTTACTCTTGTATTCACTTCCCGAGTAAGCAATACCATGTTTAAATTTCGACTGACAAATTACATAACAAATAGTTTTTAATAGCATAATTGAACAGATATTATGCAGATAATAGAAACGCTTATGCATGTAGCGAGCATCATTTTTCAAAGCATCCGCAAGATTTGAGAAGCTTTGTCTTGAGTCTGTTGTTAGTTGTTGTAACCACGGGTATTTGCATCCATTGACGTTTTTGATCAGAAAAAATTATAGAAATAAGAAAAGGTGACCAATAAATACACATTTGCTTCATGGCCGAGTACTTATGCGGACGATAAACGAAAAAACGAAACCTTTGTGTTGGAACCTGTAACCGAATTTTGGTTAGAATACCAAAGTCCCAAAGGATTGAAAGGGACCTACAGAGGGCATGGGCTCAGACATACAGGGTAAAGTTGTTGATCGCTCTCAACCTGGCGAGATGCCAGCAACGATCCCTGTTTAAATGTCCGGGTCAAGTTGATATACGGCCTCCTCGTGGCGCCCTCTGGGTAGCCCCTTCAACAACCGTCGGGAGGTAAACAAACGTATGCGGCGACAAAACCCCAACCAGTATGGTGGTTGTGCGCCGGGCTAACAATCCGCCCACGTAAAAAACACAAAAGTTATGAATGAGCAAGATGCCACGGATACACGGACGGATACTCGACGACGACAACGCACGAAAAAGGAACACGATTTGCGAGTATACTCCTGGAATGTCAGAACCCTGTACACTCCCGGAACTGCTCATAAACTAGAAAGAATCCTCACGCAGTACAAGGCGGATATTACTGCGGTCCAGGAAATACGCTGGATAGGAAACGGTATGATGAGGAAGAAAAATTGCGACATTTATTGCAGCTGTCACAAAAGATTGCACTTACTTGGATGCGGATTTGTAGTGGGAAAGCGGTTAAGGTCGAAGGTCATCGACTTTAAACCTATAAGTGATCGCGTGGCTGTGATCCGCATCAGAGGCAGATTTTATAACATCAGCCTTATATGTGCACACGCCCCTACCGACGAGGCTGAAGGTCCTATCAAGGAGGACTTCTATGACCTCCTGGACAACGCCTACGGAGCTTGTCCGGAGTACGATGTTAAAATCGTGCTTGGGGACTTCAACGCCAAAATCGGTAAGGAGAACACCCTTGGCGGAGCGATCGGAAAGCACAGCCTCCACGATACAACAACAGATAACGGCTTCCGACTCACGAACTTTGCGACAGCTCGTAATGCGGTGACAAGTAGCACAAGATTCCCTCGTAAGCGAATTCACACAGCAATCTGGCGATCTCCGGACGGTCAAACCGCCAACCAAATCGACCATGTGCCCGTTGACGCAAGGCACTCGTCAAACATCCTGGATGTGCGAACATTCAGAGGGGCAAATGTCGACTCTGACCACTTCCTCGTAGCAGCAAGATTCAGAGATCGACTGTCCAATGTCAGAGAGCTGCACCAGCCCACCAGTATGAGGTTCGACATTGGGCGCCTGAGCACACCGGAGGTTACCAGAGTCTACAGGGAGCAACTGAGCGAAAGACTCAAATGCCAATACTATGTGGCTGCCATGCCGCTCAGCCATTCAGGAAGTAGCCGAAACCACCTTAGGATAAGTACCACTCCCGACAAGAAATATGTGGTATGATGGCGAGTGTGAGCAGAAAAAGGCAGCAACCGACAAGGCGTACCAAAAGGCGCTGCAGAGGAAAGCCAGGGCAGCGCAAGAAGAGTACCGAGCCAGAAGAAGGGAGGTGAAAAAGCTACTGCGACAATAGAAAAGAATCTTAGCAGCCTCCCAGCTCAAGGATATCGAGGAGTCTAGGGATAAGCATAAAACACGAGCCTTTTAAAAGAAAGCCAAAGGCCTTGCAGGAGGCTTCAAAAAGGGCACCCAGGCTCTTCGAAACTGCTATGGTAATCTTGTCACCGACCCGCAGGGAATAGTGGATGTATTTAAGCAGCATTTCCAGCAGCTGCTAATCGAGCATGACCAAGAGAGAGTGGTACGGACCGAGGAAATCCCAACTCCAGCCGCCGATGTAGTCCTCCCACCCAGGCCGCAGGCTCAGGTGGCTTGCCATCAGAGCTCTTCAAGGCTGGCGGCGATGTTCTGGTAGGGAGCAGGCACCAGATCATCTACAGAGTTTGGGAAGATGAAAGATCCGGCATAGAACCGCCCTTGGCAACCGCTGCTACTTCGGCTTGTCCAAACAACTGGGGTCAAAAATTCTCACTCGAAAGACCAAAGTCATGCTTTACAAAACGCTCATACTGCCAGTCTTGCTGTACGGAGCCGAAAGCTGGACGATAAACAGGACGGCGGAGCTTAGCTTTGGGTTCTTTCGAGAGAAAAATTCTGCGCCGGATATTTGGTCCTGTGTGTGAGGAAGGTGAATGGAGAAGAAGACACAACCGCGAACTCTACGAGCTGTACAAAGATGTGGATGTAGTCCGGAAGGTAAGGATCCGGTCAAAGATGGAAGGCAGCTATAGCTCAGGCTCAGATCCTCCATGGATCGCTGGCCTGATAAGTAAGTAAGTAAGTAAGAAAGGGACCTACAGTTTATTGCCGGTTCCGAACGGCGAAATTCGAGAAGCTTTTCTTGACAGTTATACTACAGGGGGTTTTGTCAGTACCCCGCTGAGGAGAAGCACCGTGAAAAACACGTTCGATGGCTGTTGTCGGGATTCGATCCCGCATCATCGGCGTCAGAGGCCTACTCACCACCCACTGCGCCACGGCGCTCAATTTATATAGGAACAAATCTATTCAAACCATATGGGAAGCCTATATCCTACATCCGCAAATACGTGGTGCACCTTAAAAATTAAGAGTAAGAAACTAGTTAATGTAAATAAAACATGGAATAGTGCCAAGGACAGAGTCTTGGAGTACCTCTAAGTTAAGGATCATAGGATCGTTCCTGGTTTCATCAGCGTTTACTCTTTGTGACCTATTGTATGTATAAGTACGACCAACATGAAGCCTGCTTTCTCAGGTTTATTTAATATGATCAAATACTTTGATATTAGTAAATAAACATGCAGTACACTGATCCGACATCACTTTTCCACAAGATTCCTTCAATCTTTACACGATTATTCTTTCGAAATTCATATTTGGTTGGATGAAACTTATTTTGTCGAATATTTTACTTATCACTGGAACAAGCAGAATTAGCCTGTAATTACTAATTTTAAAGGTAGAAAAGGTAGTTTTTTGCGTTTATTCATCACAGATAAACTTAATGCACTATATACTTTGATTTATTTTCCTTTTTTTCAATAACTAAGGTTTCTGACTTTCATTCCTCTTTTTTTTTTTCACACACCTACATATAACGTAGATTATTCTCTTACGCTTATACTGGCAAGTTTACCCGGAAGGTAGGAGTTTTAGTAAAAAACAGTAGATGTTGATTTTGGATACAAACAATTAGTCAGACTTGAAGTGGGGAAAAGCAATCTTATTTTCATACTTGTTGTTATCAGAAGTAATTCTACCTTACTGTTTTAAGAAACGCACACGGCCGACCTTTCCTTGACTGAGGAAAGTATCCAGGATAATTCTTACACACAATCAGATCGTACATATATGCATCTGGTTATGGTCCTATTCGCGACAACCCGAAAGCTGATTATGCATGAAAAAATCATACAAGTCAATAATGTATAAATTCAAGCCAGAGCAAGATAATATGAAAAACAGTGACCCATTTTACCTCCCTATAATGCCTGATTCACAACACAGCGTTAGTGCTAGCTGAGACATCCAACACAAGCAATTCAATGGGGTAGTCATAAATACTGCGTTTGCGTTGGCGAGCTTACGTTCATTGAAAAATGAGAGGAAATAAGAAAAAGTGAGAGGAAATAAGAAAAAATGAGAGCGAGAGAAAACGTAAGCTCACGTAACCAAAGCAGACAAAAGTCAAACACGTCGAAAATTTCTGTGCGTTTGAACGACTGTTGCTGTGTATTGATGTGTATGCTATATCTGTGTATTTTGTGGTTTGTGTTGTGTGCGTTTACTTTGACATGGAGCAGCCGAAAAAATTGAATTGTCATTTTCAAAGCATGCGTCGAGGCATTTCTCGTAACACGTAAAGTGCCTCGCACCAACGCAGTGTTGTGGATCAGGCATAAAACCACAAGACCCCCCTATATCACACCAGATGGAGTAACTAAAAATAATAAAAGTAAATAAAGAAATTTGTTAACAAAAAATTAAATTAAAATAAAGCAAGCCCATAATCAATGAGTTAGTTTAGGAAGTATGATAATTTGTTAAGTTAGTAAGCAATGTTTTAGTTTTATTAATTATTTTACTCAGTGAAATTGCCTTTAAAATGTGCACAAAGATGAACCATGAATAAAAAACCATCCACATCCATGAGACTCAGTCATCAAAATAAAATCTGCGAAAATAAGTAATTAAATAAATAACAACAAAAAAGGAAATTAATAAATTAATAAGACGAAAACAAAACGAAAAGATAGAAAAAAAAAACAAATATTCAACAATAAAACACCAATGTATTTAGTTTAGATTAAAAGTCACATTCCGTATATTATCGAGTTTTTTGTTTGATAATTTTAATAATAATAAATTAAATATTAAAAATAAATAAATAAATTAGGCACTAAGGTTAACTGAACTAAAGAAAGGTATAAACTACAAAATGCACGACTAATTTACTAAGGCTAGAAAAGCACTATACAGCAGAAAGTATAAATTAAGATACAGAAGAAAGATAGGTTTAGGCGTATGATACAGGAAAATAGACGAAAAAGAAAAATATGTGTTAAAGAATTTGTACAAATTATGTATGTATGTAAGGGCCATCTACAACTGCCATCTACTACCAAAGCTATACGGCGAATATCTATAGCTAGAGCTACCGAATGACCCGCTACTACTCGTATGACTTACGAACGGAGTACTGTGGTGGAACATATCGAACGCCGACCCGAACGTCCTCGGTGGCGTCTGATAGAACATAGCCGCAGCTGCCGCTGCCGCAGCCGTTGCCGACGAGGGTGAATTGTATGTACCCATACTACCTGTGCTAGGATTGCTTATTGGTGAGGCTGTCAAATTGCCCAAACCCGATGATCCCACATATGATTGCGTCGATGTTACTGATGTACTATTACTACTTGCCATCGCGCCCAGGCCGTTATAGAATGAGCTTTGGCTATTATTATTACCGTTGCATGAGCTAAAGGCACTCTGATGCGATGGCATTACCGCCATGTTAGATGATGTTGTCGGTGTTGCCATTGTATTCAAACAGGAGGCTATCGAATGACTAACTATGGAATTTTTATATTGCGGGACATTATCACTTGTGCTTGATGTCGACACAACAGTCGACGGTGTGGTGGTGTGTGGTGCAGAGTATAGTGTATTTGGACTACTTGTTGTGATAAAATCAGTACTACCTTTCATGAGGGCAGCCAAGTGCGAAGACAAAACTGATGAATTTGTTTGTGCTTGTTCACGATCAAGATCTTCGAGGTGATCTCGTATCACTAGCATGATCTCCTCACAGAGACTACTTAACGAGGAATCAACCGTTGACGATCCATCAGAAGATGTATTCGCACCGGCTGTACCACCACTACTATTATTGCTAACATTATTGTTTGAGGAGTTGTGTAGTTTAGCTGAAACTTTGGTTAGTAAGGCCTGCACATCTTTGTACAAGATGTCCAGTAGCTTACCTGTGGTGAAGAGAACAATTGCTTTTAAGCACGAGTATTCCGCTGAGTCAACATGCAGTGCCTTGAGTTTTTCGACTTGCTCCTGGAAAATGCGTATGTGATCCATGAAGGCCACAACACGATCCGCAGCCATTGGGGATGCATGTAGACCGGCAGCAGCTAAAAGCGGTGCCACATGTAATGGCATCGAACACTGTGATGCATTGAGGACGAATAGTTCGGACCACACGAGTCGCAGAAGTGCCACTTGATCGGTTACTTGTAAATCGGGGAAGAATGGTATGTTCTTTGCCCATTCGACGGCAGAAAATAACAGGCGGGCGGCTAATTCACAGATATTGTCAATACCCATGATATTATTTGGTTGCATACATTGACCGTAGCGTGATGTTGGATAGGGTTCGGCACGGAGTAGGAGTGAAATATAGGAACTTAAGTATGAATGGCCATTGAAACCAGCTACGCCCATGTGATCACCGTTGGCTAGTTGGTATTGACCGTGCATGCTAGCTAGTCCGGGCTGGGTGGGAGGTACGCGACCGCGTTGAACAGCTGAAATGGAAAGATAGAAAAAAATTGCAAACAAAATTTATAAGCTTTAGACCTTTTAGAAATCATAAAGAAGAAAAAAAAAAATGTTTAAGGAAATATATGTATACCATGCATATATATATGTACATCTTAGGGCGAATTAAAAGTCTGCATTACATGCCTGTCTCCTACGTGCCTCACGCCTAACTCATCGATCGAGTAGTTCATCAGTCTTTAGACGGGGTAAAGAGCACATATCGTGGTAAAAACGCAATTCGCAAACCTTAGACGAATATCCAACAATTATAAAACACTTATCCCATTAACCATAGCGCGAGTATGTCTTAATGTTAGATACACACATCTAACACACGCGCTTTGAGGCAGAAAAGAGGTTATGATATATTAATCCACACATTTGTTGGTATTTTCTATCAAAGTCTACTCTGATAATTTGCTAATAATTAATGACAATCGTTCGACTAATGTTCTTGCATATGTAGGACAACTACAACATGGATTGCACATATACATAAGAGTGTATGCATACACATATGTACATATACACAGTGATTAACAAACAACAATTTAATAAATATCTCTTAATAGCTATTTCCAACCGAACTTCAAGGTTGTTCCAGTTGTATGATACTTAGTCTGCCGGCCGTCTCTAGTACACAGAGCAAAAAACAATATGCACACCACAAGGTACATATGTATGTACATATGTACATACATATCTGTATATATTTTTGTATGTTTGTTGGTATTCAAAAGAGTGCATAACTTAGCTAAATGGGGTTAAAGCGACTCGTTAGAGCAGTCAGTAAACGTATCGCACCTTAAGCTGTTTGCATGGCTTCTTAAGCACCCGTGTAAGCAAAAGTGCGATTGACCTGTGTTCTTGAAACTGTTTATGGCTGTATAACTGGTTAGTTATCAGTATGTATTAGATGAAGATGAACATCCTGAGTGTAAAGATTTCCTTGAGGTATTTTATCATTATTCAAGACGCAAGATACTCATGCAACCCCTTTTTCAGTTGCTATGTATGCATGTAAATGCATATGTGTGTGTAATCGTTCGTAGATACTTATTTGCGATTTAAACTTCCGACGACAGATAGAGTAAATAATGAGGGAAAATATTTGCATCGCATTACAATACGAGTATTTTCGTTTAATTAAAATAACAATGAAATTATACTGTACACTGATCCACCAACGTCTTTGTGTACTGCTATGAACACGAATATAGTGTATGCTGCTTTGTGTATTTGCAATTCGAGTTTAGTCTTTATCCTTGGCGCGGGCATGATTGAGAAAATAAAAACACTAAGGATGGTTTTTATATTCAACTACCAACAATCTGAAATGACTTCTCCAGGAAGACAAAGGCTTGAGGATGAGACATACGTACACATGTACATATGTACATACATACATATGTAGACACTAAAAATTATAGCTTAGAGTACGGAATTGTTGCTTGAGGATTAATCTTTAGACATCTGTAGTTTTTGAGAGTAAAGCTATTTCTAAGAGCTAGATAAAGCCGCCGGCGCAGACGGCACGGCTGCTGAGCTTCTTAAGGCAGCTGGAGATGAGCTGGTAAGGTGCATGCACCATCTCATTTGCAAGGTATGGTCGGAGGAAAGCATGCCCGACGAATGGAATCCCAGCATCCTTTGCCCGGTCCATAAGAAAGGAGACCCCTATAACTGCGCCAACTATAGGGGAATAAGTCTTCTTAACATCGCATATAAGATCTTCTCTGCCATATTGTGTGAATGCCTGAAACCGTTTGTGGATAACCTGATCGGCTCTTATCAGTGTGGTCTCAGGCCAGGTAAATCCACAATAGACCAAACATTTACGCTACGGCAGATCTTGGAGAGGACCCAGGAATATAAAATCGACACTCATCACCTTTTCGTCGATTTCAAAGCTGCATATGACAGCGTATATAGAGATGAGCTATACAAAGCCATGTCTAGTTTTAACATCCCTGCCAAGCTCATCCGACTGTGGAGGATGACAATGGAGAATTCTCGCTGCTCCATTAAGATCGGTAATGAGCAAACCGAGACTTCTGATGTTAAAAAAGGATTCAGGCAAGGTGACGCGCTGTCATGCAACTTTTTCGACATCGTGCTTGAAAAGATCGTGCAAGTGTCACTGGCCAACACAAGAGGTACGATTTATTTCAAGTCTACGCAATTGCTTGCGTACGCCGACGATATTGACGTGATTGGACGGACACAGCGACACGTCAAGGAGGCCTTTGTAAGCATTGAGGTAGAAGCGGCTAAGATGGGTCTCAGGGTTAATGAGGGTAAAGCCAAATATCTGCTTTCATCAAAAAGAGACGGGCAACTGCGACGTATTGGCCAGAACGTCACCATGGGCGGATATAACCTTGAAGTGGTCAAGGAACTCGTCTACCTTGGCTCACTGATGACCGGGGACAACAACACCAGCGCTGAGATAAAACGCAGAATCACTCTTGCCAACCGCTGTTTCTTTGGGCTCAAGAGGCAATTGAGAAGTAGAGCCCTCTCTCGGAAGAGACCTTGATCATCCCAGTCCTCCTTTACGGCGCAGAGACTTGGACCTTAACAGAGGCCGGCGAAGATGCCGTTGGTCGTTTCGAGAGGAAAATTCTCCGCACTATCTACGGTCCCGTTTGTTCAAACGGTGTATGGAGGAGAAGATATAACGAAGAACTGTACGGGTTGTACAGCGACATCGGCCTGGTACGACATCTACGGATACAGCGTCTAAGGTGGCTAGGCCATGTAGAGCGCATGGAAAATACAGCTCCGACCCGAAGAGTCTTCGAATCCACCCTGGAAGGAAGGCGCGCCAGAGGACGGTCGCGTCAACGGTGGCGCACGCAGGTGGAAGCGGACCTTAAGCAACTAGGCGTGCGGCGCTGGAAACAGCTGGCCAAAGACCGTGCCAACTGGAGACGCTTGTTGGTTGAGGCCCAGGTTCACCACAGACTATAGCGCCTTCTAAGTAAGTAAGTAAGTGGAGCAGGAGCAACACACAAGCTGTCAGAAGAGAGCGGAGACACTAAACATTTACTTATGTAGTATGTATGTATGTGCCACATGACGGTTTAGAATTATCTGAAAAGAGCTGGCTACTTAAAGAAGTTCACGGAAAATAATGGCCAGTATGTACATACATACACATATGTATGTATGTATATTTGATTAAATTGATATTTAATAAAGAAAATGTTTGTCCAAAAATGTACAAATGGTGAAGACCCAAGCCACCCAATGTGTATGTTTGTACATATATATGTACGTACACATGTATGTATGTACATACATAAATACATACAGAAATATGTATGTACATATGTATGTACATGATCGACTAAATTTTCATTTTTAAATCCATTACTTGAATCCCCTATACTAATTCTCACAGTTCTTCTAATATCAGATTTTCAGCTGGCTGGTACTATATGTACTTACATTCATACATCCATGCATATGTATATGTATCTATATATGTACATAAATACATATGTATGTACATGTGTGCTTGGTACGTTTCAAAAAGTTTTGGGAAAGATAAGCAACATTTTCTGCAACTACTACATATGTACTTACCTACTCTAAAATGTACACAAAATTATGCAAAAGATGGCTGTGCATTCGTGTAAGCTGTTCACTGTCTACCTCCTATTCCAATGATTTGGTTAAGGAAAGTCTAAGACATTTGTATATATGGAACCAAATATAACATATGGCTTAAATTGTTTATAAGGTTAAGTGAAGTCCGGATATATGTATTAAGGTTAAGTTGTCCCAAAAAAAGCCGCTCTCCTAAACTCGGTTGAAGAAAGAATAACCGTTATTCATATACATACATACATACATATGTATATAATCAGTGGCTTCCTTTAACATCTCTCTCAATGAAGCTCTGCAGTTTCTTTTCCATAAAAGGCTAACATTTCTCTTCACCTTTTACTCCTTAATCACGCGATCTATGACACTTGACAAACTCATTCAGATCTCAACAGCGAAATTCAAAAAAAAAAAAAAAACACCCAAATACAAAATTTATATCCTTGAGCACGTGCCTCCATATCTTCCCTTTTCTCCATTCACAACAAGCATACCATGCAGCATCCATTCCTACTGATTCCTCCGTCAGTTACAATAAAAAAAAAAAAAAAAAAAACCGGAAACAAAAGAGAAAAAGAAGATGAAAAAATTAACAAAACAATCGATTGCGGATGCTAAATGCGCTTGATCTGACCGAAATCTAAAAACCTTAATCACTCCTCTTCGCCTTTTGTTTTCATTCTACCCCTCCTATGTAACTCGACTGAATTTTGGTCTCTTTCGCTCTTTCTTTTCTTCACTTGTCCATTCTTCAGCATATTGTGTATACAAAACCGCACACAGCATCCCGTAAAGTGATTTCATGTCTGATCCTATTTTCCGGTTTCCGTTGGCATCTACCTCGACATTTTCCAGCTCAACCACTTTTTTGCACAAAGTGTCAGAAAGGATCATGACCTTAGAACAACACTAACCCATATTTGTTCAACGACTTTCCCATGCTCGATCACGATCTACCTGATATCCTTTTATATATTTTTTTTTAGTTTCTTCTTGATACCATATTTGAGGTATTCCCTGATAGATCCCGAATGGGGACGAAAATCAAAACACAATTACGCAAATGTATTGTATAAATATTAAACAGAATGACCAGTACGACAAATAGTGGACAGGACTCAGACACAAACACTGACAATACCGATTAAGAATCCTATTGCAATGTCCAGCCGAGGAAACTGGTTAAACTGGATATTGCTTCATCTTGCTTACAATGGCAAGGAAACTCAGTTTTAAGAAAATTTCCAAAATTCCTAAAGGGTCAGTGAATCAGCTTGACCACTAGATATATATAGTGTCCGTGCTGCCTTCGTTCGTCAGAGGATTTTTGCATAACCGTATATCATAGATTTATCGCTCGAGACCGTGTGAAGGGATTCTGAATAAAGGGAGGATTACGCACCTCGATTTTTGTTTTCATGCCCACATCCTTGTTCTCGTCCTCTGACTATTTATTGTTCGACGTGGAAAAAGTGATAAATTCTGCCAGTCAAGTTTGGGTGCACACTCAATCGAATATGTGTATATGCGAGGCGAGAAAAATTTTGAAAAAACTTCATACCCTGAGGTATGGCATTTTGAAAAAAAAATTTAAAATAAAGAAGAAAATACGGATACTTTGATTTTATTTATGCAACGAACTGAACAGACGTTGTGTCCAGAACGCTCGCGCTGAATCTTGGTTTGACCAGGTGTGCGTGTTTGATGGTCAAATACATATATGTTTTTTCCTGTCTTTTGGTGCGGTAGACAATGAAAAGGAGGTAGAAACTGAGATTTAAAACAATCGGGAAGGAGATATGTATGCAAAAGCAGATTGCCGGGACAAGCGCACAACAATTGAAAGTCGTCCCCATTGGAGATTTATCGATTTTGAATGAATTTAAACAAAAAGGTAATATGCATGCGAGAGAGAGATTTAAGATATGTATATGTACATATGTACATATGTATGTACATTTACCAGAGTACTTTGAAGTTATTGATACGATTGTATATCAAATCTGAGGACTGTATCATAAAAACATAATCTGGATATATCACTTGGTACATGAGGATTTGTTTTACCAACGAACAGAGAGAGATTTCGGAACGGAGACTTGATTTATTTCGAATGTGGGTAAAAATCACTTGTACCGGGTATGATCATAATATTTATAATATTGATAATATCTAAATATAAAAATCAAGGACTTGGCGTTCACAACCCCCGATTAACTGTCGGTCTTGTTGATGATGTTGGCATTACAAAAGGATCGGTCAATACTATTTTAATGAATGTTTGGGGCCTCAGACCCGTCAAACCTAGATTGGGACCGAAAACGCTGAATTTTTTGGAAAACATCGTAGCGTTGAAGTGTGTGAAATGTGCCTTTTGAATATCGATGAAGCGCATTAGCGAACCATTCACAATGGGCGAAGACGAAGGAGAATCCCGTCCACCCGAACTAGATGATGTTAAGATAGCGATATCAAGACTTAAGTTTTATAAAGATGCTGGAGCGGACGGACTCCCCTCGGAACTGTTTAAAGCAGCCGGCGATGAGCTGGATAGGAACATGCACCAACTCATCTGCAAGATATGGTCGGAAGAACGCATGTCCAATGAATGGAATCTCAGTATCGTTTGCCCGGCCCATAAGAAGGGAGACACCTATGACTGCGCCAATTACAGAGGGATAAGCCTCCTGAACATCGCGTACAAGATCCTCTCTGCCGTACTGTGTAAGTGCCTGAAGCCGTTCGTGGACAATCTGGTTCCTGGTTCCTACCAGTGTGGTTTCAGGCCAGAAAAATCCATGATAGACCAAATATTTACACTACGGCAGATCTTGGAGAAGGCCCATGAATTCCAGGTCGACACGCAGCATCTTTTCGTCGACCTTAATGCCGCGTATGACAGTGTTTATAGAGATGAGCTATACAGAGCCATGTCATGTTTTAACATTCCTGCCAAACTCGTCAGACTGTGTAGGATGACTATGGAGAACTCTCGCTGCAGCATTAAGGTCGGAGGTGAACTAACCGACCCCTTTGATGTTAAAAAAGGTTTTAGACAGGGTGACGCACTGTCATGTGATTTCTTTAACATCTTACTTGAAAAGATCGTGCGGGACTCTGCGGCCAATACAAGAGATACGATCTACTTCAAGTCCACACAATTGCTTGCCTACGCAGATGATATTGACGTTATTGGACGGACAGAAGCGGCTAAAGTGGGTCTAAGGGTAAATGGGGACAGGACCAAATATTTGCTGTCATCCAAGAAAGACGCGCAACACCGACGTCTTGGTCAGAACGTCACTTTCGGCAGCTATATTTTTGAAGTAGTCAAGGACTTCGTCTACCTTGGCTCGATAGTGACAAGCAGCAAGGACACCAGCGCTGAGATAAAACGCAGAATAACTCTTGCCAACCGCTGCTTCTTGGGGCTCAAGAGACAATTGAGTAGTAGACCCCTCTCGCGAAAAACTAAGATATCCCTCTACAAAATCTTAATCATCCCGGTCCTCCTCTACGGCGCTGAGGCTTGGACGTTATCAAAGGCAGATGAAGAGGCTCTTGGGCGTTTCGAGAGGAAAATTCTTCGTGCAATCTTAGGTCCCGTTTGTGTGAACGGAGAGTGGAGGAGGAGATTCAACCAAGAACTGTACGGGCCGTACAGCGACATTGGCCTGATTAGACGTCTTCGGATCCAACGTCTAAGATGGCTAGGCCATGTTAGAGCGAATGGACATCAACGCTTCGGCCCGAAGAGTTTTCGACTCCAACCCCGAGGGACGACGCAGCAAAGGACGACCGCATTTAAGGTGGCGCGCACAGGTGGAAAGGGACCTCAACCAACTGGGCGTGCGGCACTGGAAGCGGCTGGCCAAAGATCGGGCCGGCTGGAGAGGCTTGTTGGTTGAAGCCCTGGTTCACCCCGAACTGTAGCGCCATCAAAGTAAGTAAGTAAGTTTTACGTCGTTTGCATGAAGCTATTCACCTAAGATGGCCGGAATTACGGCAAGACAGCTCTTGGACTTTGAACCCCGATAATGTACCATCACAGACTGCATTGATTCTTAGTGACCATTTCGCCAAAATCTCGACCGTATTCACTTCATTTGGCACTGTGCGAATTCTGGCTAATCAACAAACTCAAAGTTCGCTCTGTTGACATCAAACAGAGGCAGCTGAACGTCATCCCGAAATCGACTTTAACAACTGTTTCAATGATTCCAACATTCGTTGGCGTAAATGCGTTGTATTACTTTGGAATAGTGAATAAATATTCTTCAAATTAAATGCTATGTCACCTTACGTATTGGATACAGTAGTACATACCATGTATTTCCATCACAAGAGTTTTTGACTTCTTCCGTTTGTTGGCAAAAGCTTTAAATATCTATGTGCATAAGACCATGTTAATTGCAATTATTATTGTTATTAAGTATCACGTAAAAACCTACTTGTTCAGAAGCAACCACAAGCCTCGGATACGGACGGATATAAGCCTGACGACCCCTGCAAACGACTAACGGAATTGAGAGTCTGCACCTGGAATGTAAGGTCCCTTAACAGACCGGGTGCAGGCGATCAATTGGAGCAAACCCTTAACTGCTATAAAACAGATATAACCGCCCTTCAAGAAGTGAGATGGGATGGACCAGGCAAAAGACGAAAAAAAAAAAATGAAAAACTGTGACATCTACTACGGGAACTGCTACAAGGAGAACAAACAGCGCCTATTCGGGTGCGGATTCGTTATTAGAGGAAGACTCCGACAAAAAGTCTTAAACTTCCGAGACATAAGCGAACGTCTCATAACGATCCGCATCAAAGCTAAATTTGGAAACATTAGCTTAATATGCGCTCACGCCACAACGGAAAAAGGGACGATCGACCCAAAGAAGAATTCTACGATCTCCTAGACAGAACCTATGCCCAATGTCCCAGCTACGACACAAAAATAGTTCTAGGAGATTTTAATGTAAAACTGGGGAACCAGGACATATTTGAGTCGATCATAAGAAAGCATAGCCTCCATAACACCACATCTGACAACGGACCTAGACGGGGCGTAACCTCCTTGTAGCATGCACGCGATTCCTCCATCTCAACATCCACAAAGGTACCTGGCGGTCTTTTGATCAATCGACCACCAACCAGATTGATCACATTGCGATCGACGTCAGACACTCCTCCAGTATTCTCGACGTACGAACCTTCCGAGGGGCCAACATCGACTCGGACCACTACCTTGTTGTAGCCAAGGTACGCATGAGGATATCAAGAATGCTTAGGAGTCGAGTTGAACTACGTAAGTTTGACGTCGAAAAGCTACAATCGCAAGAGACTGCCAGAATTTTTGCCGATCGTGTCTCCTCCAAGCTCTCCATGCGAACAAGCCCATGAGGCAACACAAGAGGCATATAAAGCCATGCTGCATCGACGGACGAGAGCTGCTCGCGAAATCTATGAGCAGAAGAGAATAGAGGAACACATGCTTTTCAGAAGAAAGAACAGAGAGCACAGAAAGCGTGAGATCGAGGAGAGAGAGAGATGTTTCCTCAGGAATGACGCCCGTAAGTTTTACAATAAAGTAAAACGAACATGCCATGGCTACCAAGACAGAGCGGCGGCCTGCAGGGATAAAATGGAGAACTGGTAGTAGAGTCGCAGTTGATGCTGAGGATTTGGAAAGACCACTTCTGCAGACTGTACAACGGCGATGATAGACAAGATACCGCTGTCAGGCAGAATGAGCCATTCGTAATGGACGACGATGTAGGAGAATTCCTTCCACCCGACCTAGACGAAATCAAAAGATCGATATCAAGACTTAAGTCTAATAAAGCCGCGGGCGCAGACGGCCTGTCTGCTGAGCTTTTTAAGGTAGCTGGAGATGAGCTGGTAAGATGCATGCACCATCTCATTATTGCAAGGTATGGTCGGAGGAAAGCATGCCCGACGAATGGAATCTCATAAGAAAGGGGACCCCTATAACTGCGACAACTATAGGGGAATAAGTCTTCTTAACATCGCATATAAGATCTTCTCTGCCGTATTGTGTGAACGCCTGAAACCGTTTGTGGATAACCTGATCGGCTCTTATCAGTGTGGTTTCAGGCCAGGTAAATCCACAATAAACCAAATATTTACGCTACGGCAGATCTTGGTGAAGACCCAATCGACACTCACCACCTCTTCGTCGATTTCAAGGCTGCATATGACTGCATGTAAAGAGATTAGCTATACAAAGCCATGTCTAGTTTTAACATCCCTGCCAAACTCGTCAGACTGTGCAGGATGACAATGGAGAATTCTCGCTGCTCAGTTAAGGTCGGTAATGAGCAAACCGAGACCTTTTATGTTAAAAAAGGACTTAGGCAAGGTGACGCGCTGTCATGCAACTTTTTCAACATCGTGCTTAAAAAGATCATGCAAGAGTCACTGACCAACACAAGAGGTACGATTTATTTCAAGTCTTCGCAATTGCTTGCGTACGCCGACATTGACGTGATTGGACGGACACAGCGAGACGTCAAATGAGGCCTTTGTAAGCATTGTGGTAGAAGCGGCTAAGATGGGTCTCAAGGTTAATGAGGGTAAAACCAAATATCTGATTTCATCTAAAAGAGACGTATTGGCCAGAACGTCACCATGGGCGGATATAACTTTGAAGGAAACCGTCTACCTTGGCTCACTGATGACCGGCGACAACAACACCAGCGCTGAGATAAAACGCACAATCACTCTTGCCAACCTCTGTTTGTTTGGGCTCAAGAGGCAATTGAGAGGTAGAGCCCTCTCTCGGAAGAGACCTTGATCATTCCAGTCCTCCTTTACGGCGCAGAGACTTGGACCTTAACAGAGGCGGGTGAAGATGCCGTTGGTCGTTTCGAGAGGAAAATTCTACGCACTATCTACGGTCCCGTATGTTCAAACGGTGTATGGAGGAGAAGATATAACGAAGAACTGTACGGTTGTACAGCGACATCGGCCTGGTACGACGTCTACGGATACAGCGTCTAAGGTGGCTAGGCCGTGTAGAGCGCATGGAGCGCGAAGAGTCTTCAATACACCCCGGTAGGTGGCGCACGCAGGTGGAAGGGGACCTTAACCAACTAGGCGTGCGGAGCTGGAAACAGCTGGCCAAAGACCGTGCCAGCTGGAGACGCTTGTTGGTTGAGGCCCAGGTTCTCCACGGACTGTAGCGCCACCTATGTAACTAAGTAAGTTTATTTGAATAAATAAATCTACAAATAGGGCTTGTAACTTATTTGTTCAACGCTAGTTAAGGTCGGAATTTTTAAGTCATTCTTGAATATAACATTTCTCTTAAGTACATCATTGTCGAAGCGTAGGAGACTTAAGACGATTTATTTATATAGTTCCAATTATTTTCTCAGTACATCTAAGTATGGGAAAAATAAAGCTTGGACATTCATATCCCTCTTGAGTAAGTTCCTAAATTTCTAGTTCTCGGAGGTTAGAATTCTTTTTCATGTACAATTAGTTGTCCGTAGTTCTATGTAGATAGTGATAGTGATCTTCAACTTCCATGACCGGTTGCACACCATTTAAAGCACAGGCAACAACAGTAAAAAAAAAATTGCAATACTGGCACATCTTAATCACCCATTGACCCACCTAACCACTATTAGTATATTTTTTCTTTATTTTTTTCATTTTTATCTACACTACGTCACCATATATTCAGGTTTCAAGAAAATATGCAAATGAATCAAAATAAAAACAAGCTGCACGGCGATGGTCACCGCTGTAAATGTCCACATGCGAGTCTGTTTGCATACCCTCTAACCAGTATCTTATAATATCCCATGAGAAAAAAATGCCCGCTTTCTGCTGAAAAAACATGCCCCTTTTAATGAATACATTATTTTCATTCAGTTTCTGCTTGTTTACCGGCAAAAAGATTAAAAAAAAAAACTGAATAATTTTCATATGTGACACTTCACCTTAATTGCTTGGCCTATAACTTGCGCCTGTACATATTCGGCTCCTATGTGCCAGGAGGTTGTGGACAATTACATTTTTTTCAAGTCTTGTACCTCCCTTTTGTTCATTTGAAATGTTTTTAGTTATATTTTTTGTCACCCTATATTTTGGCTTTGAGTTGAATGATGGACTAGAAAGAAAACTTATCCTTCCACGGTTGCAAACATTTGATATTAGGTCAGTAGAGTTGCGAAGGTCATATCTGAAGTTGGTGGAAGATTCACTAAGAAAATTCGTATCAATGTTTTGAAGTTCGTCCAGAACGTTTTCCCACTTAGAGATATCTATAAATACCTGCATATTCATTACCAAGTGACTTTTATCACCTTAGCGAATTGATTCGTATTTGCTGTTATTAAATATTGCATTGCATGACTGACCATTTTACAGCATTTAGTTTATGGACAATTTACTTCTGTAGAACCTAGTTTGCTGCAAAACTACACTGCACGTGTAAGTATATGGGGAGTATGTGCTTCGAACAACTTAGTGAACTCATGAAAAACATCAATGATTACCATAGGAGATATATTACGCTAGGCACGGATACGTACACACACGTAAATAGATATGGGTTCGATTTGATTACGGTGGTAAATGCATGTATCTATAGGTATACCAAACGAAATATTGCGTACTAATAGTCGCTATCAGGCTTGTAATGTACGTTTGATTAGAATCGATCTTAACCTAAATATAATTTTATAACGTTGCCATTAGTGGATGTTTATTGTACTTTGGAATGATTTTAATAATAACTAAAGTATCTAATATTTCACATACTACAAAAATATAAATACATATGTATGTTGTGTATGGCGCACAACTAAGCAACTAAATACAAAACTGGCTATTCTATCAAAGTAAATTGGCCGCGCGACTCTATGGTAGATATGCATAGATGCCGAGATGCCCCTATGCCCCATGCTCGATACCCGAGCCTACATTGGCCGATGTCCAGTGCCCCTTGCCATTCAGCGCATGAATTCATGTTAGAAGTCAATTGAGTGTGCTTTGATCGGGTAATTAAATAATAAATCAGGAAAGAAAAGAAGAAAAACTATGCAATAATCTATCTCAACGTGATTTAGAATGAATTCGTAGTTGGTAGTGTATACTACCAGATCGTTGCATTGCCGGAACGATTGCTAATGACCAGCGGCAAAGATTTTCATTTGAAGTAATTAATTTGACAGAAATTAACTTCGATTGTAGGCCTTTCGGATGGATGAAGTGTTGATGGATTGCCAGTAAGTATGCGGCAAACTGGTTTTATTTATGACTACGCGGCCGACATTTAATGCATATCTACGATCGATTGATTGAAACAAATACTTGATGTCATTTAGCGGTTAGGAATTTTTATCTTGTTCTAGCAGGACTGACTTCTTTACATATAAATGCTAGAATGTAGGACAAGTTGTAGCGACACGAAGCGGAAATAAATGAAAACGAAACTAGTTTGACAGGTAGTTGTGCTTGACCATCTAATGAGAAAGCCTTGTCGTCTCCCATTGGATTTATTTACAGGGTAAAGTTGTTGATCGCTCTCAACCTGGCGAGACGCCAGCAACGATCCCTGTTTAAATGACCGGGTCAAGTTGACATACGGCCTCCTCGTGGCGCCCTCAGGATAGCCTCTTCAACAACCATTGGGAGATGAACAAACGTATGCAGGGACAAAACCCCAACCCGTATGGCGGTTGTGCGCCGGGCTAACAATCCGCCCACGTAAAAAACACAAAAGTTATGAATGAGCAAAATGCCTCGGATACACGGACGGATACTCGACGACGACAACGCACGAAAGAGGAACACGATTTGCGAGTATGTCCTGTAATGTCAGAACCCTGTACACTCCGGGAGCTGCTCATAAACTAGAAAGAATCCTCACGCAGTACAAGGTGGATATTACTGCGGTCCAGGAAATACGCTGGATAGGAAACGGTATGATTAGGAAGAAAAATTGCGACATTTATTACAGCTGTCACAAAAGGTTGCACTTACTGGGATGCAGATTTGTCGTGGGAAAGCGGTTAAGGTCGAAGGTCATCGACTTTAAACCTATAAGTGATCGCTTGGCTGTGATCCGCATCAGAGGCAGATTTTATAACATCAGCCTTATATGTGCACACGCCCCTACCGCCTACACGCCTACGGAGCTTGTCCGGAGTACGATGTAAAAATCGTGCTCGGGGACTTCAACGCCAAAATCGGTAAGGAGAACACCCATGGCGGAGTGATCGGATGCACCGTGCAACTCGGTTCTAGGACTTTGGAACCGTTTGAAACATGCAACGGATTTCGGCAAGGAGATGCGCTGTCATGTAACTTCTTCAACCTGGTGCTGGAGCAGATAGTGCGACGGGCAGGCGTCAACAGGGAAGGCACTATCTTCTACAAGTCCGTCCATCTGCTAGGATACGCGGATGATATCGACATCAACGCGTGTTCTCGCCGTGGCATTGTGGAAGCATTCACAGCGATTGAAGAACAGGCGAAACGAGTTGGTCTTAAGGTCAACGAGGACAAAACGAAATACATGCTGTCAAGCAATAACCAATCCGTCGCTCACCACCTGGGACAAAATACAACAGCTACAATTGACAGCCACAATTTCGAGGTAGTTAAGGAGTTTGTCTACCTCGGGGCAAACGTAAATTCCACAAATGACACCACAGTGGAGATCCGGCATAGAATTGCCCTTGACAACCACTGCTACTTCGGCTTGTCCAAACAACTGGGGTCAAAACTCCTCACTCGAAAGACCAAATTCATGCTTTACAAAATGCTCATACTGCCAGTCTTGCTGTACGGAGCCGAAAGATGGACGATAAGCAGGACGGCGGAGCTGATTTTGGGTTCTTTCGAAAGAAAAATTCTGCGCCGGATATTTGGTCCTGTCTGTGAGGAAGGTGAATGGAGAAGAAGACACAACCGCGAACTCTACGAGCTGTACAAAGATTTGGATGTAGTCCGAAAGGTAAGATCCGTCGACTACACTGGCTCGGCCACATCGAGCGCATGGACACCAACGCTCCAGCTAAGGGGGTCTTCGACTCCGAGCCTCCTGGTTCAAGAAGAAGAGGAAGACCGAACCTCCGGTATAAAGACCAAGTAATCGCGGATGTAAGATATCTTGGTCTTCATAACTGGAAGCAGCGTGCCGGGGACCGTCAAGGATGGAAGGCAGCTTTCGCTCAGGCTCAGATCCTCCATGGATCGCTGGCCTAATAAGTAAGTAAGTATTAAAATGAAAACATGCGTTTGGAACTAAACTCTTCGGAAAAGGTTGGGCGCTGTCTCCCAAAACTAGAAGAATGCAAGAGAAGATACGAATGCATGTCTATTGAGCTCAGATTTATAAAATCTTTCCAAAATACAAAAGATGTACAACAAAAACGTGTGTAATATTACACTCCACCTGAAACACTGACACATATTATAATTAGGCAATTAAAAGAGAAGCATACGAGAAAATAAGCTAAGGAAGAGAACAAGGCATATCGCACCTGTACTCGAACCGGTAAGAAATTCATTACTCCCGATTGCGTAATGCCCAGTGAAAACTCATTTTGTTCGATTTATTGAACAAGGGTATCTACGAGTTATATCTCATACACCTGGTCACGACCCCTTCATATTGTTTCCTTCTTTTTTTTTTTCATTTTCTCCATTCATTGAGTTGAATTGCAGCTTCTTTGCGATCGGAGCGCGCAAGGTTCATGTGCTCGCATGTAACTTAGGAGAATAAGCTAAATGTGAGCCTCACTTCGCTAAAAGAATAAAACACAAAACAATATCAAGCAGAACCATAAATTCGCGGATTAGTGATCACGCAAGACCCATAGAAGCGAATTCTATACTCATACTCATAGCACTTCCCCCTTTTTCTTTTTACTTTGAATGACTAACACACATTTACAATTTGCTAAAAAATATAAGATGCAAACAAGTATCTTTAAGGAGATTAGTGAGATTTCGTTCGTTCCTTTTCATTGTTCCGAGCAACCCCATTGAGCAATTGTTCGCCAAACAAATAGCACATTCATACAAAGATATTTTTAGATTTTATTTATATTGTACCGTGAGAGGTATAGTATAACTATGTCTTTTTAAAAGCTTACTTTGTATTAAAATATTTTAACTACTGACCGAAACTGATACAAAAATGCGGTCCCAATCAAAGACAGATCAAGGCGAATTGTCACCTACTACCAACTTCCTCTACCAGATATCAGTTTGCAGCCGTTCAGCTAATGCTATTTTTATTTCAAGTGAACATCGAGCAATTTGTTGGCCACAAGTCAAACACCTATTAAGGTCAAATGCCAAACGACTTACGAGTTCTAATTTACTTGAGGAGTACCATGAGTATAAATGTGATGACTTTTAATTGACCCCTCGACTTCAGATTTCCAAATAGACAAAAAAAAAATTGAAACTTACCTTCTCGTCGCATACCCATCTTTAGGCACTTTCGTAATCGACAGTATTGACATTGATTTCGATGATGCTGATCAATTGGACAATTTCTGCTCCCCCGACACGAGTATGTCAGATTTCGGCGGACTGAACGTTTGAAAAATGATTTACAGCCTGAAAGAGAGTAAGTAGAAATTGTTTAGATGATTTTTCAAAGAAAATACCTTAATAAAAACTTAAAAGACTTCGATTTAAATGTTTGGAATGCGAATACACATGAGAGGAAGAGAGTAAGAGCTGCTTAAGAAAATTTAGGATGTAAGTGAGAAATTCGAATCTAAAAAGTCCTAATAAAATCGATATAATATAATAAACCTAATTCTGACACCCATAGTCCTTCGAATCTAAATTAAATACTTTTACGATGAATGTTATTCATTAGGTCGGTGCATGGATTTCAAAGTCTGGATACTCGCGCGTATCACCATAAAAAAAAACCCTTTAATTTCAGAAAAACTACCTCCTTCTTCTCAATGGGCGCTACAGTTCGGGGTGAACCTGGGCCTCAACCAACATGCCCCTCCAACTAGCACGATCTTTTGCTAGCCTTTTCCATTGCTGCACACCCAGTTGCCTGAGGTCCCCGTCAACTTGTGTGCGCCATCTTAAGTGCGGCCGTCCTCTACTTCTTCGTCCCTCGGAGTTGGATTCAAAGACTCCCCGGGCTGGAGCTGTGGTGTCCATTCGCTCTACATAGCCCAACCATCTTAGGCGTTGAATACGTAGACGCCTGACTAGACTCATGTCACTGTACAGCCCGTAAAGTTCGTGATTGGATCTTTTCTTCCACCCCCCGTCTGCGTTTATAGGCCCGAAAATCACGCGCAAAATCTTTCTCTCGAACCAACCAAGGGCCTCCTCATCCGCTTTTGATAGTGACCATGCTTCTGCGCCGTACAGCAGGATCGGGAGGATAAGGGTCTTATATAGAGTCAACTTTGTCGTTCGGGAGAGGGAAAAGGACAAAAAAGAAAAAGGAGACCCCTTCTTGTGGATCGGGCCTACGATGCTGACACTCCATTCCTCGGGCATGCTTTCCTCTGACCATATCTTACAGATAAGCTGGTGCATGCCCCCCACCAGGTCATCCGCAGCTGCCTTGAAGATCTCAGCAGATAGTCCGTCTGCGCCAGCAGCTTTATTCGACTTGAGCTTCGATATGGCAATCTTAACTTCGTCGAGGTCAGGGGGACACAATTCTCTGCGGTCTCTGTCGATTAGAAATGGATAATTCTGCCTGACAGCGGTATATTGACTAACGTCGCCGTTGTACAGTCTGCAGAAGTGGTTTTTCCATATTCTCAGCATCGACTGCGATTCTACTACGAGGTGTCCGTTCTCATCCCTGCAGGCTTCCGTTCTGGCTTTATAACCTTGGCGTGTTCGCTTTATCTGTTGATAAAACTTTCGAACGTCACGCCTGCAGTAACACCTCTCCAAATCCTCAATCGCGCGCTTCTCGTGCTCTTTCTTCTTTCTTCTAAGAAGCTTATGCTCCTCCCTTCTTTTTAACTTGTTCCTTTATGCAGCGAGGCCTTATATGCATCCTGCTTCGCTGTGTGAATCCTCCTGCACTCGTCATCGAACCAGGTGTTTCTTCGTGGTGGAGCCTTGAAACCCAAAACTTGGGATGCAGAGCTGATTATCCTGATGCTTATACAATATGAAATATTATTTCAAGAATTGGTTCAACTATTTCTCTTCTTAGAATTTTATTTTTTTCAGGGCTTGTTTGCAAAGGCTCCAGTGCTGTTCTATTGATAGAGGATTGAGGTGTATTGGAGAGCTTAAGGGAGACGCGATCGGTAAAAGCACGGGCGGTTTCTGGCAATAGTAGCTTTCCGACGTCTTAACTTTGTATTCTCACTCTACTCCGCTGCGTTCGTGATATCCGTAAGCGCATCTTGGCTACTACAAGATAGTGGTCCGAGTCTATGTTAGCCTTTCGGAAAGTTCGAATATCAAGAATAGTGGAGGAGTGTCTGACGTCGATCGTGATGTGATCAAGCTGGTTGGTAATCGATTGATCAAAAGACCGCCATGTGCCTTTGTGTATATCGAGATGCGGGAAGCGCGTACTGGCTAGGAAGAGATTTTGCCCTGTAGCAAGATCAATCAGCATGTGTCCGTTATCAGGGGTGGTGTCGTGTAGGCTATGTTTGCCGATGACTCGTTCAAATATGCTTTCCTTACCCAGTTTAGCATTGAAGTCTCCTAGTACAATGATGATGTCATAGCTGGGACATTGGGCATACGTTCTGTCTAGGAGATCGTACAACTCATCTTTGGCGGAGTCACCCTTGTCTTCCGTGGGGGCATGGACGCAGATCAGGCTGATGTTCAAAAATGTAGCCTTAATACGGATTGTTATAAGGCGTTCGCTCACATGCCGAAAGCTTAGGAATTTTTGCCTTGGTCCAAACAATCGTTGCCCTCTCTCCCTATAGCAGTCGCCGTAGTAAATATCGCAGTTTTCCATCGCATTTCCTGGATGGCGGTTATGTCTGCTTTATAGCAGTCTAGGGCGTCCGCAAGTTGTTCGGCTGCACGTGGCCTGTTTAGGGATCTAACATTCCACGTACAAAGCCGAAGATCATTATCCTTTTTTCGTTTTTTGCAGGGGTCGTCAACATTAATCCGGTACGTTATATCCGAGGTTTGTGGTTGTTTCGGAGTTTGTGGTTTTTTTTACGATTACGGCTTACCAGTCCGTAGCCCAACCGACTAATCCTGTTTGTTGGCGCAGGAGGCTCGCCATTCGCCCTTCCCCGTCTGCAATTTCCATAGGAAATCTCCAGATGGCACCACAAGGAGGTGGGGATAGGACTTACTAACAGTGCCGCAAGATGTTCGACTGCGGTGGCTCTTCTCGCTTTTTAGCAGGTCAGCATCCGTCGGATAGATGCTACCCCTATAAGGCCTTTGTTAGTCCTTTGCCATCAGAAACATAACCGCCTGCTCAAATTTCGCAAGTACTAAATTCAAAAATTCACTATAGCAAATCTCCACCTTAAAGTCTTGAAGGATGCCAGACTATGGTGTGCTGTCGGAAGAAATATGTAAACAAAAAAATCAAACAAAACAAAAAAAAAAAATGTAGTTAAGTCTGTGAAAATGGGTGACTTATCCCATTTAATGTCGTGCTGTGTGATGTGACATTATGATAGTCGCGCTATGGTCCTCTTCATCGTAGGCATTGTCTTTTTCTTGGTTCTTTAGATTTTTCTTTTTTTTTTTGCTGTCGTTTGATACAGACCTCTAGGACGGGCTTTCTATCGTGTCTATGTCTACATTGAGTAGCGCATGTGAGATATAACCAGTAGAGTAAAACCTAAATAAAGCTACGATTTACTTAGTTAATTGAATCCCATTAGGTTAATTTTATAGGCGTTAAGGACATGTATCGAAGGGAGATTCGTGGCACATCTAGTTTTGTCTCGGCTTTTCGGTGGCTGCTCTGTTTGGTGACATGGAAATGCGCGCTGCGCTTTTATGAATTGGTGTGCAAACATAGAAGTGGACGAGTGGAGGAAAAACAAGAGCCACACCACACACGTCTTGTGGGAGAGCACTTGGAAGCACGGAGATATTTATCTCGAATTCACTTTGATGCTTGGCTCTAGATGGTTGGTTTTCTCTTCTGCATCATTCTTGTCGCTGTAGTACATTCGTTTGTTCGAGTTGTCGTCGAAAATGTGAATAAACTAAGTCGCGTCGTGCGCTTTATGCCCGCTGGCTTGTTTTTTGCTTCTCTAGTTGCATTGTCGTCGGAGTCGACGCCAGTCTTCTGATTTTTTGTGTTTTTATCGTTTTGTTTTTGGCTGATTGGGTCGCAGCCGCAGATATTTAGCCATTCAACGCTGTTCTACATGTGTTGTGGAAGCGTGTCCCTGGTTTTCTCATCGTAGATTGATTTAGTTTGATTTGCAAGTCCATTGCTTTTGAGAAAAAAAAAAAAGAAAAAAAAAACTGACTACCATACGATGACCCTTTAAAAAATAATTTTCACTTTACGGTGCATTTCATCAGCATTGAGAACTCTCCATTGAAATGTTTCAATATCTCCTATTATGTGCCCATTCGAATTAATAAACCACTTTGACGCAAATTGAATTGAATGCCATTTTAATTACATGCCAATGACGCCGACGAGGTTAAGTATACAGGTAACCCCGTCCAAACGCATAAGGCAAACACCTATAATGCGATACTCGAAATGCGAAAAAACAAATAACACGCAAGTAAATTTAATATTCCGTATCAAGAAAATAGAAAAACTGAAAATACCTTATGGTGGTTTATGGGGTTTGTTACAACAGCGGGTAACTTAAAGGAATTATTGGATATATGGTACATACATACGTATGTACATACATATACGTAGAAGACAGAAAGAAAACCATCTCGTAAATTAAAATGCATCGCACCTTCTTCAACTGCCTCAACTTCTTCCTCTTTCAATTTCATATTATACATGTTGTTTGCAACATCCTTCATGCCTCATCTCTTAGTGAAAATCTGGACTTGGCGTGGTAATTCTGTGCCATAATACTAATACACTATGAAGATGACGAGCACAACGATGACGATGATGATGTAGATAGATGCTTAAGCCGTTGTACTCTGTGTTATATGCCGACAACACTCCCGATACAGACGCGATTATATATTATATTGGACAGACAAGTTACTCGGTAATCCTAGGAAGGTGTAGTATCTTCTCATTCTGTTCTCATAATTGTTGTTTTGTGTTTGTGGAATAAAATTTATGATATCTTAAAATGTTAATCTTTAACAATTATTTTTTGAACAAAACAAATTAAGCCGAAACTGTGAGAGCATAAAGGAAAGACAACACAAACTCTACTCCATTAAGAGACATATGTATGTACATATGTACATAAGTTAACCAAGGACGATAACAAAGTTTCCGAATTAGATATGTATTCTATATAAATGAAACATACATATGTACATACATATTTATTTTTTCTTCTCGGATAGTATACTATATGCTTACATTTTTCATGGAATTACAACATTTTACACACTTACATGGTGCATTTAATTTACGATGATAATGTGCACGAGTACGACATTTGAATTTGGTCTCGCCACTCAACGGAAAGTGAAACAACAACGACTTGTCTGATCCAAGGAAAAAAAAAAGAAAGAAAACAGGAAATTTGGTATCTACATACGTACTGTCTAACGAGTTAACACTTTTCAATGAGTATGAATTGTAGTATGACGTAACAGGCCACCCGTGTGAAGAATAACGCCGCTTAGAGCTGCACATACATATTAATAGACCGAGGTTAGGATAACAGGTTGACAGGTTGAAGTTCTGTTGAAAAATGGCATTTGGGCTTAAACGGGACAGTCAGAGGAATATCTGGATTATCGCAGGTGCTTTGGGTCGGTGAGAATAATTATAAAAGATACAAGAGGTCAATTTAAATGTCTCACATATGTATTCTCGTTGGTCCGCCTGCGTAAAAAATCTATTGCAAGCTCGTAAAGAATGTTGTTGACTTACAGAACATATCTAAAAATGCTTAAGCAATTAACTAAGTAACCATTACTTGATTAACATTAATTGCCTTGTTTAGGCAGTAATCTAAATAAGTAAGTAATCATTAGCTTGAAGGCAAAATCTAAATTGTTTGGATAGTCGAAACAGAACCATAGTGACATCCAACGAAAACTGTCAAATTGCACCATTCCTTGTATTTTAGCCTTAAAATTTGCTACAAAGAAAAGATTGTATTGCTTGTGCTTGCTGAATGAATACACTGCATTTACGATAAAACCTATTTACTTTTAAGAAATCTATAAAAGAATATAATCAATACAGGCCTTTAAAAAAGCGCCATTCATTTTATTCGCTTTTACAATATTACTAGGAAGTATTAGGTAATCGCAAGGCAATATTTTTAACCATCCATTATCCTGGCACTATCCACTTACTGCCACGTCTCTCTCAGCCTCTGGCTTTATGTGTATGTTTCAGCTATCGCATCGGGTCAAATAAGGTACTGCACGAGACTTTTAGCTCAATTGAGATAGTGTTGAAAGTGATCAGAATGAATCAATTGAGCTGGGTACTACTATAAAGTAGCCTTTATACCGACATGGCGAAAGCGAGAGTTCATGCAAAAGTTATTAGGAAACTATGTATGTAATTTAACAATTTTATATGATTCAGTTAATTTCAACAAGGGAGAAGAGAGCGAGCAACCAGAGCAAAGAAGTTGATCGCGTTTAACTTGGCAAACGTCAGCTTCGTTCTATGTCCCTGCTCAATACAAATTGACACGTAGCCTCCGCGTGGCCTCCCCCGGATAGCTATACTGGCACCCGCCAGGGAAAGAGGATCCTGGTCCTCCAGGTTGCGCTTAGGGTTAACATCCCTATCGCATAAAACCAAAGCTTGTTCAGAGACAACCAACAGCCTCGGATACGGACGAATTACATGTTGACGACCCCGCAAACGTCTAAAAGGAAACGAATTCCGGATCTGCACCTGGAACGTTAGTTCCCTCAACAGACCAGGTGCAGCCGAACAACTGGTCAACTCTTTGGACTGCTATAAGGCAGACATTACCGCGCTCCAAAAAGTGCGATGGGATGGGCCAGGCAAAAAGCGGATATCTACTACGGAAACTGCTACAGAGAAAATAAACAATGCTTATTCGAATGCGGATTTGTTATTCGAGGCAGACTAAGGAAAAAAATCTTAAGCTTCCAGTATGTAAGCGAACGCCTCATAACTATCCGCATCAAGGCCAATCTCGGTAATATAAGCTTATTATGTGTACACGCCCCCACAGTGGAGAAAGATGACACACACACATGTTGTGTAGGCACAGCCTACACAACACCACATCAGAAAACGGACTAAGGCTAGTGGACTTAATGACGCGACATAATCTGGTAGTAGCAAGTACACGATTCCCACACCTCAACATCCATAAGGGGACCTGGCGGTCTTTAGATCAATCGACCACCAATCAAATTGATCATATTGCGATCGACGGCAGACACTCCTCCAGCATCCCAGATGTCCGAACCTTTCGAGGAGCCAACATCGACTCTGATCATTACCTTGTTGCAGCCAAGGTACGGATGCGAATTTCTCGGAATCAACGGAGTCGAGTAAGAACACCAAAATTTAACGTCGGAAACCCGCAATAGCAGGACACCGCCAGGACCTTTGTCGATCAAGTCTCCCTCAAGCTCTCTCAAGTCCCGATGCATTCTGCAGAAACCCTGTTGTCGTTGTCAGAACGCCATTAGAGGGGCCGCCTCAGATGTACTCGGTTTCGAGCCACCGCCGTCGAGAAACCCCTGGTTTGATGATGAGTGCAGACAGGCCCATGTAGAGAAACAGAATGCATACATGGCCACATTGCATCGACGGACGAGAGCTGTCCGCGAGCTCTATGAACAGAAAAGGAGGGAGGATCATGCGCTTCTGAGAAGGAAAAAGAAGGAGCTAGAGAAGCGCGAGATCGAGGAGATGAAGAGAGGAACGACGTTCGAAAATTTTACCAGAAAGTAAAACGAACAGAGCAGAAGCCTGCAGGGATGAGCACGGACAACTAGTAGTGGAGTCAGAGTCGATGCTGAGATTGTGGAAGGACCACTTCTGCAGACTGTATAACGGCGATGATAGTCAAGATGCCGCCGTCAGGCAGATCGAACCATTAACAATGGAAGAAGACGAAGGAGAATTCCGTCCACCCGACCTGGACGGGACAGCTTTATAAGATGAAACTTAAGTCTTATAAAGCTGCTGGAGCGGACGGACACCCCTCGGAACTGTTTAAAGCAGCCGGCGATGAGCTGGATAGGAACATGCACCAACTCATCTGCAAGATATGGTCGGAAGAACGCACGCCCGATGAATGGAATCTCAGTATCGTTTGCCCGGTCCATAAGAAAGGCGACCCCTATGATTGCGCCAATTACAGAGGGATAGGCCCCCTGAACATCGCATACAAGATCCTCTCTGCTGTACTGTGTAAGCACCTGAAACCGTCCGTGGACAATCTGACAGGTTCCTACCAGTGTGGTTGCAGACCAGGAAAATCCACGATAGACTAAATATTTACACTACGGCAGATCTTGGAGAAGACCCATGAATTCCAGGTCGACACGCACCATCATTTTGTCGACTTTAAAGCCGAGTATGACAGTGTTTATAGAGACGAGCTATACAAAGCCATGTCATGTTTTAACATTCCTGCCAAACTCGTCAGACTGTGCAGGATGACTATGGAGAACTCTCGCTGCTCCATTAAGGTCGGAGGTAAACTAAAAAAGGTTTTAGACAGGGTGACGCACTGTCATGTGATTTCCTTAACAAAATTCTTGAAAAGATCGTGCGGGACTTTGCCTACGCAGATGACATTGACGTTATTGGACGGACAAAGCGAGACGTCAATGAGGCGTTCGCAAGCATTGAAGCAGAAGCGGCTAGTGTGGGTCTAGGGGTAAATGGGGACAAGACCAAATATATGCTGTCATCAAAGAAAGACGCGCAACACCGACGTCTTGGTCAGAACGTCACCTTCGGCAGCTATATTTTTGAAGTAGTCAAGGACTTCGTCTACCTTGGCTCGATAGTGACAAGCAGCAACGACACCAGCGCTGAGATAAAACGCAGAATAACTCTTGCCAACCGCTGCTTCTTCGGGCTCCAGAGGCAATTGAGTAGTAGAGCCCTCTCTCGAAAAACTTAGGTATCCCTCTTTCTTCTTCTTTGGTGGCGTTACAGCCCATGAAGGACCAAAGCCAAGTTTCTCTCAATCACCCATGTTGTGTGTGATTTTTTTTTTTCACACAGGTGAAAGGGACCCACAGCTTAATGCCGATTCCGAACGGCATGAGTCGAGAAGCTTTTTCATGGCAAGTTTACTATAGGAGGTTTTGCCAGTACCCCTGCCGAGAAGGTATCCCTCTACAAAACCTTAATCATCCCGGTCCTCCTTTACGGCGCTGAGGCTTGGACGTTATCAAAAGCGGATGAAGAGGCTCTTGGGCGTTTCGAGAGGAAAATTCTGCGTGCAATATTTGGTCCCGCTTGTGTAAACGGGGAGTGGAGGAGGAGATTCAACCAAGAACTGTACGGGCTGTACAACGACATCGGACTAGTTAGACGTCTTCGGATCCAACGTCTAAGATCGCTAGGCCATGTAGAGCGAATGGACATCACCGCTCCAGCCCGAAGAGTCTTCGACTCCAACACCGAGGGACGACGCAGCAGAGAACGACCGCATTTAAGGTGGCGCGCACAGGTGGAAAGGGACCTTAACCAACTAGGCGTGCGGCACTGGAAGCGGCTGGCCAAAGATCGGGCCGGCTGGAGAGGCTTGTTGGTTGAGACCCTGGTTCACCCCGAAGTGTAGCGCCATCATAGTAATTAGTAAGTAAGTGTAGCGCCATCATAGTAAGTAAGTAAGTAAATTAATTCCAACGCCTGAAAGGAATGCAAATGCATTCTTGAACCACTTGCCCTTTCTGCCCCCCCCGTTTTGACCACAAGCAATCTATATACAGCTATGCACATATCCCATTTACACTGCTTTGTTTCATTCCTCAACACGTACATACATATGTATGTATGTATGTATGTATGTACATATATATAGTTGCACCAGTGCAGTATCCATAAAGCGATTACAGGTTAAATACATACATATATCATACAACAAGACAAGCCCACACTCCTTGCGTTCTTCAACCCAGTTGTTTGAATGAGTTAATACTTACCACAGTATACAGGACATTCATATGTATGTATGCCTAGGCCCCTAAATCCTGCCGCCATCAGAGTGAATAACAAAAGTAAAAAGTGATCAAAAAGCTTTCCTTCCAAGAGATTGCCTACCTAACGAGGTCAGAAAAGCCAGACGACATAAGAATATGGAATGTATCTCGTACTTATTTAGTCGACTACCTAAGACTAGTATAATATTTAAGCTTGACAATGGTTGAATAGTTATCTAAGGAATTGTAAAAAAAAAAAACGAAAAGTAAATAGTGCCGTCGAAACTTTTGTGGTTTCCAACAACTTGCAGTTAGTATTTAGTGCACACCCACACCCATTTAAATAGTCAGTCTCCTACTAATTGGATTAGAGAAAAGGCAAAGGAATCTTTACAGCGAAATACATTTGACAACAAAAGAAAGCATTTGGAAGTATATTGGGCATATAATTTTCAACAAAATACTTATACATCCTTGGGATTTTCTTGTCGACAAGAAACTCTAGAAAGTGAAGCTGCTTACCGCGGTTGGATTGCACAGTCAAAAAAATCATAAAATTTCATCCTATGAATTAGCTCCACGTAATAAATACAATCCGAAACAAGTCGTGACATAATCTACCTTTTAATTTAATTAAATCCTCCCTAAACAAACTCCAGATATACTCGAGAAACCGCAACACAAAGCAAAAACAAAAAAAAAAAAAAAAAAAAGGAAGACAAATGAAACAGCCGCCATGTAGTGGGAGAGGAAAAAAATAATAATGATAGACCAATTCATCTAAATTGCATAATCGCCTATTGATATTGTCCATGCGAATAATATCGTAAAGATACCAGGTCTATGGTCCAGAAGACAAACCGACCAAAAGAGAGAAGAAAAAACAGTGATTCCCAGAGCTAAGATGTTAAAGAAAATCGTGTTCCACAAACTCTACATCGAATACTTACTGCCGTGGAGACGCTTATACAGCACAAACTGGATGTGGTGTTGCATGGCCCAGTATAGCGTAGTATCATTTATTGTTCACTTTGTTACCGACATCGAATGACCACACGGCGTTCGTTGACGACAACTATTGTACATGAAATTCAAATAGTTTTGAACTTCTCTACTATACCATTGATCCCAATTGAGTTAAAATAAAATTAAGAAGAACTTGAATGCATTTTATCTCGACCGGCACATGTATGTATCGGGAAAAGTGCATCTTCAATTTATTCCTTTCATCATTCCTCAATGATGTAGCTCACGATGGAAGAACGAGATATACATAGATATAAAATAAAAATCAAGAGGAGGTAAGGATATCTCAGATTTGTTGTATCCACCCTTTTTTGGTTATTGATATGGTCGGAGTGGACTTATACCATACGCTATCGTCGAGATATCTTTCAATAATTGTGTCTAAGCACAAGAGTACTCGTGTATATAGCTACACATATAGACACATGTATGTATGTACATATGTGTAGATACATATACATATGTATGTGCACGAAATGTGAAGTAAAAAATCGTGACTAAAACAATACCGAAGAAATATAGCTTCATTTTACCCCTCATTTGTCCGGGGTACCACCGTTTTCCAACTTCTGACTATCGACTCAACAGAGGAGTTTAGTTTAATACAGTTAAAAGTATTTCGAAAAGCAATCTTCACATACCGATATGAAGGAAGACGACTAAAATCGACCTCATCATCACGTACCAGTTCGATAGTGCCTCCCATACTCGTAGCTCTTGCGAATGCAAGCATGAGGCGCACAGTATTCGTATGTATTCTTCTTTGATTTCCTTTTTGTAATCCTCATATACCACCGATCCACTACAGCTTGAGCTAAGCTAAATTCTTGTAATAATTCTTATTCTTCCTCCTATCTCTTTACATAGGTTTCCCGTTGAGGGTGCATCATCAAGAACGCCACCATCGAATGCGTGCAAGTTCTTAGCAAGTACTAGAGTGTTGCAGATACACAAGTATTCCCAGGAAGTACCTGCAGCCATACCACACCATTCCTTAAGCAAGAACAAAACAAACAACGAAAAAAAACTAAACGCCTTAAGGCAACGTCTTGCGATGAATCTTCATAACAAAATAATAATAATAAAAAAAAAGGGAACAACTGAGAAACGTCTAGTGGGTGGTTATAGAAGGTGGAGTGGGACAAGGTATGGGATCAACCCAAACATAATTTAACTTTACGCTGGGAACTAATGTATCTATCGTGGAGTTTGTTACTCGAGGTTATAGAACAAACAGCGGTTTAGCTGGCTGGGGCAATCAAGTTAATATGAACGAAGAGGAGAATCTAGAGTGGGGACCTTACCATGTTGTTTGACCAGTAGATATATACATAGTACATATGTATGTATACGATTGTATAGAAACGACAGAAACTAGGTGATGTGTAGTGGAGGAAACAGTATAAATGTCTGTGAGCTCTATGAACAATATAAATTCAAAATATTTTAATGGATTATCACAGGCGTATCATATCAAAGTCAACTTCATATCTTCACATCTGAGATACGTTACATCTAACTCATACACACACGCGTTTGCTTACGTCGACATAATTCCTCCATCACGAAACTCAGTCGAGCATGCGTTTTCTCATCCACACGACGCGCATGCGCCTGCACTGTGAGCACACTTAACGCCAAAAACATTTAAGGAAGCCTCTTCCTCTCTCGCCAAAACAGATTCGCGCTCTATATCACTGTCGCTCATTTCGTAGCCCTATTCTCGGCCGTCAGTCTTGCATTATGGCTTCAAAACAGGTTAAATGTGAATAATAGCCAAGTTAATAAGTGCAAGAAACAAGCGATTGTTACATATCGTGTTGTGCATCTCTACATCATAGACTCTTATGGACATGGCATATAGATTCATAGTAGTAGCTGTCATGCAACCGATATACAATACCTATAGTTTCGGTCAATGATCGACTAGAGGTGCTGTTGTTTTTATTTTGTACTGCACTCTTTTGCGCTAGTTTTTCTCGAACTTGTGGAGTAATTAGCTTCATAACATAATTGTCGGAGCAGAGCAAACAGTGAATGATGTACTCCCGACGACGGGAAGGAAGTAGTCACGTAGCAGAGCATACTACAGAGGAGTGTTATGTTAGATAATAATTACAATTTAATGAACGAGCATGAACTTTCTGGCAGACTATAAGTATTAAAAAAAAAAAAAAAAAAAACCAAACAAAAACACATACACCTCCCTACACGTTCATATCTAAATACATAAATATCTCTTCTCTCAAGCGAAATAGGCAAGGGTGGGATGATGGCAAAGTGCCGCTTATTATAACAGAAGAAGTTGGCCGTAAGAAGTGGGTCATCTCTCCGCACAGGAACTGGATACAGATTCTTTTGCTTTGCTCTTCTATGTCTTCGTATAGTGTATAGATAGATGCATGTCCAGTTGAATGATTCATGATCGTTCTTGTGGAGAAGATTCATCGAAAAGATACTTAGATACTTTACCGATTTTCACGGAGGAGAAAATCCAAATTTACTTCTCCATCCGCATCCCCGTTGCAAGAATGTTTGACTGGCTTGATGCCTACCTGCCTGATTGTCTGTTCAGCTGGTAACCGTAGCCGTTGGCGGAGTAGGTGATCCCCACATCCGCGTGCACAAATAACGATGACTACGACGAATACGACGATGCCTACAATGCAATGCAGACAATTTGAAATGCACCTCTATTCCGGGGCATGGCTATTGGGGAGCTAATGCGCATCAGCAATAACACAGCAGCATGGCATCAGGCAGCGGCATTGCACATCAGCATCGGTCGAGAGGGCTTTGTGTTTTATCGTGTACCTTAATTCCTTGCGGGATACCGAAAAGTAGATGGCTAAGAAAAAAAAAAAAAAATAACAACAAACGACGAGTAGAAGTCTGGCGTGGCATGGTGTGTGCTTTATTGAATGCCCACTGAGCCTGCCTAGCTTTCTAGTCACTCTTTCCTTTTCTCGCGCATAACTACTCTATCTTTTTGTGTATAACGTAATTAATTAAACCGTTACCGGAAAGTTGTGTTTTCGATCACGATTCTACTAAAACGAACAACAACGACGACTACGACGAACACAACCAAAATCTGCCAAGAAAATCCCAAAGAAAGCCGGGAAATGTCCATAAAAAGCAACTCCAAGCATCTTGCACTCGTACGTGATGGGTGTTTCTTTTTCGCTATTTTTTTTTCTTTTTTTGATTTTTGTTACAACGTCTTTCGAATAATACCAATATCTGCATCAATTGATCTGTAGTTGCAGCCGTGTACATCAATACCAATCATCTGCATCCATTGGTTTTTTGTTCTACAAGAATTACAATCTAAATATTAATAGTTGCTCTATCTACAATATCTTTGTACGTTTTATGACACAGTTAAGCCAACTAATTAATTTTGACCTAATAAATCTGTAGTATGTAATTAATGCACCGCTACGATGCAGTTTTCTTTCATTTGCTTCCGCTACGCGAATCTCGTGTTTCTCCATCATTGTCGTCTTCACTATTTGTTGCTGCTGTTGCTCTACTGTTGGCAGCGTGAAAATTTGTCATCCAGTGTTGTTTATAATCGTGTGACAGGCTCTTTTGAGCATGACATGACACATTATAAACTACAACAGAGTGCACCACATAAAAGAAGGAAAAAAAAAGTTGGAAAGGTTCCGTGTTACATGCCCGTCCGTCGCTGTTGTTATTTTCTTCGCTTGTTATTGTCTGATGATTATTCGTGCATACATATAGTACTCACTCTATCAGCTAGTGAAGATATCCAAAGTGAAAAATGATTATAGCACTCTTAGTCGGAATACCATTTAGCAATTTTTCCCAAGAATTTGCTTTTTTTTTAAAGATAAGGTTGCTACCATATACATATATATAAATCTCTGTGGTATTTTTTTTTTTTTTTTTTTTTTTTTTACCGGTGCCTAGCTTCCCATGATCCAATTAACGCAGGCTTGAAACTAACTTGTAATAGAGATATAGAGTGAAATTAATTTCTACTTAAATACAGTATAATGTACGAGTAGATGGAAGATCAACAATTTTGAAAAAGATGTATCACATGACTGTGACCAGAAAGGAAAAGATTTGCCGTTGAAGTAAATAATTATCAGCAGGTAGTTATTATTCACCATTCAGATTTGCATAGTCACAATTCAGTTTCTTAAAATTTGGATGAAAATCGATTTACAATTTTTGAGAAGCCGCCGTATTAGAAAAAAAAATAGATAGATAAAAAATCTATATAGATTAAGACACTACAAAATGAATAATTCGCAGCTTTTTCAGAGATTTGGTATTTATTTATTTATTTCATCAGTAAGAGATCTTAAATCTACAATTCTCCTTCTTCTTCTTCTTAATGGGCGCTAAAGTTCGGGGTGAACCTAGGCCTCAACCAACATGCCCCTCCAACTAGCACAATCTTTTGCTAGCTTTTTCCATTGCCGCACACCCAGTTGGCTGAGGTCCCCTTCCACCTGTGTGCGCCATCATAAGTGCGGCCGTCCTCTGCTTCTTCGTCCCTCGGGGTTGGATTCAAAGACTCTCCGGGCTGGAGCTTTGGTGTCCATTCGCTCTACATTCGCGTTGAAAATCACGCGCAAAATATTTCTCTCGAACCGAACAAGGGCCTCCTCATCCGCTTTTGATAGTGTCTATGCTTCCGCGCCGTACAACAGGACCTGGATGATAAGGGTCTTACATAGAGTCAACTCTGTCGTTCGGGAGAGGGTTCTATTACTCAGTTGCCTCCTGCGCCCAAAGAAACAGCGATTGGCAAGAGTGATTCTACGTTTGATTTCGGAACTGATGTCGTTGTTCCAGGTCACTGCGGAGCCAAGGTAGACGAAGTCCTTAACTACCTCGAATCTGCCAATACAAACGTTCTGGCCAAGACGTCGGTGATGAGCGTCCTTTGATGACAGCATATATTTAGTTTTGCCCTCGTTTACCGCCAAACCAATTTTCGCCGCCTCCATCTCAATACTCGCAAACGTGATCTACCTATTATGTCAATATCGTCGGCGTATGCAAAGAGTTGCGAGGATTTGAAGTAGATTGTGCCTCTTGTATTGGCCAGTGATTTTTGCACAATCATTTCCAATATGATATTGAAAAAATCACACGATAGCGCATCGCCCTGTTTAAATCCTTTTTTGACATCGAAACTATCGGTAAGGTGTTCACCGATTCGAATGGAGCAGCGGGCATTCTCCAAAGTCATCCTGCATAGTCTGATGAGTTTAGCAGGTATGTCAAAGGTAGACATAGTGTTGTATAGCTCGTCTCTAATTACGCTCTAATTAAGTGGTGAGTGACGACTTGAAATTCATTGTTTTTTCCAGGATCTGCCGTAATGTGAAGATTTGGTCGATGGTGGACTTCCCTGGCCTGAATCCGCACTGATAAGGACCTATCAGCTCAGCAGATAGTCCGTCTGCGCCAGCAGCTTTATTCGACTTGAGCTTCGATATGGCAATATTAACTTCGTCGAGGTCAGGGGGACACAATTCTCTGCGGTCTCTGTCGATTAGAAATGGATAGTTCCGCCTGACAGCGGTATATTGACTAACATCGCCGTTATACATTCTGCAGAAGTGTTTTTGCCATATTCCCAGCATCGACTGCGATTCTACTACAAGGTGTCCGTTCTGGCTTTATAACCTTGATATGTTCGCTTTATCTGTTGATAAAACTATCGAACGTCACGCCTGCAGTAACACCTCTCCAAATCCTCAATCGCGCGCTTCTCGTGTTCTTTCTTCTTTCTTCTAAGAAGCTTATGCTCCTCCCTTCTTTTTAACTCGTAGAGCTCACGAGCTGCTCTTGTTCTTTTATGCAGCGAGACCTTATATGCATCCTGCTTCGCTGTGTGAATCCTCCTGCACTCGTCATCGAACCAGGTGTTTCTTGGTGATGGAGCCTTGAATCCCAAAACTTCGGATGCGGAGCTTAGATATATAGAATTTGCAATTGTTTAAATGAATTTTATATATATCTAAAGAGCTTCTTGGCGGAATATAACTTAGAACAATAATGCATGCTTATTATGAAATTTAATTTCAACTATAATTTGGTCAATGTCGTATGAACAAGAAGGAGCAGATAGCAGCTCCAGTTCCATGCGAGAAGGAGCGAACCGCAAGCAACACACCTCCTCCTATTTAAACTATACCTTACAACTGAAAAATTTTATAAATATTTTTGTAATAGTCTTGAACTGAAATTAATTGATGGCCTCCAGCGCTAGTCATGACATTGGGAAGCTTATTGCGCAACACAAAATAGCAAATGAAAGGATGAAGCACGGTAGATCAAATCTGAATGGAATTTATAATTTTTTGATAAGAGACATAGACCGCCAGCGCGGTCCACTGCAAGCACCACCCTTTGAATTAAGTAGTCTTATTATTACAACTAAGTCGATTGACTTATCCAGCAGGTTTCCGTACTCGAGTTAATCACATTTAGCATGCAGCCTTTTATTGAGAGTTCATGCAATCTGCGTGCGGTTTAGGTTCGTCGTGCTAAATCAATTGGATTTGATTTGATTGATTTAACCTTCCAGTCGATCTCTATGTTTTCGAGCGGAAAGTTTAGCTTAATTTTCGACATTTTCAATAAATCACGAAAAAGATATCGTCGTTTCGAATGTACCATGGCGCGTTAACAACGGATCGCAATATTTTACTCCTCCTTGTACAACCCCAGAGTTGTAAACCGTAAACCCAAATAGGTTTAAGCACTTGCTTGTAGAGAAGCAGCTTATTTTCAGTACTGAGCTGGAAATTTTTTCGTAGTAGGCAGCACATTTTCTTATAATTAAATACAAGCTCTTAAAGTTTTTTCTTTACCTGCGCTTTCCACTTAAGTTTGCGTCGAGAGTCATGGCTAGGTATTTTGCTTCGTTTGCGAATGTGATCCGAACTTCATTTACAAAGAGAGGTAGAAGACAGATTTGATTTCGTTAAACGCGATCCACCAAATCTTTTTCCAGTCGCTTATACGGTTCAGGGCATATTGCAATTTAGTCGTTGATAATTCGATTAATTTTCCTCTGGGCTAAATTGCAGTATCATCGAAGAATGTGGCCAGCAAAGTGCTATCCATTTGTGGTATGTATGTCTCTGGTATAAAGCTGGTAAAGTAGAGAACCAAGTACGCTTCCCTGCAGAACACCAGTCATAAATGCTCTAAAATTCGCTCCCGTGTTTACCACGAAAAGTAGTTTTCCAGAACTTGTCTCAGTGTAAGTATATCCCAAACCTTCGACCATATCGGTTATTCGATGCACTTGGCATACTTCTGAAACCAAACTGATGATCCGGCATAAGATGGTTTTCTTCGACAGACGGCTTTAAGCGTTATAATCAATCGCTTCCTTCGAAGAATTTCGAAATAATCTGCAACAATGATATTGGGCGGTAAGATTTTTTTACCGCCCGTCGGTGGCTACAGAACCTTCAATTGGCTCGGTACCTGTTCTAACCGAAGCGCTGCATTAACAAGTTATAAAAGTTTGAGTAGAGCCTTTTCTCGGCAATTTTTTAAGCACATCTCTTGTGACCAATCGTAGTCTGCTGCTTGAGGGATTTCATGATATTTTCCAGTTCGGAAAGTGTAGCTCGCATCATTCTAATTTCTGATTCCACGGTAATTTCCAGAGTAGTGCTATTATCAGGTACCGGGTGTCCTCTGAATGGCTTGAACGGTAGATATTCAGTAAAAACTTCACAGACAAAATTCGCTCTTAATACAAAGCGAAAAAATGCTTAAATACTTAAAAGTGGTGTACAAGTATTCCATTCAATTCACTTTTATTAATATGCTATTTGTTAAGAGGCTTGTCTGCCTCTGCAGACTGAAAACAAACACGCATACTGTTTTAATGTGCAAGTGAATTAGTATTAACATATACTATACATGTGATCAGTGGGACTTGAGATACATTTTTTTACATTTGTTAACAGTTGGGTTTTGGACATAGTGTTAAAGTTTATAGGCAATTCGTTAAAAATCGTCGGTACCACCACTTCGAACTTTCTCTGACCGTAATTGTTACTGGATCTTGGAATGCTACACAGAGACCATTTTTACCGCCACAGCGTAAAAAAACAAATACATGACGTAACAGCGCTATTATAAGAGTGAGCAATTTTTCCAAGTAAAACGCGATTTTTTTTAACAGTCAATCGTTCTTCAGCATTAATTAAAAAGAGTAAAAAATCAAAACCTTTTTGGTGTACATATCCTGAGTATGTGACCTGTTCAAAAAATAGGATTGAGCTTTGCAAAAGCGTAGTATGTTCCTAAGTTTATTGATTTATTTTTTTTTTTTTTTTTTTAACATAAAGGTTAGTTGTTTTTCTTTGTGCTTTTCGATTTGTTGCTAATGAAAAAATGAATCAAAAACCAAACATTATTGGCCGAAAACAATACCGTAGCTATGGTTCAGCCGTCGCATTCATCGGCTTGACCTCCTCCCACTTTTTTCTATTCCCAAAACTTAGAAAACCTATCAAAGGACGGAGATTTATTACGATTGAGAAGAGAAAGAAAATATCATCATCGTACCATACACCAGTTGAACCAAAATTCAAAGTAAGAAGTCTGCGAAAAGCATAAGGTTTGTAGGATGCTTGGTATAAAAACCCTGGCGACTAGACGAACCATTCATGATGTAATGTTTGCTAGGGACATACTTTCTTACCATATAAAGTGCCCTTGTCTTCTTGCAAAGATTCAATTTTATTTGCCCACTAGGTCGCTGCGAATCCGTCGTTTATTATTCGAAATATTTCACAATACAGATTACGGGAAAAACGAACCACTATCAAGGATAATCAGAGTTTTTAACGTATATTCCTCTTACTTGGATTTGTCTGATAATAGACTTCGTTTTAAATGCAAGTTATTATGCCTTTTAACCTCTTAAGAATCTTCCACATAATATGTTATTTTCAGACAACGTATATAAAATATTTATACATACAATATTGTTTTTCCCTTAAAATCTGTTAGTACGTAAGTAGCTTATAGATTAAAATAAATAAATAAATAAATAAATAAATAAATAAATTCGCTAGAGATCAGACACAAAAGCCGCTTTAGAACTGGGGAAATATTCTCCGGAAGGAACAAGGAGAATATTTCAAGAACAGAAAGCACAAAAAAAAAAAACTCAGTTAATGCTACTATCTTTAAAGCACAGAGCTAGCCGCATGACGATTAGCAGAAGTTTATCTTCTAATAGAGTAGGAAAAAATATAGCAAATAGTCTACTCTGCATCATTCAAGTTCCTCTTAAACCGGAATTTCTGAAGGATAACGACCGGAAGGATGAAAGGAAAGCAGCAGAGAAATGGTGTGGCGTGAATAAAGTTCACGTCATGTCCTGGTCACTTCAAATGAGAAGTGGTGTGTAAACGTGGGAGGATATACATATATACCCCCGAAATTAAAACAAATAAAGGACATAAGGAGTCTAAAAACAGTGGAAAAAGCAAACAATTTTCATTTACTTTCTGCCATTATTATACACTAAAGACTGTGTTCTTCTCTTCCTCATTCAGATACCTACTTCTTTTAATTAATGATGTTAATGCATAGTTGAGGATGCCGTGGCGCAGTGGTTACTTTGTTTGATTCTGTCGCGCGGTGAGCGATCCCGATACACCAATGCCATCGAATGTTTATTTCGTGGTGTCGCTCCTCGACGGGATACTGGCAAATCCCCCCGTGGTATACTATGAAAAAGCTTCTCGAATCACGCCGTTAGGAATCGGCATTAAACTGTAGGTCCCATTCACCTGTGTGATAAATAAAACACACACATTGAGAGATGGGCCGTAACGCCATCAAAGTAGAAAGAATGCATACGTTTTCTGGAGCTTAGTTGGAGAGAAAATATTGAGGAAAGAATCAAAAAGGCCTAATGGCACTATATTCGTGCAAGGTAGTCTTTGGAAAAACATGGGGCCTCAAACCGAGGTTAGTACGTTGGTTGTACATTGCGGTGGTAAGGCCTATTCTAGTCTATGGCTCGGTTGTCTGGCTTCAGAGTGTGTCAAGGGTTCAAAGGGCAGGCTGTCTGGCGGTGACGGGATCTATGAAGTCCACACCAACGGCGGCTCTTGAAGTCATGCTGAACCTCCCACCCCTGGACATATACTGCGAGAGCGTCGCAACCAGAACTGCGCTAAGACTATAGGAATCCGGTCTCTGGAAAGGAAGTCCTCACGGACATGCATCAGTCTTGGATCGATGGGCCGTCTCGAGATTCAGAACCGTAACGGACTATGTCACCCGACTTCCTTTCTGGGAGAACAGATTCTCTAGTAGAATTCCCTCAAAGGAGGAATGGACCGGTGATTTGATGCGCACGGAAAGTGAACTGGCATTCTACACCGACGGATCCAAAATTGATGTTGGCACAGGTGCAGGAGTCTACTTTGAGTCTCGGGATATGCATCGCTCCTATAGGAGCGATGATGGATGCAGTGTCTTCCAAGCTGAGGTCTTCGCTATCAAGCAGGCGGCGGACCTGATCAGCAAAGAGAATATCTCAGGAAAAAGGATCAGCATCTATGTTGACAGCCAGGCAGCCATTAAGGCTCTGCAGGCAGCATGGATAAGATCCAAACTCGTCAAATTATGCAAGGAGAATTTAGAAGAGATATCAAATGGAAATGAGGTGACCCTTTGCTGGGTACCTGGTCATATGAATATCTCTGGACACGAGAGGGCGGACGAGCTGGCTAGGGTGGGATGAAGTGCAAACATTGCGCAGATCTCAGCTGAGGCCAAAGCACCACTCAGTGCGCTCTACAGGGAGATAGGGACGGAGCTATTAGTGAAAGCCAATAAGCGATGGTGTCGCTTGGATATATGCGCTACGGCGAGATCGACTTGGCCCGTTTATGATAAGAAAAGAACGGAAAATCTGCTGAAGTTCAATCGTGGGAATATTCGACTGGCAGTCGGTGCCCTCACCGGGCATTGCATGCTATCCTACCATGCAGCTCGACTAGGCCAACCCTATAATGACTTCTGCAGAAGCTGCAAGGACGAAGAGGAAATTGAATCCATTCGTCACCTGCTGTGCGAATGTCCGGCCCTAGCCCAAAAAAGGAATATATTCCTAGGATGATACTTCCTTTCGGGACTAGAAGAGGTAGGTAATATTGGGCTGGACAGAATACTGGGATTTTTATCCTCGTCTGGTTGGTTCAGCTAAAAGGTAAATGTCTAGGTATCAACGGGTTAAATAAATCAATTGAGCACAATGGACTCTACGTAGTCTACGTGAGCCTTGACTTTTCGTCAATAGGGCACCCATGTACCTAACCTAACCTACGTTTTCTGAGTTTCCATATTTATAGAAACTCCTTGAGCAACTCAATATCATTTTCAAGAACTAATTAATTTAATTTATTAAGGAAGCATACATGCTTTGTCGTACAAAGCTGTAGGTAATTTGGATCATGTAACAGTTACTAAATGTTAAATAATATCCTAACCACTTGTTTAATTTAAGAAGTTCAACTACATTTAATTTCTCTAAATAAAGCCAAAAAACAAATAAATTTGTTAAGCCTGCTACCCTAATTATAAGCTCTCGGTTATACTAAAAATTTGTTTTTAATTAAAATATAAATCTCCATATTCTTTATCAAGGACTATGGACTCCAGATTATGAACTATAAAGAAATATGGCATAAAAAATCAGCATATGCGTTAAGTGAAAAAAAAATCACGTTCAAAGTTGAACCACCCAAAACAAAGCGCTGCCGTCGTCCCAGTAGACATTCATAAATCGTTGACAAATTACAGGCAATACTTAACGTGACAGCTTTGGGGAAGAAGTCAAACACACTTTTGTGATTCATAAAATCACAGAGAATCAAAGCACAAAAAACAAAAATAAGAGCAAAAGAACATCTTGCCAAATGACGACGGCTACCCGACAAAAGTTGAATAAAAAAACCAAAAATCAAAAGAAAAACTGTTTTTCTCTACCACGCGTCTGTAAATGTCTTGGTACTAGCCAAGCTAAAGACTGCCCTCATTTTCGAAGTCGACCACAGTCATCCCCCACCTTGTCTGTCTTGCAACAAAGATATTATTTTGACATTAAGACAAACCCGTAGGTTTGTCCTTTCAACTATGTTTATTTCCTGGGCGATTTTTCTTTTGTTTTTTAGTTAGGATAATCGTTAAAGTCGGGCAGGAGGGTAACGTGGATAGCAACCTGATCCCTGTCTACGATTTAATGGAGTTTTTATCGACTTGCCAAAAAACAATTTGTCATAACCAAGTTGAAGAAACATGAATATATCCAAAGTATGTGAAAAGAATTTCATACATAAAAATATCTACACAATTTAGTTTGATGTACGTCATGAATTATTTTCGAGTTATTGACTCCGACATGTAGCAAATATCAATTGGGAGTTACTTGGGGACATTACCGGAAGGAAGTTACGTTGTATCCGGGTGGGCTGTATGATAATATACATTCGTAGGTAGGTATGTGTACATATACATATGCATATGTAGTATGTGCATAGAATATGCATTGATGTTCTTACAATTTGACTATGTTCGATTTATTATTATTATTTTAAACTTCAACTGGTAACTATCTGTTTAATAGAATTTTATTGCCATTCGATGGCTTCTCTAATGGATCCTTACGACCAAATAGTAATAATGTGCCTTTTACTCGTTGAGTTTATCTTTTAAGTGGATTGAATGAGCATTAACGCAGTTGAGTGCGAAAATAAAACATAAACGCAGGTATGCATGCATGCGATTGGAATGAGACATTAAACTGCTTGGAACAGATACTTAGTTAAGGGAAACGAAGGTAAAAATGGTATGCAAGCGTGCATCAACCCGTTTGGTGAATCGTAATTTATATGCGTTTTACGTACAGCATTTATTAATACCTTTCAAGATAGGAAAGGAAAGCTATTTTGAAATTGCGAAAAAAGAGGAATTGAACTATAAAAAGGCACATATTATGTAAGAACATACGCAATTCGTGAGGCGTATTTTTGGCTTTAATGGTCTAATAAGGTTGACCTGGTGTTTGTACTTCTCTTACTTGATTCCACATAACTACATCCAATAGATATGTACATATTTACGAACCATATGTAGGTACATGTGTATACACAGTGTATACACATCTTAGTTGAACTATCTTAACCGCCGAATTGAAAACCATTCATTACAATTCAAACAATTCAACTTGGTGTAGCTGGACTTTATTGAGCGATGAATCGGAATTCGCTATTTCGCTCGCGAATTCACATTTTCATTCGCCTGACATTTTATATAAACGCTAAAAGGTGCTTACTTTATATGCCTTTGTGCGTGAGAAATTAAGCGTTTAACCCGACACAGTTTGCAAGACATGATGTACATATGTACATATGTTGACATGCTCACTTCCATCTGTGCATACTACATACCGCGACCGACAACAGGCATTCGCTGCTATTTGTGGCAATAAAACATTTGGATTATTATTGCATGTTACCTACCACACTTGTCGTGGGAATTACAACCGTGCTAAGACTGTATGTTTAGGCGAAACAGATAAAAACTCCATTTAAAATGAAAGATACAAAACCGAACAACCACGGCGAACGAGCCAGTTTCAAGCTTTCGTTTAAGAGGTGTGTAATTCTTCTTTTAATTACCGAGAGTCAGAGCATGTTACATTAACGAAAACAAAAACTAAGAAAAAAAGAGGTTTTTGCTTTCTTTTTTGTTGTATTTTTTAGATGCGAATGATCGTAAAGTTATTATGTCATGGGTGTTTTTTGGGATCCTGCAAAAACTGGTTTTGAACCGTATGACTTCCCACCGAACGGCAAAGGATACGCTTAATTTACAGCGCCATAGTCAGATGAATATGCTTATTATAAGTCCAGTTGCCAATTGATCAACGCAGGACCAAATATTCAACATCACACACCTCCTCTCGATACTGATTGAAGTCATATTTTAAAGAATACAATAAATATTCCCACGTATCTATCTGTCGTCGTACAAGCGATTAGATCGCAAGACGCATGCTATGTAATACAAACGATTCCATCATAACGCACTTGAGATTCGAGGTAGGTAATGTCTAGATATGCAGACAACAACCAGGAAAAGCAAGACAACATAAACAACGGACACAACTTATAATTAATGATGTCCACTGAAAAACATAACCGTCCTTGTCCAGGAATGAAATGAGAAAGCAAAAGGGAAAAGGACTACCGCGACAACTCATCAAAATAATAATCAGATCTAACGAAGCAGAAATAAATCGCTTAGCGGGTCGTGATCCCTCCTTCTGACATACTCTAACCCTTCGTTTTGACCTTTTTTTTTTCTCTTTTCAGCGCCGCTGTTTTGTTTTATGAAGAAACAGGATTAAAACATTTTGAAAATAAATTGTTGACCTCGTCATCATCGGCTTCATCATCAAGAAATCCTTACAAGAAAAAGAAAGGAACATCATGCTATTGGTATGTGCCAATGTTATGAAGTACCTAAACGTTCCGACACAAATCCGCGTGTATCGCACCATCCCAAAAAAAATAAAAAAGCAAAAGACTCGAAGCAACAGCGTAAAAGAAGAAGAAACGAAGAAGAAGCGAAGAGGTATATTAGCCAGATGTCTGAATGATCCCCGGTATTGTTCCTTGCAAACGAAGGTCCACTCGTACTCGTATTTGCTACGTCAATTAATCTTTTTGACGAAACTCCACCTCACACTCATGTAAAATATGAAATGATGATGAGCAAGTTCTTGTATAACCGGGCACATGCAACTCAGCATACCTATTGCCCATGTCTGTGCGCGATATGGGAAATTCCTCTGTCGGCCTTATAAAGATTTTCGTGCAAAAGATCTGTATCGGTATCGGTTTCTAATCACAGTCAGTCGCGAGTAAGATGATGGTGACTCCGGTTTAACCCCTTTGTGTTCCCTTCAAGTCACTTTTCCATCCATGTATGCCCGAGCAAAAAACACGCTCATAGTTACATAGCGTGTTCTTCGGTGATAAGAATCTTATCATTATGACCGTGACGTGCCGACCAAATAGCGTAGATACCAGACAATGCACAAAGTTTTTATTTTTTCCTTTTCTGTTTTTTATCATTACTGCCTATTTTGACATCGTAAATTATTGTTGAGATACATTTTTATAGAAGATGAAAACGATGATGATATGAGGATGAGTGGTTCAATACACATACATACATATGTATATTCGAAACAAAGAAGATGAAACGGAGGATTATAGATGCAGTTAATCAGTGATAATGCGGATGAGCACTTAAGACATCTGACACCATGCTATGCGGTGGAGTTGGATTGGAATACAGTAGGAGGATTGATGGTGCTCTAATTAAGGATGTATGTACATACGCGTATTAGTTTTTTTTTTTTTTTTTTTTTTTTTTACAAAGATATGGTCATGTTGACAGGTTCATAATGTGGTATGCAAGATTCTGTTGAAGAGCGGAAGCAGTTTTTTCGGCCGAAGGATGACATTTTTAGACAGAATAGTAAATTTGCACAACAAAATTAAAGATGTTTCAATGCAAGGAGAAAAATTGCGTTGGCAAACCCTGTTAAAGGACATTCGAACACGGAGTCAATGGAAAATTTAACAAAAAAAAAGAAAAAAAAAAAAAACATGTAAATAATGGGAACACATTCCAGTGCACATAGTCGAATCTCACTATAATGATTGAAAATAATAGGAAAATGCACTGGTATACAGAAAATGACTAATTGAGCATCTAAAGGATCGTAACAGTCGGATTCACGTTCTTGCAAATAAGCGGGGAATTTACTTTTTATTAAAAGTAAAAAAAAAAAAACAGCCGTCGGGCAAGTTTTTCTATGAGGACTATCTGTGCAAATATTAAGCTAAAAAATTCAAAAGAATTAAAACAGTAACACAAATTTTTCCTCTCCTCCTTGATTTAGCTTTACTTTGACACAATGGGTTAAAATGGCATTATCTAAGATACGTACATACATGTACCATATACATATGTACATACAATGTATCATGCCCACAGCAATCCGAATATCTATTATATAATGCCTGTGATGTTAACGTAAAATCTAAGCGAGTAAAATCCATAAATGTAAACAAATGTAAGTTTCTACTGAGACAAGAAAAATGTTCTTTATATTAATATGAGGAATACTTGGATACCCAAATTTGTCGGTTGAATACCACTGCTTTGGCGCAGTGGTTACTCTGACGCACGATGAGCGAGTTCGGATCCCGATAAAACCAACGCCATCGAATGTTTATTTTGCGACGTTCCTCCTCGGCGGGGTACTGGCAAAACCACCCGTAGTATATTTGCCATGAAAAAGCTTCTCGACTCACGCCGTTCGGAATCAGCATTATTAAACTGTAGGTCCCTTTCGCCTTTGTGAAAAATAAAAGCTTGGCTGTAGTCCTTCATGGGCTGTAACGCCACCAAAGAAGAAGACACACACACAAAATCAATGTAGGCATTTAATCTGGTAGACACATTTTTAGAAGGGTAATGAATGTTGATCGGTCTTAAAACGAAAACGTAAAAAAAAAAACTAAAAAGAAAATTGCGTTGTTAAAATGCAGTTATTTTAGAGACTTCCCATCCACAGGACTATCGCTTCTATTATCTAAACCAGGTTAAACTAGTCAATGTTAGTGTCAAATAAAACCTCCAAGTATACACCTTTCTATAAAAGAAATCCTATTTTTTTAAATGTCGGTACTCAGTACCTACATACAATGATTTGCAGAAAAATCCATACGTTTAAATGAACAGCAAGCACTTGAGTTCGAAACTCAATGGATCGACTTTCTTCAAACATGCATCAGATCTCTATAGGGGCATTCAAACTGTCGTTTTTTTCTTTTCTCATAATTCACACTGTCAGTTTATTTATGACCTGTCAAAAATACTCCTCCTACGCCCGTAGTATGATAGTTGGTCTGCTCTACTCAAGTTGATGGGGAATCACAGGAAAGAGGGAGGGTATGAACAAAAAAAAAAAATCGCGTGTGCATACCTATTGTTATCGAGTTGGTCTTGACAAGTCGGACAAGTTGAAGATATGTATTTAGTGATTGTTGGTGTAAAACCAATAGCCATCGTCGTAATCAAACTGTCACTCGAATGATCTGACACGACACAGTGGATCGCTTGATTGGATTGAACAATAAAACTAAGAATAAAAGTAAAAAATCGACTTACCTTCACAGGTAAACTGCCCATAGTGCTTCCCCGAACTCTTATCACCACACACCACACACTCGATATTTTGATTTTTTGGATCAATTTGCGATCCACCGCCATTACTGCTCTGCGAACTGCTATTCGCCTGCGAATTGGGTGTAGCACTCGATGGCAGGCACTCTTTGAAATCTTTATAGTCCTTGATGATCGGCACCAGGCCATTACCCGACGAACCATTATTGTTCGCATTACCACTGTTCACATTTGCACCGTTCGCACCACTTCCATTGCCACCGTTATTGCCACCGTGATGATTACCGCCTCCTCCACCACCGTTGCCGGATAGGCTCGACATGTCCTCTTTGATCGACGAACCGGATGGCGTTGTACCGCCGGTACCGACACTCGGCACCGATCCATGCAAATGTCCACTCAGATTGGGATCGTGCCAAGCGCTTGGCGGTGGCGGTGGCGCTACAAGGGCCATACTACGCGGGAAACCCAATTCGAGGGCACTCAACTCGGCGGAAGGTTGAGGCCTAGGATTGAAGAAACCCGTTGCTGTGGACGGAGAGGCGCACATAACGCCACCCCCGTACACACTTAGCGAATTGTGAGTAATAATTTTGGCGGTTAAGGGCGGTGAATTAAAGGAAGGAAAGACTCCTTAACGGAGTTCCGAATTCAAATAAAAATGTTTTGGATTTAATTTTGTTTTACAATTTAATTTTTTTGGTAAAACACGATCACGTCACAGAATCACTTTTATCTTTTAAATTGATTCGGCACTCGTTTTTTGTTATATGTAAACTTCCAATTTATTTTTTATCGACACCACATCCTTGTATCTTTTTTCCTTCAATCACTTTATGTTGAATTACGTTTATTTTTTTCTATAAAAAAATTAACCGCATAACCGATTTTTCGTTTTGTAATTTTTACGAGAAAAAAAAACTTCTTCCGATAGATAGAGTATTTTTTCAGCGACTTTACGTAAAATAAAAATTCTCAATACATTTTTCTAAGTTAGTTATTAATGAAAAGGAGAAGAAGAAAAAAATCACAGAGTGAATAATAAATAAATGATAATGCGCCATGCGACAATCTCAGCTGTTCGTAAGGCCTTTTAGAGCCTGACTGGCAAAACATTCGGTGCAAAAGGTACACGACCCGACCCGACTCGACCGATTGCTCGACCTAACGACACATCACACATCTCTCGAATACTACACATAGATACTTTTCGAAATTACACAATCCAATCGGATAGGCATCCTCTTCACTCGTTAGATAAGCAACGAGTGTTTGGTCTCTGTTTGCCAGAGAAGGAGTGGTGGCTATATACAAAAATTAATATGAGAAGCAGAGATGGATTTCTATTTGCTATCCTCTGCGCACCCATAGGGGCGAGACCTGTGTACACACACAAACTCAATTGCTTAGCTACATTTGGGTTGTTTTGTTGTTTCTTATTCAATTCTGTTTTTTTCTTCCTCCACCATTGGGAATCTCGAACTGGCACACCATAGGTTAGGAGGTGGTAGTGTGTTGTGTACTTTACAGATACTTTATTTTTTCCTTACTACTTGGGGTGCAAGGAGTATGGCATGACTTGAACCATAGAAATTACACACACACACACAGTTATACATGGATACACTCGTGAACACTTTGTCGAGGACGTCGGACAGATAGATAGATTGCACGAAAAGAAATTTTCTTCGATTATTCATCATCGTCAGTATGAGAAGTGAAGCACGATTCGAATTAATATCCCACCCCTTCGGAATATTTTTACTCATATACATACGTAGATACATCATTCTTTTATTTCAGCCTCTTTTTCTTTTTTTCCTTCTCTCTTTATGCGCTGTCTTATTTACTTCTTCTTGCAGTGAAGAAATTTCTTCGTTAGGATCGCAAACTGAGCAAAGACAGATGAATAGGTACTTAGAGCACTCAATTGCAGTAGGTTATATAGTAGATATTTTGAGTAGTTTTGCTCAGTAGAAAACGAGGAGAGAAAGTGTGGTGCAATGGTGTGTACTGTGTGATGCTCGTATAAGGAAGGAAATGTAAATTGTTTTTTATAAAGGGAAATCGATATTCTGATAAGAATGTCGAGTGTACTGTTGGCTGCAGTAGAAGTTATTCGGACGTCCGCACAATGAGATTGTCTGAAATATATTTTATAATGTGAACCATTGTTATTCTACCTTCATAGATATTTATTTTGGTCCAGCTCTCTGTCTTTTACTGAATGTAGGCTATATCGTCTATCTGTATGATTTTGGTAGTTACATAAATAGGACCCTTTAAAGCTGTTGAGAGCTAAGGACTTTGTTTTAGTTTTGTCATAGGAACTAGATATCCGTAAGTAACTAAATATTCACCAGACTGATATACGACAACATAGTATCTACATATGTATGTATGTACCCACATACATTTATAGCGTGGGAGGAAACTATGGGAAACTATGAGAGGTTAGGCAAATTACTATAGAACTATATACATATGTACATGTATATTGTACATTCGGCAATAGGTACCATAGTCGTTTTCAGGAAAAGTTGAATTTGAAATTTCGGTTATTATTTGTGATTTGGCTATTGATGGCTATGGATTTACCTACACACACACATAAGTACGTTTTTTTTTTTATACGTACATATGTACATGTGCATAAGGGTCTAATGCTACCATTAGCAATACGGCACTGCGACCCTTGCAGATCTATTGTGCCTGCTAGCCGATTAGCCGAGAAGCCTCTCCACTTCTATAATAAAGTTGAGAATGTATCTCGTAGGAGCCGAGGTGATCCCCTGAGGAGTCATAACTTCACTGAGAAGGATACGCTTCTTAAGGTGGCAGAGAGCAGCACACTCACATAGTATGTGTTCCGCCTTCGCTTCGCCCTCGAGACAGAGCCGACACTCAGTTTCGGACGAGAGGCTAATTTTGTTTAGATGATATCTCAGACCGCAGTGTCCTGTTAGGTAGCTGACTAGTTCTCTGATATCCACCCTATTGAGTTTGAGTATGTCACTAGAGTGTTTGTTCAGGGGTCGTATATGTATGTCATTTAGATTGACGGAGTCCCCGAACGTTGTTCCAAAAGGACAGGTGTTGCAATTTTTCCCACTTGTCTAAGAAGAAATTTATCTTAGACCCGGGAATGCCGCAAAAAGGTTCCGGACCTATATATTTATCGCTGGAACCTTTCCTGGCAAGTTGGTCGGCAATTTCATTGCCCTTGATGCCTTTATGTCCTGGCACCCACCAAAGTTTAACATTGTTTCTTCTGGCGAGGTCTTGTAGAGCGTCATGGCATTCCTTGACGGTTTTTGAGTTCGTACTGTACGAACCCAGCGCTTTAAGCGCTACTTGGCTATCAGAGAGTATGTTGATGGTTACTCCTCTAATGCCAGTCTCAAGATTTAGATTGACGCATGTAATGATGGCATGCAGCTCTGCTTAGAAGATGCTGGGACTTATTCCCAGGGTCTTCGAGATCTTGCGTTTTGGTCCAAAGATGCCGGCGCCAACGCCCGAAGCCATCTTGGAGCCATCTTGGTGTACCACATTTAGCAGGGGATCACTGTTTTCGCATGCCGAGCGATTTGGGATCAGTATCTCAAATCTCTTGTCAAAGGTGAAGGTGTGCAGCTATGCGTCCGAGACCGTAGTAATCATATCCAGCTTGGAAAGGTGTTGTAATATGGACATGTGGCCTACGGGTCTACATGGCATATTTGTTCCCGAGCAGAGGATTCTGGTTGCACTGCGTAGGGCTTACTTTTTGATAAAAAGGTGCAGTGGAGTGAGTCCTACGAGTGCTTCTTGGACTGCCGTGGTGCAGATTGGCATAGCGCCTGTGATGGCGAGACACATTAGTCTCTGAAGGCGTTGAAGCTTAACAATTGTAGTTTTTTGCTCAACTTTTGTCCACCATACGGTGGACGCGTAGATACTGTCGCGGTGTATAACCAGTGGAGTACCTTAGGTTTAAGTCCCCAGGTTTTACCGTAGATTCGTCTACAGGCCCACATGGCCTTAGTCGCTTTCATGAGCTTATTTTTCATATTGGAGTTCCAGTTGAGTCTGCGGTCTAGGTCAATACCTAGATACTTTGTATGTATGTATGTTGGCGTTACAGTCCATGAAGGACCTGAGCCGAGCTTCTCTCAATCACCCATGTTGTGTGTGATTTCATTTTGCCATAGGTGAAAGGGACCTACAGTTTATTGCCGGTTCTGAACGGCGAATTTCGAGAAGCTTTTCATGACAATTTTACTACAGGGGGTTTTGTCAGAACCCCGCTGAGGAGAAACACCGGATTCGATCCCGTGTCATCTGCGTCAGAGGCCAGCACACTACCCACTGCGCCACGGTGCTCTCGACTAGATACTTTACCTCCTTTAAAAATCCTATGTGTGTGCCATGGAGAAAGATTGAGATTAATAGATAAGCCCTCTCTGACACACCAGTCAGAGATAGTTTGGAGCGCAAGCTGCATGCGCTCACAGGCAGTGATCTCGCACTTGCCCGTAACAATGACTACTAGGTCATCAGTATATCCGACGACCTCGTAGCCCCAAATGGTTAGCTTGCGTAGTAGATCATCGATGACTATCGGTGAGAGGACTCCCCCTTGTGGGCATCCTCTAGCCGCCGATACTGTCACGTAGACCTCTCCCCATGTGGCTAATATGATACGGCTATTTAGCATCGCCCTAACCCAGTGATTAGTGGGATGGTCCACACCCCTTCAGGATTGTGCAGTGGTAATCGAATCATAGCCAGTATTATCGAAGGCTCCCTCTATATCGAGGAAGACGCAGATTGCGATCTCCTTATGTGGGAAACTATTTTCAATGCGCGTCACCAAGCACTCTCGTTAGATCGCTCTTTGCGAAATCAGGTGAATACAGTGGTTGTGAAGCGAAATTGGCCGAGTTTCTAGCCAAATGGTCACGAAGAATCAATGCAGTGTGAGACGGTGCATTCTCATGGTGCAAAAACCAAGAGTTGTTTCGCCACAATTCCGGCTTTTTTATGTGAATAGCGTCACGTAAATGACGCATAGCCGTCAAATATTATTCGTTGTCGACAGGTTGACCCAGAGAAGGGAACTCAAAATGCATAACACCACGTTAATCGCAGAAAACAGTCGCGAAAATAGGGCGACTATTTTGTTCTTCTTTCCCCTTAAGCACGGTCTTGCCTTGATTGATTGATTGTTTTCGGATCATAAGCATAAACCCAAGTCTCATATTCCGTAGCAATGGGTTTCATCTTGTGCTTTTGGTGACATTCGAGATTTGACGTGTCTATGGCCCGAAACATCCTTTAAAATGGTATCGACTGATCCTTATGAAATGCCAGCATCATCAGCAAGAACTCTAATAGTAAAACGACGACTTGCGATCACCAAATCTTTGTGTTTTTTTTTTTTTTACATGAGCTTCGTCGGTTAGCTGTCCGGGACGCTTTTCATCTTCGACCCGTTTTCGGCTTTCTTGGAACTCTCGAACTCTTTGTACCACTTATAAACGCTCTTTTTTGATAAAGCCTCCTCACCAAAGGCTTTCTGTACCACCCTCAATGAATTAGAAGCATACAATTCATTCCGGGAAAAGAAATTGAATGCGATATTTTTGCTCAATAATAATTGTAGAAATTTCCAAAATCGAAAAGTGAATGCTTTGATGTGAAACTTGGCACAAATGTCAAAGACAGTTCTACCAGCCATAAAATAAAAGCATTTCCCCATTTCCATTTTTACGCGCCTTCTATCCTTCTGTCCTACTTTTTGAACAAAATATGTCCTTTGGTTAAAACAAAATGTAAGAAGAAAAATTAAATTTATAAAGTTCGCACATACATACATAATATTTTCCTTATTTTGTGGAAGCCTGTAACCTAAGTTGCACATTTTTTTATTAAGACGGTACATCCGGTATTGTGACATTTCATTTACATCGATGACTGTTGGAATCAGTCAAAGGACAAAGGACTAATTTGGGGAATTGTAATATTAAGCATGGAAATTATCGAATTTATTTAGGATGTCTAAGAGATTAGATGCAATTTCATCGAGTGTATGTAAGTATGTATCCTGTTGGTATATTTACTTCTAAGTAGGATACTGACAAAACTTTCTGTCTTACATTTTTTTTTTAGAGACTCGCGCAGGTTCAAGAGTTTTTATATTCTCTTATGATGTGTTGAAACACACTGAACGGAGTGCAGTGGTTGGGGTCGATGATGTTCGTTCACTACTCTCAGGGGTGGTTGTCCTAGACCTAGATAGGACGAGAGCCGACCGCTATAACCGCGTTGGTTATAGTCCGTAGTAATTCGTTCAAGCACTTTTTAGTATTGCATACACAGAGGATGAATTTCGGTTGACCATATACTGTGAGTGTTATGCCTGCAGCAGTACGTCTGGTCACTTTCCATTCACAACTGCGTTGCATACTTTTGTCCGTATGGGAATTACTTTTTCTTGGCTATGAAGCGAATTTGAACCAAAGACCTTCCGCTCGGCGGTCGATAATGTTAACCACTGCACCACGGCCACCCCCATACCTAAGGAGAAAGCGTTTTGAAGTTTACTACTTTTACCTACGAGGAAATAAACTACCCTCGATATATGTACATACCTACACATGTATCTACATATGTAGGAGAAACCAGATTTAGGTCTACTTTCTATATGCTGTATACTGGCTCAAAATCACTGCTTGCGCTGAGATAGGCTTAAAATTTTAATTGACTTTTCTTTATCGTTTTAGTGTCATTTTTGCCCCATAAAAGCCTTAACCCTAAAAGGGTAACCTTCTTATTTTCTTAGTTTTCTCTTTAGTCCTCTTCCTGATAGGATTCTCTTTTCGTGTAATCCCAGCCATCTCTAAGTGCTTTTAGTGTGTGGAAGTACCGTAGTGTACCTGCTGGGGTAAGTGCATTTTTTATTGAAAAACGGCGCAATTGTTCGTCGAAACGACGAAGATTACCTTTTATGTAACCTTTAGTGCGCGATCAGAATTTTAATATGCAAGTTAACACCATCAGTGGTGACGATCGGGTTTGCTATATCGGCTGCTTTCCGGATCGCCGTTTATGTGCAACATTGAGTTGATAGTGCAATATACTGCACATTGTGTTTCTTGCAACGGGCAGTAAAGTTAGGATTATTCTTTATCATTTAAGTTCATTCGCATTTGGAACGGCACCGAAACAAATCCAATTTATTTCTGTAAATATAATAGAGGGAAAACTCATAGTACCATGCAGCACCAACTTTACCCACTAATATTAGATCTTGTATTGAATGAATACCCTCGAAATAGAGAACCGTTAAGGGAGCACAACGTTAGTGCAACAGAAACAAAAACAAGAAAAAATTGCAAATATTGACCGTACACACAACGACGCATGACTAAGTCAACGTGCAATAAATGAAAGCATAAAGTTGAACTCTGCAGTAAATGCTCAAAATAATTTTATTTATTTTTTACTTCTATTTTTAAGTCCCCACTTTTTTTTTTAAAAAAAAATCACATTTATAATAACAAAAAAAGAAAAAAAAACAAACAAGTTATCTCAAAAATGCAAGCTCATGTGAAGGGCATAAAGTTGACCTCTGCAATAAATGACCAAATATTTTTTGTGTTTTGTGTCCATAGTGTCCATGTGTTCTGTTAACTAGTGAATAAACTTTTAAGTTCCCACTTATTTTTACAAAAAATAAACAAAGACTTAAAAATTAAAAAAGCAAATTGTGTCAAAAACAATGGCTCCAAAGATTGTTTGGAAAATAAAAACTCAGGAATTAAAAAAAATTACTTTTTTTTTCTTTTTCTTAATAAACAACACCTAATAAACAGAAATTATTTTACTTCACAAGAATTACCTAATAACTTTTCTTTAAAAACGAAGTGGAATATCACTTCGTCGATTCGACGAATGGTTACCAGTAACGTACTAAAAAAAATGGTTACCCTTCTTCTTCTTCTTAACGGGCGCTTCTGTTCGGGGGGAACCTGGGCCTCAACCAACATGCCCCTCCAACTAGCACGATCTTTTGCTAGCCTTTTCCATTGCTGCACACCTAGTTGGCTGAGGTCCCCTTCCACCTGTGTGCTCCATCTTAAGTTGCAGCCGTCCTCTACTTCTTCGTCCCTCGGGGTTGGATTCAAAGTCTCTCCGGGCTGGAACTGTGGTGTCCACTGCGGAGCCAAGGTAGACGAAGTCCTTTACTACCTCAAACTTATATCTGCCAATACAAACGTTTTGGCCAAGACGTCGTTGGTGAGCGTCCTTTTTTGATTACAGCATTATACACAGTTGACAGTTTTGCCCTCGTTTACTGCCAAACCAATTTTCGCCGTCTCCATCTCAATACTCCTCCATGACATCTGGCTGTGATCTACCTATTATGTCAATATCGTCGGCGTATGCAAGGAGTTGCGAGGATTTGAAATAGATTGTGCCTTCTGTATTGGCCCGTGATTTTTGCACAATCATTTCTAATATGATGTTGAAGAAATCACAAGACAGCCGAAAGCGCATCGCCCTGCCTAAATACTTTTTTGACATCAAAACTATCGGTAAGATGTTCACCGATTCGGGTGGAGCTTCTTTACCCTTCTAGAGTTAAAGAAACATGTTACAACGAACGTTTTTTGTACACTTAAATCTGAAGATGGTGGTAATCTGATATGCATTTCTATCGATAGTAACTTCCATTCGTACATACAATTTGGACGTTTAATTAGGGTTCATCTTTCGATTACTCTTTTCTTCGCTCTGATTGATCGTGTGATTGGCTAATATGTACATACTCAGACTTTACAGTATGTAACATAAAAAAACTCAGTACCTAACTATAATCTGAATTATTTAAAATTATAGGTTGAAGAGCAATCTTCCTGTTAAAACAAATAACTTAAAGTAGGGTTTTGACTTAGATTAATTAAGATCAAATTGTAAGCTTAAAATGATTCATTCTATTTCAATAAAACACTGCTTAAATTGAACCCGTCTGTGTTCCAGCGAGTAACGATATCCATACATACATATGGACAGACATATGTATTTACATACATAGGTAACCACAGTTCTGGAAGAAGCTATTCAGGGCAAGAGATGGGCAAGAGGCGCAAAGAAATACGGTGCCGTAATAACACTGGACATCAAAAATGCGTTCAACTCTGCAAACTGGGGACAATTTGTACACTCACCTAGAGAAAAGATGGTGCCAGGATTCCTAAGCAAAATAATTGAAAGCTATTTCGAGAAGCGGTATCTTTTCTACGATATCGAGGACCGGGTAGTGTAGTACCACATATCTGGCGGAGTACCACAAATATCGGTGCTAGGTCCTATTCTGTGGAACCTTATGTATGATGGAGTTCTGATGCTAGAAATTCCCATTGAGGCAAAAATCATAGGCTTCGCTGATGATAATGCAATCGTAGTAGCAGCGAAACACCTGGAAGAAATAGAGGACATAGGGAACGAATGCATCAGAAAAGTGAGAAGCTGGATGTCAACAGTCGGGTTAGAACTCGCCGATCACAAAACAGAAGCAGTACTAGTAAGCAGCCGCAAGAAAAGGGAAACAATCACCATCAAGGTAGGTGATCAAAATATAACGTCGAAACCGTCTATCAGATACTTAGGTATGATGATTGACGCTAGGGTTAACTACAAGGAACACCTTGAAATAAAGTGCGATAAAGCAGCTCAGGTGTGTGCTGCCTTAGCCAGAATAATGACAAACATCGGAGGACCCAGGCAGCACATAAGACGAGTCTTGTCAAGAGTGGCGCAGTCAATAATTATGTACGCGGCACCAATATGGGCAAAGGCGATGAAAACTAGCTTCCACTCAAGAAGAGTAAATTCCACCAACCGACTATCCGCACTAAGAGAGTAAAGCGCTTTTCGGACGGTAGATATCAAATGATGGAATGGAATGCTATTAACCGATATCCTGGCCACCGAGTTGCAAAGGTCTTACGACGCCAAAATTCAGGAACCCCTTGCCTCAGTCAGAGATATTAAACTGGAGGAAAGACGGTGTAGCATTGGAATATGGCAGGAGAGATGGAATCAGTCAACAAAGGGAAGATGGACCCATCGACTTATACCGGACATACAAAGTTGTATAAACGGACATCACAGAGAAGTAGATTTTTATCTCACCCAGTTCATAACCGGACATGGCTGCTTCCGAGCCTATCTTTACAGGTTTGGCCTTGATGAATCTCCTATCTGTGCAAACTGTGGAGAGGCTAGAGAAGATGCAGAATACGTATATTTTCAATGCTCACATTTCGAGGCAGAAAATAAATATCTCGAAGATATTACGCCGACTCCCGAGAACATCATAAAACATATGCTGACACCGAGCGAAATATGGGACGCTGTAAAAGAAACCACAGCGAAAATATTTTTTTTTAACCTATCATCTCAATCAAATCAAATCAAATTTCTCTACTTTGATCGCCTCCCAGTTCCAAATAGATCTCCCTGAAGATATGCTAGTTTCATAATAACTGCTGCTAACGCCCTCTTGTTATCCAATTAATCTTTGCCAAACAGTTTTATTTAAACAACAAACAACCAAATAGAGAAAAAGCATTCACTCCTTACTCCTGATTGGCTATCGTCACATTTTATCTAATTAGCATTGAAACAGATACTTTTTGTCTCATTACTCTCAGTTCGATACACATCCTCACCCCCACGCAACGGAACATGGCAAAAGTCTCGCCACCCAATGAGTGCACGTTTCCACAAGTTACAGATATCGGTCACTTGAGTTGTAGCAAAGCTCTTTCCCCCCATTTTTCGTCCCATTCCAAACTTTTCCAATCAGAGTGAACCTTTTGATATAAGATGAAAAGAAGAGAGAAAAAAAAAAAGAACGATCGAGCGAAAATACCCAACAAACAGATTTCGGAATTAGTGTGAAAACGAGTGCACATTTCCGCTCCACCACTTCGCCACCAGCAATTCCAAATGTCTACGACACAATAAGATAGAAATGTATCTAATAGGTAGGTGAATGGGGCCACACAGTGCCACAACTCGTCGTACTCTTTCGCTCGCATTTATAAAAACAACACAAAGGAAAAAAAAAACAAAACAAAATAAAAATCAGAGAAAACCGTAAGATAGGAAGGAAAAGGAATGAAATGAAATAGGTAGAGAGAGCACAGCCGGTGTGTATCTACGACAGAACATCCCGGCAAGAGTTAGCCAGGGTTGGTTGATTTTAACTTTACAGTTCGTACCCCCACTGACCTATGTTACATTGGGTGCCAAGTACCAGAGTCTCAGAGTGCTGACTTTTTGTTGTTTTTCTTCTCCTTCTCTCCATGCTACTGTTTGTTTTCTTCGGTTGTGTTAGTGCATTATGTAGGGGGGGTCGTTAAAGATTGAGAATGTGTGCGAAATGGTTTTCGTTAAGTTTAGTTCATTAGCTCCGCCTCGAAATGTAATAGCATCTGTCTCTCTTGTCGATTCATGCCTTGGAATTTGGTGCAACCCTTGTAGGTAATGTTGATTTCTCCGTCGGCAGTATATTGGTGTTGTATGTATGCATATGCGACACTGGAGAAAGCCTATAGAGAGCACGAGAAAAGTTATGACAACCTTCTGAGGGTTAGAAAGTGCGCGCAACCCCGAGTCAACCAGTTAGGTTGTAGGGGTCGTTACGGATGCTTATAATAAAGACGATGATTGTGGGTGGCAGCTAAGTAGCAGCACGTGGGTGTGACACTGCACCGTCTGTGTACATAGCGGCTGTATGTATAGACAAAAGCTCAATCTCTCTTTTTTACATTTCATTCATGTTAAATTTGTTTTTGTTTTTTTGCTTACCACTGACCGGTGCCGGATTCAGTGATAGGTGGTATAGTGTAAAAGCCATAGTCCAAGCCATGTCATCGCGGTTAAACTGATGGGCAATGCTGGAGTATTTTGCTGGCCTTTTTCAGTTGTTACCGTTGTTCTAGGGGTGTTTATAGGATTCAGTTATATACAAACATACATAAATATGTACATACATTCATATGTACGTACATACATACATGTGTACATATAATACAGTGAGAAATGGTACTTGTTGGAAATGATATGTCGATAGATAAAAATGAGCGACTTGTGCGGTCATGTTCTTATTTATTGATATTTCTCTTTTCTTTTTGAATCGAACTACTTTTGTATAAATTCTTATATAGCTTAGAGGCTAGTGGTCAATATCATCCCTTGCACGACGAGCGGATTCCGGGTTGACCGTGGTCATAAATTTCATCCAATGTATACGCCAAGAGCAGAATAATTTTAAAAATATGTAGATATGTAGATGTATCATATTTTTCCGAGCTTGCTAGCTTTAAGCAGATTCTTTTAAAGTTTTTCCTTAAGTCTAAAATCGTTTCATATCTATGTAATTCATAAAACTCGAATTTGTGTCTGTGGATCAAATGAAAAATGTACCTTCTGAGGTATCTATGCAGATAGTAGATTCCCATGTACATGATGCATATTTGCGCATGTCGTAGGGGGTACGTCAATGGTAGGCACTTACATACATACATACATATTTTGAATAGAATCCGAATTCTTAAGAATCTAATCAGATTTAATGGATTCACCTTTCTTCCCGGCGGGTTTTTATACTTTTTTTGCCATAACAAAAAGCATGAATTATGCACATACAGGAGTAGGTAGGTAACTTTATATTATTTTTAATATCTATGGAAACAAGCTGCTACTCCACATTCGCGGCAGTTAACGCAAATGGGTTGTGGTTTAAATGAAAATACGTTTTCAAGAGAGCAACTTTAGAGAATGTGAGACTCGAATTTTCATTATTTTAAGTCATGATTTCTATTTATCTGATCACTCCATACATATGTACATACATACATAGGTATGTATGGGCGATAATGTCCAAGAAAGCAGTCAAGTATCTAGGGGTCATCCTAGACAACAGGCTTTCAGGGAACACATACTGTATGCCAGCGAGAAGGCATCACACGCACAACGAGCTCTTTCGTGAATGCTTCCGAATATAGGCGGTCCCGGATATGCACTCAGAGTCCTATTCTCACGGGTAGTCAGCTCAGTCCTACTCTACGCTGCTCCAATTTGGGCGGAAGCCCTTGCAGTAAAAGGACTAAAGCGGAAAATGGATTCAGTCTATCGACCGTGCGCAATAAGAGTAATCTGCGGGTTCAGGACCATATCAGATGATGCAGCGTTCGTCATGGCAGGAATGCTACCCATCGATATATTGGTAGACGAGTTCAAAAGGGTATACCGCAGGCGTACACCAGAATCCATGGCAATGTGGCAAGTCAGATGAGACACTTCCACAAAAGGAAAATGGACGCACAGGCTCATTCCCGTTATCGAAACTTGGACATCAAGACCGGCAGGAGACTGCAATAATCATCTTTCGCAGTTTTTGTCTGGAAATGGTGGCTATCGAAAGTATCTGCATAGATTTGGATATGATAGTTCGCCTTTTTGTCCACAATGCCCAAACTCCGAGGAGGAAGCAGAACACACAGTTTTCTACTGCAGTCGTTTTATGCAGGACAGGCAAAGGCTAAATGTACGAAGTCCTGAAAACCTGGTTCCCTATATGATGAACTCGGTGGAAAATTGGAATGAAACATGCTCGTACATTGCATGAGTACGCTTACAGAATTTGTTTATTCGATGGACGAAACACCGGAATATATAATAACACGATCCATGTTCGCTGGATGAAAGGATATTTTTGAATCGTTCAAACAAGGCTCCTGGCTATTATCTAATTACAAGAAAAGTTTTTAGGGCTCTACAAAGAAGGGCTTTACTAAAACCCCTGTTTCTTGTCAATTTCGCAATTAGATTAGAATATGTGCCGAGCCAGTAGAAAGTTGCAGAATTTATAATGGTTCCAACGCCGGATAAAGCCGGACAAGAAATCGTTTCGTCCGATTTAACTGTTGCCGATAATTTCCAAAATAGGAGGAGGAGGCTAAATATCTCGGGATGACTCTGGACGTAAAACTAAAATGTAAGGCTCATGATAAAAAAAAAAGGTAACGAGTTCAAGCTCGTATACCAAGTAATGTACTGGTTACAAGGAAAGGACATATACTAAGTTCAGTATTGAAAACAAACTGCTTCTATACAACCAAGTGCTAAAACCAATTTGAATTGATGGTCTACAACTCTGGGGTTGCGCAAAGAAAAGTAATTCTAACTTCATGCAGCCGTTTCAAAATGAGGTACTACGAGCTATCGACAATGCACCGTGGTATACTAAAAACGAGGATTTCTACCGAGATCTGAGTATCGTAACTGTGGAAAATAAAACAAACAATTTCGCATGGAAAACTAAAAATCGACTTGAATTACGTGATCTTCACTTCACGTGATAGCACTGCTTTTTAATTACTCGACGAACAAAATGTATCACGTCGTCTTCAAAGGACAAAACCTCTTGACTTAGCGCGATAAACTTTACCTCCACGAATATAGCGAAAATTGCAGGAACCTTCGTTTTAATGTCGCCTGCTAAATGTAAACACATCGAGAACGAAATATTGCTAGATAAGCGGAATAACTTAGTTGCAGTAAAAGCTCGTTTCGAAGGGAGGTGTTTTTAGTGAGTAGAAATCTCACACTACTATGAGCACGCGCTTGCGAACTTCATAGTGTGTTTTGAAGATTTTTACCTGCCCTCGGAAAAAAAATTGTCAAAGCTTACAAATGTAATGACCCAGAGATTCGGTCAGCCTTAAAAGCAGAGCAAATTAATTTCCTTGCCTTTTTTTGGGTGACAATCTTATTGGAAGAGTTACTATCTACGTATTCATGAGCAATTAGTTTATATTGTATGTGCGTATATATAAATAAAACAGTCATTTTTAATAATGCAATTTTATTTTCCAATGGGTTATAATGCCATCATGCCACATAGGTATAATAGTATGTTTTAAAAAATGTTTTCCTAGTGGGGAATTCATCTATTGGAATTTATTATGAAGTGATAAGAAGAGAATCTGTAATGGTAGCATTCGAATGTTTGAAATCGGGAGATGTTAGCACTAATAATTTTTCAAAATTGCAAACGAGAAACTGACTAAAACTGAGACTAAAGTTGTATATTTTTGTTGAATCCTTGATGCGACGGATATTTTATTAATTTACTTTTTTTTTTTTTTTTTTTTGAAGGGCTTAAGATGTTTAAATTTCTATGCCGATGGAATGATTTGATTTAAACTTTGGTGCAAGTGCTTTTATTCTTTAGATGAAGATCTTTATTTTTTATTCTACACAAGGTATAACGGTTCTTTTAAGAAATATATATTTTTGTACTTGTTTTAGGAAATTTTAAGGGTGGTGTTAATACTTGTGTGTAAGCAACTATTGTTTGTTTTAGTTTATATATGTAGGTAGTTTTACCTGTCTTTGATTTGAAGTGCCGTACCTATTTTATAGAGTAAAAAAAATATGCATATATGTAAGTATACATATGTCAAAATCGGTTATAACGACATCGTTTATAACGAAACATCGGTTATGGCGATCTAATCTCTAAGTCCCGACAAAGGTTCATGTTAATTGTACTAACCAATTATGGGTTTTAACGATATCGCTTATTAAAAACAGTTTTAAATTGAAATTTAAGAAATCTATCGTTTATAACGAATATTAAAATATTCGCTCTTATTTTTATGGCAAACGAAAAAAATGTCCTCTCTTTATCTGAATTTTTTCGACGAATTCGCCTTGTTCGCGAACAATCCTTATTATTGCTGTGAAATAACCATAAGCGCAACCACTTGCGCTTCTTTATCACACATGTTTACCCTGTGAAGAATCAACACGAAATGAATGTTCGCCAAATGTGTTCGCCGTACAGGGGGTAACGCAAGCGAGCAAATCTGGCGAACATGTTCGTCGTTTAGGGCTATCTTTAAGGAACGGTAGCACAACGCAATATGTATTTCAGAGACTCCCATTGAAAAAAGTTTGTCCACTTTTTAATAAAGAACAAGAAATGGTAAATCGGTTATAACGAAACATCGGATATAACGAACAAATTCTCCAGTCCCGCCGAATTCGTTATAACCGATTTTGACTGTATGTACATATAAACAGTGCTGTGCAAAAAAATAAGAACGGGGAAATAAGATACGTTACCTTAGATTAAAAAAGAAAAATGTGAATGATACTGATACCATTTTTTATTTTTTTTACGTATGAACATAAATGATTCCAAATAAATATAATTCTGTGCATTTCAAAAAAGGATAATAAAAAAAGAAAACGGAAACAACAATTATTCAATGGTTCGGGACTGTGCAAAATAATAAATACAAATCCTAAAAAAAAAAAAAAAAAGAAAACAAAAAATAAGAAAGTTCATTGGCTCCTAGCTATTTATAAAAAACATTAATTCATTTGTAGATATTTGGAAGCGTGCCCTTTGTTTTTTAAAACAGCGCTACATCTACGTGGCATGGAATCCATCAGCTTCTGGCAGAGTGAGCTCGATATATTATACCAATTATTTTGAACATTTTCCCACAGCTCATTTCTATTCCTTGGCTTTGGCATTCCACTAAGCTCTTTCTTAACGAATCCCCACAAGTTTTCGATGGGATTCAAGACTGGGGATTGTGCAGGCCACTGGAAAACTTTGATATTCTTATCTTCAAACCACTTTTTCGTTACTTTAACCGTATGTTTAGGGTCTTTTTTGACAAAAAGGGCAAAAAGGGACATTTCTTTGGAAAGCAGGCGGTTAAATTTTGCTCAATAAGTCTTCTTCTGATTAAAGAACTATCTACATCAAGTTCCAGTTGAGTTTTGATCTCCGCAGAGGTTGCAAACGGATTCTTTTTTGCGCACCGGAGAATAGCCATTTCCGTTTTCAACGTTGTCTTGCGTTTTCGACCACGTGTTTCTTTAGTTTTTTTTTTTTTGGTTTTAAGGCATTTACCACCATTCCTAATGAACAACAAAGAGTTTTGGCAATATCTCTTAAGGATATGCCTTTTTTTCGTGGACTTTGAATTGTTTCCATACGTTTGAGACTGTAGTGCTTGTTACGGCCCATCTCTCTCTAAAATAATCAGAATTTCTATTGTAAATTCACCCCCAGTATTCGTTTGTAATACTTGACAAGAGCAAAACAAAAAAATGGATCAGAGTTAGTGGTTTACCTAATGTTATTATTTCGAAATTGTATTTGTTCTTATTATTTTGCACAGCGTTAAAGCGACCATCTGTTAAAAAAGCTGCAAAATCACTGAGATGCGTTCTGTTAAAGCAGCTGTGATATCAATGCTTTACCGTTAACTCCCAAAGTAATTCGAACGCAACAGATGCCGACATGGACAAAAGTATTCGCCACCTAGCTTTTTCTTCCTTTTATCGATGTTACAGAGCAGAAAACTAAATAAAATATCATAGACTTTTACTTAAACGGCAGTTTATATATCTATGATCAACTGTTTAAACCAAAAAAATGATTAGTTAAACAAATGTGATTGGGGTGGTGTTTTTAATAGGTGTTTAAAGTTGTACAGCAACCAAAGACGAACCATTTCCGCGGTGTGTTTGGGGTCGTTGTCTTGTTGGAAGTAGTAGTTGTTGCCTAAACCCAATTTTTCTGCACTACTTCGTACATTTTCTTTTAAAATGGTAAGGTATTGCTCTTTTTTGATGGTTCCGTCGATAAAAACAAGGGATCTTACACCAGAAACGGCCATACACTCCCACACCATTACACCACCCCCTCCATGCTTTACTGTTGTTTGTTTATTTCCTTTATTCAGTTCGGGGTTTTTTCTTCTACACACCAATATTCGACCATCAGATCGGTAAACATTAAATTTACTCTCGTCAGAGAAGATTACGCTATCCCAAAAACTGTTAGGCTTATTTGGGTAATTCCATGAAAAGCGGACATGAAGTTAGAAAAAAAAAATTTAATTTTTCGACTTTCTACTTATTCCTACTTATTAACTAAATGCGACAACACTTCTTCCAAGTGTTCTATGTAAGACATATCGGAATATGCCATTATAAAATCCATACAAACTTGCCATTGCAAATGAGCAACAACTGCTGGCGTAAACGTGCTTGAAAGAAAATAAATTATCGTGATTGTTTTATTAAAGCTGGTAGTGAGTTAAGGTGACTAGTTTTATACTATTTCAAGCGATCGATACTATGTCAAAATAGTTCATAAGATTTAATGTGTAAAATAATAAATGGAAAGTGCAACATTTTTCTGTAACGCGAGTTACCACTGCAGATACTTTTTTGCTATATTTTGATTTTTAATTATTCAAATTAATTAAAAACTCTGTTCCTGTTTTAACGTGTTATTCTATATCGATAAACAAACAAAAGTTTCTCTGTTGCACATTACTTCCAAAGAATTTTCGTTTATTTTTTGTAACGTGAGTTACCAGTAACTCGCGTCACTAGTTTGTATCGCGTTTTATCCACACTAATACCTTATTCCCTTTGAATTTCTTTCTAGTTCAGGTGCTTATATGTAGGTAAAATGCCACTTTCAGACTTGAACGTGAGCGTCAGGGGAAAATTAAGTTTTTATAGCCAGGTATATAAATCAGATAGTGACAGCACTGATGATAATATACCACTATCAATGTTATAAATTATTAAATAATAAAAACAAGTCGTTTCACCTTTAATGCATTTAAGATAAATTTTGGCGAATTTGCTTCTGAAACTTTCATTTTTGAAGAGTGACCGATTTTGTGTAACGCGAGTTACCGTACATTTTTTAAATTTTCTTTAAAGTTTCGCCTTAAATATTAATTTTCTCATTAATGATGAACAGATCTGGTTATCTTCATTTCACTTCTATGTAACAAATTCACTTTATTTGGTAAATTTCGCAGAAAATGTTTAGTAAACTATATCTGCAAAACCCAGTGTCCAAAAACTGTAACGCGAGTTACCAACATGATTTTATTTTTTGTTTAGTAAATATTTAGTTATCAAAAAATGTTTGTTTCTACCTCGCTCTGGAAATGGTTATTAAGTGAGAAAATAATATAATTTGTGTAATTTAATGTTGGCATTAAGATGCAAATTCAATTTATTAGCTACGAATCGTTCCGAACGTAATGCGAGTTACCATGAAATCACCCATTTACGAATTCTTTTGCAAGAGTTAGCCTTCTACCCTTATTAACGTTACTGATGCAAGGTTTTAATCTGCACACCCTAGCATTGAAACCATCTTCATTAAGGACCCTTCGAACCGTACGAGGATATATTTCAATTCCCGTATCGCCCTTAAGGTCTGCAGCAATTTTGGATGAACTTACTTTAGGCTCCTTTTTTACGGTTCGAATTATTCTTCGCCTATCAGTATCTGTAAGCTTGCTTGGGCGACCACTTCTGTTCGAATTCTGTAAACTACAGTTTTCTTAGAAGCGTTTTATAATGCCCCGCACAGTAGTTCGACTTCTTTCAACAATAGCTGCTATTTCTTGAAATGTTTTCCCTTCTCGGAATAAATTTAAAATTATTTTTTGTTCTTCCAAAGTAGTTCCCTTGCCTTTGCGACCCATCTTCACGAATTTGGCGTTCACTTTAATTAACGGAAGACCAAATAAACTTAAAATAACGGACAAAATGTACCAGCTCATGCTAATGATCTGTCAGATCATGAAATACCGCGTTGCCAACTCAATTCATATTCAATAGACAGTTCATGTTATCTAGAAAGTTATATATAAATAAGGATGGCGAATTTGGTCAAATTTGAAGTGCGAAAACAAATTATTTTTTTTTTTCAATTACATTTGTTTAACTAATAATTTTTTTGGTTTAAACAGTTGATCATGGATATAAGTATAAACTGCCGTTTAAGTAAAAGTCTTTGATATTTTATTTAGTTTTCTGCTCTGTAGCATCCATCAACAAAAGGAAGAAAAAGCTACATAGGTGGCGAATACTTTTGTCCATGTGTGTAAGTATACTCTTGCTTTCGCAACTTTACGGCTATAAATATGAGGAGAACATGATTCCCAGGATTTTTGAACTCTTGCTAAAGTATAATAATTTTGTAGTATAAATAGAATAGATTTATTTTGTAGTAAAATATTTTAGCTAATTATAGCTATCATAGATATAACATATAGATATTAAACAGAAATAATACCTCCTCTAAGGTAAAAACGATAGCTTTAAAATTAATCTCATTACATTCGTTAAATAACGTTACACTTACATATGTAAACATAACACGGTCATCATAAAATAATATTTGTAAGGATTTAGCCATAGGTATACGTATTTGTAGGTTGCAGTGGAATAATTACATTGGTCAACAAAAAAAAAAAATGTATTCTTTACTCGGCGATAAAATAATATGATTCGTAACCGTTGGAGTTTATAAAATGAGGAAACTATATAAAATATACAGGTCACATCGAGATTTTTTAAGATAAACCTTTTTTGAATTTAAGAATTAAACCGATTATATTACCGCAACATATAATTTTTTGTAAAGTTTAGTTGCTTTTTTGGAAGCATTGCTTACATCAGCTACATTTTCTGGAAAGAAATTGAGATGAGAATGCAAAAAATAATTTTTTAGCGACATATTGCATCCCATTTTGTGATAGGTCTCCAGCATTTCCCTCACATCATCAGCATAACCTGGAATCTTATTGTTATCGAGGAAGTTTTCTGTTACTTTCACAAAAGAACACAACGCATTTTTTTTTAATGAATCTAGAGTCGGTATTAAAGCTGAGTCTTTTACAAGCTTTCTAATGTCTGGACCCACAGAAATACCCTCTTTAATTTTTACCTGCCTTAGTGATGGGAACTATTTGCTTAAAAAAATTAAATTAGGGTTTTTAATAAGTCCCAATTTGATATGTCATGGTGGTAGAAAAGCACACTATGGTTCAATCGATGAAGGATTCCACAAATAAACTTTGTTCTTCTAGGACAATCTATTCTCACAAAGTTCTAAGATCGTGCTCTACTATTCCACTCACATAAAATACAACAAAATGTAGTGTAACTTAGTTGTAGTCCAGGAAGTAGAGCAACAACTTTTATTTCCGCACATATGGATTAGTTATATTTGATTGTATTCGATTTTCTCCATTATAACTTTCATAATATCGTAGGTTTCTTTTAGATCCATACCATGCGCTATACGTATTGAAGGAAACTTATTTTCATTATGCAGCAATACAGCTTTCAAACTGGCCTTTGATGCCTGTTTTTAGCCAAGTTGACGTTTAATCGAGACACCTACAAAAAATGTAGACAAAATTAAGTTGAACGAATTTAGTTTTCTTTGTGCGTCGAATCAATGTTTAATAGAAAAACCTTTTGCTTAGTAACTTTGGCACATCTTTTACTCATAATGTCGACCAGTGTGGCGCATTGGATGAGTTCGATAATTTGCCTCAGATACGCAACAGCGTATTTTATAATGCGCATGGCATGGTCAATTTAGAAGGTTTATGTATATTTGTTAGACAACAGCCAAGGTTTTACGACGGAAGATCAATTTCAATAGACAATTTTCATCGCAATCTTAGATTAATTTATTGAGTCTGCCTTTGTACATCTCAGGGGGGAGGGAGCGAGCAAACCGAGCAAAGAAGTTGATCGCGTTTAACATGGCAAACGCCAGATTCGATCTCTGTCCCTGCTCAATCCAAGTTGACACACAGCCTCCGCGTGGCCCCCCTGGATAGCTACCCTGGCACCCGCCAGGCAATGAACCAATTTGTGCAGCGACCCAACCCCTTGTTACTGGGGAAAGAGGAACCTGGCCCTCCAGGTTGGGGGTTGTGCTTAGGGGTACCATCCCTATCACGTAAAAACCTACTTGTTTCGAAACGACAATAAGCCTCGGATACGGACGGATACAAAGCTGACGACCTCTGCAAACTACTAACGGACATGAGAGTGTGCACCCGGAATGTGAAGTTCCTTAACCGACCAGGTGCAGGCGATCAATTGGAGCAAACCTTTAACTGCTATAAAGCAGATATAACCCGACTCCAAGAAGTGCGATGGGATGGATCAGGCGAAAGACGGATGAAAAACTGCGACATCTACTACGGGAACTGCTACAAGGGGAACAAACAGCGGCTATTCGGGCGCGGATTCATTATTCGAGGAAGACTCCGACAAAAAGTCTTAAGCTTCCGAGATATAAGCGAACGCCTCATAACAATCCGCATCAAAGCTAAATTTGGAAACCTTAGCTTAATATGCGCTCACGCCCCAACGGAAGAAAAGGATTATGGACTCAAAGAAGAATTCTACGATCTCCTAGACAGAACATATGCCCAATGCCTCCGCTACGACACAAAAATAGTGCTAGGAGATTTTGATGCAAAACTGGGCAAAGAGGACATATTTGAGTCGATCATATGAAAGCATAGCCTCCATAACACCACATCCGACAACGGACTTAGGTTAACCGATTTCCTAACGGGGCGTAACCTCATTAGTGGTGATAGTGGTGCAGTGGCCGTGGTGCAGTGATTAATATCATCGACCGCCGAATGGAAGGTCTAAAGTTCAAATTGGTTTCATAGCCAAGAAAACGCAATTCCCATACGGAAAAAACTATGCAACACAGAGGTGAATGGAAAGTGACTAGACGTACTACTGCAGGCATAACACTCACAGTATATGGTCGACTGAAAATTCATCCTCTGCTTATGCAACACTAAAGTGCTTAGAACGAATTACTACGGACCATAACCAACGCGGAATTTGGTCGGCTCTCGTCCTAGGACGAGTCTAGGACAACCACCACTGAGAGTAGCGAACGAACATCAACGACCCACACCACTGCACTCCGTTCAGGTTGTGGTGTGTCTATCACATCATAAGAGAATATCAAAAACTCTTGAACCTGCCCGAGTCTCTAAAAAAAAGCAAGCACGCGATTTCCCCATCTCAACATCTATAAGGGTACTTGGCTGTCTTTTGATCAATCGACCACCAACCCATTGATCACATTGCGATCGATGTCAGACACTCGTCCTGTTTTCTCGACGTACGAACCTTCCGAGGGGCCAACATCGACTCGGACCACTGCCTTGTTGTACGAATGAGGATATCAAGAATGCTTAGGAGTCGAGTAGGACTACGTAAGTTTGACGTCGGAAAGCTACAATCGCATGAGACTGCCAGAATTGTTGGCGATCGTCAAGCTCTCTCAAAATCCGCCCGCAGCAGCACAAACAATAGAGCAGGAATGGGCGCATTGCCAGAGCGCCGTAAGAGACGCTGCCTCAGAGGTGCTGGGTTTCAAACCTCCACCACCTAGAAACCCCTGGTTCGATGAACAGCCAGCATATAAAGCCATGCTGCAAGGACGGACGGGAGCTGCTCGCGAAATCTATGAGCAGAAGAGAAGACGGAACACACGCTTTTCAGAAGAAAGAAGAGAGAGCACGGAAAGCGTAAGATCGAGGAGATGGAGAGATGCTTCCGCAGGAATGACGCCCGTAAGTTTTACAATAAGGTAAAACGAACACGCCATGGCTACAAAGTCAGAGCGGCGGCCTAAAGGGATGAAAATGGAGAACTGGTAGTAGAGTCACAGTCGATGTTGAGGATTTGGAAAGACCACTTCTGCAGACTGTATAACGGCGATGATAGACAAGATACCGCTGTCAGGAAGAACGAGCCATTCGTAATGGACGACGATGTAAGAGAATTCAGTCCACCCGACCTAGACGAAGTCCTGGTCTTAAGTATAATAAAGCCGCGGGCGCAGACGGCCTGTCTGCTGAGCTTCTTAAGGCAGCTGGAGATGAGCTGGTAAGGTACATGCACCATCTCTTTTGCAAGGTATTGTCGGAGGAAAGCATGCCCGACGAATGGAATCTCAGCATCGTTTGCCCGGTACATGAGAAAGGAGACCCCTACAACTGCGCCAACTATAGAGGAATACGTCTCCTTAACGTCGCATATAAGATCTTCTCCGCCGTATTGTGTGAACGCCTGAAACCGTTTGTGGATAACCTGATCGGCTCTTATCAGTGTGGTTTCAGGCCAGGTAAATCCACGGTAGACCAAATATTTACGCTACGGCAGATCAGGAATACCAAATCGACACTCACCACCTCTTCGTCGATTTCAAGGCTGCATATGACAGCGTGTATAGAGATGAGCTATCCAAAGCCATGTCTAGTCCGACTGTGCGGGATGACAATGGAGAATTCTCGCTGCTCCGTTAAGGTCGGTAATGAGCAAACCGAGACTTTTGATGTTAAAAAAGGACTTAGGCAAGGTGACCCGCTGTCATGCAACTTTTTCAACATCGTGCTTGAAAAGATCGTGCAAGAGTCACTGACCAACACAAGAGGTACGATTTATCTCAAGTCTACGCAATTGCTTGCGTTCGCCGACGACATTGACGTGATTGGACGGACACAGCGAGACGTCAATGAAGCCTTTTTATAAGCATTGAGGTAGAAGCGGCTGAGATGGGTCTCAAGGTTAATGAGGATAAGACCAAATATCTGCTTTCATCTAAAGGAGACGGACAACATCGACGTTTTGGCGAGATCGCCACCATGGGCGGATATAACTTTGAAGTGGTCAAGGAATTCGTCTACTTTGGCTCACTGATGACCAGCGACAACAACACCAGCGCTGAGATAAAACGCAGAATCACTCTTGCCAACCGCTGTTTCTTTGGGCTCAAGAGGCAATTGAGAAGTAGAGCCCTCTCTCGGAAAACCAAGGTGACACTATATAAGACCTTAAACATCCCAGTCTTCCTTTACAGCGCAGAGGCTTGGACCTTAACAAAGGCGGTTTCGAGAGGAAAATTCTGCGCACTATCTACGGTCCCGTTTGTTCAAAGGGTGCATGGAGGAGAAGATATAACGAAGAACTCTACGGGTTGTCAGTTGGCCTGGTACGACGTCTACGGATACAGCGTCTAAGGTGGCTTGGCCATGTAGAGCACATGGAAAATACAGCTCCGACCCGAAGAGTCTTCGAATCCACCCCGGAAGGAAGGCGTGGCAGAGGACGGCCACATCAACGGTGGCGCAGGTGGAAGGGACCTTAACCAACTGGGCGTGCGGCGCTGGAAACAGCTGACCAAAGACCGGGCCAGCTGGAGACGCTTGTTTGTTGAGGCCTAGGTTCACCACGGACTGTAGCGCCACTTAAGTAAGTAATTAAGCTCAAAACTAAGTATGCTGCATTTGGTAACCATATTCGTACAATTTGATGAACGGCTTTTATCACTACTATTGCTAATGTGATAGTAAGGAACAGTTAGTAGATTTACCAGTCCTATTCGTATACAAACATACAACGATAAGCTGATTCTCCAAATCGATTCTGTCTCCATTTATTGTAAATACATATGTACATACAAAATCCGGGAGCGATTTATTATTTACTGATGATCCTTGTCCCAAGAGCAATCCAACATTCCTACCATTATTTTTTATTAAAAAAAAAAATGTTAAATCTCCAGATATCATCCTGCGGATAATTAGAAAAAATCCCACGCAAGATTACCGCCGTCATTGCGTAGTAACACAGCAGGTGTCTCTCGATAGCAGCGTTCAAAAATCCTAATTTACACGAACGTCACTATCGTAATATGTAACAAACAAAATTCTTTACACTGATTAATTTCTAACCCACTCAAAAAGCCAACGCAAAATCACCGCCCTCAACCACGTTTACAGCGAGAAAAGCATATGCACTTGAATATAGGGTGACTCCCTCATGCTCTTTCACATCATCTTGACACGCTTCGTCGCCTTTTCGCACGTCATTCAACAACTCAACTTTTCATCCATCGTTCCATCCATGTCTTTCATTCATCCAATCGTCTATCTCTCGGTTGATTATCCGCGAATGAATGGACCTAATTCATCACAATCAACATTCAAGAGAGGAGTACGTTCTAATCTTCTCGTTTGTTGTTTTGTGTAGGTTTTTTTTTTTTTTTCGATCACAAAAAACTGCACGGTACTTGTATCTTATTCACTGAGCCCAAGCGGCACTTGTATGTGAATGTGCGAACGATGCAAGTACATCCGTTCAATCCGATTTTGTAGTTTATCTCTTAAATTTTTTTTTGTTTTGCTATCGAGCATTGTTATCCCTTGTTTACAAATACACTCATGCCAATCAAATGATGGATAGTATCTCATTTTCTTCAACTACAGAATGCTAGGGGATAAGGGACAAGACTCAAAGACTCATACACACCACATTGAGATGGTTTCTATTCTCTTTTTTATTCATCAGCTTCACATCTCATCCCCTTTGCCGACACCATTATATTCGTAATCCTTTCATTGCGCCACTTAAGCCGATCATGCGGTGCAGTCGCTCAGCTTCCACAAACGTAAGGATAGAATGGTAACAATTAGATCACCACACTGATGCCTGGATGCTGTTGATGAGGTCAGGGTTGCTGAAATGTGAAGAAAATCATAATAGTGGTCTGTGCTACTGTTTACCCTTTAGGGATGTGCGTGTTATATCTGTGGTGTAACGACAGTCACCAGGATGTTGGTGCACGAGTGATCCAAATTATCGACCCAGTTAACCCGGAGTCAGAGTTGATGTGACGCAGTTAATGTGAGTGAAATCTTTGTGGTCGATTACCCTTTTAAGGGAAACTCTCGTAATTTCTTGGAACGTTGAAAGGTTTGTACGCTGTTATTGACTTTCTTTTAAATATTCGATCTATTTATTGGCTTTTGCCACCAAACTAAAAGAAAATTAGAGACCATTAAGAAACTCCAAAAAACGTATGTACATATGTATTTATAACACATGTTGTTCACAAGCGCTATAGCCCTATTCGATCCATCTTTCGTGCTCAACTCGATGTGAAATGACATTTTTCGCATACATATGCATCGTGGCGCAAATTGCTTCACATTCAACGAATCCTAACCTCTGCTTTCGAGCGAATGACACTCGTAATTGACCAAACTGAATAATCGGCCATGCAAAGTCTTGTACGCACAAACCTAAGGTCATCCAGCAGCCGCAACAGGATCTTGAATGCGCACATCATACCTGAAATGATTACAACAACGATTCACAAACGACATCACAGGCCAGATGCACGAGCGCATGTCCAGTCCAGTCTTCAGCCATACGTTTCTGCTTGATTGTGTCTGCTTCATCCCGAATTGCCTCTCGCAAGATAAGTTCAAGATGTTGACCCCACCAAATAAGAAAATTAACCTTTGCTCTTCCCGGCCATCGCAGATGAATTAGGGATGCAGCAGTGATATCAGAAGCTGCTCGAAAGGACAGCGGAGGGAGGTTGACACATTTACCCCCTTTTTACAGTTTTTAATGACAATTTATCCATTGCGGCACATAAAATCTCGGTTATACTACCTGGGTCTGTGTGTGTCGGGATGATGAACGACGATCAGCTCGAAGTTTCTCGCTATGTAGCGCAAGGATTGCGTACAATATTTGGTTTTCTGCATGTCTTCTTCGCTTCTCGATTATGTTCTGCAACATACGCATGCAAAATGGACAGTGTTGCTGGCTACCTACATATGTATTTGCTTGACCGTGAGAAAATGACTGCGGTGGCCTGAGTCATAGGCGCAGTTTTGTAAGTTATGAGACGCGTAGAGAACTGACCAAGGGGGACACTAATCCGATTTTAATGAAGCGAAACCATTGCGGTCGGTTGGTTTTGTGTTGTTTATGGTTTTTGATTTTATTGGAATTTTTACCCATTCGAATACATACATACTTTGCGATGCATGGGTGACGAGGAAATTGTTTCTTGTTTTTGTAGAGAAAAGAGTTCTTTCGGCGTAAGGGTGAAAGTGAAAATGGAAATGGAAAGAAAATTAAAATTTCTGAATTTTTTCGCTTTTATGTGCGTGAAATGTACGGCATTTTTATTAAATTCAGGGACAGTTTAGTGTACTTGTATTGAAGGCAAAGATTAGGGACTTATGGGTAGAAATAGCTGAACAATGAATAAGGTCGTCTGGTAGAATGTGTGAGAATTTGACATACATACATACATATGTATGCACATACATAGAAGTAATTTTAGAACTGTTTTTCATTACATACTTTATAAAATCTCTCATTATCTGGGGTAAGCCTGGGCTTTAACCAACAAACCCCTCCAGTTGATACGATTTTTGAAACAGTGGTTGGCAAGAGTGATTCTGCGTTTTATCTCAGCGCTGGTGTTGTTGTCGCCGGTCATCAGTGAGCCAAGTAAGACGAATTCCTTGACCACTTCAAAGTTATATTCGCCCATGGTGACGTTCTGGTTAATACGTCGGTGTTGACCGTCTCTTTTAGATGAAAGCAGATATTTAGGGGGCACGCGGAGGCTGTGTGTCAACTTGGATTGAGCAAGGACAGAGATCGAAGCAGGCGTTTGCCTTTAAAGTAAATTAATCTTTTTGGCAAATTGTTTGTATTTCCTCATGAAGGCTATCGAAGCTAGTGACATCTTCAATAATAATTGGCGGTGGTGGTGGAATTTTTCTTGAGTATGTTTTTCATTTGTTTCCAATCTGGTTTCTTTTAATTGAGGCTGGGTAGCAGTGTTGTTTAACTTTCTTTTCTTTCTGTCTGCATATTTCTTACCCACTCGGTTTCTGGAGCTAGCTCTTCTTCGTCAGTGGTGCAGACGGTTTGCGTCTCTTGTTTATTAGGAGTTCTTACTTTTAAGTTTTTAATGTATCATTTAATTGTTTATTAAATTTATTTGACTCTATTAATGCGATGAGGGGAGAAAAAATACAACTTTAAAACGCAAGAGCACTTTTGGTTTTTTTGTCTATTACTTTGCGGGTTTGCCGACAAATGCAATTTAGTAGAAGTCTATCTATTCTACGAATAGATGGATTTGCATATTTCTAGTAAGTTGAGTATAATGTTTAATTGTAAAGAATCGCATAAAAAGGATATCCATAAAACACAAGCTGGTGTGTATGTCCTCTACATATGTAGAGGACATACACATTTCTAGAAACTGAAATGTACAGATATGAGTCTTAAACTTATTGGGTAATATCCCAGCAGGAGCTTGATGAGCTCATACGTTAGACAACATTAGAGAAGTATTATAAATTGTCAAAGTTCTGGCGCCGTTCAGCCACGAGGGAATGCATTAGTCCTTCCAAGAGTCACTTAACAAATACCCAAGCTCGTCACCAACAATGGACATTTGTGGCCAATAAGCATCGCTAACAGCTCCATCAATTCATATGACACTAATTACATTCCAACGGAATATTAAACACATATTATAAAAAGCAAAACAAATTGTTTCCATCCTCCCATCAGTTTTACGAAGAGAAAAATGATTTTTAAAATGTTCCTTTCCCCACAATTAAGTGCCACCGACACGCACGCATTATTATCTCTGACATCGCTGGAATGATCTATCTTATACCTACCTATTCATAAGTACTGCTGCAGCCTCCCTTAAAAAATCACATCGGGGAAAAAACGACATATGTATACCTACACCGAACACAGATGTCAGTCCGCATGTTTGTAATCTCATTTAATGCCACTGAAACATAAGCCAACTAATTACCACAGATTATCACTAAACTACTCGCCCCATCCACTTCCTTCTAGAACCCCCCCTCCCCGCCTCGTGGGGACTTTGCTCCGCTTGTAGCAGAAGCACCAGTATCCGCATCAAGAGCGTTTGGCGTCTGTTTGGATTTATGTATGTCGTTTCATTTCATAAATTATTGACATGTTTATTTTTAAAACAGTTATGTCTGTGCCGCTGCTGGAATCCCGGGCCAAAAGCCGGGACAGACGCAAACCTCACCATTATACTCGTAAGTGTGCATCCAGGGAGACTAATAGCAATGCCAATTAAGTGAACTTTGTGTGTAAGCGACTGATAAGCCCGCGATGAATGCACTATGCATATAAGCACTCTCCTGAGTTTAATGGAAGCAGATCCGAATAATCATACGTCACAGAGGATCATTGACGAGTGCGCATCCTCTATCTACGATTGACGATGCATTAGGAACAGATGTCCGTTCTTGATTTCGTAGGAGCATTCATTTCAAAATCCAGGCCAGAGATTGCCCCCAACATTGACCCGCAAAATATAAGAAGGGAAGCCGAAAAAAACAAAAGCAATTTGATGCTTTAAAAATAAACACAGATCACCACCGGCAGTCCAAATCAGATGTTCGTGTATATACATATGTAGATGTATACCTATGTTCACGTTAAGCGCGGTGGCAAAAGTATAATTTCATTGATGGGATCCTTAAGGCATAATCACGTATCCACAATTAATGTATCCAGGTTCAGAAGACTGCGCTCAGTCGTTTTTCCACATTTTCTTAAAATCATCACGTACAATAGTCGCACGGTAATAAAAACAAACGACTTGTTTATTTGAATACGTATTCGCTGTAGTGTGTCTGTCTCCGGTGCCTTGATTTCCTGTTGAATTGACGATTTGTCGATTGTACGCTTCGATAGGGACGCGTGTTGCGACGTAACATGTTTATGACAAAAAAAGCCAACGAAATACATTTCAGAATCAAGAACCAAAATTATCTTATCTCGGTTTTTCATTTCATACTTCTGGAATCCTTCTAAAACCGAGACTCAGTAAAAGCAATTTGATGAGAGTAAGTCCAGTCGTAGTGGACAGAACGCAATATGCCAAATCAAGCTATAAAAGACATACTAGCAATTAAAATAAAACGCAAAGTACCAGATAAAGCTGATGATTCTCATTCCAAATACATATGTACATATATTTTTTTTTTGTTTTTTTTTTTTGTTTTCATTTTTGAGAATTTGCTTTTATTGTTGCTTAATTTCAAATCGATAACGTGGTGTCTTGTCCGCTTGTCCGCGGTTGGCTTACAAACATGTTTTGACTTCTGAAATGAAATCTTGGGGTCAGTATGAAGCGATAACCTTCGAGATGTCTTCGTTTTTCTGCTTTTGTTTATGACATTGTTTTTTTTTTAATAAAGATTTTTTCCCAACTTTTTCTTGGACCGATAAGAAAGATGGTATTTCAATGAATTGGGAACGACATATTTGGAACTTGTTGGGTAATGAATTCGTTTATCAATTTACTTTTTATTTTGTTCCTTATTTTTTAGAATAGTTAGAACTGCTTTTATTAATTACACCATTGATCGTGTTTTATTCTTGTTTACGAGCTCGCCCAAGTTACTTTAACACTCAGAGTTGGTTAATGTCCCCTTCCACCTGCATGCGCCAACGTTGATGCGGCCGTCCTCTGCCGCGCCTTCCTTCCGGGGTGGATTCGAAGACTCTTTGGGTCGGAGCTGTATTTTCCATGTGCTCTACATGGCCAAGCCACCTTAGACGCTGTATCCGTAGACGTCGTACCAGGCCAACTGACAACCCGTAGAGTTCTTCGTTATATCTTCTCCTCCATGCACCGTTTGAACAAACGGGGCCGTAGATAGTGCGCGGAATTTTCCTCTCGAAACGACCAAGGGCATCTTCATCCGCTTTTGTTAAGGTCCAAGCCTCTGCGCCGTAAAGGAGGACTGGGATGATTAAGGTCTTATATAGTGTCACCTTGGTTTTCCGAGAGAGGGCTATACTTCTCAATTGCGTCTCGAGCCCAAAGAAACAGCAAGAGTGATTCTGCGTTTTATCTCTGCGCTGGTGGTGTTGTCGCTGGTCATCAGTGAGCCAAGTTAGACGAATTCCTTGACCACTTCAAAGTTATATCCGCCCATGGTGACGTTCTGGCCAACACGTCGGTGTTGTCCGTCTCTTTTATGTATGTATGTATGTTGGCGTTACAGTCCATGAAGAACCTGAGCCGAGCTTCTCTCAATCACCCATGTTGTGTGTGATTTAATTTTTCCCATAGGTGAAAGGGACCTACAGTTTTTTGCCGGTTCCGAACGGCGAATCTCGAGAAACTTCGAGAGCACCGTGGCGTAGTGGGTAGTGTTTTGGCCCCTGACGCCGATGACATGGGATCGAATACCGACACAGCCGTGTCATCGAAAGTGTTTTCACGGTGTTTCTCCTCAGCGGGGTTTTGACAAAACCCCCTGTAGTAAAATTGTCATGAAAAGCTTCCCGTCTCTTTTAGATGAAAGCAGAATATTTGCTTTTACTCTCATTAGCCTTGAGACCCATCTTAGCCGCTTCTACCTCAATGCTTACAAAGGCCTCATTGACGTCTCGCTGTGTCCGTCCAATCACGTCAATTTCGTCGGCGTTCGCAAGCAATGTGGCTCTTGCACGATTTTTTCAAGCACGATATTAAAAAAGTTGCATGACAGCGCGTCACCTTGCCTAAACCTTTTTTAACATCAAAGGTCTCGGTTGGCTCATTACCGACCTTAATGGAGCAGCGAGAACTCTCCATTGTCATCCTGCACAGTCGGACGAGTTTGGCAGGAATGTTAAAACTAGACATGGCTTTGTATAGCCCATCTCTATACACGCTGTCATTTGCAGCCTAGAAATCGGCAAAGAGGTGGTGAGTGTCGATTTGGTATTCCTGGGTCTTCTCCAAGATCTGTCGTAGCGTAAATAACCACACTGATAAGAGCCGATCAGGTTATCCACAAACGGTTTCTGGCGTTCACACAATACGGCAGAGAAGATCTTATATGCCATGTTAAGGAGACTTATTCCCCTTTAGTTGGCGCAGTTATGGGGATCTCCTTCCTTATGGACCTGGCAAACGATGCTGAGATTCTATTCGTCGGGCATGCTTTCCTCCGACCATACCTTGCAAATGAGATGGTGCATGCACCTTATCAGCTCATCTCCAGCGGCCTTAAGAAGCTCAGAAGACAGGCCGCCTGCGCCCGCGGCTTTATTATATTTAAGACCAGGACTTCGTCTAGGTCGGGTGGACTGAATTCTCTTACATCGTCGTCCATTACGAATGGCTCGTTCTTCCTGACAGCGGTATCTTGTCTATCATCGCCGTTATACAGTCTGCAGAAGTGGTCTTTCCAAATCCTCAGCAGCGACTTCGACTCTACTACCAGTTCTCCATTTTCATCCCTGCAGGCCGCCGCTCTGGTTTTGTAGCCATGGCATGTTTGTTTTACCATATTGTAAAACTCACGGGCGTCATTCCTGTGGAAGCATCTCTCCATTTCCTTGATCTCACGCTTTCCGTGCTCTCCCTTCTTGCGAGCAGCTCTCGCCCGTCGTTGCAGCATGGCTTTATATGCCTCTTGTTTTGCTGCATGGGCTTGTTCGCATTGTTGATTGAACCAGGGGTTTCTAGGTGGTGGTGGTTTGAAACCCAGCACCTCTGAGGCAGCGTCTCTGACGGCGCTCTGGCAATGCGCCCATTCCTGCTCTATTGCTTGTGCTGCCGTAGGCGGATTTTGAGAGAGCTTGGAGGAGACACGATCGGCAAAGATTCTGGCAGTCTCTTGCGACTGTAGCTTTCCGACGTCAGACTTACCTAGTCCTACTGGACTATTAAGCATTCCTGATATCCTCATTCGTACCTTGGCTACAAAAATGTAGTGATCCAAGTCGATGTTGGCCCTCGGAAGGTTCGTACGTCGAGAATACAAGAGGAGTGTCTGATCAAAAGACCGCCAGGTACTCTTGTAGATGTTGAGATGGGGGAATCGCGTGTTTGCTTCAAGTAGGTTACGCCCCGCTAGGAAGTCGATTAGCCTAAGTCCGTTGTCGGATGTGGGGTTATGGAGGCTATGCTTTCCTATGATCGGCTCAAATATGTCCTTTTTGCCCAGTTTTGCATTAAAGTCTCCTAGAACTATTTTTGTGTCGTAGCTGGGGCATTGGCCATATGTTCTGTCAACCCTGTATCCGTCCGTATGCGAGGCTTTTGGTTGCTTCTGAACAAGTTGAATTTTACGTGACAGGGATGTTACCCCTAAGCAACACCCCCAACCTAGAGGTGCAGGTTCCTCTTTCCCCAGGAACAAGGGGTTGTATCGCTGCACACATTTGTTCACTACCTGGCGGGTGCCAGGGGAGCTATCCAGGGGGGCCACGCGGAGGCTGTGTATCAACTTGGATTGAGCAGGGACAGAGATCGAAGCTGGCGTTTGCCACGTTAAACGCGATCAATTTCTTTGCTCTGTTTGCTCGCTCCCTCCCACCCTGTAATTATACTATTGGGTCATATAAAAAGTCCACAGTTTTTTTTCAGTAGATCATTTGGCTGCCCATATATATATTTTTTTTTTTATAATTTGCGTGCGCACACGGGGTTGTGAGTACCTATGTATACTCACCCAAGTACTTGGGTTAGTGCCTTGGGTCATACTAATCCGATTCTATCAAACGAACGTTTGAAGGCGTTTGAAATGTGACTTTTAAGTCTACCCAGTTTTTTAACTCGTCATTTGCGTAAGAAATACGCTATGTGATGCTTTTTTTTACTATAAAAAAGGTAAAAGAGTGCATCAACATGCCGCAATAGTGAAGTATACGTTGAGAATGCTATAGTCAACACCGGGCCCAGGAATGATTTGCTTGATTCTGTTCCGGAAATTTCGGTACCAAAGATGCACCTCGCTCTGGTCGACCTATCAGTGAAAAGGTTTATTAAATTTTGCAGTCATCAACCACGTGACAGTTTGGAATCATCTAAAAAGAGTAGGGCAATTCATTGAAATACCATCAGTGAAACGCTGCTGAAACGCAACGCAATTGAGCCATTTATTACGGGTGGTGAAAAATGGGATTAATTACGAAATTATGCTCTGCCAGCGATCGTGGTCAAAGACCGGTGACCCCCCCCAAAAACGACTTCAAAATTTGGATTGACAATAAACATGGTGATGTTGAGAGTCTAGGGGGATAGGAGAGGGATCTTTCCATTATGAACTGCTGCGACCTGGGTGGCGCTCAATTCGGTACTCTTCTGTACACAACTCGAACGTTTGAACGAAGCGGAAAAGAAAAGCGACCAGAATTGGCCAACATAAAATGACTTGTGCTTGATGTCTTGATGTATTGGTTGGGGAGTTTTGAAATAGCCCAGACATTGCACCGTCTGCTTACGATTTGCTTGGCCGAGCAGCCGCTATAGATCACTTGGCCCAGTTTTTCGCCGATAAACCACAGAAGTTCTACACCGATGGAATTATGAAGCATCTGGGGTTGAATTACTCGATTTTTGTAGCAGCATACCTAAAAAAAATGTTTTAACTTTTGTGTGTATGACAGTGCTATAGTCAAAGAAGGAGTTTCTCTAAATCACCTACTATGTTGTGTGTGGTGCATTTTCCCATGGATGAAGGCAGCCTACGAATTTTGGGAAGCTTTTTCTGACAACTATACTACGGGAGGTTTTATAAAGAAAGATGTTTATTCAAATGTTTTTACTTATTTTCGACCTCGTTCTAGCTGAGTACACAAAACGTATAGGTTGAAAGACAAAAAATGACCAAGTAATATTCAACGGTCACCATCCCATTAATAGAGAAGCCATTTTGCTTTAACCGTATTCCGCTTTCGCTGTATGTATAGACAAAAGAATGACGAAAACACATATTTCAGGATCCAAGTCCATTAAAATAAATTCCCATATAGCAAACGGAACGACAGTTTTTACGGATCGGACATTTAACACTCCCCATGGAGTTAGCCTTCATGTCAAGCAATTTAAAATTCGAATATTCCCTTCCGACATCATCCTGTTCTCGGATGACCTCTGATCTCTCAACGGACACATCAAGGATAACGATGTGCTTATATGCATAAAACTCGTCTTCGTTTTTAATTTTTTTCTTTATTTACAATCTTGACCAATGACCAGTTCTGGTCAAGAATTACACTAACCATCCCCCTTCCAGTCCGGTTCGAAGACAGCGTCGTGCGTATGATCCTTGATAAAGCATTTCTTCGTTGTTTTTTAGTTTCTTCTAAGCCAGAGAATTGATTATTTATGAAAGTAATCCCAGTCTGTCTTCTACAAGCAATACCATGGCTTATAATTCCAGGTGTAATTTGAAGCTTTGCAATGTTGGGAGAAAAATTTCTGCGCGGTCCTGCTGACAATGCCCAACAATACTGGTATCAATCAAAAATGTTCTCGAACCGTGTTCTTTTGTGAATTTTTAATCATATCTGCACGCCTTATTGATTCGCTTCCTCTATGGAATAAATGCAAATGTATACTTCAACAATCAGGATCATGGTATACATAAGCACGTATTTGATGGCCATGCATCTTGATACGGACAGGGGTGGCCTGGCACATTAATAAATTGTCAAAAAAGGGGTTGTGGTCGGGGTACATCGGAATTAATATGCCTTCTTCGTTGCATGTCCTGTTAAAGGATCTATTTTAGTTATTTTTTTTTTGTTTTGCTTTTTTGTTTGTATGCCTTGGAAGGTAAAAGATTCATTGCGTCATCAGTCAAGTTGATGAGGTAATTATGAAAATTACAGAAAAAAGAAAAACAAGACGAAAAACCTGAAGCATCCTCTGAATAAATTGGTAATAGGATATGTCGGTATATTTGATCCCTGTACGTACGTACAACATGCAGCTAAAGCGTATTAATTTGCATGTCACATGGGCCTATGCATTTGTTTGTACTCGTATCCCCAGGTTTGTATGATTAGGTTTATAGGCAATTTACATATGTACGTAGTACTTTTCGAACGAGTTCATCCTGGGTTAAGCGCTTTGAAATTATATCTCCGCTACTTTAATTACAGTAGGCTCTTAGGCGAGCATCCATCCCATTTGGCAATAATACTTTTTATTTTCTCATCATTTATCACTCAATTAAAAATGTTTTCTCCTCGAAAACATATTCATCTTTGACAAGGCAGAAGAGGACAAATGTCAAAACTCATTACCACATACAAAATAGTTGGTTAATTAATGGGGCCCATCGTAAAACTAACAACCTCGACAGGTTAACTTCTTTAGATGAAATCGTCTTTGTTCAGACGTTAGATGACGAATATTATATTTCATAATGTTATGGTTATTTTGGTGAAATTTGGGGCAATTTCAGTGACGGAAGTGGGAGAATATATGTATGTAGGTATATGCGAAATGAAAAACAAAAAAACTAAGAAAGAAACCAAGTAACTAAGATATAAATGTGTGACAGCACCGCTTACTTGACAAAGAGTTGACAAAGATGAAATGAGATATGAAGCAACCTAAAATGCATAACAAATCGTGTGAGATGAATGGTGTACGTACATACGGGACTCTGTGCGGTTACAAGAAAGTATCTAATCAACTTGTCGCAACGAGATGTGACAAGATATAAGGTGGAGGTCGTACACACAAAGCGCACACGGGTCGATGTGATAGACTGCGGTGTTCAGTGAGAATATTTACTGCGTAGGGCAACGGGATGGGATAAGTAAGTCGTCTTTGTGATTTAAAGCAGTGGGAAAGACAGTAGTCCCATCTCCTGATCTCAAGAACAATATAACCCTCTGTTCTAGCAAACGATGTGGTATTAATAAATTCATTCTTGTCATTCATTCAATTCAATTAATACACCTTTTCCTTGGGTGGTTAGTATTTCATAATAATTAAAAAATCATGCATTGGTCACAATTGTTGTTTCACGGAAAATGTAAATAGGTCTTAGTAAGTAGACAATTAACGGTATAGTGTACTTGTAAACTAAGCGATCGTTAATTGCACAGAAATTGAAAGCCCACAGACTTCATTCCTTATCTTGGTACGGGCTTAGGAATGGATGTAGTCTTTTTTTTTTTTTTTTTAAATTTGCGCGCATTTAAGGTCTAATAACCTTATTATGTCGGTGACACAGTGTGGGCAGAAGGTAGAGAGGAAGAGGAATAGAGGAGATGCCGATGGACATTGATCTTAAATGCTTGCATGTTGCATTGAGGGGGGAAAACCGAATCCGGCAGGGAGTTCCAGATTCGTGTGGTTCGGTTAATGAAAGATTCTCTATATTTGACAGTACGTCCGAAAGCGGGCTTCAGAGTATATTGGTGAGCATTCCTAGAGAGACGTGTATTGCGGGAGAAATGTTGAAGGGACGGAATGCAACTGGCTATATCATCAGAGCATTTTTGGTGGTAGTAACGATAAAACAGGGAGAGGCAGGTAACATTCCTGCAGTGTTCCAGCGAGTTTAATGTTTTGGTAATGCTGGAGTCACCTATCAGTTTTATGGCTCGTTTTTGTATTCTGTCTAGTAGGTGCAGTGAGGTCTTGGAAGCACCGGACCAGACATGAGCGTTAAACTCTAATTTGGGGCGAATGAACGCCTTATAGATTGTAGCCAGATCTAAGGGTGAGAAATATTTCTTGCATCTGTATAAGAATCCTAGGCATTTCGCAGCATTCTTGGCGACACTGAATATATGGTCGCTCCAATTAAGATTGTGAGCAACACTCATACCCAGGATGGAAAGCTTTTCAGTTTCTGAAATGCAAGTGCCATTCATGGATAATGGCTGCGGGTTATGTTATGTGTTTTGGAAGCATTAAATTCCACTCTATTGTTTTTACCCCATTGGATGATGCTGTCGATATCGGAATTTAATGAGCTTAACATACGCTGCCGCTCATTATCTACAACCGAAGTGCAGGGTCGTAAACTGGTGAACGAATACATTCCTATGTCTACATTTTGACATAGGTTAGGTTAAGTCAACGTGGTAGGCATAAGCCACACGTAGGCCGAAGTCGGCCCATTGTGATACCACCTGGATCAAGTTACCCTGATTCGCTATCAGAGAACCAACCGGTGCTTCTAATGAGCGATGGAGTTGAGCTATCTTTTGGCTTTCTAGCTCACTTAGATTGTCAAAGAAGGGCGCGCCGAGGTAGATCCTCCTGCAATTCACAAAAGAGGAACATGAGCAAAGGAGGTGGTGTATTGATTCCTCCTCCTCCTCGTCCATGCAGCCGCGTCAGAAGTCATTGGACGGTATCCTTAATCTGGCGGCGTGTTTTCCGATGACGCAGTGACCTGTAATGACACCCACTAGAGTACCTAAAGTTGCCCTTTTGGTTGCCACTAGGTCCCTGGTTCGCCCTAAGCTTAACTTAGTCCACAATTGTGTTGGTGATAAAGCCGATATTGCTCTCCTTCCATTGGACATTGGTCCCCTCTATGGTTTCAAGTTTTATCATGTGCTTAACCGTACTTGTACCCGAGGGTAGGTAGGCTGAGTGTGCTTGACCCTAACTTTGCGAGTTCGTCGGCCGCGCAGTTTCCTGGAATATCCCTATGCCCAGAAACCCACAGTATTTTAATGTTGAACTGTTCAGTCATCTCATCTAGAGATAGGCGACAGTTAAGAGATGTCTTTGATTTGTGGGTTACCGCTGCCAGGGACTTTATTGCAGCTTGGCTGTCCGTGCAAATGATAATATCCTTAGCGGATATTACATTGATCCTGAGCTATTCAAGGGCCTCTGTTATCGCTGTTTTTTCTGCCTTATACACACTGCAGTGATTTGGGAGTCTGAAAGATAGGTTGAAGTTAAATTCCTTGGAGAAGACCCCACTACCTACACCCGACTCCATCTTAGAGCCATCGGTATAGATGGAGACCGAATCTTTTGGTATCATTTTCCCTTAAGGCCGTTCCTCCCTGTATGGAAAGACGACTTCGAAGTTCCTACGGAACACATTCTGCGGGATGATGTAGTCCATGTCCATGGGCACTTTGAAGTGGTTTAGACTGGTAGTATGGCCTTTTTGAGGTGTGGGCCATTTTCTTAAGCTCCTCATCCTAAGGGCCGCGCAGGCAGCAACTTGCTTGCTGAAAAGGTTCTATGGTGGAAGATGTAATAGAATGTTTAGGGCCTCCGTGGGGGTTGATCTGATCGCTCCGCTTATGTATAAGCTGGCCGATCTATTTACCTTCCCCAGAAGGCTTCGATTGACTGCCTTGTCCAGAGCAGTCCACCAGATTACAACGCCATACAGGAGGATGGGCCTTACGACTGCTGTGTAGAGCCAGTGCATAATGCTTGGTTGGAGTCCCCACTTCCTGCCCACCACTTTCTTACAGCTGTAGAGGGCAGTAGTTGCTTTCTTGACGCGATCAAGAATGTTGGGTTTCCAATTCAGCCTCCTGTCAAGGACTAGGTCTAGATATGTATTTAGTCTGCTCTTTGATTGTTAGTTGGGTTTCACCCAGCCTCGGTGGGTTGAGGGACGAAATTTTGTATCTCAATATTCGCAAACGCCTCATTGACATCTCACTGTGATCTAACTATTATGTCAATATCGTCAGCGTATGCAAGGAGTTGCGAGGATTTGAAATAGACTGTGCCTCTTGTATTGGCCTGTGATTTTTGCACAATCATTTCTAATATGATGTTAAAAAAATCACACGACAGCGCATCGCCCTGTCTAAATCCTTTTTTGACTTCGGAGCTATCGGTCAGTTCTGCACCGATTCGGATGGAGCAGCGAGCAATTTCCAGAGTCATCCTGCACAGTCTGGCGAGCTTAGCAGTAATGCCAAAGGAAAACATGGCGTTATATAGCTCGTCTCTAATTACGCTGTCGTATGCGGCCTTCAAGTCGACGAATAGATATTGAGTGTCGACTTGAAATGCATTAGTTTTCTCCAGGATCTGCTGTAGTGTGAAGATTCGATCGATTGTGGACTTCCTTGGCCTGAAGCCACACTGATAAGGACTACCAGCTTATTTACAAAAGGCTTCAGATGTTCACACAAAACGGCAGCGAAGTTCTTGTATGCGTAATTAAGGAGACTTATTCTTCTGTAGTTGGCGCAGTCCAGGAGTTCTCCTTTTTTTTTTGGATCGGGCAAACAATGCTGAGACTCCATTCCTCGGGCATGCTTTCCTTGACCAAATCTTACAAATGAGCCGGTGCATGCTCCTAACCAGCTCACCCCCAGCCGCCTTGAAGAGCTCAGCAGACAGTCCATCTGCGCCAGCAGCTTTAATTGACTTGAGTTTCGACATAGCAACTTCGTCGGCGTCAGGGAGACGGAATTCTCTGCGATCTTCGTCGTTAAGAAATGGATCATTCTGCCTGACGGCGGTTTGTTGACTGGCATCGCCGTTATACAGTCTGCAGAAGTGGTTGTTCCGAATTCTCAGCATCGACTGTGACTAGTTGTCACTTCTCATTCTTACAATGTTTATTTCGCGACGTCCCTCCTCGGCGGAGTACTGGCAAAACCCCTCGTAGTAAACTTGCCATGAAACTGTAGGTCCCCTTCACCTGTGGGAAAATTAGAATCACACACAACATTGGTGACGAAGGGAACCTTGGCTCTGGTCCTTCATGGGCTGTAACGCCAGGAAGGAATCAGATCATAAAATTAACTCTTCAGTTGATACTAATTTTTGCACTGATGCAACAACCACACTGTCACTTCCAAAACAATAACCTGGATACTATAGTCATGAAAGATATACATACCTTTCAAACCAAGGAAGTCACCAACAAGTGTTGTCAGTAGATGTGCTACATTGAAAAACTCCTCTTTACTTAGCACAATGTAAGTAAATCATCTCGCAAAGTTGAATAGTTAACAGTGTCATTAACTGAGCGTCAATAGACAGGAAATATTTAAAGAGAATTGGACAATTGAATGATAATTAAAAAGTTAGTTGGTTCCATTATTATGAAAGAAAGACTACTTTCCTGGCGCAATTTTCATTTATTGGTAGGCCTGACATTTTTTAAAAAGGGCTTTGAATTGAATATAGAAAAAACGTGAGGAATTTTGGGTAAATGACCAATGTCTAAGGATGGCAAAGGACTAACAAAGGCCTCGTAGGGGTAGCATCTATCCGACGGATGCTGGCCTGCTAAGGAGCGAGAAGAGCCACCGCAGTCGAACATCTTGCGGCACTGTTAGTAAGTCCCAACCCCACCTCCTCGTGGTGCCACCCGGAGATTCCCTATGGAAATTGCAGACGGGGAAGGGCGAATGGCGAGCCTCCTGCCCCAACAAACAGGATTAGTCGGTTGGGCTACGGACTGGTAAGCCGTAATCGTAAAAAAAACCACAAACTCCGAAACAACCACAAACCTCGGATATAACGTACCGGATTAATGTTGACGACCCCTGCAAAAAACGAAAAAAGGATAATGATATTCGGCTTTGTACGTGGAATGTTAGATCCCTAAACAGGCCACGTGCAGCCGAACAACTTGCGGACGCCCTAGACCGCTATAAAAAGGACATAACCGCCATCCAGGAAATGCCATGAAATGGACCGGGTATAAAGCGGATGAAAAACTGCGATATTTACTACGGCGACTGCTATAGGGAGAGCGGGCAACGATTGCTTGGATGCGGATTTGTTGTTCGAGTTGGATTAAGGCAAAAAGTCCTAAGCTTTCGGCATGTGACCGAACGCCTCATAACAGTCCGTGTCAGAGCTAAATTTTTTAACATCAGCCTGATCTGCGTCCACGCTCCGACCGAAGACAAGGACGACTCCGCCAATGATGAGTTCTACGATCTCCTAGACGGAATGTATGCCCAATGTCCCAGCTATGACATCAAAATTGTACTAGGAGACTTCAATGCTAAGCTGGGTAAGGAAAGCATCTTTGAACGAGTTATCGGCAAACATAGCCTACGCGATACCACCTCCAATAACGAACACAGGCTGATTGATCTTGCTACGGGGCGAAATCTCCTTCTAGCCAGTACGCACTTCCCACACCTCGATATACGTAAAGGCACCTGGCGGTCTTTTGATCAATCGACTACCAACCAGATTGATCACATCGCGATCGACGTCAGACACTCCTCCACTATTTTTGATGTCCGAACTTTCCGAGGGGCTAACATCGATTCGGACCACTATCTTGTAAGTAGCCAAGATGCGCCTACGGATATCACGAACGCAGCGGAGTAAAGAAAGAATACAAAGTTATGACGTCGGAAAGCTACTATCGCCAGAAACCCCTCGTGCCTTTACCGATCGCGTCTCCCTTAAGCTCTCCAATACACCTCAATCCTTCACGCTATCAATAGGACAGAAGTGGAGCCTTTGCAAACAAGCCCTGAAAAACTCTGCATCCGAAGTTTTGGGTTTCAAGGCTCCACCACAAAGAAACACCTGGTTCGATGACGAGTGCAGGAGGATTCACACAGCGAGGCAGGATGCATATAAGGCCTCGCTGCATAAAAGAACAAGAGCAGATCGTGAGCTCTAGGGGTTAAAAAGAAGGGAGGAGCATAGGCTTCTTAGAAGACAGAAGCACGAGAAGCGCGCGATTGAGGATTTGGAGAGGTGTTACTTAAGGCATGACGTTCGAAAGCTTTATCAACATGCCAAGGTTATAAAGCCAGAACGGAAGCGTGCAGAGATGAGAACGGACACCTAGTAGTAGAATCACAGTCGATGCTGAGAATATGGAAAAACCACTTCTGCAGACTGTATAACGGCGATGTTGTCAGGCAGAATGATCCATTTCTAATCGACGAAGACCGCAGAGAATTCTGTCCCCCTGACCTCGACGAAGTTAAGATTGCCATATCGAAGCTCAAGTCGAATAAAGCTGCTGGCGCAGACGGACTGTCTGCTGGGCTCTTCAAGGCAGCTGGGGATGACCTGGTTAGGAGCACGCATCAGCTCATCAGTAAGACATGGTCAGAGGAAAGCATGCCCGAGGAATGGAGTCCCAGCATCGTATGCCCGATCCACAAGAAAGGAGACCCCTCTGATTGCGCCAACCATAGAGGAATAAGTCTCCTTAACATCGCCTACAAAATCTTCTCTGCCGTTTTGTGTGAACGCCTGAAGCCTTTTGTAAATAAGCTGATCGGTCCTTATCAGTGCGGATTCAGGCCAGGGAAGTCCACCATCGACCAAATCTTCACACTACGGCAGATCCTGGAAAAAACCAATGAATTTCAAGTCGACACTCACCACCAATTTGTCGACTTCAAAGCCCCGTACGACAGCGTTATTAGAGACGAGCTGTACAACGCTATGTCTACCTTAGCCATACCTGCTAAACTCATCAGACTATGCAGGATGACTTTGGAGAATGCTCGCTGCTCCATCCGAATCGGTGAACACCTTACCGATAGTTTTGATGTCAAAAAAGGACATCAAGGCAGGGCAATGCGCTGTCGTCTGATTTCTTCAACATCATATTAGAAATTATTGTGCAAAAATCACTGGCCAATACAAGAAGCACAATCTATTTCAAATCATCGCAACTCCTTGCATACGCCGACGATATTGACATAATAGGTAGATCACAGCGAGATGTCAATGAGGCGTTTGCGAGTATTGAGATGGAGGCGGCGAAATTTGGTTTGGCGGTAAACGAGGGCAAAACTAAATATATGCTGTCATCAAAAAAGGACGCTCACCACCGACGTCCTGGCCAAAATGTTTGTATTGGCAGATATAAGTTCGAGGTAGCTAAGGACTTCGTCTACCTTGGTTCCGCAGTGACCTGGATAAACGACGTCAGTTTCGAAATCAAAAGAAGAATCACTCTTGCCAATCGCTTTTTCTTTGGGCTCAGGAGCCAATTGAGTAATAGAGAGCTCTGTATAAGACATTTATCATCCCGGTCCTGTTGTACGGTGCAGAAGCATGGACACACACTATCATGGACACTTTACAGCGACATGAGCCTAGTCAGGCGTCTACGAATTCAACGCCTTAGATGGTTGGGTCATGTAGAGCGAATGGACACCACAGCTCCAGCCCGGAGATTCTTTGAATCCAACCCCGAGGGACGAAGAAGCGGAGGACGGCCGCACTTAAGATGGCGCACACGAGTGGAACACAATTCACTCCGAATTGTAGCGCCCATTAAGAAGAAGAGGAAGACCAATGTCTGACATTATTCCAAAAATAGTTCTATTTTAACAACTATACCCAAATTCAGAAAGCACGTTGAATGGACACAATTATTAGACTTTATAATAACTCCTTTCAAATTTGCTATATCTTAACTATTTACCGACTAACAAGCATTTTGACCCTATAAATGGAGATTCGTTTATGTCGTTCTGAATCAAAAGATACGGCAGGTAGGTTATTGTTTGTTACTTGTATTACAAAACAAGAAATTGCTGGATATGCAGCACAAAGCATCCGCAGCAGCGCGATAAGCACTAGACTTAAAATAACCCGGAAGCGCTTCGGTATAAATGCCGTGGAATTCTGTATTCTCGTCCCTAATGTAACATCCAGTAGCATTTCCGGTACATCTTCAAAACCCACAAATCATTCTCATTTCGAAGAAAATTTCGTATGGTGGTCCAGTGGAAGCGTACCACATCGCACCTTACCACACTTGATGAGCAACAATTGTAGGATCGTAACTTTCTTTTTAATACCCCAACGAAAGCAAATGTAGTACCTTGCTTCTACCATCGTAACAGACAACAGATATCTTTATTATCTTCTCTCTTTTTACGAAGCCGAAAACAATATAATTCAAAGCAAAGTACCGCGCGGACGCGTGCTTAAGTGTTTCGAATGAAAAACTATTTCAGCAGCTAATTAGTTGACATGGTGAAGTGGAGTATGTATATAAAGATCAACATATTAGACCACACTATCGAAACTTAGAAGACAGAGACAGAGAAAAATATATCACAACGAGGGCATGATTTATTGTGATTCGATGGAAATTTAATTCAGAGCTTACAGCCATTCTATCTGTGTTAAGATCAAAGCAGCAAATGGGTATTTCGCCATCGGCAGCTATCAAAGAAGCACATAAATCTTTCTGGGCAAGGAGCTACGTATGTCGTGTGACACAAGTGTGAGTTTTGTGGGGGGATTTTCTTTTTACGAAAGTGATGGATGGACATTTTGTTTTATAATTCTTAGTATCCACTCACTTGAATCAAAAGTATTATATTACAACCGTAGAAGAAAGCAGACCATATCTGCTTACTTATGTACATACGTCTTTCAACTGCCAATCACTCTTTTCACCACCATCTGTATGTCGGAGTCTCCGACAACCCAATTCCTAACTTCAACAATTTGGCAGGCCATATATCACGATCAACAAGCAAATACCCCAGAGATCCACAAGCTGAACAAGTCCCAAAAGTCATTTCCACCAAAACACTGTTTCCCTCGAATCGAACGAATAAATTCGTGAGTTCAGAGAAAGGAAAGTCAAGAAAGAAAAATCCGCGAAAAGTTATTTTGCGTTCGAGCGTTAACGCTCCTATCCCACCCATAAATGCATTAGTCAATGGGATCTGTAAGTGAGTCCATAAATCACTGATGTGCATGTATCGGCGAGACAGTGGAAACTACATGCACTTAGTACGCAATCATCATCACCCATCTATCCGCACACTCCCTATCGTGATCCGTAAATCACGATCTTGTCTAACTTTTTTGTTTTTATACCCAAAACTTCTGCTGTGTTTTCTGTTAACAAATGGCTCGACAAAGGCTGAGAAGAAATTCTTGTCATGGTTTTAATGGCATTCATAGACTGATCATTAGGTGATCATGTGTTGTGCTTCTGGTGTGATGTTCGGTGTCAACTATGTACATATCAAAGGGATGGGTGAAATGTTTGGTGAAGTGGCACGACTCTGGTCAAATGCAAGAATGGACGAATGGAATTTATTGTGATCGAGAATGTCTGGCTATTGACCAGAGAAAGCATACTCATTTCCGAATGCGAATATTTACCCTAATCAAATGCCATCATCCGCAAAATCGTGTCACACAAGGATCCCTGTTTTTCCAGTACTTGAGGAGTATGTATTTAAATCAAGATATTCTCAAGAAAGCCGCAGAAGGGAGTGCTGCTACAATGTTTTAGTGGGGGTGGTTTAAAGTGATTGCACTCCCTAACAATACCCTAACAACAGATGTATGTAATGTATCCTTTCAATGATCTGTTTTGAAGGACCGCAATTGTTAGAAATTCTTATTAAATGTTACCTCAAAGGTCTTTACGTCTTTGCGGTTTTCTACATAAATTTCATACATTGGTTGTGATCTACCATGCATATACATGGATCCAATATTTCATATTACAATAGGACCCTTTTGAATTTTGACCTTTGTTACAATATCCTGGGATATTGCACAACTACATTTGTCTTTATTCAGCTGAATAAGATTCCCACATCATAAAATCGTGGAATAAGACGAAGTTCAACGTTTTTGAATCAACACCCATTAAGGTATAGTTTGGTTATTGGATGGTCATAGATAAAATTACTAAATATATAAAGATTGAGAAAACGATTTTTTAGTATACCCAAAACTTCAGTTGCAAAACTGTAGCGACATGTTGATTATGGGGAGCGCATGCTTTTCAAGCCAACTTAAATTATTGTTTTAAATTGTATATCAGGCATCTTATCTCTTAAGGATATACACCAGAAACTTGTAACAAAACTTCTTGGAAAATGAAAGCAAAATATAGGCACATACATATATGTATATACCTGACCCAGAAGGCCAGGGTCATATCTCTACTTCTTAACGGGCGCTACAGTTCCAGCCCCTCCAACTAGCACGATGTTTCGCTAGCCTTTTCCATTGCCACACACCCAGTTGGCGCAGGTCCCCTTCCACCTGTGTGCGCCATCTTAAGTGCGGCCGTCCTCGGCTTTTTCGTCCCTCGGGGTTGGATTGAAAGACTTTCCGGACTGGTGTGGTGTTCATTCGCTCTACATGGCCCAGCCATCTGAGGCGTTGAATCCGTAGACGCGTGACTAGACTCATGTCGCTCTACAGCCCGTAAAGTTTGTGGTTGAATCTTTTCCTCCATCCCCCGTCGGCGTTTATAGGCCCGAAAATCACGAGCAAAATCTTTCTCTCGAACCGACCAAGTGCCTCCTCATCCGCTTTTGATAGTGTCCATGCTTCTGCGCCGTACAACAGGACCGGGATGATAAAGGTCTTATACATATTGAGTCAACTTTGTCGTTCGGGAGAGCGCTCTATTACTCAGTTGCTTCCTGAGCCCAAAGAAACAGCGATTGGCAAGAGTGATTCTGCGTTTGATTTCGGAACTGATGTCGTTGTTCCAGGTCACTGCGGAGCCAAGGCGTCGGGGGTGAGCGTCCTTTTTTGATGACAGCATATATTTAGTTTTGCCCTCGTTTACCGCCAGACCAATTTTCGCCGCCTCCAACCCAATACTCGCAAATGCCTAATTCACATCTCGCTGTGATCTACCTATTATGTCAATATCGTCGGCGTATGCAAGGAGTTGCGAGGATTTGAAATAAATTGTGCCTCTTGTATTGGCCTGTGTTTTTGCACAATCATTTCTAATATGATGAAAAACTCACACGACAGCGCATCGCCCTTTTTTGACTTCGGAGCTATCGGTCAGTTCTGCACCGAATCGGATGGAGCAGCGAGCATTTTCCAGAGTCATCCTGCATAGTCTGACGAGCTTAGCAGTCAAAAGTAAACATGGCGTTATACAGCTCGTCTCTAATTACGCTGTCGTATGCGGCTTTGAAGTCGACGAATAGATGGTGAGTGTCGACTTGAAATTCATTGGTTTTCTCCAGGATCTGCTGTAGTGTGAAGATTCGATCGATTGTGGACTTCCCTGGCCTGAAGCCACACTGAAAAGGACCTATCAGCTTATTTACAAAAGGCTTCAGACGTTCACACAAAACGGCAGCGAAGTTCTTGTATGCGACATTAAGGAGACTTATTCCGCTGTAGTTGGCGCAGTCCAAGAGGTCTCCTTTTTTGTGGATCGGGCAAACAATGCTGAGACTCCATTCCTCGGGCATGCTCTCCCTGACCATATCTTACAGATGAGCCGGTGCATGCTCCTAACCAGCTCACCTCCAGCCGCTTTGAAGAGCTCAGCATACAGTCCATCTGCGCCAGCGGCTTTATTTGACTTGAGTTTCGACATAGCAACTTCGTCGAGGTCAGGGAGACGGAATTCTCTGCGATCTTCGTCGATTAGAAATGGATCACTCTGCCTGATAACATCGCCGTTATACAGTCTGCAGAAGTGGTTTTTCCAAATTCTCAACATCGACTGTGATTCTACTACTAGGTGTCCGTTTTCATTCTTACAGGCCTCCGTTCGGGCTTTATAGCTTTGAGACATTCGTTTTATCCGTTGATAAAATCTTCGAACGTCGTGCCTGCAATAGCACCTCTCCAAGTTTTCAATCGCCCGCCTCTCGTGCTCTTTCTTTTTTTTTCCTGAGAAGCTTATGTTCCTCCCTTCTTTTAAGCTCGTAGAGCTCACGAGCCGCTCTTGTTTTTTTGTGTATTGAGGCTTTGTATGCCTCCTGCTTTTCTGCATGAATCCTTCTATACTCGTCATCGAACCAGGTGTTTCGTCGTGGTGGAGCTTTAAGGCCCATCACTTCTGTTGCTGTGCTCTTCAGGGCTTGTTTTCAAAGGCTCCATTGTTGCTCTACAGACTAAGTGGAGGATTGAGGTGTATCGGAGAGCTTAAGGGAGACGCGGTTGGCAAATGCACTGGAGATCTCCTGCGATAGTAGCTTTCCGACGTCATAGCTTGGTGTTCTAACTCTACTCCGCGGTGTTTGTGTTATGCGTTGACGTATCTTGGCTACTACAAGATAGTGGTCTGAGTCTATGTTCGCTCCTCGGAAAGTAGGAACATCAAGAATATTGGAGGAGTGTCCGACGTCAATCGCGATATGATCAATCTGGTTGGTGACTGATTGATCTGGCGACCGCCAGGTGCCTTTGTGTACATATATCGAGGTGAGAAAATCGTGTGCAGGCTAAAAGAAGATTTCGCTCAGTGGCAAGGTCGATCGGCCTGTATCCGTTATCGGATGTGGTGTTATGTAGGCTGTGTTTGCCGATGACCTGTTCAAAAATACTTTTTTTAGCCAGCTTAGCTTTAAAATCTCATTTGGTATATGTTCTGTCTAGGAGATCAAAGAAATCATCTTTAATGGAGTCATCTTTGTCTTCCGTGGGGGCATGGACGCATATGAGGCTGATGTTACAGAAATTTGCCTTGATGCGGATCGTTATGAGGCGTTCACTCACATACTGGAAACTTAGGACTTTATGTCTTAGTCCACCTCTAACAACAAATCCGAATCTAAATAGTCTCTGTCCTCTCTCCCTATAGCAGTCACCGTAGTAAATGTCGCAGTTTTTCATCCGTTTTTTACCGGGTCCATTCCATCTCATTTCCTGGATGGCGGTTATGTCCGCTTTATAGCGGTCTAGGGCGTCCGCAAGTTGTTTTGCCGCGCGTGGTCTGTTTAGGGACCTAACATTCCACGTACAGAACCGAAGGTCCTTGTTTGTTTTTTGTTTTATTATAGGATCGTCAACATATGTAGGTCCGTTCCGTTTTTCTATCCGAGGCTGTTTTTTGCTTCTGAGCAATCAGTGGTTTTGCGGTTATGGTTTACTAGACCATAGCCCAACGGACACTAATCCTGTTTGGTGGCGCAGGATACTCGCCATTCAGCCTCTTCCGTCAGTAATTTCCCTTGTAGGGAAATTTCCAGATGGCACCACGAGGAGGTGGAAGGAGGACTTGACTAGCAGAGCTGCAAAATGTTCGGCTGCAGAGGCTCTTACTCGCTTTTTGTCGGGCCAGCATCCGTCGGCAGATGCTACCCCTACGAGGCCTTTGCTAGTCCCTTGCGCGTACGGGATTAGAATATACCCGAGGTAAGGCATGCCGGTCGTAAGAGGCGACAAAAATCCGGAGGATGGATCAGGTAGCACATGTTGCCTGATCCATAGTGGGAGAAGGGACTAAAAATCCCTAGATATCAAAGATTACCATGATCATACAGTCAACATTATTTTTAAGAATTTCTCTGCCACAGACCCTCAAGAGCAGTCAGCCTCCAAAGAAGAGATATAATCCCTAAATAAGTCTTATGCTTATTTCTGGTTTAATAGTTCGACGCATTCCTAACGTCGAATAGATAATTACCCAAGAAAACCTCGACAAATCACAGCTAATTAGCATGTTTAATTCAGAGAACCCACAATTGAAGAAGCGTCTAAAAGATGCAAATAAATCTTTTATAAAATCTTAGTCAATTAATAGGTTTGTTTTTCGATCCGGCACCGTCATAATGGAAGACAATTCCTTTATGGTTAACTGACTCTGATGGGTCTTTCTTGATTGCTTCGTTCAAACGATCGGGTTGTGCACAGTAGTTTTGCTAATAATGGGCAATCCCTACTAATCTCACCAAAAACTCAGCATTACCTTGCTTGTCGCCAATCTAAACATTCAAGTCGTTTATGGAGAATCATCGCCCGATTCTTATCTAATCTTATCTAATCCATTTTTCATCACATTTTTTTTTTTTTTTTTTAAGTTACACCCGCACTCAAGGCCAAGGCCTTATCACGTTTGAACGTTAAGCGAGCGAAGGTAACAGGGAGAGGGAGAGTTTTGCTCAGGTTTACACACAACTTGAACGGAGTGCAGTGGTTTTGGGTCGTAGATATTCGTTCACTACTCTCAGGGGTGGTTTGTCCTAGATAGGACGAGAGCCGTCAAATTTGTTGGCTCTCATTTATTTTAGTTGTTTCCAAAACTGTCGTTGTGTATCTACCACAGCACCTCCTCAATCTCGTGCACCTCCGTTTGCGTGCTGCTTCTGCACCTCCAGCTGTAAAATTTAATCCAATTTTTCAGTGATTGGTCGAACAGATCGAATTTCGTCTTTGACATCGAATTCGCGGAACGGATTTGTGCAAACCACTTCTGGGTCGTGCGTTCCCTCACAGCAATTTCACCGTACACTTCACATATTTTTCTTAATATTTTTGTAGCATTTGACCTTTTTTTTAGTAAAAAGCATTATACAGAGTATTTCTTTTGATTTTTACTCATTTTCAAATCAATATACAGAACTGTGTACACGAAAAATGCAGTTTGAAAACCTCCTTTCAAACGCGCGTTCGTTGGACAGATTTGGGAATGCTACCATCTATTGACAAAATGACGAGGGCACAATCAGGAACCCAAAAGAACTATCAAGGGTAAGAGCAGACTCAATTTACATTCCTATTTTTTCCAGACCTGACCATTAACAACATGGGTTCGCAAATGAAAATATTCCAGAATCATCCAATCCAACCAGAAATGGGAATTGAATCGCAAATGTTTGTCCTTGCAGTTCAGAAAAAAACTGAAAGGAGCAAATTTAATACGATTTAGCAGAGAACTGGAGAAATATATTTACATAACTCTCTTATACATATGTATGAATAGGTACATATGTAAATACTAGTCACACATTGGCTTTACAAGCATTAGAGGCAAAGCTCAGCTTGGTTGTTGCCTGGAATAAACATATGTATGTATCTGTACCCTGGAACGCACATTGAAAGATAAGTGCCACGGCCTTGTAGGTAGAGTTGGGTAGTTCCGGACATGTATAGTTCACGGAACTACATATGTCCTCTCTCGGACACATGTCCTCTCGTTCCGCAAATTGAACGAAAATAGTTCCATAGTTCCATTCAACCCTTATTCATCAATCACATATGTACAAGACGAAAAAAAAAACGTAAAACGTAAACGAACATGCTTCTCATACGGTATGAGTATGAGATGGAACAAGATGGAAAACTTTCGTACGTCTGCCCTGTGATCCCCGCAAGGGTTGGTTGTTGTATTTGTAATTAAAGCGGCCCCTAGACGCCTAATAATATTGTGCAATATTTGATATTGCACAATATTATTGTTCGTCTGTAGATAATATTGCAAGATTGTGCGATATGTTGCGGAAAATCGGAACGCTTTTGACTTTTAATACAAATATGACCGGTCCACTAAATTATTGGTAAAAATATTGAACCGTCTGGGGCAGCAAGCCAATAAAATTGTGCAAAATTTTGCACAATAATATTGAGCGTCTAGGGGCCGCTTTAAAAACGACGCTGTTGACTCAGAGTCAAGACGTCGGTACAAGGCAGAATGACATAGTCAAGACGCCGTCAAATCGAAACGAGTTTGTAGGGGCTAATTGTCAAAATGCCTGTCAAAGCCATCGAGATTGCCATCTCGTTAATTTATCTATGGTTTTCACGAAACCCAAAAGTATGGAGATGTGGCGATAAAGCTCGAACAGTTGGTGTACACTGTACAGCACACTGGAACTGAAATGAAGAAAAGAAATGAAAGAATATAATGCCCGCACCGCATTTCGTGAACGAATGTCATACATGTATGTATGCATTCAGGTCCGGACATGGACATGGTTTGCTAGTTCAATATCGGTGCGAGTACGCATACAGGTTCGGACATGGACATGGTTTGCTAGTTCCATATCGGTGCGATAATACATTTAGTTCCGGACATGGACATGTTATTGATAGTTCCGATAGGTCCGAGTATACATTTAGTTCCGGACATGGACATGTTTTTGCTAGTTCCATATCGGTGCGAGTAATGAGTATGCATTCAGGTCCGGACATGGTTTGCTAGTTCCATATCGGTGCGAGTATGCATGCATGATTTATGTACATATTTTATTTGTTATTTTCTCAGTTTCTGAAACAAATAAATAAAATGAATAAATGAAATACTTAAACTAAACTAATTTTTTATGGTTGCTTTTGGTTTGAAATGATAATAAAACATGTTTTTAAAAAATCGATCGTAACTTTTCATTTTGCCATTGAATTCAGTAACAAAAAAGCTAAATACATATGTACATACATATGTATTGTAGTTCCGAGGAACTAGTTCCAGGAACTAGTTCCGATCAGGAAAAGAACGGTTCCATATTCGTTCCGCGGTTGGAACTATTTTGCGCATCTCTACTTGTAGGCAGAAATAGATTTTATTGCTGTCAGCTTCAGCTGATAGACATAGTAACCCGGAAGTCTAAAGGACCGACTTAGGGTAATTTTCTTGTAGTAGGCGCCAGCCCCAATGCCTGTGTCTCTTTTTGACCCTTTAGGCATATTGAATTTGGTAGTAGCACACTATTCACTGTCTAGTGTTCCACACGGAAGCTTCAATATTTTTAAGATTATGTAGTTTACATAAATTGAATATGTAGATGCAAACACTCTTTGGGTGGCTTTGAATGCTGGACAATCGTACGCCTAAAAAACAGGAAAAAAATGTTTCCAGAACCTATTTTGTCCTCGGTATATAAATATACCTCCCATGTATTTTTGAGACTTTCTAAGCGAAACCATTCCATAACAATTGTTTTTATTTCATTTTTATTGCAGACAAAAACAGTTGAAGCAAACTTGGTAAAAAGCTAAACAATTCTTTACTACGACCTTACGCGTCGAACAAAATTAGTTTGTTAGTTAGTTATATGTGCGCATGTGCGTATGTGCGTTCGGAATTTTTATGGATTATCCCGAGAACTGGCGGGGTACTGGTAAAACCTCCGTAATTAAACTGTAAATCGCATTCATCTGTGGAAAAAATAAATCACACAAAGCATGGGTGATTGAGAGAACTTGACTTTGGCCCTTCACGGGCTGTAACGACACTAAAGCAAGCAAAGCAAAGCAAGAACTTAGTTACTTAGATGGCGCTACAGTCCGTGGTGAACATGGGCCTCAACCAACAAGCGTCTCCAGCTGACACGGTCTTTGGCCAGGTGTTTCCAGCGCCGTACGCCCAGTTGGTTAAGGTCCCGTTCCACCTGCGTGCGCCACCCTAGATGCGGCCGTTCTCTGCCGCGCCTTCCTTCCTTCGGGTCGGAGCTGTTTTTTCTATGCGCTCTACATGGCCTAGCCACGTTAGACGCTGTATCCGTAGATGTCGGACCAGGCCGATGTCGCTGTACAACCCGTACAGTTCTTCGTTATATCTTCTCCTCCACACACCGTTTGAATAAACAGGACCGTAGATAGTGCGCAGAATTTTCCTCTCGAAACGACCAAGGGCATCTTCATCCTGGGATAATTAAGGTCTTATATAGTGTCACCCTGGTTTTCCGAGAGAGGGCTCTACTTCTCGATTGCCTCTTGAGCCCAAAGAAACAGCGGTTGGCAAGATTGATTCTGCGTTTTATCCCTGCGCTGGTGTTGTTGTCGCCGGTCATCAGTAAACCAAGGTAGACGAATTCCTTAACCACTTCAAAGTTATATCCGCCCATGGTGACGTTCTGGCCAATACGTCGGTGTTGACGTCTTTTCTAGACGAAAGCAGATATTTGGTTATACCCTCATTAACCATGAGACCCATCTTAGCCGCTCTTACTTCAATGCTTACAAAGGCCTTATTGACGCTCGTTGTATCCGTTCAATCACGTCAATGTCGTCGGCGTACGCAAGCAATCGCGTAGACTTGAAATAAATCGTACCTCTTGTGTTGGCCAGTGACTCTTGCACGATCTTTTCAAGCACGATGTTGAAAAAGTTACATGACAGCGCGTCACCTTCCCTAAATCCTTTTTTAACTTCAAAGATCTCGGTTTGCTCATTACCGACCTTAATGGAGCAGCGAGAATTCTCCATTGTCATCCTGCACAGTCTGACGAGTTTGGCAGGGATGTTAAAACTAGACATGGCTTTGTATAGCTAATCTATATACATGCTGTCATATGCAGCCTTGAAATCGACGAAGAGGTGGTGAGTGTCGATTGAGTCTTCACCAAGATCTGCCGTAGCGTAAATATTTGGTCTATTGTGGATTTACCTGGCCTGAAACCACACTGATAAGAGCCGATAAGGTTATCCACAAACGGTTTCAGGTGTTCACACAATACGGCAGAGAAGATCTTATATGCGATGTTAAGGAGACTTATTTCCCTATAGTTGGCGCAGTTATAAGGGTCTCCTTTCTCATGGACCGGGCAAACGATGCTGAGATTCCATTCGTTGGGAATGCTTTCCTCCGACCATACCTTGCAAATGATATGGTGCATACACCTTACCAGCTTGTCTCGAATTAAGTCTCGATATCTCTATTTTGACTTCGTTTAGGTCGGGTGGACGGAATTCTCTTACATCGTCGTTCATTACGAACGGATCGTACTGCCTGACAGCGGTATCTTGTCTGTCATCGCCGTTATACAGTCTGCAGAAGTGGTGTTTCCAAATCCTCAGCATCGACTGTGGTTCTACTACCAGTTCTCCATTTTCATCCCTGCAGGCCGCCGCTCGGGCTTTGTAGCCATGGCATGTTCGTTTTACATTATCGTAAAACTTCCGGGCGTCATTCCTGCGAAAGCATTTCTCCATCTCTTTGATCTCACGCTTTCCGTGCTCTCTCTTCTTTCTTCTGAGAAGCGTGTGTTCCTCTCTTCTCTTCTGCTCATAGATTTCGCGAGCAGCTCTCGTCCGTCGTTGCAGCATGGCTTTATATGCCTCTTGTTTTGCTGCATGGGCGGTTCGAAATCCAACACCTCTGATGGCGCTCTGGCAATGCGCCCACTCCTGCTCTATTGTTTGTGCTGCTGTGGGCGGATTTTGAGAGAGAGCTTGGAAGAGACACTCTCTTGCGATTGTAGCTTTCTGACTTCAAACTTACGTTGCCCTACTCGACTCCTAAGCATTCTTGATATTCTCATTCGTACCTTGGTTACAACAAGGTAGTGGTCGGAGTCGATGTTGGCCCTTCGGAAGGTTCGTACGTCGAAAATACTGGAGAAGTGTCTGGCGTCGATCGCAATGTGATCAATCTGGTTTGGTGGTTGATTGATCAAAAGACCGCCAGGTACCCTTGTGGATGTTGAGATGGGGGAATCGCGTGCTTGCTTCAAGGATGTTACGCCCCGCTAGGAAATCGATAAGCCTAAGTCCGTTGTCGGGTGTGGTGTTATGGAGGCTATGTTTTCCTATAATCGACTCAAATATGTCCTCTTTGCCCAGTTTTGCATTTAAATCTCCTAAAACTATTTTTGTGTCGTAGCTGGGGCATTGGGTCCATATGTTCTGTCTAGGAAAGCGTAGAATTCTTCTTTGAGTCGATCGTCCTTTTCTTCCATTGGGGCAGAAGCGCATATTAAGCAAATGTTTCCAAATTTAGCTTTGATGCGGATTGTTATGAGGCGTTCGCCTATATCTCGGAAGCTTAATACGTTTTGTCGGAGTCTTCCTCTAATAACGAATTCGCACCCGAATAGGCGCTGTTTGTTCTCCTTGTAGCAGTTCCCGTAGTAGATGGCACAGTTTTTCATCCGTCTTTTGCCTTTTGCTTTATAGCAGTTAAGGATTTGCTCCAATTCAGTTAAGGGACCTCACATTCCAGGTGCAGACTCTCAGGTCCGTTAGTCGTTTGCAGGGTCGTCAACTTTGTATCCGCCCGTATCCGAGGCTTGTGGTTGCTTCTGAACAGGGAGTCTTTACGTGATAGGGATGTTACCCCTAAGCACAACCCCTAACATGGAGGGCCAGGTTCCTCTTTCCCCAGGAACTAGGTGTTGGGTCGCTGCACACATTGGTTCACTACCTGGCAGGTGCCAGGGTAGCTATCCAGGGGGGGCACTCGGAGGCTGTGTGTCAACTTGAGTTGAGAAGGGACAGAGATCGAATTTGGATCTTAATCCAAATTCACTAAAATGTAACTATAAAATAGGTAATGGAATGTCCTATCTAAGGCAAGTTAAACATACATACGTATGTACATCCATATGTAAGTTCATAAGCCTATAACGAGATTTTGTGATTTCATCCTTTTTCTCATCGTACCAATTTCATTGTGTTCATGTGCTCTAGATTTTTTTTTTTATTCTGCTGCTTCGTTGTCACTAATCCATTTTCAGTCGCATTTAAACACTTAACATAGTACGATGGTGTGGGGATGTCCTAAAGAGTGCTGAGCCGAGGATAATGACATCATCCTGATGGCGAACTCTTCATGTTGAAATAAAATACATTTACAAGCATACAGAGCACATCGACAGCGCATTTAATCGCAAAACAACAAAAAAACTGAAGAGACAAAAAAGGAACATGACGAAAGTATCTTCCATTTCGCTACTGGGACAAAAGTGCACCACCCGCACTTTTCAGAGACTTGTCATCATCATAATCATCAGGCGGAGTGCTAAATGTTCGCCAGTTGAGTTAGTAGTCAAACGCAAGGGGGGACCGAGACAATAGGGCGCTTACCGTTTATAATATTCTCCCAGAGTACAACAGAAATGGGAACCTCTTCTCGATTACACAATCTACTGTTTGTGACCATATTGTGGCTTGACATGGAAAAGGGTGTCTGTGGCAGGGCAGGATATGGACTACAGAAAAAGAAAAAAAAAAAAAAAAAGGACAACACAACCATGGCGCATAGAGAAAGGACTTTAGTTCTATTTATGACATCGTTTTAGATACCATTTGTGAGTACTTTACATTTTCTCACATTGAATCACGACACATCCTCAAGCTTTCATTCAAGCGTTGTCATTTTGCCAAAAAGGATTTCGATGATAATTCCCGCTTAAGTGCAAGAGTTGTCGATGTGCATATTTAGGTGGAGTACGCAAATTCCATTGAGCTATTGTCTAGCAATATTTGCTCGAAAAATGTATTTGTCTTACTAATTTGGAGGATACATGTTTATGTACATACATGTATACAAGTACTTTTGAAATTGTTTGAGGCACAGACATAACTTGATTAAAAAATGTGGTCTAGGTGCGACCCGCAATGCCCACTCGACTAACTTCCGAATGGGAAAAATGAAAACATTTTACCGAAGAATTTCGAAATACTGTTTTCAAATAAATAAGATCTTTATACATACGGAAAAGTTTAATGAAGCTCATCCTCGGACACCATATATATCATACATGGCCAAGTCGTAGACCGCGGTCGACTGGTCGATCGCAAAGGCATTTACAGTCGACCCATGTGCCACAAATTAATACATAATAACAAATACGCCATACGGGGTGGCCGTGGTGCAATGGTAAACATCGCCGACTGTCGCGCGGAAGGTCTGTAGTTCAAAGTATATCTATAGCCAAAGAAACGCAACTCCTAAACGGAAAAATTGTGCAACACAGCTGTTGTGAATGGGAAATGATCAAAAATACTAATGAAGGCATAACACTCACAATACATGGTCACTTCAAATTCATACTCTGTGTACGCAGTCTATTCTTTCTTCTTTGGTGGCGATATAGCCCATGAAGGACCAGAGCCAAACTTTTCTCAATCACCCATGTTGTGTTTGATTTATTTTGCCGATTCCGAACGGCGTGAGTCAAGAAGCTTTTTCATGGCAAGTATACTACGGGGGGTTTTGCCAGTACCCCGCCGAGTTCGGCGGGTTCGGGTTCCGAACTCGCTCATCGTGCGTCAGAGTCGAACATACTAACCACTACGCCACGGTGCCCTCAGTTTTATTATAAAACTATAATGGCACGGGAAATTTCCTGGGAACTACAACCAACGTGCAAATTCAGTCGAGTTCCTCTCCTTATATCTAGGACAATCACCCCTGAACGAACATCCACGACCCACGACACATCCGTCCGGGTTGTGTGTCGAACATCATAAGAATATAACTCTTGAACCTCTGAGAACTTTACAAAAAAACAAATATTGCTCAGAAACAAAAGTGAAATCACCACGCAAATAAACAAGCAAATAAAATTGTAATGTGCGTCCATGCCATGTGTACGAGTTACCTACAGCCCTTTGAGGATAGACAAATATGGAAGGAGGCCTTCATCAAGACCGGCCAGGTTCTTTTTCAAAATTGTAAGAATAAATCTAAAATAAAGCCAGTAGGCTTCCATCTATAATATGTCGATGTCGCGCAATACTGTTATGTGCCGGACAGAAGAAATTAGTCAAAACTTGGAAGAAATTGTACAGATACTGCACAGCTATGTGTTTTTACTCGAATGGTTTTCCTCGATATGTCTGCCAAAGAAGAATTGTTGACTATTCTTCCCTTGAAGGGACAAACAAGCGGGCAGAGTATTTACAAACTATTCAAGGTTTTTATTAATCATACAAATTTTCCAGTCTAGAAGCTTGTATCGATTACAATGCAATGATTGGGAAAATATCGGATTTGTTAATCCTTGTAAAAAATATGAAGAAATAACGCCATTTACTGGCTATGACTGTGTTATTCCTCATCATCAGCAGTCCTTATGTGTACAAATATGAAATTCAAGCCAGGTCATGAACATTGCATTTAAAGTTGTCAACTTTATACGTGCAAGAAGCTTGCAAAGACGTCAGCTTCGGGCGTTATTAGAAGAATGCGAGGCCAAACATGCTGATATTTTGTAACACACAGAAATTAGATGGCTTAGCTAGATACGATTTAGAGACCTTTTATCCAGGTTAAAGCATTTTCTAACGACAAAATTGCAATTAAATCCTCAATTTGAGGAAAATAATTGGCTCGTTAACCTTGTTTTTCTTTGTGATATTACGGAGAAATTGAATGAAAAGAATTTGCAAGTGCAAGGAAAGGGAAAAACTATAATCGATATGATAAGTGTCGTAAAGACATTCAAGGAAAGAATGTCTTCGTATACGTGAATCAAAATATTTTAAAAATATGACAGAAGAATGTGTCAATGCACAATGCCAAAGCTATGTTGCTTGAAGAGTTTAATGGACGGTTCAAAGATTTTTCTAAGCTGGAAGATTTTATCAAATTTATGTTATTTCCATTTGAAGGGGATATCAGTGTGGAAGACTTAGCAGTAAAGTTTGAAAAATTTCTCTGGATGCAGAACCAGCGCTGCTCGGGGATGAAATGTTGACACTAAAATGCGATATTTTCCTGAAATCAAGAGCTTTAACTGTGAACAGTTCTTGGAGCCTACTTTGTAAGGAAAAATATCGACATGTGTAGAAAGTTGCAGCTCATCTCACCTCGTTTTTTAGGTCCACATTCCTGTGTGAATCAGTATTCCCTTTAATTAATGCCATGAAGAGAAAATATCGCTCTCGTTTAACAGATCAACATTTGGCAGTAAGTTTGCGAGTTGCAATCAGTGCAAATGAACCACACTACTAAAAACTTGCTTCGAATATGCAGTGTCATATTTCAGTAGCATCTTCAAGTAATATTTAGTAATCTTCTTCTTGGCGGGCGCTACAGTTCGGGGTAAACCTGGGCCTCAACCAACATGACCCTCCATCTAGCACGATCTTTTGCTAGCCTTTTCCATTGCCGCACACCCAGTTGGCTGAGGCCCCCTTCCACCTGTCCGCGCCATCTTAAATGCGGCCGTCCTCTGCTTCTTCGTCCCTCGGGGTTGGATTCAAAGACTCTCCAGGCTGGAGCTGTGGTGTCCATTCGCTCTATGTACATGGCCCAGCCATCTTAGGCGTTGAATCCGTAGACGCCTGACTACGCTCATGCCGCTGTACAGCCCGTAAAGTTCGTGGTTGAATCTTTTCCTCCATCCCCCGTCTGCGTTCATAGGCCCGAAAATCAAGCGCAAAATCTTTCTCTCGAACCGACCAAGGGCCTCCTCATACGCTTTTGATAGTGTCCATGCTTCTGCGCCGTACAACAGGACCGGGATGATAAGTGTCTAATATGGACTCAACTTTGTCGTTCGGAAGAGGGCTCTATTAATCAATTGCCTCCTGAGCCCAAAGAGACAGCGATTAGCAAGAGTGATTCTGCGTTTGATTTCGGAACTGATGTCGTTGTTCCAGGTCTATGCGGAGCCCAGGTAGACGAAGTCCTTAACTACCTCGAACTTATAACTACCAACACGAACGTTCTGGGCAAGACGTTGGCGGTGAGTGTCCTTTTTTGATGACAGCATATATTTAGTTTTGCCCTCGTTTACCGCCAGACCAACTTTCGCCGCCTCGAACTCAATACTCGCAAACGCCTCATTGACATCTCGCTGTCAATATCGTCGGCGTATGCACGGAGTTGCGAGGATTTGAAATAGATTGTGCCTCTTGTATTGGCCAATATGATGTTGAAGAAATCAGACGACAGCGCATCTTACTTACTTACTTACCTATCAGGCCAGCGATCCATGGAGGATTTGAGCCTGAGCTATAGCTGCCTTCCATCCTTGACGGTCCCGGGCACGCTGCTTCCAGTTGTCAAGACCAAGATATCTTACATCCGCGATTACTTGGTCTTTATACCGGAGGTTCGGTCTTCCTCTTCTTCTCGAACCAGGAGGCTCGGAGTCGAAGACCCTCTTAGCTGGAGCGTTGGTGTTCATGCGCTCGATGTGGCCGAGCCAATGTAGTCGACGGATCCTTGCCTTCCGGACTACATCCACATCTTGGTACAGCTCGTAGAGTTCGCGGTTGTGTCTTCTTCTCCGTTCACTTTCCTCACAGACAGGACCAAATATCCGGCGCAGAATTTTTCTTTCGAAAAAACCCAAAATCAGCTCTGCTGTCCTGCTTATCGTCCACCTTTGGGCTCCGTACAGCAAGACTGGCAGAATGAGCGTTTTGTAATGCATGACTTTGGTCTTTCGAGTGAGGAGTTTTGACCCCAGTTGTTTGGACAAGCCGAAGTAGCAGCGGTTGCCAAGGGCGATTCTATGCCGGATCTCCACTGTGGTGTCATTTGTGGAATTTACGTTTGCCCGAGGTAGACAAACTCCTTAACTACCTCGAAATTGTTGCTGTCAATTGTTATATTTTGTCCCAGGTGGTGAGCGACGGATTGGTTTGAGCTTGACAGCATGTATTTTGTTTTGTCCTCATTGATCTTAAGACCAACTCGTTTCGCCTGTTCTCCAATCGCCGTGAATGCTTCCACAATGCCACGGCGGGAACACGCGATGATGTCGATATCATCCGCGTATCCTAGCAGCTGGATGGACTTGTAAAAGATAGTGCCTTCTCTGGTGACGCCTGCCCGTCGCACTATCTGCCCCAGCACCAGGTTGAAGAAGTGACATGACAGCGCATCTCCTTGCCGAAATCCGGTGCATGTTTCGAATGGTTCCGAGGTCCTAGAATCGAGTTGCACGGTGCATCGCGTGTTTTTTAGCGTGGCGCGACACAACTGGATCAGTTTTACCGGGATCCCGAATTCGGCCATCGCCCCAAACAGTTCTTCACGATGAATGCTGTCGTATGCGGCTTTGAAATCGATGAAAAGATGGTGTGTATCGGAAACTCGTTGGTCTTTTCCAGGATTTGTCGAAGTGTGAAAATTTGGTCTATAGTCGATTTGCCGGGCCGGAAGCCGCATTGGTAGCTGCCGATTAGTGCGGTGCAAAATGGTTTTAGACGTTCACACAATACGCTGGACAGAATCTTGCATGCGACACTGAGCAGGGATATACCTCTATAGTTCTTGCAAGAGGTAGGATCGCCTTTTTTGTGGATGGGGCATATAGAGCTGGTATTCCAGTCGTCGGGCATGCTTCCATCTTCCCAAATTCTGCAGATGATCTGGTGCATGCTCCCTACCAGAACATCGCCGCCAGCCTTGAGGAGCTCTGATGGTAAGCCATCTGAGCCTGCGGCCTTGTTATTCTTCAGCTTCTGAATAGCTGTGCCGACTTCTTCGATGCTGGGTGGGAGGACTACTTCAGCGGCTGGAGTTGGGATTTCCTCGGTCCCTACCACTCTCTCTTGGTCATGCTCGTTAGGCAGCTACTGGAAATGCTGCTTAAATACATCCACTATTCCCTGCGGGTCGGTGACAACATTACCCTCGCAGTTTCGAAGAGCCTGGGTGCCCTTTTTGAAGCTTCCTGCAAGGCCTTTGGCCATCTTGTAAAAGGCTCGTATTTTATGTTTATGCCTAGACTCCTCGATATCCTTGAGCTGGGAGGCTGCGAAGATACTTTTCTTTTGTCGCAGTAGTTTTATCTCCTCCCTTTTTCTGGCTCGGTACTCTTCTGGCGCTGCCCTGGTTTTCCTTTGCAGCGGCTTTTGGTACGCTTCGTCGGTTGCTGCCTTTTTCTGCTCACACTCGCCATCATACCACGAGTTTCTTGTCGGGGGTGATAGGTACCCTGAATGGCTGAGCGGCACTGCAGCCACATATTATTGGCATTTGTGTTTGACTTGGGCATACCGTAGAGTCATGCCCTGTAGACATGCCCTGTCGACATTTGCCCCTCTGAATGTTCGCACATCCAGGATGTTTGACGAGTGCCTTGCGTCAATGAGCACATGGTCGATTTGGTTGGCGGTTCGACCGTCCGGAGATCGCCAGGTTGCTGTGTGGATTCGCTTACGAGCTGTCGCAAAATCCGTGAGTCGGAAGCTGTTATCTGTTGTTGTATCGTGGAGGCTGTGCTTTCCGATCATTCCGCCAAGGGTGTTCTCCTTACCGATTTTGGCGTTAAAGTCCCCGAGCACGATTTTTACATCGTACTCCGGACAAGGTCCGTAGGCGTTGTCCAGGAGGTCATAGAAGTCCTCTTTGATAGGGTCTTCAGCCTCGTCGGTAGGCTGCACATATAAGGCTGATGTTATAAAATCTGCCTCTGATGCGGATCACAGCCAGGCGATCACTTATGGGCTTAAAGTCGATGACCTTCGACCTTGACTGCTTTCCTACGACAAATCCGCATCCCAGCAATTGCAATCTTTTGTGACAGCTGTATTAAATGTGGCAAATTTTCTTCTTCATCATACCGTTTCCTATCCAGCGTATTTCCTGGACCGCAGTAATATCCGCCTTGTACTGCTTGAGGATTCTTTCTAGTTTATGAGCAGTTCCGGAAGTGTACAGGGTTCTGATATTCCAAGAGCATACTCGCAAATCGTGTTCCTTTTTCGTGCGTTGTCGTCGTCGAGTATCCGTCCGTGAATCCGAGGCATCTTGCTCATTCATAACTTTTCTTTTTTTTACGTGGGCGGATTGTTAGCCCGCCGCACAACCGCCATTCTGGTCGGGGTTTTGTCGCTGCATAGGTTTGTTCACCTCCCAATGGTTGTTGAAGAGGCTATCCAGAGGGCGCCGCGAGGAGGCCATATGTCAACTTGACCCGGGCATTTAAACAGGGATCGTTGCTGGCATCTCGTCTAGTTTTAACACCCCTGCCAAACTCATCCGACTGTGCAGGATGACCATGGAGAATTCTCGCTGCTCCATTGAGGTCGGTAATAAGCAACCGAGATCTTTGATGTTAAGAAAGGACTTAGGCAAGGTGACATGCTGTCATGCAACTTTTTCAACATCGTGCGTGAAAAGATCGTGCAAGAGTCACTGGCCGACACAAGAGGTACGATTTATTTCAAGTCTACGCAATTGCTTGCGTACGCCGACGACATTGATGTGATTGGACCGACACAGGGAGACGTCAAGGAGGCCTTTGTAAGCATGGAGGTAGAAGCGTCTAAGAAGGGTCTCAAGATTAGTGAGGGTAAAACCAAATATCTGCTTTCATCTAAAAGAGACGGGCAACATCGTTGTATTGGCTAGAACGTCACCATGGGCGGATTTAACTTTGAAGTGGTCAAGGAATTCGTCTTACTTGGCTCACTGATGACCGGCGACAACAACAACAGCGCTGAGATAAAACGCAAAATCACTCTCGCCAACCGCTGTTTCTTTGGGCTCAAGAGGCAATTGAGTAGTAGAGCCCTCTTTCGGAAAACCAAGGTGACACTATATAAGACCTTAATCATCCCAGTCCTCCTTTACGGCGCAGAGGCTTGGACTTTAACAAAAGCGGATGAAGATGCCCTTGGTCGTTTCGAGAGGAAAATTCTGCGCACTATCTACGGTCATGTTTGTTCAAGCGGTGTATGGAGGAGAAGATATATCGAAGAACTGTACGGGCTGTACAGCGACATCGGCCTGGTACGAGGTCTACGGATACAGCATCTAAGGTGGTTAGGCCTTGTAGAGTGCATGGAAAATATAGCTCCGACCCGAAGTGTCTTCGAATCCACCCCGGAAGGAGGGCGCGGCGGAGGACGGCCGCATCAACGGTGACGCACGCAGGTGGAAGGGGACCTTAACCTAAGTAAGTAAGTAAGTAATCGAAAGACCCATTTTAGCCGATTCCGCTTTAATGCTTTCCAACGCATCCTTTATGTCCCCTTGTGTTCGTCCAGATACGTCAATGTCATCTGCGTACGCAAGCAGTTGTGTAGACTTGAAATAAATCGTAACTCTTGTGTTGGCCAGTGAGTCTCGTATGATCTTTTCAAACACGATGTTGAGGAAATTACATAACGGTGCGTCACATTGTCTAAATCCTTTTTAACATCAAAGGTCTCACTTAATTCGCTACCGAGCTGACTGGAGCAGCAAGCGTTCTCCATTGTCATTCTGCACAATCTGGCAGAGATGTCAAAACTAGACATGGCGCTGTATAACTCGTCTCCATGCATACCCTCATACGCAGCCTTGAAACGGACGAATAGGTGTCGATTTGGTATTCTTGGGTGTTCTTCAAGATCTGCCGCAGTGTGAATAATTTGTCTATCGTGAATTTGATTGTGTGAATAATTTGTCTATTGTGGCTTGACACCACACTCATACGAACCTATTAGATTATCCACAAAGGGTTTCAGGTGTTCACAGTACGGCCGAGAAGATCTTGCATGCAATGTTAAGGAGACTTATTCCCCTGTAGTTGGCGCAGTTATAGGGGTCTCATTTCTTGTCGACTGGGCAAACGATGCTGAGATTCCATTCGTCGGGCATGCTTTCCTCCGACCATATTTTGCAGATGAGCTGGTGCATGTGCCTTAACATTCGATGGCGTTGGTGTTATCGGGATCCGAACTCGCTCATCGTGCGCCAGAGACCAACGAACTTACAACAGCGCCACGACGCCCTATAACAGATCATCTCCGGCCCTTTTAAATAGCTCGGCAGACAGGCAGTCTGCGCCCGCGGCTTTATTAGTCTTGAGTTTTGAAATCACTAGCTTAATTTCATCTAGGGTGGACGAAATTCTCTTGTATCTTCGACCGTTGCGAATGGATCATTCTCTCTTAGATCTCTTATCGCCATTAAATAGTCTACAGAAGTTGCTTACTTACTTATCACTCCAGCGATCCATGGAGGATCTGAGCCTGTGCTATAGCTGCCTTCCATCCTTGACGGTCCCGGGCACGCTGCTTCCAGTTGTCAAGACCAAGATGTCTTACATCCGCGATTACTTGGTCTCTATACCGGAGGTTCGGTCTTCCTCTTCTTCTCGAACCAGGAGGCTCGGAGTCGAAGACCCTCTTAGCTGGAGCGTTGGTGTCCATGCGCTTGATGTGGCCGAGCCAATGTAGTCGACGGATCCTTGCCTTCCGGACTACATCCACATCTTGGTAAGCTCGTAGAGTTCGCGGTTGTGTTTTCTTCTCCATTCACCTTCCTCACAGACAGCACCAAATATCCGGCGCAGAATTTTTCTTTCGAAAGAACCCAAAATCAGCCCCGCTGTCCTGCTTATCGTCCAGCTTTCGGCTCCGTACAGCAAGACTGGCAGAATGAGCGTTTTGTAAAGTATGACTTTGGTCTTTCGAGTAAGGAGTTTTGACCCCAGTTGTGTGGACAAGCCGAAGTAGCAGCGGTTGCCAAGGGCGATTCTATGCCGGATCTCCGCTGTGGTGTCATTTGTGGAATTTACGTTTGCCCCGAGGTAGACAAACTCCTTAACTACCTCGAAATTGTAGCTGTCAATTGTTATATTTTGTCCCAGGTGGTGAGCGACGGATTGGTTTTTGCTTGACAGCATGTATTTCGTTTTGTCCTCATTGATCTTAAGACCAACTCGTTTCGCCTGTTCTTCAATCGCCGTGAATGCTTCCACAATGCCACGGCGAGAACCCGCGATGATGTCGATATCATCCGCGTATCCTAGCTGCTGGATGGACTTGTAAAAGATAGTGCCTTCCCTGTTGACGCCTGCCCGTCGCACTATCTGCTCCAGCACCAGGTTGGAGAAGTCACATGACAGCGCATCTCCTTGCCGAAATCCGGTGCATGTTTCGAATGGTTCCGAGGTCCTAGAACCGAATTGCACGGTGCATCGCGTGTTTTTTAGCGTGGCGCGACACAACTGGATCAGTTTTACCGGGATCCCGAATTCGGCCATCGCACCAAACAGTTCTTCACGATGAATGCTGTCGTATGCGGCTTTGAAATCGATGAAAAGATGGTGTGTATCGATTCGAAACTCGTTGGTCTTTTCCAGGATTTGTCGAAGTGTGAAAATTTGGTCTATAGTTGATTTGCTGGGTCGGAAGCCGTACTGGTAGATGCCGATTAGTGCGGTGCAAAATGGTTATAGACGTTCACACAATACGCTGGACAGGATCTTGCATGCGATATTGAGCAGAGATATACCTCTATAGTTCTTGCAAGAGGTAGGATCGCCTTTTTTGTGGATGGGGCATATAGAGCTGGTATTCCAATCGTCGGGCATGCTTTCATCTTCCCAAATTCTGCAGATGATCTGGTGCGTGCTCCCTACCAGAACATCGCCGCTAGCCTTGAAGAGCTCTGACGGCAAGCCTTCTGAGCCTGCGGCCTTGTTGTTCTTCAGCTTCTGAATTGCTGTGCCGACTTCTTCGATGCTGGGTGGGAGGACTACTTCAGCGGCTGGAGTTGGGATTTCCTCGGTCCCTACCACTCCCTCTTGGTCATGCTCGTTAGGCAGCTGCTGGAAACGCTGCTTAAATACATCCACTATTCCCTGCGGGTCGGTGACAAGATTACCCTCGAAGAGCCAGATTACCAGTTTCGAAGAGCCTGGGTGCCCTTTTTGAAGCCTCCTAAAAAGGCCTTTGGCTTTCTTGTAAAAGGCTCGTGTTTTATGTTTATCCCTAGACTCCTCGATATCCTTGAGCTGGAAGGCTGCGAAGATTCTTTTGTTTTGCGCAGTTGTTTTTTCTCCTCCCTTCTTCTGGCTCGGTACTCATCTTGCGCTGCCCTGGTTTTCCTCTGCAGCGCCTTTTGGTACGCCTCGTTGGTTGCTGCCTTTTTCGGGGGTGGTAGGTATTCTAAGGTGGTTTCGGCTACTTCCTGAATGGCTCAGCGGCAATGCAGCCACATATTATTGGCATTTGTGTTCGACGTAGGCATACCGTAGAGTCTTTCGCTCAGCTGCTCCCTGTAGACTCTGGCAACCTCCGGTGTACTCAGGCGCCCAATGTCGAACCTCCTCCTGATGGGCTGGTGCAGCTTTCTGACATTGGACAGTCGAGCTCTGAATCTTGCTGCTACGAGGAAGTGGTCAGAGTCGAAATTTGCCCCTCTGACTGTTCGCACATCCAGAATGTTTTTTTTTTTTTTTTCATTCTCTATTTTTTATTATTATAATTATGAACTACAATATAAAGAATAGGTAGAGACATTCGTATTTAGAATTCAAAATAGTGTTGAATGCCACATGAAAGTTTTCATAATCAATATGACAAAAGTTTAGATGGAGGTGATATAAAAATCTAATCTAAACTAAATCTGTTAAAAGCAGTACAGTAGTGGAGGTACAAAAAAGAAAAGAAAATAACGTTCAGACATGAGGATTATGTATCATTAACTTGCGTAGGACAACAAAACTTCAATTTAGTTGTGATCAAAACTTAAAAGTCAATTTTTGACTTTGTTTAGGAAGGATGTTAGTGTTCTAGCTAAGCGGATCGAAGGAGGAAGGCGATTAAATAGTTTGCAGCTGACTACGAAGTAGAAGTCTCTAAAGTGAATGGTTCGAAATGTGGGTATGTTTGCCAGGGATTCAAGATTACTGCGTAAACTGCGGGCATCTGAAATCGGGCTCTGCAAATAACCACTTCTCATAAAGAAAATTTTTGACACCTTGTAGTAATATAAGTGCCTAACCGGCAGGATATTCAGATTCTTAAAGAGGGTCATGGTATGGCTGAGACGACGAGCTCCACAAATCGTCCTAATAGCGCATTTTTGCATTTTTACAATAAGTAGAGGCTGAATTTGACGAGTGCCTTGCATCAATGAGCACATGGTCGATTTGGTTGGCGGTTCGACCGTCCGGAGATCGCCAGGTTGCTGTGTGGATTCGCTTGCGAGGGAGTCTTGTGCTACTTATCACCGCATTACGAGCTGTCGCAAAGTCAGCGAGTCGGAAGCCGTTATCTGTTGTTGTATCGTGGAGGCTGTGCTTTCCGATCACTCCGCCAAGGGTGTTCTCCTTACCGATTTTGGCGTTAAAGTCCCCGAGCACGATTTTTACATCGTACTCCGGACAAGCTCCGTAGGCGTTGTCCAGGTGGTCATAGAAGTCCTCCTTTATAGGGTCTTCAGCCTCGTCGGTAGGGACGTGTGCACATATAAGGCCGATGTTATAAAATCTGCCTCGGATGCGGATCACAGCCAGGCGATCACTTATAGGTTTAAAGTCGATGACCTTCGACCTTAACCGCTTTCTCACGACAAATCCGTATCCCAGTAAGTGCAACCTTTTGTGACAGCTGTAATAAATGTCGCAATTTTTCTTCCTAATCATACTGTTTCCTATCCAGCGTATTTCCTGGACCGCAGTAATATCCGCCTTGTACTGCGTGAGGATTCCTTCTAGTTTATGAGCAGCTCCGGGAGTGTACAGGGTTCTGACATTCCAGGAGCATACTCGCAAATCGTGTTCCTTTTTCGTACGTTGTCGTCGTCGAGTTTCCGTCCGTGTATCCGAGGCATCTTGCTCATTCATAACTTTTCTTTTTTTTACGTGGGCGAATTGTTAGACCGCCGCACAACCGCCATTCTGGTCGGGGTTTTGTCGCTGCATACATTTGTTCACCTCCCAACGGTTGTTGAAGAGGCTATCCAGAGGGCGCCGCGAGAAGGCCGTATGTCAACTTGACCCGGGCATTTAAACAGAGATCGTTGCTGGCATCTCGCCAGGTTGAGAGCGATCAACAACTTTACCCTGTGTTTCCCATGCCCTCTAGTCTACAGAAGTATTCCTTGCATATTCTTGGCATCGACTGTGACTCTACTACTAGTTGTACGTCTTCTTCCCTACAGGCTTCCGCTCTGGCTTTATAGCCCTGGCATGTTCGTTTTACTTTTTCGTAAAACTTGCGAGCATTATTCCTGTGATCGCATCACTCCATCTGCTCGATCTCACGCTTTTCATGATGTTGGCTCCTCGGAAGGTTCGTATATCTAGAATGCTGGAGAAGTGTCTGGCGTCGATCACAACATGATCAATTTTATTGGTGATAGATTGATCAGGTGATCGCCAGGTTCCTTGGTGAGTTTTGGGATGGGGGAATCGTGTGCTAGCCGGAAGGAGATTGCGCCCTGCCAGGAAGTCGAACAGCCGGTGTCCGTTTTCGGACGTGATGTCGTGTAGATTATATTTCCGCGTGGTCGACTCAAATATGTCCTCTTTGCCCAACTTCGCAACAAAATCTCTTAGAACTATTCTTGTGTCGTAGCTGGGACAGTGGGCATAGGATCTGTCTAGGAGATCGTAGATTTTTTGTTTGAGTCCACCGTCCTTTTCTTCGGTTGGGGCGTGAGCGTATAACAAGCGAACCAAGCTTACATCCCGAAAGCTTAAGACTTTTTGTCGGAGTTTTCTTTGAATAACGAATCCGCATCCGAATAAGCGCTGTTTGTCCTCCTTGTAGCAGTTCCCGTAGTAGTTGTCGCAGTTTTTCATCCGTCTTTTGTTGTAGCCAACGTCAATCCCAACGCACTTCTTGTTTCGCGCTTACATATATCTGCCTTTTAGCAGCTAACGGTTTGCTCCAATTGATCGCCTGCACCCGGCCTGTTAAGTCACCTCAAATTCCAGGTGCGGACTCTCAAGTACTTTGGTCGTTTGCAGGGGTCGTCGGTTATGCATCCGTCCATATCCGAGGCATGTGGTTGTTTCGCAACAATTTATTTTTTCCGTGATAGGGATGTTACCCTTGAGCACAACTCCCAACCTAAAGGGGCCTCACTGTGCTTAGTGATTGTCCCAGGTTCCATGTTAATGTGTTTACCTTCCTATGATGGTATTTTGAACTATTCTTTTGATTTAAGTATGGATATTCTAGTCGAAAGCAATAGTGACTTACTTACTTATCAGGCCTGCGATCCATGGAGGGTCTGAGCCTGAGCTATAGCTGCCTTCCATCCTTGACGGTCCCGGGCACGCTGCTTCCAGTTGTCAAGACCAAGATGTCTTACATCCGCGATTACTTGGTCTTTATACCGGAGGCTCGGTCTTCCTCTTCTTCTCGAACCAGGAGGCTCGGAGTCGAAGACCCTCTTAGCTGGAGCGTTGATGTCCATGCGCTCGATGTGGCCGAGCCAGTGTAGTCGACGGGTCCTTGCTTTCCGGACTACATCCACATCTTGGTACAGCTCGTAGAGTTCGCGGTTGTGTCTTCTTCTCCATTCACCTTCCTCACAGACAGGACCAAATATCCGGCGCAGAATTTTTCTTTCGAAAGAACCCAAAATCAGCTCCGCTGTCCTGCTTATCGTCCAGCTTTCGGCTCCGTACAGCAAGACTGGTAGAATGAGCGTTTTGTAAAGCATGACTTTGGCCTTTCGAGTGAGGAGTTTTGACCCCAGTTGTTTGGACAAGCCGAAGTAGCAGCGGTTGCCAAGGGCGATTCTACGCCGGATCTCCACTGTGGTGTCATTTGTGGAATTTACGTTTGCCCCGAGGTAGACAAACTCCTTAACTACCTCGAAATTGTAGCTGTCAATTGTTATGTCAATTGTTCTAAATTCAAAAGGCTTGAAAGCAGTAGGCGCCACAATTAAACTTAAGTGGAAAACTAAGGAGCCACTAAACATGTTTACATTAACATTCAGAGCTGAGGAAGAACTCGACAAAATTTACCAAATAAAAAATATTCTTGGCTGTGTAGTCGAAATTCAGCCGTTAAAAAAATCACAGTTAATACCACAATGCAAACAATGTCAGGCTTATGGACATACTCACAAATATTGCAACAGAACACCTAGATGTGTTAAATGCGCGGGAAAGCACTTGACTGTTGATTGCACCAAACCGAAAGATTTGCAGCCGAAATGCGTACACTGTGGTGGAAACCACCCAGCAAGTTATAGAGGATGCATCGTCGCCATTGAATTGCAAAAAATTAAAAATAAGAAAAATATTGCGAAATCACAAAACAAAGGCCAACAGCAGCAAGTACCCAAAAAAAATGTACAATTGGAAAAAGGTGCCGAAATTCCTAAGAGAAGCACAGAACCGGATAAGAATAGTAATATCAAATCCTACGCTCAAATAGCAGCAAGCAACTCACAACAAGAGAAGCTTGGCTCTGGTCCTTCAGGGGCTGTAACGCCACCAAAGAAGAAGAACTCACAACAAGAGAAGCTTGGCTCTGGTCCTTCATGGGCTGTAACGCCATCAAAGAAGAACTCACAACAAGAGAAGCTTGGCTCTGGTCCTTCATGGGCCGTAGCGCCACCAAAGAAGAAGAACCCACAACAAGCCGGTCAGGTAAAAATGATGCAGCAAGAACACAAGCAAGAAGATAAAAAAGATGATCTTAAAGAAATATTAAATCGCATTATAAATAAATTGAATGCTTTAGACGAGCGACTACTCACACTAGAACGCAAATCGAACAATAAAGCAACAACTCACAAACCAAAATATGGCCAGCGATCTTAAAATATTAGCGTGGAATGCCAACGGATTATTCCAGCACAAAGAAGAGTTACAAGCTATCCTTGATATAGAAAAAATAGATGTCTGCCTGATATCCGAAACGCACTTTACTAACCAGTCGTATATAAAGTTTAAAAATTTCACTACTTATCATACGACGCATCCTGAAAACACACCTAGAGGAGGAAGTGCAGTCATAATTAGGAACAATATCCAACATTATGAAGAATTAAAACAATCAACTAAGGAAATTCAGGCAACAGTTGTAAACATAAAAGCCAAAAACTATTCATTCAATATAGCAGCAATTTACTGCCCACCAAATAATGTAATTAAAGCTAACGAATACCAGGAATTACTAAAAAAATTGGGAAATAGATTCATAATTGGAGGTGACCTTAACGCGAAACACTTACTTTGGGGATCAAGAATAACAACAACCAAGGGAAAAGAATTACTCAAAGCAATAAGTATTAGCGGATGTAAGGTTCTGTCTACCGGAAAACCGACATATTGGCCTACTGATACAGGCAAAATCCCAGATCTAATCGATTTTTTTATAGTTAAAAACATATCTGATACTAACATCCAAGTAAAGGAATTTAATGGACTAAATTCTGATCATTCGGCTGTTCTCCTTACGTTGAGTGATAAAATTATCCATAAGGAAGGGAGACCTACATTAACTAACAAACGCACTGATTGGGAAAGTTTTAAAAAGACTCTAAAGGACAGAATTGTCCTAGGCGCAGCTCTTGACAATATCGAGCAACTGGAAAAGGAAGTCAAAAAATTTGTTGTGGATATACAGCAATCAGCGTGGGAAAATACACCGGAAATAAGAAAGAAAACTAAAGGAAACACTTATCCCAGGGAAATTATACAACTCATTTCGGAAAGAAGACGAGCAAGAAAAGTTTGGCAGCAGACCCGAGCTCCCCAAAACAAAACAAAACTGAACAAACTCTCCCAACAGTTGAAACGGAAAATTAAGATGTTTAAGGATTCTTCGATCAAATATTTCCTTAGAGGATTGACCAATGACAAATCAACCAATTATTCGCTATGGAAAATCACTAAAAATATCAAACGACCAGTTGTACATATACCACCTATTAAAACAAGTGATGGAAAATGGGCTAGAAGTGATGAAGACAAGGCTAGAACATTCGCAGAATATTTAAAAAATGTGTTCCAACCACACAAAGAGCAAGAAGTTGTCATACCTTTAGAAATAAATGAAAATGAATATGAAGAAAATATAAGTTTAACTACATATAATGAAGTAAAATATGAAATAAAAAATAGCATAAACTCAAAAAAGGCTCCTGGTTTTGACCTCATTACCGGAGAAATTCTGAAGCAGCTACCAAAAAAAGCTATTGTTAAACTCACGAACCTCTTCAACGCTTGTTTCAAAATGAAATACGTTCCGAGTTTGTGGAAAGTGGCTGAAGTAATAATGATTCCAAAACCCGGAAAGCCACCAAATGAGGCTTCATCTTACAGGCCAATTTCACTGCTGCCAATAATATCTAAACTATTCGAAATACTACTCGCTAAAAGACTAAATGATATTATTAATCGAAAAAACCTCATTCCAAACCACCAATTCGGGTTCAGGAGGCTTCATTCAACTATAGATCAAGTTCACAGAATAACTGATATTATCGAAAAGGCAATAGAGGAGAAAAGGGTTTGCTCTGCGATATTTCTTGATATTGCACAGGCCTTTGACAAAGTTTGGCATGAAGGACTGAATTATAAATTAAGACTTCTTCTACCAAAACAATTTGCTGCTATTCTAGCATCATATTTAGAGGAAAGATTCTTTAGAATAAAACAAGAAGACTCTTACTCAGAGCTTACGGAAGTCAAAGCCGGTGTTCCACAAGGCAGCGTCTTAGGTCCTATTCTCTATCTCCTATTCACGAGTGATCTCCCTAAACTAGAAAATAGTATGTTGGCAACATTTGCAGATGATACTGCAATATTAGCGGTAGGGGAAAACAATGAGATTTCAACGCATAAGCTTCAAACAGACGTTAACAAAATTCTTAATTGGACAGCTAAATGGCGAATAAGATTAAATGAAACCAAATCAGCACACGTAAACTTCACCAACAAAAAATATAATCATATTCCAGTCATAATAAATCAGAATGCATTACCTTACGCAAATACAGCCAAATATCTAGGAATGACCCTGGATGCCAAATTAAAATGGAAAGAGCACGTGAAGAAGAAAAAAGCAGAAATGGAATCGAAATACAGACAAATGTATTGGCTGATAGGAAGAAACTCCCAACTATCAATTTATAACAAGATTCTGCTGTATAAGCAATCGTTAAAGCCAATATGGACATACGGTATTCAGTTATGGGGCTGTACCAAAAAAAGTAATGCTGACATTATTCAAAGATTCCAGAACAAGGTGTTAAGAAACATCGTCAACGCACCGTGGTACGTCAGAAATTCAGATCTCCACAAAGATTTAGGGGTGGAAAGCGTAGCCCAAGAAATAAAGAAAAATGCACTCAGGCATGAGTTAAGGCTTCAACAGCACATAAATGCTGAGGCAAGAAAACTTTTAGACAATATGAATACTGTTCGAAGACTTAAAAGAACAAAACCACACGAACTGGTATAGATATAAGGAGTTAAATTACTACTCGACAGATTATAGATTATATATTAGATTATAGACTAGATATAATAGGTAGATTACCACACGCTAGAGAATGTATGTAGGGGTGTAATGGAACGCCAACAACGAGCGTCGGGGCGCTCGGAGCGAATTTATCCCCCAACGGTCCTGAGTGGATTAAATCCCACTTATGTTCCATGCGCCCCTTAGTTACATTTACCGACATTATCTTTTATTTAGGGATGCCGATAGGCAGAACTTTCACAAAAGAGAAAGTAGTAGGTTAGGTTAGAATAAAATTGCTAATTGGTCCAGGAGACTAGATCGCAATACATGTGATGGAGGTGTTTTTAGTGGTGTTAGAGTCCCACACTACTCCGCAACGCCAGCCGCGGGAGTGTCTTTCGAGATTTTCACCTTCCATCCTAAAAAAAAAAAAAAAAAAAAAAAAAAAAAAAATTGTTATGTTTTGTCCCAGGTGGTGAGCGACGGATTGGTTTTTGCTTGACAGCATGTATTTCGTTTTGTCCTCATTGATCTTAAGGCCAATTCGTTTCGCCAGTTCTTCAATCGCCGTGAATGCTTCCACAATGCCACGGCGAGAACACGCGATGATGTCGATATCATCCGCGTATCCTAGCAGCTGGATGGACTTGTAAAAGATAGTGCCTTCCCTGCTGACGCCTGCCCGTCGCACTATCTGCTCCAGCACCAGGTTGAAGAAGTCACATGACAGCGCATCTCCTTGCCGAAATCCGGTGCATGTTTCGAATGGTTCCGAGGTCCTAGAACCGAGTTGCACGGTGCATCGCGTGTTTTTTAGCGTGGCGCGACACAACTGGATCAGTTTTACCGAGATCCCGAATCCGGCCGTCGCCCCAAACAGTGCTTCACGATGAATGCTGTCGTAAGCGGCTTTGAAATCGATGAAAAGATGGTGTGTATCGATTTGAAACTCGTTGGTCTTTTCCAGGATTTGTCGAAGTGTGAAAATTTGGTCTATAGTTGATTTGCCGGGCCGGAAGCCGCACTGGTAGCTGCCGATTAGTGCGGTGCAAAATGGTTTTAGACGTTCACACAATACGCTGGACAGGATCTTGTATGCGACATTGAGCAGGGATATACCTCTATAGTTCTTACAAGAGGTAGGATCGCCTTTTTTGTGGATGGGGCATATAGAGCTGGTATTCCAGTCGTCGGGCATGCTCTCACCTTCCCAAATTCTGCAGATGATCTGGTGCATGCTCCCTACCAGAACATCGCCGCCAGCCTTGAAGAGCTCTGATGGCAAGCCATCTGAGCCTGCGGCCTTGTTGTTCTTCAGCTTCTGAATAGCTGTGCCGACTTCTTCTATGCTGGGTGGGAGGACTACTTCAGCGGCTGGAGTTGGGATTTCCTCAGTCCCTACCACTCTCTCCTGGTCATGCTCGTTAAGCAGCTGCTGGAAGTGCTGCTTAAATACATCCACTATTCCCTGCGGGTCGGTGACAAGATTACCCTCGCAGTTTCGAAGAGCCAGGGTGCCCTTTTTGAAGCCTCCTGCAAGGCCTTTGGCTTTCTTGTAAAAGGCTCGTATTTTATGTCTATCCCTAGACTCCTCGATATCCTTGAGCTGGGGGGCTGCGAAGATTCTTTTCTTTTGTCGCAGTAGTTTCTTCTCCTCCCTTCTTCTGGCTCGGTACTCTTCTCGCGCTGCCCTGGTTTTCCTCTGCAGCGCCTTTTGGTACGCCTCGTCGGTTGTTGCGTTTTTCTGCTCACACTCGCCATCATACCACGGGTTTCTTGTCGGGGGTGGTAGGTATCCTAAGGTGGTTTCGGCTACTTCCTGAATGGCTGAGCGGCAATGCAGCCACATATTATTGGCATTTGTGTTCGACGTAGGCATACCGTAGAGTCTTTCGCTCAGCTGCTCCCTGTAGACTCTGGCAATCTCCGGTGTGCTCAGGCGCCCAATGTCGAACCTCCTCCTGATTGGCTGGTGCAGCTTTCTGACATTCGACAGTCGAGCTCTGAATCTTGCTGCTACGAGGAAGTGGTCAGAGTCGACATTTGCCCCTCTGAATGTTCGCACATCCAGGATGTTTGACGCGTGCCTTGCGTCAATGAGCACATGGTCGATTTGGTTGGCGGTTCGACCGTCCGGAGATCGCCAGGTTGCTGTGTGGATTCGCTTACGAGGGAATCTTGTGCTACTTATCACAGCATTACGAGCTGTCGCAAAGTCAGCGAGTCGGAAGCCGTTATCTGTTGTTGTATCGTGGAGGCTGTGCTTTCCGATCACTCCGCCAAGGGTGTTTTCCTTTCCGATTTTGGCGTTGAAGTCCCCGAGCACGATTTTTACATCGTACTCCGGACAAGCTCCATAGGCGTTGTCCAGGAGGTCATAGAAGTCCTCCTTGATAGGGTCTTCAGCCTCGTCGGTAGGGGCGTGTGCACATATAAGGCTGATGTTATAAAATCTGCCTCTGATGCGGATCACAGTCAGGCGATCACTTATAGGTTTAAAGTCGATGACCTTCGACCTTAACCGCTTTCCCACTACAAATCCGCATCCCAATAAGTGCAACCTTTTGTGACAGCTGTAATAAATGTCGCAATTTTTCTTCCTAATCATACCGTTTCCTATCCAGCGTATTTCCTGGACCGCAGTAATATCCACCTTGTACTGCGTGAGGATTCCTTCTAGTTTATGAGCAGCTCCGGGAGTGTACAGGGTTCTGACATTCCAGGAGCATACTCGCAAATCGTGTTTCTTTTTCGTGCGTTGTCGTCGTCGAGTATCCGTCCGTGTATCCGAGGCATCTTGCTCATTCATAACTTTGGGTTTTTTTACGTGGGCGGATTGTTAGCCCGCCGCACAACCGCCATTCTGGTCGGGGTTTTTTTCGCTGCATACATTTGTTCACCACCCAACGGTTGTTGAAGAGGCTATCCAGAGGGCGCCGCGAGGAGGCCGTATGTCAACTTGACCCGGGCATTTAAACAGGGATCGTTGCTGGCATCTCGCCAGGTTGAGAGCAATCAACAACTTTACCCTGTATGTCCGAGCCCATGCCCTCCAAAGCAATAGTGAAGTCCTTGCATTTTTGTGGGCTAATGATTGACTATAATAATATGTGGGTCTCTTTATAGTTTTGATGCTGCTCTAGACTAGTTTCAGACCTTTTCTATCGGCCTTTCAAGTTTATATGGAGTAAATACCCTATCTACGCTTAATTGTATAGGATACCATTATGATCTCGGCGATGTTGTAAATATACTTACATTAGTATAACAGGTCGTTGCCAAATTCACTGCAACAGATTTTCATTTGTAACTGCATCCAGTATCTGAATTTTACAATCACAACATATAAAACATACTCGTACTATACAGATGCATATGTATATTCGTTTTCTATACTTTTTACTGAATCACTGGTCACCGTACAGCCGTGTAACATTACGCGTTACTCCACGTTGGTCTCAGAATTAGCCTTTCATCGCCGGATACATGAATGCTATTCTTTCATTCCGATAAACGCTATCCGAAAACAAACATCCTTCTTTGTAGATACACCAAATATAAGGGAATCGTTAGGCGCATCACTTGATGGTGGTCCAGTTCCATTCTCTTATCACCAGTCTCCAGTATTTGATCGACATTCTAGAACAACTAAATTCATTTTGTATAACTTAGCTTAACCCAAGACTAACGCCACACTTTCCCCCACCGCGATCTCCGGGGCTAGCTGACAGACGTCTCTCGACAGATCTGTCAAAACCGTCATCATAATTTGATGCAATGTATATTCGAGTTGAGTGGCACTAAGTACTTAAAACGCTTTCAACAAATTAGCCAGCTAACCTCGTCAACTCGGTCGAGTGGTAACGACAGCAGCATCAGAAGCAACGACAACAACAGCGGCAGCGGGATAATAAGAGCGCTCACTTAAATGGCGCTTATCGTCAGAATGGTAACAGGCGGGATGTACATTACGTTCAAACATCACCAAGGAAGAGAGAGATCCCGACCTCTTCTCTAATCTAGAAACAACACAAAATTCAGGCTGTGGAGACACACAAGCTGAGTTGGAACGTACCTTGTTTCTGCGTGTAAGTTACTAGTCGTATGTACGTACGTGTGTGCCTTGAACTCTATTTATTCGTTTTATTTATTTCGCGATTCCCAGCACAAGATACATATATTCATACTCGTGTGCAGCAGATACTAGTTCTATAAATACTCATGCACTAAGAAGTTGTCTTAAAAGTACAGCAAAGCGATGGGGCACAACGCGCTGAAATTGTGTATCCCCCTCTAATGATCTTCGACATCAAGTCTGGCTTTTTGTTTTTGCTGTTTTAATTTTTTTTAGGGTGAGTAATTTCAATTAGATGAGGCGTTTGAGGTGCTTTGGACCGGTTACTGGCAATGGAGCATCATAGGCCACTGTATAGTAAAACAATATTACCCATTAAATCGGTGCTGATGCGACGAGCTGACACTTTTATGGCTGACATATTTGCTGGTAGATGGAAACACATTGGCCGGGTCACTTAGCCAGGCTATCGGTAATGGAGATGGCAATACGGTGAAATGGGCTTTAAAAGTGTCAAGTTGAGCGCATTTATTGAACTTACGGGCAAATGGGTTGCAGTGCAGTTAGGTGGAATCTGCAAATCAGCATTTTATGGCAATGGAATTGTTGAACTTGCATGTTGTGGATGATTGCGAGGAAGATAGCATCGTGGTTTTAATGCGATACTGAATACGTAAGGTTACACGGACGTTATTATTCGGATATGTGAAAACTGCTGAATAGGAATGCAGGAAAGACTTTACTATGGTTATAAATAAAATGTACACTATATGTAGAATATACCTATATATGTATGACTCTTTTGAGGTGTCAACATAGAATGCTCGATTTTGGTTTATTGTGAATTGTAATTGCAAAGTGAACTAAGCTACAGAAGTTTGTTAGCATACTTTTGTAGCATTTTCTTTGAAACTGGGTAAGCTTGTGGCGTTTGAATCGATAGATAACTGCGAGGAATCGTTCAAAAGGCAAGGTTAGGTTAGGGTTATGTGGTAGGCATAAGCCACACGTAGGCTTAAGTCGGCCCATTGTGATACCACCTGGATTAAGTTACCCTGATCCGCTACCTGAGCGATGGAGCGATGGAGTTGAGCTATCTTTTGGTTTGCTAGTTCACCTAGATTGTCAAAGAAGGGCGCGCCGATGTAGATCCTAGATTCGCAAAAGAGGAACATAAGCAGAGGAGGTGGTGTACTGATTCCTCCTCCTCCTCGTCGTCCATGCAGCCGCGACAAAAGTCATCTGGCGGCATTACAGATCACTGCATCATCGGAAAACACGATGATGCAGTGATCTGTAATGACACCCACTAGAGTACTTAAAGTTTCCCTTTTGGCTGCCACTAGGTCCCTGGTTCATCCTAGGCTTAACTTAAGCCACAATATTGCTCTCATTCCATTGGAGGTTGGTCTCATCTATGGTTTGAAGTTTTATCATGTGTTTTACCGTACTTATTGGTGTATCTATGTACCCGAGGGTAGGTAGGCTGAGTGTGCTTGACCCTAACTTTGCGAGTTCGTCGGCCGCGCAGTTTCCTGGAATATCCCTATGGCCTGGGACCCACAGTATTTTAATATTGAACTGTTCAGCCGTCTCATCTAGAGACAGGCGACAGTTAAGAGATGTCTTTGAATTGTGGGATACCGCTACCAGGGACTTTATCGCAGCTTGGCTGTCCGTGCAAATAATAATATCCTTAGCGGATATTACATTGATCCTGAGCCATGCAAGGGCCTCTGTTATCGCCTCTGTTACATTGATCCTGAGCCATGCAAGGGCCTCTGTTATCGCTGTTAATTCTGCTTGATACACACTGCAGTGATTTGGGAGTCTAAAAGATAGGTTGAGATTAAGTTCCTTGGAGAAGACCCCACTACTTACTCCGGACTCCATCTTAGAGCCATCGGTATAGAGGGAGATCGAGTCCTTTGGTATTACTTTCCCTTCAGCCCATTCCTCCCTGGATGGAAAGACAACTTCGAAGTTCCTAGTGAACATATTCTTCGGGATGATGTAGTCCGTGTCCATGGGTACTTTGAAATGGTTTAGAATGGTAGAATGGCCTTTTTGAGATATGGGCCATTTTCTTAAGCTCCTCATCCTTAGGGCCGCGTAGGCAGCAACTTGCTTGCTGAAAATGTTTTAAAGGTGGAAGATGTAATAGAATGTTTAGGGCCTCCGTGCCGGTGGATCTGATCGCTCCGCTTATGTAAAAGCTGGCCGATCTCTGTACCTTCTCCAGAAGGCTTCCAGAGCAGTCCACCAGACTACGACGCCATATGGGAGGATGAGCCTTATAAGTGCTGTGTAGAGCCAGTTCATAATGCTTGGATGGAGACCCCACTTCCTGCCCACCACTTTCTTACAGCTGTATAGGGGCAGTAATTGCTTTCCTGACGCGATCAAGAATATTCGGTTTCCAATTCAGCCTCCTGTCAAGGACTAGGCCTAGATATTTAGCCTGCTCTTTGATTGTTAGTTGGGTTCCACCCAGCCTCGGTGGGTTGAGGGGCGGAATTTTGTATTTGTTAGTAAACAGTACTAGATCGTTCTTCTTAGGGTTCACCCCAAGTATGTAATGCACTCTGCATAAGGTCGCATAGATTGTTGGGAATTTACCTGAGACGTCTGCATAGTTGGTTACAGCGTACCCTTCCTGCTCAAGCAACCGCAGTAGTTCGTTGACCACCACGTTCCAGAGGAGAGGGAAGAGTACTCCACCCTGTGGTGTACCTCTGCTGACCATTCTGGTTGAGATGGTACCAGCGAAGTTGGCTTTGACGACTCTTTGTGTTAGCAGCTGTCATACCAGTTCTATCACTGATGCCGTAACACCCAGATCAGATAGCGCTTTGATGACGGCCCATGGTTCAACATTGTTAAAGGCGCCCTCAATGTCGAGAAAGGCGACTAGAGTATATTCCTTGCGTTCCAGTGACTTTTCTATCTTACTGACCAGTGAGTGGACTGCTGTTTCCACCGATTTGCCTTTGTTGTAGGCATGTTGGTTATCCGGCAGCCTTCCTGAGATGCAGCTGTACCGAATGTGTGCGTCTAAAATCTTCTCTCGAGTTTTTAATAGAAAGGAAGTAAGGCTAATAGGCCTCAAGTCACTTGCATACGTCTGGGAGCTTTTGCCTGCCCTGGGTATGAAAATGACCTTGGTTACTTTCCACTTGCTGGGGATGTAGGATAGGTGTCTTGTCGCTAGGTGGGGTTTAACATGGGTTCTATATTTTTGATAGTTAGTTTTCCTATAGTTCCTGAAGGGAGTTGGGGCACTGACGTGGCTGACTATGTTGAATTGAATGTAGCGATGTTCCGAGAGGAAGTGCTCTTTTAGCACTTTCCATTCCCTGACTTTATCGACAATGTCCTGCGATGCAAAAAGTTACATCCAGAACCTCCTGTATGTTTTTGGTGATGAAAGTTTGTCGAAAGGTAAATTGAAGTCAATATTTTTAATATTTTTCGGATGACATTTCTTTAGTAAGAAATCAGACCTTTAATAGCTCAAGCAAAGCCCGGTTTACTTTTAATTATTTTGTAGGGCGCCGTGGCGCAGTGAACTCAGATCCCGATAACACTAATGCCATCGAATTTTTATTTCGCGGCGTCCCTTCTCGGCGGGGTACTGGCAAGACCCCCGTAGTATACTTACCATGAACGAGCTTCTCGACTCACGCCGTTCGAAATTGCCATTAAACTATATTTTTCTTTTACATATGGAAAAATAAATCACACACAACATTAATGATTGAAGAGAAGCTTGGCTTTGGTCCTTCATGGGCTGTAACGCCACCAAAGAAGAAGAATATTTTTTTGCGGTTTGGTTTTTCTTTTTCAGTATTCATTCTTTACAGCCCACCCATAATACGCGACGTGTGATGTCGGACATTCTCACTTAGCATTACTAGATTAGATTAGATTTAGATTTTATTTCCTTTATGTAATTGACAAAATATTTTTACAAATCAGTTCGCATGGCATTGCTGTCTGGCGGATTGACATATAATAACAATTAAACACACAAGTTATTTAAAAATTCTCATTCAGTATCGTTTCCCTATACCTTAACACTATATCACAATATTTGTACAATTTACGAACGTTGAGTAGCCCTATCATTTCCGCTTCCGACAAAAGATCTCTACCGAATACAATTCTTCTTGTTTCCCTTAGATTCGGGTATCTTCCCAGAAAATGCATGTTATCTTCTCGTTCACTTAAATTGCATAAGTTACACAATATCAGATCTTCTCTGTGACGCATAAGGTTTAGTTTTAAGAGTTCCCCACGAAGTTTGAATATCATCGAAATCTCCTGGATGCTTAGCTCGTCCTTGAAGTAATTATTCCTCCTCAGGTTGTAGTCCAATTGACTGCATGTCATTCGATGTAGAGACCCTCTCGCATCATCTATACATTTCCGCCTAGCCTGCTCCTCTACACCCTCTAAGATCTGTTGTAGTGCAGTTTTCCAGTTTCTATCCTCGAAGCTCAGTTCCACACCGCATCTTTGCGCCAGCTATAACCACTCCGAGTACCATCCAGTTCTATTTCTTATTGCTTGTAGGGCTGCTTTCTTCGGAAGCCTGTTGTCTTGCCAGCTGAACCCCTTCAGATAGTATTCCATTTGCAGCTTTATCGTCCTGACAAATAAGGGGGTAAGTTATGTTTCTAACATGATCATGTAATTAGGCGTATTGTGAGGGAGCCTGAAGATCCTCTTAATAAAATAACGTTGTAACTTCTCGACGTCCTCATATTGTTTACTTCCTCATATTTGCGCTGCATAGAACTTAACAGACTGGGATAGAGCTTTGAATACCCTAAATTTGCTGCTATGAGCAATGCTTGCGTTATTCAAAATATTCTTCCAGGTGATGTTGATGGCTGTTTTACACTTATTGATTTTCTCCCTGAAGTGTCTTTTCATACAGAGGTTCCTAGTCAGATAAACCCCCCAATATTTGTACTCCTTCACGATTTCTACTCCTTCTCCGTTATACTGCCACTGTTCCCTGCTAGTAATTCTACCGCCTCTCCTTTGATAAATCATTATTTTGGATTTTTCCAAATTAACTATAGGTCCCCACAGCCTGCAATACTCGTAAAGTCGATTAATCATCTGCTGCAAGGATTCCGATGAATGCGCCAAGAGAACGATGTCATGCGCGAACAGAAGAGCTTTTACTAGTACTCCAGCGAATTCCACTCCTCCTGTCAAAAAGTTCGTTAAATCTTCCACAAAAAGCGTTAATAAACTTGGACTCCGTGCACACCCCTGTCGTACTCCCGACCCTGTCCTAAACCATTCTGATAGGGCCTCGCCGTTCCATACTGCAACTATGGTATCCTCGTATAAACTTTGCATAACCCTTCCAAATTTAAATGACGTCCCCATTCCATACAGCTTATAAAAGATGACATTTCGATTAACCGAGTGAAAGGCGGCCTTGAAATCCACAAAGAAAACGTACAGCTTCCTCCTCCTTTTGACGAAAGATTCCGATATACTTTTCAACACAAAAATCTGGTCAACGGTTGAATTACCTGGTCTAAAGCCAGCCTGGAGTTCTGCTAACAAGTTACTGTTCTCTATCCATGTTCCCAGTCTCTTCTGCAATATAGCGGCAAAAATCTTGTAGGAAGCATTTAAGAAGGATACGCCTCGATAATTGGTTGGGTCGGAAGTACAGCCCTTTTTATGGATAGGGAAAATCAAAGCCTCTTTAAACCTATGCGGTACTGTGCCAATATCAAAAATGTTGATGAGTAATAATTGCTAATAATTTATCTAATAGCCTACTGGTACCATACTTATAGAATTCGATTGGAATCCCATCCGAACCTGCAGCTTTTTTATCCTTTAGTCCTAAGGAAGAACTTAGCATTACTGTTTTATTATCAAGAGACTTACATATAAGCAACGCTTCTAAATTATTGTTTTTCTTAATCACAATTCGTGTTTTTCGACCATTTTAGGGTCATACCAATACACGTGTTATTAGCTAGATACCAGCCATACATGCTCAAAAAATCTGTCTCTCCGTAGGTACGAACTGCTTGAAATCGTGGTCAAATTAAAATCTAATAAACTTTTAAAAACCAAATGCTTATAATTTATGAATTAGTAGTCTACAACAAATAAATAACACAAAAATCTCATTTTTTCATGATTCGAAGAATATATACATAACTACATTACCAGTTGTTATTTACTTGCATTCACAAAGCGAATCGCTCTTTCCAGAAATATCTTTCTATGCAAAGTTGTCAGAAATTTCATTATAGAATACAGCGCCCCGTATACAAGTGCGGATAACGCGACTGCATTACAGAATTACAAAAATTTAACGTTGAAAAGATGCAGTCGAAACGGCCGCTATCTTTATCGCTTCAAAGTCTTATACAGTCTGTGCTAACAGAAGAACAAAAACCTCAATACTGTGACAAGTAAATCGTATGGCAATTAAGTTCCGGGAATTTCGTCATAACTCGGGAACAGGCATCAGTGCATCGCTCGTCAACATCTGTCTAGAAAGGAGGGCCTTTCTTTAAGTTTTCACCTAAAGCGGAAATCGACATCACGTTTTCGAGTAAAAACTTTTTTAGTGGCGTCGTAAAAATTAATGATTCACTTTACCAACAACATGTTGTCAATCATTTTTTAGTGAAATCTGGTGAAAAACCCTCGGAAATGTTCCGAAAATTCCAGGTGGTGTATGTAGACGAGTGTATATCGAAAACACGTGTGTTTGAATCGGCAGAGCCAACGGTCACCTAGTACCTCGGCATCCTTAATCGTGAATTCACAGGTAGACATTGGAATGAAGCGGCTATAGTGATGTGTTGATCAGAATGTCTTAATTAACAACTATAACCTGATGATGAAATCCTTTCCTTTTGGCACCGTTAGTATACATAGAGTGAAGACACAGACTCAGCCATGAACTAATGGGCTGTACAACGACATCGGCCTGAGCTGTGTAAATCGTATGAAAAATTCCAGTTCCAGAGGCCGATTTCTGTTCTACTTAAACTTTAGCTATCATTTAGGTAAAACTCAGTACGAAGTGACCAGCTTCCAGAAGTTACTTAGATATCCTTTGTATTTAGAAGAACAATTTAAAGTAAAAATACTACAAACATTTCAAACTTGACAGTCTATTTTGCATTGTTTAGTATTAAGAAACATCCCGACCAGAATGGCGGCTGTGCGGCGGGCTAACAATCCGCCCACATAAAAAAAACAAAGTTATGAATGAGCAAGATGCCTCGGATACACGGACGGATACTCGACGACGACAACGCACGAAAACGGAACACGGTTTGCGAGTATGCTCCTGGAATGTCAGAACCGTGTACACTCCCGGAGCTGCTCATAAACTAGAAAGATTCCTCACGCAGCACAAGGCGGATATTACTGCGGTCCAGGAAATACGCTGGATAGAAAACGGTATGATGAGGAAGAAAAATTGTGACATTTATTACAGCTATCACAAAAGATTGCAATTACTGGGATGTAGATTTGTCGTTGGAAAGCAGTTAAGGTCGAAGGTCATCGACTTTGAACCCATAAGTGATCGCCTGGCTGTGATCCGCATCAGAGGCAGATTTTATAACATCAGCCATATATGTGCACACGCGACGAGGCTGAAGACCCTATCAAGGAGGACTTCTATGATCTCCTGAACAACGCCTACGGAGCTTATTCGGAGTATGTATGTATGTATGTATGTCGGCGTTACAGTCCATGAGCCGAGCTTCTCTTTCAATCACCCATGTTGTGTGTGGTTTCATTTTCCCATAGGTGAAAGGGACCTAAAGGCGAATTTCGAGAAGCTTTTCATGACAATTTTACTACAGGGGGTTTTGTCAGAGCCCCGCTGAGGAGAAACACCGTGAAAAGCACTTTCGATGACATGGCTGTGTCGGGATTCGATCCCGTGTCATCGGCGTCAGAGGCCAACACACTACCCACTGCGCCACGGTGCTCGGAAAGCACAGCCTCTGCGATACAGCAACAGATAACGTAATGCGTATTGCGTAATGATAAGTAACACAAGATTCCCTCGTAAGCGAATCCACACAGCAACCTGGCGAGCTCCGGACGGCCGAACCGCCAACCAAATCGACCGTGTGCTCATTGACGCAAGGCACTCGTCAAACATCCTGGATGTGCGAACATTCAGAGGGGCAAATGTCGACTCTGACCACTACCTCGTAGCAGCAAGATTCAGAGCTCGACTGTCCAATGTCTCGACTGTATGCCTTCGTCGAACATAAATGCCAATAATATGCCACAAACCACTGCACTCCGTTCAGCTTGTGCTTGCACATCATAAGAGAATATATAAATAAAAACTCTTGAACCTGCGCGAGTTTCTAAAAAAAAAACAGGAAAACCAGGGCAGCGCAAGAAGAGTACCGAGCCAGAAGAAGGGAGGAGAAAAAACTACTGCGACAAAAGAAAAGAATCTTCGCTGCCTCCCAGCTCAAGGATATCGAGGAGCCTAGGGATTAACATAAAACACGAGCCTTTTACAAGAAAGCCAAAGGCCTTGTAGGAGGCTTCAAAAAGGGCGAGGGTAATGTTGTCACCGACCCGCAGGGAATAGTGGATGTATTTAAGTAGCATTTCCAGTAGGTGCCTAACGAGCGTGACCAAAAGAGAGTGGTAGGGACCGAGGAAATCCCAACTCCAGCCGCTGAAGTAGTCCTCCCACCCAGAATCCAAGAAGTCGGTAGAGCTATTTAGAAGCTGAAGAATAACAAGGCCGCAGGCTCAGATGGCTTGTCATCAGAGCTCTTCAAAGCAGGCGGCGATGTTCTGGTAAGAAGCATGCACCAGATCATCTGCAGAATTTGGGAAGAAAGCATTTCCGACGACTGGAATACCAGCCCTATTTGCCATTCACAAAAAAGGCGATCCTACCTCTCGCAAGAACTAAAGCGGTATATCCCTGCTCAATGTCGCATACAAGATCCTGTCCAGCGTATTGTGTGAACGTCTAAAACCATTTTGTACCGCACTAATCGGCAGATACCAGTGCGGCTTCCGGCCCGGCAAATCAACTGTAGACCAAATTTTCACACTTCGACAAACCCTGGAAAAGACCAACGAGTTTCGAATCGATACACACCATTTTTTCATCGATTTCAAAGCCGCATACAACAGCATCCATGAAGAACTCTTTGGGACGATGGTTGAATTCGGGATCCCGGTAAAACTGACCCAGTTGTGTCGCGCTACGCTAAAAAATACGCGATTCACCGTGCAACTAGGTTCTAGGACTTCGGAAACGTTTGAAGCATGCTCCGGATTTCGGCAAGGATATGGGCTGTCATGTGACTTCTTTAACCTAGTGCTGGAGCAGATAGTGCGACGGGCAGGCGTCAACAGGGAAGGCATTATCTTCTACAAGTCCATCCAGCAGCTAGGATACGCGGATGATATCGATATCATCGCGTGTTCTCGCCGTGGCATTGTGGAAGCCATCACGGCGATCGAAGAGTTGGTCTTAAGGTCAATGAGGACAAGACGAAGTACATGCTGTCAAGCAAAAACCAATCCGTCGCTCACCACTTGGGACAAAATGTAACAATTGACATCTACAATTTCGAGGTAGTTAAGGAGTTTGTCTACCTCGGGGCAAACGTAAATTCCACAAATGACACCACAGCGGAGATCCGGCATAGAATCGCCCTTGGCAACCGCTGCTACTTCGGCTTGTCCACACAACTGGGGTCAAAACTCCTTACTCGAAAGACCAAAGTCATACTTTACAAAACGCTCATTCTGCCAGTCTTGCTGTACGGAGCCGAAATCTGGACGATAAGCAGGACAGCGGAGCTGATTTTGGGATCTTTCGAGAGAGCCTTCTGGTTCGAGAAGAAGACCGGCCGAAGACCGAAGCTCCGGTATAAAACCAAGTAATCGCTGACGTAAGACATCTTGGTCCTGATAACTGGAAGCAGCTTGCCCGGAACCGTCAAGGATGGAAGGCAGCTATAGCTCAGGCTCAGATCCTCTATGGATCGCTGGCCTGATAAGTAAAAAAGTACATATTAAGAAATAAGACACAAAGAAATAAAAAAAATAAAACGCTAATGAGTCTTTAGTATCAGTTGTATATAAACCTCAATCGATATGAAATTGGAAGAGTCTTTACCAAGTAAGAAAAAGTTTTCGCTGCTTATGCGACAAGGCCATCAAGATTCTATCTCAGCTCGCCTTATTGAAGAGATATTATCAAACTGAAGCCTCACTTTAAAATATTGAATTATTTTAATCTGATTGTCGATTCTATGCGACAGTGGGCAAAACATCTGTCAATATAACACAACTATCCAACCATCCTCTCCGATTAGCCTATTGAAAAAAAAAGGCTGAACAAAAAGGAAAAGCAACCAAAACAAATCCCCCAGGGTGTCGCCTAGTTCTATTATTTTTATGTAAGGAATTCAAGAGTCCTTCCTCATTTCAATACTCATGTTGCAACAAAAATCGAAATATGTGAAAATTAAAATTATGTTGTTACCGTCTGAGCCATTGTATGTCCAAAGGTCATCACAGTCCTAATTAAGGTCATCTTGAGAAACGGAAAATTATAAAAAAACGACTTTGTTCTAATTTCTTTAACATATCTTTTAGGATATAAAATTCAAATCGCCCAAAAACTAAAGAAATCGAAAAAGAATTCCCACACCCGGTCGGACAATAGACGCTACCAAACGTCCCGATCGGATTTACGATCACGGTCATACAAAGGATGACCAATTGTTCGATCGTCTTGTACTTCTACCCTAGGCTTACGAGTATACCGATAATGCATAATAGCTTGGGGTGACTCGGTGAGTTGAAGACGAAGTCTTGTGCGAAAATGCGACCCCTAAATCTATTATGTAGGTAAAGGTATCGAAGGAAATGCAAAATATTCTGAGGCCGAAAAGTGAAAAGATGTAAATATTTTTGATTAGGCACGGTAAGAGGATTTTTGCATTTATCCTTCAAAAGAGGGGGGAATCGAAAATTCAAATGTGATGATGACGGTTACTCAAGAAGCGGTCGGAGCCAAGACAACACGAACAAAAGGAAAAATCTTCCATATGAAAGCGAGGATCAAAGGCACAATAAATAATCAGAACTAGTTGTATAGGTAAGTACATATATGCAAAGAAAAAGAAAATTGCTTGCATTTCGTACAGATTTTACAGTGAAAAAAGGATATGAGACGAAATATTTCACTTCCGTTGACAGTTGCCCTGTGAGATTTTCCTTTGAAATTCACGCCTAGTTAGTCCTTTCCAGTTGGTTGCGCAAAATAGTACGCGCAGTGAAAATTCAATCACTAAAATCAGGATATATTCAATTTTGAATTTTTTCTACCATAGTCGTTACATGATTTGAATATCCTGGCAGATGTTGTTTCGCGGAAAGCACACCCAGATTACCCGTCAAGGAGAGCTAGCTGCAGAATAAAAAATACGTGATCATGACGAGACCGTCAAGCGTATCTTAGTAAGTAAATAAAAATCGAAAAGCCATGAAATTTAGTACCTCACCTGTTCCTGCCAGTGCAAGTTTTCCAAGGGTTGAGGGAAACCCTTTGCGGTGAAAGGAAATCACAATCATGACGCGGCAATTACGGTATGCACAACTTCTTGTGGTTTTCCATGATTGTCACAACATGAAGTGATCACAGCACGTAATAGTGTACAAAAGGTACCCTTTTTGCATTGTGCGAGGGTGACTTATGGTCGATGACATTTTCATCCCCCATCGGTTGTGCATGGGAATTTGATTGTCATTTCTATCAAGTCTGGTATTGAGTTTGACCAGCGACGCGCGACTGAATAGTTTCACACAGTCAGTCTCGAACACCCACACGGGCGATTGGGAAGAGGAAATACCGCGTGATGGTTAGGGGTTGTTTTGATTGTGGGTTAGTTAATGGGTGTTGTGAAAGTGTCTTTGGAAATTCATGTTCGGGTACACTTAAGATAATAATTGCTCTTAGTTGATTTGAAATGATTTCCGGATTGGACAATAGGGAACTATGTATGCAGTTGCAGGAGAAGCCGGACATGCCAATAATTATTTTCTTCTTTCCGTCATGAAAAGGCATACACAAGGACATTGTGTTTGGTATTTGTGGAAATTGAGAACGACTTCTACTTATGGTCACTTTAGGTCGTGAGAAAAGTATTTTTGTTTGTTGCAAGGGACGAAACATGACAATTTTAAGATCTACAAAATAATAGACCTCGAATTACTATATACATATGCTGTAATCACAATGCGCGAAAGATCATTGGGTGGAATTCAGTGCATCTAGGTTTTGTACAAACGTTTAGAATTCAAAATGTGTGTCTATTATATTTATTGACTGTGGAACTGTATGTTCTTCCTCTTCTTAACGGGCGCTACAGTTCGTCGTGAACTTGGGCCTCAACCAACATGCCCCTCCAACTAGCACGATCTTTTGCTAGCCTTTTCCATTGCCGCACACCCAGTTGGCTGTGGTCCCTTTCCACCTGTGTGCGCCTTCTTAAGTGCGGCCGTCCTCTGCTTCTTCGTCCCTCGGTGTTCGATTCAAGGACTCTTCGGGCTGGAGCTGTGGTGTCCATTCGCTCTACATGACCCAGCCATCTTAGGCGTTGAATATGTAGACGCCTGCCTAGACTCATGTCGCTGTACAGCCCGTAAAGTTCGTGGTTAAATCTTTTCCTCCATTCCCCGTCTGCGCTTATAGGCTCGAAAATCACGCGCAAAATCTTTCTCTCGAACCGACCAAGGTCCTTCTCATTCGCTTTTGATAGTGTCCATGCTTCTGCACCATACAACAGGACCGGGATGATAAGGGCCTTATATAGAGTCAACTTTGTCGTTCGGGAGAGGGCTTTGTTACTCAATTATCTCCTGAGCCCAAAGAAACAGCGATTGGCAAGAGTGATTCTGCGTGTGAATTCGGAACTGATGCCGTTGTTCCAGGTCACTGCAGAGCCAAGGTAGACGAAGTCCTTAAATACCTCGTATTTATATATCTGCCAATACAAATGTTCTGGCCAAGACGTCGGTGGCGAGCGTCCGTTTTTGATGACAGCATATATTTAGTTTTGCCCTCGTTTACCGCCAGACCAATTTATGCCGCCTCCATCTCAATACTCGCAAACGGCTCATTGACATCTCGCTGTGATCTACCCATTATGTCAATATCGTCGGCGTATGCATGGAGTTGCGAGGATTTAAAATAGATTGTGCCTCTTGTATTGGCCAGTGAGTTTTGCATAATCTTTTCCAATATGATGTTGAAGAAATCACACGATAGCGCATCGCCCTGCCTAAATCCTTTTTTGACATCAAAACTATCGGTAAGGTGTTCACCGATTCGGATGGAGCAGCGAGCATTCTCCAAAGTCATCCTGCATAGTCTGATGAGTTTAGCAGGTATGTCAAAGGTAGACATAGCGTTGTATAGCTCGTCTCTAACTACGCTGTCGTATGCGGCTTTAAAGTCGTCAAATAGGTGGTGAGTGTCGACTTGAAATTCATTGGTTTTTTCCAAGATCTGCCGTAGTGTGAAGATTTGGTCGATGGTGGATTTCCCTGGCCTGAATCCACACTGATAAGGATCTATCAGCTTATTTACAAAAGGCTTCAGGCGTTCACACAAAACGGCAGAGAATATTTTGTAGGCGATGTTATTCGGCGACTTATTCCTCTGTAGTTGGCGCAATTAGAGGGGTCTCCTTTCTTGTGGATCGGGCATACGTTGCTGAGACCCCATTCCTCGGGCATGCATTCCTCTGACCATATCTTACAGATGAGCTGGTGCATGCTCCTACCAGGTCATCCCCAGCTGCCTTGAAGAGCTCAGCAGACAGTCCGTCTGCGCCAGCAGTTTTATTCGAGTTTAGTTTCGATATGGCAATCTTAACTTCGTCGAGGTCAGGGGGACGGAATTCTCTGCGGTCTTCGTCGATTAGAAATGGATCATTCTCCCTGACAGCGGTATATTGACTAACATCGCCGTTACACAGTCTGCAGAAGTGGTTTCTCCATATTCTCAGCATCGACTGCGTATCTACTACTAGGTGTCCGTTTTCATCCCTGCCGGCTTCCATTCTGGCTTTATAACCCTGGCATGTTCGCTTTATTTGTTGATAAAACTTTCGGAAGTCAAACCTGCAGTAACACCTCTCCAAATCCTCAATCGCGCGCTTCTCGTGCTCTTTCTTCTGAGAAGCTTATGCTCCTCCCTTCTTTTTGACTCGTAGAGCTCACGACCTGCTCTTGTGCTTTTATGCAGCGAGACTTTATATGCATTGGCTACTACAAGATAGTGGTCCGAGTTGATGTTAGCCCCTCGGAAAGTTCAGACATCAAGAATAGTGGAGGAGTGTCTGACGTCGATCGCGATGTGATCAATCTGGTTGGTAGTCGATTGATCAAAAGACCGCCAGGTGCTTTTGTGTATATCGAGGTGCGGGAAGCGCGTACTGGCTAGAAGGAGATTTCGCCCCATAGCAGGATCAATCAGCCTGTGTCCGTTATCGGATGTGGTAGGCTAGGTTTGCCGATGACTTAAAGATGCTTTCCTTACCCAGCTTAGCATTGAAGTCTCCTAGTACAATTTTGATGTCATAGCTGGGACATTGGGCACACGTTCGTAGAACTCTTCGTTGGCGGAGTCATCCTTGTCTTCCGTGGGGGCGTGGACGCAGATCAGGCTGATGTTAAAAAAATGTTGCCTTGATACGGATTGTTATGAGGCGTTCGCTTACATGCCGAAAGCTTAGGACTTTTTGCCTTAGTCCATCTCGAACAACAAATCCGCATCCGAACAATCGTTGTCCTCTCTCCCTATAGCAGTCGCCGTAGTAAATATCACAGTTTTCATCCGCTTTATACCCGGTCCATTCCATCGGATTTCCTGGATGGCGATTATGTCGGCTTTGTAGCGGTCTAGGGCGTCCGCGAGTTATTCGGTGGCACGTGGCCTGTTTAGGGACCTAACATTCTACGTACAGAGCCGAAGATCATTGTTCTTTTTTCGTTTTTTACAAGGGTCCTCAACATTAATCCCGTCCGTTATATCCGAAGCTTATGGTTATTTCGACCAATGTTACTGCTGTTCGCGGAGTACGCTGGATACGAAACGGGATGCTGAGGAAAAAAATTGCAACATTTATTACATCGGTCACTGCCATTGCACATATTGGGGTGCGGCTAAGGCGATTACATTCGGCCTTAAAGCTTATAAGTAGCTGTGATCCGCATCAAAGAAAGATTTTAGAACATCAGCCTCATATGTGCACACGCTTCTACGAAGGGGCTGATGACTCCATAAAAGAGGACTTCTATGAACTCTTGGACAAGGAGTACGAAGCTTGTCTAGAGTATGACGTTAAAACCGTACTCTGGGACTTCAATGCCAAAATCTTTAAGGAGAACCCCTTTTGGTGGGGTGATCGAAAAGCACAGTCTCCACGATACGATAACAGATAACGGCTTCCGACTCATGGACTGTGCAGCAGTTCGTAATGCGGTGATAAGTAGTACAAGATTTCCTCGCAAGCGTATCCACAAAGCATACTGGCGAATTTCGGATGGTCGAATCGCCTACCAAATCGACCATGTGCCCACTAACGCAAGACACTCGTTGAACATCCCGGAAGTACGAACATTCAGGGGGGCAAACGTCGACTCTGACCATTTCCTCGTAGCAGCAAGATTCAGAGCTCGACTGTCCGATGTCACAAAGCTGCACCAACCCACCCTGAGTAGGTTCGACATTGGACGCCCAAGTACGCCGGAGATTACCAGAGTCTACGGGAGCGATAAACTTCCGGTATGCTTACGTCGAGCACAAATGTCAACAGTATGTGGCGGCATTGCCGCTTAGCCAATGAGGAAGTAGCCGAGACTAACTTAGGCTACCTGCCGTATGATGGCGAGTGTGAGCAGAAAAATGCAGCAACCGACGAGGCGTACCAAAAAAACGCTGCAGCGAAAAGCCAGGGCACCGCGAGAGGAGCACCGAGCCAGAAAGACGGGAGATATCGAGCAGTCTAGGGACCAACATAAAATACGGGCCCTTTATAAAAAAGCTAAAAACCTCTTAGGAGGCTACAAGACAGGCACCCAGGCTTTCAAAATGTTGAAGGTAATCTTGTCACCGACCCGCAGGGAATAGTGGATGTGGACGAATATGATCGAGAGAGAAAGATAGAGACAGAGGAAATCCCATCTCCAGCCGATGAAGTAGTCCCCCACCTAGTATCGATGAAATCGCTACTACACGCTTTTCAAAAGTTGAAAAACAACAAGGCAACAGGCTCAGCTGGCTGGCCATCGGAGCTCTTTAAGGCTGATGGCGATATTCTGGTAGGGAGTATGCAGCAGATCATCTGTTGAATTTGGAAAGATGAAAAAATGCTCGACGACTGGAATATCAGCTCTGTTTCCCCCATCCACAAAAACGGCGACCCCACCTCTTGCAAGAACTATAGATATATATTGCGTGATCTCAGCGTGACGTTGTAGAAGATTGAAGAACAGCCGAATCGAGTTGGTCTTAAAGCTAATTAGGATAAGACAAACCAAATTAATGCTGTCAAATAAAAACCGGTTACCACATGGGACCAAACATAACGATTGACGGTTATAATTTCGAGGTAGTTAAGGAGTTTATATACCTGGGGGAAAATGCAAACTCCACAAACGACGGAAGAATGACGGAACCGATGCTTGGTTCTTTCAAAAGAAAAATTCTGCGCCGGATATTTGGTCCTGTTTGTGAGGAGAAGTAGATATAACTGCGAACTCTACGAGCTGTACAAAGATGTGGATTTTGTCCATAAGACAAAAATCCGTTGACTAGATTGGCTCGGCCATATCGACCGCATCTACACCATTGCTCCAGCTAAGAGGGTTTTTGAATCCGAGTCTCCTTGGTTGAGAAGATGAGGAAAGCCAAACCTCCGGTATAAAAACCAAGTAACCGCGGTTGTAAGACAACTTGGTCTCGATAACAGGAAGAAGCGTGCCCGAAACCGTCAAGGATGGTCTGAAAAAAAAAAGTATATACAAGCGTCTTCCGACGATGAGTTATACTAGGTGGAAATAAATTCCCCAAAACAAAGCGAACCTCTAACTTCACGAACTAAAATGGTGTGGCAACTTTTGGCGCTAAAGTATGAAAACTCTGCAATTGTTTTTTCATAGATTATTGCTGCGATTTTGATGAAATAAAATATTTGTAGAAAACCGTTTTATTTGAATTGTTATTTTTCACACACACACAACTCTATGTATGTATGTTGGCGTTACAGTCCATGAAGGACCAAAGTCGAGCTTCTCTCAATCACCCATGTTGTGTGTGATTTTATTTTCCCATAGGTGAAAGGGACCTATAGTTTATTGCCGGTTCCGAACGGCGAAATTCGAGAAGCTTTTCTTGACAATTATACTACAAGGGGTTTTGTCAGTACCCCGCTGAGGAGAGCACCGTGAAAAACACGTTCGATGACATGGCTGTTGTCGGGGTTCGATCCCGTGTCATCGGCGTCAGAGGCCAACACACCACCCACTGTGCCACGGCGCTCTCGCACACATCTATTGCATTCTATTCAGTCTTTCGAGTTCAGCCCGCTTTAGTAAGAACGCTAGTTTGGAGTTGATTCCCAACAACCCTTCGGATGGGAAACTTGACCAATCAATTTTCTTGACCCTCGAACACGCAACGTAGGCCAACCCGGCACTAAATTCACTTATCCCTAAGTCCACAACTGCTTTGTCCAATGTAATTCCTTGCGACCTGTGAATACTAATGCCGTAAGACAGCGATAACGGAAATAGCTTCCTCGTGCCATTGACTGCTCCTTTTTGAATGACTTTACGACCTAAGTTATAGGAATAGCGCCTGAAGCGAAAGTCGGTGATGCAGATAGGAGCTTCGTTTGGCATGGAGTTCTCGACTCTGTTTTCGGTCGGACCGTAAATAATGTCAATGACTGAGCCATTGCACAGTCCGCAAGAGGTCTACAGGTTCTGGCGTAACATCACCTACGCCATCTGACGCTTGAGCCGCTGTTGCATAAGCTTTGATGTTTTTGTTGGTCGCCATCAATCGTGTCGCGTGCTTGAAATCTCGAGTCGAACCTGGATTATTGTCGAAAAAGCGTTGTGACCAGAATTCATAGTGCGAGAGGCTGTTCTCCCCTAGGGCTAGAGAATGAATTGCTTCTCGAAATTGTTTCTGTTCATCGCCAGTCTGTCGCATGATCTGCTTGAGAATAAACTTCTTCCGTATCTGCAAATAAGCTGCCTTGCCTGGCAGGGAAAACTCATCCGACTCTTTAGGTACGCCATACAGAGGCTTGTCTAAAACTGGGTGTAGCTGATTGAAGTCGCCAAAGAATACGACAACAAATCCTCCACAACATTCGTGCTGATTCTCAGGGTTAGCTTCTCTAAACCGGGCATCTATCTTGCCCAGCAAACGCAACCCAATCACGCTGAATTCGTCTATCAGTATCACCTTGGTATTGCCGTATTGGATCTTTCCAGTTAGAGCCGTAACTCTGGCTGATGTGGTAATGTGCAGTCCGGAATGCAGAGTTTGGCCACCGATATTGTTTGCAGCCACGCCGGTTGGAGCCATTAGCTGGACGTGCTCCAAGCCGAAATGTTTAACAACTTCGTTGATGACTAACGACTTGCCGGTTCCAGCAGCTCCCATGAATATTGCCATTTTGTCCGTCGTTTCTCCGTTTGTCGCTCTTGTGATGAAGTCTATCCCGGCTTGTTGCTCAATGCAGCAATGCAATGCAGCAGCTTGCTGAAAGACAAATACCAGTCATGCTGCCGATCGACATCTCGAAATCCAAATTCGACGCCTGCAGCTGTTTGATTCGGAAGCGCTGCGGCAGCAGCCATCTAATCGTGTGGCTCATATATGGGAGTTTCTGGCTCGTCATTCTCTTCGACAACGTCCGCCATATTTTGTTGTGTGCATCAGCAAAGTTGTCATATCGACTCTCCATGGAGTGTGGAGTACCAGTTGTTGTTTGTAGTGGATTTCGTCGGTTTCAGGGATTTACTTTTCACGACTTTAGGAATGACTTGAACAACTCTTTCTTTTCTAGCAAGATGCGTCTTGTTAACGGGAACTGTCATTACTGGGCGTGCAGCGGTCCTCGACGTAGAAGGAAGGTTCACCGACTGAAAACTTGGTTTTCCAGCAGCAACCGTGTATTTTCGGGCAAAGTCCATGAATGTCAAGTCGTTCAAATTTGCTGCTCTGTACGCATATGCTTGAATTATTCGCCGCGCATCAGAACTGCCGTTCTCATCATCTTTCATGCCTCGTCTCTTTATCAAAACACTTTCCTGCGTGGAGATGTACAGCTTCACAAACTGACGAATGGCTTTCATCAAAGGTTCTGCAAGTAGAAGCCTGGACACTTCACACCCAGTTATATCTCTACTGCCAATAACCTTCATGAGGAACTTCGTCACAGTTGTCACAGTTCTTTGTCTTGATTCCGTACCGATACTACTCTTTAGAAGGGCCCTCAGCGTCGGCTCGAAATGTTCAGACTTTGGTTCACCTTTTAAGGCGTTCTTAGTGATGTAAGATGTGACTGCATATTCAGAAGCGATAATGGAGATGTCTGTGTTTGCCCGCCACGCGAATGAAACAAACTTGTTGAATGGGTTGAGTAGTCCATCGTTTCGAGCAGGTGTATAACAGAAAACTCCTCGTTCGTCTTTCGCAAGCTTCGATTCAATGAGTAGTGGTTTTGGAAAACCAAACCGGCATTGCTCATGTCCATTGATTGTTGGCAGATAGTACGACTTCGAGCAAACCGTGTGTCTTTGAAATCTGTTCACACCTTTGGCTAGTTTTCGTCAGTGAGTTCGAGGTCTGTTGCTCTCATTCTACTGGGGTGCAGGTCTGATTTTGCCGATTGATTGGGGTTGATCACTGACACCAGGTTGTCGTAATAATGTTTCGCATTTGTCAACATATTCATTGACTCAAAGTTTCTAAAGTCAGGAGCTCCAGACAGCCAAAATACGGAATGAACATGTGGGCTCCCTCTATGTTGATACTCGAAACGGAACCAATAGTCTATGATCGGATACATCTTCTCCAATACACCCACAAACAGTTCCACTCTCTTGCCAAAGTAACTGCCTGCAACTGGCGGGTTTTTTGGGAGCAATGATTGCATGTCCCTTGAAATCTGAGCTTCAGACTTCCCAGTTGAATCGTATCCAAAATGTTCCGTTTGGCATGGCCACCAGAGATCTGCCGCGCTTAACGTCAAGAAAAATGTTGGAACACCAAGTTGGCTGACCATACTTTCAAGTTCTAAACGCTTCTGATACCAGTAAGACATTGTGCCTCTGATATTTGAAGCAAAGTAGAGAAAATGGTTCATCAGCGCCGGATTCTCTCTGGCTTGTTGTTGTAGATACTCCGGGGATCCATTGGAAATGGTCATGTTGGCGTCGATTAAGCATTTGCTAATTGCGTCGTTGAGTTGTATCGTGTTGAGGCAGAAGAAGGGAAACCTCGGGTCTTGCGCAAATCTCTTGTCATGGTAACTCATCAAATACCGTGCCCATTCCTGAAATGTGGGTTGATTTTCTCTAGAACGTGTATTATCATTGAAGTCAGCAGCACCAGAAGGGAACAGATGAGGAAAAGCTTGGACGATGTATCCAACAGTCGTGAATTCGTTCACCGGATTTGCTGAAGCTGCGGGCCAATCGATTACATCACGAACAACCTCGGTTTGTCTCATACCACTTGACACGGGAAGCGCATTAATAACCACATCGTCACTGTCTTCAGCAACATCGGGCATAGAGTCGTTGGCAACACTTCCGTCGACATGTCTTAGTTGATCTTGAACGCCTCCGTCTTCTGGTAGTGCCACCAAGGTGGACATATTGATTTGCAAGTCAGCATAGAAGCGATTTTGTTGCTTTAGAAACACCAGAACATCGTGTACCACCTGTCGTCTGACCCTGAAATCTTTGTAACCTTGGGCTCCCTACTTCCTAACCAGCAAGATGTTGACTGTATTAGGAACTCTAGGCAACTCGTTTGCAATCGGTTGGAGATTTTGCTCGACGTTCAGCACGTTTTCTTTGTAACGGAATCGACCATTGCCACATTGAATGCGGAGCTATTAACACTAATTGTAAACCAAAAATTATTAAATTTAGTATAAACATATTATACTTATATATCTGCAATCTGTTAGAGTCGAACTCGGTAGATGTAAATAAATAAACTAAACTAAACTAAACTAAACTGATAGAAGCTGAGAACGGGTTGAATTCGTGCTACCAACATCTGCTCGACGACTGAAAATGTCTTCATAACCTCTGGAACATCTCCTGGATCCATATTGTTTTGAGCAGTGTACTTGACATGGTTTTAGTGCAGTAATGGCAGATGACTTCATGGTGGCTGAGTTGTAGCCGTGAGCAGTCGTCGCAGAGTGTGAACACGTGCTTGTCGAGATTCTGGGTGAATGTTCTGATAAATTCAGTATTTCCAAAATGTGTTGTTTCTATGTTTGAGTTTCGAAGAGGGTCGTCGATAATGTTTCGGCGAACGTTGCTCATTCTGGGTGCGTCTCTGGTCGATCGTGTACTAAGTTTCGGGATCGTTTAGGAGGAAGTGGCATATTGTCTCAAACTATTTTTTTTGTAGACTTCAGTTGATATATGAGATTTATTGTTGTTTTTTTGTTATTTTCTGTTTTTATCAGTAGTTTTGCTTCACGTATATTCAGTTTTGATGATGAATATTGCCGTATTCAGCCATGCAAAATTCTTTAAGAAAAATTACGTGACTTGGGGCGAAAAGCACCAAAAATGGAATTTTTGTTCAAATTTAAATAATTGCGCGCGAAAAATTTTTTTCGAATATTTAATTTTTTCCTAGATTCAATTTGGTTTTTAATTTATTACAATTAAACTAAATCGAAATTCAAAATTCCCGCTTCTTCATGACCCGATTTATATGGTCAACTAGCAGTGTCAAAATTTTCATCTCTCTAAAATGTCAGGAAGTGGTCCAAAAACGCGAACAACATTTTGAGTCCGAGTCAGCACAAAGAAAGCTCACCTTCACCATGAAGCATTAAACTGCAAGTCCCTTTCACACAGAGCATGGGTGATTGAGACAAGCTCGGCTCTAGCCATTCACGGGCTGTAATGTTACCAAAGCAAGCTTTAAGTCCTTGTTTTTAGATAGTTTGCCATTCCATAACCTTAACCTAATTGCACGCTTTAGGTCGTTCTCTTGTTGCGGGACTCGGGTAAGATGTATGTACATTGATACATACGTATGTATATCCAAATCTGACTATGTCCACAGTCATCCTCGGTCGAACGCAAAATTTGAGACCAGCACCTACAGTATCGGACAAAACATTTGCAACTCGAACAGAAACAGGGAAATTTCATAAAATTCACTAAATTCTTATACGAAAACATACAATGTCTTCACGTATTTTTAAAGCTCAATATTTTAGGAAAATAAAAACATAATTCACAATTAACAAAAATCCAATATATATTTCTTAAGTTACGATAAATTATGATAAGGAACTTAAAATCTTCTCGCGACAAAACAATTGCAACGATGAACAGTATATTTACCGTTAATCGCAGTCGTTTTCCATTATTTCTGAGTTGCGTCATATGGAGCACATGTCAGAGGTTCGTTGACTGAAGGCTCACTTACGTGAATATTTTTAAACAGAGCAGGCTTCGAGTGATCTTTAAAAAGGGTAATAATGGCATATAATACATTCAGTGATGCATTAAGACAGCGTATTGTGGATGATTTCACATCAGGCATTTTAGAAAAGGAAATATTAATAAAACACAATATAAATAAATCGTCGGTTTCCCAAATTATAGGTCGATATAAGAAACCAAAGAAGTAGCTGTAGAAATTGGTTCAAGATTTCCAGCAAACAGTAAGTGCTAGAACAGTATCTCGTCGGTTGACCGAAGTTAATGTGGGCCCCTTTCGGCCTGCCAAAAAACCAGTGATTTCGATCCGAAACCAGAAAAAACGAATTCAATTTGCAAACGAACATCTATTGTGGGACATTCAGAAGTGGAGCTCAGTCCTTTTTAGTGATGAGTCAAGATTCAATATCGTGGGTAGCGATGGAATTTCGTATGTTAGGAGACCAAGCGACATCAAACTCGCTATTGCTTAAGAACTTTTAAGCATGGTGGAGGTAATGTGATGGTGTGGGGTTGTTTTTCTACTGCTGGTCTGGGACCATTGTATCGCATAAATGGTATAATGGATCAACACGCATATAAAAACATATTAAACGATGTTGGGCTACTATATGCGGAATGGAAAATGCCGTTGCTTTGGGTCTTCCAGCAGGATAATGACCCGAAACACACATCAAAGCTTGTCAAATCGTGGCTCAGTGATCGAAACATCACTGTTATGGACTGGCCTGATTTAAACCCAATTGGGAATCTTTGGAAAATTTCGAAATAAAGAATAGATCGGATTGATGTTCGAAATGCAGACGATTTTTTCTCAAAAATAGAGAAAGCCTGGAATAAAATTACCTTGAATATTTTAAAGAATTTAATTGAATCCATGCCATGACGATGCAAGGCAGTGACTGAAAATAGAGGTTTTGCCATGAAATACTGAATATTTTATAATTTTTCTGACTTGGATTAGAAGTTGCAATTGTTTTGTCGCGAGAAAAATTTAAGTTCCTTACCATAATTTATCATAACTTAAGAACTTATTGGACTTTTGTGAATTACATGTTTTTGTTTTCCTTAAATATAGAGCTTTAAGAATGTGAAGAGATTGTTATGTTTTCGAATAAAAATTTAATGAATTTTATGAAATTTCCCAGTTTCTGTTCGAGTTGCAAATGTTTTGTCCGATACTGTATATAGGAAAAGCATCTCCATTAGTTTGTCTTTGCCCCGCCCTTGTCACTAATCTTTGCAAATATTCTAATTTCAAATTGTGTTTTTCTGGCTTGCTAACAAATATCCTACTCCCGTGAGCCCTAAATAAAACAATTCGAGGAAACTTCAAATAAATATAGATGCCGAATGGTGTGGAGCTATTTTTTCCACACTTCAAATTTAATTTTATGCAGACAGTGGTAATTCTGCTAAAAATCAGTATCCCTTCATTACGCCGCGTTCTCCAGTTTACGCCAAAATGAAAAGTTGAAAATTCAACATTTAACATTTTTCTGCACAAAGCTGTAGAAGACGGTGACATGTATTGTAAATATGTTTTTTTTTTTTTTAGTTTTGGATGTGCAATCTTCAAAAGATACTCGTAACCCGTGTTGCACGATTCGCGGGATATTATTCTCCTTTTTCCATGCACCTACGTACTAAACCACACCTCTGCACACTTCAACCACTCTCCCCGCGGGACTGCCGTTAGGTGGTATTACTTCGCGGGGCTGGTTAGCGATTTACGCTGTATCTCGAGTAGAAGCCTCTTGGGTTCTTCTTTCTGCTTCGGCTTGCCGCAGCTTTGTTTGTACTGATGCCAATGTATGAGCATGTTTCATTCCAATTTTCCACCGAGTTCATCATATAGGGGACCAGGTTTTCAGGACTTGTTACATTTAGCCCTTGCCTGTCCTGCATAAAACGAGTGCAGTAGAAAACTGTGTGTTCTGCGTCCTCCTCGGAGTTTGGGCATTGTGAACAAAAAGGCGAAGTATCATATCCAAATACATGCAGATACTTTCGATAGTCACCATGTCCAGACAGAAACTGCAAAGATGATAATTGCAATTTCTTACCCGCAGATTACTCTTATTGCGCACAGTCGATAGACTGAATCCATTTTCCGCTTTAGTCCTTTTGCTGCAAGGGCTTCCGCCCAAATTGCAGCAGCATAGAGTAGGACTGAGCTGACCACCCGTGAGAGTAGGACTCTGCGTGCATATCCGGGACCGCCTATATTCGGAAGCATTCGCGAAAGAGTTCGTTGTGCGTGTGATGCCTTCTCGCTGGCATACAGTATGTATTCCCTGAAAGCAAGCCTGTTGTCTAGGATGACCCCTAGATACTTGACTGCTTTCTTGGACCTTATCGCCCGATCTCCGACTAAGAAGCTCGCATATTCCACCTTTTTTACGGCTGGTTATGAGCACAGCCTTTTTTGGGCTGCCAGACCGGCAATTGAAGGCCAATCTTTCACTTTACCGATAGCTGCGTTCGCAGTAGCCTCTACTTTCTCTATATGCTTAGTCACTGTGACGATGGCAATATTGTCGGGAAGCGCTAGTCGTAGAACGCCATCGTACATGATGTTCCACAGGAGAGGTCCAAGGACTGATCCTTGAGGAACACCCGCCGTTACTTGGTAGCATTTTACGCCTTCATCGGTATTGTACCTTAGCCTCCTGTTGTTTAAGTATTCGATGACAGTCCTTAATAAATAGGAGTGGGGACCTTTCTTTTGTATGTGCGTCCAGTTAACCGAGTTCAAAGCGTTTTTTATGTCAAGCGTAGTTACTGCACAATACTTCTTCTCCCCCCATTTCCATATTTTTCCTTTGATGGCGTCCGCAGCCAGGTTTACTACTGTTTCTATGGCGTCGACCGTGGATCGTCCTTTTCTGAAGCCGTATTGGTTGGCTGACAATGCGGTAACCTATCGTAGATCACTCGTTCTAGTATCTTGCCTAATGTGTCCAACAGACAAATTGGCCGATACGAGGACGGTTCTCAAGGCGGTTTCTTTTCTTTTGGCAGTAATACCAAGTGCTGCAGGTTCCACTGTGTAGGAAGATCCCCTCCTGCAAGCATTTCCCCAAGGTGTGTTGGAAAGCGTCTGGTCTAGCCGTAATGTCCGCTTTGACTGCCTTATTTGGGATTTGTTGTTTTTGACCTTCGAGACTGCGTTATGTAGCTCCTCTGGAGTAATAACAGGAATTTCTTCTATGTTAATCCCCGCCATGCTGGTCCTATTAAGCGGCTGTCCCTGTGGGAAAGATGTTCCACAATACGGGTGAGCATTTCGGGATTTGATATTGTCGGACTTCTATTGTTTTTTATCTTTTTTGTGACCACTCTGTATGCTTTACCCCAGGAGTCTCTGTCGCTCGATTTACTTTCCTTGATTGCTTTTTCTAGCTGACATCTTGCGAGCTTGAATTGAAGAAGCCGCTCTTGGTAGTCTAGCCTATTTCTGGACCGTTGGGATATTCTCCGCTCACTGAGACATATCGCCCTTAGCCTCTGGATATTCTCGTTCCACCACTAACACGGGGACCCCCTTCTGCTGGGTTTCCTCCTAGGCATCGCTGCGTCACATGCTGCAGTTAGCGCCTGTTTCAGTTGCTTGGAGGTTCCTCAGCAGATGCGGCGATATCCACAGTCACCTCTTTCAGGACTTCTTCAAAGGCATCGGTGTCAAAGGAGGTTTCCTTCCACTTTGGTCCAGTTTGAATTGGACGCTGCCTGCGTTTTCTTTCTCGCCGATCTCCATTATTATAGCTTGATGGTCACTATGCGTGGTAGTCCTCGCTCACTCTCCATGTTGTTTTACTAACAAGGGAACTGCACACAAAGGTGATGTCAACTATTGCCGATCTACCGATGTTGCGGAATGTACTTGTAGTACCTGTATTCACCATGTTCACACCTAGAACCGCAAGCGTTTCCAAAAGGACCCTTCCCCGTGCATCCGTGTGTCTGCTGCCCCATAGTATTGTAAACATGTGTACATACATATATGTATGTACATGTCTAATAAATAAAACACATATTTTGAGTAATAAATTAAAATTAGTTTTTTGACACTATTTATACCAAAGGGGAACTTTTGGTGCTCTTCCTTTTTGTTCCATGATAGGTTAGGTTAGGTTAATTTTTTTTGTTTTTTTTTTAATTTTATTATTTCATTATTCTCTTATAAGTCACAAAATTCCTTAGCTACAGAATTACAACAAAATGTATTAATTAAGGCAATAGAGAATAGTTAATGACATTTTTTATTCTGCTACTAGTAGCTATAAATAGTGTTAAATGCCATTTTAAACAAGGATACAATATACGTACATATGTACATATGTATATATTTATAATTATTTATAATTATTGTGGGGTGACAATATTTAATATGTCATAATTAATTACATGAATGCATAGTACATACAAAAAAGTAACAGAATTCAGATTCCTATGCGATTCCATAATATGCGTTGTTATAAAATATAAGTAAGCAAAACTTCAATCTCATTATGGTCAAAATCTAGAAGCCACGATTTAACTTTCCTTATAAAATTATGTTGATTTTCTATAAGTCTTATATTAAACGGAAGACGATTAAACAATTTACAAGATACAACTGGGTAGGAGTTTCTGTAGTGGGTCGTACGGAAGGCTGGAGTTTCAGCAGCATGGCGTGCAGTACTGCGCAAATTACGACAATCAGATATTGGGCTCTGCAAGTAACCACCTCTCATAAAAAAAATATCTTACAGACTCTGAAATAGAATAAATGTCTTACTGGCAGTATTTTCAAAGACCTGAAGAGAACCATGGAATGGGCTATCCGGCGAACCACGACAAGTGGTTTTAGATTGGTGATGTAAGCACTCCCCAGCACCCCCCAGCATTGCAGTATTGAATGAAAAATTCCATGATAGACAGTCTTAAGAGTTCGTTTAGAGCAACAATTCCTGAGGCGATAAATGCGTCGTAGGGAGTAGCGTAAGTACTGCTTTAATATTGAAATGTATTCTGTCCAACTCATGTTGTGGTCGATGATAGTACCGAGGTACTAAAAATTCGTAACTGCTTCAATTTGAAAGCAGTTTGAGTTGCAGGTAGCATTTTCTTTAAAACATTCTTATTCGGTGCAAGCACAGTTAATTAAGTTGAAGCGCGGGCAATCAGAGGAATGAAAATTGATATTAACATCTGGAGGCACGAACGAATTCAATTTGAAAAACATTAACTTGGTCTTCTTACTCACAACCAACCTATGTGCAGCAAACCATATTCTCATTATATGAATATCATGATTGAGTTCAGCTATCAAATTCAGAGCGCTCGTTGAGCCATTCGCGATGCCAAGGTCATCCGCAAAAGCCGTGACTCTGCCTATAAAAGGCGAGGAAAACAAGGAGTTGATAAAGATTGAAACAAGATGGGACCCACCACAGAGCCTTGCGGAACACCTAAGCTAAGCTCACGAGGATGGCTGAAAACATCTTTTATTTTTACTCTTTGCTTGCGATCTTTTAGATATGATGCAAACCAATCAAAGATAAAACCGCGAAATCCTGCACCAAACAATTTGTCTAAGAGAATGTTATGATCAACCATGTCAAACGCTTTCGTAATATCAACAAAGAGGCCAGCACAATGTTTATTTTCATCAAGTGCTTTGTTGTTGAACGAGCAAAAATACAAAAGCGCATCTTCAGTAGAACATCCCTCTCTAAACCCAAACTGTACCGGGCTAAAAAATTGTATTTTGTGTAGATGTGGACACATACGTCTTTTTACAGCTTTTTCAAAAACTTTCGAGATTGAGGAAAGTGGTAGCACATTAGCACATTTCAGACGATCAGGGAAAACTCCACTCAAAATACTTAAATTAAATAGATGTGCTAGTATGTCAACTAAAAAGGGCGCAATTTTCTTAAGGGTTCCATTGCAAAAGTGGTTGTTTCCACAAGATCTCGAGTTGTTAAGGGGTAGATGATCTTTAGAACCTCTAAACCATTGATTTCCTCAAAAGAGAAACTGTTCATACTCGTTGTTGGTTCTAATATCTCATCCCTTACACAGCGGCTGCAAAGCGACACATGATTTGGTTGGATTGCCTGACCTACTGAGGCAGAGAATTCATTGAATTCGTTAGCTATTGCTAGATGCTCCACAATGTCCGTACCTTCGCCACTCAATACGATGGGGTTGGAATGATAGGAGGGGCTGTTATTAATTATACCGTTAATAACTCTCCATTTCTTTTTTGGGTTTCCTTGCGCATCGCGGAGTTTAGAAATGTAGTAGCTGTCGCGGCAATTTGTAATTTCCATAATTATTTTCTTACTCATTTTCTTTAAAGGTTTATTTAAGTTTATGTTCAGTGGATGTCTATGGCATAGTTTGCGCGTTTTGTTTTTGACTTTAATTTTGTTCAAGATAGAAGCGTTAACCCAGGGTTTCAGCCTTGTTTGCGATTTCTTAACGTAAACTGTGAAACTGTGAGGTTCTGACATGGCTTTGGAGAATGTTCAAAAATGCGTCATACGCTTTAGAAGCATTTCCCTCAGCATAGACTTTGCGCCAATTTTCAGAGAGCAGGCGATTGTTAAGTATGTCAAACCTTATTTTTAAAATAGTCTTTGAAGAAGAGTTATAGGTACGCTTCAGACCGGTAAAATCTTTAAAGAGGATACCAGTCATACAGTGGTCGGTTATATGCAAATCAAAGTTGATACCAAAACAATCACTTACTAGAATTTTCACAAAACGACCGAAAACTTGATCCATACATTTATTTGAGATTGGTCTTGTGCCTTCATCAATGAAGGACATTGCTCAGCTATAAGAGCCAGATAGCTATCAGATACGGTACTCGAAGCTAAAATGTCAATGTTGAAGTCACCTAGTATGACAATATTAGACCCTTTCACTGTTCGAAGGAAATCTGAAAAGTCTAATGTGGTTGCCATAAGCCACACGTAGGCCGAAGTCGGCCCATGGTGATACCACATGGATCCGCTACCAGAGAACCAACCGGTGCTTCTGATGAAGCGATGGAGTTGAGCTATTTTTTGGTCTGCTAGCTCACTTAGATTATCAAAGAAGGGTGCGCCGAGGTAGATCCTCCTGCGATTCGCAAAAAAGGGCATGAGCAGAGGAAGTGATGTATTGATTCCTCTTCCTCCTCGTCCATGCAGCCGCGACGGAAGTCTTTGGAGGGTAGTCCTAGTCTGGCGGCGTGTTTCCCAATGATGCAGTGACCTGTAATGACATTCACCAGAGCCCTTTTGGTTGCCACTAGGTCTCTGGTTCGTTCTAGGTTTAATTTAGGCCAGAGTTGTTTGGTGATAAAGCCGATATTACTTTCATTCCATTGGAGGTTGGTCGCCTCCATGGTTTGGAGTTGTATTGTGTTGTATGCTTTACCGTACTTATTGGTGTTTCTAGGTACCCGAGGGTATGTAGGCTGAGTGTGCTAGACCCTAACTTTGCGAGTTCGTCGGCCGCATAGTTTCCTGGAATACTCCTATGCCCGGGAACCCACAATACTTTAATGTTGAACTGCTCAGCCATCTCATCTAGAGATAGGCGACAGTTAAGAGATATCTTTGATTTGTGGGTTACCGCTGCCAGGGACTTTATCGCAGATTGGCTGTCAGTGCAAATGATAAAATCCTTAGCGTATATTACATTGATCCTGAGCCATGCAAATGCCTCCGTTATCGCTGTTATTTCTGCCTGATACACACTGCAGTAATTTGGGAGTCTAAAGGATAGGCTGAGGTTGAGCTCCTTGGAGAAGACTCCACTGCCTACACCCGACTCCATCTTAGAGCCATCGGTATAGAAGGAGTTCGAGTCCTTTGGTATGACTTTCCCTTCAGCCCATTCCCCCCTGGATGGAAAGACAACTTCGAATTTCCTAGTGAACACGTTCTGCGGGATGATATAGTCACTTTGGGCACTTTGAAGTGTTTTAGAATAGTTGTATGGCCTTTTTGTGATGTGGGCCATTTTATTATGCTCCTCATCCTCAGGGCCGCGCAGGTAGCAATTTGTTTGCTGAAAAGGTTCAATGGTGGAAGGCGTAACAGAATGTTCAGGGTCTCAGTGGGGGTTGATCTGATCGCTCCCCTTATGTATAAGCTGGCCGATCTTTGTACTTTCCCCAGAAGGTTTCGATTGACTGCCTTGTCCAGAGCAGTCCACCAGACTACGACGCCATACAAGAGGATGGGCTTTACGACCGCCGTGTAGGGTCAGTGCATAATGCTTGGTTGGAGACCTCACTTCCTGCCCAACACTTTTTTGCAGCTGTAGAGGGCAACAGTTGCTTTCTTGACGCGGTCAAGAATGTTGGGTTTCCAATTCAGCCTCTTGTCAAGGACTAGGCCTAGATATTTGGCCTGCTCTTTGACTATTATTAGTTGGGTTCCACCCAGCCTCGGTGGGTTGAGGGGCGGAATTTTATATTTGTTAGTAAACAGTACTAGGTCGGTCCTCTTAGGGTTTACCCCAAGTCCACAATACTGCGTCCATGTTTCTACTGTATGTAATGCACACTGTATAAGGTCGCATAGGGTGCTGGAAAATTTTCCTATGGCGACAATCGCAATGTCATTTGCATAGGTGGTCACAGCGAACCCTACCTGTTCAAGCAAAAGCAGTAGCTCGTTGACCACCACGTTCCACAGGAGAGGGGAGAGTACTCCACCCTGGGGTGTACCTCTGCTAACCATTCTAGTTGAGGCGGCACCAGCGAAGTTAGCTTTGACAACTCTTTGTGTTAGCAGTTGTCGTACCAGATCTATCACTGATCCCGTAACACTCAGATCAGTCAGCGCTTTGGTGACGGTCCATGGTTCAACATTGTTAAAGGCACCCTCAATGTCGAGAAATGCGACTAGAGTATATTGCTTACGTTCCAGTGACCTTTCTATTTTGCTGACCAGTGAGTGGACTGCTGTTTCCACCGTTTTGCCTTTGTTGTAGGCATGTTGATTATCCGAAAGCCTTCCTGAGACGTAGCTGTAACGAATGAGTGCGTTTTTAATAGAATAGAAGTAAGACTAATAGGCCTCAAGTCATTTGCATACGTGTGGCAGCTTTTGCCTGCCTTGGGTATTAAGATGACCTTGGTTACCTTCCACTTGCTAGGGATGTATGATAGGGAGAGGCAACTCTTATATGTATATGACCACAAGGCAGGGGAGGATGATATCTGCTACCTGCTGGAGCTCAGCTGGTATGATACCATCCGGTCCTGGGGATTTGTAGGTTTCAAAGCTTTTTATGGCCCATAGGACATTGTTGTTGTTGACCACGTTGGGTGCACGCTCGAAGGAGGATGTCGTCGGCTGGATGACCTGAGGAGGTGTCACAGCCGAGTCACTACTGCCCGGAAAGTGTGCGTTTAGAAGAAGTTCCAGGGCTTCCGTTCTAGAGGTCGTCCAAGTTTCAGGTGGCCTGGGTTGTACGGGACCGAGGCCAGAATCTTCCCTGTTCTTGAGGCTTCGGAGACCACATTCATTTTGTCGCAGTAGCTCCGACAGGATTGTCTTTTTGCCCTTCTGGTCGCTTGTTTCATGATACTTCACCATAAGATTCAATTGACTAATACTCATAATGTGAAATAATTAATAAATAGACAAACAAAGCCCCATCCATTGACTCTTGCTCGAATTTTGATTGACAGTTCTCCTACAAAGCCGATTTAATGAAAAGGAAACTAAGAAAGAATAAGGAACGTGGCCTCGGTATGCCTAACAGAAAAGGCGCCAAACTCGTAATGAAATCTTATTTCTCCTTCCCTTGAGTTTTATGATTGGTTTTTCTTTACATTCCGCAATTTTTTTTTCCTTCGTCTCTCTTCTCATTTCCTTTTGTCACGCAATGTCCTTTAGCGTACTTGTTTGTCATCTTAGAGTCAAGCAAATACGACTGAGTAAAGGTGTCACACGCCAACACCACACCATTGAGTATCCTAGAAACGCAAAAACGCAGGAAGCAAAAGGAAGGGGAGAAAAAAAACACAAACAAGATTCTCAAATCTCAAAAACGGATAATGCGAACGTCAAAATTTTTGACAGCTCAATTTCTCGCAATGGTTGCGATAGATCTGTCACACAGTTCCCTTCCGCTGATGTGATTCAGGCGCAGTTCGACTTTTTTTTTTTTTCTTTCGGACCGACGAAACATCTGGCACGGGAGCACAATCAGTGTGTAATGATAACGCACGTCATGTGTCATCCAACAGCTCTGCCGCCACAAAACCAAGGACCCGAGAAGGAAGTTTTACTTTAAAATCACATAAAAATCTGAAAATCTCATTGAAACTCATACCGAACTCGCACATATATATCAAGTCGTGTGTTAGCGGTGGAATGAGGCTACCGCCCGCACTTTGTCTGCGTTGGATGTGATACCTTCTGGTCCTTGTATGTGCATGTAATCAAATCGCAGTCAAAGTAATGTCAACGAAATGACAAAAAAAAAAAATTGACTCGAAAACATGAAAGCAAGAGCATCCTTCAGCTCTTTTGAGTTCGTGGTTCCGCTTTCGGTGTTGTGCTGCGCAATCAACATATGAATTACTTACTCGTATACGAGAACACCGACATAGACGTATCAAACTGAAAGGCTTTTTATCATTTTCCAAGCATTTTTTATTTTACGTCCCTGTGTTGTTGGATCAAAAAACGAAGGCCGAATGGATGAGGCAATTTATACATTATGAACTGTACCTTTGTTTAAATTCGCATAAAAGCATCCTGACAATTGCATCGGTTTGTACAAGATTTAATTGACACTGTCGTGACAACATACTTTGGTAAACGTTTCGATTACGTCTTTTTCAGATAAAACTAAAACATTGGGTATTAGTGGAAGTCCATTTGATAGATGGGTTCCAGACTTAATGGGCTTACATTTTACTTTATTTCTTCACTTCGTTGTTGACTTTGATGAAAATTAATAATGTTACTACGAAGAATGACATTGAATTTTCAGTGCTACCATGCCGCACCAGTTTAAGACTTTACTCAGAAAAGCTCATTAATAAGTAGACCGCATAGCTAAAGTTTAAACGTTTTATACGTAATTGTATATTGTATATTGCATACAATTATATATTGACGACCCTTGCAAAAAAACGAAGAAAGGACAATGATCTTCGGCTCTGTACGTGGAATGTTAGGTCCTTAAACAGGCCACCGAACAACTCGCGGACGCCCTAGACCGCTATAAAGCGGACATAACCGCCATCCAGGAAATGCGATGGACTGGACCGGGTATAAAATGGATGAAAAACTGCGATATTTACTACGGCTACTGCTATAGGGAGAGAGGACAACGATTGTTCAGATGCGGATTTGTTGTTCGAGGTGGACTAAGGCAAAAAGTCCTGAGCTTTCGGCATGTGAGCGAACGCCTCATAACAATCCGTATCAAGGCTAAATTTTTTAACATCAGCCTGATCTGCCTCCACGCCCCCACGGAAGACAAGGATGACTCCGCCAAAGATGAGTTCTACGATCACCTAGACAGAACGTATGGCCAATGTCCCAGCTATGACATCAAAATTGTAATAGGAGACTTCAATGCTAAGCTGGGTAAGGAAAGCATCTTTGAACAAGTCATCGGCAAACATAGCCTCAACGACACCACATCCGATAAGGGACACAGGCTGATTGATCTTGCTACGGGGCGAAATCTCTTTCTAGCCAGTAGGTGCTTCTCGCACCTCGATATACGCAAAGGCACCTGGCGTTCTTTTGATCAATCGACTACCAACCAGATTGATCACATCACGATCGACGTCAGACACTACTCTACTATTTTTGATGTCCGAACTTTCCGGGGGGCTACTATCGACTTGGACCACTATCTTGTTGTAGCCAAGATGCGCTTACGGATATCACGAACGCAGCGGAGTAGAGTAAGAATACAAAGTTATGACGTCGAAAAGCTACTATAGCCAGAAACCGCTCGTGCTTTCGCCGATCGCGTCTCCCTTAAGCTCTTCAATACACCTCAATCCTCCACGCTATCAATAGAACAGCAGTGGAGCCTTTGCAAACATGCCCTGAAAAGCTCTGCATCCGAAGTTTTGGGTTTCAAGGCTCCACCACGCCTGGTTCGATGACGAGTGCAGTAGGATTTACACAGCGAAGCAGGATGCATATAAGGTCTCGCTGCATAAAAGAACAAAAGCAGCTCGTGAGCTCTACGGGTTAAAAAGAAATTAGGAGCATAAGCTTCTCAGAAGAAAGAAGAAAGAGCACGAGAAGCGCACGATTGAGGATTTGGAGAGGTGTTACTGCAGGCGTGACGTTCGAAAGTTTTATCAACAGATAAAGCGAACATGCCAAGGTTATAAAGCCAGAACGGAAGCCTGCAGGGATGAGAAAGGACACCTAGTAATAGAATCGCAGTCGATGCTGAGAACATGGAAAAACCACTTCTGCAGACAGTATAACGGCGGTGTTAGTCAATATACCGCTGTCAGGCAGAATGATCCATTTCTAATCGACGAAGACCGCAGAGAATCCCACCCCCCTGACCTCGACGGAGCTAAGATTGCCATATCGAAGCTCAAGTCGAATAAAGCTGCTGGCACAGACGGATTGTCTGCTGAGCTCTTCAAGGCAGCTGGGGATGACCTGGTTAGGAGCATGCACCAGCTCATCTGTAAGATATGGTCAGAGGAAAGAATGCCAGAGGAATGGATTCTCAGCATCGTATGTCCGATCCACAAGAAAGGAGACCCCTCCCATTTTCCAAACTACAGAGGAATAAGTCTCCTTAACGCCGCCTACAAAATCTTCTCTGCCGTTTTGTGTGAACGCCTTAAGCCTTTTGTAAATAAGCTGATAGGCCCTTATCAGTGCGGATTCAGGCCAGGGAAATCCACCATCAACCAAATCTTCACACTACGACAGATCCTGGAAAAAATCAATGAATCTCAAGTCGACACATACCATCTATTTGTCGACTTCAAAGCCGCATACGACAGCGTAATTAGAGACGAGCTATACCACGCTACGTCTACCTTTGACGTACCTACTAAACTCGTCAGACTATGCAGGATGACTTTGGAGAATGCTCGCTGCTCCATCCCAATCGGTGAACACCTTACCGATAGTTTTGATGTCAAAAAAGGATTTAGGCAGGGCGATGCGCTGTCGTGTGATTTTTTCAACATCATATTGCAAATGATTGTGCAAAATTCACTGGCCAATACAAGAGGCACAATATATTTTAAATCCTCGCAACTCCTTGCATACGCCGACGATATTGACATAATAGGTAGATCATAGCGAGATGTCAATGAGGCGTTTGCGAGTATTGAGCTGGAGGCGGCAAAAATTGGTCTGGCGGTAAACGAGGGCAAAACTAAATATATGCTGTCATCAAAAACGGACGCTCGCCACCGACGTCTTGGCCAGAACATTTGTATTGGCAGATATAAGTACGAGGTAGTTAAGGACTTCGTCTACCTTGGCTCTGCAGTGACCTGGAACAACGGCATCAGTTCCGAATTCAAACGCAGAATCACTCTTGCCAATCGCTGTTTCTTTGGGCTCAGGAGGTAATTGAGTAACAAAGCCCTCTCCCGAACGACAAAGTTGACTCTATATAAGACCCTTATCATCCCGGTCCTCTTGTATGGCGCAGAAGCATGGACACTATCAAAAGCGAATGAGGAAGTCCTTGGTCGGTTCGAGAGAAAGATTTTGCGCGTGATTTTCAGGCCTATAAACGCAGACGTTGGTTGGAGGAAAAGATTCAACTACGAACCTTACGGGCTGTACAGCGCCTTGAGTCTAGTCAGTTGTCTACGGATTCAACGCCTAAGATAGCTGGGCCATGTAGAGCGAATGGAGACCACAGCTCCAGCCCAGAGATTCTTTGAATCCAGCCCTGAGGGACGAAGAAGCAAAGATAGCGCACAAAGGTGGAAGGGGGCCTCAGCCAACTGGGTGTGCGGCAATGGAAAAGGCTAGCAAAAGATCGAGCTATTTGGAGGCGCATGTTGGCTGAGACCCAGGCTCACCCCGAACTGTAGCCCCCGTTAAGAAGAAGAAGTATATTCAGGAGGACTTTTAAAAAAATGAAAAGAAGGCTAGGAAACAGATGTTCTTAATAAAGAGAATGAATAACCACTAATGCCTTGGAAAGTCATTGCTGCTAAGCTAGGTCTGAAATAACATAGCCATATTTTGAAATATCGAAACGAAATGAATTTCACAGTTTTACAAGAAAAAAAAAAAATTAATTAGAAATCACCACGGCTGTTTTTTTTTTTTTAATATATGGGGCTAGTGCTACCATTAGCAATACGGCACTGCGACCTTTGCAGATCTATTGTGCCTGCTAGCCGATTAGCCGAGAAGCCTCTCCACTTCTATAAAAAAGTTGAAAATGCTTCTCGTAGGATCCAAGGTAATCCCCTCTCAGGAGTCATAACGTCACTGAGAAGGATACGCATCCTAAGATGGCCGAGAGCAGCACACTCACATAGTATGTGTTCCGTCGTCTCTTCGTCCTCGAGACAGAGTCGACACTCAGTTTCGGATGATAGGCTAATTTTGTTTAGATGATATCTCAGACCGCAGTGTCCTGTTAGGTAGCTGACTAGTCTTCTGATATCCACCCTATTGAGTTTGAGTATGTCACTAGAGTATTTGCTCAGGGGTTTTATAAGTCGTTTAGATTGATGGAGTCCCCGAACGCTGTTCCAAAAGGACAGGTGTTGTAATTTTTCCCACTTGTCTAAGAAGAAATTTTTCTTTGACCGGGAATGCCACAGAAAGGTTCCGGACCTTTATATTTATCGCTAAAACCTTTCGTGGCCGGCAATTTCATTGCCCTTGATGCCTTTATGTCCTGGCACCCACCAAAGATTGACATTGTGTCTTTTGGCGAGGTCTTGTAGGGCGCCATGGCATTCCTCCACGGCTTTTGAGCTCGTACTGTACGAACCCAGCGCTTTAAGCGCTGCTTGGCTATCAGAGAGTATGTTGATGGTTACTCCTCTAATAACAGTCTCGAGATTTAGATTGACGCAGCTCTGTTTGGAAGATGTTGGGATTTATTCCCAGGGCCTTCGAGATCTTGCGTTTTGGTCCTAAGATGCCGGCGCCAAACGCCGGAAGCCATCTTGGAGCCATCCGTGTACCACCTAAGGTCTTTGACATTTAGCAGGGGATCACTGTTTTCCCATGCTGAGCGATTTGGGATCAGTATCTTAAATCTCTTGTCAAAAGTGAAGGTGTGTGGCAATGCGTCCGAGACCGTAGTAGTAATCATATCCAGGTCAGGAATGTGTTGTAATATGGATATGTGGTATACGGGTGTGCATGGCATATTTGTTTCCGAGCAGAGAACTCTGATTGCACTGCGTAATGCTACCTTTTATAAAAAGGTGCAGTGAAGTGAGTCCATTGAGTGCTTCTTGGGCTGCCGTGGGGCAGGTTGGCATAGCGCCTGTGATGCCGAGACACACTAGTCTCTGAAGGCGGTGAAGCTTAACAATTGTAATTTTTTGCTCAACTTTTGTCCTCCATACGATGGACCCGTAGTTGACTATAGGTCCTACTATCGCGGTGTATAGCCAGTGGACTACCTTAGGTTTAAGTCCCCAGGTCTTACCGTAGGTGCATCGGCAGGCCCACAGGCCTTAGTCGCTTTCATGGGTTTATTTTTCAAGTTGGAGTTCCAGTTGAATCTGCGGTCTAGGTCAATACCTCCTCTGAAAATCCTATGTGTGTGCCATTTAGAAAAATTGAGCAGGGTTGTACCTTCCTCCTCTTTGTAAATGGGACTAAGATTGTCTTATTTGGGTTAATAGATAAACCCTCTCTCTCCCTGTCACACCAGTCAGAGATAAGTTGGAGCGCAAGCTGCATGCGCTCACAGGCAGTGATCTCGCACTTGCCCGTAACAATGACTACTAGGACGTCAGCATATCCGATGACCTTGTAGCCCCAAGTGGTTAGCTTGCGTAGTAGATCATCGATGACTATCGATCAAGGCAGTGGTGAGAGGACTCCCCCTTGTGGGCATCCTCTAGCTGATATGATACGGCTATTTAGCATCGCCCTAATCCAGTGATTAGTGGGATGGTACACACCCCTGCAGGATAGTGCAGTGTGCTGATCGAATCATAGCCAATATTATCGAAGGCTCCCTCTATATCGAAGAAAGCGCAGATTGCGATTTCCTTTTGTGCGAAACTATTTTCAATACGCGCCACCAAGTGGTGTAGTGCATTCTCGGTAGATCGCTCTTTGCGATATGCATACTGGTTGAGAAGCAGAGGTGTCTGATTTTCCAAGATACCTTTAATATGGAGCTCTATCAGTTTCTCCATTGTTTTTAGAAAGAATGAAGTCAGACTGATAGGGCGATAGGATTTAGGTTGCTCACTTGGCTTCCCAACCTTGGGGATGAAGACAAATCTCCAAATTTGTATCCCAGGTTGAAGCAAGACCTAAAATGACCTATCAGTGGTTATAGAATTGTATTCAAGCCTTTCTGTAAGATCCCAGGAGAGACGCCGTCCTTGCCTGCGGCCTTGTAGGGTTTAAATGAACCAATTGCCCATTTGACCCTGTCCGGGCTGAATAGTCTACCAGAGAGGCTATTTGTTCTACTGTCGATGTTATCTATGACGTTAATTTAAACGTCAGAGGACATCGAGTAAGGAGTAGAACCATGGAAGTGCACCTCGAGCAAAGTTTCCAGGGTTTCCCTGCGATTGACGGTAAAGGTGCTGTCTGATTTGCGAAGCAGCCCGAGCCCATTTGTGTGCTCTCGAGATAGCGTTTGTGTGTAATTGATCTGGGTGTACAGCTGTCTCTAAAGGATGAGATGAGTGCTGCATTGAGCTGGAAAGCCGCTTCGTCGATATCGTCTGTCGAATCAATCGACTTGAGAATCGACTTTGGCGGCGAGTAGAGCTTGGAACCGAGCCCAATCGCATTTGAGATAAATGGGATAGAGATGATGAGGTCAAGCACCTCTTCTCTAACCGCATTTATGAATGTGGGTTTGTTGCCCCTATTAGCAAAAAAAAATTAAAAATTCAAGGAGTGACTCACCTCGTTTGTTGGTATTGCTGCTGCCCCATTCCATATGGTGCGCGTTGGCGTCGCATCCAATTACCAGGTGGTGTTTTTTCTGGTTGCAATACCTAACCAGATCCTGGACTTCAGTGGGAGCGATTTGTTGGCCGTCTTCAGGAAAGTAAGCGGAGGGGCATACAACCTCCCTTACTCCTCCATCGGTGGGGACTTCCACAATGACGGCTGCCAGGTCCCTTGTGATGAATTCTGGAATAGGGAGAACATTCAAATTAGTGCCGGCCACATATGCGGCCCTGGGAGGAAAACCTCCTGTCCATAATCTTACCTTTATGGTTCTTGGATTAGCCCAATGCTGATCCTATCGCGGTACAGTCGCAGGCTTAAGGTGTCCGAGGCACCTTTGGCATGGTGCAGGTTGCCCTGCAGCACACGCAGCCTGCGTGATGTGGCAGCGGGTTTTGGCTCGTCAACCTTGGCGTGTCTACTACAGCAATACCACCATATTGCTGGCTCTAGGTTTTTCTACTACGGCAGTAGGTGCACCCACCATACGGCTGGTTGTAGGTTTTCCTACAGCGATTGTTATAACATCAATGGATGTTTTCACCTGGCTTTTGATAATCATCTTTTTGAATTCAAATCTATAAGCCACTTGGCACTTAAATTCTATTAGTCGAGCCAGAGACTTGTCGCTAACATCCAGAACTAAGTACAGGAGGTTTTTCTCCTTATTTGACGTGCTCTGCATGACTTTCCAGTTCGGTGCGTGTAAGCCGCCATTTGCGAATAATAGATTTGTACGTAAGAGAAGAGATTGGGGACGGTTATCTGTCACAATCACATAATGCGTACATAAGGGGAAAGTCGGTGGATACTGCTCTGCATAGGGTAGTCTCTGCGATAGAAAAATCGCTCAGTATCAAGGAATTCACTCTAGGTGCTTTCCTGGACATTGAGGGTGCCTTTAACAACGTGAGTACCGAGGCAATAGTGTCCAGCCTTCATATGGCCCAAATAAACCCGGGTGTATGCAGGTGGATTGGGCAAATGCTGGGTACTCGTATAGTAAATTCGACGATAGGGGGAGCATGCGGAAGGGTGAGGGTGAATAAAGGCACACCACAAGGTGGCGTTCTGTCACCCCTCCTATGGCTCCTTGTGGTCGACGGAATGGTCAAGATTCTGGAGACGGAGGGTTTTAATGTTACGGCCTACGCCGATGACATTGCCATTTTAGTCTCTGGAAAATTTACGCAGGTCCTCAGCGATAGACTAAGCTATGCACTGATGTTAGTGGATAGCTGGGTCAAGGGGCGAGACTTGGGAGTAAATCCGGCGAAAACAGAGGTAGTACTCTTTACAAGGAGAAGATCTGTACCAAGATACACCTACCCCCGTATGAATGGTATAGATCTGATCCCTGGACAATCTGCGAAATATCTGGGCACAATCCTGGACTCCAAACTTAGTTGGAGAGAAAATATTGAGGAAAGAATCAAAAAGGCCTATGTGGCACTATATTCGTGCAAGGTAGCCTTTGGAAAGACATGGGGCCTCAAACCGAGGTTAGTACATTGGTTATACACTGCGGTAGTAAGACCTATCCTAGTCTATGGCTCGGTTGTCTGGTGGAAAGCGCTTGAGAAAAAGTGTCATCTTCAGAGTGTGTCAAAGGTTCAAAGGGCGGGCTGTCTGGCGGTGACGGGATCTATGAAGTCCACACCAACGGCGGCCCTTGAAGTCATGCTGAGCCTCCCACCCCTGGACTTGTACTGCGAGAGCGTCGCAACCAGAACTGCGCTAAGATTACAGGAATTAGGTCTCTGGAAAAAGAGTCCTCATGGACATGCATCAGTCTTGGATCGATGGGCCGTCTCGAGATTCAGAACCGTAACGGACTATGTCACCCGACTTCCTTCCTGGGAGAGGAGATTCTCTATTAGAATTCCCTCCAGGGAGGAATGGACCGGTGACATGGTACGCACGGAAAGTGAACTGGCACTCTACACCGACGGATCCAAAATGGATGTTGGCACAGGTGCCGGAGTCTACTTTGAGTCTCGGGATATGCATCGCTCCTACAGGCTCGATGATGGATGCAGTGTCTTCCAAGCTGAGGTCTTCGCTATCAAGCAAGCGGCGGACCTGATCAGCAAAGAGAATATCACAGGAAAAAGGATCAGCATCTATGTTGACAGCCAGGCAGCCATTAAGGCTCTGCAGGCAGCATGGATAAGATCCAAACTCGTCAAAATCTGTAAGGAGAAGTTAGAAGAGATATCCAATGTAAATGAGGTGACCCTTTGCTGGGTACCTGGTCATATGAATATCTCCGGAAACGAGAGGGCGGACGAGTTGGCTAGGGTGGGATCAGGTGCTAATATTGCGCAGATCTCAGCTGATGCCAAAACACCACTCAGTGCGCTCTACAGGGAGATACAGACGGAGCTATTGGCGAAAGCCAATAAGCGATGGTGTCGCTTAGATACATGCGCAACGGCGAAATTGACCTGGCCCGTCTATGATAAGAAAAGAACGGAAAATCTGCTGAAGTTCAATCGTGGGAACATTCGACTGGCAGTCGGTGCCCTCACCGGGCATTGCATGCTATCTTATCATGCAGCTCGACTAGGCCAGCCCTACAATGACTTCTGTAGAAGCTGCAGGGACGAAGAGGAAATTGAGTCCGTTCGTCACCTGCTGTGCGAATGCCCGGCGCTAGCCCAAAAAAGGAATATTTTCCTGGGAAGATACTTCCTTTCGGGACTAGAAGAGGTAGGTAATATCGGGCTGAACAGAATACTAGGATTTTTATCCTCGTCTGGCTGGTTCAGCTCGACAGTAAATGTATAGGTATCAACGGGTTAAACAAAACAGGTGGGCACAATGGACTCAACGTAGTCTACGTGAGCCTTGACTTTACGTCAATAGGGCACCCATATACCTAACCTAACCTAAGCCGCCATTTTGAGAGTCCAGCGTCGCGAACACCTTCGTGATGGGTAAGCCGGTGCTTTGTGGAAAGTAGCCCCGCACGAAATGTGGCTTCGGGAATGCTTCCTCTTCCACAAGCATAATATCAAGTCCACTCTTGTCCTTGATGGCCGTAAAATTGGTTTTCATCCAATCGGCCGTAGCTGGGTTGTCACACACAAAGTATAACCACCCTGACTTGTAGGTCGATCCCCTGAAGCGAGGTTTGGGTGCCTTACCCAGCAGCTCGATGGAGGTGTCGACTACAGCCTCCTGAACGGCTGCCATCTGCGCTATTGTAAAGTGGTTCGTTCCCAAGTCCTTGGGGACGATGCCGAGTCGGATCCTCCCAGCTACACTACTGTAGCTCTTTTATCGACCTGGTGGCTTCCGATTTTGCTGCGTTTAGCAGCCGGGTTTGGTAGAGTAGTGTCAGCGGAACGATCACGTTTCAGTTCCGGACCTTTGGTTGCAGGGGTAGATTTTGCATAAACAAGAGCCTCATCTCTGGTTTTGCCCTGCATTATAGCAGCTTTAAAATGTCGTTGCCCCGACGATTTGAGTTTGACGAAACCACCAGGTGGTACAGGCTTTTCCTCTACCTGCCTGATGGTTTCGTTCTTTTTTACATTTGGGAGTTCATCTGAGAGCATACTCACAGAATCCCCGCCAAGTGTGGTGTCGGAATCGGAAAGTGAAGATACATCCTCTGCTTTCCATCCGGCTGCAATGCCGGCGAAAGTTGCCGGCATCACTTCCGGTTTTTGAGCCGCTGAGGACTCACAAGCCCTAGCCGGCGATGACGTTAGAGAGACATCAGTCTCTTCAAATATATTTGTTCTTAAATTATCAATAGTTCCCACGAGCACACGGGAACGGTCACCTGCAGCGGAGCGCGAGACGCTGCAGGAAGGCTTTATTGAAATCGGAGGTCACCCATGCATCCGTCGGCGTATGCTGTTCTACCTTGGAGTTAGGTGAGTGAGGGAGTGATGGGTACAAACGGAGAGGTGGGGAGGGGTCCGTAATTGCTTCTTAGCTTCAGGTTCCTCTAGAGATGGACTCTCAAGAGTCATTACCTGTACTGAGCCTCCGTACCACGACAAGGTGAGCAATTGTCACGGAGGGTCTCAAGGTTAATGAGGGTAAAACCTCCTTTACGGCGCAGAGTCTTGGACCTTAATAAAGGCGGATGAAGATGCCCTTGGTCGTTTCGAGAAGAAAATTCTGCGCACTATCTACGGTCCCGTTTGTTCAAACAGTGTACAACATCTGAGCTTTTCTCAGATAAAACTTCTACTATGAAGTGCCTACAATAAGTACCTTGATTCAATTACTTACATACATCCATACCATGTCTTCTACCTTGATATTGCTTTTGGCATATCCTAAATTACCCATTATGTAAATATAGCGTTCTACCAGCAAAAGTGAATATGTAGATCTGATCCACTTTCATATGGAATCGCTCGAGTATTTGCTAATATCATTGTCCCGTTAGACTAAGTACTCACCTACCAATCCCACTTTGATAAATTAGTGTTCGGATGTGGCAAATTAACAGTCACTCACCAGAATTGTGTGTTGAGGGCATTGTTATCCTAATTGGCGCCACACTGTTACCTGCTCGAACGAACCCTCACAACATAACAGATAAAAGTTCATCGATTATCAAGTTTTTGTCATTCGATGTCACGCGATACCCAAATGATATTTCCCCGATAGCCACCAGCAAAGTATCCAGCTATCTGACCACAACTTCTCGTATATGTATGTATGTATGTACATGTACACAATGCATGTCTTTTGTTGCCTTTTTCTTTCCACTAGATGCTCCTTAAAAACCAAACCGTTTGAATGGACTTCATGCTGAAAGTTTTCAACACGAAAATGTCAAATAGCATAATTGGTCACATGATGAAAACACCAGTAACCAGTAACCAGGGTGCATGTAATCCAACTGTGGGTTAGACTTACGTTGGAGAAGGTTATCAGATCAAATGCCACCGGCCAGTTAGTGATTCCAGGGACATCGACTGGACAAAGTGACTTTTTGTGTTAATCGAAACCAATTAATTATTGACGGCGATGGACGATATGTCAAGTCATGAATAATAGAGCTCGAGACCTATTTGTATGTAGGTATGTATGCTATAGGCATAGGGGCTTTATGAAAATTTAGTTCCTCTATTGCGAGAGTTTAATTGCAAGGTGAGATATCTGAGACATATATTCGATCTGATAAGTTTTCGCCCCCTTTTGTGGAACTGCTTTTATTCACTCCTCCTCATTTATTTTCTCTGTTCTGATCGTTCTATTGACCTAGCAAAAGTGAAATTTTTGGAGCACGCTACCTAAAGAGCACAACCATAATGGAACCATCACGTTTGTGAGAGAGCACGGAATAATAAATGATCATGATTGCGCAGCTCATCTTCTGCAGTCAGTTCGCTTGATTGATTGATATATCAATAGAATGGGATATCAAATCTTTCAAATCGTCCATAGCCTTAGAAAACCTTTCCCAAATCCTGTGGCGATGTTAATTTGAATAAATAAACGGCAAAACGCCGATGAACTGCGGTTGAAAAGAACTGTAATTGAATAAAGACGTACAACGCGTGATCGTATCAGGCGTTCATTGTTAAGACATGGTCTGTAACGAGCGGGGGATACCAAGAGATACCTCAATTTTTGTACGGGATTTACCGAATTCCGATTTGGTAGTTAATCATGTGTCCAACTGAGATTGGAGCGTATACAAAGTTGCCACCTAAGATGCAAAAGACATAGATCGAAAGTGTTTAGTCAAAGTCGATTGGTTGTCGGTATGTACACTCATGCTTGTATAATTTTTATATCGTGTTGCATTCATTTTGGGAAAATTTTGAAAGAAAGCAGATGAAGATTGCTAAGTGAGAAGATGTGATTGCGCTCACAGCTATTACTTTACCAGATGTTTTCGCAGATAACGGGTTTTTCAATTAAAGTGTTAGCATCAGGCAACCCAATAACTTTGACACGGGTTGCCAGAACGGATTGTGACAGCTCGTATTCAAAACGTTAGTCTTTGCGAATGTTCGCTATGGAACAGTACACTCCAAAACAATGCGCTGTAATTGTGCAGCTTAACATTCAAAACAATTTCTCAATTGTGAAAGTACAACGTTCGTACCGTTAAATATATGAAGTGAGAGACGCGCCTTCACACATGACCATTGGGCGTTTGCACCAAAAATTTTTTGGACACCGGTAATTTGGCAATGCCAGTTATTAAGGGAGGATGGCAAAAGACTCGTAGGGGTAGCATCTATCCGAGGGATGCTGGCCTGCTAAGAAGCGAGAAGAGCCACCGCAGCGAACATATTGCGGCACTGTTAGTAAGTCCCATCCCCACCTCCTCGTGGTGCCATCTGGAGATTTCCTATGGAAACTGCAGACGGGGAAGGGCGAATGGCGAGCCTCCTGCGCCAAAAAACAGGATTAGTCGGTGGGCTACGGCCTATAAGCCGTAACCGTAAAAAAACCACAAACTCCAAAACAACCACAAGCCTCGGATATAACGGACCGGATTTATGTTGACGACCCTTGCGAAAAACGAAAAAAGGACTATGATCTTCGGCTCTGTACGTGGAATGTTAGGTCCCCAAACAGGCCACGTGCAGCCGAACAACTTGCGGACGACCTAGAACGCTCTAGAGCGGACATAACCGCCATCCAGGAAATGCGATGGAATGGACCGGGTATAAAGCGGACTGCGATATTTACTACGGCGACTGCTATAGGGAGAGAGGATAACGATTGTTCGGATGCGGATTTGTTGTCCGAGGTGGACTAAGGCAAAAAGTCTTAAGCTTTCGACATGTGAGCGAACGCCCCATAACAATCCGTATCAAGGTTACATTTTTTAACATCAGCCTGATCTGCATCCACGTCCCCTCGGAAGGCAAGGATGACTTCTCCAGAGATGAGTTATACGATCTCCTAGACAGAACGTATGCCCAATGTCCCAGCTATGACATCAAAATTGTACTAGGAGACTTCAATACTAAGCTGGGTAAGGAAATCATATTTGAACGAGTCATCGGCAAACATAGCCTACACGACACCACCTCCGATAACGGACACAGGCTGATTGATCTTGCTATACACAAAGGCACCTGGCGGTCTTTTGATCAAGCGACTACCAACCAGATTGATCACATCGCGATTGACGTCAGACGCTCCTCCACTATTCTTGAGGTTCGAACTTTCCGAGGGGCTAACATCGACTCGGACCACTATCTTGAAGTAGCCAAGATGCGCTTACGGATATCACGAACGCAGTGCAGTAGAGTAAAAATACAAAGTTATGACGTCGGAAAACTACTATCGCCAGAAACCGCTCGTGCTTTTACCGATCGCGTCTCCCTTAAGCTCTCCAATACACCTCAATCCTCCACGCTATCAATAGAACAGCAGTGGAGCCTTTTCAAACAAGCCCTGAAAAGCTCTGCATCCGAAGTCTTGGGCTTAAGGCTCCACCACGAAGAAACACCTGGTTCGATGACGAGTGCAGGAGGATTCACACAGCGAAGCAGGATGCATATAAGGCCTCGCTACATAAAAGAACAAGAGCAGCTCGTGAGATCTACGAGTTAAAAAGAAGCGAGGAGCATAAGCTTCTCAGACGTGACGTTCAAAAGTTTTATCAGCAAATAAAGCTAATATGCCAAAGTTATGAAGCCAGAACGGAAGCCTGCAGGGATGAGAACGACACCCAATAGTAGAATTGCAGTCGAGGCTGAAAATATGGGAAAACCACTTCTGCAGACTATATAATGGCGATGGTAGTCAATATGTATACCGCTATCAGGCAGAATAATCCATTTCTAATCGACGAAGACCGCCGAGAATTCTGTCCCCCTGACCTCGGCGAAGTTAAGATTGCCATATCCAAGCTCAAGTCGAATAAAGCTGCTGGTGCAGATGGACTGTCTGCTGAGCTCTTCAAGACAGCTGGGGATGATCTGGTTAGGATCATGCACCATCTCATCTGTAAGATATGGCCAGAGGAAAGCCCGCCCGAGGAATGGAGTCTCAGCATCGTATGCCCGATCCACAAGAAAAGAAACCCCTTTAATTGCGCCAACTACAGAGGAATAAGTCTCCTTAACATCGCCTTCAAAATCTTCTCTGCTGATTTGTGTGAACGACTAAAGCCTTTTGTAAATAAGCTGATAGGTTCTTATCAGTGCGGATTCAGGCCAGGGAAGTCCACCATCAACCAAATCTTCAGACTGCGGCAGATCTAGGTAAAAACCAATGAATTTCAAGTCGATACTCACCACCTATTTATCGACCTCAAAGCCGCATAGAGCAGCGTAATTAGAGACGAGCTACACAACGCTACCTCTACGCTATGTCTATCCTTGACATACCTTCTAAACTCATCAGACTATGCAGGATGGCTTTGGAGAATGCTCGCTGCTCCATCCGAATCGGTGAACACCTACCGATAGTTTTGATGTCAAAAAAGGACTTAGGCAGGGCGATGCGCTGTCGTGTGATTTTTTCAACAGCATATTGCAAATGATTGTGCAAAAATCACTGGCCAATACAAGAGGCACAACATATTTCAAATCCTCGCAACTCCTTGCATACGTCGACGATATTGACATAATAAGTAGATCATAGCGAGATGTCAATGAGGCGTTTGCGAGTATTAAGCTAGAGGCGGCGAAAATTGGTCTGGCGGTAAATGAGGGCAAAGCTAAATATATGCTGTCATCAAAAAAGGACGCTCGCCACCCACGTTATGGCCAGAACATTTGTATTGGCAGATATAAGTTCGAGGTAGTTAAGGACTTCGTCTACCTTGGTTCCGCAGTGACCTGGAACAACGACATCAGTTCCGAAATCAAACGCAGAATCACTCTTGCCAATCGCTGTTTCTTTGGGCTCAGGAGGCAACTGAGTAATAGAGCCCTCTCCCGAACGACAAAGTTGACTCTATGTATATAAGACCCTTATCATCCCGGTCCTGTTGTCCGGCGCATAAGCATGGACACTATCAAAAGCGGATGAGGAGGCCCTTGGTCGGTTCGAGAGAAAGACGGGGAATGGAGGAAGATTCAACCACGAACTTTACGCGCTGCACAGCGACATGAGTCTAGTCGGGCGTCTACGGATTCAATGCCTATGATGAAGGGGCCATGTAGAGCGAATGGACACCACAGCTCCAGCCCGGAGAGTCTTTGAATCCAACCCCGAGGGACGAAGAAGCAGAGGACGGTCGCATTTAAGATGGTGCACATAGGTGGAAGAGGACCTCAGCCAACTGGGTGTGCGGCAATGGAAAAGGCTAGCAAAAGATCGTTCCAATTTGTAGGGGCATGTTGGTTGAGGCCCAGAATCACCCCGAACTGTAGCGCCCGTTAAAAAGAAGAAGTATGAAAACCAGCCTCTTTTGCTATTCAGAAAGAATCTGAGTAGTACCACATTCTCCCGCTAAGAAAAGGTTTTTTCACTCCCTTGCTTAAAACCTAAGTGAGAAGATGTGGCTAAGAGTATAGAAAGAAAACTTAGTACATTTAGTACTCTCTTAATATTGTTGTATATAGTTTTATATCCGAATGGGGACAATAAAAAACACGAGGAAAATAATTGTGGCTTTATTAGGCAAAATGAACTACTTGCAACAATGACCAAAAAAAGAGTGCGTGGCGTCCTATTCCATTTTATAGATCTAGCTCTCCACTTTCGTCTTCTCAGAAGTCGAGAGTAGGAGAGTGCTATTTGGAAAAGACAGTTACGCTCGTGGTTTTCTCCAAACCACAAGCGGGGCTGTGTACAGTATGTGTGCTAATATTAATATTAGTACTAACTTAGTAGATAATATGTATAGGGTGTGCATGAGTTTATATAACAATATCAGATCGGAAGCCCCAATAATTTGATATCCAACATATCCCTTACCAAGGACTTTCAAATTCTGAATTGAGTCCCCTAAAGCTCTCCAAATGTCACTTCCATGACCCATATATTCTCTATCAGTTACCGCCATTTCGTTGCCCAGAGGAGTTCCTTCAACAGAAATTGCGTACAAGTTCCATATTGATTTCCATTGAAGGTGGCTTGTTATTCTATTAATATGCCGTACATGTGCCGTACTTGTATTACACATCTAAAACGTCCCCAAGTAACGACATGCAAAACGATGACACATTATGCTAACATAAGTAAAGAGCTCAATATATCCCATATGAATTGAAATTGAGCTGATTCCCATACTATTGGAATCCAAATGCAGCACTCGTATAAATACATACAAATACACAAACGACAACCTCTCAGTCACCTCCGGAAGCCGTAAACAGACGAATGTTTCCTTACCCTGACCATAACGCATTTGGTGCGTTCTCCACTTGATTCTTATACCATGTGTGTAATTTTATATTCTTCTTCGCCTTTCCTTAAGGCTAAGGGCGTCAATAGCCACCGCACAGCTGGTAGGTCACTTAGCATAATTCTGCTTTCGCTTACTTAGCATAATAAGCCTTGAGTTGTCTTCTTTGTTTTTCTGTCCACCGCAGTCGTTGAGCCTGTGAAGTGCGTTAATCGATCCGATTTCACAACGAGGCGCTAATGAATCCCTAATCAAGTTATTTTGATTCGACACTAGATACTGTGGTAATAACGATACGATACCACCGTACCATAAACAATGCCCTATATGGAGCCATGTTGATTCATTAATCACTCGCCTTGAGTCATATGGATCATGGTCTGCAGAGAGCCAACGGAATTCTGAATTTGCCGCCAGTTAACCACAGTCAAATGGATGCCCCTTAATTCATTGTTGTCTGTTGGCTTGTTGGTCTGTTAGTCTGTTGGTCTGTTGGTTTGTTGGCTGTTTACGATGTTGTGTATCAGTCTCACGGAGTTTGGTTCGTCCGCCTTGTACGTCTTATCGTCCAGTCCTGTCGGAATGAACAACTTCATTAGACAGAAAAGATGAAGGGCCGCATTTGATGGGTATTCTCCATCATCGAGAGTGATGAATTTGAATTCGCATTTGGTGTACGGACGCTCGGTGCTTGATGCTTGCATCAAAACCATGATTGGGTATAACCTGCTATGACTAATGAATAGTGGTGGGAAGGAAGGGTAAATGGTTTTCTTCTTTTTCATTGTATTTGGTTTTGTATAGAGCCGGTACTCGGGTTGAATGTAAGTCGATCCTAATTAACCCATTTCTCTGGTTACCGCGACTGACATGTGCTCTGTCTATGGGTCTCAGTGGTAACCACAAAATGATCACAACAATACGTAGGAGAGAGGTTTCGACTCGTTTTTAAACGTTAATTTGCTGCATATTTTGGTTAATTTCGTGACGCCCACGGGACATGTATCATTGGCGTTTGTGGTCTAGCAAGGATTATGGAAGGTGATGGACTCTGTTTTCCCTTATGTCTTAGTTTTTATTTTTTTGAGCTGATGCTGATCCGGAGTTTTGAATTCTTACACTATTTATTAAGTATTAATAAGTCGGACTCTCCATCTATAAGTTACCATTAGTTGTCAGAAGTCAAGAATATTTACTTACTTACTTATCATGCCAGCGATCCCCCCCGAGCACGATTTTAGCAGCGTACTCCGGACAAGCTCCGTAGGCGTTGTCCAGGAGGTCATAGAAGTCCTCCCTGATAGGGTCTTCAGCCTCGTCGGTAGGGGCGTGTGTACATAAGTTAAAGTTTTTCTTACTTTATTTTTCAAAAAAAAACTATTTTTACACTTTATTGGGACAAACCCCCACTTTATTACCAATAATGAAATAACAATGAAAGAGGAAAAACAACTGAACAACTTATCGACTACCTTAAGCTAATTTATACCCTGATACCTCAACTGCAGCAGGTGCGGTGTCAGCATTGTTCATCCGGCGTGTGGTGTTGACGGTGTTCGCGATGTTGGGTCAGCATTGCTCATCCGGTGTGTGGTGTTGATGATATTGGCGATTCAGCGTTATTGGTCAACGTACTCTGTTGTTTACCCAGCGAGTGCATTGTAGCGGATGCGCGTGCTGGTTTGACCTACTTTGGATTTGAGACTTTGTCGTGTTAACTCTTCCCTCCTTAAGTGAGAAGGTCCTCGTTCTCAGAAGAATGGGATCTGGCTGATCCTGGTTGTTTCTAGTGGCGATTTTACGATGGGGCTTTTGGGGCTGGTTGTCGTTTTTATTGGCGTATCGACCAACTCGATTGTCTCGGTAAAGTTTACAGCATTGTTTCTATGGCATCTGGCGAAGATAGCTATTAGTAGAAGACTGAGTATAATTACTGTTTGTCCAATATTGATTAGGGAACTTCTTCGATACTCCTCTTCAATTAACTTAATATGCTCGGTGTTGTTCACATGAAGTTGTCTCATAGATTGCAACGTGGGAGACTCTTCGAAGCTCCTAAGCGTTGAGTCGGGTTGAACTATAGGTGGAAGTGGCTTTGCGCTAGACGAGTCCTTGGAAGTGTATATTTGATCGCCGATCTTGATTGTTGCGTTATTATACTGGATGATGAATGTGCCGTCTAAGTTCATCTTGTCGCTGTCTATCCAAATCGATCCATTGAATTGGTTTAAAAGTAACGTGCCGGGGAAGACTTCCACTACGGTTGGTATGTGCTGATTGTTGGTTTCCGTGCAGTTGGATGGTCGGCTGCTGAGTAGGTTAGGTATACAACGGGTTTCGCTTAAATCTATAATCTGTTCTCTATTACATATCATTATCTTATTGTTTGATTGACATTTGCTTTTTATTCCATATATTTTATTTTCACATATTAGTATATTTTCGTATAATATCTGTAAACGAACGTTACCATCAAGTGGTTTCAACAGCCGTAGGCAGTTTCAACCGTCGTCAAGTTTGTTATTGAATTCAACACTAATCAACTTCGAGGCAGTTGTCTCTTTTATGTAGTAGTATGTAGTAGTCAGTTGTAAGGTAGCTTCAGAGTGAAGAAGTCGTGAGCAGCAGCGTGCAAGAGAACATAATAAAGAAGCTTATCAATTTCTAACTTACATTTGGGGGCTCAACAAATCATTCGTAATAAAAAAAAAAAAAAAAAAAAAAAAAAATACATCTCTATTGAATACATGAAAACCAGGCGGAAAAACGACTCAAAGATACAAAAAAATACATCGACGATGAGCGAGGAAGAAGGAAAAAATGTAACCGATCATACAACGGGACCAACGTGGAGTACCAATAAAATCACACAATCTGGGAAAAAAGATGGAAAATGTAGTGAGTTTAATATACAACAAATGGTCGAACAAAATAATCAGAGCTTGCAGGAAGTCATTCAATTGCTGACGCTAAAAATTAAAGCAGATGAAACAAAACAAAATGATTCCAAGGTTTCAGTGGAAAATTTTGCAAAAATTATTCCAGACTTCGACGGAGAGACGATTCCCGTTAAACAGTGGTTTCAGAATTTTGAGCAAAATGCCGACGCCTATGGTTTGAGTGAAAAGCAGAAATATGTGCAAGCACGGGGTAAGATGACGAATACAGCCAAACTATTCCTGGACTCGGTGTCCGTGGCTGAATACGGAGAACTGCGCTCGTTATTGGAAAATGAATTTGAACGTTTATATGATAGTGCCGAAATACATAAACGGCTGAGGGAAAGAAAAAAACATAAAGAAGAGAGTTTCCACGAGTACTTGTTGCATATGAAAAAAATTGCCACGTTAGGTGCGGTTGATACGGATTCCGTTATACGATATATTGTAGACGGTTTGAGTATAAAATACGAAATCAAATACAATATGTACATCTGTAAATCATTCAAGGAACTCAAAGAGAAATATGATATTTTGGAGCGTATAAATGTCAATGACAGAACAGATAAGCAACAGAACGACAGTGCCAAGAAAAATCTGTTCACACGAAACGAGAAAATGAACCACTGTTTTAACTGCGGATCTATACAGCATCTGCGCAAGGACTGTCAAGCAGAAGTGAAATGTTTTAAATGTAACCAGAGTGGGCACATTTCCAAAGTTTGTCCTGGGACGGCGAGGAGCGTTAACATTGTTGTCGATCGAAGTCGTTTAAAGGAGATCATAGTAAACAACGTCAAAGTGGAATGCTTGGTCGACACAGGGTCAGACGTGACCATCATAAAGGAACGTGTCTACAAAAAACTTAAAGATGTCAAATTGCAAAAGAGTTTTTCGTTACTACGTGGCCTAGGTAACAAAAAAACAAACCCGATTGGAAATTTCGAAGCTGAGGTTGCAGTCGACGGCATACAAACGATGCAACAGTTTGTCGTAGTCCCTGACGATGCAGTTGAATTTGATGCACTTTTGGGATATGATTTTACAAAGAAGTTTTTTTTTACATCATCCAGAAATGGTTACCAGTTCTCTCTCATATCGCCGGAGGAAAATTATATGGAGGAAAATCAGATAAGTATTTATAATATTATTGAATCAAATACTGATATAGACACTCCCCCGCAGTATAAGAACATTGTACAAAGGATGATAGAAAACTACGCCCCGGCCGAAGAACCCGTGAAATGTCCAATAAAAGTGAAAATTGTGCCAGATGGAGAAGTTGTGCCATTTCGTCAGGCACCAAGCCGTCTCCCAGTTGATGAAACCGAAGCAGTACAGAAGCAGGTTGACGACTGGCTTGAAAAAGGAATTATTCGCAAATCTACATCCAATGTTGCCAGCAGAGTTGTTGTCGTTAGGAAGAAGGACGGATCCTTCCGCGTATGTGTGGATTTCCGAAAGCTGAACAGCATGGTGCTGAAAGATGGCTTTCCAGTACCACTGATCGACGACGTGTTAGAGAAGTTGCAAAAGGCGAAATATTTTACTGTCATGGACCTGGAAAATGGATTCTTTCATGTGCCAGTTGAGGAGTCAAGCAAGAAACTTACAGCGTTCGTTACCAAAAGCGGTTTATACGAGTTCAATAGAGCACCGTTTGGATTTTGTAACTCGCCAGCTGTGTTTATTCGATTTGTCAATCACGTGTTCCAGAGCTTGATCAATCAAGGTATGATGGAGCTGTACATGGATGATATCATCATTCACGCGGTGACAGCGGAAGAGTGCCTTTATAAAATGAAGAGAGTATTCACTGAAGCAGCAAACTATGGGCTGAACATAAAATGGCAAAAGTGTCACTTCCTCCAAACAGCAGTCAACTTTTTGGGGCATACAGTCGAAAATGGGCATATACAACCAGGTCGGGAAAAAACAACCGCCGTTAGAAATTTTCCGGTACCAAAGAATGTGAAATCTGTGCAAGCTTTTCTGGGCCTAACGGGCTTCTTTAGAAAGTTTATAAGAGGTTATGCACAAATCGCTCGACCACTGACGAATTTGTTACGCCAGCATGTTCCATTCGAAATGGGCTCAGCTGAACTCAGGTCAATCCAACAGTTGAAGGATGCGCTTACTACTGAACCGTTGTTGCGGATCTACGACAGAGAAGCACCTACTGAAGTCCATACTGATGCATCAAAAGACGGGTTCGGCGCAGCATTGTTGCAAATGTTTGAAGGTCAGCTACATCCGGTGTTTTTCTGGAGCAAGAAGACGTCTGTTCAAGAGTCGCGGCGGCACAGTTACGCGTTAGAGGTCAAAGCCGCATATCTTGCCTTAAAGAAATTTCGCCATTATTTACTAGGAATGCACTTCAAGTTGGTTACAGATTGCTCAGCGTTTAAGCAAACAACAAACAAAAAGGATGTACCACGAGAAGTAACGCAATGGATAGTATATCTTCAGGACTTTGACTTCGACGTAGAGCATCGACCTGGCGAAAGAATGAAACATGTCGACTGCCTCAGCCGCTATCCGCAGAATATACTAATAATTTCATCAGAAGTGTCAGCACGCATAAAGAAAGCTCAGCAGAACGACGCTCATATTAAAGCTGTAACAGAAATTCTTACCAGTCGACCATATGAAAATTTCAAAAGCAAAGGAGGTCTCATATACAAAAGTATAGATGGCAACGATCTGTTGGCGGTGCCCAAGTCGATGGAGCACGAAGTTATCGCGAACGCGCACAACGATGGGCACTTTGCAGTGCAGAAAACAATTCATACCATTCAACAACGTTACTGGATACCCCATCTAGAGGGCAAAGTCAGTCAGTTTATTAACAATTGCATCAGATGTATAATACACAACAAGAAATTGGGCAAAAAAGAGGGTTACTTACACTGCATAGATAAAGGAGACAGACCGCTGCATACTCTGCATATCGATCACCTTGGTCCCATGGATGCTACATCGAAAAAGTACAAATACATTTTTGCAATGGTGGATGGGTTCACCAAATTTGTATGGCTGTACCCGACAAAGTCGACTGGATACGAAGAAGTGCTGAAGAAGTTTAGCGATTGGTCGGACATATTTGGTGCTCCCACTCGAGTGATCAGTGATAGGGGATCAGCGTTTACCTCAAAAGCATTCGAAGAGTACACAAAAGTGAATGGCATTGAACACGTCCTAAGTACAACAGGTGTCGCAAGAGGCAATGGGCAAATAGAACGCGTAAATAGGTCAATTTTATCGATAATTGCGAAGCTGTCGTCGGACGAACCGTCGCGATGGTATATGTACGTGGCGAAAGTACAGAAGGCAATAAATGCTCGTGTTCATTGTGCAACAAAAGTATCACCATTTGAAATGATGTTTGGCATTAAAATGAAAAGTGAAATAAACGTACAAATCACCGAGTTGCTGGAGCAAGAGATGTTCGAGAATTTTGACAACGAACGACAGAAAATACGCGAAGAGGCCAGGAAGCAGATACAACATGCACAAACAACATATAAAAAGAATTACGACAGAAATCGCAAGAGTGAATATGGTTACAAAGTTGGAGACCTGGTTGCAATCAAACGTACCCAGTTTGTTACGGGACGGAAATTGGCGAGCGACTACCTTGGACCATATGAAGTCACTAAGGTAAAGCGAAACGGGCGTTACGAGGTAAGGAAAGCAGCACAAGTCGAGGGGCCAATTACTACAGCTACCAGCTGCGACCACATGAAGCTGTGGAAGTACGTCACATCAAATGAGGAGTTGCTGTCATCTGAGACAGATGACGAGTTGCAGGATGGCCGAGTGTAAACGAACGTTACCATCAAGTGGTTTCAACAGCCGTAGGCAGTTTCAACCGTCGTCAAGTTTGTTATTGAATTCAACACTAATCAACTTCGAGGCAGTTGTCTCTTTTATGTAGTAGTATGTAGTAGTCAGTTGTAAGGTAGCTTCAGAGTGAAGAAGTCGTGAGCAGCAGCGTGCAAGAGAACATAATAAAGAAGCTTATCAATTTCTAACTTACATATCTTAGTAACAATTTCTCCTCTTTTTATAGGTTTGATTAGCCTAGTTTTACAAATATACTGTTCTGTATTAGGTATGCTTACAATGTATAATAGTGTTTGATGACTTGCTGCAATTTTTATTTGTGCGAATTCCATCGCTTCATCAATATTTAAATAGGGTACATTGTTTTTTATAAAAAGTTCCTTAATTAGATCTACTTCGCTATTGGATAATATAAATGAATTTATGATACCTGCCTTAGCCCATTGCAAGGCGTATTCTATATTAATAATTTCTTCTTTTACAATATCTAATTTATATTTAATGTAAGTGACAATACCGTTTTTTAGATTTTGATCTGTTTGAAAATTTTTCAAAATATTATTCGTTACGTTAGTTAATTCGTTTATTTGATCTATGGTTGATTTATTTATTATTACTTGATTATTTTCATTTTTTAGTGCTCCGTTAATTTTAGATTTCAGTATAACGTAGTCGTCATGGTCGGGATTACCAGTTATCCACTTCCATGCGCTACCCAAAAAATTTAGTGATCTACGAAATTTTCTTTTCGGCTTTAGTCTATAGAGTAGGAGTTGGATTTGGGAAATTTCGTGGATTAGGAATGGATACATGGGGTGATCGGTTTTCACATCTTTCGTAACTTTTAGCTTTAGTTCTTGAACTGTTTCTTCATATGATTTCAAATCAAGGATATGGACTAGTTTTAAAGTTCCGCTCTGAAGTTTGGCCGTGCCGGTATTTAGTGATATTATCTTTGATTGAGAGTAATCTCATACTTGTACTTCTGCCATGCAGGAACAAGTGAGTAGCCTGAAAAAAAAGAAATTAACTTTTAATGTTACTTTTATGGACGGTTTTGCCCGATTCGGTTACTATTGTTTTCGTATGATTTTCTTTTACTATTTCTTTCCTATATCGAGAAGATAGTTTTGATCCTAGCCGCTTATCAATTTTAACATAAATAATTTCTCCTGGTTTGTATTCTTTTATAGCTTGTCTATTCTTGTTGGAGTAACTTAGATCAGCCTCCTGTTTCCTTCTGAGCCTAGTTATGTTGTCCTGTCTGGCTCGTTCGTAGCTCTCCGGATCGATGTTAATGTTCCTTCCAAAGAATACTTCGAGTGGCTTCTTACCTGTGGTCGAGTGTACCGAATAATTATATTCATAGACTGCTCTATCTAAAAGTTCGGGAAATGTTCTTTGTATACCATCCGCTTTGATGCAGCGCATTATCTCGGATAAGGTAGAGTGAAACCTCTCTACTTGCCCGTTGACAGTGCTGGTATACGGAGGGGTTTTGTAGATTTGGATTTTGAGTTGGTCTTCGACCATGAAATTTATTGATGATGAATTTAAGGATTTTTCGTTATCTATTACTATAATTCTTGGAACACCAAATGAAAAGAGAAGTTCACGAAGGGGCTCTCTGATGTCTTCTATAGCCTTTGATTTGAGCATCTTGACTTGAGCATATTTGGAAAACTTATCCAATGCCGTTAGTACATAATTTCGTTCGGTGGAATAGATGTCTATGTGAACGATTTCCCCAGGATATTGAGGGATGGGTGTTGCTTTTAGTTCCGGTTTATTTGGATGTCTGTCATACTTCTGTTCTTTATAGTAGGGGAGCCCGGGATGCTAAATTTGCAGTTACTAGAGCGTCATGGGGACCTATTGGATTGTGAAGATTAGGTTCTCAAACCAAAAATTTTATGTCAAGTTTTCCATTTTAGTGGGGAAAGGATCGTGCAAAAATTTTTAAAAATGTAAAAAAAAACTGTCACATGGAAATACTCGAGCGCGTCAGATATTAATACAGTATACTCGCTTCGTCATTCTGATAACCGTTAGATATTAATCTGACAATTAGATTACGGTGGGCGGCTGAGAAGAGCGGTAAAAAAGCAAAACAAAAAAAAAAGTTATTCGAGCGTGTCAGATATTGAAAGGGGACGTTTAGTGAACTCAAAACAGTGTTCGGTTTAAATTACTGACGATTTGGACGTGGCCTACACTCATGACTGATTTTTGAAAATGTTAAAAAAAATCGTTATCTTGAAATACTCGATCGCGTCAGATTTTTCTACTGTTGGTTCAACTCGATGTCAGAATCACCCTAAATGATAATCTGACAATTATGTAGAGGAGTATTGTTAATCTGACAATTTAAAAAACTTTGCATGTGAAACACTGGGAAAGAGGGAGAAGGAACGAGAGGCGTGGAGTGGGCAATACATGGACATCAGCATCTGTACGCTCATGCTTTATCGATGGTTTTAGCTATATCGCCCCATGAAAACCGTCAGATTATATGTTTTTCGTAATCGTAATAGAATTCCCTTCAAAATAAAAAAAAAAAATTAATCGCGCTCGAGTATTTCGAGGTGGCGTGTTTTTTTTCCCCCATTTCCTTATGCCCCACTTAAATTGTCAGATTATTGAAATATACACTTTTCAGGATGTACTTAACTTACATGTTCTTAATCTGACGCGCTCGAGTTTTTCCGAGGATCGATTTTTTTTTACTAATCTGACGGGCTGCCCTCAACGCACTCCCTTATATTAAGGGTTCATATTTGGTAGGGGTACATTACAGGATGCAAGGTTTCTCCCCATATGATTTTCTGACGCGCTCGAGTAACGCGCGAAATCCCCGCTTGGGCTCCCCTACTATTACACGTAGTGCATTGCTTAATGATGTTGTTTATTTTGGCATTCATCTTTGGAAAGTAGAATTTCTCCAGTAACTGCATCCTGTTTTCACGTGCATTCCTATGTGCTCTTCTATGCTCCTTTATGATTTCTTCGTCTTGTCTTGCGACATTCGTGAGATCTTCTACTGTTCTTTGCGTGAAGCGTATCTTAAGGGTTTTGAAATGGACTGGATATATTTCCTGTATACGACCCATTATTTCTTCTGAAGTTTGTAGGCCGTTAATTACTGTGGGGTTTAGATATTTTTTGAAAATAGATATGAAGTCTTCTGTAGAGTATTGAGGTTGGGTAATAATGTGTCTGTGATATGTAGGGAAAGGGATACTGAATTGATAATTAGATACACTGCCTATTTTAATGATCAACTGGTTCTTAAAAACGTTTATTGGAACTTCGGTGGCTGGGATAAGGTTGTGATCAGAGCTTTCGCTGCTATGTTGGGTACCAGTTAGGGAATTAATTTGGGTCTTAGGTGGTCTAGAAAGGGCATCCGCCACTATATTCGTTTTTCCCGGTTTGTATATGAGCTCATGATTATACTCTTCAAGGATCGCCTTCCACCTTTTTAATTTGCTATTATTGTTTTTGCTACTCAGAGCGTATGTAAGGGGTTGGTGGTCCGTGAATATTTGAACTCTAGCTGTACCGTAGAGGTAGTTCCTCAAAGAATTCAACGCCCAGATGATGGCGAGCATTTCCCGTTCATTTGTAGCGTAATGCTCTTCAGTTTTGTTTAACGTTCGGGAAATAAATGTTATCGGTCTGCCATTCTGTGCTAACACTGCCCCAATAGCATAATTGGAGGCATCGGTGGTGAGTTGGAATTCCTTGGAGAAGTCGGGATAAATCAATAGTAGATCGTCTGACACCAATGAATTCTTAATTTTTTTAAATGCTTCACTAGCTTCAGCGTTAAAATGAATCTGTGTTTTACTTGATAGACTCTTTGAAATTCGCCCGCCTTCCCCCCTTAAAAGGGCTGTAAGGGGTTTCGCCAGATTTGCGTATCCTTTAATGAATCGGCGATAATACCCTGAAAGACCCAAGAAGGAGCGGAGATCTTTCAGTGTTTTAGGGGTTGGGAAATCCACAATCGCTTTTACTTTAGCTGGGTTGGTTTTAATTCCATTGGCCGAGATGATGAATCCCAAGAACTCCACCTCGTGCTTGAAGAATGAACATTTATCTAGTTGCACTTTCAGGTTCGCACTTTCTAATGTGTGAAAAACTTTTTGAAGGTTATCGAAATGTGACTTTTCATCCTTGCCCATGATGATAATATCATCGATATAGACGAAACATCGGACGCCAATGTGCTCTCGCAGGATGTCGTCAAGAGCTCGTTGAAAAATGGCGGGAGCATTTTTCAAGCCGAAAGGCAGCCTGGTGAACTCATATTTTCCGTTATTCACGGAAAAGGCTGTTTTTTCGATATCCGATTCGCAAAGCGGGATTTGGTGAAATCCGCTTTTGAGATCGATTACCGAGAACCAACTATTTTGGCCCAATTGCGACAACACATCATTAATCTGGGGTATTGGGTACTTATCTGAAACTGTAATGGAATTCAGTTTCCGATAGTCGATGACCATCCGATATTTTTTTTCCCCTGATGAGTCGAGCTTTTTAGGCACTACCCATATTGGTGAGTTATATGGGGATCGTGATGGTCGTATGATCCCATCATTAAGCAGTTGTTCAATCTGCTTGTCTACCTCATTTCTTAATGCCATAGGATAAGGGTAGAATTTTGAGTAGACCGGTGTTTCTGATGTCGTGCGAATTTCGCCTTTCACATTGGTTGTAAATGTGAGCTTCTCATTGGGTTCTGTAAATAGGTTAGGAAATTGTTGGACCAGACGTTCCAATTTAGTTTTTTGGCTATTGTTCATATGTTCCATATTTATTTCGACTTTATTTACTGCCGTGTAGGCGCGTTGTCTGACTTTGATTTTTACCCTATCTTTTATAATCATATAATTGTCCCTAGCGTGAATTATAGCCGAAAGTTCTTTAAGGCTATCATTCCCCAGGATGGCATCAAATGATTTAAGTGTGGGGAGTAGGAAGAATTTTATATTAGTATCTTCAAGACCAAATAGATTTACGATAGTATGCTGATCAATTTTTATACTACCACCAATTGAGTTTGCGTAGAAGGATTGTTCGTTTGGTTTGGGGTTCGGGACGAGATCGGTGCGAATGTAGTTCTTATTGGAACCAGTGTCTATTAGTATTTTAAGCATTCTACCGCTCTTCGTTCTGCCTTCGAAATATGGCAGCGAAGAGCAATTTAGCCTAAAAAATGGATGTCAGTGAAATCGACAGGTTCTTCTTGTGCATTTCTTGGTTCTTCGTAAGATTCCATGTATTGTGTGAGCGGTTCGATATGGTTTCCATCTTCGTTTTCTACTATTTGCTCATAGCCGGTTAAATCATCTGCTTGGGGCTCAATATGAAAGTTCCTTTGATATTTATTTGGCACTTGTGCTTGCTGTGTTGAGGGCGCTTGTCTTTTCCCTGCGAAGCGGTTAGGTTGAGGCCTGTTCATATAGTTGACTGCTTTCGTTTGGACACTGATGTCCATGGGCTCAGGTTTAGGTTGTGGTTTGGGTGCTGAAGGTCTTGGTGGAAAGGATGAGTTGTATGGGATTCGGTTAACTTGATGGTTCGGGTTAACTGATGGTTGCCTATGTGCAAATTGATTAGGATGGACCTGAGGATGTGGTATGTGGGCTAATTGAGGGTAAAAGGGAGGTTTAGCCGGGGAGTGGTATCCATGATGGTCTAGGTTTCTACGAGGAGGGAGTGGAGGTGCGACCTGAGCTGATCGAACTGGACCTTGATGGGAAATTGCATATTGGGTTCTGAAATTCTGATTCTCTAATTTCAGGCATAAGTGCAATGCCTGTGGTAAATCGGTTGGTTCCCTTATACCAAGAAGGCGTGGTAAGTCACCTCGTAGGCCTCTGATGAAAGTATCCAGAGCTTTATCGCGATATGTTTGCGTAAGAATGGACAGAGACTCGTTACTGATTTCCATACAACCGATTTTGTTTAAAATAAGGGACAGGTGGGAATATACGGCATGATAGAATTCTTGAATGGTGAGATTTCCTTGGACCAAGGAAGTCATTTGATATTCCAAGGTGGATAAGTCACGTTTATCGGCGTAGTGCATTTTAAGACAGCGGGAAATACATTTCCAGTCTAACGGAGTGTTGTATGATTCTAACACTACGTCAGCCTGTCCGACTATCTTATTGCGTATGACGCTCAATATACCGAAATATCTTGGAGTTCCTTTAGTACTGTCGTAGAGCTGTAAGATTCGGTCAACACTTTTCTTCCAGGAATTAAATTCTCCTGGCTGACCAGTGAAATCTTTCAAACAGCGAACTACATCTGGTATTTTATCCAATTCGTTGATGTTTTGGCGAAGTTCAGGGTTGATGGTTTGGTCTACTCCGACAAAGTGGTCCGAGTATGGATTTATCAATGATTGAACTATTTGTTTTCCCTCATTTCTTAGGACGCGGTTGACTATACCAGTTACAAGATTGTCTAAAGCTTCGTTCGTAATGACTCCACCGACGTTCACGGGTGGAGGTGATTGGGAAGGGCTTGGAACGTTAAGGACAGGTGGTCTTATTAAGTTTGGGTTAGCCATGATCGCAGATTTATTGATTACTTGACTACTAGAATACTTGATTTACTAAATTTTACTTATAATGTAATGATTTCTAATAATTTCTTTTTCACTTTGCTAGGTTAAATTCGTTTTGATTATTATAATTAATTGAATAAAAATTATTGAAATTCTGAAGTAAACTTAATTGTTTGTTTGATTTATGTTCAACTATAAAAATTATTATAATTCTAGAATAAACTTAATTGCTTACAATGCTAAGATACGATGCATCCCACGGAGCGGCTGGTGGAACCTCCACCTCCTTTTCCTCTGCCAGTTGTGACGATAACAGCTACTCGGGGGCCTTATTTTCTCCTTGGGCACTTTCACTATTAAACCACGTAAACTGTCACAGTTGTTCGTGGGTAAACCGGGTTATTGTTGCGAGAATCACTTTGACTTCGCAACCTAAGGGTTCCGGGACAGGCAACTTTGATTCGTCAATAACACTGCGCGTTTTTCGCGGAACACTGAGCAAAGCTTAAGGGCTTCTTTTAAATGTTCTCACGGCACTAAGCACTACTTAAGGGCTTTCAAATTTGCGCGGCACTAGCACTACTTGAGGGCTTTCTTGTGTGACTTTTTCAAATTTACGCGGCACTAGCACTACTTGAGGGCTTTACTTTGTTACGTATACCTGCCTGTCCCTGCTCGGGCGCCAGTTAAAGTTTTTCTTACTTTATTTTTCAAAAAAAACTGTTTTTACACTTTATTGGGACGAACCCCCACTTTATTACCAATAATGAAATAACAATGAAAGAGGAAAAACAACTGAACAACTTATCGACTACCTTAAGCTAATTTATACCCTGATACCTCAACTGCAGCAGGTGCGGTGTCAGCATTGTTCATCCGGCGTGTGGTGTTGACGGTGTTCGCGATGTTGGGTCAGCATTGCTCATCCGGTGTGTGGTGTTGATGATATTGGCGATTCAGCGTTATTGGTCAACGTACTCTGTTGTTTACCCAGCGAGTGCATTGTAGCGGATGCGCGTGCTGGTTTGACCTACTTTGGATTTGAGACTTTGTCGTGTTAACTCATATAAGGCTGATGGTATAAAATCTGCCTCTGATGCGGATCACATCCAGTCGATCACTTATAGGTTTAAAGTCGATGACCTTCGACCTTAACCGCTTTCCCACGACAAATCCGCATCCCAGTAAGTGCAATCTTTTGTGGCAGCTGTGATTCATCATACCGTTTCCTATTCAGCGTATTTCCTGGACCGCAGTAATATCCGCCTTGTACTGCGTGAGAATTCTTTCTAGTGTACAGGGTTCTGACATTCCAGGAGCATACTCCCGAATCGTGCTCAGAAGTCAAGGATAAGACGTTCTTATTTGCTATGACTTATGGCATTACACGGTTAATGACCTGTGTACATATATGTACATATGTAGATCTACATATTTTAAACACAATACTTGGTCAGAGAAACGCAACCACAACAAGTAGATGATGATCGCTTAAAAGATTTTCCTGGCAAGCTGCCTAAAGTTCTTCGTTGATGAATAGGATGGTCCTTTCAGAGTGGACTGAATACTAGCAAGATTTATATACATATGTATGTACGTCAGGTCTTTACTTTGTAATGGATCCTGTGAAACAAGGTTCAAGCAAATGCGTTGGTGGCTTTGCAGCCCATGAAGGGCCAGAGAAAAGTTTCTCTCAATCACGCATGTTGTGTGTGATTTATTTTTCCCATAGGTGAAAGGGACCTACAGTTTAATGCCGATTCTGGCGAGTTGGAGTCAGAGCTCAAAATTATACTGCTGTGTCCAAAAACTAAGGATTAAATTTCTTCAGCAAAGAATTTGCATTTAATGTTGTTTGTTGTTGTTCAAAATTATGCAGAAAGCCTTTGGTTGAGGCCTTGTTTCATGTGGTATAAAGAGTTTTAAGAAGGCCGAGAACATGTCGAAGATGAAGACCGTCCCGAACGACCATCAACCTAAACCGACAAAGTCCACGTCCGAAAAATCAAAGATTTGTTGCTTGCAAACCATCTATTAACAATTAAATATCTGATCTGATTGATAATGATGGCATTTCAAAAATTAATAATATTTGAGCGTTATGCGTCGTTTGCATGAAGGTGCCGGAGTGCAGTGGTAAACATCACCGACCGTCGAGCGGAAGGTCTGTAGTTCAAAGTCGTTCCATAGCCAATAAAAAACAATTCCTATACGGAGAAAATTATGCAACACTGCTGTTGTGAATGGGAAGTGATCAAACATACTGACGAAGGCATAACACTCACAGTATATTGACACTTTAAATTCATATTCTGTGTGTGCAATTCTGATATGACACCATAAGTGCATGGAACAGTTGCTGAGAACTACAACCAACGTCAAAATTCAGTCGGTTCCTCTCCTCCATTCTAGGACAACCACCCTTGGAAAGTGAGTGAATGAACATCATCGACCCAAACCATTGCATTCCGTTCAGGTTGTGTGATAAACATTATAAGACTACAAGACTCTTAAACCTGCGCGAATTAAAAAAAAAAGAAAAGTTGTTCGCCTAAAGAGACAACTCTTGGTTTTTGCACCACGATAACGCACGTCTCATACTGCATTGATCCTTCGTGTCGATCTTTCCAAAAACTCAACCTATATCGTTCCGCAACCATCGTATTCAACTGATTTGGCCACTTGCTACTTCTGAATAAAGATTTAATTAAATAAATAGAGATTTTTCAAAATAAATGTCATGCCACCCCATACCACTTTTGGACCTTACTTTTGCTATATCATCTAATGTCTGTTCTCAAAACCACCTTTATTAATACTTAATTTTTCAGGTGATGCTACCTGGGTGTAGCCTTCGATTCTAATATTCGACTATTTGGGCCGGAACTGTGTTATCCATTCGCTCTACATGGCCTAGGCATCTTAGACGTTGGATCAAAAGACGTCGTACTAGGCTGATGTCGCTGTGCAGACCGTACAATCTGTCGTTGTATATTCTCCATAGATTGAACGCAGAATTTCCCCTTGATGCGGCCAAGGGTATCATCACCTGTTTTCGTTAAACTCCAGGCCTCCGCGCTGCAATGGAGGACCGGGATGGTCAATGATTTACGTAGAAAGTGCTACCTTGGTTTTTCGAGAGAGGGGTCTACATCTCAATTGCCTCCTGAGCCCAAAGAAGCCGCTGTTGACAAATTGATTATGCCAATATGACGAGTTTGGTAGGAATGTTAAAACTAGACATAGCTGGATATAGCTCGTCCTTATAAACCTTGTCATATGCAGCTTTAAAATCAACAAAAAGATTGTATGTGTCGATTTGGAATTCTTGGGTCTTTTTCAAGATCTGCTGCAGTGTGATTATTTGGTTATAGGCGTTCGCACAGTAAGGCAGAGAAGATCTTACATGCGATGTTAAGGAAACTTACATATACCCCTGTAGTTGGCGGAGTTATTCTATTCGTCGGGCATACTTTCCTTCGATCATATTTCGAGGTGCATGCGTCTTGCCAGTTCACCTCCAACTGCTTTAAATAGCTCAGCAGACAGGCTTAATTTCATATAGGTCGAGTGGATAGGATTTTCCTGCATCATTCGGCCTGACAGTTGTATTAGATCTTTAATCGCCGTTATAGCAGTGGTCTTTCCATGGTGTGTGATTCTACTACTAGTTGTTCGTTTTTGTTCTTACAGGCTTTTGCTCTAGCTTTATAGCCCTCACGTGATGGCTTTACTTTTTCCTTTCCTAAAACTTTGCCCATTCCTGTGGTAGCATCTCTCCACCTCCTTGATCTCACACTTTTCATGCTCTCTGTTTTTCATCCTTAAAAGTGTGTGTGTGTTTTTTTTAATTCAATTATTTTATTCAAATAAAAAATTCTGTGTACATATTATAATGATCTGCGAAGCCTATAAGGCTTTTCTGCAGAAGGCTGTTTACATTAATTTATTACAATTTTTTTAAACTAAAAACTAACAATTTTCCATTTCATTTTTATCTTTTTAAAAGCATTTACATTTTAGTGTTAATATTTTTCTAGTTTCTCTCCGCTTTTCTGCTCGTGGAGTTCACGAGCAACTCATGAGTTTGTTCGCATTGCTCATCAAACCAGGGGTTTCTAGCTGGCGGCGGTTTTGAAACCCAGCATATCAGAAGCAGCGTCTCTGATGCCGCGCTGGCAATGCTCTCACTTATGTTCTGTGGATTGTGCCGGTGTCATCTGGTTTTGCGAGAGGTTGATAAAAACCCGATCCGTTAATCAATAGCTATGTATGTCAATAGTTATTTCAATAACTTCATAATTAAATTTCTCTTTAAGTGATTAGAAGCAGAGGTGTGGACTCTATCAAAAAACGAGTGTGCGTGCTCTTGTTTGGTTTAGTGTAAAGATTTCGGTGATAACTCTTACCGTTAGTTTACCAAATAAGTCCTATTGAACAGCAGACTTGCTTGCGCATTCTGGCTAGACTTAATAATCAAAAAGGCAACCTTAACCGTTTTCCAATACACTGAAGGTAGTTCTTCTACTCATTTTCTAGAACATGTATTATTAAAAAGGCTAAACTTTTAACATCACGATTTTGTATATTAAATATAAAACGTCATCAAATGTGAATTTCACGTTAGTGTGTGATAAGCTAAAGACCGCACAGCGTGAACTTTAACGCCATCGCAGCTATTTTGGCATGCTCCTTTCTAAAATATCTGTGCTTGCTTCTGAAACATTTTCTTCTTCTTCTTCTTCTTAATGGGCGCTACAGTTCGGGGTGAACCTGGGCCTCAACCAACATGCCCCTTTAAGCAGCACGATGTTCTGACAGCCTTTCCTCTTCCAGCTGTTTGCGCCATCTTAAGCGCGGCCGTCCTCTGCATCTGCGTCCCTCGTTGTTGGATTCAAAGACTCTCCGGGCTGGAAATGTGATGCCCATTCGCCCTACATGGCCCAGCTATCTTAGGCGTTGAATCCATAGACGCCTGACTAGACTCACGTCGCTGTACAGCCCGTAAAGTTCGTGGTTGAATCTTTTCCTCCATCCCCCGTCGGCGTTTATAGGTCCTCATCCCCTTTTGATAGTGTCCATGCTTCTGCGCCGTACAACAGGACTGGGATTATAAGGGTCTTATATAGAGTCAACTTTCTCGTTCGGGAGAGGGCTATATTATTCAATTGCCTCCTGAGCCCAAAGAAGCAGCGATTGGCAAGAGTGATTCTGCGTTTGATTTTGGAACTGTCGTTGTTTCAGGTCATTGCGGAGCCAAGGTAGACGAAGTCCTTAACTACCTCGAACTTATATCTGCTAATACAAACGTTCTGGCCAAGACGTCGGTGGTGAGCGTTGATGACAGCATATATTTAGTTTTTCCCTCGTTTACCGCCAGACCAATTTTCGCCGCCTCCATCTCATAACTCGCAATCGCCTCATTGTCGTCTCGCTGTGATCTACCTATTATGTCAATATCGTCGGCGTATGCAAGGAGTTGCGAGGATTTGAAATAGATTGTGCCTCTTGTATTGGCCAGTGATTTTTGCTCAATCATTTCTAGTATGATGTTGAAGAAATCACACGACAGCGCATCGCCCTGCCTAAATCCTTTTTTGACATCAAAACTATCGGTAAGGTGTTCACCGATTCGGATGGAGCAGCGAGCATTCTCTAAAATCATCCTGCATAGTCTGACGAGTTCAGCAGGTATGTCAAAGGTAGACATAGCGTTGTATAGCTCGTCTCTAATTACGCTGTCGTATGCGGCTTTGAAGTCGACAAATAGGTGGTGAGTGTCGACTTGAAATTCATTTATTTTTTCCAGGATCTGTCGTAGTATGAAGATTTGGCCGATGGTGGACTTCCCTGGCCTGAATCCGCACGGATAAGGACCTATCAGCTTATTTACAAAAGGCTTCAGGCGTTCACCAGCCGCCGATGACTCGGGATCGAATCCCGACACAGCCATGTCATCGAACGTGTTTTTCACGGTGAAAGGGTGTACCGGCAATAAACTGTAGGTCCCTTTCACCTATGTGAAAATGAAATCACACACAACATGGGTGATTGAGAGAAGCTCGGCTCAGGTTCTTCATGGACTGTAACGCCAACATACATACATTCATTTCAATTTTTTACCTGATTTGCAGGCTATTTGAAACGGGCACAATCTCGAGGAACTGCAAATCAATCCTCTGGCCGCTCAAACCAGATGTAAATGTGAACTCTCACTACCATTAGTTAACTTCGAGTTTGAGTGATTTCAATTAATCTCTCAGACGAGAACGTAATTAATCACCGGACACTTTAATATGGTTAACATGTTGCCCTCCATAATACAACACTCTAGCCATCCACCTCCACTTTCAGCCATTGACCACTGAGATCGAATACGATGTTGTGTCCAGCCAACAGGTCGATTTGTAAATTTCAGTACCCATATACATACATACATACATACATATGTACATTCACACAGTTGAGTATCTATGTACATAGCTGCGCATTTATCTCGCAGTGGTTGTTAGAATTCCAATTTATTGAGTTATGTGATTGAGTGTGGTGGACTACGGCTACGAATTAAGTTGGCCACTTGATTAATTTTCTATCTTTCTTTTTTTAGCTTTTTGTTTGAGTGTCTGTCGGTCTGCTAATCCCACTAAATCCCATCACAATCGTTGCAAGTATCTATTCTTTCTTCTTCTGTCCGTCTTTTGTGGCTTTATTGACTGCGATGGAGTTTCATATGTTTCGATATTAGATACATCATCGCCACCGTTAATTCCAGGGGGTATGTTCAATCACAGTTACCTTCGCGTAGATCCAAGGTTGCTATACAAAAAGGGGTTAGTTTCGGTTTCAGTATCCATTTCGACTGCATACATAGTTTCAACCACTCTGTCGCGAATGGTGGTGACAGGACGTGCTTTGGGGACTTTGCTTCGGTCTTCCATCATTTAGTTGGGTTTGTCACGACCCTCGTGGTTGCTACTGTTGTCGTAGTTACGCTGAGGATACTGCTCGTACTTACAATTAATGTTCAAAGTGGTTGCTGTGTGACGATTGCAGGCTAGTTAGATGAGGCGTTTGTGTGTTTGGCCACGGTTGCGGTGGATATCTGTTGCAAATGTCCCGTGGGTATAATCTGTAATTTTGGAAGTGTTTTTATGATACATCATCGATTTACATACATACATACATATGTATCAAAGTACATTTACAAGTTTTAATTATTTTAAATGTAGAGCCAAGTGAGAGTATCAAAAGTTTCGCAGATCACGCAGGTTCACTTTGTGTTGTATATTCACTCTTATCTAGAAGCACTTAAATTTAAGATGTCGTTCCGTTCTCTTCGATGTTATGTGATATTTGTATCATTGCTAAATTACAGCCTTGGACACATAAATAGCACAAACAAAGATAAAAAGTAAAAATTAAACAGAAACATTTGAAATAATATTTTGAATTTTACTTATTTTTCTTTCAGATATCCAGTCTTGTGCTATTTCTGTGTCCAGACGAATTTCAGTGTTATTATTTTCTTTCTGTTCGTCTCTTTTTTTTTATGTATAGTAACACAAAATTTTCCTGTTAGTTATATTCACTATTAACAACATTTTCAAATAAAATTAAGTTTATCATTATTTTTGAAATATTATTTGATTGAATGACTTTTTCATTATGGTAAGTAGGCTTGTGCTATTTATGTGTCCATGGCTGTATGTACATTTCGACAGACTTATGTACATGTTTAACCTCTTGGATTCGTAATTGTTTTGTAACCCATTCGGAATAACTGCAGCGATAAACACCTCCAATTACAGAAGCTTTCACTTGCATATTTTAAAATGCCTAGATCAGTAAATAATTTGTATTAACTTGTCATTGGGAGCTACAGTAACAGATCTGATTTTGCGAATGAAAAATATTGACGTACATACATGCGAGGGTAAAGTTATCGGCTTCAGTTAAAATATCATTTAATTTTCTTACACGGGTGGCCGTGGTGCACTGGTTAACATCATCGACCGCCGAGCGGAAGGTCTATAGTTCAAATTCGCTTCGTAGCCAAGAAAAAGTAATTCCTATACGGACAAAAAGTATGCAATGCAGTTGTGTATGGAAAGTGACCAGACGTACTGCCTGCAGGCACAGTATACGGTCAACTGAAATTCATCCTCTGCGTATGCAATATTAAAGTGCTCGAACGAATTAGTACGGACTATAACCAACCCAGAATTTGGTCGGCTTTCGTCCCATCTAGGACAACCACCCCTGAGAGTAGTGAACGAACATCAACGACCCAACCACTGCACTCCGTTCAGGTTGTGTGTCTATAGGCACATCATAAGAGAATATAAACTCTTGAACCTGCGCGAGTTTCTAAAAAAAAAAAAAAAAAATCTCCCTTGAATTATGTAAATGCCACTGGTCCTGCGTTTCTGCGACAGCTGTATTCCTCCCGGAAGTGGGTGTCAACATATTTAATTATGTACATACATATATTCCTCTCAACTGCTTTATTAGATGCGAAGCGCTTCCCAGTAACAAATTTCTTTAAATCAGATCTCTTCACGCGAATGTTTACATCCAGCCTGGCTGGCTTTTTTTAGTGCTAAGCCACCGGTTTCCAGTCATTACTTGGGCTGCTGTTTTGTTTCTGGCGTGCAGTGGTGGATCCAAGTCTCATCTATGGTGACAAATTCCCACACAAAATCGGTCAAATTTCTATTGAATCGGTCAAAAGATTGCTGCAAAAATCATTTACGCATTTGCTTTTGATCGATATTCAGCGAGTTTAGGCCCGATCTTCCGCGCAACTTTCGATTCCCTCATTCTTTCAACAACATGTTTCGCACCTCATAGCTTCTGGGTGACACTCACCTTCACTCGCCTGTCGCCCAACATACTCGTAATATCATGCACTTTTTCGATGGTTGCGATTTAGCAACTAACTGCCTGCGACAGTGATTCAAAAAATTTCGAAGTGGTGATAAGTCGCTGGAAGATGAAGAAGGGCGTGAGCGTAAGATGCTCATCGACAATGATCAATTAAAGGTACTGGTGGAGGCAAATCGACGTACATATGTACAACAGTAAGGCGACTTGCACCGAATTAGACGCCATCCTGACAAGCATCAACCTAATCTAGGAGACTAGCATAAGAGGGGTTACCATCAATACACTCTCTGCTAGTCAAACAGCGCTCAAAGCGTTAAGACTGAACAGCACGAACTCCCATAAGGAATGCCATGATGCCCTACAGGACCTAGCCAAAGGAAATTAGTCAAACTCTGATGGTTACCAGGGCATCGAAGGCAATTTAATCGCCGACCATCAGAAAACTGGTCAGCTACCTTACGGGACACTTTGGTCCGCGATAGCATCTCAATAAAATGAACCTATCCTCTGAAACTGATTGTCGACTCTGTCGACGAAGAAACTGCAGGGCACATATGTATTATGTGAATGTGCTGCGCTTTGCTATATTAGAGAGCGTATCCTTCTCAGTGAAATTATGATCTACACCGCCTAACACATGCCCTAGGCGTAGCAATTGAACGGTTTCTATCCACCTGCGAGAAATTGGGAAATCAAAGAAGCTCGACAAGTGGGTTCCACACGAATTGAACGAGACTAAATCGTCGTTTTGAAGTTGCGTCTTCGCTTATTGTGCGCAACAAAAATTATCCTTTTCTCGACTGGATTGTAGCGTGCAATGAAAAATGGGTCCTTTACGACAATCGGCGTCGCTCAGTTCAATAGTTTGACCAAGATAAAGTACCGCGACACTGCCCAAGGACATTGAACCAAAAGAAAATATTGGTGACTATTTGATGGTATGCAGCTGGTTTGATCTACGCAGCTTTCTAAATCCCGGAGAAACTATCACGGCTTTTAACAAATCGATGAAATGCACAAAAAACTTGAGCGCATGCGCCCGGCTTTGGTCAATAGAAAGGGACTAATCATTCTCCATGATAACGCCGTACCATACGTCGCCCAGTCGATCTTACAGAAATTGAACGAGCTGGGCTACGAAACCTTGCCCCATCCACCATATTCGCCGGAGCTTTCTCCAACCAACTACTACTTGTTTAATCATGAAGACAACTTCTTGCCTGAAAAATGCTTCAAGAGCCAAGACGACGCCAAAACTGCTTTTAATGAGTTCATAGACCTCAGACCTCCAGAATTTGATGCTGAAGAAATAAATGAACTTCCTTCTCTTTGGCAAAAACGTTTTGATCACAACGGTTACTATTTTGATTAATAAAAATGTGTTTCACTTACGATCTATACTTTTAAAGTTAAAGGTTAAAACCCGACATTATCTTTTGAAAAAGGTATGGGCTGTGTTAAGTATACCGGAGCTGTGTCACTCAACTTGTCCAACTGTCTACACTAATTGTTCACAGGAAACAGTCTCAGTAATTCCCGTAAGTAAGTGCGATGACAACACTACACCATGCTTCACTGTTATGAGTCGCTATTGCGTGGGTTTTTTTCTAGATTGTTATATAAACTCATGCACACCCTATACATATTATCTACCAAGTTAGTACTAATATTAATATTAGTACACATACTGTACACAGCCACGCTTGTGATTTGGAGAACCACGAGCGTAACTGTCTTTTCCATATAGCGCTCTCCTACTCTCGTCTTCTGAGAAGACGAAAGTGGCGAGCTAGATCTATAAACTGGAATAGGACGCCATGCACTCTTTGTTCGGCAGTCATAGCAAGCAGTTGACATTATTCAATAAAGCCACAAAGATTTTTCTCGTGTTTTTTATTTTCCCGTTCAGATATAAAATTATATTATTACTTACTTACTTAGGTGGCGCTACAATCCGTGGTGAACCTGTTGGTGGAGACCAACAAGCGTATCCAGCTGGCAAGGTCTTTGGCCAGCTGTTTCCAGAGCCACACGCCCAGTTGGTTAAGGTCCCCTTCCTTCCGGGGTGGATTCGAAGACTCTTCGGGTCGGAGCTGTATATTTGGTTTTACCCTCATTACCCTTGAGACCCATCTTAGCCGTTTCCACCTTAATGCTTACAAAGGCCTCACTGACGTCTCGCTGTGCCCGTTCAATCACGTCAATGTCGCCGGCGTACGCGAGCAATTGCGTAGACTTGAAATAAATCGTACCTCTTGTGTTGGCAAGTGACTCTTGCACGAATTTTTCAAGCACGATGTTGAAAAAGTTGCACGACAGCGCGTCTCCTTGTCTAAATCCTTCTTCAATATCAAAGGTCCCGGTTTGTTCATTACCGACCTTAATGGAGCAGCGAGAATTCTCCATTGTCATCCTGCACAGTCGGACGAGTTTGGCAGGGATGTTAAAACTAGACATGGCTTTGTATAGCTCACCTCTATACACGCTGTCATATGCAGCCTTAAAATCGACGAAGAGGTGGTGAGTGTCGATTTGGTATTCCTGGGTCTTCTCCAAGATCTGTCGTAGCGTAAATATTTGGTATATTGTGGATTTACCTGGCCTGAAACCACACTGATAAGAGCCAATGAGGCGTTTGCAAGCATTGAGATGGAGGCGGCGAAAATTGGTTTGGCGGTAAACGAGAGCAAAACTAAATAAATGCTGTCATCAAAAAAGGACGCTCACCATCGACATCTTGGCCAGAACGTTTGTATTGGCAGATATATGTTCGATATATGCAGGGACCTGTAACAACGAGATCAGTTCCGAAATCTAACGCAGAATCACTCTCGCCATTCGCTGTTTCTTTGGGCTCAGGAGGCAATGAGTAATGGAGCCCTCTCCCGAACGACAAAGTTGACTCTATATAAGACCCTTATCATCACGCCCCTGTTGCACGGCGCAGAAGCATGGACACTATCAAAAGCGGATGAGGAGGCCCTTGGTCGGTTCGACAGAAAGATTTTGGGCGTGATTTTCGGGCCTATAAACGCCGACGGGGGATGGAGGAAAAGATTCTACCACAAACTTTACGGGCTGTACAGCGAGTCAGGCATCTATGGACTCAGCGCCTCAGATGGCTGGGCCATGTAGAGCGAATGGACACCACAGCTCCAGCCCAGTGAGTCTTTGAATCCAACCCCGAGGGACGAAGAAGCAGAGGACGGCCGCATTTAAGATGGCGCACGCAGGTGGAAGGGGACCTCAGCCAGCTGGGTGTGCGGCAATGGAAAAGGCTAGCAAAAGATCGTGCTAGTTAACGGGGCATGTTTGCTTAGGCCCAGGTTCACCCCGAACTGTAGCGCCCGTTAAGAAGAAGAAGAAGTCTGGCGTCGATCGCAATGTGATCAATCTGGTTGGTGGTCGATTGATCAAAAGAACACCAGGTACCCTTGTGGATGTTGAGAGGGGGGAATCGCGTGTTTGCTACAAGGAGGTTACGCCCCGTTAGGAAGTGGATTAGCCTAAGTCCGTTGTCGGATGTGGTGTTATGGAGGCTATGCTTTTCTATGATCGACTCAAATATGTCCACTTTGCCCAGTTTTGGATTAAAATCTCCCAGAACTATTTTTGTGTCACATAGCTGGGACATTGGGCATAGGCTCGGTTTAGGAAATCGTAGAATTCTTCTTTGAGTCGATCGTCCTTTTCTTCCGTTGGGGCGTGAGCGCATATTAAACTAATGTTTCCAAATTTAGCTTTGATGTGGATTGTTATGAGGCGTTCGCTTATATCTCGGAAGCTTAAGACGTTTTGTCGGAGTCTTCCTCTAATAACTCATCCCCACCCGAATAAGCGCTGTTTGTTCTCCTTGTAGCAGTTCCCTTAGTAGATGTCGCAGTTTTTCATCCGTCTTTTCCGTCCACCCCAACGCCTTGGTGTGCGGTTGTATCTGCTTTATAGCAGTTGAGGATTTGCTCCAATTGATCGCCTGCACCCGGTCTGTTAAGGGACCTCACATTCCAGGTGCAGACTCTCAAGTCCGTTAGTCGTTTGCAGGGGTCTTCAGCTTTGTATCCGTCCGTATCCGAGGCTTGTTGTAGTTTCGGAAAAAGTCGGTTTTTCTGTGATAGGAAAGTTGCCCCTAAGCACATCACCCAACCTGGAGGGCCAGGTTCCTCTTTCCCCAGGAACAAGGGGTTGGGTCGCTGCACAGTGGTTCACTACCTGGGGGATGCCAGGGTAGCTATCCAGGGGGGGGCCACGTGGAGGTTGTGTGTCAGCTTGGATTGAGCAGGGACTCTGTTTGCTCGCTCCCTCCCCCCATTTCTGTGTTACTACAACTGTCAACTTACAGTTTATTGCCGACTACGACCGTCGAATTACGAGAGGACTTTCCAAACATTTATATTCATGCCGATTATGGAAAACGGCGGATTGACTGCGGAGGGAATATTTTCGCATCCGTATGTTTTCATATTATTGAAAACGCAATCCAGAAAGTGAGCGGATGTCGGTAAAGTAGGTAAAAAAAATGCTATTATGGAAAACGCAACTCATCCGCACTGCATACATTTTGTGACGTTTTCAATCCGAATCAAATTAGTTGCGGATTTCAAGGAAGAAGGATGAGTCGGTGCAACAGAAAGTAAGTTTAGAGATTTTAAATGATCAAACATAATTTACTTTTATTTTTAGAAAGCAAACAACACGGTTGCAGTTCGAAGCACTGTGCAGTGCCATGAAAAAAAATTCGGACATTGCCAAAAATTTTACGAAGAAAGACCCCGAATTTGTTCGGAGGTTTTGGGAAGATTCGGCAGTGCAGCTAAATAGTTTGGGGCCTCCAATAAAGGAAATAGCCGAGTGGAAAAAAGTGCTTACATTCTTTAAATTAAATAAATTCTTGAAATAGTATTTATTCGAATTATTTTATTATAGGTTTGGTCAGATCATAAATCGGCTTTGCGGAAAAAACTGGCCCACAACAATCGAGAGAGAAGAGCTACAGGTGGCGGGGAAAACAAGGAAATTTTCTTTACCCCCTTGGAGGAGGAAATAACTGAGCTTGTTTGCCTTAGAGACTGCGCTGTGGGAGTTACTGGATCAAAAAGTTTTGGGTTGCCAGTAAATAGAAATCTGCCAAGTTGCTCTACGGCTTTAATAGATGTGCAGTTGCCCTTTAATAATGAAGGTAGAAGATAAATTGTTTTTTATCATACGTATAACTAATTAATTAATCAGTTCAGAAAACGACCCTAACTTCCCAAATGTTTTGAAAGACGGAGAAGAATATGGTGCAAAAGACGAAAATATCGTCATGCGATCGAACGCCACGGAAATTGCTTCAAGGAAATTACCGAAGCTCCAACGATTGCTTCAGAAACAAATTAACATACAGGAGCAACTCTGTAATAAAGTATCTGAAGTTTTGGAGAGAGTTGGCAAACAGTCGGAAGAAAGGAATGGGAGTTTAGGGCAAATTTATCAATCTCTGGATCAGTTGAATTTGGTCCAGAAACGACTATTGGAAGAGAATGAAAGGCATAATCGCCAAATGGAGCAACTTGCAGCGGAAAAACTGCAACATAAAAAACAAATTTTACAACTTGAATTGATGAAAAAGAATCAATCATCAAATCAATAATTCTGCAATCACCAAAAAAACTTGTCACTGAAAGTACCAATCTAGATATATATAAGAAAAGAAGTGCAATTACTCACTTGCCCTAAAGGCTGATTTTTTTTTTATCTTTACATTTGCCATGGAGGCCTATTTATTTTTTCATTATTTACTTAAGTAATCTTTGAATAAAACATAATTTTTAAACAACAACAATTTATTTTGATTCATAGGAAATTTTGTAACAATTCTTCTCGAATTTGATTTGCTTCTGATGAATAGAACTGTGGAGATTCCGAAAAACTCTCTCGAACTTCGTTTATTTCCTCTGGTATTTCCAAGTGTTCATCATTCACATTATAATGAATCCGTATGTTGTGCAGTGCAGCGCTAACATTAACAATTTGTATAGCCTTTTTTGGGGAATAATGAAGTTGCCTGGATCCGAGGCAACATCTGCACCAATTTTTCCAAACACCGATAGTTCGTTCCACGATGTTACGACCTTTGCTGTGGCTACTATTAAGCCTAGTTTTTGGAGTACCAACACCAGCATTTCTAAATGGTGTAATAAGCCATGGCGACAAAGGATATCCAGCATCTCCTATTTTAAAGGAATATTGTAATGATATTCTTTTGATATAAATACGTAAAATGCATATTTACCTAACAATCGTGTGTTTCTGTCTCCAGCGTCATACAGTGACTTAAAATAAAAAAAGGCATGGCTATTACCCCAAATAAAAGCATCGTGGCTTGCGCCGGGATGTCTGGCGTCTATATACCTAATCCGCTGTTTATGGTCACATATCTAGAAAAAGAAAAGAAGAGAAAAAAAAGAAAACAAAAACAATGAAAAGTAGGTAAATTCTTTACATTTATTACTTACTATCATAACGTTTAGACTATATGCCCCTTTTCTGTTGAAAAATAAATGTGCATTTTCTCCCGGCGGTTTTGCAATTTTTACATGTGTTCCGTCTATGCACATTATGATACCTGGGATTCTCGATTTGCCATAAAAATAGGCTTTTGCCTCCCGCTTTTCTTCTTCGGTCATAGTTAAATTTATCCACTTGGGACATAAATGTTCTTCTAAAATATTTAAAACTTCGGAAAGAACTACTGACACTGTCGGTTGTGCCATTCCAACACAAAGTCCTTTCCAGTACCGGTTTGATATCCACCCTCAGCCAGGAACCTTAAACATACTGCAAGCTTAAATTCAGGACTCAATGACGTAGTTCTAACCACTGGTGGTAATTTTCCTTTCAATATCTCCAAAACATATTTGAAAGCTGTTTTATTCAGCCTGAAATATTTCACAAATCTAAAAGAAAGCTGCATAAATGAATGTTGATTACAAACAAAAAAATTGTTTTAACTTACTGATCTTCCGGTAACGATAAAATATCTTTCGCCCTACTTCTTATTTCAAAACGCATTTCTCGGAAATCAAATTTGATTGCAAATCCAAAAAAAAGGCAATTGTATCCATAATAACTGGAGTTTATTTCACTATTCACTATTCACTATAAATATTCTTCACAACAATTGAAACATGAAAATTGAAAACTGACATAAAACAGCTGATTTAAAAAATGGTCGATAATGTGGTTTTGCGGACCGATAATGTCCGTCGGTTTCTATAATAGGGTTGAACTGCGGATGCGGATTCAGTGAATTCCCTCCGCAGTCAATCCGCCGTTTTCCATAATCGGCATGATTATATTAAACTACAAGGGGTTTTGTCAATATCCCGTGAGGTAAGCCACCGCTTAAAACACACTTGATAAACATGGCTGATGACTGGATTCGAACCCGATGGTATCGACGACAGAGTCCAACACATTACCCACTGCCCTAGAGTACTATCAGCAACTTTTACTTTAAAGAATGTTGTACAGTACATAGAATTCAAAGAGGCTCATAGAAATGTTGTTGTAGTTAAGCAAAGCACATTTGCTATGGTTTGAAACAGCTTTCACAAGAACTACATCTCTATCTCTCAGAAGTAAGTTGATCTGTCTTTTGTGCATGGGTCCAAAGAGCTGAACTTTCTTCAAATAGACCATCCCAAATGATCACAGCAGATGTGAAACGGATCAATGCAGATGTTGGCACGAATGTAACACGCAAACAGGTCAATATGCATCGGAAAAGTGCCACTCGAATAAACTGACACGTAGGAAAGTACCAGGTCACGAGTTGTAGCAATTAAAGTTCGGGCATTTAGTCATAACTCGGGATTCAGCAGTACTACGTCGTTTGTCAACATCTATCTAGAAACTGCGGTGCCTTTCTTTCAGTTTTCATCCAAGGCTGAAGTCGACAGCACGTTTTGTTAGTGTGCTGTGCATATTTTTCGAAAAAAAAACACTTTTAGTTATGTCGTAAGAACTAGTGACTTACATTGAAAACAATTTGTTCTGATTAAATTTTAAGTGAAATCGGATGAAAAACACTCCCCCCAAAATCGCAGGTGGTGTATGGAAATGAATGTACATATGTATGTCGAAAACACGTGGGTTTGAATGGGCAAAGTGGTTCAAGAAAGATTGTAAATTAGTCGCAGACGATCCACGTCTTCGATCTCCTCTCGCACCGTGGCACCCTTCTTCGTGAATATGTTACTGCCAAACAGATAATGAGTGAAAAGTTTTGTGTTGGCGTCCTGAAGAGGTTGCGAGCACTTGTTTTCCTTTTCGAATTGAACTCGCCAAGAGGGGCTGGATCCTGCGGAAAAAAACATACCAACGTAGCAGCATCCACCCTATAGCCCTGATGTTGCTCCCTGAGACTTTTTTTTCTTATTCAAAAAATGAAGCTAGGTTCCCTCAAGGGAACCTAACACAGCAGTGTAGAGATTTTAGTCCTGAACGAGTTAGCTTCGAAGGATTATCAAGGATGCTCCGAATCGGGGGAGCAACGTTGGAGTATAGTATTAGAAGGAGACTATTGTGATGGCCGGTAATAAAATGTTCCGATAAACTTAAATTTTCGGAACTCAATTGCCACAACTCGTATGACTGACTGACTTAGCCGGGTATTAGCACTTTCAATAAATTCTGTCGTCAATTTTTTTTTAAAAACTGCACAATCTTTCTTACGTCGTGTGAAATTTTATGTAGATCTTTCAACTTATATATGTGCATATTCTTGTTTGTGCTAGGTGCAACCCCAAAACAAATTAACCAAATCGTCAACGATTGTTAATCGTGGTCGATCCTAAATCAAAGATTTTTTTCTCTACCAAAACTAAGAAAACAAATAGCGAAAATCAGTGAATAAAGACATGAATTCTTGCAACATCCACATTATTCGTCAGATCCAGCTCAAAAAATGCATGCATACATATGTACATACATACATGGGAAAGTGTTTTTTTATCGGAGGATGAGTATTGTATTGATTTTCAGGAAAATGATAGGGGATAGTGATTCTTTTTGAACAATAAATGTATGTATGTTGGCGTTACAGTCCATGAAGGACCAAAACCGAGCTTCTCTCAATCACCTATGTTGTGTGTGAGATTTTATTTTCCCATAGGTGAAAGGGATCTGGTTAAATGCCTGGGTCAAGTTGACATACGGCCTCCTCGCGGCGCCCTCTGGATAGCCTTTTCAACAACCGTTGGGAGATGAACAAACGTATGCAGCGACAAAACCCCAGCCAGAATGGCGGTTGTGCAGCGGGCTAACAATCCGCCCACGTAAAAAAAACATAAAGTTATGAATGATCAAGATGCCTCGGACGGATAGTCGACGACGACAACGCACGAAAAAGGAATACGATTTGCGAGTATGTTCCTGGAATGTCAGAACCCTGTACACTCCCGGAGCTGCTCATGAACTAGAAAGAATCCTCACGCAGTACAAGGCGGATATTACTGCGGTCCAGGAAATACGCTGGATAAGAAACGGTATGATGAGGAAGAAAGATTGCTACATTCATTACAGCTGTCAGAAAAGATTGCACTTACTGGGACGCAGATTTGTCGTGGGAAAGCGGTTATGGTCGAAGGTCAACGACTTTAAACCTATAAGTGATCGCCTGGCTGTGATCTGCATCAAAGACAGATTTTATAACATCAGCTTTATATGTGCACACGAAGGAGGACTTCTATGACCTCCTGGACAACGCCTTCGGAGCTTGTCCGGAGTACGATGTTAAAATCGTGCTCGGGGACTTCCAATCCAAAATCGGTAAGGAGAACACCCCTGGCGGAGTGATTGGAAGGCACAGCCTCCTCGATACAACAACAGATAACGGCTTCCAACTCACGGACTTTGCGACAGCTCGTAATGCCGTGATTCCCTCGTAAGCGACAAAACCAAATCGACCATGTGCTCATTGACGCAAGGCACCCATCAAACATCCTGGATGTGCGAACATTCAGAGGGGCAAATGTCGACTCTGACCACTTCCTCGTAGCAGCAAGATTCAGAGCTCGACTGTCCAATGTCAGAAAGCTGCACCTGCCCATCAGGAGGAGCTTCGACATTGGGAGCCTGAGCACACCGGAGGTTACCAGAGTTTACAGGGAACAGCTGAGCGAAAGACTCTACGGTATGCCTACGTCAAACTAAAATGCCAATAATACGTGGCTGCATTGCCGCTCAGTCATTCAGGAAGTAGCCGAAACCACCTTAGGGTACCTACCACCCGCGACAAGAAACACCCGTGGTATGATGGCGAGTGTGAGCAGAAAAAGGCAGCAACCGACGAGGCGTACCAAAAGGCGCTGCAGAGGAAAACCAGGGCAGCGCAAAATGAGTACCGAGCCAGAAGAAGGGAGGAGAAAAAACTACTGCGCCAAACAAAAGAATCTTCGCAGCCTTCCAGCTCAAGGATATCGAGGAGTCTAGGGATAGGTAAGCATAAAACACGAGCATTTTACAAGAAAGCCAAAGGCCCTGCAGTAGGCTTCAAAAAGGGCACCCAGGCTCTTCGAAACTGCTGGGGTAATCTTGTCACCAACCCGCAGGGAATAGTGGATGTTTTTAGACAGCATTTCCAGCAGCTGCTTAACGAGCATGACCAAGAGAGAGTGGTAGGAAATCCCAACTCCAGCCGCGAAAGAATTCCCCCCACCCAGCATCGAAGCATTCAGAAGCTGAAGAATAACAAGGCCGCAGGCTCAGATGGCTTGCCATCAGAGCTCTTCGAGGCTGTCGGCGATGTTCTGGTAGGGAGCATGCACCAAATCATCTGCGAAATTTGGGAAGATGAAAGCATGCCCGACAACTGGACTACCACCTCTATTTACCCCATCCACAAAAAAGGCGATCCTACCTCTTTCAAGAACTATAGAGGTATATCCGGGCTTAATGTCGCATACAAGATCCTGTCCAGCGTACTGTGTGAAAGTCTAATGCCATTTTGCACCGCAATAATCGCCAGCCCGACAAATCGACTAGAGACCAAATTTTCACATTTCGACAAATCCTGGAAAAGACCAACGAGTTTCGAATCGATACAACCATCTTTTCATCGATTTCAAAGCCGCATACGACAGCATTCTGAAGGACTGTTTGGTGCGACGGCCGAATTCGGGATCCCGGGAAAACTGATCCAGTTTAACGCGCCACGCTAAAAAATACGCGATGCATTGTGCAACTATGTTCTAGGACTTCGGAACCGTTTGAAGCATGCACCGCATTTCGGCAAGGAGATGCGTTGTCATGTGACTTCTTCAAACTGGTGCTGGACCAGATAGTGCGACGGGCAGGCATCAACAGGGATGACACTATCTTCTACAGCTGCGAGTATACGCAGATGATATCGATATCATCGCGTGTTCTCGCCGTGGCATTGTGGAAGCATTCACGGCGATTGAAGAACTGGCGAAACAAGTTGGTCTTAGGGTCAATGAGGACAAGACGAAGTACAAGCAAAAACCAATCCGTCGCTCACCACCTGGGACAAAATATAACAATTGACAGCTACAATTTCGAGGTAGTTAAGGAGTTTGTCTACCTCGGGGCAAACGTAAATAACACAAATGACACCACAGTGGTGATCCGGATATTGGGTCTTGTCTGTGAGGAAGGTGAATGGAGAGAAAGACACAGCGGCGAGCTCTACGAGCTGTACAAAGATGTGGATGTAGTCCGAAAGGCAAAGATCCGTCGACTACACTGGCTCGGCCACATCGAGCGCATGGACATCAACGCTCCAGCTAAGAGGGTCTTCGACTCCGAGCTGTGATGTAAGACATCTTGGTCTTGACAACTGGAAGCAGCGTGCCTGAGGCCGTCAAGGATGGAAGGCAGCTATAGCTCAGGCTCAGATCCTCCATGGATCGCTTCCCTGATAAGTAAGGAAGTAGGTATAGGTTAAGGGGATCCACAGTTTACTGCGGGTTCCGAACGGCGAGATTTGAGAAGCTTTTATTGACAATCATTCTACAGGGGATTTTGTCAGGAGAAGCACCGTGAAAAACACGTTCGATGATTTGAACAATAAAGCCGTGTTTTAATTGTCGGTCGACAAAGCTTACTTAATAACATGAGTGTGACAAAGGCTGCTTTTTGTGATTTTGAAAACATAAGGAAATGAATGTTTTGATCATTTTTAAAAATCTTACTTCAAGGAGCTCATAAGAAATTATTTTCAAAATACTATGCACAGGATTCCGCCTGCATTCTCTAAAGTCCTCAAATCAATTTAATTAGGGGGTGGCCGTGGTGCAGTGGTTAACATCATCGACCGCCGAGCGGAAGTTCTATAGTTCAAATTCGCTTCATAGCCAAGAAAAAGTAATTCCTATACGGACAAAAAGTATGCAACGCAGTTGTGAGTGGAAAGTGACCAGACGTACTGCTGTAGGCATAATACTCACAGTATATGGTCAACAGAAATTCATCCTCTGCGCATGCAATATTAAAAGTGCTGGAACGAATTACTACAGACTATAGCCAAACGCGGAATTTGGTCGGCTCTCGTCCTATCTAGGACAACCACCCCTGAGAGTAGTGTACGAACATCAACGACCCAAACCACTGCACTCCGTTCAGGTTGTGTGCCAAACATCATAAGAGTATAACTCTTGAACATGCGCGAAATATAAAAAAAAAAAATGACGAATATACCCAGTGTGCTTACCAGTGTTTTCACCCCTGTGATATCATAATACCATCTACAGAACGCTGAACACATTCATTCATCCAGAAGGCGTCTTGGAACGTCACTTTATCTTAATGTGCTAATAAATTTCCGAAAATCGCTTCCTAAATTATCTCGAGCATGCAATTAACGCAGATGTCAGTCGACCACATACATGTACATATGTATGTATATATGTTCATACATGCAGTCATACATCTTGCCCCACTATTTGATTCCGTCATGCTACTTCAAACTAAATACATTCTGATCGTCTCCACGATTGATAAATCTCAGGCGTTCTGTCCCGTCAGCAGATAATTTTCCTGCGTATGTTTACCATCAACATCTCCATTCTACCTCAAAACATACAACTTATAATACATGCCTTGTCAACACTCTCCCTCGTCGGAGTGATCCTGCAACAACCCATTCCTCCGACTTCCAGCTGAAGAATATATTCGAAGAGTTATCGTGATTTTATTGCCAGCGTGTGCTGTCACTTCAAAATTTAGAATTGAAGATCAATTCTATATTAAGTGGATAAGTGGGGGTGACAATACGATCCTTTTGACGATGCGATCTTAAGTGGTGTACCCTTCTTCACCTGAACCGTTATACTCATCAGGAGAACCGAAAGTGGAAAATTAATAAAAAGAATTTTATTACCCCGAATCAATTTTCATATCACTTTTATGACGTCATAACTTATACCGCCCTCTCTAAGCTGTCACATGGCAACCAGGCTGATCGATAGCAGACTTAATATTGCTTCTTTGAATATCAATTTTATTACAAATTTCCATTACCGAATCTACAACCATTTTCAAGGATTTTCCAATCGAATTAGGGATAAGCATTAGTTCACTGAAAAAACCAAAACAAGTACCAAAAGGACTTTTCAACATTTTCTAAGAAAAGAAACTAAAATGCAGGCAATTATCAATTGAAGCGTAAAGGTCAAAGATTCACTGTTTTGTTTCGTGCAAGGATATTCTGGAACATGTCATACAAATGCATCTGACCGATCGCTGGACATATGTATGTACATATGTACATACCTTATCGGAGTGACATTTTCGTATTCAATTTTTGTCTAAATAATGAGGCGTGAAAGTGTCCCCTGAGAATTAAATGTATTTCCATTCTTGAAAATGTTTCGAAATGTTAATTTATTTTGTTAGGTTCCATGGGAACTTCGATTTGAATGCAGTGATTTAGAAATTTCAATTAGTTTAACGAATTCAATTTTATATGCGAAAACATGGAAAACCAATTTATTATAATCAGGCGAAAATGGAAATTTAAAAATGGGGTTTGGGTTTGGGTCTGACATGCATATGATCGAGAAAACGTACGATTTTGATTGTGTAACTGAGCTCCCTCGGATACTGAAATAAAAGGAGCAATGGATTCGCGAATAATTTATTTTAGTAATTTAGCAAGTAATTTTTAAATCAAGGATGGTAAAAGACTAACAAAGGTCGTGTGGACGGAATTCTCTTTTATCTTCGTCCGTTGCGAATGGGTCATTCTGCCTGACAGCGATATTAGATCTTTTATCGCCGTTATAGAGTCTACAGAAGTGTTCCTTTCATATTCTCAGCATCGACTGTGACTCTACTACTAGTTGTCCGTCTTCATCCTTACAGGCGTCTGCTCCGGCTTTAAAGCCCTGGCATGTTCGTTTTAATTTTTCGCAAAACTTGCGAGCTTTATTCTTGTGATAGCGTCTCTCCATCTCCTTGATTTCATGCTGCCTTTTTTTCATCCTTAAAAGCGTGTATTCCTCTCTCCGTTTCTGCTTGTAATGTTCACGAGTGGCTCTCGTCCGTCTATGTAGCATGGCTTTGTAGGCGTTTTGCTTTGCCACATGGGCTTGCTTGTGGCTTGTGACCTTCGATATGAAAAAAGGATTTAGGCAAGGTGACGTGCTGTCATGCAGCTTGTTCAGCATCGTGCTTGAAAAGATCGTGCAAGAGTCACTGGCCAATACAAGAGGTACGATTTATTTCAACTCTACGCAATTGCTTGCGTACGCCGACGACACTGACGGACACAGCGAGACGTCAATGAGGCCTTTGTAAGCATTGAGGTAGGAGCTGTTGGTCGTTTCGAGGGGAAAGTTCTGCGCACTATCTACTGTCCCGTTTGTTCAAACGGTGTATGGAGGAGAAGATATAACGAAGGACTGTACGGGTTGTACAGCGACATCGGCCTGGTATGACGTCTACGGATACAGCGTCTAAGGTGGCTAGGCCATGTAGAGCGCATGGAAAATACAGCTCCGACCCGAAGAGTCTTCGAATCCAACCCGAAAGGATGGCGCGGCAGAGGACGGCCGCATCAACGGTGGCGCACGCAGGTGGAAGGGGACCTTAACCAACTGGGTGTGCGGCATTAGAAACAACTGGCTAAAGACCATGCGCCACCTAAGTAAGTAAGCACAACGAAATTGAACCATTTGGGTAGCAAATTATCAGGGGCGATGAAGATTGAATTAAACACAAAAATATCCAACGCAAGCGATCACGTACAGGGGCTGATAACCCTACACAAACGACTTCGAAGTCTAGATTGAGGTCAAGCTAGGGTAATTAGGATTGGAGGGGAATTGTCAATTAAGAGATCCTACAGCCTGACGCAATGGTCAATTTGGTTCCCTACTGTGTACAACTCGACCATTTTAACGAATCATAGCCACCAGAATTGGCCAACAGAGAAGGAATTGTGTTCCATCCCTATGTTGCTAGGCCACGTACATCTTTGATGTCTCGGAATAAATTGTCGCGGTTTGGTTGGGAAGGTTTACTGCATCCAGAGTATATACGTATATACATATCATTTTGTACCAATACATATGTATGTAGTCAGACTGTCTGCTAAATTGTTTTATTGGGATTTTACGATTTTTTAAATCTACATCTAAAGGAATGTACTTATTTTTCTAAAAACAAATGTCAGGTTTCATAATAAAATCGTTTGATATCCTGTTAGGTAACTAGCCAGCTAGTAATCGCTTTTATTCCCACATAATACCGCCTTGACTTGTGCACATTCCCATAATTTACCATAAACGTCGGCTGTATCTCTATTTATGGGCACAAAGAGTCCATCTCCGTTTTTGCAAATCTTCTTTTGACATCGTTTTTGTAAAAAATATGTGACAATCTGATTAAGTGAGCAAGTTGAAACACCCGCACAGGATGTTATAGGATTACTTTGTAAATACCGTCCTGTAACAAAGCCTCCGTTTATCGTCTGTTTACTTTTCTTCATGTAATCGCCAGCTAACACATACATATACATATTTCACATCAATCTCATATCACTATCAGATTTTTGCACACCCTGCTGTTTGATTTGGTAGAGGGACGGTTGGTTAGGATAACCCTTTAACGTTTGTTTTTATTGCACTCATCATTCTATTCTACAAGCACCCGTCACTGTTCCATGAGAGGCTAAGGCTAAAAAGAAAGATAAAATCCACAACAATCCCTTTAATGGTCAATATCCCACCCTTTCGGCTGGCGGTGAGAGCATACAAATCGTAAAGAATATCCCGTAGCGAAAGGCAGACAAATCCGTCTTCACGGATCTTTATTTCATTTCTACTTTTTTCAAGCATATTTAACCCTTCCTCTGGCTTTTCGTATATCCTGCGTATTTACCATAATTTTTCAACCTACCGTAGACACAACAGCGTAGAATTTTGTGATTGTGTCAGGACGGTGTCCATCCTTCAATGCCAAATTGTTTGCAAAGTCAAGCAGAAGACGAAAGAAAATTAATGATTTTCCTTCTCTCATAATCTTCTTGAAAGGATGTTTGACCATCACCTTTTGAAGGCAGATGGTCAGATGGTGAGGTCAACATTTGACTGGATTTTATTGTAGAATGCGCGTGATATTTACTGCCACTGAATGCATTAATACATCCCCTTGCATCGATGTCTTTGACGTAATTTGCATCCCCATCTTAGAAATTTCCTTATAAGCAAATAGTGACATATGCATCTTTAGGGTGAATTAATATGATACAGAGGATGATGCTCAGCTTCAGATCGCGATCGAAGGTCAACATATTCTTTTTGTGTTTCTCAATGTCCGAAAAATGTTATATACATTTCGAGGGATGAATAAGAAAAGATCATAATTGTGCCGGATAAGGTCATATTTACAATATGTATATAAGGGTTATGCTTTATTCCATTCGAATTTTTCCCGAAATGCGATTTTTTTTTGAGAGATTTATCGTGAGAAAGGCATCGTTCATTGTTTGCGTTTGCAGAATTCATTTTACAGTGGCATATCCTTAATTGGTCAATTAAGGTGACATCAATGGACTCCAGATACATTTGACAATTTACTGTATTACCGCTAGGTCTTATTCCATGTGCAAAAGTTGTTTTAATTGAAGGAGATCACATACATATGTATCTATAGCCTGTGAGCAATATCTGGTCCTCAGCAGAGAACGATAAATTCGTTCAAAGTATCGAGCAGAAATAATAGCAGATTGAGAAAAACTTTTATATTTCAATTGCTCTTGTTAAAATAGGTAAAGAAGATAAGAAGGTAAAGTTATCTGCTCCCGCTTTTTGAGGACATTATGGTAAAGACATGTTTAACCTAAGCCACCTTCGTGGTGGAACAGCAATCTGGCCAAGCTAAGAGCACTGACCAGAAAACTGTTCAACAGAGCTAAACGGAATGGTGACTTGACGCAGTATCGTGCCTCACTCACCAACTACAACCAAGAGATTAGAAGAGCCAGAAGAGACTCATGAAAAAAGTTCTGCAGCAGTCTTTCAGACGTTCAGAGCAGCGCTCGTATCCACAGAGTTCTCGCCCAAGAGCACACTAACCAAATTGGACTGTTGAGGAGAGCAGATGGCACTTACGCGGAAAATGGTACAGAAGTACTCAAAATTCTGACCAGTACGCACTTCCCAGACTCCAAGATCTTTCCTTCCGTTCTCTCTAACATACCTCCGCAGATCAGGGCAAATAGACACAACAGGGAGGATTGGAAGAGAGCACGAACGATCTTTCACGAGGGAAGCATAAAATGGACCATCAATTCATTTTACCCCTACAAATCCCCGGGGGAGGATGGCATCTTCCCAGCCCTTCTTCCGAAGGGGAGTGCGCAAATCAGCCCCAGCTATGCATGGGGACACATACCAACAAGCTGGACAGAGGTAACGGTAAGATTCATTCCCAAAGTAGGCCGTAGATCCACAGATCAGCCTAAGTCCTACAGACCGATAAGCCTTACCTCTTTCTTCCTAGAAACAATGGAAAAAATCCTGGATAGGCATATCAGGGACGGTGCCCTGAAAAGATCACCACTTCACAAAAACCAATATCCCTACCAGCCTGGGAAATCGACCACGCATGCTCTTCAGGAGCTAACGGCCCGGATAAACAAATCCCTGAGCGACAAAGAAATTGCGATAGATTGCTTTCTCGATATTGAGGATACTTTCGATAACACCGAATAAACCCAAATAAAACGCTGCATCCTTAGCACAGGGGTGGATAATACCACATGCAATTGGATCCAACACATGCTTAGCAACAGGAAAATAAACACCTCACTAGGCAATGATAAAATCAGTGCAAACGCCGCGAAAGGATGCCCTCAAGGCGGGGTTCTCTCACCGCTCTTGTGGTCCATCGTGGTTAATGAACTGATCAGCATACTTAGCAACAATGGCTTCTATGTCCAAGGCTACGGTGACGACATAGTGATCCTGGTTAGAGGCAAATTCGAAGACACAGTCTCGGAACTCCATAAAGGCATATAGGTTGCACTAAATGTCAATCCTAGGAAAAGCACCATAGTCGCCCTCACCAAAAGGAGGAATAAGCACAAACTTACCAAACCTACCCTCTTTGGTTAAGCGATAGAGTTCTCAATAGAAGTCAAATATCTAGGGATAACTATAGACGAAAAGCTCACTTGGAACTCTCACATTACAAAGACCGTTGAGAAAGCCAGGATCTCTTTATCTTTCACTGGCAAAAACTGGGGCACAAATATATACATATATACAGCAATCACCAGACCAATTCTTACACATGCTGCGCCCGTCTGGTGGCACAAAACAAAAGAAGTATTAGTGCAAGCCAAGCTCATCAAATTGCAAGGACTAGCTGGCATCTGTATCACCGGGGCCATGAGAACAGCCCCCACAGCAGCACTGGAAGTCATCACAGACCTGCCACCTCCTCATCTCCAACTGAAGAAAGAAGCAATGGTTTTCGCCCATAGACTGATCGTGGAGGATGACTCTAACCGTAGGCTCTTTCACCCTGATATCCTTACCGAAATAAACAGGCATGAAATCCTAAAGATATCTTTCACAGACAACTGTCTCCCCAGATACAACTTCAGCCAAAACTACAACGTCACATTCCCCAACCGACAAAACTGGGAACAGAATAGACCGTCCTTCAATCGTGGATCCTACGTGTGGTACACAGATGGCTCCAAAACGAACGAAGGCGTTGGGGCTGGAGTATACGGAGCAAATACAGGCACATGCATCTACGTCAGCATGGACAGATATAACTCCGTTTTTCAGGCAGAGATATTTGCTATAGAACTCTGCCTCAGAAAATATAAACCGAAATATGTTCAACAAAAACATTTACATTCTCTCTGACAGCAAGGCTGCACTCCTAGCCCTAAAGAGCTACGAAATCACCTAAAAACTAGTATGGGACTGCCTACAGCTGCTTCACCAGCTGGCCAGCACAAGCAGAGTTCACCTCATTTGGATACCTGGACACAGCGGCCATACAGGCAACGAAAAGGCGGATCCACTAGCAAGGAAAGGCTCTGCATCGGTAATTATGATGCCACGGCCCTTTTGCGGCATACCCATCAGCACCACCAAATGCTGCATAAACAATTGGTTACGGAACACGATGGATCCCTACTGGTTAAAAACAAAAGGTAGCAGACAAGCCAAGTTGTTCCTCCCAACTACATCCGTCAGAAGAATGAAACAACATCTCATGCTTTCGAGGAGTCAGATTCGTTTAATCACAGGTTTCCTTACTGGACACTGCCCAGTTAACAAACACCTCAAAACAATGGGCATCATACAAGATGACACTTGCCGAATGTGTAATGAAGACGAAGAAACAGCAGAGCACATACTATGCCACTGTAACTGCCTAACTGTCTGGTCAGTACACGTCATCGTCACCTAGGCAAGTACTATCTTGAAGCAGAAGAAATCGCGGCTAGCTCTAAGTTTATTTATTTATTTATTTATTCATTAATCTACAAGTTACTTACGTACTAACAGATTTTAGAAGTATTATAGTACAGTTTTTTTGTTTTTTAAAGTACTTACAAATGAAAGTTTTAAAAGATAAAACGACTTATTAAATTCACTTTAAAATTAGGTCAGGTTTTCTGAGTGAACTGTAAGTGGAGGACATCACAATAGGCCCACTCGTGGCCGCAGTGATCAGGCGACTCTGTCCCACCCCCTTATCCTATCTATCTATCTAAGCCAATTGAAGTACCTAACATCGAAAACAAAGATAACGTCGAAAATGTCGGGCACAATTGCTTCTCTGATCGATAGTGACAATATTTCTGGTAAACAATTTCAGATAAACTACCACGTCTGCACAATTAGGGCTATATTCTCCTTTTCAAATTGACCAGTTAATTCCGATTTAAATGATTGCTTGTTTTATTTTACAACAAATTTTCAATCATTCAATAAAAATACGACTTACATGTCACGGATCGTCGGCGTCCCTTCGAGCACAGCGAAAATTCCCACACTTCCTTAGGGAGTACTTTGAAGGAACTCGAAGGGCGCGTATTTCTCCCCTGTTCCATGATGCAAAGTGAATGTGACTGTTTTTGATTTTTATGTCCTTTCTCGTCATAGGCAAAGAAAAAATAAAACAAAAAACTCTTCCAGAGAAAATAAGGAGAAAATCAGGGAAAACAATTGCAGGTGGCTTTTTTCAATACGTTTGTTCATGTGTTCCAAGAAGAGATACGTTCCTACCGGTAATGCAGCATTTCCGGGTCACGAGGTTATCCATGAGGGATGTGAACGAATGGTATGCAAACCAACCCTCAATATTTATCTATGTGATTGCGTCAATTTTAAAGGGACACAATTTAATTAGTTGCCCTTATATAATGCTACAAATATGAATGTGAATTTTCATAATTTTCTTATCATTCTTTAGAAATAAATATTCAAAACAATTTTCAAACAAAGGTTACTGCGTCGGGCAAGGTAGAAGATAACAATGAGTTAAGTTTCCACAGATTTATGAGTAATAACATAATAACTTTATCTAGACGAGGAAGCTATAAGAATCTACTACAAGAGGACCACATCTTAATTGAAACCCTTTTCCATATAAACAACTTACGCCTAGTAAGACATACCTACATATTTACTGACCGGCAAAAGGACATCAGCAGATGGTCGAACTCATCTTATGGAACAATCGTTTGTTTTTATCCCTCTATTTTGCATATACATACATACGTATCCTTATGGGGTGGTGGCATCGTATATGTACGCTTTCTTGCAGGATTATTGATTACATAAAGTGGACACTGGCAAGCGGATACATTTCCATCTTTAACCCAAACCAGAGGAATAAAAACGGACATACTAATGATAAGGTGTTGACCATTAACAAAGCAACGGCAGCAGCAAACGTACAACGGTCAGTTGATGCCGCAGACACATTACTGGACACCGGTCACAATGCAAAGAAAAGGATTATTTTGTCAGGAGAGCGTCTTCGAACTATGTTCCTCATTCCATACCTGAATGGAACGGTAAGTGTATGGTTTTCGTCTATTGTTGCATATGTTATTAAAGGATAAATTACTTAAAGGACAATGATCGGGTGTCCGGTCGGTTGTTCAGTTCGCAAGGAAGTGCGTGAGAAAATGTTAGTGCTGATTACGATGGAAAAGGGAAAGTGTTATATGGCCATTGTTATGGTATTCTGATTCTTTTCTGTCCTTATAACGATGTCCAAGATTAGAGAGGAAATTAATGATAGTTGAAAATGGATAATAATCAAAAGGCGACTTGGTGTGAAAATGTTTTGTGATTTTGCTCTTGATTAATCGATTTCTTCGCTTTTTTACTGTCGGATCTTCCGATGTGCTCAAGAACTGCCAAAGGCGGAGGGTTGGCTTATATTCAAAGAGATGGTACCAAAGCTAATCGCCTAAAACTTGTTTTGGGCCATTACGATGGCTTTATTGCAAGAAAAATGTTCTAGACGAGCTATTTCGACTTTTGGTGATGTGAACTTACTACCAAGAGCGTGTTATTTATCGCCGTTTGATTCGCTTGATGCCTCCAGATGCTTCCTCTAGATTTCTCTAGATGCTTTCAACGGATTCTCCTCTTGCGATAACTGAATTATTGCATGATGTGGGTCGAAACTTACTTACTTACTTAACGGGCGCTACAGTTCGGGGTGAACCTGGGCCTCAACCAACATGCCTCTCCACCTAGCACGATCTTTCGCTAGTCTTTTCCAATGCCGCACGCCCAGTTGGTTGAGGTCCCCTTCCACCTGTGCGCGCCACCTTAGGTGCGGCCGTCCTCTATTTCTTCGTCCCTCGGGGTTGGATTCAAAGACTCTACGGGCTGGAGCTGTGGTGTCCATTCGCTCTACATGGCCTAGCCATCTTAGGCGTTGGATCCGTAGACGCCTGACCAGACTCATGTCGCTGTACAACCCGTACAGTTCGTGATTGAATCTTCTCCTCCAACCCTCCTCTGTGTTTATGGGACCGAAAATCGAACGCAGAATCTTTCTCTCGAAACGACCAAGGATTTCCTCATCCGCTTTAGATAAAGTCCATGTTTCTGCGCCGTATAACAGGACCGGGATAATTAAGGTCTTATATAAGGTCAACTTGGTCGTACGAGAGAGGGCTCTACTTCTCAGTTGCCTCTTGAGCCCAAAGAAGCAGCGGTTGGCAAGAGTAATTCTGCGCTTGATTTCGAAACTGGTGTCGTTGTTCCAAGTCACCGCGGAGCCGAGGTATATGAAGTCCTTAACTACCTCGAACTTATATCTGCCAATATGCACGTTCTGTCCAAGACGTCGGTGGTAAATGTCCTTTTTCGATGACAGCAGATATTTAGTCTTGCCCTCATTAACTGCCAAACCAATTTTTGCCGCCTCCATCTCAATACTCGCAAACGCCTCATTGACATCTCGCTGCGATCTACCTATTATGTCAATGTCGTCGGCGTATGCAAGGAGTTGCGAGGATTTGAAGAAGATTGTGCCTCTTGTATTGGCCTGTGATTTTTGCACAATCATTTCCAATACGATGTTGAAGAAATCACACGACAGCGCATCGCCCTGCCTAAATCCTTTTTTGACATCAAAACTATCGGTAAGGTGCTCACCGATTCGGATGGAGCAGCGAGCATTTTCCAAGGTCATCCTGCATAGTCTGACGAGCTTCGCAGGGATGTCAAAAGTAAACATGGCGTTATATAGCTCGTCTCTAATTACGCTGTCGTATGCGGCCTTGAAGTCGACGAATAGATGGTGCGTATCGACTTGAAACTCATTGGTTTTCTCCAGGATCTGCCGTAGTGTGAAGATTTGATCGATGGTGGACTTCCCTGGCCTGAAGCCACACTGATAAGGACCTATCAGCTTGTTTACGAATGGCTTCAGGCGTTCACACAAAACGGCAGCGAAGATCTTGTATGCGACATTAAGGAGACTTATTCCTCTATAGTTGGCGCAGTCAAAGGGATCTCCTTTTTTGTGGATCGGGCAAACAATGCTGAGACTCCATTCCTCGGGCATGCTTTCCTCTGACCATATCTTACAGATGAGCCGGTGCATGCTCCTAACCAGCTCACCCCCAGCCGCTTTGAAGAGCTCAGCAGACAGTCCATCTGCGCCAGCAGCTTTATTCGACTTGAGTTTCGACATGGCAATCTCAACTTCGTCGAGGTCAGGGAGACGGAATTCTCTGCGATCTTCGTCGTTAAAAAATGGATCATTCTGCCTGACGGCGGTATGTTGGTTGTCATCGCCGTTATACAGTCTGCAGAAGTGGTTTTTCCAAATTCTCAGCATCGACTGCGATTCTACTACTAGGTGTCCGTTCTCATCCTTACAGGCCTCCGTTCGGGCTTTATAGCCTTGAGACATTCGTTTTATCCGCTGATAAAATCTTCGAACGTCGTGCCTGCAATAGCACCTCTCCAAGTTTTCAATCGCCCGCTTCTCGTGCTCTTTCTTTTTTCTCTTGAGAAGCTTATGTTCCTCCCTTCTCTTAAGCTCGTAGAGCTCACGAGCCGCTCTTGTTTTTTTTTTGTGTAGTGAGGCTTTGTATGCCTCCTGCTTTTCCGCATGAATCCTTCTACACTCGTCATCGAAAAGTCATCGGAAATACCTCGTCTCAATGTAGTTTTGCAAGAACTCCCGTGGATGATATTTGATGATATTATATACGATACCCCAAAGACCTGCATGCGGTGCCTGTTTTGAGTACTACGAGTGTACTCGCTTTAAATGCGGTGCCGGTGGTACTCACCAGAGATTGGCTTTTGATCATATTTTTCCGACCTAAAATCTTCTTCTTCTTCTTAACGGGCGCCACAGTTCGGGGTGAACCTGGGCCTCAACCAAAATACCCCTCCAACTGGCACGATCTTCTGCTAGCCTTTTCCATTGCCGCACACCCAGTTGGCTTAGGTCCCCTTCCACTTAGGAGCGCCATCTTAAGTGCGGCCGTCCTCTGCTCTTTCGACCCTCGGCGTTGGATTCAAAGACTCTCCGGGCTGGAGCTGTGGTCTCCATTCGCTCTACATGACCCAACCATCTAAGGCGTTGAATTCGTAGACGCCTGACTAGACTCATGTCGCTGTACAGCCCGTAAGGTCCATCCCCCATCTGCGTTTATAGGCCCGAAAATCACGCGCAAAATCTTTCTCTCGAACCGACCAAGGGCCCTCTCATCCTCCTCATAGTGTCCATGCTTCTGCGCTGTACAACAGGACCGGGATGATAAAGCTCGTATATAGAGTCAACTTTGCCGTTCGAGAGAGGGCTCTATTACTCAATTGCCTCCTGAGCCTAAGGAAACAGCGATTGGCAAGAGTGATTCTGCGTTTGATTTCGAAATTGATGTCGTTGTTCCAGGTCACTGCGGAGTCAAGGTAGATGAAGTCCTTAACTAGTTAGTTTTGCCCTCGCATAACAGCTAAACCAATTTTCGCCGCCTCCATCTCAATACTCGCAAACGCCTCAGTAACATCTCGCTGTGATCTACCTATTATGTCAATATTGTCGGCGTATACAAGGAGTTGCGAGGATTTGAAATAGATTGTGCCTCTTGTATTGGCCAGAGATTTTTGTACATTTCTAATATGATGTTGAAGAAATCACACTACAGCGCATCGCCCTGCCTAAATCCTTTTTTGACATGAAAACTATCGGTAAGGTTTTCAGCGATTCGGATGGAGCACCGAGCATTCTCCAAAGTCATCCTGCATAGTCTGATGAGTTTAGCAGGTATGTCAAGGGTAGACGTAGCGTTGTATAGCTCGTCTCTAATTACGCTGTCGTATGCGGCTTTGAAGTCGACAAATAGGTGGCGTCAGGCGTTCCCACAAAACGGCAGAGAAGATTTTGTAGGCGAAGTTAAGGAGACTTATTCCTCTGTAGTTGGCGCAATCAGAGGGGTCTCCTTTCTTGTGGATCGGGCATACGATGGTGGGACTCCATTCCTTGGGCATGTTTCCCTCTGGCCATATCTTACGGGTGATCTGGTGCATGGTCCTAACCAGGTCATCTCCAGCTGCTTTGAAGAGCTCAGCGGACACTCCGATGTGATCAATCTGGTTGGGAGTCGATTGATCAAGAGACCGCCAGGTCCCCTTATGGATGTTGAGGTGTGGGAAGCGCGTACTGGCTAGAAGGAGATTTCGCTCCGTAGCAAGATCAATTAGCCTGTGTCCGTTATCGGCTGTTGTTTGCCGATGACTCGTTCAAAGATGCTTTCCTTCCCAGCTTAGCATTGAAGTCTCCTAGTACAATTTTGATATCATAGCGGGTGGGCATTCTTTCGGTCTAGGAGATAGTAGAACTCATCATTGGCCGAGTCATCCTTGTCTTCCGTGGGGGCGTGGACGCAGATCAGGCTGATGTTAAAAAAGGTAGCCTTGATACGGATCGTTATGAGGCGTTCGCTCATATGCCGAAAGCTTCGGCCTTTTTGCCTTAGTCCACTTCGAACAGCAAACCTACATCCGAACAATCGTCGTCCTCTCTCCCTATAGCAGCTGCCGTAGTAAATATCGCAGTTTTTCGTCCGCTTTATACCCGGTCCGTTCCATCGCATTTCCTGGATGGCGGTTATGTCCGCTTTATAGCGCTCTAGGGCGTCCGCGAGTTGTTCGGCTGCACGTGGCCTGTTTAGGGACCTAACATTCCACCTACAGAGCCGAAGATCATTGTCCTTTTTTCGTTTTTTGCAAGGGTCGTCAACATTAATCCGGTCCGTTATATCCGAGGCTTGTGGTTGTTTCGGAGTTTTATTTTTTTACGGTTAGGGCTTACTAAGCCGTAGCCCTACCGACTAATACTGTTTTTTGGCGCAGGAGGCTCGCCATTCGCCCTCCTCCGTCTGCAATTTCCATAGGAAATCTCCAGATGGCACCACAAGGAGGTGGGAAGAGGACTTACTAACAGTGTCGCAAGATGTTCGAATGCGGTGGCTCTTCTCGCTTTTTAGCAGGCCAGCATCCGTGACTTTATATTACAGAGGCTTTATTTATATTCTGCGAGGTGTTCAGCTTACTTTGGAAGGCTGTAGATTCCGAAAATGAAAGTATCACCTGCTTTTTGAAGTCTTCGGCAGATCCTTGTGGGGCACAATCCATTTTTCTATTAGTACCTGGTGGGGTACTGTTGTACTATTGTTATCCCATCCTGGAGTTTGACAATTATCTTTTGTGTCAAACAGTTTCAGTAAATAATTGTTGTCCATACAACATACAACAACAACCCAGCTGCTCCATTGAAACGAAAGCAACAAAAAAGAAAAATCCTTAGTGAATTCAAATTGAATTTGCAATGACCCCATAGCTCTTTAGTTCTCCTTAACTAATATTGTGAGGCAAGCCCCTGAAACGCATTCGCTAATTAACAAAGTATTCTTGCTAACGACCTCATCGAGCCCGAATTAATTTCAGTAGCAAATCCATATCTCTCAATCTGCGATCCACATCTTTCAGCAACTGCAATTTCTTCAGTCACAGCAACAGCCATTGTTCCACAACGACCGCCGCAGTCGACTCGAATCCATTGAGTCAATATCAATTGACATTTGAATAATTCCCACGTTTCCCTGCTAATCTCAATTGTGGCGGTTTAGCAGCCAAGCTACCATCGGACCACCCAGCCACAACACAAAGAGCACATCAGCCTGTATTGGTCCTATGATCCGCTACTAAAAATCCCTTCAATCAGTTGTATTCGCAAACGTAATTAAGCCAGAATGACTTTATTTGATCAACTTCAATTAGTAGTAAGTTGACTTGTTTCACATTTATTCCAACAATGACGCAAGTAACTCTGACTTTACGGGTAGGTCCAAGGTTAGATGATGAATACGTGCTGCTTGGTCAGAGGGTGTGGATGCCGAGCAATGCATGAGCTGACCACGCGTTTTTTTATGATCTTTGTAAGCACTGAAAGAAATTGAAGGAAGTATGTTGTGCCCCCTTTTCATTTGTTCCTTGTACTTGACGTGATTGGAGAATGCCACCCGCTAAGTAAAATGTTCGAAACAATTTCAATTTAGACGGGAAGCAAGTTGGCGATTCGCGTTGGCGTTCAACGCTGACTGACGATTGACATTGTCGTGTTATCATTCAGTGCGATTCCAAATGACAGAGGAAGAATATATTATAGAATAATGTCGTTACGGTGGTTTGGTCATGTACTCAGTTACTTGTAAAGCATTCGATTGGGGAAGTCGCCATGAAGTAACAAATTAGCAGCACTGTTGTACTGTTGTGCAGGAAACCTTTGAATAGTCAAAGGGTACTTCTTCTTTTGGTGGCATTACTGCCCATGAAGGACCAGAGCCAAGCTTCTCTCGATTACCCATGTTGTGTGGGATTTATTTTTCATACAGATGAAAGGGACCTACGGTTTAATGCCGATTACGGACGGCGTGAGTCGAGAAGCTTTTTCGAGACAAGTATACTACGGGGGGTTTTGCCAGTACCCCGACGAGGAGGGACACCGCGTAATTAACATTCGATCGCGTTGTTTTTATCGGGATCCGAACTTGCGCATCGTGCGTCAGAGTCCAACACACACATTTATTTAATATATTTAACGTAGGGCTTTCTTTAATGATCTACCAAAAAAATTTAATCAACCATATTTTGACTGAGGTTACAAATGTAACTTTCTTGGGAAATTGTGGGTGGCCGTGGTGCAGTGGTTAACATCATCGACCATCGAGCGGAAGGCCTATAGTTTAAATTCGTTTCATAGGCAAGAAAAAACATTTCCTATACGGAAAAACGCACGCAACACAGTTGTGAATGGAAGGTGACCAAACGTACTGCTGCAGGCATAACACTCACTGAAATTCATCCTCTGCGTACGCAATATTAACACTAAAAGTGTTACTGTGATTTATAACCAACGCGAAATTTGATCGGCTCTCGTCCTATCTAGGACAAACCACCCTGAGTGTACGAACATCTTCGACCACTGCACTCCGTTCAGGTTGTGTGTAAACCTGCGCGAAACTCTCCCTCTCCTTGTTACCTTCGCTCGCACAACCTTTACGTTATAAGGCCTTAGCCTTGAGTGCCGGTGTAACTGTATAACAAAAAAAAAAAAAACCGTTATTTCGAATTTCGGACGGTATGCTTAAGATCGTTATCTTGTTATCTTGTTGAACTATACAAACTAGTCCTAGGCTTAATTTTTATGGCTGATATTGTTTCCAATCATGTGTGTTCGACTCTGGCGCACGATGAGTGAGTTCGGATCCCGATAACACCAACGCCATCGAATGCTTATTTCGCGGCGTCCCTCCTCGGTGGGGTACTGACGAAACCCCCCTTAGTAAACTTGTCATGAAAAAGCTTCTCGACTCACGCTATTCGGAATCAGCATTAAACTGTGCGAAAAAATAAAATAAAAAATCAGCCGCAATATTGGTGATTGAGAGAAGCTTGGCTCAGGTCCTTCATGGGCTGTAACGCCACCAAAGAACAAGAAAAAGTGATTTATATTACCCTTGATAATCGCCAAGTTACAAAATCCTCCCCCTTGCAGTTGACAAGCAGTCTCATATCAAGTCAAATTTACTGCAGTGTTTATCAGTCGGAATTATATTTTTTGCGAGTAAGGTTTTTGATGATTTTCCCCTAATCACGTTTTCTTCCAATTTATCCGAACAAAATGGACTCGCGTTTATTCTCAGCACACACCCACCTGATTACCTACCTTGACGCCATGTTGGGGCTTTTTCACTAAAAGATAATCAACCCCGTCACCACTCTACACCAATCCTACTGGGCTGGGCTAGGAACACCGGCCAAGCTATCCAAGTCCTTTCAGGAGGTTGCGAGGTCGGATGGCCGCTATCATCGATGCTACCGATCCAGACGGCAAATTGACTATGAATAAAGTAAGGAAGTTACCAAGGAAGGGTGAAGCTTCTGAAGTGAGCCGACTAAAGGTCTTTCGATCTGCTAAAGGCAACAGTGGAAGAAGCACTGTCCGAGTCGACCACGAGCAGGATTCAGGCTCCCACTGATGCCTGACGACCCTCTGGAAATCATGGAGACGATTACGTACAGCAACCTTAGTCTCCCTATAAAGGACTGGAAAGTCGTAAAGCTGGAAGAACCCACGGAATCATTGAGACAGGCAATCACTGTCCTAAACCGTGAATCCTTGGATATTTTGGCCCAAATGACTACTACGTCAATATTTATAAAAGGGATAAGGAAATACCACCATCCGGCACCGACAGCTAGAAAAACCCCCTGGCCATCACAGAAAGTACAACAGAACTATAACTCCAACTCCTTCGGGAAGCAAGGGTCCCGCGAAGGAAAATGGTGAAATAACAATAAAAAATCGGAAAGCGAAGCTACAATGGACACAATAAGCTCGCCCATGAAAGAAGATCTTATGGATTCAGATCCGGAAGACTCCAATATCACTGTGATGGAGGTAAATCGAATTAAAAACTGCCCCGATGCTGAAATTAATTCAGATTAACCTCCAGCAATCAAAAGCGACATTCGCAATTCTTCTTCTAGTGCTGGCAAAAGAAGAAGAAGATTTAGCCATAATCCAAGAGCCATGACCACAAAGTTCGCGAAATAAGGACTAAGGATCCCAGCCTACCAACTAACTACACCTCAAAAAGAAGGTAAAATACGTACTTCCATTCTGGCAAAGAAAACTCTAAACGTATACCTTCTCCCAAACGACAGCTGTCCTGACACTACGATGATCGCCACCGAATCATATTTGGCCCCGGGGAAAGTTATTCCGCACGACAACGTCAGACGATTAGTCGAGATAACATGCAGAACTCCTAATCAGCACTGACTCAAACGCATATCATACGATCATACCGGCCAACAGTTACACAAATACTCATAATACAACATATATGCGACAATAGCAACACTCCCATCTTCACCACGAAACCCAAACTCTCCGCCGGATCTAGACAAGTTGGTCGATATCCTAACACAAACATTGGGCAACTTGATGGAACGCTAGTCTAGGCAAGCTCTGAAGAGTATGTCTTAGGGTCTTTAGCCTGTACAAAAAATCTCTCAGAGATTATAAAAAATCCCTAAGGAAAGATGGCTGAGATATCTCAGAAGCCTTCAGACTATGAAAAAAGCCTCTCAAAAGATCCTTCCAATCCTAGCTGCCTACTCTCTAACGGACAAAGTCGGAAGGAGAAACGCTTAATCTTCTTCTCAATACGCACTTTCCAGGTTGCTCTGAAACACGGAGAACTCAGACTTCTCCAGTAACAGAGGGGCCGTACGATCACATACTCTCTAAAGATAAAATCGCTTGGGCTATAAAAAGTTGTAAGCCCTTTAAATCGCTGCGGCCAGATGGAATCTAGCACATCAAACTTGCACAGAGTATGTACTTTTCACCCCTAAGGCTGGCAGAAGTTTTCACACTACACCCAAGGATCTAAGGCCTATCCGTCTATAAACTCTGGAAAGGCTGATAGACTTGCACACTCGACGATACGACACAACTTTGATGAATCGTTAATTTCAAAGGTAAATCGGTCGAAACGGCCCTGAACACATTAGTGAAGAAATTTGAAAGATCAATTCAACTCAAAGAATACAACTTAGTAGCCTTCTAGACATAGAGGGTGCTTTCAACAGCATCATATCGAAAGCAATTACGAAAGGGTAAGAAAATCTACAAGTGGAGTTCTCGGGAACGTAGTTACAAACGAACTACTAGCCAACGTGGAGAAACAAGGCTTCGATGAATGACCGCAAGCGTACGGCATTCTCCACATTATGCAGGTAGGCACAAGAAGGACTTGCGGGATAAACCCCCCGAAAATGGAACTTGTACTCTTCACAAAATCCTGAACACGTGTCCAATAACTCAACTCGATACCTGGCTAACCTATTCTTTTAGCGCCAAATATCTGGGCGTCATACTGAACAGGAAATTAACCTGAAAAGAAAGTACTACCGATCGAGCAAGAAAGGCAACCATAGCTCTCTATAATTGCAAAAAATGGGGCTTCTTCTTCTCTGGTGGCGTTCCAGCCCGTGAGGGGCCATAACCAAGGTTATCTCAATCACTTATATTGTGTGTGATTTATTTTTTACACAGGTGAAAGGGACCTACAGTTTACTGCCGATTCCGAACGGCGTTCGTCGTACACAGATCTGTTCAAGACCAAGGTATTTTGTAAACAACTAGAACTAAATCAGAAATGAAAGAGCTGGCATGCTCGCGAACAAGCATGGCATACGCTGGTACTCCACTAGCAGCCATTAAACTAGACGAATCAAGCCATGCCTGAGATGAACCTGAGAAGGACGCAAGGGCATACCTGCTTAACCACCAGGCGAATCTGGCCAGGATTTGACCGACAGCGAACCACGGGACTAACTTCCCTAAAACGACCCTACAAAATCGTTGGTCTCACCATTGGTCACCGCCTTATGCACAAAGATTAGAGCAAGTTTCGAATGACTTCTGCAGGAGCTGTGTAGACGATTCCATTCAACACTTGCACCACTCTGCGGAGTGTTCCTGGGATCCTATTTCCTTAACGACCTGATCGACGTTCAGCGGATAACGACAGCTGATTTTCTAAATTTTGTAAGAAGCACAAAATGGTTCCATGAATAGGTGATCATCCCCATCGTACAATTCAAAGGGACTCTCTGGCCTAGGTGTGTACTCCCCCTCGTGGAGGCCACGAATTACCTACCTACCTCCCTACTTACTCTCAGCACCAATTAGAATACCATCCCAGAAACTCGAAATGGCAAATTCTAAGCATTTGTACCCAGTTTTTTTAGCTGCTTTTCAGGGAAGACTTATGGAGTTATTCGGAGTACATTCCGTATCATTATTGATATACTTTCTAAAGCTATAATGTTTAGTGACAGTTTTAGCACAGATGACAGGCCTATGAACATCTTGTCCCCTTTCGCGGTAAGACTTTCTCACCTCACACCTTTGTACTTCATATTCCAAATTTAATTACCTCTGTAATGGCTGCCTAAGCTGGGTGCCAATGTAATCCGACCCCTACTAGTTGGGTGGCAATGTAATGATCTACTAGTTGGGTGCCAATGTAATGAGGTGATAGAGGGTTATCTCGGGTTCGACGTATGCTACGCCCTTGAGACAGAGCTCCTCTGTCCCCACGCTGCTTTGCTGCTTCCATCGTTGCTAACACGGTCCGAAGCATTCTTGATAATCCTCTGAAGTTAACCCTTTCAGAACCTTGGTAACAGCCTTTTTAATAATGAGTTCGCTGGACGTGGGACTTCGACTTGGAGAAAGCAATTTATGGATGACTTCCGAGGGTTTTCCACCAGATTTCACAAAAAATTTAATTCATTATTTATTTTTACGAGGCCTTGGATGAAAACTGTAAGAAACTCACTTACTTTGATGGCGCTACAGTTCGGGGTGAACCAGGGCCTCAACCAACAAGCTTCTCCAGCCGGCCCGATCTTTGGCCAGCCACTTCCAGTGCCACACTCCCAGTTGGTTGAGGTCCCTTTCCATCTGTGCGCGCCACCTTAAATGCGGTCGTCCTCTGCTGCGTCGTCCCTCGGGCTTGGAGTCGAAGACTCTTCGGGCCGGAGCGTTGATGTCCATTCCCTCTACATGGCCTAGCCATCTTAAACGTTGGATCCGAACACGTCTAACTAGGCCGATGTCGCTGTACAGCCCGTAAAGTTATTGGTTGAATCTCCTCCTCCACTCTCTGTTTACACAAACGGGACCAAAGATTGCACGCAGAATTTTCCTTTCGAAACGACCAAGAGCCTCTTCATCCGCTTTTGATAACGTCCAAGCCTCAGCGCCGTAGAGGAGGACCGGGATGATTAAGGATTTGTAGACGGATACCTTAGTTTTTCGAGAGAGGGTTCTACTACTCAATTGCCTCTTGACCCCGAAGAAGCAGCGGTTGGCAAGAGTTATTCTGCGTTTTATCTCAGCGCTGGTGTCGTAGCTGTTTGTCACTATCGAGCCAAGGTAGACGAAGTCCTTGACTACTTCAAAAATGTAGCTGCCGAAGGTGACGTTCTGACCAAGAAGTCGGTGTTACGCGTCTTTCTTTGATGATGTGCCCTCCTACACTCGCCGTCAAACCATGGGTTTCTTGTTGGTGGCGGTTTGAAACCCAGTACCTCAGAAGCAGCACTTTCTAAGGCTTGTTGACAACGGGTCCATTGGTGTTGTACGGTCTGAGCAGGTGTTGCAGGGTTTTCCGAGAGCTTAAGGAAGACGCGATTGGCATAGGCTCTGGCGGTCTCTTGCGATTGTAGCATTGCCGCTGTATGCCGCTGGCCCTACTCGATTTTTCTCGGCCAGGCATATTCGAAGTCGCAATCTGGCTGCCACAAGATAGTGGTCCGAGTCGATGTTGGCTCCTCTAAAAGTTCGCACATCCGGTATGGCGGATGCGTGTCTGCCATCAATCGCAATGTCTTCAATCTGGTCGACGGTTGATTAATCCGGAGATCGCCAAGTCCCTTTGTGGATGTTGAGATGTGGGAAACGCGTGCTAGCAACTAGAAGATTTCGCCCCGTTGGGAAGTCTTTCAGCCTAAATCCATTTTCGGGTGTGGTGTTGTGTAGGCTGTGCTTGTCAATAACCCTATCAAAGACAACTTCCTTGCCCAGTTTTGCGTTAAAATCTCCCAGTACGATTTTAACATCGTAACTGGGACATATGGCATTTGTCCTATCTAGTAGTTCGTAGAAGTCGTCTTTTGTAGCGTCATCCTTGTCCTCGGTAGGGGCGTGAGCCCAAATTAGGCTGATGTTTGCGAATTTAGCCTTGATGCGGATTGTCATGAGGCATTACATGCCTAAAGTTCAATACTTTTTGCCTTAGTCTACCTATTATAACAAATCCGCATCCGAATAAGCGTTGTCTTTTCTCCTTGTAGCAGTCGCCGTAGTAGATACCACAGTTTCTCATCCTCTTTTTGCCCGGTCCATCCCATCGCACTTCCTGGATTGCGGTAATCTGCCTTATAACAGTTTAGCGCCTCCGCAAGTTGTTCGGCTGCACGTGGTCTGTTGAGGGACCTTACACTCCACGTACAAAGCCGAATATCATTCTTCTTTTTCCTATGGTTGTTTCCTGTTGTTTTTGTATCCGAGGCCGACGCGATTTTAAAATAGAAATCCACAGGTGGCACCACGAGGAGGTGGAACTAGGGCTTACTAACAGAGCTGCTAGATGTTCAGCTGCAGTGGCTTCTGCTCGCTATTTTACGGGCCAGCGCATGTCGGATACGCTACCCCTAAGAGGCCTTTGTTAGTCGTTTACCACCCAGTTGTGTTACTTTAAAAATTTACTAATAGCGACTTAATTTTATTCAACACTAAATCACACAGAGTGGTAGGGACCGAGGAAATCCCGACTCCAGCCGCTGAAGTAGTCTTCCCACCCAGCATCGAAGAAGTCGGCACAGCTATTCAGAAGCTGAAGAATAACAAGGCCGCAGGTTCAGATGGCTTGCCATCAGAGCTCTTCAACGCTGGCGGCGGCGTTCTGGTAGGGAGTATGCCCCAGATCATCTGCAGAATTTGAGAATATTAAAGCATGCCCGACGACTGGAATACCAGCTCTATTTGCCCCATCCACAAAAAAGGCGATCCTGCCTCTTGCAGGAACTATAAAGGTACATACAAGGTACGTACAAGATCCTGTCCAGCGCACTGTGTGAACGTCTAAGGCTATTTTGCACCGCACTAATCGGCAGCTACCAGTGCGGCTTCCGGCCCGGCAAATCGACTATAGACCAAATTTTCACACTTCGAAAAAATGCTGGAAAAGACCAACGAGTTTCGAATCGACACACACTATATTTTCATCGATTTCAAAGCCGCATACGACAGCAATCATCGTGAAGAACTGTTTGTCGCGATGACCGAATTCGGGATCCCGGGAAAACTGATCCAATTGTGTCGCGCCATGCTAAAAAATACACGATGAACCGTGCAACTAGGTTCTAGGACTTCGGAACCGTTTGAAGCATGCACCGGATTTCGGCAAGCAGATGCGCTGTCATGTGACTTCTTCAACCTGGTGCTGGAGCAGATAGTGCGACGGGCAGGCGTCAACAGGGATGGCACTATCTTCTACAAGTCCGTCCAGCTGCTACGATACGCGGATGATATCGATATCATCGCGTGTTCTCGCCGTGGCATTGTGGAAGCATTCACGGCGATTGAAGATCAGGCGAAACAAGTTGGTCTTAAGGTCAATGAGAACAAGACGAAATACAAGCAAAAACTAATCCGTCGCTCACCACCTGGGACAAAACATAACAATTGACAGCTACAATTTCGAGGTAGTTAAGGAGTTTGTCTACCTCGGGGCAAACGTAAATTCCACAAATGACACCACGGTGGAGATCCGGCATAGAATCGCCCTTGGCAACCGCTGCTGTTTCGGCTTGTCCAAACAACAGGGGTCAAAACTCCTCACTCGAAAGACCAAAGTCATGCTTTACAAAACGCTCATACTGCCAGTCTTGCTGTACGGAGCCGAAAGCTAGACGATAAGCAGGACAGCGGAGCTGATTTTGGGTTCTTTCGAAAGAAAAATTCTGCGCCGGATATTTGGTCGTGTCTGTGAGGAAGGTGAATGGAGTAGAAGACACAACCGCGAACTCTACGAGCTGTACAAAGATGTGGATGTAGTCCGGAAAGCAAAGATCCGGCGACTACACTGGCTCGGCCACATCGAGCGCATGGACATCAAGGCTCCAGCTAAGAGGGTCTTCGACTCCAAGCCTCCTGGTTCGAGAAGAAGAGGAAGACCGAACCTTCGGTGTAAAGACCAAGTAATCGCGGATGTAAGACATCTTGGTCTTGATAACTGGAAGCAGCGTGCCCGGGACCGTCAAGGATGGAAGGCAACTATAGCTCAGGCTCAGATCCTCCATGGATCGCTGGTCGGATAATTAAGTAAGTAAGTAAATCACACACAACATAGATATGGAATTGGGAGAATCGAGCTATGGGCCAAAAGTTTTGAACTTAAGTAATTACAGAACTTCAATACTATTGAGGATGTTTAATCATTTGTTCGAAAATACATATGTAAGTAGATCAATGTTAATATTTGGTATTGGCTACACAAATGTTAATTTTCGAAAGTATTCACACCGTACGATAAAGACTTGAATTGTTATGGTGGAAAAGAATATGACATAAGAAAAATAATTTATTTTCAAAAACTGCAGTTTCATTTAATTCAACAAATGGCAATTAGCGTCGCTCCTAGGGTGTGTCATCACTTCCATATGCATGCGCAAAGAATTCAGGGACGCATTCCGAAGAGTTCAAAAGGTCCTTGTTCAGTTGCATGTAGCAACTCATGTAATAGGTATGCAAAAATTCCCTTACAGGCAAAAGACACAGCGGGATTATTGCCACTCATGCATTCACGTCCATGCCGCTTGCCGTGCGATCATCTCCGGTCCTTTTGTGTAGAAGATTTTTATGGTAAACAATCTGAATTTTGGCAAATTCATGACAGCAAAGGGTGGGTACACATTCATAAATCGCCGCGCCGTTGACAGTTGTGTAACGATGGTTTTATTTCGGGTTTTTTTCATATGATTGTGAATGTCCTGTTTCTGGTATTTTCTGCGCTGCAAATGTAATTTTTTTTAAAACCGGTGCCTGTGACTAATTTTTCTGAGTTTTTCCGCAGTTTTGAGGACTTTTTCATTTACTTTAATTAAGTGTGGAGTTTCCACAATGGCTTGAACATTTCTACTATTAATCGAATTATCAATTTAATATGATTTGTTTTATTTAACTACTTCTCATTGCATTGTATTACATTTGCTGCAACTTTGCGCATAAAGAATGTTATGAGTCGCAAAGGAGGCATACGTTGATATGTAGGCTAATCATACTCATGTATAAAATAACATATAACATGTATGTATAAAACAACTGCATCAATCAAGAAGACAGAATGAACACCTTGTTGGAAACAGAAGCGTTCTTCGAAGGGTATACATATGTAAGTCACTTTTTATAAAGGGAGGAGATCACAGTGACGAAATGGTAATCGTATTGGAAGTCACAGAAAAGGACATGGCTTATGTGTTAATGAGAAAAAAAAAAATACGTTTTGTCGGGCCATTGAACCATACTACAGTGTCCAAGAGCAAGAGGTAAGGTTCCATTTGAATTCAAACTGCGCGTGCAAATAAATTTTGGGGAAATGCTATTTTCAGGTTTGATATCGGTGCCAATTTTCACATTAAAATATTCAATAGGGCTTAAGGCACGCTTTGTTTTGTTAGCTGCTAAAAGACAATTTGTCGATTTTTATATTGTCTAACTCTGTTGAGCAAAGAATTTGCACTACATTTTGTCTTAGGAATGGATTTTCGAATGCCGATTCGTTGAGGATGGTGCATGAAGTCTTTGGTGAACATGTCAAATAACCATCAACTTCAACTGCTAATTGTTGATTAGCAGTTAGAGACTTTGCAGATGTGGTCGGCATTTCAAAAGGAACAGTCAATACCATTTTAAGAGACGTTCCGGGTCTCAGGCCGGTCAAATCTCCGTTGGCACCGAAAACACTGATTTTTTTTTGGGAAAATATCCTCGCGTTGAATCGCTCGCTCAGAGTATCAGGACTCAGACGAGCCTTGAATTTATGTTTACGACCCGGACAAAACCGATAAACCAAGTGGATATTGTGATTAAGGTACGGCAAGACCAAATAAGCCGACCCAAAGTCGCTCAAAAATCAAGGTGATGATTGAGTGCTTTCTTACCTACCGTGATGTTGTGCATTTTAAGTTCCTTCCGCCGGCTCAAACAATCAACAAAAAATATTATTTCAGCGTTAAGCGTCTTTGCGTAAAGCTTACTTACTTACTTAGGTGGCGCTACAGTCCGTGGTAAATGTGGGCCTCAACCAACATGCGTCTCCAGCTGACACGGTCTTTGGCCAGCTGTTTCCAGCGCTGCACGCCCAGTTGGTTAAGGTCCCTTTCCACCTGCGTGCGCCACCGATGCGGCCGTCCTCTGCCGCGCCTTCCTTCCAGGATGGATTCGAAGACTCTTCGGATCGGAGCTGTATTTTCCATGCGCTCTACATGGCCTAGCCTTAGACGCTGTTAAGGTCCAAGCCTCTGCGCCGTAAAGAAGGACTGGGATGATAAAGGTCTTATATAGTGTCACCTTGGATTTCCGAGAGAGGGCTCTACTTACTCATGCCAACAGCGGTTGGCATGAGTGATTTTCATCTCAGCGCTGGTGTTGACCTTTTCATAGTTATATCCGCCCATGGATATAACTATGCCCACCGCAGATATTTGGTTTTACCCTCATTAACCATGAGACCCATCTTAGCCGCATGTGCCTCAATACTTACAAAGACTTCTTTGACGTCTCGCTGTATCCGTCCAATCACGTCAATGTCGGCGGCGTACATCTTTCAATCACTATGTTGAAAAAGTTGCATGACAGCGCGTCACCTTGCCTAAATCCTTTTTAACACTAAAGGTCTCGGTTTGCTCATTACCGACCTTAATAGAGCAGCGAGAATTCTCCATTATTATCCTGCACAGTCGGACGAGTTTGGCAGGGATGTTAAAACTAGACATGGCTTTGTATAGCTCATCTCTATATGTACAAGCTGTCATATGCAGCCTTGAAATCGACGAAGAGGTGGTGAGTGTCGATTTGGTATTCTATTGTGGATTTACCTGGCCTGAAATCACACTGATAAGAGCTGATCAGGTTATCCACAAACGGTTTCAGGCGTTCACACAATATGGCAGAGAAGATCTTATATACGATGTTAAGGATAATTATTCCCCTATACTTGGCGCAGTTATAGGGGTCTCCTTTCTTATGGACCGGGTAAATCGAGGCTGAGATTCCATTCGTCGGGCACGCTTTCCTCCGACCATACCTTGCAAATGAGATGGTGCATGCACCTTACCAGCTCATCTCCAGCCGCCTTAAGAAGCTCAGCAGACAGGCCGTCTGCGCCCGCGGCTTTATTAGACTTAAGTTCTGATATGGCTATTATGATTTCGTCTAGGTCGGGTGGACTGAATTCTGTTACATCGTCGTCCATTACGAATAGCTCGTTCTGCCTGACAGCGATATCTTGTCTATCATCGCCGTTATACAGTCTGCAGAAGTGGTCTTTCCAAATCCTCGGCATCGACTGCGACTGCTTTGCGAAAAGCTATTCGCGTACATATAATGATACGATAATGCACCGTCTCATACTGCATTGATTCTTCGTGACCATTTCGCTAAAAGCACCATCCAACTTGAGGCTATTCAAGAAACTAAAAACACCGCTCTAGGGACACTGTTTTGAAAAGCCGCATCGAAATGAGGACTGAAGACTGAAGATCTCGATTTTAACATCTGTTTCGAGAACTGGAAAATCCGTTGCCATAAGTGCATTATGGATGGAAGAATAAGCCGAGATATTCGAAATAAATGCTATGTCACCTTACTTTTTGCACAAAGTAGTAGGCGACCTATGATAGGCCGTGATCCAATCATTGATTTTTCCATGGGCTTATTGCAACATGTTATAATGTGCTTTAAAATGTTTATCAAAAGGTGTTGGAGGTGCATTCCGATTTTGCAAATGTAACGCATCCCTCTTGGTTTTTGTAAGAAGTAAGTATTCATCAAAATAAAGGATAGTTTCAGGTACGATTCAAAATATCGTAAGCAATCTACGACCGAGGATATTCTGGCCACATGATCAGAAATTATGTATGTATGTATATACATATGTTTCTAATTTATGTCTTTCGTCTTTGTATTTACATTTATTTTGGTTTGTATTTGCTAAGAAAACGTTACAAGCATGTTACATGTTATTTTTCATATAACATGTACATACATATGTAGGTATACATATACCCACGATCAACGCTTATTTTAATTTTATCAATGGCTTTTCTCATCCTCTTTACAACAGCCATCCACCTGCCAGTTCTAGTCCATGATCCTTTGACCCGGATATCCCACCGGTTCGGTATACAAGTAATCGCATTATTTTCATGATTCTTACCGTTTTGGTTAAATACTATTTATCCTACCAGCTCCCTAAAAACATTTTCCCAAGGATACATATCTTCGGCATCCTACACACAATTTTATTATTCATATCCTCATTGACTGACATTTTGAAATTCCACCGAGACCAGAGAGAAATCTTTCCCACCGAAAAACCTACCGCGTAACAGCAACCACGACGCATGTACATACGATTTATGCCTAATTAGTTCCTTCGAACTGCTCCGGTGTCAGCTTACAACCGAACAGGATACTTGAGAACGATCGACTCATGAAAATTTGTTCAAACTTGTATCGATAACAGATTTCGAAATGCATTTCCCGTGGATAATACAGACCGATCAAACGCACGTACCTATGCGGTTATTTGTGAAATCTTATCTCTCGGATACTTGAATACTCGGATAGCCAACAACAAAAGGTCATTCGAAGTTGAAGACGAAGTGCTGGTTGTCGCAAGTGTTATTAAAGTGGTAAACGCTTGAAACTGATGGACGACGCATGGTCTGGCCTGATGTTTTGTGGTTTCAGCGTGTGTGCACCTGAATGTTTCTTCTTCCCGGAAACGAGCTTCTGAAAGGTAAAATTCCTCTCAATCCCTTCTCGAAATCAAAACGCATTTCTTTTACCCCTATCGCATTCGAATCGGCTGTTCGGCGTTGCGCTTGTCACAACAAAGCAATTCGAAACGTTTGTGTTTTTGAAGAATCAGAACAAATGTATCTAAATTTGTATCTACCGTTCTTTAATTGTATGCTCGTGGAAGGCTTAAAATATCTACACACGGGACAGCCTGCATCTAATAAATTCTGTCATTGACGATTTCCTTCCCCCTTTCGCAACCGAGGGAAGAAAGATTCTTAAATTACTTCTTCGATCGCTCGTTGTTGTTGTTGTTGTTGTTCCATTTACCGCCGCTCGTTGACTGGTTATTTGTTTGGTTAGGAGTTGATCGGATTACGTTGATGGTCTCTTAATTGCACTCAGGTGGGCTGAAGTGTCAACAAGCATGAGCGCCATGGTAAAGATATTTTGAATATACGGATTCCATGGTTGGGACGATCGTATAATAGGATTTCCGTGTGACATTCGAGTATTTAACGAGAAATTTATTTCCTTCAGATTGAAAAATGAAGTTAATGGGGGAGTTTGGATCATTTAACGAAATTTTGATTTACCGCTGAGGTATGGAATATTAATAACAAAATATCGAGGAGATTCGGAGAACCAATCCAAGTCAACGAACTATTAAAACAGCTCGCAGTCGCAATCAAATTATTCGAGATCCTTAATTGTCGGCATTTAAAAGTCATAATCAGTAATCATCTATTCTGGAACCTCTTTTATTGAGCTCACCAGTGACAGGGACATCACGACGTCATGAAACGAAATTCAAACTATCAATTACCGTCGTTAATACCCCTTACCTTTCGCACAACCCCTTTCGTGTTACCGGGGAACTAACTTCCGCCACAAATTGGAATTCTGGCATATCCTTTTTCCTTTCTCTGTTACCTACACGGCCCTTACGTAATTCGAACACTTTATCGGTAACGAATCAAATTAGTATTTCCCGACTGTGCGACTTAACGACTACATGTCCATGACGCTGGAAATGGCTTCAAATCGGAAAAGGAGCAACACCTGCAAATTGGCAAACGTGTAATTGCTAGCGAGAATTTGTGGGTGGGAGGGCCTGATAAACCCCTTTACTTTGTTTTTGTTTTACTGACGTACGTAATATGGGTTTTTATTTGTCATTCTCCGATTAAGGGATATCGACCAACTGGAATCACGGGCGCAACGATGTGGAACTTTACGGGGGAACTACTCAAGCTGTTACCCCTGATGCTACCTGTGTTTTCATCAAATGGTGTCAATTACTTACCGCTGTGGTTTCGGATTGGTAATTCAAGTCGAGTTAATAATGTATCAATGAGTTATGAATTGATTTTGATTGTGTTTCCTTGATAAGGCCGGAAAGGGTGTATGGTTTAATAATAAGAGGTTTATTGATATTATGGAGCGACATTGTTATTTAACGGATTGGTTACGGAAGGGTTGCTGACGGTTGCCTCACTTGTCACTTTCTGAGGTAAGACGGCAAACTTGAATCCTGTTCAAAACAACGAACACAGTTGCTTCTTAATTATGGAGGGACTAAAATTGTGTTCAAAAGACGCTTTCGATTATTTTGTTTTTGTATCATTTTTCACCCTTTTATTAATTTTTTTTTGGTTTTAATAAAACCTTTATACATATATACTATTGTGCTTACTTGCCGTTTAGACGAGGAGCTTCTCCACTTCCTTAATGAAGTTGAGAATGTCTCTCGTAGAAGTTGAGATGATCCCCTGACGAGTCATAATTTCACTGAGGAGGATATGCTTCCTAAGAAGGCAAAGAGCCATCGTAGGGAGCCATCGACACTCAGTTTCCGACGATAGATTAATTTTATTAAGAGGATATCTCAGACCCCAATGTCCCGTCAGGTAGGTTAGGTTAGGTTAGGTTAATGTGGTTGGCATAAGCCACACGTAGGCCAAAATCGGCCCATTGTGATACCACATGGATCGTGTTACCTAGATCCACTACCAGAGAGCCAACCGGTGCTTCTGATGAAGCGATGGAGTTGAGCTATTTTTTGGTCTGCTAGCTCACTTAGATTATCATAGAAGGGCGCGCCGAGGCAAAAGAGGGGCATGAGCAGAGGAGGTGATGTATTGATTCCTCTTCCTGCTCGTCCTAGTTTGGCGGCGTGTTTCCGAATGATGCAGTGACCTGTAATGACACCCACCAGAGTACTTAAGGTTGCCCTTTTGGTTGCCACTAGGTCTCTGGTTCGTCCTAGGTTTAATTTAGGCCAGAGTTGTTTGGTGATAAAGCCGATTATACTCTCATTCCATTGGAGGTTGGTCGCCTCCATGGTTTGGAGTTGTATTGTGTTGTATGCTTTACCGTACTTATTGGTGTTTCTAGGTACCCGAGGGTATGTAGGCTGAGTGTGCTAGACCCTAACTTTGCGAGTTCGTCTGCGCATAGTATCCTAGAATATCCCTATGCCCGGGAACCTACAATACTTTAATGTTGAACTGCTCAGCCATCTCATCTAGAGATAGGCGGCAGTTAAGAGATGTCTTTGATTTGTGGGTTACCGCTGCCAGGGACTTTATTGCAGATTGGCTCTCCGTGCAAATGATAATATCCTTGGCGAATATTATATTGATCCGGAGCCATGCAAGGGCTTCCGTTATCGCTGTTATTTCTGCCTTATACATACTGCAATAATTTGGGAGTATAAAGGATAGGCTGAGGTTAAGCTTCTTGGAGAAGACTCCACTGCCTACACCCGACTCCATCTTAGAGCCATCGGTATGAGGGAGATCGAGTCCTTTGGTATGATTTTCCCTTCAGCCTATTCCTTCCTGAATGGAAAGACAACTTCGAAGTTCCTAGTGAACACGTTCTGCGGGACGATATAGCCTGTATCCGTGGGTACTTTGAAGTGTTTTAGAATGGTTCGGTGGTCTTTTTGTGATGTGGGCCATTTTATTATGCTCCTCATCCTCAGGGCCGCGCAGGCAGCAATTTGTTTGCTGAAAAGGTTCATTGGTGGAAGGCGTAACAGAATGTTGGGTCTCCGTGGGGGTTGATCTGATCGCTCCGCTTATGTATAAGCTGGCCGATCTTTGTACTTTCCCCAGAACGTTTCGATTGACTGCCTTGTCCAGAGCAGTCCACCAGACTAATGGCTTCGTGGGAGGATGGGCCTTATGACCGCCGTGTAGAGCCAGTGCATAATGCTTGGTTGGAGACCCCACTTCCTGCCCAACACTTTTTTGCAGCTGTAGACGGCAACAGTATTGGCCTCTTGACGCGGTGAAGAATGTAGGGTTTCCAATTCAGCCTCTTGTCAAGGACTAGGCCTAGATATTTGGCCTGCTCTTTGATTATTATTAGTTGGGTTCCACCCAGCCTCGGTGGGTTGAGGGGCGGAATTTTAAATTTGTTAGTAAACAGTACTAGGTCGGTCCTCTTAGGGTTTACCCCAAGTCCACAGTACTGCGTCCGTGTTTCTACTCTATGTAATGCACACTGTATAAGGTCGCATAGAGTGCTGGATCCCGTCAGGTGGCTAACTATTCTTCTCATATCTACTCATTAAGTTGGGGTATATTAATAGAGTGTTTGTTCAGGGGCCGTATAAATCAGTTCCGTTTGGCGAAGTCCTTGAACGCTTGACCCTAAGTAGCTAGGGACATGTGACCAATAGGTCTATATGGCAGGCCTATTTCCGAGCGGAGAATTCTGATTGCACTATCTAATGCAACCTTTTAGATAAAAAGCTGCAGTGGAGTAAATCTAATCAGTACTTCTTGAGCTGCCGGTTGGCACAGCGTCTGTTACGCCGAGATACTTAACGATGCTTAACGATTATCGCTTTTTGCTCAACTTTTGTCCACCATACCGTGGGCGCATAAGTGATGATAGGTCTTACTATCGCGGTATATAGCCAGTGGCTTACTTTAGGTTTAAATCCTCATTTATTACCGTAAGACAGGCCTACAAGTCCTTAGTCGCCTTTGTATTGTTTTTACTTCACTTCTTCTGAAAATCCTGTGTTGGTACCATTTAGAAAAACGAAGCAGGGCTTCAACCTTTTCCTCTCTGTAAACGGGACTAAGATTGTCTTATTTGGGTTCATCGATAAACCCTCTCTGTCACACCAATCAGAGATAAACTGAAGCGCAAGCTGCATGCGCCCACAGACAGCAATTTCGCTCGTGCCCGTAACAATAACTACTAGGTCATCGGAGATGGGGTGAGAAGACTCCTTCCTCCTGGACACCCCTTAGCCGCCGATACTGTCACCGAGACCTCTCCGGATGAGGCCGATATAATACGGCTATTTAGTATTGGCCTAATCCGGTGATTAGTGGAATAGTCTACATCTCTGGAGTATAGTGAAGTGATGATAGAGTCATAGCCAGTATTTTCAAAGACCCGCGCGAATTGCAATCTCCTTGCGCGTGAAACTATTTTCCACACGCGCCACTAAGTAATGTAGCGCATTCTCAGTAGATCGTTCTTTGCGATATGCATATTGAGTAGGATGCAGTGGTATCTATTCCTCTGGGATATCTCAAATATGGAGCTTTGTTGGTTTTTCCATTGTTTTTAATAGGAACGAGGGGTGATAGGATTTGGGTTGTTCACTTGGCTTTCCAATCTTGGAGATGAAAACAATGTTGACTTCTCTTCAGATTTGAGGAATGTAGTTAAAACAGGACTAAAAAGAACTATTAGTGGTGATAGAATAATGTCCAGGCCTTTCTCTAGAATAGCAGGCCTTATGGGGCTAAAATGAGCCATTTACCCATTGAACTCTATCGCAGTTAAAAAGTCTACCAGAGAGATTATTCGTTCTACTGTCGATGTTATTTATGACGTTCGTCTGATCGTCAAAAGGCATCAGCTGTGGAGGAGAACCAGGGAAATGCACTTCAAGCAGGGTCTCCAGGGTTTTCCTGCGATTAACAGTAAAGGCTACGAAGCAGCCCGAGTCAATATGTGTGCTCTTGGGATAGCGCTCTATAAAATCGGGTCGCAGTTGCCAGCGTGTCTATGTTCTCGCAGTGTTTTTTTGGAGTTGGATTCCCTCAATTCGAGGTTGCATTTCGTCAGAGCAGATCTATAGTTATCAGATCCACAAGAAAGGAGACCCCTCTGATTGTGCCAACTATAGAGGAATAAGTCTCCTTAACATTGCCTACAAAATCTTCTCTGCCGTTTTGTGTGAACGCCTGAAGCCTTTTGTAAATAAGCTGATAGGTCCTTATCAGTGCGGATTCAGGCCAGGGAAGTCCACCATCGACCAAATCTTCACACTACGGCAGATACTGGAGAAAACCAATGAATTTCAAGTCGACACTCACCACCTATTTGTCGACTTCAAAGCCGCATACGACATCGTAATTAGAGACGAGCTATACAACGCTATGCGACGCTATGCAACGCTATGTCTACCTGCTAAACTCGTCAGACTATGCAGGATGACTTTGGAGAATGCTCGCTGCTCCATCCGAATCGGTGAACACCTTTCCGATAGTTTTGATGTCAAAAAAGGATTTAGGCAGGGCGATGCGCTGTCGTGTGATTTCCTCAACATCATATTGGAAATGATTGTGCAAAAATCACTGGCCAATACAAGAGGCACAATTTTTTTCAAATCGTCGCAACTCCTTGCATACGCCCACGATATTGACATAATAGGTAGATCACAGCGAGATGTCAATGAGGCCTTTGCGAGTATTGAGATGGAGGCGGCGAAAATTGGTTTGGCGGTAAACGAGGGCAAAACTAAATATATGCTGTCATCAAAAATGGACGCTCAACACCGACGTCTCCGCCAACACGTTTGTATAGGCAGATATAAGTTCGAGGTAGTTAAGGACTTCGTCCTGGACCTGGAACAACGACATCAGTTCCGAAATCAAACGCAGAATCACTCTTGCCAATCGCTGTTTCTTTGGGCTCAGGAGGCAACTGAGTAATAGAGCCCTCTCCCGAACGACAAAGTTGACTCTATATAAGACACTTATCATCCCGGTCCTGTTGTACGGCGCAGAAGCTTGGAAACTATCAAAAGCGGATGAGGAGGCCCTTGGTCGGTTCGAGAGAAAGATTTTGCGAGTGATTTTTGGGCCTATAAACGCAGACGGGGGATGGAGGAGAAGATTCAACCACGAATTTTACGGGCTGCACAGCGACATGAGCCTAGTCAGGCGTCTACGGATTCAACGCCTAAGATGGCTGGGCCATGTAGACCAAAAGGACACCACAGCTCCAGCCCGGAGAGTCTTTGAATCCGATCCCGAGGGACGAAGATGCAGAGGACGGCCGCCCTTAAGATGGCGCTCACAGGTGGAAGGGGACCTCAGCCAACTGGGTGTGCGGCAATGGAAAAGGCTAGCGAAAGATCGTGCTAGATGGAGGGGCATGTTGGTTGAGGCCCAGGTTCACCCCGAACTGTAGCGCCTACTAAGAAGAAGATCTATAGTCAGTCCAACTATTCTTTCGTTTGGCTTTTCATCCTTTCTAGCAAATAATATTGGATGATATGAAACATATAATCTTAAAACTGCCGTATGCTAGGAAAACTGCTTATAACTAGCTTGCCTAACTTAAATTTCTTCTTTGATGTGTTGTGTGTGATTTATTTTTCACATAGGTGAAAGGGACCTACAGTTTTGTGCCGATTCCGAACGGCGTGAGTCGAGAAGCTTTTCAAGGCAAGTATACTACGGGGGGTTTTGCCAGTACCCTGCCGAGGAGGAACGCCGCGAAAAAACATTCGATGGCGATATCGGGATCCGAACTCGCTCATCGTGCGTCAGAGTCCAACATGCTAAGCACTGCGCCACGGCGCCCTCTTAACTACATACTTTAAAAATAAACGCGGGCAATCTAAGGTACGCAATATTTTTACATACATATGTACGTATCTAGCTAGAGCTGCGGAGCCCACAAAATATTGATCCTAAGGTGTTTGATTAAATTTCTATTTACCAGTGAGCACCCGACCGATCCAATGATTGTGAACAGTGTCCCTAGACAGAGGGGTTCTGGATAACATAGTCTCCGATTTTCAACATCCAATCATCTCAGTAGTGCTGAATCTAGTCAAAAGTCATACTGCAGTAAGGTAAAAGGAAAGTTAGTCGTTAGATCTGAGCTGTACGCGGTTAAATCGTCTGCGTAAGCTATCGATTGGCTAAGAGAAACTGTCAGGCCACTTATGCAAATGCTGAGAAGGATCGGGGAATTCACAAAGCCCTGTTGTAACTTTTAATACCAAACGGTTGGGCAGGAGTCACGTTGGCAATTTTCGTAGCGAACTTTTTCTGCATAATAGAGAACCCAAATGAGCGTTTCGCTAAACATTGAGCTGCTGTTCTTTTTAAATGATTCCAAGCTATCATATGACTGATGTCCATGCCTGTATCACAATACTGCGTTTGCGGTAATTTCGAGTAACGTCTATCATTCAACACAGGCAATTCAATGGGGCACTATACAATAAGAACGGTAAGAGTACGTAACCTCACGTAACAACGCATACAAAAGTCCACCAAGTTGAAAATTTCTGTGCGTTTTGACAGTTCTCGTCATTCGAATGTATTGATAAAAAAGACGTTTGTTTATTTTTGAGAGTTTTGATATGAAAACAGATGATGACATTTAAATGTCACTTCAACGCATATTTAAAGCATTTCTCTCGTAACGTAAGAAAGCAATTCAATACCGTAGTGTTGTGATATGAGCATCACAAGGAACCTGTCAGCCGTCATTGTGGAAGTCCCCACCGATGGAGGAGTAAGGGAGGTTGTATGCGCCCCCGCTTACTTTCCTGGAGACGGCCAACAAATCCCTCCCACTGAAGTCCAGGACCTGGTTAGGTATTGCAACCAGAAAAAACACCACCTGGTAATTGGATGCGACGCCAACGCGCACCACATGGAATGGGGGTTAGTCACTCCTTGAATTTTTAATCATTAACGAACTCACGGTTGCCAATAGAGGCAACAAACCCACATTCATAAATGCTGTTAGAGAAGAGGTGTTTGACCTGGCATGTCTCCAATGAAGCTTCACTGTCTGATCACCAGTACATCAGATTCAAAATCTCCGGTGAGATTAAAGAGGCTGAGCCCGGATATCAGCCCAAACGAACGAATTGGGCTCGGTTCCAAGCTCAACTCGCCCCTAAAGAGGATATGCTTCTTAAGTCGATTGAATCGACAGACGACATCGACGAAGCGGCTTACCAGCTCAGTGCAGCACTCATCTCATCCTTCAAAGACAGCTGTACACCCAGGACAACTACACACAAACGGAATACAATTCTACCATCACTGACAGTTCTCTTTAGGTCTTGCTTCAACCTGGGATACATACCCCAAATTTGGAGAGAGGTCAATCTCGTCTTCATCCCCAAGATTGGGAAACCAAGTGAGCAACCTAAATCCTATCGCCCTTTCAGTCTGACTTCTTTCTTTCTAAAAACAATGGAGAAACTGATAGAGCTCCATATTAAAGGTATCATGGAAAATCAGACACCTCTGCTTCCCAACCAGTATGCATATCGCAAAGAGCGATCTACCGAGAATGCAATACACCACTTGGTGGCGCGTATTGAAAATAGTTTCGCACAAAAGGAAATCGCAATCTGCGCTTTCTTCGATATCGAGGGAGCCTTCGATAATACTGGCTATGATTCGATCAGCACACTGCACTATCCTGCAGGGATGTGTACCATCCCACTAATCACTGGATTAGGGCGGTGCTAAATAGCCGTATCATATCAGCTAGAGGATGCCCACAAGGGGAGTCCTCTCACCACTGCTTTGGTCGATAGTCTTCGACGATCTACTATGCAAGCTGACCACTCGGGGCTGCGAGGTCATCGGATATGCTGATGACCTAGTAGTCATTGTTACGGGCAAGTGCGAGGCCACTGCCTGTGAGCGCATGCAGCTTGCGCTCCAATTTATCTCTGACTGGTGTGGCAGAGAAGGGTTATCTATTAACCCAAATAAGACAATCTTGGTCCCATTTACAAAGGGGAGAAAGGTACAACTCTGGTCAGTCTTTCTAAATGGCACACACATAGGATTTTCAGAGGAGGTAAAGTATCTAGGTATTGACCTAGACCGCAGACTCAACCGGAACTCCAACATTAAAAATAAACTCATGAAAGCGACTAAGGCCATGTGGGCCTGCCGACGCACCTACGGTAAAACCTGGGGACTTAAGCCTAAGGTAGTACACTGGTTATACACCGCGACAGTAAGACCTATCGTCACTTACGGGTCCACCGTATGGTGGACAAAAGTTGAGCAAAAAACTACTATTATCAAGCTTCAACGCTTTCAGAGACTAGCGTGTCTCGGCATCACAGGCGCTATGCCATCCTGCCCTACGGCAGCACAAGAAGCACTCATTGGACTTGCTCCACTGCACCTATTTATCAAGAAGGTGGCATTAAGCAGTGCAATCAGAATCCTCTGCTCGGGAACAAATATGCCATGTAGACCTGCAGGCCACATGCCCATATTACAACACTTTCCCGAGCTGGATATGATTACTACAGTCTCGGACGCATTGCCAGACACCTTCACCTTTGACAAGAGATTTGAAATACTGATCCCAAACCGCTCAGCATGGGAAAACAGTGATCCCCTGCTAAATGTCAAAGGCCTCAGGTGGTACACGGATGGCTCCAAGATGGCTTCTGGCGTTGGCGCCGGCATCTTTGGACCAAAACGCATGATCTCGAAGGCCCTGGGAACAAGCCCCAGCATCTTCCAAGCAGAGCTGCATGCCATCCTAACATGCGTCAATCTAAATCTCGAGACTGGCATCAGACGAGTAACTATCAACATACTCTCTGATAGCCAAGCAGCGCTTAAAGCACTGGGTTCGCACAGCACGAACTCAAAAACCGTCAAGGAATGCCATGACGCCTTACAAGACCTCGCCAAAAGAAACACTGTTAAACTTTGGTGGGTGCCAAGACATAAAGGTATCAAGGGCAATGAAATTGCCGACCAACTTGCCAGAAAAGGTTCCCGCGACAGATACATAGGTCCGGAACCCTTGTGCGGCATTCCCGGGTCAAAGATAAATTACTTCTTAGACAAGTGGGAAAAATCGCAACACCTGTCCTTCTGGAACAGTGTTCGGGGACTCTGTCAATCTGAACGACTTATACGACCCCTGAACAAACACCCTATTGACATACTCAAACTCAATAGAGAGGATATCAGAAGACTAGTCACTATCTAACGGGACACTGCGGTCTGAGATATCATTTAAACAAAATTAGTCGCTCGTCTGAAACTGAGTGTCGGCTCTGTCTCGAGGACGAAGAGACAGCGGAACACATACTATGTGAGTGTGCTACTCTCTGCCATCTTAGGAAGCGTATCCTTCTCAGTGAAGTTATGACTCCTGAGGGGATAACCTTGGCCCCTACGAGAAGCATTCTCAACTTTATTATAGAAGTGGATAGGCTCCTCGGCTTATCAGCTAGCAGGCACAATAGATCTGAAAAGTACGCTGTGTATTGCTAATGGTAGCACGGGTCCGCCATCTAACGTTTTTTTTTCAAGTAGTGCTTATTTCGTGAATGGTAACACTTAGCTCATGTCTGATTTGACAGATAATTAGTTTTATCCTTCCGCTGAACGAATATGGTTGTGTATACGCTTGAACAACGCTGGAAAATATTGCGAAATTACTTTGAAAATCATGGTAATGTTGCAGAATGTGTGCGAAAATTGCGTACGGATTTTGGAAGAAGTGAAGCACCGTCAGCTCCGTATGTTCGTTATCTTTTAAAATTATTTCGTATGCCGGCCCGCTATAAATGTTTGTAATAGCAAGTGGCCAAGAAACAATTGACAAAGCCCAAAAAACACCAAATCAAAAGAAACAGAGTCTCAAAAGAGGAGAGTTGCCATCCATTGAAATTGCGGTATTTTGCTTTCACAGTTTCAAAAGAGCCCATAATTACGAATTGGTAAAAAGTATCGAATTCTCATCTATAAACCTAATTCAAGTTACTACCTATTACAAGCAGTCAACAGCTCCTGAATCGAAGTATATTAAGTTTCCAAAATGTTGTCCTCCTTATCAACATGTTCCCATGTTCTCATATTACACTTTGTCACCTACTTGTTACACAAGAAAAACGTTTTCTGATCTCCGAACTTTACTTTCATATCCAACTTAATTCTTCATTAAACATTTTATCTCCAAACATTGAACATCATTTTATCCCCCCCGATGGTGTTATCTCAAAATTGCTCAGATACTGAATTACGCAGCCTGCCACCATTCATAAAAAATACTGTAACGTACAGAATCATAGGTACATTCTCATCCACTTATCTTGCCGCGAATGAATGTTAACAATGCTTCTTTGAGTTATTAACGAATCTCTTATCTGCCACATTGCCTAATAAGGAAGCAAAAGACTTATTCAAATTCGAAGACGGTAGGTCTTAAGCATACATATCACATATCAGGTATCTAAATCTAATGTCTCGCCCTTTGTTTGCACTACTCACCGCAAACAACTATGAACACCATGCATTGTATTATTAGACCAACATTGTAACGTCGTCGACGGAAGTGATGTTCCACAATTACACCGCATTGTTTGCGTCACATTGAATCTGAAGTGGAAGTCTTAATGGCTACCTACTGCGGTGAGTAGCATCCATACTGCTCCAGCATTACCACATGAGGAATTCGTCAAATAGCATACACGGAAGGAAATAGAAAGTGAAGTAACTATTTGCATTATCCTCATTTTGAATGGGATACAACTTCCGCGGTCGGTGAGAAAATCAAGTTGGCCCCAGGATCCAGTGCGTTGTCACATGTTGTCATTTGCCACGCCGTCTAGACGTTCCACAGGAATTCCGATCCACGATTGTTTTTCATAATCGAAATTGGAATGCATAAACTTCTCACGATGGCAAGAAGAGAAATTCCGTCCGTAAAAAAACGACGTCTCCAGATGTTGGACGCAGTTGCCGGGGGATGGTTGTTTTTTTGTGAAAAATTTTCGTGCCTGTGTCTCCTGGGTAGATGGAGGAATGGGTAGTGGACTCGGTCGTTCTCATCAGCTAATTTGTGATTTTCAGTCGTTTCGGTGTTGGAATACATTGATGGACCATTTTGTGGCTATTTTCCGGTGATTGCATCTCAAATGAGCATTGAAGGTAATTCTGCCTCAGTTCCGAGGCAAGCCAAAAAACAAAATGAAAACAATTCTCAGCGTAATGCGGATAAGATACTCGTTCATACATATGTAACTAAAATTTACTTCGTTTTTTTCCTGTCTCTTGTGACCAAAGAAGAATAATTTTACTAACTAGGAATTCATAGGGCCAATTCAAGGCAAGGTAAAATTAATTAAAAAAAACACAATAGCGAAATATCCCTGGTTTCACAGTTAACCGCGTCAAATCGCATCAATAACGGTGTGACAAGTGTGGGGTGTAGGGGGGAGGGAGCGAGCAAACAGAGCAAAGAAGTTGATGGCGTTTAACATGCAAACGCCAGCTTCGATCTCTATCCTTGTTTAATCCAAGTTGACACAAAGCCTCCGCGTGGCTCCCCCCTCTATAGCTACCCTGTGTGTATGTGTGTAGCGACCCAACCCCTTGTTCCTGGGGAAGGAGGAACCTGGCCCTCCACATTGGGGGTTGTGCTTAGGGGTCACATCCCTATCACGTAAAAACCTACTTGTTCCGAAACAACAACAAGCCTCGGATACGGACGGATACAAACCTGACGACCCCTGCAAACGACTAACGGACTTGAGAGTCTGCACCTGGAATGTGAGGTCCCTTAACAGACCGGGTGCGGGCGATCAATTGGAGCAAACCCTCAACAGGTATAAAGCAGATATAACCGCACTCTAAGAAGTGCGATGGGATGGACCAGGCAAAAGACGGATGAAAAACTGCGACATCTACTACGGTAACTGCTACAAGGAGAACAAACAGCGCATATTCGGGTGCAGATTCGTTATTAGAAGAAGAGTCCGACAAAATGTCTTAAGCTTCCGAGATATAAGCGAACGCCTCATAACAATCCGCATCAAAGCTGAATTTGGAAACACTAGCTTAATATGCGCTCACGCCAAAACTGAAGAAAAGGAGGATCGACTCAAAGAATAATTCTACGATCTCCTAGACAAAACCTATGCCCAATGCCCCAGCTACGACACAAAAATAGTTCTAGGAGATTTTAATGCAAAACTGGGCAAAGAGGACATATTTGAGTCGATCATAGGAAACCATAGCCTCAATAACACCACATCCGACAACGGACTTAGGCTAATTGATTTCCTAGCGGGGCGTAACCTCTTTGTAGCAAGCACGCGATTCCCCCATCTCAACATCCACAAGAGTACCTGGCGGTCTTTTGATCAATGGACCACCAACCGAATGATCACATTGCGATCGACGCCAGACACTCCTCCTGTATTCTCGACGTACGAACCTTCCGAGGGGCCAACATCGACTTGAACCAACACCTTGTACGAATGAGGATATCAAGAATGCTTAGGAGTCGAATAGGACCACGTAAGTTTGACGTCGGAAAGCTACAATTGCAAGAGACTGCCAGAATCCTTGCCGATCGTGTCTCCTCCAAGCTCTCTCTAAATCCGCCCATAGCAGCACAAACAATAGAGCAGGAATGGACGCACTGCCAGAGCGCCGTCAGGGACGCTGCCTCAGAGGTGCTGGGTTTTAAACCGCCACCACCTAGCAACGCCTGGTTCGATGAACAATGCGAACAAGCCCATGCAGCAAAACAACAGGCATATAAAGCCTTGCCGCAACGACGGACGAGAGCTGCTCGCGAAACCTATGAGCACAAGAAAAGAGAGGAACACACGCTTTTCGGAAGAAAGAAGAGAGAGAACGGAAAGTGTGAGATCGAGGAGATTGACAGATGCTTCCGCAGGATTGACGCCCGTAAATTTTACAATAAGGTAAAACGAACATGCCATGGCCACAAAGCCAGAGAGGCGGCCTGCGGGGATAAAAATGGAGAACTGGTAGTAGAGTCGCAGTCGATGCTGAGGATTTGGAAAGACCACTTCGGCAGACTGGGTAACGGCGATGATCCCGCTGTCAGGCAGAACGAGCCATTCGTAATGGACGACGATGCAACAGAATTCCGTACACCCGACCTAGCGAATTAAAAAAAAAGATATCAGGACTTAAGTCTAGTAAAGCTCCGGGCGCAGACGGCCTGTCTGCTGAGCTTCTTATGGTGGCTGGAGATGAGCTGGTAAGGTGCACGCACCATCTCATTTACAAGGTATGGTCGGATGAACGCATGCCCGACGAATGGAATCTCAGCATCGTTTGCCCGGTCCAGAAGAAAGGAGACCCCTATAACTGCGCCAACTATAGGGCAATAAGTCTCCTTAACATCGCATATAAAATCTTCTCTGCTGTATTGTGTGAACGCCTGAAACGGTTTGTGGATAACCTGATCGGCTCTTATCAGTGTGGTTTCAGGCCAGGTAAATCCACAATAGACTAAATATTTACGCTACGCCAGATCTTGAAGAAGAATAATTGTAATAATAGAATCCAGGAATACCAAATCAACTCTCGATTTCACAGCGTGTATAGAGATGAGCAATACAAAGCCATGTTTAGTTTTAACATCCCTGCCAAACTCGTCCGAATGTGCAGGATGACAATGGAGAATTCTCGCTGCTCCATTAAGGTCGGTAATGAGCAAACCGAGAGCTTTGATGCTAAAAAGGGTTATAGGCAAGGTCATGCGCTGTCATGCAACTTTTTCAACATCGTGCTTGAAAAGATCGTGCAAGAGTCACTGGCCAACACAAGAGGTGCGATTTATTTCAAGTCTACGCAATTGCTTGCGTACGCCGACGACATTGACGTGATTGGACGGAGACAGCGAGACGTCGATAAGGCCTTTGTAAGCATTGAGGTAGAAGCGGCTAAATATCTGCTTTCATCTAAAAGAGACGGACAACACCGACGTATTGGCCAGAACGTCACCATGGGCGGATAAAACTTTGAAGTAGTCAAGGAATTCATCTACCTTGGCTCACTGATGACCAGCGACAACAGCACCAGCGCTGAGATAAAACGCAGAATCACTCTTGCCAACCGCTGTTACTTTGGGCTCAAGAGACAATTGAGAAGTAGAGCACTCTTTCGGAAAACCAAGGTGACACTATATAAGACCTTAATCATCGAGTACTCCTGTACGGCGCAAAGCCTTAACAAAAGCGGATGAAGATGCCCTTGGTCGTTTCTATAGGAAAATTCTGCGCACTATCTACGGTCCCGTTTGTTCAAACGGTGTATGGAGGAGAAGATATAACGAAGAACTGTACGGGGTGTACAGTGACATCGGCCAGGAACGACGTCTACGGATACAGCGTCTAAGGTGGCTAGGCCATGTAGAGCGCATGGAAAATACAGCTCCGACCCGAGAAGTCTTCGGATCCACCCCGGAAGGAAGGCGCGGCAGAGGACGGCCGCATCAACGGTGGCGCACGCAGGTGGAAGGGGACCTTAACCAACTGAGTGTGCGGCGTTAGAAACAGCTGGCTAAAGACCATGCCAGCTGGAGACGCTTGTTGGTTGAGGCCCAGGTTCACCACGGACTGTAGCGCGACCTAAGTAAGTAAGTAAGTGTCGGGTGTAAGGTGAGGAAACGTATGTAGGATTTTCAATAAATTGGTTCATGATTCGTTTTGTTTTGTTGGCCTTGCTTTCAAAACTACTAAGGCATTTATTAGTTAGAACAGAAGAACGCTCGGCGGTTACATTAAGATCTTGGAACAGAGATGTCGGCGGGTGTTTTATAGGCCAGCGATGGCTTTCACAACCAAGCACTTCATACTAACCCATACCTAATGTAAGTTTAATATGCATCCAAACCAATTATTTCTATGAACTGCAAGCTTGAATGTGTATATAGTGATCCCATTTTGGCACGAAAATCATTGTATCAAACTTTATCGTGACGTCATGTAGCTAATCCTGGCGTAACTTATACGAGATCGACAAAGGGAATTTGCGGTATCCAAATCCATCGATTATTAACCAAGTTGAATACTTTGAGAACGACTCGGACCCTCATTAAAATTTTAAATAGGCGGACCTTCTGTGAATCAATGGAAGTCGAGCAAGAATACTGAAAATTGTCGTTAGAAGACATCCAAAAGATTTAAATCGAAGGCGAAATCGCTATTCAAAGGTACAATAACATGGAAAAATTACATTAGAGCTTAGGCCCGAAGAGTCATCGAATCTAGTTCCAGTGGAGGATACAGGCAGAAAGGCGCCTAAACAAACTTGGAATGCAGCGTATCTTATAAGAACAGCTAGTAAAAGACTGAACTACATTATGATTGAAAGGCCCAGGTTCACTTCGGATGAAAAGGAATTTTTTAAGTCTTATAAAATATATATGTACGTGCTGCGTAAAACATTTCCAACTCCCTTTGGTGGTGCTACAGACCATGAAAGACCACAGCCAAGCTTCTCTCAATCACCCATGTTGTACGTAATTTATTTTTCACAGAGGTGAAAGAGACCTACAGTTTTTAATGCAGATTCCGGACGGCGTGAGTCGAGGAGCTTTTTCATGGTCGCGAAATAAATATTCGGTGGCGTTGGTATTATTAAAAGCGGATTAGGAAATCCGGTTCGAGAGAAAGATTTTGCGTGTGATTTTCGGTCCTATAAATGCAGAGGGGGGATGGAGGAAGAGATTCAACCCCGAGCTTTACGAGCTGTACAGCGACATGAGTATAGTCAGGGGTCTACGAAATCAACGCCTAGGATGGCTAGGCCATCACAGCCACAGCTCCAGCCCGAAGAGTCTTTGAATCCAACACCGGGGGACCCCGGGCGCACTTGAGATGGCGCGCTCTGGTGGAAGGGGACCTCAGCCAACTGGGTGTGCCGCGATGGAAAGGCTAGCAAAAGATCGTGCTAGTTCTCCAACTAGCATGCTGGTTGAGGCCCAGTTTCACTCTGAACTGTAGCTCCCGATATGAAGAAGAAGAAGAACAACAAAACACATAACATTATTGACATGTTTCTTATAACCTTTTGGTTTGTGTACACCCCACACAGAGATCGATCCTCAAGACATATACATAATACAAAAGTCATGGATAAATAATTAACCTAATTTTATCATTTGTATCTTTTTTAATTTTAGTTTTAAGTTTCAAACCCACATCCATCTTGTATAATTTCTAAGTACTTAAAAAGATGTTTTACCTTAACGTACGAATCAATTAATAAATTAAATGTATTAAATCCATGTCCCAAACATTTCTGCTCGTTTTGGAAATGGTCTTAGTTTCATAGAAAATTGTATGGAAACACTAAGAAATTTATTTCACACGCATTGAACTGGTTTCGCTTCAAATTTTTGAACCGATCATACGAGTTTTTTTTAGTACTCCTTTTCCTGCATTTTTTCCTCAAATTAACCTCTTGACCTCGTTAAGCTACAATATGTCGTTGTAAACCAAAAGAACTGTAGCGCATTTATTCTAAAACCATATGCGTTATTGAGGTAGCACCCAATTGCTGGTCCCTATTTGGTTGAGCGAGCAAATTCCATCACGGCGACAAACGCAATGTGCATTCGCGATCATTTGTGGACAGTAATAGCGACTCTTATGCATGGAAAAGGCTACCAAGTCTTGCGATTTAATCAATTTCAAGTTTCAGTTAGTGAGTTACATATCCATTGTTGTTGATACGTTGTGCAATACAAATATTTTCCCTTAAGGACGATATGAGCGGTCATATGCACGGTTCATTGATGTTCGTATCTGTTGCACCATATTTTGAGATAACAGAGTATACGAGTAGGTTTGTTGACATATTTATGAGAAGTACTATCTCCGGTGACGCGCTGTAATTCTATGGGAAGAGTCTAATGGATGCACTGCTTTTTGAATACCCCATATTTTATCGATTTGAAATTCGATATGTGCACGTCGGTATTTTTATCGGTTTTTATTTATATTTTTTTTCAGATAAGATTTCGGTTATTAATTTGGTAAAAAGAGGACTTTGGTTTTTTAGTTTTATTCTACAATACATCTGAAGGCGCCTTGGCGCGGTGGTTCTCTGACGCACGATAAGAGAATTCGGATCCCGATTACACCAACGCCATCGAATGTTTATTTCGCGACGTCCCTCCTCACACCCTTCGAAATCGGCATTAAAACTGTAAGTCCCTTTCACCTGGGTGATTAAAGAGAAACTTGGCTCTGGTCCTCAATAGGCTGTAACGCCACCAAAGAAGAAGATCTTAAATATCTGAAGGTGTCTATAAGAAAGGGCATGGGCTCGGACATACAGGGTAAAGTTGTTGATTGCTCTCAACCTGGCGAGATGCCAGCAACGATCCCTGTTAAATGCCCGGGTCAAGTTGACATACGGCCTCCTCGTGGCGCCCTCTGGATAGCCTCTTCAACAACCGTTGGGAGGTGAGCAAACGTATGCAGCGAAAAAAATCCCGACCAGAATGGCGGTTGTGCGGCGGGCTAACAATCCGCCCACGTAAAAAACCTAAAAGTTATGAATGAGCAAGATGCCTCGGATACATGGACGGATACTCGTCGACGGCAACGCACGAAAAAGGAACACGATTTGCGAGTATGCTGCTGGAATGTCAGTACCCTGTACACTCCCGGAGCTGCTCATAAACTAGAAGGAATCCTCACGCAGTACAAGGCGGATATTACTGCGGTCCAGGAAATACGCTGGATAGGAAACGGTATGATTAGGAAGAAAAATTGCGACATTTATTACAGCTGTCACAAAAGGTTGCACTTACTGGGATGCGGATTTGTCGTGGGAAAGCGGTTAAGGTCGAAGGTCATCGATTTAGAACCTATAAGTGATCGCCTGGCTGTGATCCGCATCAGAGGCAGATTTTATAACATCAGCCTTATATGTGCACACGTCCCTACCGACGAGGCTGAAGACCCTATCAAGGAGGACTTCTATGACCTCCTGGACAACGCCTACGGAGCTTGTCCGGAGTACGATGTTAAAATCGTTCTCGGGGACTTCAACGCCAAAATCGGGAAGAAAAACACCCTTGGCGGAGTGATCGGAAAGCACAGACTCTCTGACTTTGCGACAGCTCGTAATGCGGTGATAAGTAGCACAAGATTCCCTCGCAAGCGAATCCACACAGCAACCTGGCGATCTCCGGACGGTCGAACCGCCAACTAAATCGACCATGTGCTCATTGACGCAAGGCACTCGTCAAACATCCTGGATGTGCGAACATCCAGAGGGGTAATGTCGACTCTGACCACTTCCTCGTAGCAGCAAGATTCAGAGCTCGACTGTCCAATGTCAGAAAGCTGCACCAGCCCATCAGGAGGACGTTCGACATTGGGCGCCTGAGCACACCGGAAGTTGCCAGAGTCTACAGGGAGCAGCTGAGCGAAAGACTCTACGGTATGCATACGTCGAACACAAATGCCAATAATATGTGGCTGCATTGCCGCTCAGCCATTCAGGAAGTAGCCGAAACCACCTTAGGATACCTGTCACCCCCGACAAGAAACCCGTGGTATGATGGCGAGTGTGAGCAGAAAAAGGCAGCAACCGACGAGGCATACCAAAAGGCGCTGCAGAGGAAAACAAGGGCAGCGCAAGAAGAGTACCGAGCCAGAAGAAGGGAGGAGAAAAAACTACTGCGACAAAGGAAAAGAATCTTCGCAGCATCCCAGCTCAAGGATATCGAGGAGTCTAGGCATAAACATAAAATACGAGCCTTTTACAAGAAAGCCAAAGGCCTTCCAGGAGGCTTCAAAAAGGGCACCCTGGCTCTTCGAAACTGCGAGGGTAATCTTGTCACCGACCCGCAGGGAATAGCGGATGTATCTTAGCCGTACTTCCAGCAGCTGCTTAACGAGCATGACTAAGAGAGAGTGGTAGGGACCGAGGAAATCCCAACTCCAGCCGCTGAAGTAGTCCTCCCACCCAGCAAAGAAGAAGTCGGCACAGCTATTCAGACGCTGAAGAACAACAAGGCCGCAGACTCCGATGGCTTGCCATCAGAGCTCTTCAAGGCTGGCGGCGATGTCCTGGTAGGGAGCATGCACCAGATCATCTGCAGAATTTGGGAAGATGAAAGCATGCCCGACGACTGGAATACCAGCTCTATATGCCCCATCCACAAAAAAGGCGATCCTACCTCTTGCAGGAACTATAGAGGTATATCCCTGCTCAATGTCGCATACAAGATCCTGTCCAGCGTATTGTGTGAACGTCTAAAACCATTTGCACCGCACTAATCGGCAGCTACCAGTGCGGCTTCCGGCCCGGCAAATCATCTATAGACCAAATTTTTACACTTCGACAAATCCTGGAAAAGACCAACGAGTTTCGAATCGATACACACCATACTTTCATCGATTTCAAAGCCGCATACGACAGCATTCATCGTGAAGCACTGTTTGGGGCGATGGCCGAATTCGGGACTCCGGTAAAACTGATCCAGTTGTGTCGCGCCACGCTAAAAAACACGCGATGCACCGTGCAACTCGGTTCTAGAACCTCGGAACCATTCGAAACATGCACCGGATTTCGGCAAGGAGATGCGCTGTCATGTGACTTCTTCAACCTGGTGCTGGAGCAGATAGTGCGACGGGCAGGCGTCAACAGGGAAGGCACTATCTTTTACTAGTCCATTCAGCGGCTAGGACACGCGGATAATATCGACATCATCGCGTGTTCTCGCCATGGCATTGTGGAAGCATTCACGGCGATTGAAGAACAAGCGAAACGAGTTGGTCTTAAGATCAATGAGGACAAAACGAAATACATGCTGTCAAGCAAAAACCAATCCGTCGCTCACCACCTAGGACAAAACATAACAATTGACAGCTACAATTTCGAGGTAGTTAAGGTGTTTGTCTACCTCGGGGCAAACGTAAATTCCACAAATGACACCACAGTGGAGATCCGGCAGAGAATCTTTCAAGTTACTGATGCAATAACGCTTTTCTTATAGACTACTTACTACTACTTACTTATCAGGCCAGCGATCCATGGAGGATCTGAGCCTGAGCTATAGCTGCCTTCCATCCTTGACGGTCCCGCGCACGCTGCTTCCAGTTGTCAAGACCAAGATGTCTTACATCCGCGATTACTTGGTCTTCATACCGGAGGTTCGGTTTTCCTCTTCTTCTCGAACCAGGTGGCTCGGAGTCGAAGACCCTCTTAGCTGGAGCGTTGGGGTCCATGCTCTCGATGTGGCCGAGCCAGTGTAGTCGACGGATCTTTGCCTTCCAGATTACATCCACATCTTTGTACAGCTCGTAGAGTTCGCGGTTGTGTCTTTTTCTCCATTCACCTTCCTCACAGACAGGACCAAATATCCGGCCCTGAATTTTTCTTTCGAAAGAACCCAAAATCAGCTCCGCCGTCCTGCTTATCGTCCAGTTTTCGGCTCCGTACAGCAAGACTGGCAGCATGAGCGTTTTGTATAGCATGACTTTGGTCTTTCGAGTGAGGAGTTTTGACCCCAGTTGTTTGGACAAGCCGAAGTAGTAACGGTTGCCAAGGGCGATTCTATGCCGGATCTCCACTGTGGTGTCATTTGTGGAATTTGCTATTGTGCTATCTGCTCCAGCACCAGGTTGAAGAAGTCACATAACATGATTTATCGAAGTGAAAATTTGGTCTATAGTCGATTTGCCGGGCCGGAAGCCGCACTGGTAGCTGCCGATTAATGCGGTGCAAAAAGGCTTTAGACGTCCACACAATACACTAGACAGAATCTTACATGCGACATTGAGCAGGGATATACCTGTATAGTTCTTGCAAGAGGTAGGATCGCCTTTTTTGTGGATGAGGCAAATAGAGCTGGTATTCCAGTCGTTGGGCATGCTTTCATCTTCCCAAATTCTGCAAATGATCTGGTGCATGCTCCCTACCAGAACATCGCCGCCAGCCTTGCAGAGCTCTGATGGCAAGCCATCTGAGCCTGCGGCCTTGTTACTTTCAGCTTCTGAATAGCTGTGTCGACTTCTTCGATGCTGGGTGGGAGGAATACTTCAGCGGCTGGAGTTGGGATTTCCTCAATCCCTATCACTCTCTCTTGGTCATGCTCGTTAAGCCGCTGCTGGAAATGCTGCTTAAATACATCCACTATGTATGCAGTGGGTAGTGTGTTGGCCTCTGACACCGATGACACGTGATCGAATCCCGACACAGCCATGTCATCGAACTTGTTTTTCACGGTGTTTCTCCTCAGCGGGGCTCTGACAAAACCCTCTGTAGTAAAATTGTCATGAAAAGCTTCTCGAAATTGGCCGTTCGGAACTGGCAATAAACTGTAGGTCCCTTTCACCTATGGGAAAATTAAATCACACTCAACATGGGTGATTGAGAGAAGCTCGGCTCAGGTCCTTCATGGACTGTAACGCCAACATACATACATACATCCTCTGCGGGTCGGTGACAAGATTACCCTCGCAGTTTCGAAGAGCCTGGGTGCCCTTCTTGAAGCCTCTTGTAAGGCCTGTGGCTTTCTTGTAAAAGGTTCGTGTTTTATGCTTATCCTCCTCGGTATCCTTGAGCTGAGAGGCTGCGAAGATTCTTTTCTTTTGTCGCAGTAGTTTTTTCTCCTCCCTTCTTCTGGCTCGGTACTCTTCTTGCGCTGCCCTGGTTTTCCTCTGCAGCGTCTTTTGGTACGCCTCGTGGGTTGCTGCCTTTTTCTGTTCACACTCGTCATCATACCACGGGTTTCTTGTCGGGGGTGACAGGTATCCTAAGGTGGTTTCGGCTACTTCCTGAAGGGCTGAGCGGCAATGCAACCACATATTATTGGCACTTGTGTTCGACGTAGGCATACCGTAGAGTCTTTCGCTCAGCTGCTCCCTGTAGACTCTAGTAACCTCCGGTGTGCTAAGGCGCCCAATGTCGAACCTCCTCCTGGTGGGCTGGTGCAGTTTTCCGACATTGGACAGTCGTGCTCTGAATCTTGCTGCTACGAGGAAGTGGTTAGAGTCGACATTTGCCCCTCTGAATGTTCGCACATCCAGGATGTTTGACGAGTGCCTTGCGTCAATGAGCACATGGTCGATTTGATTGGCGGTTCGACCATCCGGAGATCGCCAGGTTGCTGTGTGGATTTGCTTAGGAGGGAATCTTGTGCTACTTATCACCGCATTACAAGCAGTCAGGCGATCACTTATAGGTTTAAAGTCGATGACCTACGACCTTAACCGCTTTCCCACAATCGTGCAATCTTTTGTGACAGCTGTAATAAATGTCGCAATTTTTTCTTCCTCATCATACCGTTTCCTATCCAGCGTATTTCCTGGACCGCGGTAATATCCGCCTTGTACTGCGTGAGGATTCTTTCTAGTTTATGAGCAGCTCCGAGGGTGTACAGGATTCTGACATTCCAGCAGCATACTCGCAAATCGTCTTCCTTTTTCGTGCGTTGTCGTCGTCGAGTATCCGAGGTATCTTGCTCATTCATAACTTTATGTTTTTTTTACGTGGGCGGATTGTTAGCCCGGCGCACAACCGCCATACTGGTTGGAGTTTTGTCGCTGCATACGTTTGTTTACCTCGCAACGGTTGTTGAGGAGGCTATCCAGAGGGCGTCGCGAGGAGGCCGTAAGTCAACTTGCCCCGGGCATTTAAGCAGGGATCGTTGCTGTCATCTCGCTAGATTGAGAGCGATCAACAACTTTACCCTGTATGTCCGAGCCCATGCCCTCTGTATGTATGTATCCCGGGCATTTAAGCAGGGATCGTTGCTGTCATCTCGCTAGGTTGAGAGCGATCGACAACTTTACCCTGTATGTCCGAGCCCATGCCCTCTGTATGTATGTATGTATATTTAGGTATAATATTAGGCTGTTAGAAAAATAATGTCGGTTTTTACCATTTAACTTTAAAAGCATACATAGATCTTAAGTGAAACAAAACTTTATTAATCAAAATAGCAACCGTTGCAATGAACACACTTTTAGCAACGGGAAGAAAGTTCATTTATTCCTTCGGCATAAGACTCTGGAGATTTAGGGGCTATGAACTCGTTGAAGGCAGCCTGGCGTCGTCTTGGGTCTTGAAGCATTTCTCACGCAAGAAGTTGTCGAGATGCTTGAACAAGTGGTAGTCGGTTGGAGAAAGGTCCGTCGATTATGCTGGATGGGACAAGGTTTCGCTGCACAGCTCGTTCAACTTCCAACTTCTGTAAGGTCGGCCGTGCGACGTGTAGTCGGGGTTGTCATGGAGAACCAAAGCCGGGCGCATGGGTTCAAATTGTTCGTGCATTTCATCGATTTGTTGATAATATTTCTTAGCTGTGATCGTCTCGCCAGGTTTCAGAAAGCTGTAATGTATCAAACCAACTGCAGACCACAAAACAGTCACCATTGTGTACTTTTGGTGCAAAATTTTGGGAAGTGTCGTTTTACTTTGTCCTAATCCGACCATTGAGCTGAGTGACGCCGGTTGTCGTACAGTCTCCATTTTTCATCCCACGTCACAATCCGATAGAGAAAAAGATCGCGCAATATAAGCGAAGAGGCAACTTTAAAACGACGATTTTTTTGTGCGGAACGCACTTGTCGAGCTTCTTTGATTTCCCAATTTCTCGCAGGTGGACAGAAACCGATCCAATTGTCACGCCTAGTTCTCCTGCAAGTTCTCTTACAGTTCTATGTGGACTAGTATCAACCAGAACCTTTAATTGGTCACTTACTTACGCCCAACCTCATCTTAGAGCGACTCATTTGCATTTCGAAATTTTTGGAACCAGCTTTGCAGCATACATATGTACTAAAGCTAACGAACGTACATGGCCGAAGGCGCTATCAATATTACGACGCGCCTCCGCTGCTCTGTGGCCCAATTCATATAAAAAAACCGGCCAAGTGCGAGTCGGACTCGCGCACGAAGGGTTCCGTACCATCTTATATAAATATATAAAAGAGACGTCGTATGTTACCTCATCAGTGATCACATTAAAACGGCTAATCCGTTTGAAATGATTTTTTGCATGATGACAGATCTTGGTTGCATGCAGGTTATAGCCATATTACTATGATGATCAAAAATCTCCATGGTGCGATAGTTGATCATCAAAGTGTCGATTGAATTCAAATCAATTACCTTACTTGACAGCAAGTAGGTGAAAAAGTGAATAACAATAATTATGGGAAAAAGCTTTGCAGCTAGGATTAATATATCAAGGACATAATAGGGATCAAAGCTTGGAAGAGTGTTATGGAAAAACTATGGGACAAAGGTTTGCAGCTAGGATTAATATATCAAGAACACAATATCAATATGGAAAAGGAGGGGAATAGCAATTGTACGAAAGGGTTTGCAGCAAGGATTAACCCAGCAGTGACACAATAGGGATCATCAAATCTTAAAGGGTATTTATTATTCTTCTTCTTCTTAACGGGCGCTATAGTTCGGGGTGAACCTGGGCCTCAACCAACATGCCCCCCCAACTAGCACGATCTTTTGCTAGCCTTTTCCATTGCCGCACACCCAGCTGGCTGAGGTCCCCTTCCACCTGTGTGCGCCATCTTAAATACGGACGTCCTCTGCTTCTTCGTCCCTCGGGGTTGGATTCAAAGACTCTCCGGGCAGGAGCTGTGGTGCCCATTCGCTCTACATGGCCCAGCCATCCGTAGACGCCTGACTAGACTCATTTTTTTTTTTTTTTTTTTTAGAGACTCGCGCAGGCTCAAGAGATTTTTATTTATATTCTCTTATGATGTGTTGACACACACAACCTGAACGGAGTACAGTGGTTGGGGTCGTTGATGTTCGTTCACTACTCTCAGGGGTGGTTGTCCTAGACCTAGATAGGATGAGAGCCGACCAAATTCCGCGTTGGTTATAGTCCGTAGTAATCCGTTCAAGCACTTTAGTATTGCATACGCAGAGGATGAATTTCGGTTGACCATATACTGTGAGGGTTATGCCTGCAGCAGTACGTCTGGTCAATTTCCATTCTCAACAGGAACTACTTTTTCTTGGCTATGAAGCGAATTTGAACCATAAACCTTCCGCTCGGCGGTCGATGATGTTAACCACTGCACCACGGCCACCCCCATGTCACTGTACAGCCTGTAAAGTTCGTGGTTGCATCTTTTCCTCCATTCCCCGTCTGCGTTTATAGGCCCGAAAATCACGCGCAAAATTGTTCTCTCGAACCGGCCAAGGACCTCCTCATCCCGTTTTGATAGTGTCAATGCTTCTGCGCCGTACAACAGGACCGGGATGATAAGGGTCTTATATACAGTCAACTTTGTCGTTCGGGAGAGGGCTCTATTACTCAATTACCTCCTGAGCCCAAAGAAACAGAGATTGGCAAGAGTGATTCTGCGTTTGATTTCGGAACTGATGTCGTTCTTCCAGGTCACTGCGGAGCCAAGGTAGACGAAGTCCTTAACTACCTCGAACTTATATCTGCCAATACAAACGTTCTGGCTAAGACGTGGGTTGTGAGCGTCCTTCTTTGATGACAGCATATGTCATCAGCATCACAGCAATTTTTGCCGCCTCCATCTCAATACTCGCAAACGCCTCGTTGAGATATCGCTGTGATCTACCTATTATGTCAATATCGTCGTCGTATGCAAGGAGTTGCGAGGATTTGAAATAGATTGTGCTTCTTGTATTGGCCACTGATTTTTGCACAATCATTTCTAATATGATGTTGAAAAAATCACACGACAGCGCATCGCCCTGCGTAAATCCTTTTTTGACATCAAAACTATCGGTTAGGTGTTTACCGATTCGGATGGAGCAGCGAGCATACTCCAAAGTTATCCTGCAGAGTCTGACGAGTTTAGCAGGTACATATGTCAAAGGTAGACATAGCGTTGTATAGCTCGTCTCTAATTACGCTGTCGTATGCGGCTTTGAAGTCGACAAATAGGTGGTGAATGTCGACTTGGAATTCATTGGTTTTTTCCAGGATCTGCCGTAATGTGAAGATTTGGTCGATGGTGAACTTCCCTGGCCTGAATCCGCACGGATAAGGACCTATCAGCTTACACACAAAACGCCAGAAAAGATTTTGTAGGCGATGTTAAGGAGACTTATTCCTCTGTAGTTGGCGCAATTAAAGGGGTCTCCTTTCTTGTGGATCGGGAATACGATGCTGAGACTCCATTCCTCAGGCATGCTTTCCTCTGACCATTATTAATTTATTATTGGTTGTTCGTAATTATAGAAAAAAGGGTTGCAGCTAGGATTAATACATCAAAGGCACAAAAGTCATCAAAACTGGGAAGTTTGCTATGGTTCATGAGATACAGCCTGGTGACAGACGGACGGACGGACGGAAAGCGAAGTCTTAGTAATAGGGTCCCGTTCTACCCTTGGGTACGAAACCCTAAAAATACCACGAAATAGTTTCTTTTCCATATTAATACCTATGAACGATAATAATGTTATGTGACGTAAAATAACAAAGTATAGGAATATGGTGCGAAAAATGCACTTTAAAATTATATGCATACATACATACATAGATAATAATATAATAATAATAAAAATTCATCCAAACCGACAATATTTTATGAACAACCATATATATTGGCCGTTACGCTATCACTATCTAGCTATCCGATCCCAAATATTTAAATTTCAATGAAAAATCTATATAAGCAAAAAAGGAAATGCTCATATACGTATGTACAATGTACATGCATTGCACATACATACATATGTATGTATATTAAAAACGTTCAACAAATGCAAAGACAGCCACTACCGGCGCGACAGTCTAACCGGAAGGGACCAATTCGTTTCGTATTCGTTTTGTCATTCAACCACAGGACATGAATCAAACGCTGTCTATCGAGTTCTTAATAGGCGTGAGAGTTTTCTTGTTCTCGGTCATGTTCGTTTTATTTGACTTATCCGCCTAACACCACACCTCCGGCACACTCTACTCACAGTCGGAAGTCGCACATAGACCGCAGGGCAGATTGCCAACTATTATATAGCTATCCACTAGTGCACACCCACAACTCACAAAAATTAAGACATCATTCATTCATCCATTCAGACCAAATGTCCTTTATGTCCATTCACCACAGTGGCATCTGCCAGACGAGTTCATGTACGGATAATATGTGCGTGTATCTCTCTGTCAATAGAATTGCCTACGCACTGTCAGTCGTTGAAACTGATGTACGGCTACTTATTGCTTGGACGTGTTGTCCTTTTTATTGTTCTGCAACTGCAGGACACTAGTTCGCTTTAGTCATGAGTGCGCCACCTACTCCTATACAGGAGTTTCTGCTGTTTCTTTTTTTTTCGTTATTCACCAATGTTTTGCTGTTTAAGGACAAATGCGAACTAACATCGGACGGGTTACCTGGGGTTTTTGGGTACATTTTGCCTTTATTTATTGGTTTTAGTTCGGGAAGGACACATTAGTTTATTGAATTGTTGTGTGTGGACTTCCGAAAACGATTTTACGGTCATTTTGTGGGTGTTGAAGTATGACGTATAAATCTTCAGAGAGTATTGGACAATAGTGGGTGCAGATGATATGTGTGATATGTGGCCGGATGTTCAATTATGGCGCAATTAATGTTATTAATAATGTTACTTAATAATGCAGTGTCCATTTGTTGAATACAGACTTAACAATTAGAAACAGATTTTATCATTTAAATTATAATTAAGGATTTAATAAAAGTAGTCCTCAGTTAGTTTCTTCTTCTTCTTTATTTAGGAATTAATGCTGTTCTTTTAACAGGGAGGAGGAAAGTTTCGCCCAGGTTGATATTTTGACACACAACCTGAACGGAGTGCAGTGGTTTTTGGATGGTACCTAGATGTTCGTTGGCTACTCTCAGGGGTGGTTTGTCCTACATAGGACGAGAGCCGACCAAAATTCGCGTTGGTTATAATTCTCAGTAATTCGTTCATGCACTTTTGGTGTTAGTATTGCATACGCAGAGGATGAATTTCAATTGACCATATACTGTGTTATGCCTGCAGCAGTACGTTTGGTCTCTTACCATTCACAACTGTGTTGCATACTTTTTCCGTATAGGAATTGCTTTTTCTTGGCTATGAAACAAACTTGAACTATAAACCTTCCGCTCGACGGCCGATGATGTTAATATTGGCCGGATGCAATTTTTGTATATTCTCGTTTTGCTGTCGAAGTTCATTTATCTATGTATGCATTTCGCCTTATAGCATTTCTTAGGCAGCCTGAGATAGTAGCAGCTTTGTTGGATTGTGTTTTTACCTCCTTTTTCATATCTCTACTGCTGGTTATATGGGGGCCTAGATAGGTGAATTCTAAGACTTGCTCTATTGGTTTATTGTTTACTAGCAATTTGCATCTTCTTGGTTCTTTTGATAGAACTAATGATTTAGTTTTATCAACTGATATCTCCATATTGTAGGAGATTGCTACCTTTTCAAACTTATATAGCAGTCTTTGGAAATTGTCTTCCGTCTCAGCAAAGAGTACTGCGTCATTTGCATAGCATATCATTTTAAATTCGCCGGTTGACATGCGATAGCCAGGAATAGCTGCTTTGACCTCTTTGATGACAGCTTCCATGATAATGTTGAAGAAGATCGGGCTCAGACTGCCCCTTTGTCGGATTCCTGAAGTAATGGGAATTATATCGGTCCTCTTAGCGTTAGCGCTGATTGATGTTGTGTTGTTGGTGTTCAGCTCCTTAATGATAGTTAATGCATTAGAAGGAATGTCCTTCGCCTTCAAAACTGTGATGACGTCGTGTAGTCGAACACGATCAAAAACTTTTGTCAGGTCGACGAAGCACATGTACGCAGGTTTGTTGAATTCTAAGGCTTTTTCACATATTTGTCGTACAACAAATATGGCGTCGACCGTTGATCTGTTTTTCCGGAAGCCTTGCTGCTCTTCGCACATGCCCTTTTTGGTTATTTCGGAGGCAAGTATTTTTGTAAAGAGCTTGGGGATGGAGCCAAGCAGAGAGATACCCCCGTAATTCTTGGGCTCTTTCTTGTCACCTTTTTTAAGCACGGGGATGGTGATGATGTCTCTCCATTGCTGTGGGATTAAACAACTGTCATATATTTTTAGGAAGAGCTTGTGGATTTCTTCACAGATACGTGATCCTCCATGTTTAACTAGTTCGTTGGGGATTTTGTCGATACCGGGGGACTTGCGGTTTTTCAGCATTCGTATTGTCGTCACGATATCTTGACGATTGGGTCCCATGAAGACAGGATCATCGGAATTCCTTTCTATTGGTGTTAACGGTTGTTCTTCGGTGCAAAGCAGCGACGAGAAGTTTTTTATCCAAGTTTCGGTTGGTATGGTGGATGTGCTGACGACTCGTTCACTGGTTTCTTTAAGCTCCGGAGCCGATTCCAGATCTTCCTCTGACCGCTATATATGTCATGTTCCATGTCGGATGAGAATTCCTGCCAGTATCGCTCTTTAATTTTGCTGATGTTAGTGTTAACTCTGTTTCTAGTAACTTTATATTGGTCGTAAGTGATTTCTGATCTTCTGTATCGTAGACATTCCTTTAATTTTTCTTTTGCCAGAGTTCTTACATTTTCGCAGAACCACTGTTTCTTGTGTCTTCTATTGTTGTTGACAGTGATTTTGTTGGATTCGATTTTGTTGTACAGTCTATTTTGATATAGTTCACTTGTGGAATCATTTTTGAGTGATTCAATGTTGAACTTCTCTATTATTGCTTGTGCGGGTCTCTTATGATTTGTTATGAATTTTAATCGATGTTTAGCTAGTACTAGGTTTTGGTCTGTTCCGGTGTTTGCGGAGCTTAGTACTCTGACATCCAAGATCGATGATGGATATATTGATTTGTTGGTTATTACATAGTCGATGATTGACTTTTGTCTCCTAGAGTTTGAGAAGGTATATTTATGTTGTTGTTTATGTGGGTAATAGGTGTTGTTTATCCTTAATTCGTTTTGTATACAGAAATTCAGAATCAAGTTGCCATTTTCGTTGAGAGGTTCTTCGTTAAAGAAACTTTTGACGCCAGGTATAACTTCGTTGCCGACTCTGGCATTAAAGTCTCCTAGGATGATGACTTTTTCGTTTCTAGCGATGTTGTCCAGAATTTGTTGGAGTTGTTGGTAGAATTCTTGCTTGAGTTCATCGGGTTTGGTGATATGCGGAGCGTAGACGCTGATGAGGTTAATCGGTTTCGGCTTTTCTAGATGGAGTTGTATACGGAGCAATCTATCGTTCACATAGTCGATGTGCTCAATATGCTTAAGGTATTTTTCATTTATAAGTATGCCTACTCTCGAAGCAGCTCGCTCGTGCCTTTTTTTTTCCACTATGGAACAGGACGTAATGGTCATATTTTTTGCTTCCTTTGCCCTTTAATTTGGTTTCCGATATTTGTGATTCTCAAGTTCCATTGTTTTTTGATCCTTGCTGTTGAATGATGTTATGTTCCAACATGCTAGTCGTATTGTATTCCGGTTGTTGTATCGTTATGGTGGTATTGTGGTTATTCCTGTTATTATTATTATCCGAGGCTGTTGTTTGTCTATGAGCGACTGAGGAGTTAGCAAATTTCATAAAACATGTACTTATCTTCTGAGAAACTCCAATCCAACATACACATTCATTGTAAAACCAAAAATACGAAAAACTCGATGCTTTCATGTCATTATCTCAGATTGCTCTAACGCGATATTGTTCTTCTGTGGACACATTATACATATGTATGTATGTATTTTTATTTTATTTTTGTTTTTCGTGTTTTTGACCTTTATATTTGGAGACTATTTTGTATCGTCTTACCCCTCAAACATGTATTTCGCAACAAATCGAACTCCTTCAAGACCAATCGTGCGATCTTGATCAAATAGTGATGGTGTGGACATCGCTGAGTGTCGTAAGGAGTCGAGTGTCCCGATCGGACTTAGCATTGAGAAATAATCACCATTTTTCCATTGAAACCAATAGGAAAAATTCATCACGCGCGGAATCAAATTTTTCTTATCGACGAAAATTGAAGTCATAGGAAAAAAGATTCCACGGATTGTTGGAGCACGGCGAAGCCCTTGCCGATTGACGCTGCGCACCCTCTACGTTCGAGGTCGAATATTTTAGAACATTTTTATTCGATTTTTTTTTTAACAAACAATTGGGGGCTGTTATCAAAAATTAATAGAGATATTCACGAAATTCTTTTCCCTTAGACTTACAATAGGAAATAACTTTTCACCTATAGACAAAGATCTACATAGGCTCCGTACAACACAGTCTCAGAACTACATATATCAACCACCAAGAGTCACAAGTTGTGTCAGAAAGACAAGTGCCAAGTTTATCAACCAATATTGACAAGAAGCTTGCTGAGCTGCTTACTAAAACTTTTGATGGTAAAATTCATACATGTAACAATTTTATTGGATCTAAACTCAAAACTGATGCCAAGCCGATCTTTCCAACGAATGCAAAAGCAATCCAAACAAGTTTACAGCAACTAATCATATGCAGCCAGGAATCGTGCCAGAAGAGTTAACGGATATGACAATCGTGGAACTAATGTTGATAGCTAGAAACGCTCCAGTCATGGGAGTTTACCAAGTTCGCGCATCTGGTCAGCCTGGACAATACCATTACAGTGGCAATATCATCCATGTCGAGCAGAATCACTGAAATTGCTAGAGAACTGCCAAAAACTAAAACTAATCTAGACATCATTGTTGTTCATCGCAAGGGAATCTCCTAGCATTCTGATTTCCGTAATTGATGCTTTGAGATATCCGAAGGCGAACAACAAATTCTATTCAGACATTACAATAAGTGACGAAGCTGTTAATGTGCTACCATTTGATGGAAATATAGCAAGCCAACTCAGATTTTTGAGAGAAGATGGCAAAGGCAAGAAACTGCTATTCGTAACTCAATAAATTGAGCATCCAATGCATCTGCAACTATCAACAAGTTTCGAACTCATAGATACATTGCTATGGCATTCCCGCATTTGTTTCCTGACGGAGAATCGGATTTTAATGACTTCTCCAGAGAAATCAAGTAACGTTCAGCGAATGGTCAAGATACTCAGTACGGAGACAAACGTTTCGCATTGGATCCTAGATTCAGGATTTTCTGCTTGAATACATTACAACATCATGAAGCGCTAAAAAGAAGTGCAATTTTCGCAAAACATATTGACTTCACAAGAAATATCAGTGATTTGAGAACTGAAATGGAGAGGAATCCGAACATCCTTAAAAAGCTACTAAGCAGGGGATCCAAAATACGTGGGACATCGTCATATTGGTATCAGCGTCGGTTAGAACTTCATGCTATGATCAATCAGCATCGAGTTCCCTCATTATTCTTGACACTTAGCTCGGCAGATGTATGGTAGCCGTGTTTACAAAAACATGTTGGTTTGTCGGAAGAAGAAATCTCAGCGTTATCCGAGAAACAGCTGGAAAGGAAAATGCAAAAGCTTTTGAGCGAGAATCCTTTGATTGCTGATGTGTATTTCTCGAAACACGTTAAAGAATTCTTTAAAGTCCTTGGTAAGAAATTCAAGATATGTGACTATTCAGATATGAATATCAGCATCGTGGAAGCCCTCATGTTCATTGCGTCATTTGGACAGAGAATGCTCCTGATGCTCGAACGTTTGATCATTGCACTGAAGAAGAGATAAACCAACACAAGCGATCTTATGACCCACTAGTTTCTGCCACAAGCCCTGGTCCACGCGTGCCAGCTTCTGAAGTTCATCCTTCACGAAAATCGTGCTCATCATTGAACCTCTCTATAAGAGTACCCGAACATGTGCGAAGATGTATATTGGACTGGAGCAGTAAGTTATGGTGCCAACCGAATACGACAAGAGCGGTGAATTTCTTATTTAATTTTTTTTTTTTTTTTTTGTATATTATTTTATTTTTCATTTTATACTGGAGTGCCCAGGGATTGGGACCGCAGTTACTGGAGTGCCTAGCGATTGAGGTCTCAGTTATTTACTTATATATTATAAAGATACGAATATTTTATTCTAAACAACTGAACGGTTCACTGGACTACTAACCCATCGGAGCTGGTTGGTTTTACAATTGTGTATTAACTGAGAGCGCCGTGGCGCAGTGGGAAGTGTTTTGGCCTCTGACGCCGATGACACGGAATCGAATCCCGACAACAGCCATGTCATCGAACGAGTTTTTCACATGCTTTCTCCTCAACGGAGTTACTGACAAAATAACCTGTAGTATAATTGTCAAGAAAAGCTTCTCGAATTTCGCCGTTCGGAACCGGCAATAAAACTGTAGGGAAAAATGAAATCACATACAACATAGGTGATTGAGAGAAGCTCGGCTTTGGTCCTTCATGGGCTGTAACGTCAACATGCATTAACTGAACTACATAATGTTTTTCTTAGGCATTTAACCCACAATTTGCATAAGTGATACCATAGCTTGCAGTCTTAAATTTGGGTCGGAAGTCATCCAGGCGCTGATACTGCAAGTTAACAGTTTCACATTTACAATTAAAATTGAATTTGCTAATATTGGTCGTTGCGTCGTCGGCTAATATCGGTCGTTGCGTCGTCGCCACATTGGGTCGTCGGCCTGAGGGTGTCGAGGGCAAGTGTCTTCTGGTGGTCATCGTTGTAGCCGGGGGTGGTAGTCAGTACGGTGTGTACAATGTTGTAAAAGGTGAATGGCGATGGGGTGGCTAGTAGATACTGCAACTAAGCGTTTAGGTGGGTTGGTTAGGGGGCGATGCGGTGTGGGTAGACGTCAGGCAGATGTCGTAACCCGCGCGATTGAGGATTTGGAGAGCTGTTACTGCCAACGTTATAAAGCCAGAACGGAAGCCTGCAGGGATGAAAACGGACACCTAGTAGTAGGATCGCAGTCGAATCAAAGAATATGCAAAAACCATTTCTGCAGACTGTGTAACGGCGATGAAAGTCAATACACCGCGGTCAGGCTGAACGATCCATTTCTTAACGACGAAGACCGCAGAGAATTCCGTCCCCCTGACGACGACGAAGTTAGGATCGCCATGTTGAAACTTAAGTCGAATAAAGCTGCTGACAGCAAGATATGTAAGATATGGTCAGCGGAAAGCATGCCCGGGGAATGGAGTCTCAGAATCGTATGCCCGACCCACAAGAAAGGAGACCCCTCTGGCTGCGTCAACTTCAGAGGAATAAGTCTTCTTAACATGCCCTACGAGATCTTCTCTGCCGTTTTGTGTGAACGCCTGTAGCCTTTTGTAAATAAGCTGATTGGGAAGTCCGCCATCGACCAAATCTTCACACTACGGCAGATCCTGGCGATTTCAAGTCGACACTCACCACCTATTTGTCGACTTCAAAGCCGCATACGACAGCGTAATTAGAGACGAGCTATACGACTCTAAGGGCGATGCGATGTCGTCTGATTTCTTCAACATAATATTAGAAATGATTTTGCAAAAATCAATGGCCAATACAAGAGACAATTTATTTCGAATCCTCGCAAATCCTTGCATACGGCGACGACATTGACATAATAGGTAGATCACAGCGAGATGCCAATGAGGCGTTTGCGGGTATTGAGATGAAGGGTCGAAAATTTGTTTGGCAGTAAACGAGGGCAAAGTAAATATGTGCATGCTATCATTAAAAAAGGACGCTCAACACCGACGTCTTGGCCAGAACGTTTGTATTGGCAGATATAAGTTCGAGGTAGTTAAAAACTTCAACCATGAACTTTACGGGTTGTACAGCGTAATGAGTCTAGTCAGGCGTTCGGGTCGAACAGTTAGAAAAAACTATAAAGCAGACATTACCATATGGATGTCCGGACCTTCCGAGGAGTTGATGTTGACTCGGGTCTTTATCCTGTTGTACCAAGGTACGTATGCGCGGATATCACAAACACTGCGGCCTCGAGTAGCACCAGCGAGAACTTCGATGTCGAGAAAGGATTCAGACGGGACGACGTGTCATATGGCTTTTCCAACATCATGCTTAAAAATATCGTGCAGGATTCCCTAGCCATCACAAGAGGCACGGTCTACTTCAAGTATGCATAATTACTCGCATACGCTGATGACATTGATGTGATTATCAGCCATTATCCATGAATGGCACTTGCATCTCAGAAACCGAAAAGCTTTCCATCCTGGGTATGAGTGTTGCTCACAATCTTAATTGGAACGACCACATATTCAGTGTCGCCAAGAATGCTGCGAAATGCCTAGGCTTCTTATACAGATGCAAGGAATTGTTCACACCCTTAGATCTGGCTACAATCTATAAGGCGTTCATTCGCCCCAAATTAGAGTTTAACGCTCATGTCTGGTCCGGTGCTACCAAGACCTCATTGCACCTACTAGACAGAATACAAAAACGCGCGATAAAACTGATAGGTGACTCCAGCATTACTAAAATATTAGACTCGCTGGAACACCGCAGGAACCCTGTTTTATCTTTACTTCCACCAAAAATGTTCTGATGAAATAGCCAGTTGCATTCCGCCCCTTCCGAGAGCACTTTGGCGCAGTGGATAGTGTGTTGGCCTCTGACGCCGATGACACGGGATCGAATCCCGACATAGCCATGTCATCGAACGTGTTTTTCACGGTGTTTCTCCTCAACGGGGTTCTGACAAAAACTCCTGTAGTAAAATTGTCATGAAAAGCTTCTCGAAATTCGCCGTTCGGAACTGGCAATAAACTGTAGGTCCCTTTCACCTATGGGAAAATGAAATCACACACAATATGGGTGATTGAGAGAAGCTCGGCTCAGGTCCTTCATGGACTGTAACGCCAATATACATACATTCCGCCCCTTCAACATTTCTCCCGCTATACACGTCTCTCTAGGAATGCTCACCAATATACCCTGAAGCCCGCTTTCCGACGTACCGTCAAATATAGAGAATCTTTCATCAACCGAACCACACGAATCTGGAATTCCCTGCTTGATTCGGTTTTCCCCCCTCAATGCAACATGCAAGCATTTAAGATCAATGTCCATCAGCATCTCCTCTATCCCTCTTCCTTTCTACCTTCTGCCCGCACTGATTCGCCGACATAATAAGGTTATTAGACCTTGAGTGCGCGCAAATTATTTAAAAAAAAAAAAGTCATCAATAGCGTTTGTGTTGAAAGCGAATGGAGAAGAACACTCAAGTACGACGTCAACGCTCAAGCGTTGGCTGGGCCATGAAGAACGAATGAACACTACAGCTTCCGCCCGAAGAGTCTTCGACTCTAGTCCCGAGGGACGACGTTATAGAGGACGACCGCACACACAGGTGGAAAGAGACCTTAACTAACTGGGCGTGCGATACTGGAAACGGATAGCAAAAGATCGTGCTAGTTGTAAAGACTTGTTGGTTTAGGCCCAGGTTCACCCCTAACGGTACCGCCACCACCATATCAATAATAGGACATTCGAGGGAAATTAATGTATACTTAAGAAAAACCACAGCAAAGCTGTTAATAATATATACACCCATATATGTATATTATAATACACCCATACACCATACAAATTAATATCCACTTCCCTGAGCCAAAAGCTGGAGACATCAGAAGAAGTGCTAGAGAACAATCGAGAAAGCTTGAGAGACATCCAGCAAACCGTCAACGATAGATTCCAGGACGTCGAAGAGAGAATCGATGCACTGGACAAGAAGGTTCTAGATCTCGAAAGTAGTCAGAAAAAGGTAATCGAGACACTAGAATCGAGGTTCGACAAGAAGGTTCTAGAACTCGAGTAAACTTTCCAGAACGTTCAGCATCAAGGAAGTTTCGTACCGGCTGCAGCATGGAAATTCACAGCCCCCAACTTCGACGGCATGAGCGCATTTAACATATTTAAGCTCCAATTTGAGACAACGGCGAAACGGAATCAATGGGGAGAAGAAGAACGTGTGGCCGCATTAGTAATATCCATTAAGGGTGAAGTACTACAGACCTTCCCGGAGTTCCAGAGGAGGAACTACACAGCGATCTGGGATGCTCTTCATCGAAAATACGGCAGTGAGCACATGCAGGAGATGCACAAGCTGGAACTTAAAGGGCGCAAGCAGGGTGGAAACGAGACCATCCAGCAGCATGCCGCCGATATCGAGAGGCTGACCCATCTTGCCTACGTGGATGTTCCAATTGATGTGGTGGAGAAACTGGAACCGGATTCGTTCATCCAATGGCTCAGGGACCCCGATACGCAACGAAGCTTGATTCTCCTCCCAAAGACATCTTTCAAGGAGACGGTTGCCAGCGCTCTCGCATGCGAAACATCGCTCTTGATATATCGACCCTCCATTAAATTACGGCGCATATCTGAAGACCAGGATAATTCCAGAACAACAGCGGCGAGTAGAAGTGGCTCATTTCCTGGTAGATGCTACATCTGCGACCAGCAGAGGCACGTTGCGAGGAACTGCCGTCTGCGAAGAAGGCGTTCGAGGTCTACTTCGCCAAAAAGAGACCGAGGGAGAGCACGCGAACATGGAGGTGCAAAAGGTCACTCATTGGAGTGCCCCAGCATCCTCGTATCCCGAACCCATATTGGTGTGAGTTGATTACTAATGTAATGTTTAAAATATCAAATATTTCTATTCAAAGACTAGTATTTACGTATAAAAGAAACATCTCAAAACGATGGGCATTATACAAGATGACACTTGCAGAATGTGTAATGAAGACGAAGAAACAGCAGAGCACATACTGTGCCACTGTAACTGCCTTGTCAGTACACGTCATCGTCACTTAGGCAAGTATTATCTTGAAGCAGAAGAAATCGCGGCTAGCTCACTCAAAAGCATACTTAGTTTTGTCACTAACTCAGGATTATTAAGGGAACTGTAAGTGGGGGACATCACAATAGGCCCACTCGTGGCAGCAGTGATCAGGCGACCTAGTCCCACCCCCGTACCCTCTCTAACTCTAACTCTACATATAAAAGAGTGTTTGAACTTGTTGTTAAGTTTTTATGTCTTAAATCTATTAAAACTTGTCAAAATATTAGATCAGCACATATTTTTACAAGAGGTAACCCCTTCAAATAACATGAAGCATAAATAATATTACAAATTCATAAATATTACGCCCTATAATCCCATAAACTGTAAAATACAATTAATCGCAGATTAAAGGGTACAAATGCGTTGCAACCCTTTGGTCCATCTGGTTCATGATCTCTAGCTATTCCACAGCTCTGTTTGACCTCATTTTAAAAACCTGAATTTCCCTCTAAAAGTCACTTCAGTCTTCATCTGCTTCATCTTACCATATAAGAATATAGTTGACATCCTTTAGAACCTCATGTGAGCAGATCACAGATCAGCCAGCGTCCCTTGGGTCAAAAATCTTAACGATGTGATTATTGCTCTCCCAAGTCAACCGGAACATCCCTTTTACCTCATTGAATGTAGCAAAGAATAAAGGCAATCATATCATGTTTCTCCAGATCCTTGACAGCATCCATGAAATGGAGAAAAACTCGATCTGACCCGGAAAAATAGAGGATTTTTATCCTTTTTTCAATTGCAATTAATGTTTGTTTGTTACACCCTGGCAAGACTTAGAGGACATACTTTTTTAACCTCTCAGATTGATTCACTGTCAATCAAACGTTTCATAAAATGTCAATGTTCCAGCGCTCCTTTTTCATGGATCAAAGTAGGAACGAGAAACTAGTTCCCAGTTATCCTTTAAATATGGTTTGTTGTTCTCCAATACGATCGTCGAGTAGCGAACCTGACTGGCAAGTTGTCTTTATTTATTTTGTATTAAATCTTTTTCTTTTTCTTTCGCATTTTTCCTTCTTGCATATGCTAATTTGGAAACTTTTCGAGGTCATTAAGGTCACCACTGGTCACTACGACGTCCTCGAAAACAAAAAAACGAAACCGTAAAGGAATATAAAAAAAGAGAAAAGAATTTCTTTAATTTTTGTGGGAAAAAAAATGTCCAACGGACAGTCATAAGGATATGATCAGCGCAAAAGGGGTGGAATTGGAAGGAGCAAGGAAGAATTGATCCAGTTTTAGGGATAATATCATTCCATGTTTTGTCCGGCATGGCGATTCTCCACACTGCAATTCCAGGTGCGTATTCGTATTTAATTAATAAAATCAACCATCAACGACAATTATCCTTGAAGCCGTCACGAAGGATTCTTGCTCCGTTTTTGGTGATTTTCGTAGCAGATGGCCAAGAATTTATGTCATCGACTATTAAACAAGAAATTCATAGCGAAACACAATATGAGAGATATTCACACACACGTGTGCATACCATAAGGCGGTCAAGGATGCAATGCACTTAAGTTAATGTACTAATAACTGGCATTCATGAGCATTTATTGCTTCATAAATGGAGTGACGTTTTCATTGCCCAAGTGGACAGAGCAATTGTTTGGGGAGCAGTAGTGAAAATGTTTTCATATGGCCTGGTTATTCTCACACCTTCTGAAGTCTGTTCTGTTTGTGAGTTTTAGGAGGCAATAAAGCGATAAAGGTACTATAAATCTGTCATATGTGAATGAATACCGGTTTTGTTGCATGGCATCAATGCCCAGAGAATGAATAGAAAAGTCAGCTCACAGTAAAGGGATATCGAGCGATATTTGCTTCATTTGGGGAAGTAAAACAGTATGATCCAAGTTTGAGTAGTCCCAGTTGATTAATGTAATAGAACTCTAATCGCCGGCAGATGTCAGAAAATGTAAGAAATTACCTAATCGAGATGTGATTTGTTTTCGAGTAGTGTTTAATTCTTTAGTGAATGATGTCCAGGAGTGAATGTTGTAACTATCTACGCTACATTGAATATATGTACATACATATGTATGTGGGTACGTGTTTACATATTTTTTCATCGGTATTTATCCTTAGAGATGCAGTTGTCCTTCAAGAATAACAAAGAAAACTCTACGAACTGAAAATGTAGTCTAAGGCAAAATATCATCCCTAAATCGTCAAAAAACCTGATTTTCGTAAAGTATTAAGTACATACATATACAGGGGGTGCCACGAGCAGTGTGCCAAAAAGCTAGTCAAGATAAGAAAAAAATCGTATGGCAGGGGTGGTCTATTCCCTCCGTTTAGGCGGGAGGGGCAATTTTCTAAAAAATTTACTTAATTTAAAAAAAAAAAATATTAAAAATCAACGGTTCCATCCACAATGATGCAATATACTTTCTTGCAAAGCCAGAAACCTCTTCTTTCATCTTGTTTACAAGCGAAGCAGTTTTAGGGAACAGTTTTTGAGAAATTAATTTTCAAACTCAAAATTTTGGAAAAAAAAATGAAAAAAAAAATTTCGAAATAATTTTTTCCAAAATTTTATGTAATTAAGTATGTATTAATTTTTTTTATGAATTCATTTCTCTTATTAGTTTTTAGTTAAAAACAGTAAGCCGGATGCAAAAATGTCTTGAAGTTTTTGGGAAATTAAAGAAAAAACCCAAACCACTTTTTTCTAGGAAAAACCTCTTTTTTGGGCTTTCCAAACATAATACCTATCCTCCTTGTACTAAGGGAGGGATTACGTCGGACCAAATCCAAAATTCTTTCATCTAAGACTGCTGATCCAGCTGTAATTGATCTTTCGCTTCTTCGAATCTCTAGCACTCCGTGCTCTCGCAGACGTCGGTGGATTCTTGAAAACACGCTACGACTGGGACACCTCCGATTGGGATATCTTTCAGCGATTGGGATTAGCTAAACTGTAGCAGAAGTGCATGTCCGTCTATTCTTCTCGAGAGTATGAGTTTGAGATCGTAATGTGTTGATGAGTTAACATCCAATTTGGAAATGTTTTTTTATTGAAAATGCGATGCCTTTTATTTACATTTGGGTTGCAAATATTTTGTTTTTCAATAAAGAAAAATTGCAGTTTTATTGTCTTAAAGTCCTAACGGGTAGAACCCAACGACGGTGGGCGGACCCAGACGAAATTGGCAGGTCGGTTTTCAGGCGTTATCAATGACAAAAATGGATTAATCCAGGACTACTCCAATACTGTGTCACTGTATTGCATCCTCATAAAATTCCGATTTTTTTAAAACTAATAAAAAGGAGGTTAGGCCCCGCTAGGAAATCGATTAGCCTAAGTCCCTTTTCGGATGTGGTGTTATGGTGGCTGTGCTTTTCTATGATCGACTCAAATATGTCCTCTTTGCCCAGTTTTGCATTAAAATCTTCTAGAACTATTTTTGTCTCGCAGCTGGGGCATTGGGCATATATTCTGTCTAGGAGATCGTAGAATTCTTCTTTGAGTCGATCGTCCTTTTCTTTCGTTGGGGCGTGAGCGCATATTAAGCTAATGTTTCCAAATTGTTTGCGGATTGTTATGAGGCGTTCGCTTATATCTCGGAAGCTTATGACGTTTTGTCGGAGTCTTCCTCTAATAACGAATTCGCACCCGAATAGGCGCCGTTTGTTCTCCTTGTAGCAGTTCCTGTAGTAGATGTCGCAGTTTTTCATCCGTCTTTTGCCTGGTCCATCCCATCGCACTTCTTGGAGTGCGGTTATATCTGCTTTATAGCAGTTGAGAGTTTGCTCCAATTTATCGCCTGCACCCAGTATGTTAAGGGACCTCACATTCCAGGTGCAGACCCTCGAGTCCGTTAGTCGTTTGCAGGGGTCGCCAGGTTTGTATCCGTCCGTATCCGAGGCTTGTTGTCTTTTCGGAACAAGTAGGTTTTTACGTGATAGGGATGTTATCCCTAAGCACAACCCCCAACCTGAAGGGCCTTGTTCCCCAGAAACAAGGGGTTGGGTCGCTGCACACATTGGTTCACTACCTGACGGGTGCCAGGGTAGCTATCCAGGGGGGGCCACGCGGAGGCTGTGAGTCAACTTGGATTGTGCAGAAACAGAGATCGAAGCTTGCGTTTGGGAAAGTACTGCTGTCGTAATATGGCATTAAAAATGTTTATTATAAATACTTATCCATGGTCTGGTAACTCTTTTAAGATTTGTCCACTTATTAGGTCATAGCCAGAACTCTTCTTGACTTTGGTTTTGTATTCGATGAGGTACCTTAATTCATTTGTAGTGGTCTGTTTAATCAAAATGTGCTAATTACCGTTGTTGACTTTTTCGTTTGTAAAGGTTATGGAAAAGAAGGTCGCTACTGTTGTGGCTTTTTCTAAATTAGATCTAGACCACGCTTTGTTTAGAATTAGGATGGGTAGTTGATGTGAGACCGTCGCTTTCAGTTTTATTGTTGCCTTCCAGAATGAGTAATTTGTTTGCGGAGTGGGAGTCAGACTTGAAAGGTACTCATTTACGCATTTATTCTTGAAGTTTTGTAAAAGTTCCTTCACTTCTTTCGTGGCTTGGTTTGGGTTTGTATTCTTGTGGTCTATTGCTTTGCCATTGTGTTCTTAGTTTTCGTTTTTCGTTGATTTTCGTTTGAATGTGTGGCGAGTTATACGTCTGGTTTTTCTTTAGTTTTAATTGAGGTGTGGATCTACTCGCTGCAAAGAGTATTGTGTCGTTTTGGTGTATGATAGCACTCTCTATGTTGTTAGGTGTTTTCAGAGCTCTGATTCTATTATGTCTTTGAATGTATTCCAGTAAATTGTTTTCTTACATGTTCGAGTATTGTTGATGGTTGCTTGCTTGCTTTGGTGGCGTTACAGCCCATGAAGGGCCAGAACCTAGCTTCTCTCAGTCACCCATGTTGTGTGTGATTTATTTTTTTTTTTTTTTACTCAGGCGAAAGGGACCTACAGTTTAATGCCGATTCCGAACGGCTTGAGTGGAGAAGCTTTTTCTTGACAAGTATACTACGGGGGGTTTTGCCAGTACCCCGCCGAGGAGGCACGCCGCGAAATAAACATTCGATGGCGGTGGTGTTATCGGTATCCGACGCCCTCTGTTGTTGATGGTTGGGGTAACTTTATTTTGGTAAGTTATGATGATGGGAGAATGGTCGGATGAGAGGGTAAGACAAGTTTTGACTGTTAAGTTTGTTCTCTGAATATTTTTATAAATACAAAAGTCTATTAGACAAGGTTTCTTGTTAATGTCGCTGGTCCAGTAGGTTGGTTCTTCTGTGCTCAGGAAGCTTATATTGTTTAAGCTTAAGGCTCTAAGTAGTGTGGTAACCTTTTAATTTGTTAGTCTTGAGCCCCAGTTGGCATTCTTTGCATTAAAGTCCCCTCCTGCAAGAAATCGTTTTCCTTAAGTAGGTACGTAGATATTGTTATTATATTGTTGTTATTATGTATATGTTTTTTAAAATGTTTATTAAATGTACATAAATATTTTTTTAGTATAATTTGTACTTTGGACTGTTTAACAATGGACATTCTGCTTAAGGGATTAAATGCATGGATATCTCACACGGAGTCAAAGTGGAACAACAGGCCAACGAGACCGTGCGATTTGACCCCGGTAGACTGGAGCCCATGCAACAGCTTAAATTGACTAAATATAATATGATGGTAATGAAGCCACATAGTATTGGGAAGTCAGTATTGTTCATATGTACATATGTGTACATGAATGTATTACATATTTACATATATACATATATCTCTTCAGCGGTTGTGGACATAGGACTAGAAAATGAAAGCAACATTAAGCGGGCGTGGCGGTGCCTTCAATATGACTCACAAGGCAAATTTCAAATGTGTACATATGTACTACATATTCAATTACTATCCGCGCCATGATGAGAACTATTCAAACATCAAATTTAAGCGAAATACAATAACATTTAATTTCTCTATTACCAAGAACCACTGGAGACCCACAAGAAGAACCGTAAAGAGTCCTTGAGATGGAACAACCAGTAAGACTAATAAAAAAGTTACAATGGCAAAAGAATAAAATTGCTTCCATAAAATCTGTTCCACAGTCAGTGCGCATCTCGGCACAAATTAAGCACTTTGCCAAAATGGATTACCCGGCGCCCGGTGCTTAATGTGAAAATCTCTGCCATTACCGTAAATTAAGATTCACTCAATCCGTGGCGCAGTTGGTTTTAATTACTGAATTCCTTCATGTCGGTAATTGACTTCATTGAAACCGAGGCAAAATAACTCCTTTACCATAAAACAATTTCATTCTACGACTATCAAGCATTGAGAATACTTTTGGTTCTATCGTACATTATAGTACAAATAGCAAGTAACGCTGTGTGTAATTGCCATATTTAATGCCGCCGGAGAAAAATCAATTCTGTAACTTCCCTTGACGATTGATCAAGCGTGGAACTGTTACAACAACCGTAGAAATACATACATATGTACATATGTATCTAGACACGACAGGCGTCGTGGAAGGGTAATGTTACAATTCAACCCTATTTGCACAGAAAAGACAATTCTTACAGGATCACAAATCAAACATACAAAGGTCTCGATTGCAATCGAAACACCAGCAACTAAACAAAAACAAGCAATGACAATGCGACGACGACGACTCTAATGTCAATGATGATGTCGGGATCTTGGTCTTAATAATGCAATCATAATCGCATTTATTAGGGAACGCTATAGCCACAGTGGCAGTACAGCATCAGCAGAGGTTGAATGGCGAATAAGGATTGAGCATGAGAATGGGTTGATGCCGCCGCATGTTTCAAAGTATCAAATGTCAAATGTTAACAGTTTCGCAGGGTCTGAGGTTTCTCGTCGTTCTATTGGCCCTCATCCATCTCGTTTTATGATTATTAGAATTCGTCGAGCTTCTGGTTACCCGTTTGTCGGATTGTTGGATTATTCAATTGTAAGATTGGCCGGAATCAATGTTAACATTTCGAAGGAGGAAACACCCAAGCCAAATGTTGATTTTTTTTTTTTTATCTTTTTCGTTTTTATCATTTGTCGGCGATCTAGTCTAGAGATCCTTTTGTTCAAAGCAATAGTGTATTAAAATGCTTAACATGCGGATGGCAGTAGCCCTCGCTCTCGCTATGTAACCTCTGATGACGATATTCATCTGCGGTTTTGTGCAAGATTGTATCAGCTTTTGTGGGTTTCATTCATTTGTTTGCGGTGTAATCGTAGCGAAAAGGCTCGCGACCAAAGCATGGCAGTAGCGGCGGATTTTGATATCACACAAATCATCGCGGACATTTAATATTTTCTGTCTCCGCTTTGCTGTGCTTAATTAATTCTACGAGAGATGGAAATAAAAAGTACATGGATGCAGGCAGTGCTGTGAGATGTCATTTGGCTGATTTGGTGGTTAATTGTTTGAGTGAGCGGTCGTCGGTTGGTGGTTTCTGATTTCTGGTGTCTGATTACGTGCGGAATTGTTTTCTTAATGGAATCGGGTGAGACTTGGTGCTACCGATTCAGTTGGCCGTCAGGTAGCAGTTGTTATGTGCTTTATGGCGCCGCCGCTTTGTAGGTGAGTTGTGTATGATTTCATCGAAAGTGAGTTGAACACGACTCGAACATAGGACAAAAAGATAGTTGCATATCCTCTGTATGCGGGAGCTTGATGAGGCATATAGCTTATCCTCAACAACAATATATACATACATATGTACGTATGTATGTATGTACATATGTGATTCTACTTACGTACATATTTATTTTAGCCTCTCTAACTCTTACATCCAGAGGGTGCCTGTCGCGTGACTAGTACCTTCAACTCAATTCGGGCAGACCCTCTTGACAGAAGAAATTTAGAGAAAGATTCGATCTACCACCATAACTCAAATCTCTTCTTGATGATGGAGAGGAATTCCCAATATACGTAAACGCAGAGGCAGTATCCACAAATCAAATGGGAGTACCTACATACTTCGGGGGTACCTTATTCAGCCTACTACAACATATTTTGAGCTCAGGAGGGAAAGGAGCGGCACCGAAAACACTCATAATAACCTGTACTGAAGCTATTTTTTGAGGGCGCTGTGGCGCAGTGGTTACTGTGTTGGACTCTGACGCACGATGAGCGAGTTCGGATTCCGATATCACCAACGTCATCGAATGTTTATTTCGCGGCGTTCCTCCTCGGCGGGGTACTGGCAAAACCCCCTATAGTATAACTTGCCTTGAAAAGGCTTCTTGACTCACGCAGTTCGGAATCGGCACTAAACTGTAGGTCCCTTTCACCTATGTGAAAAATAAAACACACACAACATGGGTGATTGAGAGAAGCTTGGCTCTGATCCTTCATGGGCTGTAACGCCACCAAAAGAAGAAAGAAGCTATTTTTGGGAATATCAATCTGCGTTATCTCCCCCACAAAGGCAAAAAACACAAAAGACAGATTCAATAACTCAAAAATTATTTTTTTGACCTCCTTAATAGAGCTTATGTCCAATATTCCAACTTGCTTGCTTGCTTTGGTGGTGTTACAACCCATGAAGGGCCAGAGTCAAGCTTCTCTCAATCACCCATGTTGTGTGTGATTTATTTTTTTTACACAGGTGAAAGGGACCTACAGTTTTTTTTTAATGCCGATTCCGAACAGCTTGAGTCGAGAAGTCTTTTCTTGGCAATTATACTACGGGGGGTTTCGCCAGTACCCCGCCCCAACTTACTTACTTTGATGGCGCTACAGTTCGGGGGGAACCAGGGTCTCAACCAACAAGCCTCTCCAGCCGGCCCGATCTTTGGGCAGGTGCTTCAAGTGCCGCACGTTCAGTTGATTGAGGTCCCTTTCCACCTGTGCGCGCCACCTTAAATGCGGTCGTCCTCTGCTGCGTCGTCCCTCGGGGTTGGAGACCAGGACTCTTCGGGCCGGAGCGTTGATGTCCATTCGCTCTACATGGCCTAGCCATCTTAGACGTTGGAGCCGAAGACGTCTAACTAGGCCGAAGTCGTGGTTAAATCTCCTCCTCCACTCTCCGTTTACACAAACAGGACCAAAGATTGCACGCAGAAGAGCTTCTTCATCCGCTTTAGATAACGTCCAAGCCTCAAAAACCTTAGTTTTTCGAGAGAGGGCTCTACTACTCAATTGCCTCTTGAGCCCGAAGAAGCAGTGGTTGGCAAGAGTTTTTCTGCGTTTTATCTCAGCGCTGGTGTCGTTGCTGCTTGTCACTATCGAGCCAAGGTAGACGAAGTCCTTGACCACTTAAAAAATATAGCTGCCGAAGGTGACGTTCTGACCAAGACGTCGGTGTTGCTTATATTTGGTTGGTTGTCGATTGATCGAAAGACCGCCAGGTCCCCTTATGGATGTTGAGGTGTGGGAATCGTGTACTGGCTACTACCAGATTATGTCCCGCCATAAAGTCCACTAGCCTTAGTCCGTTTTCTGACGTGGTGTTGTGTAGGCTGTGCTTTCCAGTGACCCGTTCAAAGATAGCTTCCTTACCCAGCTTCGCATTGAAATCTCCTAGAACTATTTTGGTGTCATATCTGGGACATTGCGCATACGTTCTGCCTAGGAGATCATAAAAATCGTCTTTATGTCTCTCATCTTTCTCCTCTGTGGGGGGGTGGACACACAATAAGCTTATATTGCCGTGATTGGCCTTGATGCGGTTAGTTATGAGGCGTTCGTTTACATACAGGAAGCTTAATACTTTTTTCCTGAGTCTGCCTCGAATAACAAATCCGCATCCGAATAAGCGTTGTTTATTTTCTCTGTAGCATAGTATATATCACAGATTTTCATCCGCTTTTTGCCTGGCCCATCCCTTCGCACTTCTTGGAGCGCGGTAATGTCTGCCTTATAGCAGTCCAAAGAGCTGAACAGTGGTCCGGCTGCACCTGGTCTGTTGAGGGACCGAACGTTCCTGGTGCAGATCCGCAATTCGTTTCCTTTTAGACGTTTGCGGGGGTCGTCAACATGTAATCCGTCCGTATCCAAGGCTGTTAGTTGTCTCTGAGCAAGCTTTGGTTCTCTGCGATAGGGATGTTAACTCCAAACCTATAGGGCCGGGTTCCTCTTTCCCCAAGGAACAAGGGGTCGGGTCGCTGCACACATTGGTTCACTAACTTCCGGGTGCCAGTATAGCCAGTATAGCTCTCCAGGGGAGGCCACGCGGAGGCTGTGTGTCAACTTGGATTGAGCAGGGCGTTTGCCCTGGCGTGTGCCAAGTTAAACACGATCAGCTTCTTTGCTCTGTTTGCTCGCTCCCTTCTCCCCTCGCCGATCCCAACTACGGCACTAAAATTAAACGCGGTGCTCCGTTAGAAGAACGAGAGAGCAACTACAGTTTACACATAATACACATCTCAACGTCCATGAGATACATATGTACATATGTATACGTTCCTGGTCAACTAACCGTCAACCAACCTGAATAAGTTTCCTTAGCATCGTAAACAATATCTTCCGTGCAGTGAAGAGTGGAATCCTGAAAATGTTTTTACGCCAGTGTCTACAGGGACAAGACAAAGTCGTCAGGCTGAGTAAAGCCTTCTATTAAGATCGAGAATGAGTTCACCGTGATCTTTGGTGTCAAAAAATAATCCAGGCAGGACAATGCATCGTCAGGGATCCCTTTAACGTTGTCCTTAACTCTCTGGTCAATACAAGGAAGTCTTAATCATCCGGATTATCCTCTACGATGCAGAGGTTTGAACCGTTTTAACGAAAGTTTTTTAGGCTTTTCGAGATTCGAGGGGAAAGATTTGCGTGTACAATTTTACTGTTTTAAGTGGACACCCCAAACCGATCGTTGAATCAATAGCTGCTTTTTGTGCTTTTCATTAAAAAAACCTTATGACTAAGTTGTAACTTAAAGTGAGAAAGTGGTCGTTGCAAATAATTGCTATGAACCGGCTTAATTTAAATTATTCTGAATTAGTTTTTGTTAAAGCAGAAAGATTTCTTAGGAAACAGCTGATTTGTTGGCAAACTCAAACTTGCCAGTCTTTGTTAGCCCAGTCGGGCACTCAGGCATGTTCTCTCAAACAATCGAATACTAACCTATAAACATAAGAGTTTGCTAAAACAAAAGGCTTTAATAAAGAATGAGGACATACGTATTATTTCTGGGTCACTTGGCGAAATTCAATGTTTCACAAAGGAACATATGCATACGATCTTTCCCTAAACGCGTCTATCGTTTATAAAGGGAATCTTTATGAAGAATTCTGTGCTTAAGTTTGGATAAGTTTTGAAACCATTGAAATTGCGAGCTTTAGAGAGAGAGAGAGAGTAAAGGGTCGAGACTTCATATTTATTTTAAAGCTCAATTTAGAAATAAATGAGAAAAACTCCGAAGAACCTTTACTGTTGCACAATGAGCGTAAATTCAGTTTCCGGCGCCACCAAGTATTCAAATTTCTTTGTATTAATCCTCAAAAATCTCAAATCATCCGTAGGGTCAACATCACGAATACAATTCCTTGCAATATCAACAATTGTTCCGACAATTTTGCTAATAATTCCCTGAGTTGTAGAGTTATCAAAGCTTGTATTAATTTCTGGTTGCAAATAAGATTGTGGTTATGAGAAACAATAGTACACACCGTACGCAAGAAATGTAAATTAAAATGGCGCCAATGAACTAAGCTGAGTTCGAAGTAAGGGCAGTAAGCGTTTATTACATAAGTAAAAATAAGGAGATACTGATAAAGCACATGTCAACAATCTCAGCTAAAAGGAAGGTTGTCTACCGCCTTGTAATATTTATATTCATATGTATGTGTGTATGTATGCATGTATATAGTACCTTAAGTCTTCAAAGATCTGGCATTGGGTCATATAAAAAGCCTCCGCATGTTTTTGGTCACTAGATGGTATTGATGCTCCTTATTGGGAGGCACTAATCTGATTCAAACGAGTCAAGTCAATGCGCTTTGAAAGGTGACATTTAATATTAAATTTTTGTGTACACTTCTTCTTTGTTGTCGTTACAGCCCATGGAGGACCAGAGCCAAGCTTCGATCAATCACCTATGTTGTGCGTGTTTCATTTTTCACAAAGGTGAAAGGGACTTACAGTTGAATGCCGATTCCAAACGGCGTGAGTCGAGAAGCTTTTTCATGGCAAGCATACTACGGAGGGTTTCGCCAGAACCCCACCGAGGAGGGACGTCGCGAAATAAACATTTGATGGTTATGGTGTTATCGGGATCCGAACTCGCTCATCAAACTTCAGAGTCCAACACACTAACCACTACGCCACGGCGCCCTCACAGTACACAGTTTTGTAATTTGTCATTTGCGTAAAAAATACGCCAAATTATAGTCACCCTAACATGAAAGGGGACATCAGCCAACTGGGTGTGCGGCAATGGAAAAGGCTAGCAAAAGATCGTGCTATTTGGAGGGGCATGTTGGTTGAGGCCCAGGTTCACCCCGAACTGTAGTGCCTGTTAAGAAGAAGAAGAATCACCCTATCGGAAGATGTTATCATTTGCAAATGGCGTCGTATGTCTATCATATTTGACATTTGTTAACTCGAGGGCTGCAGTCTACAAACAGAGAACTAATGGAGCGCTATACTCCGCAAATAACATTTTCACCACTCAAAACCATTTTTTTTTTATTTAGTAAAAAAATATTCTAAAAATAATTGGATGATTAATTTTGCGATGATTGGTTTTTCACTAAACTCAACAAGTACACCAGCAAAATGCTGATCCAGGAATGGTTTGATGACCTCGATTTGGTCGCCCAATCCCTAAAAAAGTCGGTAAAATCTTGGAGCGTAAGTTTGGAACCACCTAAAGGAGCAGGTTATTCAGACTATTTTAGGTATCACATCAACCTGGCGAAACGGTCAATTTAGCACCCACACAACTCGACTGTTTGAACGAAGCAATTAAAAAAGGCGACCAGAATTGGCCAACAAAAATGGTAAAATGTCGAGGTCATAGATAATAGTGGTCATTTAATTCACTTTTCAATTCATCTTATTTATGTATTCTTATAACTACCTTATGCTAGACGAAATGATTTAAGCTAGCTTAACAATCTTAATTACCTTAAAAATACCTTACTGATTCCATGCGGGCACTCTTAGATAAACAATATTTATTTTTAAATTTCGACTTTCGACTACTTATATTAATCTAAAGTTACATTTAATATATGTGTTTACCTAAAAGCTAAGAAAAGGTTATTTTTCTTTATTTTATTTTATTAAAAACATTGACCTTAAGTGAAACAAAATTTTATTAATCGAAATAGCAACCGTTGTGATCAACAACACACTTTTGCCAACGGAATAGAAGTTTACTTAACTCTGGAGATCTGAGGTCTATGATCTCATTGAAGGCAGTTTTGGCATCGCCTTGGCACCTGAAGTATTTCTCACGCAAAAAGTTGTCGAGATGCTTGACCAAGTGGTAGTCGATTAGAGAAAGGTCCGGCGAGTATGGTGGACGGGCTAAGGTTTCGTTGCCCAGCCTGTTCAACTTCTGTAAGGTCGGCTGTGTGACGTGTGTGACGAGAATTTTTGGTCCTTTTCTGGTGACCAAAGCCGATTTGTTGACAATATTTCTCAGCTGTGGTCGTTCCGCCAGTTTCAGTGTCGTGGTGCTTCATCTTGATCCAACCATTGAGCTAAGCGGCGCCGGTTGTCGTACAGGAAATATTTTTCATCGCACATCACAATCCGATTGAGAAAAGGATCATTGCTGTTGCGCGAAATAAACAAAGTCGGAACTCCAAAACGACGATTTTTTGGCGAGCATGGGATGGAAACCATTCCAAATGCCACACCTAGTTCGCCTGCAAGTTCTCTTACTGTTGTACGTGAACTTGCCTCTATCAGAATCTTTATTTGATCATTGTCGTCCACGCGCTTCCTCATCTTCGAGCGACTTATTTCCATTTCGACTCCTCTGCTCTGTGGCCCAGTCTGAATTCATATAAAAAAATAGCGCGCAATTGCTTCTTTTCCATATTAATACCTATGAACATTAACAACGGTATGTGAAGTTAAATAATACAGTATAGTCATAGGAATGTATGTATGGTGGCGTTACAGTGCATGAAGGACCAAAGCCGAGCTTCTCTCAATCACCCTGTTTTTTACACAGGTGAAAGCGACCTACAGTTTAATGCCGATTCCGAACGGCGTGAGTCGAGAAGCTTTTTCATGTCACGTATACTACGCCGCGAAATTAACATTCGTTGATGTTATCGGGATTCGAACTCGCTCATCATGCATCAGAGTCCAACACACTATTCACTGCGCCACGGCGCTCTGATTACAATATGTATTAAATAATAAAATTTTTTTAAAACAACTTCAACTTGAACAACGTTATACAATGCAATAAAAGCACCTATAGAATTGACATTGAAAAATTCATTTTCGGTGTTATTATTTTATGCATAAACCTCCCTTCATTAAATAAGACATTCACAAAATTCACACGTGATTGAAAATGTATGGTTGGTCATAGCGAGTTTTAATGTGACTTGAAAGAGTAATAAGAAATTTATATAATTTGCAATGTTAATAAAAAAACATTAAAATTGCCCCAAATTGCCCCAAATTCAAGCACCATCAATAAGAAAAAGTCTAAATGAATGGGCGAGGGAAGATAAAGAGAAGGCGGAAGTTTTCGCTGAATATCTTGAGGAAACTTTTAAGCCGTCCATACGTCAACCGCTTACAGAATTTGTTTATTGGACGAATGATATACCGGAATATACAATAGCACGATTCACGTTCGCTGAACTAAAGGCTACTGTTGAATTGCTTAAAGCAAACAAGGCTCCTGGCTATGATCTAATTACAAGAGAAGTTCTCAAGAACCTACCAAGAAAGGCTTTACTTAAACCCCTGTTCCTTTTCAATGCCGCAATTAGGTTAGAATATGTTCCGAGCCAGTGGAAGGTCGCAGAAGTTATAATGGTTCCAAAGCCGGGTAAACTACTTACAGACAAAATATCGTATCGTCCGATTTCACTGTTGCCGATAATTTCGAAAACTCTAGAACGAATTTTACTTAACTGCTTAAAACCGATGATTGAATGAAAGCGTCTTTTACCAAATCATCAGTTTGGTTTCAGAAGCAAGCATTCAACTATTGACCGAGTACATTGAATAATTGATGTAATGGAAAAAGCACTCGAACACAAACCTGTATGCTCGAGTGTATTCCTTGACGTGTCTCAAGCCATTGACAAAGTGTGGCACGAAGTAGGTACATACTCTGCGAATATACTATTTTGCGTTAAATACAGAAGTGCGTACTCCGACTTTAAAGTAAGTTCCTCTGGCGTTCCTCAGGGAAGTCCTCGGCCCACTCCTGTATCTACTTTACACTCGCAATATACCGCAAACGCAAGATTCAATTCTAGCTACGTTCGCTGATGATACAGCTATTTCTGCAACGGGCAAATCGGTTGAGGAATCATCTAAGAAACTACAACGTGCCATTGACAGTGTAAATGACTGAACAAAAACTTGGCGAATAGCACTTAGTGACACTAAATCTGTCCGTGTTAACTTTAGATACAGAAAAGCGGATAGGCTTCCCGTTTTTGTTAATGAAGCGAGAACTCCGTTCGCGAATGGGGCTAAATATCTCAGGATGACTCTCGACGCGAAATTAAAATGGAAGGCTCACGTTAAAAGAAAACGAATGTAAATATGTACAAAGAAATGCACTGGTTACTGAGAAAGTATTCTAAATTCAGTATTGAAAACAAGCTGCTTCCATACACTTACTTACTTACTTAGGTGGCGCTACAGTCCGTGGTGAACCTGGGCGTCAACGAACAAGCGTCTCCAGCTGGCACGGTCTTGCTTCGGTTTGTCAATACTTCACGTTCACATTGTTTTTGTTTCATCTTTTTATCTATTACACTTTTGTTTTAAATAAATAAAAATTAATGTTTTTCAAGACGAAATAGTTGGAGTGTCTAATGGCGCAATGGTTAGTGTGTTGGACATTAATAACACCATTAAAGCCATTCCCATTTCAGAATATACGCATAAGGACCTGGCAGCTGCCATTATTTAGCTATCCACTGCGGAAGGTAGGTCAGATGCCGTAATTTGCTCAGCCTACCTAGCGGGCGACTCCACCGGTCTCAGCTTCACACCACTGCAGGATCTCCTCGACTACTGTGGAAGAAGAGGCTCACAAATCATCATATGCTGTGACGCCAACGCCCACCACACAGCATGGGGAAGCTCGGGCATTAACAAAAGAGGTGAGTACCTGTTAGAATATATTTGCAAGAACAACCTCAATATCATAAACCGGGGAAATAGTCCCACCTTTGTGAATAGAATTAGAGAAGAGGTACTAGACCTCACCCAAACCAAACTGGCATGTCTCAGCAGAAACATCGATGTCAGATCATCGACAGATCTGTTTTGGCATAAAAGTAGGAGATAGAATTACCAGAACATACAGACAACCTCGAGCGACAGACTGGGACGCATATAGCCCAGAAATCGCACAATCGATCGGAAACTGACCCAATAACATCAGAGACATAGACAGCCTCGAACTCAGCTGTGACAGCCTTAATGCTACCATCCTATCTGCTTTTCACAACGCTTGCCCAGAGAAAGTCAAGTCAGGCAATCGTACCACTCCGTGGTGGAACAGCAATCTGGCTAAGCTAAGAGCACTGACCAGAAAACTGTTCAACAGAGCTAAACGGACTGGTGACTGGACATAGTACCGTGCCTCACTCACCAACTACAATCAAGATATTAGAAGAGCCAAAAGACACTCATGGAAAAAGTTCTGCAGTAGTCTATCAAACATACAGAGCAGCGCTCGCATCCACAGAGTTCTCGCCAAAGAGCACACTAACAAAATTGGACTTCCCAGCCCTCCTTCAGAAAGGAAGTGCGCTAATTAGCCCCATGCTTATCAACATCTTTAGAACCAGCTATACATGGGGATACACACCAACGAGCTGGACAGAGGTAACGGTGAAATTCATTCCCCAAGTAGGCCGTAGACCCACAGACTTGCCTAAGTCATACAGACCGATAGGCCTTACCTCTATGTTCCTGAAAACAATGGAAAAATTCTGGATAGGATTGACAGGGACGGTGCCCTGAAAAGATCATCACTTCACAAAAACCAATATGCCTACCAGCCTGGGAAATCGACCACGCATGCTCTTCAGGAGCTAACAGTCCGGATCAACAAATTCCTGAGCGACAGAGAAATCGCGATGGGTTGCTTTCCCGATATTGAGGGTGCCTTCGATAATACCGACTACACCCAAATAATAGGAAAATCAATACTAGGCAATGATAAAATCAGTATAAAATACCGCGGAAGGATGCCCTCAAGGGGGGATCTTTCACATATCCTATGGTCCATCGTAGTAAATTATCTGATTAAAGTATTCAGCAACAATGGTTTCTATGTCCAAGGCTACGCCGATGACATAGTGATCCTAGTCAGAGGCAAATTCGAAGACACAGTCTCGGAACTCCTCCAAAGGGTACTAAGCCTTGTTGCAAACTGGTGCATAAAGGTTGCACTAAGTGTCAAACCTAGAAAAAGCACTATGGTCGCCTTCATCAAAAGGAGGAATAGGCATAAACTCACCAAACCTAACCTCTTTGGTGAAGCGACTGAATTCTCAAAAGAAGTCAAATACCTAGGGGTAACTTTAGGCGAAAAGCTCACTTGTAACTCTTACATTACAAATACCATAGAGAAAGCCAGGATCTCTTTATGGACCAGCAAATGTCTCACTGGCAAAAACTGGGACGCAAACCCCAAAATATCCCGCTGGCTATATACAGCAATCACCAGACCAATTCTTAAATATGCTGGGACAAAACAAAACAAGGATCAGTGCAAGCCAAGCTCAAAAAATTGCAAACACTAGAATGACTCCACGGAAATAGCATCCTCGTGCCATTGACTGCTCCTTTTTTGAATGACTTTACGACCTGCGTTATAGGAATAAAGCGAAAGTCGGTCGCGTAAGTTTCAAACTTGACCATGATGCAGATAGGAGCTTCGCTTGGTATGGAGTTCTCGACTCTGTTTTCGGTCGGACCGTAAATAATGTCAATGACTGCGCCCATCGAGCCATTGCACAATCCGGCTTGTTGCTCGATGTTCAATGTAAAGCAGCTTGCTGCCGCCTCAACTTCTGGTATTTTGTAGGAAGCCATTGACTGCTCCTTTTTTGAATGACTTTACGACCTGCGTTATAGGAATAGCGCCTGAAGCGAAAGTCGGTCGTGTAAGTTTCAAACTTGACCATGATGCAGATAGGAGCTTCGCTCGGTATGGAGTTCTCGACTCTGTTTTCGGTCGGACCGTAAATAATGTCAATGACTGCGCCCATCGAGCCATTGCACAGTCCGGCTTGTTGCTCGATGTTCAATGTAAAGCAGCTTGCTGCCGCCTCAACTTCTGGTATTTTGTAGGAAGCCATTGCCGCATCAATGAACTTGAGCTCGTTTTCTACGGATATTCGCTGAAAGACAAATACCAGTCATGTTGCCGATCGACATCTCGGAATCCAAGTTCGACGTCTGCAGGAGTTTGTTTCGGAAGCGCTGCGGCAGCAGATATCCAATCGTGTGGCTCATATATGGGAGCTTCTGGCTCATCATTCTCTTCGACAACGTCCGCCATATCTATGTTTAACGCCCAAACAGCGACTCCATGTGCCTTCTATGACTCTTCCCATGTTGTGTGCGTCAGCAAAGTTGTCATATGGACTCTCCATGAAGTGTGAAGTACCAGTTGTTGTTTGTAGTAGATTTCGTCGGTTTCACGGAATTTACCTTTCACGACTTTAGGAATGACTTGAACAACTCTTTCTTTTCTAGCAAGGTGCGTCCTGTAAACGGGAACTGTCATCACTGGGCATACAGCGGCCCTCGACGTAGAAGGAAGGTTCACCGATTGCAAACTTGGTTTTCCAGCAGCAACAGTGTATTTTCGGGTAAAGGCCATGAATGTCAAGTCGTTCGAATTTGCTGTTCTGTACGCATATGCTTGAATTATTCGCGGAGCATCAGAACTGCCATTTTCATCTTTGTCTTGACTCAGTACCGATAATATACTCTGTAGAAGGGCCCTCAGCGTCTTTGGTTTCAGCGTTTCAGACTTTGGTTCACCTTTTGAGGCGTACTTAGTGATGTAAGATGTCACTGCATATTCGGAAGCGATCATGGAGATGTCTGTGTCTGCTCGCCAATGAAACAAGCTTGTTAAATGGGTTGAGAAGTCCATCGTTTCGAGCAGGTGTATAACAGAAAACTCCTCGTTCGTCTTTCGCAATCTTCGATTCAATGAGTAGTGGTTTTTGAAATCCAAACCGGCATTGCTCATGCCCATTGATTTTTCGCAGACAGTACGGCTTCGAGCAAACCGTGCGTTTTTGAAATCTGTTGACATCTTTGGCTATGTTTTCGTCAGTGAGTTCGAGGTACGTCGACTGAGGTGCAGGTCTGATCTTGCCAAATGATTGGGGGTGATCGCTGACACCAGGTTGTCGTAATAATGTTTGGAATTTGTCAGCTCTTCGAGAGCACCGTGGGGCACTGGGTAGTGTGTTGGCCTCTGACGCCGATGACTCGGGATCGAATCCCGACACAGCCATGTCATCGAAGGTGTTTTTCACGGTGTTTCTCCTCAGCGGGGTTCTGACAAAACCCCCTGTAGTAAAACTGTCATGAAAAGCTTCTCGAAATTCGCCGTTCGGAACCGGAAATAAAACTGTAGGTCCCTTTCACCTATGTGAAAGTGAAATCACACACAACATGGGTGATTAAGAGAAGCTCGGCTCAGGTTCTTCATGGACTGTAACGCCAACATACATACATACATACATACATACATACATACATATGTCAGCTCTTCAATATTCATTGACTCAAAGTTTCCAACGTCAGGAGCTTCAGACAGCCAAAATACGCCATGAACATGTGGATTTCCTCTATGTTGATACTCGAAACCAATAGTCTATGATTGGATACTTCTGCTCCAATACTTCCGCAAACAGTTCCACTCTCTTCCCAAGGTAACTGTCTGCAACTGACGGGTTTTTTGAGAGCAATGATTGCGTGTCCCTTGCAACCTGAACTTCAGACTTCCCAGTTGGATCGTATCCAAAAATGCTTCGTTAGGCATGGCTACCAGAGATCTTAACGTCAAGAAAAATATTGGAACACCAAGTTGGCTGACCATACTTTCAAGTTCTAAACGCTTCTGATATATGAAGCAAAGTAGAGAAAACGGTTCATCAGCGCCGGATTCTCTCTGGCTTTTTGTTGTAGATTTTTTTTTTTTTAAATAATTTGCGCGCACCTAAGGTCTAATAATCTTATTATGTCGGCGACACAGTGCGGGCAGAAGGTAGAAAGGAAGAGGGATAGAGGAGATGCCGATGGACATGCTTGCATGTTGCATTGAGGGGGGAAAACCGAATCCGGCAGGGAGTGCCAGATTCGTGTGGTTCGGTTAATGAAAGATTCTCTATATTTGACAGTACGTCCGAAAGCGGACTTCAGGGTATATTGGAGAGCATTCCTAGAGAGACGTGTGTTGCTGGAGAAATGTTGAAGGGGCGGAATGCAACTGGCTATTTCATCAGAGCATTTTTGGTGGTAGTAACGATAAAACAGGGAGAAGCAGGTAACATTCCTGCGGTGTTCCAGCGAGTCTAATGTTTTGGTAATGCTGGAGTCACCTATCAGTTTTATGACTCGTTTTTGTATTCTGTCTAGTAGGTGCAATGAGGTCTTGGAAGCACCGGGCCAGACATGAGCGTTAAACTCTAATTTGGGGCGAATGAACGCCTTATAGATTGTAGCCAGATCTAAGGGTGAGAAATATTTCTTGCATCTATATAAGAAGCCTAGGCATTTCGCAGCATTCTTGGCGACGTTGAATATATGGTCGTTCCAATTAAGATTGTGAGCAACACTCATACCCAGGATGGAAAGCTTTTCAGTTTCTGAGATGCAAGTGCCATTCATGGATAATGGCTGCGGGTTAGTTATACGTTTTAACGACAAGAGACAGCATTGCGTTTTGGATGCATTCAATTCAACTCTATTGTTTTTACCCCATTGGATGATGCTGTCGATATCGGAATTGAATGAGCTTAACATACGCTGCCGCTCATTATCTACAACCGAAGTGCAGGGTCGTAAACTGGTGAACGAATATGAGAAGCTGAGGGTACTGTCGTCAGTGAAGGAGTGAATTGGATTAGAAGTAACAGACAAGAGATCATTTATAAAAATAAGAAAGAGTGTCGGAGACAAAACGGAGCCCTGGGGAACACCAGCATTTACAAAGTGAGTATCAGACTTGAATCCGTCCAAAACAACTTGAATTGAATGATTCGAAAGGTAGCTTCTAATCCATTGAAAAAGAGACTCATCGATCCCAAAAGCACGCATTTTCGACAAAAGGGCTTCATGCTAAACCCTGTCAAATGCTTTCGAAATATCCAGTGCAACAATTCTGCTTTCACCTACTTGATGAAGCTAGTGATCCCACTTTTCGGCGAGATATGCCATCAAATCATCAGTGGATCTGTTGCTGCGGAAACCGTATTGACGGTCATTGAGGAGTTTCCGTGATTCGAGATATTTCTTAAGCTGACGGTTAATCAGCGTTTCCATGACCTTGGAAAGAAGGGACGTTAGTGCAATGGGTCGGTAGTTGGAGGGAGAATATGATTCGCCTTTTTTGGGTATAGGCTGGACAAATGCTGTTTTCCACCTACTCGGAAAGAGCCCAGAGGTGAAGGAAAGGTGAAAAAGCTTACGCAGTGGTTTTGCCAGCGTAGAAGAACACCTCTTCAGAACTACTGGGGCAATACCATCTGGACCAGCGAATTCGTATATGTCGAGGTCCTTAAGAACCCTTGCGACTGTACGAGTGCGGATATATCAACTCTATGTCTTCAGATGTGGCACCTGAAATGTTGAAGATCATAAACTTGGTTTTTTCACTTATAATATGAGAACAGTACCATTTACGAAGGATTGCTAGATCATAGTTAACCGATGTATATATGTATGTACATATATTAAAATAGTTTAATTCAGAATACGACAAAGATGTATCATCAGTAAAAGCTGTTACATTGCCTTTAAAAGGTTGGATAAAAAGGGAATTCATATAAATAAGAAATAGGATAGGACCCAGAACAGACCCTTGTGGAACACCTAAATTTATTACTTTTTCCGAGCTCCAACTATTTTTAATTTTTACCATCTGTTTACGATCTCTTAAATAAGAAACAAACCAATTATATACACAGCCCCTGAAACCAATCCTATATAATTTTTGAAGTAGTTTGGTATGATCCACAAAATCAAATGCTTTAGTTATAACAATAAATAAAGCGGCCGCTGTTCCGGAGTTGTTTAAAGTTTCATATAACTCACTACAAAGTTTCAAAACAGCGTCTTCAGTCGACCTCCCTTTTCTGAAACCATATTGAGAATCGCTTAGGAAATTAATTTTGTCTAAAAAGGACGACATCCTTGTTTTCATGGCTTTCTCAAAAACTTTGACAAGAACAGTAAGATATCTCTCCCCGATAGTTGTTGAGACTCGTGGTTTCAACTTTTTGAACAGTGGGATGACAATGGCTAGTTTAAGTGCATCTGGAAATACACCTTTCTGGATGCTAAGGTTGAAAATGTACATTGTACGAAATGTTCTTTAAAATATTACTGGAAATCATATCATTTGAACTGGAACTAGATGTTTTCAGTGACATTATAATATTATGAATCTCCAATGAAGTAAAATCTTCAAAGAAAAAGCTTTGAGCGTTGAAGCAATCTTCAATAATACCATCTGAACATTGACATGAGTTTCCTGGAGTAGTATAATCAATATCAGTATTTATATTTGAAAAAATGATTGATAAAATGAAAAAAAATTAATCAAGGAAGAACCATCCTTTATAGAAATAACAGTTTCAGGTTTTTTTCTATTAAGGATCTGATTTACTATGTCCCATTCCTTCTTAGAGTTACCAAAGCTTTCCGCAAATTTTGTCCTATAATATTTTTTTTTGAATCGCGGAATGTCAGCTTTTAGTTCAATACATAGTTTGTCGTAGCGTTTATTAAGTCTGGAATTGAACGGATGCTTTCTAAATTTAGCATATAGCTTATTTTTTAAATAAATTTTCTTGAGTAAATGCACGTTCATCCACTCTTTTAAATGTGCCCGTTTTTTATTATAAATATCTACACCGACTGTTGTTTGAAATATGAAACTAAAGTTTCTCCAAAAAGATATTAAAAGCTACTGAAGGATCATCAGTATTATGCACTTCATCCCAAAATTCGAATGCTAAGTCAGAATTAAGCGCAAAAAAAATCAACTTTATTGACTGAGATCACGTAGATCGACTTATGCCTGGGAATGTGACTATCTAGTTGAATGGTAGTTAATCTATGATCAGTGATCTTAACATCATATAAGTAATGGTATTGTTCTCATGCAGCCGAATATGTATATGACCTAAGCATGATGATTCTCTAGTAGGTTCGTTAACCAAAGAGCTAAAGCCAAAGGAAGATAACGTCGCCAAAAAATGATCGGCATCAGAACTGTTAGATAAAATATCAATATTAAAGTCGCCTATGAGAATTTGGTTTTTACATATAGAGGAATCTAAAAACTCAGAAAATTCAGCCAGGAAAGCTTTAACAGTAAATGAGTGCAATCTGTATACTCCGACAAAACTGTTTGAACGCCAGACAATTTAAAATTTAAGCATGACGTGACTTGGGGAGAAAAGCATCAAAAATGGAATTTTTGCTCAAATTTAAATAATTGCGCGAGTTATATGTATCAATCCCACGAATCACATGATTGATGACACAACGTTCCTCAACTCAACGTGCCATAGGTGTAGAATACCTTAGGTTATTCGATACAACACAAAATAAGCATAATGCGCCGTCTGCGCTTGATACATGATCCTTTTGTTATTTTCCAATCATACCAAAATTGTTAATTAAGCTAATCCAAAACTGTATAAAAACGAATGTAAAAATTTAGTACATCGAAGTCTTGTGAATAAAGTGATTAACGGCGTTACGTTGCCTGAAACAAGAATTTGTTTTTTTTTTTGTCTTTTCCTCGAGCCAAACCCTTAACTCGAGCGCAATTTTTTTTCTAGATTTAATTTGGTTTTTAATTTGTTTACAATTAAACTAAACCGAAATTCAAAATTCCGGCTTCGTCATAACCCGATTTATATGGTCAACTAATAGTGTAAACAATTTCATCTCTCTAAAATGTCAGGAAATGGTCCAAAAAGCGAACAACGTTTTGAGTCCGAGTCAGCACAAAGAAAGCTCACCTTCGGTTCGCTTTGATAAGTTAAGACGGATTTAAACTTTTTCCCATATTAAAGTTTGCAAAGATGACTTCCGTAAATGATGGACGAACGTGGTTTACGATACTATTTCGTTCCAAGTTGAGTGCAGCTTCCAACTTACATAAGTAAGAACCATTTTAGGACAAATTTTTTGTTAAGCATTTCTTTAAATACATAACGTCACAAAAGTCACGTACTTGAGGTCCAATTTCTCAGCACGGAATAAATTAACTTTCGGAATAGTCCATATATGTACATACCTACGTTGCGTATCTTATTTTATACAAATTGTAGCAAGTACTTAATTGTGGTTGGCCATTTACAATATCTTTTCTTATGTATGTATCTAAATATGTAATTGAAATGAATAAAGTATTTCCTAATTCGAGCGGTAAAATATTCCTAGTCCTATATACATATGTACGTATGTATGTACATATGTACGTACTTATATATGTATCTATACATAGGAAGTAGATACTAATCAGTGAGTAAAATTCAATTTCCTACGGGGAATTTTCTATACAATTTAATCGCCCCCAGACAAAATAAAAAAAATAGTACAACTGTCGTTCGCAGAGCCAAATAAAAATCAACAAAAGCAATAACAAAAACGAAAAGATTGTACGGACAACTAGTTCCATTTTGCCCACTGATAACGCCATAAAAAACAAAAAAAACTTTTACCTCACTGATAAGACGAAAATAAAATTGAACGAAAAACAAAAATGCATTGGCAATAAAGTGATAACTATTACTGTCGCCACCGCCATCTATTTGTCTGGGAGGAGTTTCTGTCAATTTACTTTGTCGGAATAATGTAGTGAGATTTAGGGGTAGTCAAATCGGTTCGTGAAGGGAATGTGAACCGGTTTGCGCGACTTGAAGGGGAATTTGGAATTGTTCTTATATATGAGAGGATTTTTGGGAGGAGCTATCATCATATGGGCGTTCGGGTTGGTAAATAAAGAGAGAGAGAGAGAAAGTTGAGTTTCGTTAAGTTTTCGAGTGAGATTTTGAGTAAAGTACGATATGAGTTGGATTGAGGTCGGGTTGGTAGACATTTGAGTATATTTACTGAAAATTATTGTGGAAGTCCAAGTGGATGCAATTTTCAGTAATCCAATTGGAGTGTGTTTTTTTGTTATTATTATGTATTTATAAGTGAAGAAGCTGGTAGTTGATAGCTGTACTTCTGTAATTCTGGTATTTTAAACCGATGTTGGTAAATATGTCCATATACCTAGATATGTATGTATGTATTTACATATGTACATATATTTTGAAATTTGTTCAAAGTTAAGATCGTGTTTTTTGAATGAAAAATAGAAAAATGCAACTTCCTATATGGACAATTATTTGGCGCTACCCTACCTTTCACAAGAGTTTTTGAGTTACTTATGCTATATCAATACTTACTTACTTACTTAGGTGGCGCTACAGTCAGTGGTGAACCTGGGCCTCAACCAACAAGCGTCTCCAGCTGGCACGGTATTTGACCAGCTGTTTCCAGCACTGCATGCCTAGTTGGGTAAGGTCCCCTTCCACCGTTGATGCGGCCGTCCTCTGCCGCGCCTTCCTTCCGGGGTGGATTCGAAGACTCTTCGGGTCGGACCTGTGTTTTCTACATGGCCTAGCCACCTTAGACGCTGTATCCGTAGACGTCGTACCAGGCCGATGTCGCTATACAACCCGTACAGTTCTTCATTATATCTTCTCCTCCATACACCGTTTGAACAAACGGGACCGTAGATAGTTGGCAGAATTTTCCTCTCGAAACGACCAAGGGCATCTTCATCCGCCTTTGTTAAGGTCCAAGCCTCTGCGCCGTAAAGGAGGACTGGGATGATCAAGGTCTAATATAGTGTCACCTTGGTTTTCCGAGAGAGGGCTCTACTTCTCAATTGCCTCTTGAGCCCAAAGAAACAGCGGTTTGGCAAGAGTGATTCTGCGTTTTATCTCAGCACTGGTGTTGTTAATGCTGGTCATCAGTGAGCCAAGGTAGACGAATTCCTTGACCACTTCAAAGTTATATCCACCCATGGGGACGTTCTGACCAATACTTCGGTGTTGTCTGTCTCTTTTAGATGAAAGCAGATATTTGGTTTTACCCTAATTAACCTTGAGACCCATCTTAGCCGTTTCTACATCAATGCTTACAAAGGCCTTCTTGACGTCTCGCTTTGTCCGTCAAATCACGTCAATGTCATCGGAATACGCAAACAACTGCGTAGACTTGAAATAAATCGTACCTCTTGTGTTCGCTAGTGACTCTTGCACGATCTTTTCAAGCACGATGTTGAAAAAGTTGCATGACAGCGCGTCACCTTGCCTAAATCCTTTTTTAACATCAAAGGTCTCGGTTTGCTCATTACCGACCTTAATGGAGCAGCAAGAACTCTCCACTGTCATCCTGCACAGTCGGACGAGTTTGGCAGGGATGTTAAAACTAGATATGGCTTTGTATAGCTCATCTCTATACACGCTTTCATATGCAGCCTTGAAATCGACGATTTGGTATTCCTGTCTTCTCCAAGATCTACCGTAGCGTTAATATTTGGTCTATTGTGGATTTACCTGGCCTGAAACCACACTGATAAGAGCCGATAAGGTTATCCACAACCGGTTTCAGGCGTTGACACAATACAGCAGAGAACATCTTATATGCGATGTTAAGGAGACTTATTCCCCTATAGTTGGCGCAGTTATAGGGGTCTCCTTTTTTTAGGAACGGGCAAACGATGCTGAGATTCCATTCGTCGGGCATGCTTTCCTCCGACCATACCTTGCAAATGCATGCACCTTACCAGCTCATGTGTAGCCGCCTTAAGGGGGGAAGTACCTCAAGACGTTTTGAAAAATCGATTTTTTTTTTATTGTCTTAATCGATAGGTATATGTTCTAAGAAAATCATTGCGAAATTTCAAAAACCTATCTTGAAAATTGTGGAAGTTATGCCACTTGAAAGTGGTTCGCGCCGAGCCGACGCCTCGCGCCAAGTATCGCTGCTGCGCGGTCCGGATTCCAAGAACTTAGTGTAAATAATGCGACTTTCTCAAAATGTGTGCGAGTTACGAATTTTAGTCCAAACATCGATATTTCTCAGAATACCCCTGTTCCCCTTCTCTTCTTCCAACTTGCATCTTTTTAGTCAGTTTTTCCGACTGCGTTTTCTCGAAACCATGTTTTTCAAATTTGCGTAAACGATTACGAAAAAAGTTGTAAACCGATTTTGATAATCTAGCTGTTTTCTTAAAGGGCACAAAAAACTACTCTAGATGAACTACGGAAATGGAGGAAAAATTATTTTTAGACCATTTTTAACGCAAAAATAATCAAAAATTTTCGCAAAAAAGCCAACATTTTTTTGAGACCCTCATTTTTATGGTTAATGTACGAATTTCCCAAAGATCGTAGTTTATCTAGGATAAAAAACCCTCTTGAGTGAAATAACATTCAGTTTTACGATTTTAGATGAAAATTGTGGTCGGGAGAATTTACGCAGATTTCGATGTCTGCGGCGACACGACATACAGGAGCCACCACAAGTGAATGAAGTTTTTCTTTTTCATAATGTAAAACATGTTTTTTTTTATCATCTTTAGACATTACTCTAAATATATATAATATAATTTTTATTTGCGCCGTTTTCATTTTCCTGAAAATAAATCGCGAAAAAATCCTTTTTTTCGGCCTTTACAGGTACTTCCCCCCTTAGGAAGCTCAGCAGACAGGCCGTCTACGCCCGCGGCTTTATTAGACTTAAGTCTTGATATCGCTGTTTTGATTTCGCCTAGATCGGGTGGATGGAATTCTCCTACATCGTCGTCCATTACGAATGGCTCATTCTGCCTGACAGCGGTATCTTGTCTATCATCGCCGTCATACAGTCTGCAGAAGTGGTCTTTCCAAATCCTCAGCATCGACCTGCAGACCGCCGCTCTGGCTTTGTAGCCATGGCATGTTCGTTTTACCTTATTGTAAAACTTACGGGCGTCATTCCTGTGGAAGCATCCCTCCATCTCCTCGATCACACGCTTTCCGTGCTCTCTCTTCTTTCTTCTGAAAAGCGTGTGTTCCTCTCTTCTCTTCTGCTCATAGATTTCGCGAGCAGCTCTCGTCCGTCGTTGCAGCATGGCTTTATATGTCTCTTGTTTTGCTGCATGGGCTTGTTCGCATTGTTAATCGAACCAGGGGTTTCTAGGTGGTGGCGGTTTGAAACCCAGCACCGCTGAGGCAGCGTCTCTGACGGCGCTCTGGCAATGCGCCCATTCCTGTTCTATCCGCCTGCTGTGGGCGGATTTTTAGAGAGCTTGGAGGAGACACGATCGGCAAAGATTCTGGCAGTCTCTTGCGATTGTAGCTTTCCGACGTCAAACTTACGTAGTTCTACTCGACTCCTAAGCATTCTTGATATCCTCATGTGTACCTTGGCTACAACAAGGTAGTGGTCCGAATCGATTTTGGCCCCTCGGAAGGTTCGTACGTCGAGAATACAGGAGGAGTGTCTGGCGTTGATCGCAATGTGATCAATCTGGTTGGTGGTCGATTGATCAAAAGACCGCCGCCAGGTAGGTACCCTTGTGGATGTTGAGATGGGGGAATCGCGTGCTTGCTACAAGGAGGCTACGCCCCGCTAGGAAATCGATTTTTTTTTTTTTTTTTAGAAACTCGCGCAGGTTCAAGAGTTTTTATTTATATATTCTCTTATGATGTGCCTATAGACACACAACCTAAACGGAGTGCAGTAGTTTGGGTCGTTGATGATCGTTCACTACTCTCAGGGGTGGTTGTCCTAGACGAGAGCCGACCAAATTCCGAGTTGGTTATAGTCCGTTTGAGAACCTAAATATTGCATACGCAGAGGATGAATTTCAGTGGACCATATACTGTGAGTGTTATGCCTGCAGCAGTACGTCTGGTCACTTTCCATTCACAGCTGCGTTGCATGCTTTCTGTCCGAATAGGAATTACTTTTTCTTGGCTACGAAGCGAATTTGAACTATAGACCTTCCGCTCGGCGGTCGATGATGTTAACCACTGCACCACAGCCATCCCTTTGAAATTGAAATTTGGTTAACCACGTTTTTTGTAGGAAGCTGTCATATTGGGTCCAATTTTGGGAATGAAAACTTTGGACACATCTTCATGTTTCATGATGTGGGTGGCGTGTGCATATGTTCGTATGTTATTTTCTTCCTACTAGAGATCAAGCATTGTTTACAAAATGGGATTAATTTTATCTGACGTGAGACAATTTCGTAAAGAATTATTTTTACAAACACTTTTAAAAAAGTATAGTCTAATTGATCAAATAGTGTGGAAAGTCTGCAAAAAAACTGCAAGCAATAGATAAAAATGGATAATGAAAAAACTGATCATGGCAAGTTAAGTTTTAGTTGACTTACTTACTTACTTAGATGGCGCTACAGTTCGGGGTGAACCAGGGTCTCAACCAACAAGCCTCTCCAGCCGGCACGATCCTTGGCCAGCCGCTTCCAGTGCCGCACGCCCAGTGGGTTGAGGTCCCTTTCCACCTGTGCGCGCCACCTTAAAAGCGGTCGTCCTCTGCTGCGTCGTCCCTCGGGATTGGCGTCGAAGACTCTTCGGGCCGGAGTGTTGATGTTCATTCGCTTTACATGGCCTAGCTATCTTAGACGTTGGATCCCAAGACGCCTAACCAGGCCGATGTTGCTGTACAGCCCGTAGAGTTCTTGGTTGAATCTCCTCCTCCACGCTCCGTTTACACAAACGGGACCAAAGATTGCAGGCAGAATTTTCCTCTCGAAACGACCAAGATCCTCTTCATCCGCTTTTGATAAAGTCCAGGCCTCAGCGCCGTACAGGAGGACCGGGAGGATTAAGGTTTTGTAGAGGGATACCTTAGTTTTTCAGTTGCCTCTTGAGCCCAAAGAAGCAGCGGTTGGCAAGAGTTATTCTTCGTTTTATCTCAGCGCTGGGGTCATTGCTGCTTATCACTATTGAGCCAAGTTAGACGAAGTCCTTGACTACTTCGAAAATAGTGACGTCGGTCTTGTGCGTCTTTCCTTGATGATAGCATATAATTGGTCTTGTACCCATTTACCCTTAGACCGACTTTAGCCGCTTCTGCTTGAATGCTTACGAAAGCCTCATTAACGTCTCGTCTCCAATAACGTCAATGTCATCTGCGTAGGCTTGAAGTAGATCGTACCTCTTGTATTGGCCGCAGACCCGCACGACCTTTTCAAGAATGATGTTAAAGAAATCACATGACAATGCGTCACCCTGTCTAAAACCTTTTTTAACATTGAAGGGGTCGGTTAGTTCACATCCGACCTTAATGGAGCAGCGAGAAAGTTGACAGGAATGTTAAAACATGACATGGCTCTGTATAGCTCGTCTCTATATACGCTGTCATATGCGGCTTTAAAGTCGACAAAAAGAAGATGCATGTCGACCTGGAATTCATGGGTCCTCTCCAAGATCTACCTTAGTGTAATAGGGGTCTCCTTTTTATGAACCGGGCAAGCGATGCTGAGGTTCCATTCATCGGGCATGTATTCTTCCGACCATATCTTGCAGATGAGTTGATGCGTGTTCCTGACCAGCTTATCGCCAGCTGCTTTAAACAGTTCCGCGGGGATTCCGTCTGCTTCAGCAGCTTTATAAGACTTAAGTTTCGATTTCGCTATCTTAACATCGTCTAGGTAGGCTGGACGGGATTCTCCTTCGTCTTCGCCCACTGTGAATGGTTCGCTCTGCCTGACGGCGGCATTTTGACTATAATCGCCGTTATATAGTCTGCAGAAGTGGTCGTTCCACAATCTCAGCATCGACTGTGACTCCATTACTAGTTGTCCGTGCTCATCCCTGCAGGCTTCTGCTCTGGCTTTATAGCCTTGGCATGTTTATTTATTTTATTTATTTATTTTATTTATTAAGAATATTTGTGGAAAGCTAAAGCATTAAGAAAGAATCTTATAAATTTGCAATAGCTACTAGTATTTAAAACATATACCTAATTACATTATTTTGAATTGATTTAATTAAGATTAATCGATTAATTAATTTAAAATATTAATTCAAAAGGACACTGGAAAGTTACTTTAATTATATAAGATATAAAAACATTAATTTAAATAAATAAAATAAAAAAATATATAGATAAATTTAACAGCAAAAAAAAAAAAAAAAAGAAAAATCAATTATATTGAATGCGTAGAAAACCATGCAATTCTTTTTTTAAATCTACGTACATATATCGCTTAGTGCTCTTAAAACGTTCGGTAGTGAATTCCAGAGACGGATAGCAACGATGAAGAATTGTCTCTCAGATATAAAGTATTTAAACCCCGGTATTATAAGAGAAGTAGATCTATTTGATGCCGGGAATTTAAAGTTATTATAGAGATAAGAAGGTTGCTGTGTTTTGAGGATGTTAAAAAGAAAGACCAATGTTCGAAATTTAAGATAGTTTTCAAATGACATATCTAGAACGTTCATGGAAAGGTGTGAGACGTGATCATATCTTCTGAGCCCATAAATATATCGAACAGCACTATTGAAGGCAACTTGTAATTTTCGAGTGCATACAGAATCACAATTACCAAATATTTCACAGCCGTGCACAAGTATAGGGATTACTAAAGATTTTACCTGCATGATACGTGTATTCAATGGTGTAAAGGGTTTTACCGTCCATAGGGTCCGCAGAACACCATAAGCCCTTCCTACGATGCTATTTATGTGATCATTCCATGTTAAAAACCTATTGAATACAACTCCCAAATTCTTTGATGTGTCAACAAAGTCAATTGTAGTATTGTTGAAAATTATATGTGGAAAATACGACCAATTTAGTTCTGGATATAACCAGACATTTAGATTTAACAGGGTTGAGACTCAAACCGTTTTTCAAAGACCAGTCAAATATGCTGCTAAGATCGAGATTAATATTAAAGGCACAACTTTCAATAAGACTTAACGGGCAGCTCTTATAAACCTGAACATCGTCAGCATAAATGTGGGTAGAGGTATGTACAACTAAGTCTGGTACCTCATTTATGTACAGGGAAAATAAGAGAGGACCTAGAGTCGATCCTTGAGGTACTTCGCGAGTAAGGTCCAGGCAGTCAGATAAAGCATTATCAACCAATACGACCTGCTTTCTATTGCATAAATAGGATGCGACTTATTTCACTGCTGGTGGAGAAAAACCAAAGAAGTAATCCAATTTTCTGCAGAGCAAGGCATGATCGACAGTATCAAATGCCTTGGAAAAATCTAGAAGAATCAAGAAAGTAACTTCATCTTTATCCAAACTTGTCCTAATATCTTCAACAACTTTCACTAGAGCAGTTGTACAACTATGTTCCGCCCGGAAGCCCGATTGCACCTGTGCAAGCATCCTGTTTCGAGAAAGATACTCATTTATTTGCTTTTGCATTAACCGCTCGCATACTTTGGAGAGGAATGGCAAAATTGAAATCGGTCGATATTCATCACCTATTGAATTTTTCGATATAGGTATTACTTTGGCCATTTTCCATTGGGTTGGAAAAATTCCTGTGATTAATATAAAATTAAGTATATGTGTTACGTACGGCAGGATCAATGGAAGAATGGCTTTGATAAAAATTGGGTGAATTTCATCAACTCCAATTGCACAGGACGTAATTGACAAAAAGCTTTCGATTACCTCCACGCTGTCGACACATTTGAAGGAAAAAGATGATTGCACTACCCGCAATCGTGACTATAATTTAAGTCAACATCAAGATTTGCTGTCCCGGAAGATACTCCAGAACTTTTGGTTTAGTTCGTTACCGTCGAGGTAATTTGGCCTGATTCGCTCTTTGCCGACACCTAGATGTCGTAAGCTACTCCAGAGCTTTCGACTACCCAAGTTCGTTTTTAGTTTGCTAGAGAAAAATTGTGCCTTTGCCAATTTTATTTCACGGACGACAATATTTCTCAAAGATTTATATAATCGGTGAAGGGCTTCAACCTGAAAACGCTTCCATCTATGATACGCTGCATCACGCTGCCTTATTAATTCCTTAATTTCTCTTGAGAACCAAGGCTGTGTAGAGCTCTTAGTGATTTTTGTTTTAAGTCGAACATATAGATTCAAAAGAGAGTTTATATTAGAATTCAGAAATTGAATTAGATGATCCGGTGAAGTCATAAAGTAAACCTGTTCCCAGGGTATTGCACTTATGCTCTGTTCTAGATTAACTCTATCTATATTGCTAAGATCTCTATATCTCTCTATATCTCTTTCTCGTAAGATTTTCGTACGTCGTTCCTGCAGTAACATCTCTCCATCTCCTCGATCTCGCGCTTCACGTGCTCCTTCTTTTTCCTTCTCAGAAGCGCATGCTCCTCCCTCCTTTTCTGTTCATAGAGCTCGCGGGCAGCTCCCGTCCGTCGATGCAGTGTAGCCATGTATGCATTCAGTTTCTTTATATGGGCCTGTCTGCATTCGTCATCAAACCAGGTGTTTCTCGAAGGTGGTGGCTTGAAACCGAGTGCATCTGAGGCGTTCTGACAACGACTTCATTGCTGTTCTATGGTTTGTATAGATTGCATCGGGACTTGGGAGAGCTTGAGGAAGACTTGATCTGCGAAGGTCCTAGAGGTCTCCTGCGATTGCAACTTTCCGACGTTAAATTTTGGTGTTCTGACTCGACTCCGTTTATTCCGAGAAATTCGCATCCGTACCTTGGCTGCAACAAGGTAAAGATCTGAGTCGATATTGGCTCTTCGAAAGGTTCGGACATCTGGGATGCTGGAGGAGTGTCTGCCGTCGATTGCAATGTGACCAATTTGATTGATCGAAAGACCGACTAGTCGCCTTATGGATGTTGACGTGTGGGAATTGTGTACTTGCTGCTACGAGATTATGTTCCGCCATAAAGTCCACTTTCCATAGTCCGTTTTCTGACGGGGTGTTGTGCAGGCTATGCTTTCCTATGACTCGTTCAAAGAAAGCTTCCTTACCCAGCTTCGCATTGAAATCTCCTAGAACCATTTTGGTATCATAGCTGGGAAATTGGGCATATGTTCTGCCTAGGAGATCATAAAATTCGTCTTCATGTCGGTCATCTTTCTCCTCTGTGGGGGCGTGGACACGTACTGAACTTATATTGCCGAGATTGGCCTTGATGCGGATAGTTATGAGGGGTTCGCTTACATGTTGGAAGCTTAAGACTTTTTTCCTGCGTCTGCCTCGAATAACAAATCCGCATCCGAATAGGCGTTGTTTATTTTCTCTGTAGCAGTTTCCGTAGCATATACACTCAATCTCACCCATATTCGTACACCTCGTATTTCTTACTTAAACGTGCAAAAAGTGAAACAAACAGTTTAAATAAAAAACAGAAATTTATTTGTTTTAAGTAAATATTAGTCTTTTGAAAAATAACAAAAAAATGTTTATGGTCAACGCAATAACAACATGAACAATTTATTTCATTAGATACATTCAAATTAAATCACACATTCGTGTTCGTACACTTCAATCTTCTGAGGTTGTGTGAAAAAAAAGTAGTAATAAGAAGCATTTTTAGTTCTTTATAGCAGGTTGATTCGAGAGTATGGAGAAAAGCAAATACGAAGCTGAATCCGAAACATTAAAACACATAGTAAAACACGGTGGTGGTTCCGTAATGGTGTGGGGTTGTTTTGTGGAGGCGGGTGCTGGCAACCTGGAAATCATTATTGGGAAAATGAATCAGGATGTGTACATCATCATCCTAAAAAAAAGCTGAAGGAAAACGTCGCTCGACTAGATTTAGATAACAAGTTTTTGTTTTCCCAAGCCAAAGACCCAAAACACACCGCTTTAAGAGCGCTTATTTGGTATCTATATAACTGCCCAAAAGTATTGCAAGCACCACCGCGATCACTGGACCATAGAAAATCTGTGGGGCCGTTTAGATTAAAAAAAAAAAAAATAAATAAAAATCAAATTACGGGAAAAAAGAGCCTGAAAAGCGATTAATTGTAGAATGGCATGCAATAGAGCCGGATTTTACCCTAAAATTAGTTAAGTCTATGCCAAAAAGACTTCAGGAAGTCATAAAAAACAAAAGATATGCTATACCTCAAAAGATTGAAGTGTACGAATACGAATGTGTGATTTCATTTGAATGTATCTAATATAAATTGTTCATGTTGTTATTGCGTTGACCAATAATTATTTTTTGATATTTTTTAAGAGATTAATATTTACTTAAAATAAATAAATTTCTGTTTTTTATTTAAACTGTTGACTCAACCTCGCTGAAACTGCGTACACTGACGGGTCTAAAACCAAAGACGGGATGGATAGTGGAGTATTCTGCAAACAACTTAAGCTGAACAAAGCTCTAAAACTAACAAATCACTGCAGCGTTTTCCAGGCGGAACTGTTGGCAATAAAAGAGGCTTTGTCTTGGCTGAAGTGGAACGTGATATCCACCACGGATATCCGCATTCTCACGGATAGCCAAGCAGCCTTAAAGTCATTGGAGTCCTATGTGTACACATCAAAAACTAGTCTCGACTGTCGCCTATCTTTTAACGAGATGGCCGAACAGTTCAACAAATAACTTATCTGGGTACCGGGACACAGCGACATTCCTGGGAATGAAAGAGCCGACACACTCGCCAAACAAGGAACGAGGGTATACCCTTTGCATCCATTAAACCCAATCTTACAAATCTCGCCAGGGCCGAGACGAACCGGAGATGGACTCAGGGACATACCTGCCTCATCACCAGGCAAATCTGGCCCGGCTCAACAGACAACGGACTAGGAGTATTATCTCCCTAAAAAGAACTGACATCCACAAAGTCATCGGTGTCATCACTGAACACTGCCTTATTGGCAGTCACGCGCAAAAACTAGGTATGACTCCGAATTTTTGCAGGAGCTGTCTGGACGAGGACGAGGTCGAATCCATTCATCACCCTTTCTGCTTCTGGCCGGCATTCTGCACAATCAGGAAACGATACCTAGGATCTTACTTCCTTAACGATCTGACCGAAGTTCAGCAAGCAGGGATATCTGATCTTCTCAATTTCTTAAGAAGCACAAAATGGTTCCACGAAACCCTCTCGTAGCTGCACAACGGACCTCCCTGGCCTATGTGTGCTCTTCTCATTTTCTTTTTTTGGGAAGGCTACGGTCCTATCTACCTACCTACCTATTTAAACTGTTTGTTTCACTTTTTGAATCACGTTTAAGTAAGAAATACAAGGTGTACTAATATGGGTGATATTGTGTGTATCTCAGTTTTTTATCCGCATTTTGCCTGGCCCATCCTACCGCACTTCTTGGAGCGCGGTAATGTCTGCCTTATGGCAGTCTAATGAGTTTACCAGTTGTCCGGCCGCACCTGGTCTGTTGAGGGACCTAACGTTCCAGGTGCAGATCCGGAATTCGTTTCCTCTTAGATGTTTGCGGGGGTCGTCAACATGTGATCCGTCCGTATCCGAGGCTGTTAGTTGTCTCTGAACATTCGCAAACATCGGCCTAATTTGCATCCTACCGAGGACAAGGATGACGCTACAAAAGATGACTTCTACGACCTGCTAGATAGGACATATGCCCAATGTCCGAGTTACGATGGTAGAATCATACTGGGAGACTTTAACGCAAAACTGGGCAAGAAAGTCGCCTTTGATAGGGTTTTGATAGGATTTAGGCTGATAGACTTCGCAACGGGGAGAAATTTTCAAGTTGCTAGCATGCGTTTTCCACATCTCAACATCCACAAAGGGATTTGGCGATCTTCGGATCAATCAACCGTCAACCAGATTGACCACATTGCGATTGATGGCCGGCACGCATCCGACATTCTGGATGTGCGAACTTTTAGAGGAGTCACACGCAGCCAAGCAGCAAGCCTATCAAAAAGCACTGCATAGAAAGACGAGAGCTGCTCATGAGCATTATGAGCAGAAGAGGAGGGAAGAGCATAAGCTTCTCAAAACAAAAAAAAAAAGGAGCATGAGAAGCTCGCGATCGTAGAGATGGAATGACTTTCGGAGGTTTTATCAACGGACAAAACAAACATGCCGGGATATAAGACCAGAACGGAAGCCTGCAGGGACGAAAATGGAAACCTACTAGTGGATTCGCAGTCGGTACTAAGAATCTGGAAAGATTCTGCAGACTGTATATCGGCGATGACGAAACAGATCCCGTTGTCAGGCAGAATAACCCTTTCACAGCGGACGATGATAGCAGAGAAGTCCGTTCCCTGACCTGGACGAAGTTAGGAATGCTTTTTCTAAGCTTAAGTCCAACAAAGCTGCTGGAGTAGACGGACTACCTGCCGAGTTCTTTAAGGCAGCTGGAGATGACCTGGTTGGGAGTATGCATCTGTAAGATATAGTCAGAGGAATGCATGCCCGATGAAAGAGGAATAAGTCTTCTGAAAATCGTTTATAAAATAATCTCTACTGTTCTGTGTGAACGCCTCAAACCGTTCGTTAATAAACTGATTGGTCCATATCAGTGTGGTTTCAGGCCCGGAAAGTCCACTATAGATCAATCATTCACACTGCGGCAGATCCTGGAAGAAACAAACGAGTTCCAGATCGACACCCACCACCTGTTTGTCGACTTTAAGGCTGCATACGATAGTATAAAAAGAGACGAGCTATACAACGCCATGTCTATTTTCGACATCCCTGCCAAACTCGTCAAATTGTGCAGGATGACATTGGAGAGCTGTCGCTGCTCCGTCAGTGTCGGAAGCGACTTTTTTGTCAAATAAGGTTTTAGACAGGGCGGCATACTGTCGTGTGATTTTTACAACATCGTCCTTGAAAGAATCGTGCAAAACTCACTGTTCCATACTAGGGGCACCATCTTTTTCAAGGCCATACAACTGCTCGCATATGCCGATGACAATGACATAATTGGACGAAGTCAGCGAGATGTCATTGAGGCCTTTACGAGCATTGAGACGGAAGCGGCTAACGAAATATATGCTGTCGTCGAAAAAGGACACGAACCACCGGCGTCTTGGCCAGGGCGCACATATTGTACGTATGTATGTTGGCGTTACAGTCCATGAAGGACCTAAGCCGAGCTTCTCTCAATCATTTTCCCATAGGTGAAAGGGACCTACAGTTTATTGCCGGTTCCGAACGGCGAATTTCGAGAAGCTTTTCATGACAATTTTACTACAGGGGTTTATGTCAGAACCCCGCTGAGGAGGAACACCGTGAAAAACACGTTCGATGACATGGTTGTGTCGGGATTCGATCCCGTGTCATCGGCGTCAGAGGCCAACACACTACCCATTGCGCCACGGTGCTCTCAGGACGCACATATTGGCAGGTATAATTTCGAGGTAGTCAAGGAGAAGTGTTCGATATGTCCATAGATGATGCTACTAGGAAACACTTTTCTATTTCTTCTACCTCAATCACAGCCCAGGTAAATCGCTTGCAGAAGGAAGCTAGCAAAAATGTAGAATGTGCAAATTCGTAAATCTACATAGAAAAATACTCGTAATCTCCCCATAAACATTAACATAAAGAAAAACGAAATCCAGAGGTACCACATATTCATTGTTTATAATTAATAAACCCAAATCCAAGTCTAATTAATTAACGTGTCCCTCACGCAAGACAAATACAACGAATGTGCTCAAATTAAAAATCATTTCATAACCACCCCCAGTGCCCTTGCTGGATGTTTTCTCTTCTTTCCGCCGTAATATTGATATCTTGTCATTTATCATCAAGATACACAGTTGCCCACGAAAGATACTACGGCATTCCCACGCAGTGAATTCTTAAAATCTAAATTCCAAAGGTCAGACTGCTCTTGTTAATTACAACTTACGTCTCCGTCGCTTTCTCCATTTACCATCTATCGATTTTTTTCCTTGTGGCCGCTTTACTCCGGTGTCGACGTTCGTCTCTTTAATTTGCAAACAGCATCTCGTCTATTAAGAAGAGAAACAGACTTTCATCATACCTATCTACGTATATATATACATATGTATGTATATACGTTCCTAGGATGATAATTAATGATGTTCGTGCAAATATTAGCAGAGCAGAGTTAAATGTGTTATTCACATTTTGCTTTTGGTTCTGCGCTCGGCTGCCCCCACAAGATTCACAAGATTTGAGAATGTTGATTTTACAGATCAATGGATTCGTTTGATCTAATTTCTTTTTGGTGGCTATGTCAACCCTCGTGCTAATGATCTTCTTTTAGTCCTTGAAGGCTGCTTCGTCTTAGGATGGTTAATGGCATCCAAGATTTGTTAATGCAATTAGAAGGTTTTTTTGTTTGCAATTTTCTTTCCTCTTTGTCAACCGTAAATCGATTTGTCAATTCAAATATTTTCACTGTTTGGCGCTAATTGTCTAAGGTTTGGTTAGGTGAAATGGTAGCCCTTCTTCTGAATTAAATTAGTGTCAATAGTAGAAGGGAGCATGTGATATCCATTAAGAAATTGAGGAAAAGATTTTGCGAGTAAATAGTTATATGCGACGGATTCAGTGTTACATGAATGAGTAGTTTGGCAATGATTAATGAAAGAATGCCTCCACTCCAATATCTTTGTCTTAGTATGTGATTCCAATGCTGACTATTGAAAAGGAGTTTTGATGTTATTTTAAATAATTCACTTATAATCAGATGGCTTACATGCTATCTAGCGATCTTATAGATAGTCGTTGGCTACTGCTTTTAAGCGTATCCAGTATTTATTGAGGAATTTTCAAGATTCTTATCGAGTGAAAAAGTGGCTAACCTTGTATTTCTGGGAGATTTTAATCTTGATATGTTAACCCAAAATGATATTACCGATTCCTACACCACAGTTTTAGCTGAGCATGGTCTACATTCTCTTATAAATGGTATCACACGGCCTTGTTCTGGCTCATGTTTAGACCATATTCTTGTCCGTCTGTCTAATACCTTACTCAAGGCCTGTCTTGGTATAAATCTCGATCTTCAGATCACAGATCATTGTATGACGGGTATTCTAATTAATAATCTCACTAGAGGATTACGCTATAAAGATAATTATAGTTTCTTTCCGTCTAAATCAATAATTAATTATAATATACTCAACCAGAGACTTTTTTATGAAAGTTGGGAGGAAGTTTATAACGAAACTAATGTTAACGTAGCATATGAAAACTTTTTAAATATTGTGAATTTCCATATCAACGGCTCAAGTAAAACTCTTAGAATGAAAAAATCTCACATTAGACTCAAGCCTTGGTTGAATCCTTATATTCTAAAAAAGACTAAGCTTAAGAATAAACTCGGAAGAAAATGTTCTAAACACCCACTGAATACTTCGTTAAGGAATCGGTACAAGTCCATTTGTAAAAAACTAAGTAAAGACATAAAAGATTGTCGCGATCAATTTTATCGCAGCGAATTTAACAAATGTAGGGGGAATTTGAGAAAGGAATGGGGCTTGGTTAATAACATGTTTAACAGACGTGCAAACAAGATGAAATGTATTACGCTCAAAACTGGTGCCTCTGAAACTTCTGATCCTTACATCGTTGCAAATGAATTCAACAATTACTTTGCTTCCATCGCCTCAATATCCGTTCCATTGAATGTCAATAATAGTTGTCAATGTTGCATCAGCTCTAAAAGGTTTAAGGACGTCATTACTTGCAGCAATAGTTTCTTTTTTGATCAGTTATCTCCCTTTGAGATTTTGAAAATTATAAATTCCCTGAGTGATTCACATTCTCGGGGTGTAGACGGTCTATCAAACCATTTACTAAAAAAATTGCTTTATATATTGTTGAGGTATTAGCGCATATATTTAATTGTAGTGTACAGGAATCTTTCCTATAAAATTAAAATGTGCTATTGTAATACCACTTTATAAGAAGGGTAATCCAAATGATCGGAGTAACTACAGACCAATCTCTCTTTTACCGACTATTTCCAAAGTGTTTGAGAAAGCAATGAAAAGGCGGATACTTGATTTTTTAGACAAAAACAATTTCTTCAGCTCAAAACAGTTTGGATTCAGAAGTGGTTACTCTACTGAAGATGCTCTGAACGCCTTCTGTTCGTCAATTTTGAAAGGGCTAGATGATAATAAACACTGTGCAAACCTCTTCGTTGATATTTCAAAGGCATTTGATATGGTTGATCATTCCATTCTTTTGGATAAATTATCTAAAATTGGCTTTAGGAGTTTCATGTATAATTGGTTTGAGTCTTACTTAAGTGGAAGATCCCAAACAGTAAAAGTATCCGAGACTTTCAGTACCTCAATTAATATAAATATAGGTGTACCCCAAGGATCAGTCCTCGGGCCTATCCTATTTCTCATTTATATTAACTCGATTTTCAACCAAAACTTGAAAGGTTACATTACTGCTTTTGCTGATCATCTGGGCATCACCTACACCTCAGATAGTCCATGTAACCTTATCGCTGATATCAATTATGATGTAGATTTGTTACGCAACTGGTTCTCTGAACACAGAATGCTTGTTAGCAGCAAAACAAAATTAATGTTCCCTAGCCTTCGCTACAATTTTCCACCGGATGTTGATATTCTCTTTCATTCGTCTAAATGTAGAAAAATGCAATCAATCGATAGTACCTGCCGTAATACAGACAGTAAACTATTTCTTACCCATTTGCCTTGTGACAGTGATTGTTTTAAAATAGAAGTTGTAAACCATTTTAAATACTTGGGCGTTGTTGTGGATAATAGATTGAGTTGGTCCGACCACATTTTATCTTTAAAGCGGTATCTTAACTCTACGCTGCGCATTTTTTATTATTTAAAGAATACTTGTTCGAAGGAAGTTCTAAAAATGATTTATTATGGCATTTTCCATTCCAAATTACAATATGGAATCTGTTCCTGGGGCAGTGCTTCCCGTAATAAAATTTCAAGATTACTGACTCTCCAAAAATGCATTGTAAGAAAAATTTGCAAGAAAACCCGCTTCGATCGCTCAATGCCATTGTTTATCAGCTTGAAAATCCTTCCTCTAAAGCACTTGTACTACTACAAAGTTTTAAAAGTTTTTTTCTTAAGATGTGGTTACCTCAATAGTAGACAATCTGTTCGCTATAATCTCCGAATTAACCAAAGTTTAAATGTCAACATACCATCATTTCGCACTACAACTTACAGAAACTCTTGTTTTATTGTTGCATACAGATTATTCAATAAACTTCCAGGATCAATAAAGTCTACAAGATCGATGAAAATCCTCATTAATAAACTAAAGTCATGGCTTTTCATGTTCGACCATAACCAGATCGAACATCTTCTGGATCCCATTATTTAATCTAATTTCCCCGTTTCTGTTTTTTGATGCACAACTACTTGACTGTCTTATTATTGCTTATGTAATCTCTACTTTGTTTTCTTTGCCTAAATTCATGTTAATATTTTCAATCACCCCAAATTATGTTATTTTCCAATTGTTGATGTGGCATTTATCACTATTTTGTCTTACAAATTACAAAATGCCACTACTATTCTCTTGTAATTACTATCTACAATATTGTTGATCATACACCTTGTAAATATTTCTTGTCGAGAATACGAATAAAATGAATGAATGAATGAAAATGAATGAATGAATGATATTTCGAATAATCTCTGACTACTGTTTCGAAGAAAGTCAGTCAATTAACCTTTTTTTTTTTTTTTTTTTTTGCTATGGACACACGCGCACTCAAGGCTAAGGCCTTAGGTTATAACGTAACGTTGTGCGAGCAGAAGGTAGCAGGGAGGGGGAGAGGAGGTGCCTATTGACATTGGTCTTAAATATCTGCATATTATATTGAGGGGGGAAGACCGAACCAGGTAGCGCGTTCCACATTCGTGTGGTTCGGTTGAAGAAAGAGCCTCTGTATTTGACAGTACGACCGAAAACGGGCTTCAGGGTGAATTCATGCGCATTCCGGGTGAGACTTGTATCGCGGGAGAAGTTTTGAAGGGGCGGAATGCAACTGGCTGTTTCATCAGAGCATTTATGGTGAAAATAACGATAAAACAATGAAAGACAGGAGACGTTCCTACGGTGACCCAGCGAGTGTAATGAGTTTGTGATGCTGGAATCTCCTATGAGTTTTATCGCACGATTTTGTATTCTGTCAAGTAATTGCAGTGAGGTCTTAGATGCGCCAGACTAGACATGAGCGTTGAACTCCAATTTAGGGCGAATGAACACCTTATAAATTATAGCCAGATCGGTGGGTGTGAATAATTTCTTGCATCTGTATAGGAAACCTGGGTATGTGATCATTCCAACCTTTGTTTGTCACTAATACACATACCCAGGATAGAAAGCTTTTCGGTTTCCGAGAAACAAGTGCCATTCATGGATAATGGCATTGGGTCAGTGTTACGATTTAGGGACAGAAGACAGCATTGTGTTTTGGAAGCATTAAATTCCACTCTATTGTTTTTACCCCGTTGGATGATGCTGTTGATATTCGAATTTAATGAGCTAAACATACGCTGCCGCTCACTATTTACATTCGAAGTGCAGGGCCGTAAAGAAGTGAACGAATATGAAAAGCAAGAGATCATTATTATAAATGAGAAAGAGTGTCGGAGACAAAACGGAGCCCTGGGGAACACCAGCATCTACAAAGTGAGTGACAGACTTGAATCCGTCCAAGACAACTTGAATTGAACGATTCGAAAGTTAGTTTCTAATCCATAGAAGAAGAAAGTCGTCGATCCCGAATGCACGCATTTTCGACAAAAGAGCTTCGTGCTTAACTCTGTCAAATGCTTTCGAAATATCAAGTGCAACTACTTTGCTTTCACCCGTCTGGTGGAGCGAACGTTTTCACTTCTCGGTGAGATATATGTACCATCAAATCACCAGTGGATCTGTTGCTGCAGAAACCATACTGCCGGTCATTGAGGAGTTTCTGCGCCTCGAGATATTTCATTAGCTGACGATTTATCAGCGTTACCATGACCTTGGAAAGAAAGGACGTTAGTGCAACGGGTCGATAATTGGAGAGAGAAGAAGATTCGCCTTTTTTGAGAATGGGCTGGACAAATGCTGTTTTCCACCTACTCGAGTAGAGTCCAGAAGAGAAGGAAAGGTGAAAAAGCTTACGCAGTGGTTTTGCCAGCGTAGAAGAACAACTCTTCAGAATTATTGGGAAAATACCATCTGGACCAGCGGATTTTGTATGTCAAGTTCTTTAAGAACCCTTGCAACTGTACGAGTACGGAAGTAAATTTGTCCCCTGGTGGAATTAACGTACTCCAGAACAGGCGGAGACAAAGATGATCTGGGAAGCTGCGAGTTTGCTGCGAAATGGGCAGCAAGCAGATTGGCTTTGTTTAAGGGTTTGGCAGCTGGAATGTCATTGTGGATGAGCGTTGGTATAGACGACGAGACAGAGTTCTTGAAGTTTGTGACGAAAGACCAAAAACTTCTGCTACCTTTGGGACATTGTAGGATCTTACGCCTCAGCTTTTGGTCGTGTAAAAATTTAGCTCGTCGGATGAGGGAGTTGCAGTCATTCCTGTTGTGTAGTGTAGTGTTTGCTATATAATTCTGAAAGCTTATCTCTCTCAACCTAATAACCTCTTTACAGCTCAAGTCACAAACCACGCATTATCCTCTGGCTTAACACTTTTTATTTTGTTGGGGATGAAAGTGGTTATACCAGTATGTATAATGTTTGTGATCATATCTACTACGGCGTCCACGTCGTTGTCGAGGAAGCACAACGACCAGTTAAAGCTCCGAAAGAAGTTGTTAAGGCCACACCAATTAGCTTTCTTACATATCCATACTATTCTTTTAGGAGCTTTTTCATTAACTGTGTGGAATGAATATGGGAATTTAGCTGATATGACACAGTGATCGGACAAGCCTAGAGGAGATAATACTTTCAAAGTGTATTTATCAGGTTGAGAGGTATTGGCGATATGACTGGCAACATCCGGAATACGAGATGGCCCATTCACAAGCTGGGTTAATTGATTCAACCCAGCGAAAATGTAGACATACCTTCATTCGGGTGTTGTCTTTCCAGAATGTCGAAGCCACTGAGAATTGTGAACATTGAAGTCGCCCGCTATAGCGATTTCAGTGCGAGGAAACAGGGAAACATTTCTTTGGATGGACGGTGCATCAAACGAGTCGAACGTGATGTCTCTGTTCAGGTTTGGGCTTCTTTAAAGAAAACAGTAGTGAATTGTGTGCTAACGAAGAGTGAATTTGAGCCATAAGAAATTAAATTCCAAGGTGGATGTTTGGTTATACTGGTAAGCGATATCACTACGGACATAGATGGCGAGACCTCGGTGAGAAACGAATAATGGCACTAAGCTATATCCAAGAAGACAAAAATCCGTGGGATCGGACTTTTCATCAACCTGTGTTTCACAAAGGGCCAAAACAGGCGGTTTGTAGAGAGAGATAGACATTCTTTCTTAACCCACGAATGTTGCAGAATTGTAAATCGAATTCCCCCATCAACACAACACGCAAAACATTGACGGACGCAACACCAACTAAGCAGAGCCGCGAAGTGAAGATCCACCGTCAGCGAGGTGTTATGCCCTTACAGTAGTAAGTTCCGCCTCACCGACACGAATCAACACTCACGACCCGCTATACGTCAGTAGTATAGAGGGAAAGGGGTAGAGGGACTGCCCGACACAACGTTTATCTGCACTGCACTTTTTAGTTTTAATTTTTAAATTTAATTTTATTTTAATTGTTTTTGATGCACAGCACAACACAGCACACACACGGGTTTTTTTTTTTTTTTTTTTTGGTTCCGTGTACGTCCGCGCACTTCGGCTGTCAACGGCACACCACACCTTTATTCTTAGAATAAGAACATCTTTGTATAGATGAAGTTTAATATTTGGGTACTGACCTCGGTAAGAAATGCCTGCACCACGATTGTAAATAACCAACTTACGATGGTAAGGATAAAATCCTTTTATGGTAATTGTAATTGTAACTTACTTACTTATCAGGCCAGCGATCCATGGAGTATCTGAGCCTGAGCTATAGCTGCCTGCCATCCTTGACGGTCCCGGGCACGCTGCTTCCAGTTATCATGACCAAGATATCTTACATCCGAGATTACTTGGTCTTTATACCGGAGGTTCGGTCTTCCTCTTCTTCTCGAACCAGGAGGCTTGGAGTCGAAGACCCTCTTAGCTGGAGCCTTGATGTCCATGCGCTCGATATGGCCGAGCCAGTGTAGTCGACGGATCTTTACTTTCCGGACTACATCCAAATCTTTGTACAGCTCGTAGAGTTCGCGGTTGTGTCTTCTTCTCCATTCACCTTCCTCACAGACAGGACCAAATATCCCGCGCAGAATTTTTCTCTCGAAAGAACCCAAAATCAGCTCCGCTATCCTGCTTATCGTCCAGTTTTCGGCCCGAATAGCAAGACTGGCAGTATGAGCGTTTTGTAAAGCATGACTTTGGTCTTTCGAGTGAGGAGTTTTGACCCCAATTGTTTGAACAAGTCGAAGTAGCAGCGGTTGCCAAGGGCAATTCTATGCCGGATCTCCACTGTGTCATTTGTGGAATTTACGTTTGCCCCGAGGTAGACAAACTGCTTAACCAGCTGTCAGTTGTTATATTGTGTCCCAGGTGCTGAGCGACGGATTGGTTTTTGCTTGACAGCATGTACTTCGTCTTGTCCTCATTGATCTTAAGACCAACACGTTTCGCTTGTTTTTCGATCGCCGTGAATGCATCCACAATGCCGCGGCGAGAACACGCGATGATGTCGATATCATCCGCGTATCCTAACAGCTGGACGGACTTGTAGAAGTGCCTTCCCTGTTGACGTCTGCCCGTCGCACTATCTGTTCCAGCACCATGTTGAAGAAGTCACATGACAGCGCATCTCCGTGCCGAAATCCGGTGCATGTTTCAAAAGGTTCCGAAATCCTAGAACCGAGTTGCACGGTTCATCGCGTATTTTTAAGCGTGGCGTGACACAACTGGCTCAGTTTTCCCGGGATCCCGAATTCGGCCATCGCACCAAACAATCCTTCAGGATGATTGCTGTCGTATGCCGCTTTGAAATCGATGAAAAGACGGTGTGTATCGATTCGAAACTCGTTGGTCTTTTCCAGCATTTGTCGAAGTGTGAATATTTGGTCTATACCTAGCCGATTTGCCGGGCTGCCGATCAGTGCGCTGCAAAAGGGCTTTAGACGTTCACACAGTACGCTGGACAGGATTTTGTATGCAACATTGACTAGGGATATACATTTATAGCTCTTACAGGAGGTAGGATCACGTTTTTTGTGGATGGGACAAATAGAGCTTGGCATGCGTTCATCTTCCCAAATTCTACCACTCTCTCTTAGTCATGCTCGTTAAGCAGCTGTTGGAAATGCTGCTTAAATACATCCACTATTCCCTGCGGGTCGGTGACAAGATTACCCCCGCAGTTTCGAAGAGCCTGGGTGCCCTTTTTGAAGCCTCCTGCAAGGCCTTTGGCTTTCTTGTAAAAGGCTCGTGTTTTATGTTTATCCCTAGACTCCTCGATATCCTTGAGCTGGAAGGCTGCGAAGATTATTTTCTTTTGTCGCAGTAGTTTTTTCTCCTCCCTTCTTCTGGCTCGGTACTCTTCTTGCGCTGGCCTGTTTTTCCTCTGCAGCGCCTTTTGGTACGCCTCGTCGGTTGCTGCCTTTTTCTGCTCACACTCGCCATCATACCACAGGTTTCTTGTCGGGGGTGGTAGGTACCCTAAGGTGGTTTCGGCTACTTCCTGAATGGCTGAGCGGCAATGCAGCCACATATTATTGGCATTTGTGTTCGACGTAAGCATACCGTAGAGTCTTTCGCTCAGCTGCTCCCTGTGGACTCTGGTAACCTCCGGTGTGCTCAAGCGCCCAATGTCGAACCTCCTCCTGATGGGCTGGTGCAACTTTCTGACATTGGACGGTCGAGCTCTGAATCTTGCTGCTACGATATTAAGATTGTAAGATTTACATATGATATTATTGCGTTCGTTCCTCGCGGACGATGGACTAAAGTAGTGCGTAAAATTGCTATTGTCTACGCCTACTACAAAAGCTATCACTAACCGGCACCGGTGGCATGTAACTCAAAAAAAAAAAAAAAAACTTCACTTGTAAGTAAGAAAATCACCAAAGAAATTCGTAAGACGGGCTTCTTTATGAAGCTTTATGAAGACTTCAGCCAACAATCTGCTTTTAGATGTTTACTATTCCATTTGCATAGATGTTACAATTGGTACAAAAACCACGTGCTTACTTTTTCGCAAAATCCTTTGCCGGTGCAACTAAGTAAGACCAAGGAATAAGAATACCTACAGAGCTATAATATTGAGGTGGAGCAAGTATTGAAGCATAATTGAATAAGGCATCAAGGAGATTTGCCACTCGGTATCTTGAGTAAGACGGATATTAGTAGCGTTAATGATTAGTATAAGCACGTTTTTAAATTTTCACTGATATATATATATATATATATATATATATATGTACCTATGAGAAAGTCTGAGAAGGATTTAAAAGGGTACAACCAAATTATAAAAGACACTGTCAGGAGTCGTCGCAGATTTATTTGAAAAAATGATAGATATACCCTTGGCACCTGGTGTTGTCATCACCTGGTGTTGTGTAAGCTATATCTTACTGATAGAGTACCTCGTATGCCAAGACAGAAACCAAGAGTGGTTACACGCATACGGTGGGAAAAACTACAGAGCAGTGAGGTGCGACAACACTTTGCAAGACACATATCCGAAAGGTTGGAGCAAATTCCAACTGTTCCATCGCATGAAGAGGAAGAATGGCGACTATTTTCAACTGCTGTCATTGCCTCTGCACGTGATGTTTGTGGAGAGAAGCGGCTTGGTGTGGCAGCTTGTGGTGAAAAAAGGACTGCATGATTTAAAACACCCGGAGTTCAAGAAGTCATTGGAGAGAAAAAGAAGGCCTACAGAGACTGGATTCTCTTGGGGGACTCTGCTTCTCGTGACCGATACACTGTTCGGCGAGAAGTTGGAAGGCGACCATAGATCTGCGAAAAAGGTGTTCTGGCAAGCCATTCTCCGGCTCAAAGGAAGGAAATTCAACATAATCGAAGGAGTTAAATTCAAAGATGGTGTGTTGCTTTCCAATGAGATGGACATCTTACGCAGATGGAGCGAGCACTTTTCGGAGCTGCTCAATCCCGAATAGGGAAATGAGGGGGACAGACCTATAGTCTTGAGTGTGGCGGAGAATAGTCCAACGGTGGAGATAGTAATTTTAGCGACTAAATCGCTAAAAGTTGGCAAATCCGCCGGTGTGTATGAAGTTCGGCCAGAAATGCTTAAGGCAATGGGTAAAAAGGGAGTATTATGGCTCTCTCGTGTCATTAAGGTGGCCTGGGAATGCGGTGAGACACCTAGCGATTGGCAAACTGGGGTGATTGTTCCTCTTTTTAAAAAGGGGGACAAAAAAGAGTGTTCCAACTATAGAGGCATATCTCTTTTAAGTGTCTCCGGTAAAGTATACGCTAAGGTGTTGGACCAGCTTTTCACTCTAAGAATGGTACTTGAGAAGGCTTGGGAGTACGCCAAACTAATCTACAGCTGATTTGTAGATTTGGAAAAGGCGTATGACCGAATTCCTCGAGGTAAACTCTGGAGTGTTCTGCAGGAGAATGGGATTGATGGTGCTCTGTTGAGGGGTGTCTGTTTATGCTCTATAGAAAAACTGTAGCAGCTGCGATCGGATTAACGGCAGTAAATCAACACCTTTCACCGTGGGCGTTGGACTTCGCCAAGGGTGCGTCTTGTCACCTCTCCTTTTCATTATACATATATATGGACTGGATGGTGCAGCGCAGTCGAGGCGAGGAGTGTTTTACATTGGGATAGTTGAGGATAAGCCATCTTCTTTTTGCAGATGACTTAGTTGTCCTCACATCCTCCCAGATGGGACTTCAGCGCGCGCTAGATAGGTTTGTGGCCGTATATGCTGATACTGGAATGAGGGTTAACGTGGACAAATTCGAGGTTATGGTTATTTCCAGAACACCTGTCTAATGCCCATTGAAGCAGGTGGAGAAGGTTAGGTATCTCGGGGTCTTCTTCACGAGTGATGGGAGGAGTAATACTGAGCTTTCCTGCAGGATTGGCCAAGCTGGGTCAATTTAAAACAGCATGGAAAATCTGTAATCAGGAAGACCGTGCTTGGTGTCAAAGCCAAGTTAGCAGTTTTTTCAGTATTTGTTCCAACTCTCACTTACGGTCATGAAATTTGGGTATTGGCCGAAAGAATAAGATCGCGAATACAAGCTGTCGAAATGAGATTTCTTCGTGCTGTTGTGGGAGTTACTCGCCGGGATGGGGTGAGAAACACGGCAGTGCGCGGGGAGCTCAATGTTGAGCAGCTGCTTCTCCGAACGGAAAGGGCTATACTTCGATGGCTTGGTCACGTGAGACGAATGTCGCCATCATCACGACTTCCGAAGCGTGCCTTGGATGCAATACCATCAGGCAGGCGACCGCTTGGCAGACTCAGGACGAGGTGGTTGGACCAAGTCCAAAAACTCGCCGGGGTGCGCTTGTGCATAGCTCCTGATTAATTTAAGGTCGTTAACGGAGGATCGAGTGGCCTGGAGATCCCGCGTGCGCGAGTTACGTACTTGCATGGCTGTACTCATATATTATGACATTGCTGGCATTGGTGTACCTGCGTAGCTTGTTTACAAGTTAAGCATGAACCAACACAAGCCATGCGTGGCTTGTTTACAGGTTAAGCATGAACCAAGCCAAGCCAGGTACAAGAGAGTACGGTTCTTGCGTACGGTAACTCCACTGCTTATACTAAAACCCAAGCCAAGCCGTTGTTACTAGCCGTGGTAAGTTTATGTTTACACCAAAGCGAAGCGTTAACTTTATATTTTTAGTATAAGCTAAGACAATGATCGGTCATTCTGTGTCGGACAGTCAACGAGTTACCATAGATTAAAATAAAATATAGTTTAACGGATTTATATGTGTTTTAATTATAACCTTTTATAACTCGCGCATTACTCCGGGCCACATGCGGGCCACTGAAAATGTATGTATATACATATGTATACTCTTGGGAGGGCGAGTTTTGGATAAGGTACCGAAAATTCTTCTGAAATTTTTTCTATGCATATGCAAACACACATACATTTTTTACTTTTCAAAACTGTTTCACGCGAATATATTTACTTACTTACTTACTTATCAGGCCAGCGATCCATGGAGGATCTGAGCCTGAGCTATAGCCGCCTTTCATCCTTGACGGTCCCGGGCACGCTGCTTCCAGTTGTCAAGACCAAGATGTCTTACATCACGGCTCGGAGTCGAAGACCCTCTTAGCTGGAGCGTTGATGTCCATGCGCTCGATGTGGCCGAGCCAGTGTAGTCGACGGATCCCTGCCTTCCGGACTACATCCACATCTTGGTACAGCTCGTAGAGTTCGCGGCTGTGTCTTCTTCTCCATTCACCTTCCTCACAGACAGGACCAAATATCCGGCGCAGAATTTTTCTTTCGAAAGAACCCAAAATCAGCTCCGCTGTCCTGCTTATCGTCTAGCTTTCGGCTCCGTACAGCAAGACTGGCAGAATGAGCGTTTTGTAAAGCATGACTTTGGTCTTTCGAGTGAGGAGTTTTGACCCCAGTTGTTTGGACAAGCCGAAGTAGCAGCGGTTGTCAAGGGCAATTCTATGCCGGATCTCCACTGTGGTGTCATTTGTGGAATTTACGTTTGCCCCGAGGTAGACAAACTCCTTAACTACCTCGAAATTGTAGCTGTCCATTGTTATATTTCGTCCCAGGTGGTGAGCGACAAATTGGTTTTTGCTTGGCAGCATGTATTTCTTTTTGTCCTCATTGATCTTAAGACCAACTCTTTTCGCCTGTTCTTCAATCGCCGTGAATGCTTCCACAATGCCATGGCGAGAACACGCGATGATGTCGATATCATCCGCGTATCCTAGCAGCTGGATGAAATTGTAAAAGATAGTGCCTTCCCTGTTGACACCTGCCCGTCGCAGTATCTGCTCCAGCACCAGGTTGAAGAAATCACATGACAGCGCATCTCCTTGCCGAAATCCGGTGCATGTTTCGAATCGTTCCGAGGTTCTAGAACCGAGTTGCACAGTGCGTCGCGTGTTTTTTTAGCGTGGCGCGACACAACTGGATCAGTTTTACCGGGATCCCCAATTCGGCCATCGCACCAAACAGTTCTTCACTATGAATGCTGTCGTATGCGGCTTTGAAATCGATGAAAAGATGGTGTGTATCGATTCGAAACTCGTTGGTCTTTTCCAGGATTTGTCGAAGTGTGAAAACTTGGTTTATAGTTGATTTGCCGCGCCGGAAGCCGAACTGGTAGTTGCCGATTAGTGCGGTGCAAAATGGTTTTAGACGTTCACACAATACGCTGGACAGGACCTTGTGTGCGACATTGAGCAGGGAAATACCTCTATAGTTCTTGCAAGAGGTAGGATCGCCTTTTTTGTGGATGGGGCATATAGAGCTGGTATTCCAGTCGTCGGACATGCTTTCATCTTCCCAAATTCTGCAGACGATCTGGTGCATGCTCCCTACCAGAACATCGCCGCCAGCCTTGAAGAGCACTGATGGCAAGCCTGCGGCCTTGTTATTCTTCAGCTTCTGAATAGCTGTGCCGATTTCTTCGATGCTGGGTGGGAGGACTACTTCAGCGGCTGGAGTTGGGATTTCCTCGGTCGCTACCACTCTCTCTCTTGGTCATGCTCGTTAAGCAGCTGCTGGAAATGCTGCTTAAATACATCCACTATTCTCTGCGGGTCGGTGACAAGATTACCCTCGCAGTTTCGAAGAGCATGGGTACCCTCTTTGAAGCCTCCTGCAAGGCCTTTGGCTTTCTTGTAAAAGGCTCGTGTTTTGTGTTTATCCCTAGACTCCTCGATATCCTTGAGCTGGGAGGCTGCGAAGATTCTTTTCTTTTGTCGCAGTAGTTTTTTCTCCTCTCTTCTTCTGGCTCGGTACTCTTCTTGCGCTGCCCTGGGTTTCCTCTGCAGCGCCTTTTGGTACGCCTCGTCGGTAACTACCTTTTTCTGCTCACACTTGCCATCATACCACGGGTTTCTTGTCGGGAGTGGTAGGTATCATAAGGTGGTTTCGGCTACTTCCTGAATGGCTGAGTGGCAATGCAGCCACATATTATTTGCATTTGTGTTCGACGTAGGCATACCGTAGAGTCTTTCGCGCAGCTGCTCCCTGTAGACCCTGGCAACCTCCGGTGTGCTCAGGCGCCCAATGTCGAACCTCCTCCTGATGGGCTGGTGCCGCTTTCTGACATTGGACAGTCGAGCTCTGAATCTTGCTGCTACGAGGAAGTGGTCAGAGTCGACATTTGCCCCTCTGAATGTTCGCACATCCAGGATGTTTGACGAGTGCCTTGCGTCCGGAGATCTCCAGGTTGCTGTGTGGCTTCGCTTGCGAGGGAATCTTGTGCTACTTTTCACCGCATTACGAGCTGTCGCAAAGTCAGCGAGTCTGAAGCCGTTATCTGTTGTTGTATTGTGGAGGCTGTGCTCTCCGATCACTCCGCCAAGGGTCTTCTCCTTACGAATTTTGGCGTTGAAGTCCCCGAGCACGATTTTTACATCGTACTCCGGACAAGCTCCGTAGGCGTTATCCAAGAGGTCATAGAAGTCCTCCTTGATAGGGTCTTCAGCTTCGTCGGTAGGGGCGTGTGCTCATATAAGGCTGGTGTTATAAAACCTGCCTCTGATGCGGATCACAGCCAGGCGATCACTTATACGTTTAAAGTCGATGACCTTCGACCTTAACCGCTTTCCCACGACAAATCCGCATCCCAGTAAGTGCAATCTTTTGTGACAGCTGTAATATATGTAGCAATTTTTTTTCCTAATCATACCGTTTCCTATCCAGCGGGTATGCTTCCCCCTGCAGCCCACCAGCCTGGGATCACTATATGACTTGGAGTAGATGTAGAGGCGACGGAAGCTATTACTGCGCACTGAAAGTATGTTGATCTGGCTCAAATGCCGGCCAGGTGACGGCGACACGGAAGCTATTGCTGGATGTAGGAAGTAAAAATGCTGAGGAGGCGATGCGCGTACATTACGATGAGCAGGTCGCGCTTTGGTGGCGTTATGATGCCATAACTTATACAAATGTCGTTTTGCCTTCTAAGTACCGTTGTTTGTCAAGTAAAAGAGATAGACATTTAGATAGATAGACATTTATTTATTTCGTATTATAAATTACATTTGGTTTGTCGCCGCACATTTTACAGTACAGGGATACGATAGCACTATATTTCCACTGAAACATTTTTAGATGGTGAGATAATGGAGTATATATATATGATAAATCAATTGGAGAAGGAAAAATACGATAAAAAACCTTCTATTTAATGGAACAAGTAAAAGAGAAACTGAAAAAAACATGTAAGCAAACAATTTCTACAATTTCTGCTACAGTTCGGGGCAGACCAAGGAACCAACCAACTAGCCTCTCCAGCCGGCACGATCTTTGGCCAGCTTTCCGCCTGTGCGTGCCATCTTCGATGCAGTCGTCCTCTGCTGCGGTCGTCCAACCCTCGGGGTTGGAATCGAAGGCTCTTCGGGCTGGAGCGGTGATGTCCATTCAACTCTACATGACCCAGCCATCCTAGACGTTGGATCCGTAGACGTCTAACTAGGTCGATGTCGCTGTACAACCCGTACAGTTCTTGGGTGAATCTTCTCCTCCACTCTCCGTTTACACAAACGGAACCAAAGATTGCACGCAGAATTTTTCTCCCGAAAAGCCCAAGAGCCTCTTCATCCGCTTTTAATAACGTCCAAGCCTCAGCGCCATAGGGGAGGACCGGGATGATTAAGGTTTTGTAGAGGGATACCTTAGTTTTTCGAAAGAGGGCTCTACTACTCAGTTGCCTCTTAAGCCCGAAGAAGCAGTGGTTAGCAAGTGTTATTCTGCGTTTTATTTCCGCGCTGGGACGTTGCTGCTTGTCACTATCGAGCTAAGGTAGACGAAGTCCTTCTTCTTCTTCTTTGGTGGCGTTACAGCCCATGGAGGACCAGAGCCAAGCTTAAGCGAAGTCCTAAACTACTTCAAAAATATAGCTGCAGAAGTTGACATTCTGACAAAGACGTCGGTGTTGCGCGTCTTTCTTTGATGGCAGCATGAATTTGGTCTCGTCCCCATTTACCCTTAGACCCACTTTAGCCGCTTCTGCTTCAATGCTTGCGAATGCCTCATTGACGTCTCGCTTTGTCCGTCCAATAAAGTCAATGTGATCTGCGTAGATAAACAATTGAGTAGATCGTACCTCTTGTATTAGCCGCAGAGTCCCACATGATCTTTTCAAGTATGATGTTAAAGAAATCACATGACAATGTGTCACACTGTCTCAAACGTTTTTTAACATCGAAGGTCTCGGATAGTTCACCTCCGACCTTAATGGAGCAGCGAGAATTCTCTATAGTTATTCTGCACAGTCTGACGAACTTGGCAGGAATGCTTAAACATGACATGGCTCTGTATAGCTCGTCTCTATAAACATTGTTATATGCGGCTTTAAAGTCGACAAAAAGTCTTTAAAGTCTTCTCCAAGATTTGTAAATATTTGGTCTATCATGGATTTTCCTGGCCTTAAACCAAACTGTTAGGAGCCTACCAGATTGTCCACGAACAGTTTCAGGCGCTTACACAGTAGAGAGAATCTTGTACGCAATGTTCGGGAAACTTATCCCTCTGTAATTAGGCCAGTGATAAGGGTTTCCTTTCTTATGGACAGGGCAAACGATGCTGAGATTCCGTTCATCGGGCATGCATTCTTCCGACCATATCTTGCAGATGAGTTGGTGCATGTTCCTCACCAGCTCATCGCCAGCTGCTTTAAACAGTTCAGCGGGAAGTCCGTCTGCTACAGTAGCCTTATAAGAACTAAGTTTTTATATCGCTATCTTAACATATCGCTATCTAGGTGGGGTGGACGGGATTCTCTTTCGTCTTCGTCCATTGTGAATGGTTCGTTCTGCCTGATGGGGCAGGCTTCTGCTCTGGCTTTATAGCCTTGGCTTATTCATCTCCCTTTTTGGTAAAACTTTCGAACGTCGTTCCTACGAGCGAGCAAACGGAGCAAAGGAGTTGATCGCGTTTAACATGGCAAACGCCAGCTTCGATCTCTATCCCTGCTAAATCCAAGTTGACACACAGCCTCCGCTTGGCCCCCCCTGGTTAGCTGCCCTGGCACCCCCTAGATAGTGAACCAATGTGTGCAGCGACCCAACCCCTTGTTCGTGGGAAAAGAGGAACCTGGCCCTCCAGGTTGGGGGTTGTGCTTAGGGGTAACATGCTACTACCTACTTGTTCCGAAACGACAACAAGCCTCAGCTGACGACCTCTGCAAACGACTAACGGACTTGAGAGTCTGCACCTGGAATGCGAGGTCCCTTAACAGACCGGGTGCAGGCGATCAATTGGAGCAAACCATCAACTGCTATAAAGCAGATATAACCGCATTCCAAGAAGTGCGATGGGATGGACCAGGCAAAAGACGGATGAAAAACTGCGACATCTACTACGGGAACTGCTACAAGGAGAACAAACAGCGCATATTCGGGTGCTGATTCGTTATTCGAGGAAGACTCAGACAAAAAGTCTTAAGCCTCCGAGATATAAGCGAAGGCCTCATAACAATCCGCATCAAAGCTAAATTTGGAAACATTAGCTTAATATGCGCTCACGCTCCAACGGAAGAAAAGGACGATAAACTCAAAGAAGAATTATACGATCTCCTAGACAGAACATATGCCCAATGCCCTAGCTACGACACAAAAATAGTCCTAGGAGATTTTAATGCAAAACTGGGCAAAGAGGACATATTTGAGTCGATCACAGGAAAGCATAGCCTCCATAACACCACATCCGACAACGGGCTTAGGCCAATCGATTTCCTAGCGGGGCGTAACCTCCTTGTAGCAGGCACGCGATTCCCCCATCGCAACATCCACAAGGGTACCTAGCGGTCTTTTGTCCAACGACCACCAACCAGATTAATCACATTGCGATCGACGCCAGACACTCCTCCTGTATTCTCGACGTACGAACCTTCCGAGGGGTCAACATCGACTCGGACCACTATCTTGTTGTAGCCAAGGTATGAAAAAGGATATCAAGAATGCTTAGGAGTCGAGTAGGACTACTTAACTTTGACGTCGGAAAGCTACGAATGGACGAATGGAATCCCCTCATCGTTTGCCCGGTCCTAATGAAAGGAGATCCCTATAACTGCGCCAACTATAGGGGAATAAGTCTCCTTAACATCGCATATAAGATCTTCTCTGCCGTATTGTGTGAACGCCTGAAGCCTTTTGTAAATAAGCTGATAGGTCCTTATCAGTGTGGCTTCAGGCCAGGTAAATCCACAATAGACCAAATATTTACGCTACGGCGGATCTCGGAGAAGACACTCACCACCTCTTCGTCGATTTCAAGGCTGCATATGACAGCGTGTATAGAGATGAGCTGTACAAAGCCATGTCTAGTTTTAACATCCCTGCCAAACTCGTCCGACTGTGCAGGATGACAATGGAGAATTCTCGCTGCTCCATTGAGGTCGGTAATGAGCAAACCGGTGCTTTTAATGTTAAAAAAGGATTGAGGCCACATCGTGCAGTCCTCCTTTACGGCGCAGAGGCTTGGACGTTAACAAAAGCGGATGAAGATGCCCTTGGTCGTTTCGGGAGGAAAATTCTGCGCACTATCTACGGTCCCGTTTGTTCAAACGGTGTATTGAGGAGAAGATATAACGAAGAACTGTACGAGTTGTACAGCGACATCGGCCTGGTACGACGTCTACGGATACAACGTCCATGGTGGCTAGGCCATGTAGAGCGAATGGAAATTGCAGCTCCGACCCGAAGAGTCTTCGAATCCACCCCGGAAGGAAGGCGCGGCAGAGGACGGCCGCATCAACGGTGGCGCACGCAGGTGTAAGGGGACTTTAACCAACTGGCCGTGCGGCGCTGGGAATAGGTGAACAAAGACCGTGTCAGCTGAAGAAGCTTGTTGGTTGAGGCCTAGGTTCACCACGGAGTGTAGCACCACCTAAGTAAGTAAGTATTATGTTATAAAATGATATGCCGTTATGGATGATAGTCTCATAGTCATTCGTTTTACAAAGTATACTACACATTGTGATCGAACACAGTATACACATTTTCTTAACATACTTTTTTAAATTTGGGAAAAAAATAATCCACATACATACGTACAATGTACATAAGTACAATAAATAAGTGCCAGCATGAATTCGAGGGGTGGAAAGCGACTAACAAAGGCCTCGTAGGGGTAGCGCATCCGACATGCGCTGACCCGTAAAATAGCGAGCAGAAGCCACTGCAGCCGAACATCTAGCAGCTTTGTTAGTAAGCCCTATTTCCACCTCCTCGTGGTAAAAGGGAGAGGGCGAATGACGAGTTTCGTGTCGGTTAGGCTATGGCCCGGCAAGCCATACCTGGAAAAAAACCCAACAAGCCAAAAAACCCAAAAAAAGCATCGGATACAAAAAAACGGGCGGATTAACCGATGACGACCCAGGAAACAACCAAAGGAAAACGAAGAATGATATTCGGCTTTGTACGTGGAATGTAAGGTCCCTCAACCGACCACGTACAGCCGAACAACTTGCGGAGGCCCTAGACTGTTATAATCCAGATATTACCGCAATCCAGGAAGTGCGATGGGATGGACCGGGCAAAAAGAGGATGAGAAACTGTGATATCTACTACAACGACTGCTACAAGGAGAGAAGACAAGGCTTATTCGGATGCGGATTTGTTATTAGAGGTAGACTTAGGCAAAAAGTCTTGAGCTTAAGGCATGTAAGCGAACGCCTCATGACTATCCACATCAAGGCTAAATTCGCAAACATCAGCCTAATTTGTGCTCATGCCCCTACCGAGGACAAGGATCACGCTACAAAAAACGACTCCTACGACCTACTAGATAGGACATATGCCCAATTTCCCAGCTACGATGTTAAAATCGTACTGGGCGACTTTAACGCAAAACTGGGCAAGGAAGTCGCCGTAGGGTTATTGGCAAACACAGCCTAAACAAAACCATATCCGAAAATGGATTTAGGCTGATAGACTTCGCAACGGAGCGAAATCTTCTAGTTGGTAGCACGCGTTTCCCACATCTCAACATTCACAAAGGGGCCTGGCGATCTTCGGACCAATCAACCGTCAACCAGATTGACCACATTACGATTGATGGCAGACACGCATCCGACATTCTGGATGTGCGAACTTTTAGAGGAGCCAACATCGACTCGGACCACTATTTTGTGGCAGCCAGGTTGCGACTTCGAATATGCCTGGCGCAGAAAAATCGACTAAGGCCATCGGCATACAACGTCGCAATGCTACAACCGCAAGAGACCGCCAGAGCCTATGCCAATCGCGTCTTCCTTAAGCTCTCGGAAAGCCCTCCAACACCTGCTCAGACCGTACAACACCAATGGACCCGTTGTCAACAAGCCCTAGAAAGTGCTGCTTCTGAGGTACTGGGTTTCAAACCGCCACCAACAAGAAACCCATGGTTTGATGACGAGTGTAGGAGGGCACACGCAGCAAAGCAGCAAGCTTATCAAAAGGCGCTGCATAGAAGGACGAAAGCTGCTCGTGAGTATTATGAGCAGAAGAGGAGGGAGGAACATAAGCTTCTCCAAACAAAAAAAAAGGGAACATGAGATCGCGTAGAGATGGAAAGATGCTATCGCAGGAATGACGTTCGAAAGTTTTATCAACGAATAAAACAAACATGCCAGGGATATAAGACCAGAACGGAAGATTGCAGGGAATGCTTTTTCTATGCTTAAGTCCAACAAAGCTGCTGGAGTAGACGGACTACCTGCCGAGCTCTTTAAGGCAGCTAGAGATGACCTGGTTGGGAGTATGCACCAACTCTTCCTTAAGATATGGTCAGAGGAATGCATGCCCTATGAATTGAATCTTAGTATCGTTTGCCCGATCCACAAGAAAGGAGACCCCTTTGTCTGCGCCAACTACAGAGGAATAAGTCTTCTGAACATCGCTTATAAAATCTTCTCTGCTGTTCTGTGTGAACGCTTGCAACCGTTCGTTAATAAACTGATTGGTCCCTATCAGTGTGGTTTCAGGCCCGGGAAGTCCACTATAGATCAATTATTCACACTGCGGCAGATCCTGGAAAAAACAAACGAGTTCCAGATCGACACCCACCACCAGTTTGTCGACTTTAAGGCTGCATACGATAGTATCAATAGAGGCGAGCTATACAACGCCATGTCAAGTTTTGACATCCCTGCCAAACTCGTCAGATTGTGCAGGATGACATTGGAGAACTCTCGCTGCTCCATCAGTGTCGGAAGTGACCTAACCGATACCTTTTATGTCAAAAAAGGTTTTAGACAGGGCGACACGATATCGTGTGACTTTTTCAACATCGTCCTTGAAAGGATACTGCAAAACTCACTGGTCAATACGAGGGGCACCATCTTTTTCAAGTCCATACAACTGCTGGCATATGCCGATGACATTGACATAATTGGACGAAGTCAGCGAGATGTCATTGAGGCCTTTACGAGCATTGAGACGGAAGCGGCTAAAATGGGACTGGTGGTAAACGAGGGCAAAACGAAATATGTGCTGTCGTCGAAAAGGGACACGAACCACCGGCGTCTTGGCCAGGGTGCACATATTGGCAGGTATAATTTCGAGGCAATCAAGGACTTCGTCTACCTAGGCTCCGCAGTGACATGCAGAAACGGCATCAGTGCCGTAATCAAATGCAGAATAACTCTTGCCAACCGCTGTTTTTTGGGCTCGGGAGGCAATTGAAAAGCAGAGCCCTCTCTCGAAAAACCAAGGTGAACATATAGTTTAGTGGGTGTTTTGGTAAACAAATGGAAAGACACAACTTAAGTTGTTTTAAAAGTTATTTATTTATTTTTTTAAAGGTTACTTGACTTATAATCTATTCTTAACCTTTTCACTTAATTGCACGTCTAATCACGGTGGCGGTCCAAATAGAAAGAGGAAGTGTGCTCAGCTTTGTCTTGTGAGAAGACGAAGCTGGGCAAGGCGAAAAGCGGTATTCGCTCTATCGGAAGCGCAAGCTTAACATGTTTGTTTAGACAAACGAGTCAAGTGCAGCGATAAATTAAATAGCCTATTGAGCAATAGGTGGCTTAAGAAGCCTTGTGTAACACTCTTGTGAGAAGACGAAGCTGGACAAGGCGAAAAGCGGTATTCGCTCTATCGGAAGCGCAAGCTTGACATGTTTGTTTAGACAAACGAGTCAAGTGCGGCGATAAATTAAATAGCCTATTGTGCAATAGGTGGCTTGAGAAGCCTTGTATAACAATATACAAGACCCTTATCATCCCGGTCCTGCTCTATGGTGCAGAGACATGGACCTTATTGAAAGCGGATGAGGATGCCCTTGGTCGTTTTGAGAGAAAAATTTTGCGTGCGATTTTCGGCCCGACCTGCATAAATGGGGAGTGAAGAAGAAGACTTAACAGTGAACTGTACGAGCTGTACAGCGACATGAACATAGCACGGCGACTTCGGATCCAACGCCTTAGATGGCTAGGTCATGTTGAGCGTATGGAAAACACAGCTCTAGCCCGGAAGGTCCCGGTCCAGGACGGCCAAACTTAAGGTGGCGCAACCGATTGGAAGCGGACCTTAACCAACTAGGCGTGCGGCACTGGAAACTGCTTGCGAAAGACCGTACCAGTTGGAGAGGTTTTTTGAAGGAGGCCCAGGTTCGCCATGAACTGTACGCCAAAGAAGAAGAAGAAGCATGAATTCGAAGCACAATTTATGCGAATTTCTCCTCCAACTATTTTGTCGAGCAGATCTAAAAAAAAAATGTTTTTATGACCTTTCCAGCCATAGCAGTTTCATTACCAATTTTTCAAGCGAATCACCGATCTTAAGTAAACTATACAGCGAGTAGGTAGCATGCCATGAACATTGTCAACAATTTCGTTAGTTACTACATTCGTCTGTAGAGTCTGGAATCTACCAATATAAGAGTGTGGTCATAGATGTCAAGTTTCCTTTTATATCTTCTTATTTTTTTTTTTCGTTCAAAAGTGAATTACATATGTATGTATATATTTATCCATAAATTTAAAAGTGTTGAGTCCAAAAGAAAGCATTTTAGATAACATCAAGATACATAAAAAGATCCCTTTTCCACTCTCCATTACTATGTATGTATGTGTACATGAATATTCTAGTTGTATTTGACTTGCTTACATACATAGGATAATCCCTGAAATCTCTGCTATATGGATATTCTACCATCCTCAAGAAGAACAGCGAAACTGCAAATATTTTATTCAACCGAGCAATATTACTATGAAGTTCAATTTGACAACAGATAACAAACAACTAATCTTCAAAGTCCAATTCAATCCCCAATCCAAGCTAACACTGGCAGCCCAACCTATTTCACTCTGCTGCGCTTATTCGCCTGAATCCAAATTCCACAAATTTATGGAGCTTGCTTTGCAACGGGCCTAACACCAATTTGTTGCAACTCACTGAACTTTGCTTGGTCTGGCTATAAATTAAATTCATGTCCTTAGTCCAATTTACCGCTCAGTTTTGCTCCCTGGTTTTCTGTCTTTCTTCCTGTCATCTCGACCAGCCTGCGGAAATTATTAACATGAACGTGGAATTGATTTATCACCAACACTCGAATGTACATACATACATATGTATATAGTTGGTCTCCATTAGAAACTCGAGGAAACACCCGACGACGTGCCAATCGCTGTACACGATTATTCGAAAATCGTTTTGGTGTATGCACGCTTTCAGGTAGGTAACGTAGGGATACGTAGTAATTAATGATTGCGCAAAAGGATAAACGACACCTACGTACATAGGTATATATGTATGTAGGTATGTATGTATTTGGACGCGTATCGCACCACACAAACGTGCATCAAAGGCCATCTAGTAAATACACATTCGCTCCTTTAATACAAGGCTGCTCTGAACCTAGTCTGCAGTTTCGAATGAGAAACGCGACAAACAAGCTTCGAGAATGCGGCCGATTACGGTTATCTTTCAGACGTCTTGTATACCCCCCAGCATGTTGGTGTAGCTATTCACCAATGTACGACGTAACTAGCAAGCATGCGAGATAACACTAAGTGCGTTTTCTATTATGTTCGACGGCACTCTTAAAAGTTCGACGCCGGCGTCCGAAGTGTGCGCGAATCACTCGAAAGGTGCGGTGTTGACATGGCACAATAGTAGTGGCCAGAACGCTGGTCCGATAACTAAGTAAGAAGAAAGATTGAAGCGAAAAAACCCAAAAAACTGACGAAACATTAGACAAAAATCCAATTTACATACATAGAAACCGTGAGCCCAGGCGTTCAACGGACGCAATCAATCTGATGACGAAAACGAGCGACAGCATTTGGAACAACAGCAGCAACGTTCATGACGGCGATAACATGAACAACAACAACGACTACGAGGTATCGGCGTCCTCGCCGGCCTCCGTCGAGAGTAGTTTGGTGTGCTCTTCGATGCAGTGGTCATTTATCATTTTCTTCGTTGTTTTTCCATGCTGTTGTTGTTGTTATTCGAGTTGAATGTCACCAATTTACACGGTGAGTTATCTGGTGTGAGGTGTCACGGCTTTGAAGTGGACAAAGCAGAACAGAATACGCGATATGACCAATAGCACAGCAATAGCCGCTGAAGAAGTTCGAATAGCTCGCTTGTTATAAGCAGACACGGATACACATGTTAAGTATCGAGTGGCGTATGGAATTCTTGAGTTCTGTTTTGGGTCCAATCTGTCATCCCGTTAATGGGTTGTAGGTGTTACTTCAGTTAAGTGGTTATTATTGGATGTACGAACAAGATTGAACGCTGAGCGGTTGACATTCTATCATTGAATTGATGTAATTCATTTTGTTGCATGAGGGGAATGTGTGTGGAGTGTGTCGTAAATGATTAAATGTGGTCGGCTCTGACTGAATAACAGGAATTTATTACCGAACTCTGTATACACATGCATACATATGTACATATGTGTATCCACGTGGACTAATGGAATGGTGGTTTTCGATAAAGTCAATTTTGCATTGTTTGATGATTGTTATTAACCCGTATGTGACCAAGTTTTTTGTTTCTTTAATATTAATTTTTTTTTTTTTTTTTTTTTTTTGTGGTATTTTTATGAAATTCCGCACACCGGATTTGAGTCGCGCTAGAAATAATCAAATGTCCCCTGCCATCTAGCCTTATTTCAGCAACTCTTCGACGTTTTACCGATTTAAGTGAATTTCCAATGGACTGTCGAATTGAATATCTGGTTAGGTAGGTGGTGTTAATGACTCGCAGAAATCCCAAAAATTCGAGATGACCTCTAGCTTGTCCTGCCGGAGAAAGTCCATAAATTGAAATGCATTGATGACACTTGCGTTCAGGAGCCACGTTACAGGCCGCCAATACCATTTTTTCCTATTCATGCTTATACGATAACAAGCAATATTTTGATCCAAGCGATCTACTCCCCCCATGTATTTGTTGTACTGCAAAATATGGTAAAGGACTAGCAAAGGCCTCATAGGGGTAGCATCTACCGACGGATGCTGGCCCGACAAAAAGCGAGTAAGAGCCTCAGCAGCCGAATATCCTGCACCTTTGGACGGATTATCGGTAAACACAGCCTACATGACACCACATCCGATAACGGACACAGGCTGATCGATCTTGACACGGGGCGTAATCTTCTTTCCGCCAGCACACGATTTCCCCACCTCGATATACACAAAGGCAGCTGGCGGTCACCAGATCAATCAGTCACCAACCAGATTGATCACATCGCGATTGATGTTAGACACTCCTCCACTATTCTTGATGTTCGCACTTTCCGAGGAGCGAACATCGACTCAGACCACTATCTTCTGGTCAACGTCAACGCATAACACGAATACCGCGGTCGTCCTCTGCTGCGTCGTCCCTCGGGGTTGGAGTCGAAGACTCTTCGGGCCGGAGCGTTGATGTCCATTGGCTCTACATGGCCTAGCCATCTTAGACGTTGGATCGGAAGACGTCTAACCAGGCCGATGTCGCCGTACAGCCCGTACAGTTCTTGGTTGAATCTCCTCCTCCACTCTCCGTTTACACAAACGGGACCAAAGATTGCACGCAGAATTTTCCTCTCGAAACGCCCAAGAGCCTCTTCATCCGCTTTTGATAACGTCCAAGCCTCAGCGCCGTAGAGGAGGGCTCTACTACTCACTTGCCTCTTGAGCCCGAAGAAGCAGCAGTTGGCAAGAGTTATTTTGCGTTTTAGCGATGGTGTCGTTGCTGCTTGTCACTATCGAGCAAAGGTAGACGAAGTCCTTGACTACTTCGAAAATATAGCTGCTGTCTTTCTTGGATGACAGCATATATTTGGTCTTGTCCCCATTTACCCTTAGACCTACTTTAGCCGTTTCTGCTTCAATGGTTGCGAACGCTTCATTGACGTCTCGCTTTGTCCGTCCGATAACGTCAATGTCATCTGCGTAGACAAGCAACTGTGTGGACTTGAAGTATGTCGTACCTCTTGTATTGGCCGCAGAGTCCCGCATGATCTTTTCAAGTATGAAGTTAAAGAAATCACAAGACAGTACGTCACCCTGTCTAAAACCTTTTTTAACATCAAAGGAGTGGTTCACCTCCGTCCTTAACTCTTTCCGGCGCGAAAATTTGCTAAGAAGATCGACCCATGCTTCGCCAAAAACAAAAATTTCTGATTTTGAAAAAAAGTACTCCAATTTATTGATATAGACGAAAAACTAAAAAGAAAGAACTATATCCATTTCTCTTACGTGTATTTTCTTAAATATAGTATTAAAACAGGTGGGTTAAAATTTGAACCAGTGAACCATAAGGGTCGGTTTATTTTGTGTGGTGATGCTGGAAGCATGATTTATTTTTTCCCAAACACAGAGGAACTTTACTGCAGATGGAAATCTTAGACGGGTATTGCGTTCCGGCTGATGAGTCGCCGAAAATGTACGAACTCCTAATGGAGCGAAAGGCTTACAAGCTTTTTTGGCAATAATGGGTGATGATCTTTCCAATGGGCGTTTATTTTCAACTAGATTTTTCGTCAATAAACTATTTACAACAGAGCGCCTGAATGTCTTCATGTCCATATGCGGAAAAATATCCGATGCCACCATTTCATGCTTTTTCTGTCCAATTTATAAACTAACAAGTTTTGGTCGAATTTGTCTACGTAATTCATGTGTTTATTGTAGTCAACAACTGCAGTTGGACACAGTACTTTTGATACAGTTCCATCCTTGTTCTTACGTGAAACTTCACTGGATTTTTCTTCGGGGTTAAAATTGGAGAGAATATTGTACAGACCGCTTATCTTTCCATTTTATAGCGGTTAGGTTTGTGTCACTGTAAAAACATCTCAGAGTCTCCCCTTTTCATCTGATTATCTGGTGGGGACCGTGGAAGATATTTTCTCGTGGCATTTACCGTTCCACAGGCATGGATTCCGTCTTTATTCAAGTCTTCCATTAGCTCCACACCAGTAAAATAGTTGTCAAAGTACACCACATGGTTTTTGTGTTTCAAATCAGACATCTAACTTCTTAGAACTTTAGCTCCAAGATTGGTTTCTGCAGTTCAAGATGCTGACTTGCCACTGTAAATATTAAATCCGTGACAATATCCTATTTTATCTGCGAGCATCCACACCTTGTACCCCCTTTTTGTCGGTTTCTTTGGCATATATGTTTCATATAGCTCCGACCCTTGAATTTGATCATAGACTCGTCTATGGCTACCTCACGAGTAGGATTTGCACATTTTTTTTAAATTTTTTGAGAGCATTTGGAGCATAGGTTTAATTTTGTAGAGTCTGTAGTAATTGGGAGCACCTCGTTTTGGCTCAAGATACCCATCATTTACATGTAAATTGCCCAGCAACCAACTAAACCGAGCTTGCTTCATACAGGAACTGATGTAGGAGTCGTGTAAGTCTGATGAAGAAGACCAATAGTCTCTATAGCTAGGGAGCTTCTTTATTCCCATAAGTAAGTTCAACCCAATCAATGTTTTCATTTCGCTCATACATGTTTTCTCAAATGGTTCGCCTGTCTTTATGTGCTTTTGCTCAGCGTATAAATTTGTTTGGAAAGTCAAATGCTCAAAAAGTTGGTCGTCAAACAATAGCTGGAAAAGATCTATGGGTGTTGGACATACAATGTTTTTGACGAAATCAGTAGTCCCATACTCATGGGTAAAATTTGTTCCTGACTATTCTGAATGACTTGAGTCCAGTTACGAGTCACTTTTGGAGAATTAGCTCATGGAATTTGATGCTGGATTTCCGAAAGAGGAATATCGTCCTCCGAATCAAAAGGTAATACCAACTGAGATTTCTGACCCTCAGGACGTAAATTGGAACCTGACCCCCATCTAATCCCTGCAGAAATATAATATAGAGTCGGGTCCTGAAGGAAGTGAAGCTGCATCATCGTCTGTTCCCATTTCTCTCAAAAGTTAATCGAAACTCATACCAATCAATTTAAATTCTGGCTCCTTATAGTCCGACATAACTAAAATAAGTAAAAAAGTGGGAAAGTGAAAATAAGGCTTCTGTCCCAGTGGGTTAAAAAACGTACCACTTGTTTTTCTTCTATATTCACACGTGGCTAGGAAATTTTTATACTAATAATAGTCAAATATGTTATAAATACACTAAATACTTTACAGATTAAACATTTTGTGAAAACACGACTTTATACCAGCACGAAATTTAAGAAATGAAATTCCAATGTCAACTTCACAGAAGCACCGTTACTCACTTCACCGTAAAAGGGCCCACAGACACCACACTTGTGTGTACACATGTGTTTTCTTTTTTTTTTTTTTTGGTTGCGCCAAAGGATGTGGAATCTTCAAAAGATATTGGTAACCCGTGTTGCCAGCATGCACGATTCGCGGGATATTATTCTCCTTTTTCCACGGCGCCTACGTACTAAACCACACCTCTGCACACTTCAACCACTCTCCCCGCGGGACTGCCGTTAGGTATTACTTCGCGGGGCTGGTTAGCGATTTACGCTGTATCTCGAGTAGAAGCCTCTAGGGTTCTTCTTTCTGCTTCGGCTTGCCGCAGCGTTATTTGTACTGATGCAATGTACGAGCATGTTGGGTTCCAATTTTCCACCGAGTTCATCATATAGGGGACCAAGTTTTCAGGACTCGGTACATTTAGCCTTTGCCTGTCCTGCATAAAGCGACTACAATAGAAAACTGTGTGTTCTGCGTCCTCCTCGGAATTTGGGCATTGTGGACAAATGGGCGAGCTATCATATCCAAATCTATGCAGATACTTTCGATAGCCACCATGTCCAGACAAAAACTGCGAAAGATGATAATTGCAGTTTCCTGCCGGTCTTGATGTCCATGTTTCGATGACGGGAATGAGCCTGTGCGTCCATCTTCCTTTTGTGGAAGTGTCCCATCTGACGTGCCACATTGCCATGGATTCTGCCCGTTCTTCTGCTTTTATAAGCTTGGTCTGTTGCCGGTCTGGTGTTCGCCTAGGGTATACCCTTTTGAGCTCGTCTGTCAATATATCGATGGGTAGCATTCCTGCTATCACGAACGCTGCTTCATCTGATATGGTTCTGAACCCGCAGATTACTCTTATTGCGCACAGTCGATAGACTGAATCCAATTTCCGTTTTAGTCCTTTTACTGTAAGGGCTTCCGCCCAAATTGGAGCAGCGTAGAGTAGGACAGAGCTGACTACCCGTGAGAGTAGCCGCCTATCCTTGAGGGACACCCGCCGTTTGTTTACACATGACACCGGTGTGTGATTCCGTCACACCGGTAAAGACACCTACACCAAAATAAATCAAAAACTTTTGATTTTTACTCGCTCCGTGTCTGACACCGAAAACGGTGTGTGCACCAGCCCACAGACAACACACATGTTCGCACATCGACTCATGTGTGCACACAAGTGTGACGTCTGTGGGCCCTTTTATAAGTCGATGAACACCGTTTGGTAGTACGAAAAAGTATGAATCATTTTCACGTTCCGTCTAAACGAAACAACGATAGAGAGGCATCAATTTAAAACAAAAATATAGCCACAGTATTTTTGTTAATTTATTTCAATCGCTCAGTATTTGTCAAAAGTATATACATATGTATGTATGTATCAAAAATATATTTCCTGTTAATTTTCCAGAATGGAACTTGGTAAGGATAATAACCAACGTATCATACGCAACATTTCTGATTTATTTCTCAAAACTTCTATTTGTTGGCAGACCAACCTGACGAATCTATGGATCTCATGGATCGGCCACTACCTTTTCAAGGAGTAATGTACTCACGGAGGCGCAAGACGCTGCTGCATTCGCTTCTTCAACGTCATTCGCTGAGCCACCAACAATCGCTGATCCAAAATCGAAGGCACAGAAACAACGTGAGTACCGACAGCGTATAACAGCATCCAGAACTCCTGTACAGGCGATAGCTGCAAGGAAATCGAATGCCAAAAGACAGCGCAACTGCAGACTGCGCAAAGCTGCTAATTCGGCTCTTTTTCTTTTGGTAAAATTTATTACATATTTCTAAAATCAATACAAGAAGCAAAAGGAACTCTCTTATCGGAATAGTCTCTTGATCATCATTTTATTTAAGAGAACTTATTACAAGTCCCTAAGGATTGTATATTCTTCTCCACACATAATGTTTAGTCAGTTTTACTGAAAATTCATAAAATCTACGTCTGTACGTCAAGGTTTAATAGCATTCGTCGTCTCCGGCATGGTATCAGTAAGTCATTGATTGATGGTGATCTGTTGTTTCAAGAAAGCTAAAAGCTAAAGTACAAAATCGAGAATGGGTGATTTTTGCGCTGATTGGTTTGCCACTATTATAGTTTTGACAGCTCATGAGTGATTTATGACAGGTGTCAAAGTGAAAAAATGTGATCTAGATGCGACCTGTAAGATCCACACGACAAACTCCCCAGTGGAAAAAATTAAAACACCCATTTATTTTTATATTTCTTCATTTTTAACCCCCGACACCTTTTTTTTACACGACAAATACGATTCTGAAGAATTTGTGTGAAAAAGTCTGGAGTTTGTATGTTGGATATACATACATAGATACATATGTACATATGTATGTGCCCATTTCCAAATCGAAAAAAAAAGCACAGCCAATTACTCATGAGCGCGTGCGCTTAATAATTGCTCGTTGGGTAGCGCACACTCACGAGCAGCTCATGAGTGCTTGCGTTTCTTCACCAGACCACAACACTGTCCGAGCAATCTCTTAAGTATCGACTGTCGTCCGATCACAGCAATCAACCAGCGTCGGGTGCGGTTAATACTTAGATGGTGGACCACTTGGGAACACCGCGTGTTGTTCATTTTTCATCAATGTTTTCTAATGACGTTATCACGTAAAATGACCGTCCGTAGACCGACTTTACAGACAACCAAAACATTTTTTTTCTTTATAATTGAAAAATGGGGCGTTGAGCGCATACGGGTTAATTTGATCGTTAAATTCAGGCCGACCTAATATGTAGACTAAGCGAGTTGGGATCAAACTACAAGCTTCTTATCAGATTTTTAGTTATTAGATTTAAGCTGTCCAAAATTTATTTATATACATATGTACATACTCAGTGACGCAGACGATACATACGTATGTATGTATGTACAGTATCGGACAAACATTTGCAACTCGAACTGGGAGATTTCATAAAATTCATTGAATTTTTATTCTGATTATAAGTTATCACTTCCTCCTTGAAATTGAGCTAGCCAAACAATTCAAATATACACTTTCCTTGTCTTTTTTCAGCAAATTGATTTAGCAAATCATCTATAGCTAAAGACGATTTCAGTTTTTCTAAAATTTCTGTCTCTATAGACAATAGTGACAAGTCCAATAGCCGTTCCTACCCCATCGAAGTCCTTAGGTAATTTATTATCAGTTTTAATTTCAAAAATTTCTTTCAGCTGTTGCGGTTGTAACTGGAAGGGTCAAGAATAGAAAGCATGCTGTTATTACCTCCGGACAATTGGATGCAAAGCTATTGAATTTTATCAGCAATAATTCCATGAGTTCCTTAATGGAATGAATTTTTTGAATTTCAGATTGTAAGAGAGCACCGCGACACAGTGGGTAGTGTGTTGGCCTCTGGCGTCGATGACACGGGATCGAATCCCGACACAGCCATGTCATCGAACGTGTTTTTCACGGTGTTTCTCCTCAGCGGGGTTCTGACAAAACCTCCTGTAGTAAAATTGTCATGAAAAGCTTCTCGAAATTCGCCGTTCGGAACCGGCAAAAACTTGTAGGTCCCTTTCACCTATGGGAAAATGAAATCGCACACAACATGAGTGATTGAGAGAAGCTCGGCTTAGGTCCTTCATGGACTGTAACGCCAACATACATACATACAATCATGTTTTCAGAGCAATTAATTGTTGATAAAAATTAACTGAGATGTTGAGATGTCTTTACTGTATTTAGGCGACAGTTTTCCGGAAGCGCTTCTTATCACTTCCTTGAAGAAAATAGGAGTTTCCCCGGTTGTTATACTTCGAACATATTACTTAGGTCACAAGGGCTCTGAAATCTTTGTTTAGTTTGAGAAATTAATATGTCTAAACAGCAATAGTATACATTGTCTTTTTGAAATTCTCTCATCTTGTGAGAACTCATAAAAAAAAGCTTCGTTATCTTTCGCCTTTCATTTTTAAAAACAGTTGTTAGCCCCACCCTTTTGCTAAGTCTCTGGACTCATTTAGCAAACCATTGAAAGAATTTTGATTTCTTATTACACTTAGTCTATTCAAAAGATTACTTAATAAAATACTAGCTTTCTGTAAGTAATTATTTTCATGCTGTAGAGCTTTAGGGCGTCGTGGCCCAGTGGTTAGTGTGTTAGACTCTGGCGCACGATGAGCGAGTTCGGATCCCGATAACACCAACGCCATCGAATGTTTATTTCGCGGCGTCCCTCCTCAGCGGGGTATTGCCAAAACCCCCCGTAGTTTCTTTGCCAAGAAAAAGCTTCTCGACTCAAGCCGGAATCGGCATTAAACTGTAGGTCCCTTTCACCTGTGTACAAAAAAAAAATCACACACAACATGGGTTGATTAATGATTTCAAGGAGTGATGAAAAAAGTGTGACAAGCACTAAGAAATCATAACTCTCTAAAATGTTAATTACATTCTTCACTTTCATATTTTTTAGGGGGAATTAAATTTAGTTGGTACAAAATTTTCATGATAAAAACATAATTGATCATTATCGCTAATAAAGCGTCGTTCTTTGAAGACCATCTAGTAGGATATACCTTTTTAAGGGTAATTTTATATTTTTCAAATGAATCGTTACCCAACATTGCCCAGCGTTTTATACTATTCCTAAAACAAGTACATATGTATTTTTTTCTAAATTACGAAAAAAGTACACACTTCAATAACATGTTTCGCAGCATCGTTTAAAATTACATTCAATGCGTCTGCAGCACAATTAACATAATCGGCATTCGGGGCATGCTCTTTTATAAGGACTTCTAATCCTCCATATACATCCGACATATCATTTGCTCCATCGTAACCCTGTCCTCTACATTTAGACAAATCAATTCCATATTCTTTATTCGTACTTAAAATTCCTGTTTTAAGTCCTGAACTGCAATCGGATACTGCTATAAACCACAAAAAGGACTCACAGATTTTTAATTCTTCAAGTACATTATGATCATTTTCTGTTATCCAGATGTATCGAAAAACTACAAAAAGTTGGTCAATTTTTGACAAGTCTTGTGTTGTATCCAAAATAATTGGAGCTTTTTTAATTTCTAAAATAATGTTATTCCTAACTGCGGTACCAAGCAAATTAATAATTTCATTTTGAATCGTAGGGCTTAAATAGGGACAAAAAAATATTTTTAGGAAGGAAATCGCTCAGAAAACAAAGTTTGTTTTGGAAAAAATTCACACAATTGTGGTTTAGTTTAAAAAAAAACCCAAAAACACAGTGATTCATATATGCATGTATTCATCACCATGCATTAAGACCATTCTGTCTCAAATAAACGTCTTGGATCAGGAATTCATTTAATTTTCATAAAGAGATAAGTAGACAGTAAAACAAATTTGAATATTAATTTTTTTTTTTTAAACAAACAAGAATAAAATAAGGAAATAATTCATTATAACAGAAAAAACAAACTCCATGCAAAATAAATACATAGAAGAAAAAGATAAGTACAAGTTGAAATAAATAAAATCATTAGAAAAAATCAATATTGCACAGACGTATTATTCTCGATCTATAAACTATAAAAGTAACGAATCCAATGAATATGAAAATATTTTTCTAACTCACTAAATTAATTATTACTTTGTTTTGCTCTCAAAAAAATATGTTTTGTCACTTTTTCACACCACATGTGCCACGCACTAAACTTATCACAGAATGAAAAGCAATGTGTGTTTGCAGAATCTGTAAATAACCATACTTGGAAGAGGAAAGTTCAAGGAATCAAAGACAGAATACCTTCCGTTTTTCATTCTGGCTAGATTTCTTCAGAAGAAATCGTTAAAAATATGTAATGAAATGTGTATGAATTACCATGCATCATATGTTAAGTGACATTGTGGATAACATTTTACTAATTTTTGCTTACACACGTTAGGGGCCCCTGTAGCCCGGGGGCCCCGTATCATTGATACGGCTGATATGGCGGAAGCTACGCCCTTGATTAGTCTGCTACCGTACGGGGCACTGTGGTCTGAGATCTCATAGTCATCTCAATAAAATGAACCCCTGATCATCTCAGCTGCTACGAGAGGCATTCTCAATTTCATTAAGGAAGTGGAGAAGCTCTTCGTCTAATCGGCTAGTAGGCCCAATAGATCTTTTAAGGTCGCAGTGCCTCCTGTCATTTGTTAACACTAGAATCTTAATTAAAAAACGAAAACATGCATACTGTCATACGCGGCTTTGAAATCGACTAAAAGGTGATGGATGCTTGGTATTCTTGGGTCTTCTCCGATATGCTAAGACTTTTTGTGGGAAGCTTCTTCGAATAACGTATCCGTATCCGAATAAACGTTGTTTGTAGCAATTCCCGTAATAGAAGACGCAATTTTTCGCACTTCCTGGAGTGCGGTTATATCTGCTTTATAGCAGTTGAGGGTTTGTTCCAATTGATTGCCTGCGCCCAGTCTGTTAAGGGACCTTACATTCCAGATGCAGGCTCATAAGTCATTTAGCCATTTGCAGGGGTCGTCAACTTTGTATCCGTTCGTATCCGAGGCTTGAGGTTGCTTAGTAACAGGTGAATACGGTAGTTGTGGAACGATAAGGGGCCAATTTTTGGCGAAATGGTCACGAAGAATCAACTCAGTGCAAAAACCAGGAGTTGTTTCGCCACAATTCCTGCCTCTTTAAGCGAATAGCGAATAGTCGTTTGCGTGGGCAAACGACGCATAACCTCAAATAATATTCCATGTTGGCAGTTTGATCCGCTCAACTCATAATGTACACCACTAGGAAAACAGTCAATTTGGTCTGGATTTTTGAATGACTTTGGCGCGGGTTTTTTTGGTCTTTGTTCTACCTTAGCATTTAATTCACTTGATTTATCGGATGTTTCCGGGTCGTAAGCATTAATCCAATCATCTCCTGTAATAACGCGTTGTATCTTGTTCTGATACTTAGTAAGCATTGTTTCACATACTTCATGGCGACCTTATTTTTTCCAAAAAATGCATTGTTTTCGATACCCATCGAGACTTGACGCGTCTGAAACTCAAAACATCCTGATATTGATTGATCCTTTTGAAATGCCAACATCATTAGCAAGCTCTCTAATCGACGGTTTGCAAGCACCAGGTCTGTAATTTTTTATACGAGAACTTCGTCGGTTGAGGTTTATGGTCGTTTGGGACTTTCTTCGTGTTCGACATGTACTCGGCCTTCATGGAACTTTTTATACCACTTGCAAACAAAGCCTCATCCCCAAACGCTTTCTGCTTACTTACTTACTTATCAGGCCTGCGATCCATGGAGGATCTGAGCCTGAGCTATAGCTGCCTTCCATTCTTGACGGTCCCGGGCACGCTGCTTCCAGTTGTCAAGACCAAGATGTCTTACATCCGCGATTACTTGGTCTTTATACCGGAGGTTCGGTCTTCCTCTTCTTCTCGAACCAGGAGGCTCGGAGTCGAAGACCCTCTTAGCTGGAGCGTTGATGTCCATGCGCTCGATGTGGCCGAGCCAGTGTAGTCGACGGGTCCTTGCTTTCCGGACTACATCCACATCTCGGTACAGCTCGTAGAGTTCGCGGTTGTGTCTTCTTCTCCATTCACCTTCCTCACAGACAGGACCAAATATCCGGCGCAGAATTTTTCTTTCGAAAGAACCCAAAATCAGCTCCGCTGTCCTGCTTATCGTCCAGCTTTCGGCTCCGTACAGCAAGACTGGCAGAATGAGCGTTTTGTAAAGCATGACTTTGGTCTTTCGAGTGAGGAGTTTTGACCCCAGTTGTTTGGACAAGCCGAAGTAGCAGCGGTTGCCAAGGGCGATTCTACGCCGGATCTCCACTGTGGTGTCATTTGTGGAATTTACGTTTGCCCCGAGGTAGACAAACTCCTTAACTACCTCGAAATTGTAGCTGTCAATTGTTATGTTTTGTCCCAGGTGGTGAGCGACGGATTGGTTTTTGCTTGACAGCATGTATTTCGTTTTGTCCTCATTGATCTTAAGGCCAATTCGTTTCGCCTGTTCTTCAATCGCCGTGAATGCTTCCACAATGCCACGGCGAGAACACGCGATGATGTCGATATCATCCGCGTATCCTAGCAGCTGGATGGACTTGTAAAAGATAGTGCCTTCCCTGTTGACGCCTGCCCGTCGCACTATCTGCTCCAGCACCAGGTTGAAGAAGTCACATGACAGCGCATCTCCTTGCCGAAATCCGGTGCATGTTTCGAATGGTTCCGAGGTCCTAGAACCGAGTTGCACGGTGCATCGCGTGTTTTTTAGCGTGGCGCGACACAACTGGATCAGTTTTACCGGGATCCCGAATTCGGCCATCGCCCCAAACAGTGCTTCACGATGAATGCTGTCGTATGCGGCTTTGAAATCGATGAAAAGATGGTGTGTATCGATTTGAAACTCGTTGGTCTTTTCCAGGATTTGTCGAAGTGTGAAAATTTGGTCTATAGTTGATTTGCCGGGCCGGAAGCCGCACTGGTAGCTGCCGATTAGTGCGGTGCAAAATGGTTTTAGACGTTCACACAATACGCTGGACAGGATCTTGTATGCGACATTGAGCAGGGATATACCTCTATAGTTCTTACAGGAGGTAGGATCGCCTTTTTTGTGGATGGGGCATATAGAGCTGGTATTCCAGTCGTCGGGCATGCTCTCATCTTCCCAAATTCTGCAGATGATCTGGTGCATGCTCCCTACCAGAACATCGCCGCCAGCCTTGAAGAGCTCTGATGGCAAGCCATCTGAGCCTGCGGCCTTGTTGTTCTTCAGCTTCTGAATAGCTGTGCCGACTTCTTCTATGCTGGGTGGGAGGACTACTTCAGCGGCTGGAGTTGGGATTTCCTCAGTCCCTACCACTCTCTCTTGGTCATGCTCGTTAAGCAGCTGCTGGAAGTGCTGCTTAAATACATCCACTATTCCCTGCGGGTCGGTGACAAGATTACCCTCGCAGTTTCGAAGAGCCAGGGTGCCCTTTTTGGCTTTTGGCTTTTGGCTTTTGGCTTTCTGCACCTTCCTTTATTAATCAGCAGAGGAACATTCATTCCGCACAAATTATACAAATTCGTTGCTCAAAAAATTTACACATTATGAATATCGAAAAATTAACTTTTAGCTGTCCACAAAATGAAGCGCATCTCAAACTATTTTGAAGCCAATTAAGGCTCGAATTAGTCTTACCAATCTAAAAATAAAACCATTTTATGCGAGAAATTTAAATTTAAGTGTCACCTTACTTTTTGGACACCGTAGTACATCCGAGACAGTGCGTTGTCTGTAGTTTGCTGGATATCAATGTATATGAGACACGGGTCCCAGCATTGCCGTGCAAATCAAAAGGACCTCATGTACATAGACTGATGATATTTAGTGCCGCCTGAGCTGTGCGACAGATATCCGTTAAGAATGAACCGACCGAAAGGTTGCGAGTAAATTTCGGAAGCATTAAGTGCGTGTCCAGCATCGCTTTGATCCTCCACAACAGTGTTTTATCCGACTCATCGCTTTGGTTGAAAGCCCAAAAATTCGAGACTAATTGACAAAAGGCCTGGCCCGGCAGATGTCCTTTCAATTTACTCTAATTTAATTCAGCTCGCAGCAAATTCTTCTTCTTCTTAACGGGCGCTACAGTTCGGGGTGAACCTTGGCCTCAACCAACATGCCCCTCCAACTAGCACGATCTTTTGCTAGCCTTTTCCATTGCCACACACCCAGTTGGCTGAGGTCCCCTTCCACCTGTGTGCGCCATCTTAAGTGCTGCTTCTTCGTCCCTCGGGGCGTTGAATCCGTAGACGCCCGACTAGACTCATGTCGTTGTACAGCCCGTAAAGTTCGTGGTTGAATCTTTTCCTCCATCCCCCCTCTGCGATTATAGGCCCGAAAATCACGCGCAAAATCTTTCTCTCGAACCGACCAAGGGCCTTCTCATCCGCTTTTGATAGTGTCCAGGGTCTCATATAGAGTCAACTTTGTTCTTCGGGAGAGGGCTCTATTACTCAATTGCCTCCTGAGCCCAAAGAAACAGCGATTGGCAAGAGTGATTCTGAGTTTGATTTCGGAACTGATGTCGTTGTTCCAGGTCACTACGGAGCCCAGGTAGAAGAAGTCCTTAACTACCTCGAACTTATATCTGCCAATGTAAATGTTCTGGCAAAGACGTTGGTGGTGAGTGTCCTTTTTTAATGACAGCATATATTTAGTTTTGCCCTCGTTTACAGCCTCCATCTCAATACTCGCAAACTCCTCACTGACATCTCGCTGTGATCTACGTACTCTGTCAATATCGTCGGCGTATGCAAGGAGTTGCGAGGATTTGAAATAGATTATGCCTCTTGTGTTGGCCAGTGATATCTGCCCAGCCTAAATGACATCAAAACTATCGGTAAGGTGTTCACCGATTTGGATGGAGCAGCGATCATTCTCCAAAGTCACCCTGCAAGTTAAAGTATTCAAAAAAGAATAACTCATAGATCATCGCTCCACTTGTTTGAGTGAATAGTTGACTCATCACAATGTAGCGATGGCCCGATACAATGTAGCCCGATACAATGTAGCAATGCAACATTGTAATTGTTTGGAACCAAATCCTCGCCCACACTTTCCGTTTCCTGCAGCAGCTTCGGAATATTAGATATCGAATCCTCGCCCACACTTTCCGTTCCTGCAGCAACTTCAGAATGTAAGATAGAGATAAGAAATTTAGATGTATTCAGGCATTGCACTGTCGCTTGCCTTTCTTAACTTTTGTAAGATAATTTTAAGTCAGTTGAGTAATAAAGCTGGAGAAGATCAGTTGATCTTTTTAAAAACTCCGACCAACCTACCGACTCATTAATTGGCGATCCTGCCAGGAGGAGAATTTTTATTCTCCTAGGGACCAAAGAAATAATCAAGTATCCACCGAGTTGGAGAAAAGTGTAACAAAAATAATCGTACTATACGAACTAAACGTAATCAAGTATCCACCGAGTTGGAGAAAAGTGTAACAAAAAATAATCGTACTATACGAACTAAACGTAGTCAAGTATCCACCGAGTTGGAGAAAAGTGTAACAAAAATAATCGTACTATACGAACTAAACGTAATCAAGTATCCACCGAGTTGGAGAAAAGTGTAACAAAACTAATCGTACTATACGAACTAAACGTAATCAAGTATCCACCGAGTTGGAGAAAAGTGTAACAAAAAATAATCGTACTATACGAACTAAACGTAGTCAAGTATCCACCGAGTTGGAGAAAAGTGTAACAAAAAATAATCGTACTAAACGAACTAAACGAACTAAACGTAATCAAGTATCCACAGAGTTGGAGAAAAGTGAAAAAAACAATACGAAAATACGAATATAATCGTAATCAACAAATATACATAAAAAAGTGAGATAAAGGTGATCAAGCAGAAAAAATAGAAATACATCCTACGACTAGACAGAGGACAACATTCAAGCACAAGTAATCTCCAGCAGTAACGGCGGCTATCCAAGAAAAAGATATTCTAGTAAGTCAGTTAGACACCTAAATGGAAATTTAAAACAATAAATACGTATTCTATAAATATACATATATTTTACGAAGTGTTACAGATATAATTATATTGTGTGAATTATATATAGAAACATAATATTAAGAAAAAATAGAAAAAATGGCGCGTAATGAAGAAATTTCGACGGACGTTATTACTAGGCTTATTGCTGTAAACAATGCGAGTCTCAAAGCTGAGATAGAGGAATTAAAAAATAGTTTTAAAAATATATTAGGCAGTGAGGTGGTTACAGAATTTAAAACACAGACGATTGACCCGAACATTAAGTGTGACGAATCACTAGAGGTAATTAGGTCCTTACCGGAATTTTCAGGCACAAGTGTTAGTTACGTTAGTTGGCGAGAAGCCGCCAACAATACAATGAGCATTTATATTAATGGAAGTAAACGGTACTTCGCAGCGCTCACAATAATGAGGAATAAAATAATAGGAGAGGCAAATGACATTTTAACTAATCATGGAACAGTTTTAAATTTAGACGGCATTATAAGCAGACTTGACTTTGCTTACGCAGACAAGAGACCCGTTCACATATTAGAGCAGGAACTCAGTATTTTACGACAGGGACCCATGACTATAATCGACTATTACAACGAAGTTAATAAGAAATTAACTTTGTTAATTAACAAAACTATAATGACATATGGCAATGACGCGGCCATCACAAAAGAATTGAACGACAAAAATCGGCAAAATGCCTTAAGGGTATTCATTACGGGATTAAATCCACCCTTATCAAATATATTGTTTTCCCTATCACCTGAGAATTTGCCATATGCACTGGCCAAAGCCCAGGAACTGGAAGCCAATAATCAAAGAACTAGTTTTGCGACACAGTTCTCTAGACAGCAACTTTTCCCACGATCTAAACCAAACTATTTAAGATTCCCACCAAAAAAGTTTAACACTACCTTTCAACAAAACCATCAACCAATGGAACTGGGAAGTTCGACACAATCGAATAGGCCCAATTTTACCAGAAACCCAATTAATCAACCCCGATTAAACCATAATCAACACCTTTCTTATAACCCATTAAGATCGCAAAACAATTTTAGACAAAACCCTAACCAATACCAATTTAACAGGGCTACTGAAAAACGATCTTTCGAAAATACAGACAACCACAGTGGTCAACCCCAGCAAAAAAATCTTCGCGTTAATAATCTGAACGAAACAGCTTTTTTAGAGAAAGGATTAACCTGCCCTTTATTTACCGAACCAGTGACCGGTCCGGAAAACGACTTAGAATACTAGTTGACACAGGAGCTTCGAGCTGCTTCTGCAAGCCAAATACGTTGGTAACGCGATTTGAATTACCTATTCACAAAAGAGTGAAAACAGTAAAAAAGTATATCTTAATAACTCATTATTCCGAGTTAACTATATTCGGAATCAAAGAAAGATTTTATGAATTAACAGGTCTGGAAACAGATCTACTTATAGGCGTTAATTTGCTTAAGAAAGCAAATGTTATATTAAACTTAAAAAATGAGACTTTAACTCATAACGATAATATAGAGAAATTATACTTATCAGAACCCAGCAAAACACCTGAAATAATCAACAGGGTTAACAAAATAAATAAAAATACAATGTCTGAACATTTGAATAATGTCCATACAGGAAAATCCGAAGGTACTCGTACGATATCAAATCTTAGACTAGAAATAAAAAACCTAATAAAATATATTCACTCTGACATTAATACCAATATACCATTTCGAACTGACTTACGAGCAGAAATTCGTACTACTACCGAAACCCCAGTGTGGAGCAAACAATATCCATACCCTCTCTCCGCGAATACATTTGTCAACAATGAAATAATGAAATTATTAAAAGACGGTGTTATACGGCCGAGTAGAAGTCCATATAATTCCCCAATTTGGGTTGTACCGAAAAAAGGTATAAACGAAGACGGTACACAAAAACAAAGATTGGTAATTGATTATAAAAAACTTAATGAACTCACTATACCCGATCGCTACCCTATTCCCAATACGGATGTTATATTGTCAAACTTAGGTGGTGCAAAATTCTTCTCGACCATTGATTTAGAATCTGGATTCCATCAGATTTTAATGAAAGACTCAGATATAGAGAAGACGGCATTCTCCATAAATAATGGAAAATATGAATACGTTAGATTACCTTTTGGGTTGAGAAACGCTCCAAGCATTTTTCAGAGAGCAATGGATGATATATTAAGGAATTTTATAGGAAAGTTTTGTCACGTTTATATAGACGATATAATCGTGTTCTCACAGAATTTATCAGATCACATTAAACATTTGAAGTTAATAATCGAAACTTTACGTGAAGCAAATATGAAGATATCCCTTGAAAAATCTAAATTTTTCGAAATAGAGACTGAGTTTTTAGGCTACGTAGTTAGTCACAAAACAATTAAAACTGATCCAAAAAAAGTTGAAACAATTTCCAATTTTCCAATTCCCACTACCTTGAGACAACTTAGAAGTTTCCTTGGACTTACCGGGTATTACCGAAAATTCATTGAAGGATATGCAAAGATCGCGAAGCCACTAACATTTCATTTATCCGGCGAAAACGGGAAAGTATCTCAATATGTTTCAAAAAAAGTTAAGATTAGTCTAGACCATAATGGAATACAGGCATGTGAAAAACTAAAAGATATATTAAAAAACCAAATCGAGTTGACTCAGCCAAACTTCGAAGAAAAGTTTATCTTAACAACAGACGCATCAAATGAAGCCTTGGGTGCTGTATTAAGTCAAAAAGGGAACCCAATTACATTTATTTCCAAAACCCTTAATCAGACTGAACGTAATTATGCAACCAATGAGAAAGAACTCTATGCAATTGTGTGGTCATTGAAAACCCTTAGAAATTACCTTTATGGCGTAAAAAACTTGGAAATACATACAGACCACCAACCATTAACATTTTCAATATCTAACAGAAATCCTAACACGAAATTAAAACGTTGGCGCGCATTCATTGAAGAATTCTCTCCAAAAATTATTTATAAGCCGGGAACAACGAACGTCGTAGCAGACGCATTATCCCGACAATTTCTTAACCAAATTAGCGAATCATCCGATTCATCCATGCGTGAAACGCAGCATTCAGCTGCAAGCAATGATCACTTTCAGATAGAGGAAACAAGGAGACCCCTCAATCAATTCAAGCAACAAATTTTACTAGCCAAAAACAAATTTACGATTCATGAATCTGTTCAAAACTTCAATCGAACCCGACATATAATTGAATATGACACAGTAGAAAATTTAATCATAATCCTCAAAGAATACCTTAATCCTAAATTAATAACAGGCATTTATTGTACCCCAGAAGATTTATACGAAATAAAAAACGCGCTACTTACGACTTTTAACAACAAATTTGTCTACGTTAAAACATTCGCCATTGACATTATTCGAGAAGATGATCAAAAGGCTATAATTAGGCAAGTACACGAAAGAGCACATAGAAATTACAGAGAAAACCTCAAACAAATTTATGAAAAATATTATTGGCCAAAAATGGCAAAAGAATTCAAAGAATACGTTAGGCATTGTGAAATCTGTAATAAAAATAAGTATGCTAGACATCCGAAACAGATTCCTATAGGCAAAATTCCAACCCCGACCGAAGCAGGTAAACAACTTCATTTAGACATATTTTTTGCCCAAAACTTAAAATTTCTAACAATTATTGATGCCTTTTCAAAATATTTAACTATAAAATTAATTGATGATAGAACAAATCTAGACGAAAAAGTTTTAGAAATATTACAAGCTCATCCTGATGCAAGTAAACTTATGACCGATAATGAACCAGGGTTTAGCACTCCCCAATTTAAATCACTGATGGAAAGGCTGAACATAGAATTATATTATTGCGATCCCAAACATAGCACCACAAATGGACAGATAGAGAGAGTCCATTCGACCTTAATAGAAATAGCACGTTGCATTAAGGAAGAATTTCATTTAGTTAATGACTTAGAAGCAATGCTTAGAGCTGTACAACAGTACAACAAAACAATTCATTCCGTAACTGGCGAAAGACCAATTGATATATACTTCAATAAAAAATCTCATAAAGAAATTACTACGAATTTAGATAGAGCGCAATCATATATGCTTAGGTATCATAATAAAAATAGACACACCAAACCGTTTAAAGAAGGAGACATTATATACGAAAAGATCAAAGGCGCTAGGAATAAGTTAGAGCCACGATATAAGAAACAAAAAGTTAAAAGAGACTTAGGAACTAAAGTCGAAATAGCAAACAGAAATAGGATAATACATAAGGATAATATACGAGATTGAGACAGTGACATATTTTATTTTTTTACAGAAAATGATTCCTTTACTATTTATATTCGCATCGGTATCGGCGGACATTGTCGACTACACTAGAGAAAACCATTTACTAGTAGAAAATGGGAAGGTAGCTGTTTACCAAGACTATGGAACAATCTACCACATAACTAATTTAACGCATTACGAAATCATTTTACAACAAACAAGACAACTTTTCAAAGACGAACTACATTTTTCCCTTATTACTGAAGGCGCTAATTTAGATAACGCCGAATACAAGGTACAGTCTGAAGAATTATCAGAATTAGACTTAGAATTGAAAGTGATAGAAACACTTTTAGAACAGCTACAAACAACCCACAGACACAAACGTGGAATAAATGAACTAGGTACAGTATTTAAATGGATAACTGGTACACCAGACCATGACGATATAATAAAAATAGAAACAAAACTGAACCTAATTATGCAAAATAATAATAAACAATTTATGACAAATTCAAACATTTTTAAAGCAATCACAGAACTTTCCGAGAAAATTCAAAATAATATTAGAAAAGATTCTCGCATTGTCTCAGCAGTAAAGCATAGGAATAAATTAATAACATTAGAACTACAAAATTTAATTCAAACAATTACACTGTCAAAAATTGGAATATTAAATCCAGCGGTTCTCAATCTAAAAGAAATAAAAGAAATAGTTAATCATGAATTTAAAGAAATCTCAATCACTGATCTTATCGACGTATCCACATTTAAAATAATTCAAAACAATCATTGTCTTATTATATATATTAAGTATCCATATATTAAAGATATTTGCAAATTCTATGATGTAAGAGCAATTGCTCAACTAGATGGTAAGTTAATATTGGAAGATAAAATAGCAAGGTGTAATGACAAATACACCAATCTAGTAAAGTGTAAATTAGAAATTAACGAGCAATATTGTATGATTGAGAAATCCGAAACATGTCTTTCAAATTTACTAAACCGAAATTCTGAAATAATCGAATGTAATAAAACCAAAGAAAATAATAAAAAATTAGATATCATTAAAGACGGAGCAATACTCTTGTCAGGTAATCACACAGTGGATAAGTTAAAGTTAAATGGCACCTATTTAGTGACCTTTATTAATAATGTTACAATAGACGATATTGTACATTTTAACACAAAAGAAATCGTTAACAATTATATTAGATCTACCAATGTGAATACTCTTAAAATAACAAATTACATTGAAAAGAAAAATGACTTAAATTTCGAAAACATTGATATCTTAGAGTATGAAAATATGTAGCTCAAATGAAAAATATTATATCTGGAAGTTGCTTTTTGCTATTGTAACGATGTTGCTTATTATGTTTTTAGTTAAGAGTTGTTGGAAGCGGAACGTTGGTTCAAAGTTACTTCGACATGAAATTTTATTTAATGATTTAAATGATAAAATACAGGAAATGACAAGTCAATATGAAATGTCGGGACGTCATTTCTAAGAAAGGGGGGAGTTAAAGTATTCAAAAAAGAATAACTCATAGATCATCGCTCCACTTGTTTGAGTGAATAGTTGACTCATCACAATGTAGCGATGGCCCGATACAATGTAGCCCGATACAATGTAGCAATGCAACATTGTAATTGTTTGGAACCAAATCCTCGCCCACACTTTCCGTTTCCTGCAGCAGCTTCGGAATATTAGATATCGAATCCTCGCCCACACTTTCCGTTCCTGCAGCAACTTCAGAATGTAAGATAGAGATAAGAAATTTAGATGTATTCAGGCATTGCACTGTCGCTTGCCTTTCTTAACTTTTGTAAGATAATTTTAAGTCAGTTGAGTAATAAAGCTGGAGAAGATCAGTTGATCTTTTTAAAAACTCCGACCAACCTACCGACTCATTAATTTGCATAGTCTGACGAGTTTAGCAGGTATGTCAAAGGCAGACATAGCGTTGTATAGCTCGTCTCTACTTACGCTGCCGTATGCGGCTTTGAAGTCGACAAATAGATGGTGAGTGTAGACTTGGAATTCATTGGTTTTTTCCAGAGTCTGCCATAATGTGAAGATTTGGTCGATGGTGGACTTCCCTGGCCTGAATCCGCACTGATAAGGACCTATCAGCTTATTTACAAAAGGCTTCAGGCGTTCACACAAAACGGCAGAGAAGTTTTGTGGGCGATGTTAGGGAGACTTATTCCTCTGTAGTTGACGCAATTAGAGGGGTCTCCTTTCTTGTGGATCGGCCATACGATGCTGAGGCTCTATTCCTCGGGCATGCTTTCCTTTGACCATATCTTACAGATGAGCTGGTGCATGCTCCTAAGCAGGTCATCCCCAGCCGCCTTGAAGAGCTCAGCAGACAGTCCGTCTGCGCCAGAAGCTTTATTCGACATGAGTTTCAATATGGCAATCTTAACTTCGTCGAGGTCAAGGGGACAGAATTCTCTGCGGTCTTCGTCGATTAGGAATGGATCATATTGCCTGAGAGCGGTATATTGACTAACATCGCCGTTATACAGTCTGCAAAAGTTGTTTTTCCATATTCTCAGCATCGACTTCGATTCTACTACTTGGTTTCCGTTCTTATCCCTGCAGGCTTCCGTTCTGGATTTATAACCTTGGCATGTTCGCTTTATCTGTCGATAAAACTTTCGAACGTCACGCCTGTAGTAACACCTCTCCAAATCCTCAATCGTGCGCTTCTCGTGCTCTTTCTTCTTTCTCCTGAGAAGCTTATACTCTTCCCTTCTTTTTAACTCGTAGATCTCACGAGCTGCTCTTGTTCTTTTATGCAGCGAGTCCTTATATGCATCCTGCTTCGCTGTATAAATCCTCCTGCACTCGTCATCAAACCAGGTGTTTCTTCGTGGTGGAGCCTTGAAACCCAAAACTTCGGATGCAGAGCTTTTCAGGGCTTGTTTGCAAAGGCTCCACTGCTGTTCTATTAATAGCGTGGAGGATTGAGGTGTATTGGAGAGCTTAAGGGAGACGCGATCGGTAAAAGCACGTGCGGTTTCTGGCGATAGTAGCTTTCCGACGTCATAACTTTGTATTCTTACTCTACTCCGCTGCGTTCGTGATATCCGTAAGCGCATCTTGGCTACTACAAGATAGTGGTCCCAGTCGATGTTAGCCCCTCGGAAAGTTCGAACATCAGGAATAATGGAGGAGTGTCTGACGTCGATCGCGATGTGATCAATCTGGTTGGTAGTCGATTGATCAAAAGACCGCCAGGTGCCTTTGTGTAAATCGAGGTGCGGGAAGCGCCTACTGGCTAAAAGGAGATTTCGCCCCGTAGCAAGATCAATCAGCCTGTGTCCGTTATCGGAGGTGGTGTCGTGTAGGCTATATTTGCCGATGACTCGTTCAAAGATGCTTTCCTTACTCAGCTTAGCATTGAAGTCTCCTGGTATAAATTTGATGTCATAGCTGGGACATTGGGCATACGTTCTGTCTAGGAGATCATTTTTGGCGGAGTCATCCTTATCTTCCGAGGAGCATGGACACAAATCAAGCTGATGTTAAAAAAATTAGCCTTGATACGAATTGTTGGGAGGCGTTCGCTCAGATATCGAAAGACTAGCATCCGAACAATCATTGCCCTCTCTCCCTATAGCAGTCGCCGTAGTAAATATCGTAGTTTTTCATCCGCTTTATACCCGGTCCATTCCATCGCATTTCCTGGATGGCGGTTATGTCCGCTTAATAGCGGTCTAGGGCGTCCGCAAGATGTTCGGCTGCACGTGGCCTGTTTAGGGACCTATCATTCCACGTACAAAGCCGAAGATCATTGTCCTTTTTTCGTTTTTTGAAAGGGTCGTCAACATAAATCCGGTCCGTTATATCCGAGGCTTGTGGTTGTTTCGGAGTTTGTGGTTTTTTTTTACGGTTACGGCATACTAGGCCGTAGCCCAACCGACTAATCCTGTTTTTTTGCGCAGGAGGCTCGCCATTCGCCCTTCCCCGTTTGAAATTTCCAAAGGAAATCTCCGGATGGCACCACGAGGAGGTGGGGATGAGACTTACTAACAGTACCGCAAGATGTTCGACTGCGGTGACTCCTCTCGCTTTTTAACAGGCCAGCATCCGTCAGATAGATGCTACCCCTACGAGGCCTTTGTTAGTCCTTTGCCATCCCTTCTCGTGCTCTATTAACCATTTTAAGGCAATAATAAAAAAATATCTAAGATACATTTTGTTGTTGCGAATGTATCTGGTAAGAGCTTATTTTGGAAACTGGACAACCATCGAACTTTAATCACTTATAGTAGTATATAGTATATAGTATAAATACGTTATTTAACTTCACTGAGTTAAGTCGTCCCACACCAGAATAGCAGGCGGAAAATTATAGAACAACAGCTATCTCCGCCCCTCTTTAAAAATATATTATCCACTGCCAAGGCTAAAACCCAACCGACAAGTTATGTAGAATCAGGCTCAATATATCCGACGATAAAATCTTCATTCATGCCACAGCAGCTTCGCTCTGTACTCATTGCCATCAAGGATAATTAGTGTTCGCCGACAATATGTGCGTTTAAGCACCGAAGAGGCGTGCTTTAGGATATACATACACATGTGTGTAGATCTACCCCACAATCTGATGGATATTTGTAATTCCTCTGGTTAAGTTAGATTTCCACCTCCTTCTGTTCTCGATCCCCGAGCGACATGTTTATTGTTTGGTAATTTGAAAGCGTGTGAAATCCACCAAAAAGACAATGAAATGTGAACGAAACATTTTATTACAGAAATTCATAATCGTATATAGGTTGAAGGCAGATGCCAATGAATATTAGAGTGGATGCCGGAGGAGGTTATGACTGTGGAACCATCGCCTTCTCCACACGTCATATGGAAATTACGACGAAAATATGCAAAGTGGTAGACAACTTGAGGAAACGACTCTTTTTGTTGTAGTGTCATGCGTAGATATCACAACAGGCGTGTAAATATTAAAAAGGATAATAATTGGTGTAATAAGTTTCAGGCGGAGAAGGGATAATTGAAAATTAATTGTTTTGCATTGTCGCGAAAGATGGTTGGATACTCGTAAGTATGTATGTTAGGATGTTTGGTTATGATTCATATAAGATTGGTTGGATATATTTCTTGTAACACATTATATCTACATATATTGTTACATTTGGGGAATTTTTTTATATACATACATATACTTTAATTGTTTTTCTTAAAGTGTACGAACAAATTTATTTAAACCAAATGTGCCCAACGATTTATGGAGAATGTTTTACCATTTGTCGATTAAAGTCATGTAGATCGGTTCTTGGTTAAAGAGTGCTTTTTAAATGTTTGTGTTGAAGTCATTAAAATAGTTCTGTAGATATCATAACAGATGATCGTCAGACAGGGATTGCTCGGCCTATTGAATCTCAATAGTGCTAAACTGCCTACATTATTAATCAGCTTTTGGTGATTAGGGGAGAAGGGATCTAGAAGGGGGAGATGGGAGATAGCAAACAGAGCAAAGAAGTTGATTGCGTTTAACTTAGCAGACGCCAGCTTCGATCTCTGACCCTGCTTAATCCAAGTTGACGCACAGCCTCCGCGTGGCCTCCCCTTTATAGCTATACTGGCACCCGCCAGGTAGTGAACCAATGTGTGCAGCGACCCGACCCCTTGTTTCTGGGGAAAGAGGAACCTGGCCCTCCAGGTTGGGGGTTGCGCTTAGGGTTAACATCCCTATCGCATAAAACCAAAGCTTGTTCAGAGACAACTTGCAGCCTCGGATACGGACGGATTACATGTTGACGAGCCCCGCAAACGTCGGCCCCCTTTTTATCGTTGTAGGTTTTACAGCAATACCAACTGTCCTGGCTCGAATGCAGAAGTGTTCGCCCTGAAGTCATATCTCGCCTTCATTTTGTCACTGACCAAATTTAGTCGCTCCCGGATGAACTGATGGATAGAGTTCAGCTGCTCCTTCTTTTCGGTGACGAAGTCCACTCTGCCGCTAGTCGTCGGTAGTACCACGCCGAACTTCAGATCCGATGGAAGTCAGAGATCAGTTCCAAAAATGGCTTCAGCTGGTGTTATCGCCGTTGAATTGTTGCTGCGCCGATCGATACGCCATTAGGAAAAGCTTAAGAGGTTCATCCCAATCTTTCTGATCTCCAACGACGACTCCTCTCAAATATTCCTCCATCGTCCGGTTGAACTCTTCGACCATGCCATCAGATTGTGGGTACATGTCGCAGAATTCTTTGAACACCGACGACCCGAAATTCCTTAAAATTCGGTGTGCCAAACACAGGCCATTCGCTAAAGTAATCGATCACCACCAGCGCGTATTTGTTTCCAGCGGTGCTCGTTGGGAATGGGCCTGCAATGCTGCAGTACTGCTGCATATTTCCTCGAATTTTCCTAAGCGGTCCCTCTGCCTTCCACACACTGTTCACACTTGCGAATGAAATTTCGCATGAAACCGATTCATGGCATCCTACCCAGTAGAAACGTCTCTTAATCTTTCCTACAGTCTTGTTAACACCAAGATGACCCCGGCTTGGTCCCTCGTACTATTCTCCCTTTGGAATTACCAGCAGATCGTTTACTATGTCCTCGTTTGCACTTCACCAATTGCGGTAGAGGCAACCGTTCTTCAGCTTTAAACTCTGCCATTGGGCCCAGTAAGCTTTAACGATTGGTCTTTCACTGGATATTTGCTGCCAAGTTGGTCGAAACCTCTTTCTTGGTGGTCGATGATGACTGCCAAAATTGGCTTCTTCTCGCTGCTTTCTTCCGACCTTCTCGACACTCCAGAAATCTTCTGGTTGCACATAGAAACGACGGATGTCGGTGATCTGTTTCTTGGTTTCCACACGTGAACAATGTTTCCATCCAAGTTCGCCTCGACAACGCAGCCGTGTTTCCATGTCTGCTTCCTATTAGGTATTCGCATGCTCTCACTTGGTCTCCTTTTGGCGAGTTAGGCCTCGAACGCTTTATTCGCAGACGGCAGTTTCTCGCAATATGCCCCTACTGGTCGTAGATGTAGCATCTACCGGGAAATTAGCCAATCCTACTCGCCGTTGTTGTTCTGGAGCTATCCTGGTCTTGAGAAATACGCCGCAATTTGACAGAGGGTCGGCATATCAAGAGCGATGTTTCACATGCGATAGCGCTGGCAACTGCCTCCTTGAAAGATGTCTTTGACAGGAGAATCAAGCTTCGTTCCGTGTCGGGGTCCCTTAGCCCTTGGGTGAAAGAATCCACTTTAAGTTTCTCCACAACATCAATTGGAACATCCGCGTAGGGTAGATGAAACAGCCTCTCGATGCCGGCAGCGTACTGCTGGATGGTCTTGTTTCCACGCTGCTTGCGCCCTTCACTCCGTATCTTTCATGAAGAGCATCCCATATGGCCGTGTCTCTAGTACATCAGCTGCTTCACCTTTAAGGGAAATGACTAGGGCGGCCACACGGCCGTATCTTCTGGACAGTTTTCTCGAGTTCCAGAACCTTCTTGTCAAATCTCGATTCTAGTGTCCTGATTATATTTTCCTGATTATTTTCGAGATCTAGAACCTTCTTGTCGTACCTCGACTCCAGTGTCTCGATTCACTTTTCTTGATTATTCTCGAGATCTATAACCTTCCTGTCGAACCTCGATTCTAGTGTCTCGATTCTCTCTTCAACTTGCGGGAATCGATCGTTGACAGTCTGCTGAATGTTTGTTAAGCTTTCTCGATTGTTCTCTAGCGTCTCCAGTTTCTCTAGTTTCTGGCCTATGGAAGTGGAATTTTCCTCCAACTTTCTACTTACGGCAACGAAAGTAAGTCGCCTCTAGTTTCTGGCTTATGGAAGGCAAATTTTCCTCCAGCTTCTGGCACATGGCATTCATAGCAGCGAGGATTTGCTACATATCGAATGCTGACTCACTAGATGTCGACGGCATCTCCACTCCGAACTTATGATTCTCCCAGTCGATACCTTCTTCCTCCAACACTGATCGGAGTCTCTCCACTGGGCTGGCTTTACTTCCCACTGTGGATTGTTCCGGGCATCCAGCTCTCTTTTCAATTGTTCGATTGTCAGTTTCTTTAATTTCACCATTTTCTTGCACTCTTTAAATAATTCACTTTACAATTTGAATAAACTTCTCACTCGTTTACTCGCAATCCCACTTCCGACACCAAATGTTACGAAAATGAAATCGTTCAGAACAGGGTTCGATCACTGGATTGCGACAAACTATTCGTTTGTTTATTGAATACACACACACATTTATTATTTCACCTCAGACCAATTATACATATAAGCACTTCATCTTTAGTACGAGCTTCTATACACACTTTACACTATATAACACAATTTATCTCTACAACTCACTAGACGACTTGATAATTTTCACACTGGCTTACTGACTGATCAGTCATGCCCCCGAGGGCGAGCGTTCGCGCTTATATAGCCCCCAGTCCACTTTCTCGAATGTTAGCAGACGTTCCACTTCAGAAGTCTCTAGAATGCTCATTGAGTAGTACGCTGCTGAAAGTTACCATCATTTCCATTTCAGCTTCACCAGAGCATTCCAATTTCCAATTTCCAGTTTTCCCTTAAAAAAAACGAAAAAAGCACAATGATCTTCGTGCACACGAACAACTTGCGGACGCCCTAGACCACTATAAAGCCATAACCGCCATCGAAGAAATGCGATGGAATGGACCGGGTATAAAGCGGACAAAAAGCTGTGATATTTACTACGGCGACTGCTATAGGGAGAGAGGACAACGATTGTTCGGATGCGGGTTTGCTGTTCGAGGTGGACTAAGGCAAAAAGTCCTAAGCTTTCGGCATGTGAGCGAATGCCTCAGACAATCCGTATCAAGGCTAAATTTTTTAACATTAGCCTGATCTGCGTCCACGCCCCCACGGAAGGCAAGGATGACTCCGCCAAATATGAGTTCTACGATCTCCTAGACAGAACGTATGCCCAATGTCCCAGCTATGACATCAAAATTGTACTAGGAGAATTCAATGCTAAGCTGGGAAAGGAAAGCATCTTTGAACGAGTCATCGGCAAACATAGCCTACACGACACCACCTCCGATAACGGACACAGGCTGATTTATCTTCCTAAGGGGCGAAATCTCCTTCTAGCCAGTATGTGCTTCCCGCACCTCGATATACACAAAGGCACCTGGCGGTTTTTTGATCAATCGACTACCAACCAGATTGATCACATCGCGATCGACGTCAGACACTCGTCCACTCGAACTTTCCGAAGGGCTAACATCGCAGCGGAGTAGAGTAAGAATACAAAGTTATGACGTCGGAAAGCTACTATTGCCAGAAACCACTAGTGCTTTTACCGATCGCGTCTCCTTAAGCTCTGCAATACACCTTGACCCTCCACGCTATCAACAGAACAGCAGTGGAACCTTTGCAAACAAGCCCTGAAAAGTTCTGCATCCGAAGTTTTGGGCTTCAAGGCTCCACCACGAAGAAACACCTGGTTCGATGACAAATGCAGGAGGATTCACGCAGCGAAGCAGGATGCATATAAAGCCTCACTGCATACCAAATCAGGAATCGTTTATGCTAAGGAGAGCATTAATGGACGAAGTTTTGCCATCAAGTCCTATGAAGATCTGCGCTCATTGACCACTGATGATACTGCTGATGCTGGTGCTGCTGTTGCTACTATGTATTTTTTTTTTTTTTTAGAGACTCGCGCAGGTTCAAGAGTTTTTTTTTTTTATATTCTCTTATGATGTTTTGACACACACAACCTGAACGGAGTACAGTGGTTGGGTTGGGGTCGTTGATGTTCGTTCACTACTCTCAGGGGTGGTTGTCCTAGACCTAGATAGGACGAGAGCCGACCAAATTCCGCGTTGGTTATAGTCGGTAGTAATTCGTTCAAGCACTTTTTAGTATTGCATACGCAGAGGATTAATTTCGTTTGACCATATACTGTGAGTGTTATGCCTGCAGCAGTACGTCTGGTCACTTTCCATTCTCAACAGCGTTGCATACTTTTTGGCGGTATAGAAATTACTTTTTCTTGGCTATGAAGCGAATTTGAACCATAAACCTTCCGCTCGGCGGTCGATGATGTTAACCACTGCACCACGGCCACCCCGTGCATGATTATCTGTGTCTAATTGTTTTCTCTCATTTACTTAATATTCTTTTTTTTTTTTTTTTGTTTGCTCCAATTCTCTTCCTTCTCCTTCTTCTTCTATGCCCATCTTAACACTTTATCCTTGTGGGATTATTAATTTAATCTCTACAGTATGGGTGAAAAATGTACGCACACTATGGTTAACATTCTTTCCAACTTTCAAGATGGTATTAGAGTTTGTTTTCTTAATGCTCGTAGTCTTAACCAACGTAAATTATATTACTTAAAGTACATTTTCTCAAATTCCTTCGTTGACCTAATTCTTGTTTGTGAAACTTGGTTTAAGAGTAATGTTTCCGATATAAGAACAAGTGCAGCTTGTGAGCTCCACGAGTTAAAAAGAAGGGAGGAGCATAAGCTTCTCAGAACAAAGAAGAAAGAGCACGAGAAGCGAACGATTGAGAATTTGGAGAGGTGTTACTGCAGGCGTGACTTTCGAAAGTTTTATCAACACATAAAGCGAACATGCCAAGGGTATAAAGCCAGAACGGTGGTCTGCAGGGATGAGAACGGACACCTAGTAGTAGAGTCGCAGTCGATGCTGAGAATATGGAAAAACCACTTCTGCAGACTGTATAACGGCGATGTTAGTCAATATACCGCTGTGAGGCAGAATGATCCGTTCCTAATCGACGAAGACCGCAGAGAATTCTGTCTCCTTGACCTCGACGAAGTTAAGATAGCCATATTGAAACTTATGTCGAATAAAGCTTCTGGCGCAGACGGATTGTCTGCTGAGCTCTTCAAGGCGGCTGGGGATGAGCTGCTTAGGAGCATGCATCAGCTCATATGTAAGATATGGTCAGATAAAAGCAATCCCGAGGAATGGAGTCTCAGCATCGTATGCCCGATCCCCAAGAAAGGAGACCCTTCTGACTGCGTCTACAAAATCTTCTCTGCCGTTTTGTGTGAACGCCAGAAGCCTTTTGTGAATAAGCTGATAGGTCCTTATCAGTGTGGATTCAGGCCAGAGAAGTCCACCATCGACCAAATCTTCACACTAGGGCAGATCCTGGAAAAAACCAATGAACTTCGACACTCACCGCCTATTTGTCGACTTCAAAGCCGCATACGACAGCGTAATTAGAGACGAGCTATACAACGCTATGTCTACCTTTGACATACCTGCTAAACTCGTCAGACTATGCAGGATGACTTTGGAGAATGCTCGCTGCTCCATCCGAATCGGTGAACACCTTACCGATAGTTTTGATGTCAAAAAGGATTTAGGCAGGGCGATGCGCTGTCGTTGATTTCTTCAACATCATATTGTGCAAAAATCACTGGCCAATATAAGAGGCACAATCTATTTCAAACCCTCGCAACTCCTTACATACGCCGACGATATTGACATAATAGGTAGATCACAGCGAGATGTCAATGAGGCGTTTCCGAGTATTAAGATGTAGGCGGCGAAAATTGGTTTGGCGGTAAACGAGGGCAAAACTAAATATATGCTGTCATTAAAAAAGGACGCTCACCACCGACGTCTTGGCCAGAACGTTTGTATTGGCAGATATAAGTTCGAGTTAGTTAGGGACTTCGTCTACCTTGGCTCCGCAGTGACCTGGACAACGAAATCAGTTCCCAAATCAAACGCAGGATCACTCTTGCCAATCGCTGTTTATTTGGGCTCAGGAGGCAATTGAGTAATAGAGCCCTCTCCCGAACGACAAAGTTGACTCTATATGTATAAGACCCATCCCGGTTCTGCTGAACGGCGTAGAAACATGGACACTACCGAAAGCGGATGAGGGAGCCCTTGGTCGGTTCGAGAGAAAGATTTTGCGCGTGATTTTCGCGTCTCTAAACCCAGACGGGGGATGGAGGAAAAGATTCAACCACGAACTTTACGAGCTGTACAGTGACATGAGTCTAGTCAGGCGTCTACGGATTCAACGCTGGCTGTGCCATGTAGAGCGAATGGACACCACAGCTCCAGCCTGGAGAGTCTTTGAATCCAACACCGATGGACGAAGAAGCAGAGGACGGCCGCACTTAAGATTGGAAGGGGACCTCAGCCACCTAGGTGTGCGGCAATGGAAAAGGCTAGCAAAAGATCGTGCTAGTTGGAGGAGCATGTTCGGTCCGTTAAGAAGAAAAAGAAGTCGCACTTAGAACGTTTTGTTAAGTGTTATTTTTTCTACTATTTTCGACGTGGATGTGTAGTGGTTGTACTTCACTACAGGACGAATTTCGTGATGTTCGTTCGAAATCGGTTATTGTACCAGAAATAGTCGATGCTGGTATTGTAATATTATCATGTGACATACCATGAGATTGAGGTAAGCTGGAGTGATACTTTTACTCACACATACATACATACATCTACTATTGCATGAATATTTGGCCGTCAAAAAGATTTATTCACATTATATCCAATGTCTCTATTAAATGTAATAAATTTATAACACGCCTCTGAATGATTTGCATTATAGGAGCCCTCTAGAGTGCTGCAAAGCAGACACATCCCTTGTTGATAGTGATGTATCGGGTAAAAGGCAACTAAGAAACTGAGACATTTACTGTGACAATTGATGTTAATAGAACCTTCTGGTGATCAGAATGTGATTCTAGGGACCACGGTCTCTAGTTTCTCGTTGACAGTGTATCAATTGAGGCTTACATCAGCCTCTGGCAAATCTGGGATCCAAAATATATTTTTAAGGCCATAAATAGTGTTTAGATGACACGTATCTTCAAATCACAAAGAAAACGAAACTATGACTAATTCATCAGTGACGAGTCTCCTTCACGGACGTTGATTCTTTCTCTCTTTCACTTGCCTCGGATGCGGTCTTAATTTATCTTAATGGAGTGTCCATTTGAATTTTATTGAACCAACAAATTGAATTGATTGATCTAAATGAATTTATGTGCATTGGAGACGACGACTGCGACTGAAAGACATGTTCCAACACAAACCCAATCAATTCAGATGACTAAACCAACATCAGTCTCCAATAGAAATCACTACACTCGGTTAGCCATACCGTACATATGTATACAGACTTTCTTCAAATTAAGGCTGCATCACCGCATCAATAAGCCAGTCAAAGGCGTAGGATTCTGTAAATTAAAAGACCACCCCGGTTTGCAGGGAGACATTTCTCATTTGTGTACATATTCGATCCTATCGCGAAACGAAGAAAAAGGAAAAACGTTCCTGAATTCCATACTCAGCTTGAATACCACCTCATGGCGTCATAACTCACCTTACAGAAATCCAATGTTCTTCATTACAGTAATAATTCCTCTGCGGCGAGGGAGAGAATTGAAAATGCCACCCCAACACCTCTCCGCTCTTATGATATGAGTAATTGCCTAGAACAAATTAAGTCCGAGTCAATAGTTTCGCTCTTCAGGTGGAGTATGCAGCTTAAGAATCCACCACCGCTTTCGACCGTGCCGCGTATATGACGGTGAGGGATCAGCAAACTCTGGGCGGCAATAATACAACGGCAAAGACTTGACTTGACTAATACTAATACATAACTTTTCCACGTAGATGAGATTAGGTATCACGCGCTGGTATTCTCGGGTATACCACTCCGTCTTAAGGAATTTTTTCCAGAGACAAATTGCTGGCTTTTATTGAGGTGCAATACTGCAATGCCAGGCAATCAGTACTGCTAGTCCCTTGTTCTACGTGATCGCGAACGATGAGACTTCGTGTGCGATGCTAGGAGATGAGAAGCCTAAGAGGTAGTGGGTGTGTGAAGTGGGCAATCTCAAGCTGTTTATATTGGACTAGAGCTGAATATTTACCGTTTGAATTATAATGATACACGTGGTAGAATTAGTGCACATAAGTGGATCAGGGCATATGGAATGGGTCTTGTGTTGATATCTGCGACCAGGTTTGCAGGCATCTAAGTGGATTAAGATAACTGATCAATTGTCAAATTGGAATATTCGAAATCATTTCACTTTGCATTAATAACCCGTTGATTTATAACTGACAATGCTGCATGAATAGGTGAGAAGTCAGTGAAAGTTCAAACAGTTTCCAACTGAATATGTTCGAGAAGTAACCATGGAAAGTATTTTGTTCACCTAAAGCAAAAGTAATACAGTCATACAGTTCCTCACTATTTTCATTATGAGCTTAGCTATCGCATTAATTTTAGCAGTTTCGCGCCAAAACGAGGCGTATGTTGTATTGATCCTTGATTTCAATAAAATGGCGGATGCATAGTTACTCTTTGTCCTAGCTCAGTTTACAATTTTGTCAAATAGCATAATGGTAATGTGGATGATTCTATTCAATGCTTTTAATGATGATGTTGCCGCTAATTCTGTTGGTTTATGTTTGATGAATGTCTGCCTGAAAACTCATGTTAAATGTGTTTGATGATTGTTTCAAAAGAAATTGGTTCTCTTTCAGTTCTCTTAATCCTTAATGATATTAAAGAAGCAAAGTAATGGGTTTGACTTACATAGCTCATCTTGATATTCAAGGAAGTCAACTACTTCGTAGTCATCTTATTTCTAAACTGCTTTTCCGGCAATGATTCTGGTTTATGATCTAGACGTTCTGCGAATACATACGCATGTATCAGATTAGGCCTTGAATTCCATATACATACCGTTGCAGCAAACTTCAAAGAACGGTCAGTCTTCAAATATGCTAAATATTCCTAATACACCGGGGCCATATGCATAAAATTCAACGAAGACGTTGAGTCCAATAAAAACTTCACTTCCATTTATAGGTGGCTGACTTCAGTTCTGTAACAGAATTCAATCCACACGACCTATACGAAGTCAAAATAGCGATATCAAGACTTAAGTCTAATAAAGCCGCGGGCGCATACGGCCTGTCTGCTGAGCTTCTTAAGGCGGCTGGAGATGAGCTGGTAAGGTGCATGCACCATCTCATTTGCAAGGTATGGTCGGAGGAAAGCATGCCCGACGAATGGAATCTCAGCATCGTTTGCCCGGTCCATAAGAAGGAAAAATAAGTTTCCTTAACACCGATAATAAGATCTTCCCTGCTGTATTGTGTGAACGCCTGAAACCGTTTGTGGATAACCTGATCGGCTCTTAATAGTGTGGTTTCAGGCCAGGTAAATCCACAATGGACCAAATATTTACGCTACGGCAGATCTTGGAGAAGATCCAGTAATACCAAATCGACACTCACCACCTCTTCGTCGATTTCAAGGCTGCATATGGCAGCGTGTATAGAGATGAGCTATACAAAGCCATGTCTAGTTTTAACATTGCTGCCAAGCTCGTCCGACTGTGCAGGATGACAATGGAGAATTCTCGCTGCTCCATTAAGGTCGGTAATTAGCCAACCGGATTTAGGCAAGGTGACGCGCTGTCATGCAGCTTTTTCAACGTCGTGCTTGAAAAGATCGTGTAAGAGTCACTGGCCAACACAAGAGGTACGATTTATTTCAAGTCTATGCAATTGCTTGCGTACGTCGACGAAATTGACATGATTGGACGGACACAGCGAGACGTCAAAGAGGCCCTTGTAAGCATTGAAGAAGAAGCGGCTAAAATGGGTCTCAAGGTTAATGAGGGTAACCAAAAATCTGATTTCATCTAAAGGAGACAGACAACACTGACGTATTGGCCAGAACGTCACCATAGGCGGATATAACTGTGAAGTCGTCAACGAATTCGTCTACTTTGGCTCACTGATGACCGGCGACAACCACACCAATCACTCTTGCTCAAGAGGCAATTAAGAAGTAGAGCCCTCTCTCGGAAAACCAAGGTGACCTTGATCATCCCAGTCCTCCTTAAGACCACATGCCCCTAGTCTTTTCGAGAGGAAAATTCTGCGCACTATCTACGGTCCCGTTTGTTGAAACGGTGTATGGAGGAGAAGATTTAACGAAAACCTTTACGGGTTGTACAGCGACATCGGCCTGGTACGACGTCTACGGATACAGCGTCTAAAGTGGCTAGGCCATGTAGAGCGCATGGAAAATACAGCTCCGACCCGAAGAGTCTTCGAATCCACCCCGGAAGGAAGGCAGAGGACGGCCGCATCTACGGTGGCGCACGCATGTGGAAGGGGACCTTAACGAATTGGGCGTGTGGTGCTGGAAACAGCTGGCCAAAGACCGTGCCATCTGGAGACGCGTGTTGGTTGAGGCCCAGGTTCACCGGGGACTGTAGCGCCACCTAAGTAAGTTAGCACTTTTGTTAAAGACACCAACCTCCATGGCAATGGTGGAACATCATTCCTTCTTCACTCTTTTCGGGTTAAGCACTGAAGCTGAAGCCTCTAAGTCCGATTTCACTCAAGCAGAAATCGAATATTACTGGGTCAGATAAAATATATTCGGTTTTTTTGTCACTAGACGGCGTTGAAGCTCATTATTATTGCTTTCGAAAGGTAACATTTCAGACCACATGCAAGCAGCAGCATGCAAACAGCATAGGCAAAAAGCTCACCATCGGAGAAACGCTGCGGAAAGGCGACGACACGAACCATTTTAAAGCGAGTTAGTACGAGCGATGTAAAGCGGAAGGAATACAACTATGTACATATATCCAACACAAGCAATCATGGGATTGAAGGCTTTTGGACATTATGGGCTATTGCAACCTGGCGAAGCGATCAATTCGGTACTCTACTGTGTACAACCCGTTTGAACTAATCGATCAGAAAAGAGCGACCAGAATTGGCCAACAGGTTTGTTTCATCATGACAAAGCTAAGACGCACACATCACTGATGTCTCGGAACAAATTAACGAAACTTGGTTGGGGAAGTTTTGATAAATAGATCGCGCAGCGACTGACACTTACTGACTATTTGTTTCGGTTTCTGCAAAACACCTTTGATTGTGCGAAATTGGCCAGTCAAATAGACGCTATAAATCACTTTGCCAAGTTTTTCACGAATAAATCACAAAAGTTCTACACCGATGGAATTATGAGTCTATCCGAAAGTAGCAAAAAGTCATAGATGGCGTTACAGTCCATGAAGGACCAAAGCCGAGCTTCTCTCAATTACCCATATTGTGTGAGATTTCATTTTCCCCATAGGTGAAAGGGACCTACAATTTATTGCCGATTCCAAACGGCGAATTTCGAGAAGCTTTTCATGACAACTTTAGTACAGGGGGTTTTGTCAGAATCCCACTGAAAAGAAACACCGTGAAAACAGGTTCGATGACATGGCTGTGTCGGGATTCGATCCCCTGTCATCGGCGTCAGAGGCCAACACACTACCCACTGCGCCACGGTGCTCAGTCGTAGATAATAATGGCCAATATTTCATTAATTAAATTGATTTTCAATAAAGACATTTTTTTGTCCAGACATTTACAAAAAAATAGCAATGAATTACGTATATTTTTCTACAATTAGTGGCTTTTAGGGCGCCGTGGCGCAGTGGGTAGTGTGTTGGCATCTGACGCCGATGACACGGGATCGAATCCCGATACAGCCATGTCAGCGAACGTGTTTTCACGGTGTTTTTCACGGTGTTTTTCACGTGTTTCACTCCTCAGCGGGGTTCTGACAAAACCCCCGGTAATGAAATTGTGATGAAAAGCTTCTCGAAATTCGCCGTGCGGAACCGGCAATAAACTGTAGGTCCCTTTCATCTATGGGAAAAATAAATCACATACAATATGGGTCAAAATTATAATATAAATAAATGAAATGAATGAATGAATGAATGATTTTACACTACTACACACCCTCAATGCTAAGCTGGGTAAGGAAAGCATCTTTGAACGAGTCATCGGCAAACATAGCCTACACGACACCACATCTGATAACGGACACAGGCTAATTAATCTTGCTACGGGGCGAAATCTTCTTCTAGCCAGTACGCGCTTCCCTTACCCCGATATACACAAAGGCACCTGGGGGTCTTTTGATCAATCGACTACCAACCAGATTGATCACATCGTGATCGACGTCAGGCACTCCTCCACTATTCTTGATGTCCGAACTTTCCAAGGGGCTAACATCAACTCGGACCACTATCTTGTAGTAGTCTAGATGCGCCTACGGATATCATGAACGCAGCGGAGTAGAGTAAGAATAAAAAGTTATGACATCGGAAAGCTACTATCGCCAGAAACCCCTGGTGACTTTACCGATCGCGTCTCCCTTAAGCTCTCCAATACACCTCAATCCTCCACGCTATCAATAGAACAGCAGTGGAGCCTCTGCAAACAAGCCCTGAAAAGCTCTGCATCCGAAGTTTTGGGTTTCAAGGCTCCACCACGAAGAAACACCTAGTTCGATAAGAGTGCAGGAGGATTCACACAGCGAAGCGGGATGTATGTAAGGTCTCGCTGCATAAAAGAGCAGATCGTGAGCTCTACGAGTTAAAAAGAAGGGAGGAGCATAAGCTTCTTAGAAGAAAGTAGAACGACAGGAGAAGCGCGCGATTGAGGATTTGGAGAGGTGTTACTGCAGACGTGACGTTCGAAAGTTTTATCAACAGATAAAGCGAACATGCCAAGGCTATAAAGCCAGAACGGAAGCCTGGAGAGATGAGAAAGGACACCTAGTACTAGAATATAGGAATATAGTACAGGCTGTGTAACGGCGATGTTAGTCAATATACCGCTGTCAGGCAGAATGATTCATTTCTAATCGATGACCTGGTTAGGAGCATGCACCAGCTCATCTGTAAGATATGGTCAGAGGAAAGCATGCCCGAGGAATGGAGTCTCAGCATCGTATGCCGATCCACAAGAAAGGAAACCCCCTGATTGCGCCAACTACAGAGGAATAAGTCTCATTGACATCGGCTACAAAATCTTCTCTGCCGTTTTGTGTGAACGACTGAAGCCTTTTGTAAATAAGCTGATAGGTCCTTACCAGTGCGGATTCATGCCAGGGAAGTCCACCATCGACCGTGAAGCTTTGGTCAGATCCTAGAAAAAATCAATGAAATTTAAGTAGACATTCACCACCTATTCACCACGACTTCAAAGCCGCATACGACAGCGGCGAACAGAGACGAACTATACAACGCTATGTCTACCATTGACATACCTGCTAAATTGATCAGACTATGCAGGATGACTTTGGAGAATGCTCGCTGCTCCATCCGAATCGGTGAACACCTTACCGATAGTTTTGACGTCAAAAAAGGATTTAGGCAGGGCGATACGCTGTCGTGTGATTTCTTGAACATCATATTAGAAATGATTGCGCAAAAATCACTGGCCAATACAAGAGGCACAATCTATTTCAACTCCTCGCAACTCCTTGCATACGCCGACGATATTGACATAATAGGTAGATCACAGCGAGCAGTCAATAAGGTGTTTGCGAGTATTGAGATAGAGGCGGCGAAAATTGGTCTGGCGGTAAACGAAGGCGAAACTAAATATATGCTGTCATCAAAAAAGGACGCCCACCACCGACGTGTCTGTGCCAAAACGTTTGTATCGGTAGATATAAGTTCGAGGTAGTTAAGGACTTCGTCTCCCAACGACATCAGTTTCAAAAAATCCCCTTGGTCACATACTGACCTAAAGTTAGTCGACAATATCCCACAACTAGTAGCAAACTTCCCAGCTTTGATCCCTAGTGTGTCTTTGATGTATTAATCCTAGACGCAATCCCTTTTTCTATAATTACGAACAACCAATAGTAAATACCCTTTAAACTTTGATAATCCCTATTGTGTCACTGCTAAGTTAATCCAGGCTGCAACCTTTTTCCTATATTTATTGTTATTCACCTTTTCACCTCTTTGCAGTCAAGTGAGATTATTGATTTGAAATTAATGGTCACTTTGATGAACAACAATCTCATCATGGAGATTTTTGGTCATCAAGGTACATAATATGCCTATAACCTGCCTGCAACCAAGATCTGTCATCATGCAAAAAATCATTTCAAACGGATAAGTGATAAAAAAACCAACCAAACGGATTAGTGATAAAAAAAACAACCGACGGCTAATAATGCAGAAACAAGAATAGTTTATTGGAAGGAAATTTCAATGTAACAACATAAAATAAGTAGCAGCTGTCAAATATATGCGCTGTTGCGAAAACCAATATATATTTGCAATGTACATGAACATTTTTCAAATAATATCTTTCAATTAGCCGTTTGGATGTGATGAGGAAGCATACAACGTCTCCTTCATTTTTACATATACAGATTTTCAGATCCCTCTTAAAAGGAGACAAGAAGTATTAATATTTGTATTCTAATCAATCCGTCGTTATTTCATAAGTTATAGCCAGCGAGTTCCCCATTCGTTTTTGTTGTTTTCCCTGTTTTTATGAAACAATAAATTATTTTGATGAGCTCGTATGCCCGGCAATAAACATATTTTCAGTTCACACTCAAGCAACTTTCGTTTAATAAAAGAATGACAAGTAACCAACCAATGCCACTATCACTATACTACAAATGCGACCATCACCACCAGGCCATTCATTGATGGCCTCATACAATCGATATCAATTTCAAAAGCCCGTTCGTCTCAATTGTTTTCACTTGCGATCATTAAAAACCATCAAATTGTGCGTCGGGCTGTTTACTATGACCCCTATGGATTGTTGTTCGTCAACAATTAAGTTTGTGTCGAAACGCACATTCAAAACGGGTGAAAGGCCACGGCTTGCCACTCAACCGTAATTGGGTTGAGTAAATATGAATCAACCGAATGAAAGTTCTCTGATTCATCATTGTCCATAGAATGTTCTACAGTGTACACCCACATTCAGTGCCAATGAAGCTTCAGCTGATCACGTCAATGGGTAGCTAGATACAGACTATCAATACGTCAGTGATTAGTGACGGTGATGAAATGACCGATCACCGTCAATCCGTCATTGATGTTAGTAATGGCACAATGGTGCACGTGATTACAGTGTTGGCGAAGCTTGTCGATGGCTAGAGTGGATGGCGATTACTCTTTGGTCAGAGATGGCTAACGCGGACCCGACTCAACGGTCATTACTTCATGGCGCACTTGCTGTCCTGCCCATGACTATAACCGAAAGAACAATCATAATAATTTTTAATTTATTTAACAACCCGCGTATTTGATGAATATGGACGTCATCTGTGTCGGCGAGTGTCATCATTTCGCGGGCACACTTGATGACCCACTAAGGGGTCAAAACATCACTCAGTGAATTATCCATAGCTCCATAGTTAGATGGCGAGAAGTGCCAGAAAAGTACACTCAAGTTGGTTAGTAGATGATCTCAAGAGTGCAGAAGCTGAATGCCGAGTACGGTATGTACATATCACATTGGACTCATGAGACACGTACTTCACCATGAACTTTGGCATATCGGTAAGGAACGCACCTGAGCGCGCAAAGTGATCATGCTTTTTCCGTTTTTGAGATTTTATTGGATGATTATGCAGCGATTTCACCACCTGCAGTGCGGAATCAATCACCGAATTGAATCGAGGAATTGGTTTCGAACGAATTTGTTCGCCTTGGTGAGAATTCAATTAGAGTATGCAGCAGGTAGAACGTGGCTTTGCTTGTAATAGGAAAACCAGCCCGTAGTTGTATTTCAGGTGTACGATTGGTAGTCGGTGCCGATGCAAAAGCCCCAATCGAGGATTTAATTTGGGCCAAACGAGTACAGTGAGCTGCGATAACATGTCGATTTAGTGAACATATATGAGGTAATTTAAGATTAGAGGTTACATTGAGATTGCTGGTTCAATTGCAAATCGCCCGAATAATTGAAGTCGGCCAGAAACTTTTTGATTTTTGTTAATATTTTCATGCTTAGGGTTGTAATGTAATGTGGGAATTAATTGTGCAGCGTTTTTCATAAGCGGAACGGAAAATCAAATAGAGCATGAAAAATGCTCCACCGCACTGATATACGGATTTCGGGTTTCGCAGAATCCTGATTAATAAGTCCCATCAAATTAAATTACTAATAAAATATCAAGCGGAATGGGTAGGGCAAGCAACAAAAGTTAATGATCCAAGTGGTGATGCCAAGTGAAAATATTGAATTTGCACAATTTTTATTTTGTTATTTTTTAATTGAGTGGACTTTATGGCGGGACTTATTCTCATAGTAGCAAGTACACGATTCCCACACCTCAACATCCATAAGGGGACCTGGGATCATATTGCGATCGACGGCAGACACTCCTCCAGCATCCTAGATGTCCGATGTCCTTTCGAGGAGCCAACATCGACTCGGATCATTACCTTGTTGCAGCCAAGTTACGGATGCGAATTTCTCGGAATCAATGGAGTCGAGTAAGATCAACAAAATTTAACGTCGGAAAGCTGCGATCGCAAGAGACCGCCAGGACCTTCACCGATCAAGTCTCCATCAAGCTCTCTCAAGTTAGATAAGCAATGGGGACGTTGTAAGAACGCCATCAGAGAGACTGTCTCAAATGTACCTACTCGGTTTCAGGCCGACACCTTCGAGAAACCCCTGGTTTGATGACGAGTGCAGATAGGCCCATGTAGAGAAACAGAATGCAAACGTGGCTACATTGCATCGACATGTTCGTTTTACCTTATTGTAAAACCTCCGGGCGTTATTCCTGCGGAAGCATCTCTCCATCTCCTCGATCTCACGCTTTCCGTGTTCTCTCTTCTTTCTTCTGAGAAGTGTGTGTTCCTCTCTTCGTTCTGCTCATAGATTTCGCGAGTAGCAATCGTCCGTCGTTGCAGCATGGCTTTATATGCGTCTTGTTTTGCTGCATGGGCTTGTTCGCATTGTTCATCGAACCAGGGGTTTCTAAGTGGTGGCGGTTTGAAACCCAGCACCTCTGAGGCAGCGTCTCTGACGGCGCTCTGTCAATACGCTATTTCCTGCTCTACTGTTTGTGCTGCTGTGCGCAGATTTTGAGAGAGCTTGGAGGAGACACGATCGGCAATGATTCTGGCAGTCTCTTGCGATTGTAGCTTTCCGACGTCAAACTTACGTTGTCCTACTCGACTCCATATTCTAGATTCTAGATATTCTCATTCGTACGCATTCTAGATATTCTCATTGTTCTAGCCAAGGTAGTGGTCCGAGTCGATGTTGGCCCTCCGGATGGTTCGTACGTCGAGAATACAGGAGGAGTGTCTGGCGTCGATCGCAATGTGAGGAATCTGGTTGGTGGTTGATTGATCAAAAAACCGGCAGGTACCCTTGTGGATGTTGAGATGGGGGAATCGTGTGCTTGCTACAAGGAGGTTACGCCCCATTAGGAAATCGATTAACCTAAGTCCGTTGTCGGAAGTGGTGTTATGGAGGCCATGCTTTCCTATGATCGAATCAAGTATGTCTTCCTTGTCCAGTTTTGCATTAAAATCTCCTAGAACTATATTTGTGTCGTAGCTGGGACATTGGGAATAGGTTCTATCTAATAGATCGTAGAATTATTCTTTGAGTCAATCGTCCCTTTCTTCCGTTAGGGCGTGAGCGCATTATTAAGCTAATGTTTCCAAACTTAGCTTTGTGCGGATTGTCATGAGGCGTTCGCTTACATCCCGGAAGCTTAAGACTTTTCGTCGGAGTCTTCCTTGTTCGTTCTCCTTGTAGCAGTTCTCGTAGTAGATGTCACAGTTTAACCCCCCAACTAGAGGGCCAGGTTCCTCTTTCCCCAGGAACAAGGGTTGGATCGCTGCACACATTGGTTCACTACCTGGCGGGTGCCAGGGTAGATATCCAGAGGGGGCCACGCGGAGACTGTGTGTCAACTTGGATTGATCAGGAACAGAGATCGAAGCTGGCGTTTGCCATGTTAAACGCGATAAATTTTTTTGCTCTGTTTGCTCGCTCCCTCCCCCTAGGAGTGGGAGTAAATATATACCTACATATGTAGATATGCAATAGCTGCTGCTCTTAAGACTCAAGTTATTATTATCACTTGAAACATTTTTTTTCAATCACTGCATCACATTTGAGTCCTATGAAATAAGATCTACTATACGTTTTTTTAAGTAGGCTTTTTAAAACCTGATATGTTTTCACACAAAAATGAGATCCTTCCAGTAGATGGAAGAGCCATTCTGGGTGCAGGCGGATGAAGCGTACACCCCCCGATGCTTGATTTCTTTCCTTTGTCTGCAGGAGATTCAGATGTGTCTCCAGCACCCATTATATGTATTTTTTAAAACACATCTAACTAACATTTTGTGTGACAGAACATTTTTATGTCCGGTACGGTACTTGCTGAATGCAAATCTGCATCCGAAAAATTGCTTATCCTATTATCAACGCATGTCTAAAAGCTTATCATTCCACCTCCTCTTGACGACTAACTGTTATTGTTCACTTAAGCAATTATTATATTTTATTATAGACAAAAAAACTATTAAATTATTCCCCAAAAATAATCGAAATAAGATCACAAAATAAATAAGCAGGCGCTACCAAATACGAATCCACAAATTTACTTCGGCCAAGGAAATTTTTTTTATGAATGGATTCCCCTCGGCGACATTCTCTCCAATTACCCAGCGAATAGAGGTTAAGTGTATCGGTTGCTACTGCCTTTCATCTCGTCAATTTATAGATACACACGTACAGTGTACATTCTGCATGAGCTAAACTCGTACAAATGTCGTACTAATACTCTAACCCCTACGCTTCGATCCGAATTCGATCCAAACCCAAAGATGTTCGCCAAGATCTTCACGTCCAAACAGATTCGCAGAACACAACATGCAATTAATTTAAATTAACTACACTTTTGCATATTACCATCGATGGTCCTACAAGATATGTATTTTCTGCGGTGAAATTACATACAGTGTAACTGCAGTCAGGGAACGAATCACTCGACTTACAAATCACCAATTAATTAGTTGAATTATTATGAAAGATTTGTTCGGGCCAAGAAAACTGATCAATTTGTATGGATTGTGTGCCTGGTGTTCGAAGTTTTGTCTGTCATCTATGGTAGGTGATATAAGAGTGCGAAAAAAGGAAATGAACATACATAGATGTCCACGGTTGGAATGCATCGCTATTTAACATCACCATGGACATCGTACGGCAAGTTTGCATTTCAGGATCGGATAGCAGTGCCTAAATGGACAGTGTGCTTTGAGAAGAAAGTTTCAGTGAGAGTTTTAACACTAAATTAATATATCGAGCAAGTAAGGTAGGTAGGTAGGAGCGTGGCCTTCCCAGAAATGAGAAGAACACACATAGACCAGGGAGGCCCCCTATTAGTGGAACCATTTTGTGCTTCTTAAGAAGTTAAGAAGATCAGGTATCCCAGGTTTCCTGATTGTACAGAATGCCGGGCAAGTGCAGAGAAGGTGATGAATGGATTCGACCTCCTCGTCGTCTAGACAGCTTCTGCAGAAATCATTCGGAACTATTCCTAGTTTTTGTGCGAGACTACCAATGAGGCAGTGTCCTGTGATGACACCGATGACTTTGTAGAAGTCAGTTCTTTTTAGGGAGATTATACTCCTTGTCCGTCGAGCCGGGGCCAGATTTGCCTGGTGATGACGCAGGTATGTCCCTGAGTCCATCTCCAGTTCGTCTCGGCTCTGGCGAGATTAGTAAGATTAAGTTTAACGGTTGCAAGGGTCATTCCCTCGCAAGCCACGATTGATTGTAGCGTCGTTCCCTGTTTGGCGAGTGTGTCGGCTCTTTCATTCCCTGGAATGTCGCTGTGTTCTGGTACCCAGATGAGTTGTATGTTGAACTGTTCGGCCATCTCGTTAAGAGATAGTCGAGACTAGTTTCCTGATGTGTAATTTAATTAATTTTCAATTTTTAATTTTCGTGGGGGCCAACAGTTCCGCCTGGAAAACACTGCAGTGATTCGGTAGTTTTAGAGCTTTATTCAGCTGAAGTTGTTTACAAAAGACTCCACCCGTCAGTGTAAAAGTCTACGCAGTATCTGCGGGGTTGAGTATGGCGGGTCCAGTTTTGTCTGTCCGGGTAAATCATCATGAAGTTTTTTCCAAGACCGTGGTGGGTTCGGTGAGGTCTAAGCTTACTGCCATGGTTGTCCTGTTGTTCAGGATGGAGGAGTGACCAGTGACATAGCTCGTCCATTTCGAGTTGGCTTCTAGTCTATTGGCCGTGTGTGTGGCAATTTGTTTGCCGAAAATATGGAGTGGTGTAAGGTTGAGTATCGTGTTAAGCGCAGCCGTTGGGGTGGACCTGAGGGCCCCGGTAATGCACATACACGCCAACCTTTGTACCTTCTCGAGTTGCTTGTGGTATGTTGTCTTGTCCAGTGCAGTCCACCATACTATCACTCCATACATTAGTATGGGTCTAACGACCGTGATGTAGAGCCATAAGGTGATCTTGGGGTTGAATCCCCATTTTTTCCCTATGGCTTTCTTGCATGTGTAGAGAGCTATTGTTGCTTTTTTGTTCTTTCGATTGTGTTGCTCTTCCAGGTTAATTTCCTGTCTAGTATAATGCCAAGGAATTTGGCATTGGAGGAATAGTTTAATCTGGTACCAAACAAAGTGATAGGGCTGTGTTCCGGGATTTTATGCTTTTTGGTGAATAGCACGAGCTCGTTTTCTGGGGATTTGCATTTGCATACGGTCATTCAATGGATAGGTTTTTACCGGAGATTGAAATAGCAACGTCATCGGCGTAGGCAATCACGTTCAGGCCTTCTTTTTCCAGTCTAATTAGAAGTTGGTTTATAACTACATTGCAGAGAAGAGGTGAGAGAACTCCTCCTTGTGGGGTTCCCCCGGTAACCACTCTGGTGGTTACTTGGCTTCCCCATTTGGAGTGAATCTTGCGTATTAATAATAACTCGCTGATCAGCTATATCAGAGTCCTCTCCATCTTTAACTTTTCTAGCCCTTCTATTATCGCTTTCGGAGTGACGTTGTTAGAGGCTCCCTCTATGTCAAGGAAGATTGTTATAGTAAATTTCTAAAGATGGATTGACTTTTCGATTTTCCTCACTAGTGTATGCAAGGCTGTATCGACAGATCTACCCTTACAGGAGGTGTGCTGTGCCTTAGAAATTAGGGACGGATTCAAGTTGTGGCGTATGTGTAAGTCTATCAGCCTTTCCAAAGTTTTTAGTGCAAAGGATGATAGACAAATAGGCCTTAGATCCTTGGGGGAAGTGTGAGAATTGGGGATGAAAAGCACCTTTGCGCACTTCCACTTTTCTAGAATGTGACTCCAGGCATCCTTTAAAGATAATCTATAGCCATGGAATAGTCCATTTCATAGTTTGTGTAAGTTCGATAGGGTAAATTCCATCCGGACCTGGCGATTTGTATGGCTTGAAGCTTTTTAACGCCCATATAATTTTCTCTCTGGAGGTGATATGATCGTACTTTCCCACTGTTGCGGAGGAGAGGTGGGTTCCTCGCGAATGCGCTAAGTCTGGCGATTCATAGCAGCCTGGGAAGTGCGTGTTAAGGAGAAGATTTAGAGTTTCTTCCCCAGACTTTGTCCAAACTCCGTTTGCTGTAAGGCAGTTCGGGAATTGTGGATCTTTAGAGAGTATTTTCCTCAATCTGTAGGTGTTTGAAATGTTCTCCATATTGTTACAGAAGAGTTTCCAGAATAGCTTTTGTTCTTTCCTCAGAGTTTGCTTGTCGTTCCTTGTACTCTTTGCTTTATTGAAGAGATTTCGACAGTTCTTGCGGAGCTTGCTTAGATCTGCGTTCCACCAAGGAGGGTAAGAGTTTTTTCTTGATTTGTGGATTGCGCAGCTTTTGACCCGTGCGTTGCCCAAAGTAGTTGTTATGATATCGACCATATTGTCTATATCTACCGTGGACCGCGGGGTATCCGGGGTCCTGTTTACTATAGAATTGCCAACGAAGGCTCCATAGCGCTCCCAATCAATTCTTCTTGGGTTGCATGATGAGTCAATTGGGGTTGGGACCGTAACAGCTAGGTTGAAAACCAGGTATCGATGATCAGAGAAGGAGTGTTCCTCAGAGACCTTCCATTCTCTTATTCTATTAGCGAGATAGGGGGATGCTAGAGTTAAGTCTAATACCTCCCTTCGATTTTTAGTAATAAATGTGGGTATATGACCCTTGCTACATATGTTAAGGTTGGAGGTAAGAATGAATTCAATAAGCCACTCACCTGTTTCGTTTATATCGCCACTGCCCCAAATGGTATGATGGGCATTCGCATCCGCTTCAATGAGGAGCCCAGCTTGATGTTTTGACGAGTCCCTCACTAGTCTTTTCATCTCGTCCGATGGAATGGACTCTTCCTGCGCCATGTAAGTAGAGGCTATCCATAGCTTGTCCTCAGCTGTCAGGGCAGGTGCAAATTGGAAGAAGGTAAGCGTTTAGAGATTTCTTTGCAGGTATGCAAGTCCGTGGCTTACCTTCTTTTTGTAAAGAAAATAGGTTGTAGGCTGGAGTTCTTAATCCACGAACCTTGTGTTCATATAACCAAAGTTCTTGGATTAAGGCTATGTCTTCTTCTCCTTTCCTTACTTCTCCTTCGAGCAAGTACGGAAAAAAGAAAATATTTTTTCCTTGCTCTCGAAGACTACTCTTGATACACATACTGTAGTGTATACGCATTTGCGTACGCAAATGCAAACGGAAACCTAAACGCCATCTTATGCTGGGGTACGAAAAACAAGTAGTAAAGCCAAGACTTCAGTGACAACACAAAATCAATTTAAAACCAATTTGTTATCTAATTTACGAGTGGAGACTGCTAACAACCCTGTTCAACCGTCCGACGATTCGGTCTGGACGTATGTAAGTATACGGATGTCCACAACGATCGTTGGTTAATTTCGCATCCAAATAAAACACAAAACATTTCGAACACAGAAATATTTCTTATTTAATTTGTATTCTGTTATTTGGTTCGACAAAGTTGGCGCTTGACTCTTCTAGGCTGTTGGCGGATGGTATGCTAAAAACTGCGGTCGGGGGACTCAATGAAATATTGACTTAAAAACGATATGTGAGCGCGTGCATCTTGTCTCGTTTAGCACTGAATGCAGCTGCGTAGAGGCAAGCAGGAGTTTAGAGTGCCTTATCTTCGGATGGGATGTTTCAACTATAGACGGTGTTGCCTCGAAAAACAACGACGTGGTGTTCTAGTAGGATTAGGACTTGCTGTGCGTAGAAGAAGTAATATATGTACATACATACATATGTACATAAATATGTATGTATGGATTTATGTACATATGTATGTATGTGGTAAATCTTTGCCACTCTGGTGCAGGTTTACGGATGTCTGTAGCACAAATCGAATGTTTGTTTGAATATGTAGATGTTGACTGTTCGGGTAGATGTCTAACATAAACTTGGCACATTATCGTGGAGAATAGTCAAGTGGCTCATTCATATTATATATTATATGCATACAGGTAAGTATGTATATACTTTTATAATAGTTTGCTTCCGTACATTTAAATAAAACACGATGTATATTTTTAAGCTTTTTCTTTATTTGACCTACCACAACGACTACCGAACTTAGAGTGATGACTCCCCAATCAAGATCTTCTTAAGAAGATCATGGTGAAGAGCAGTTGGAGAAAGGGTTGGAGAAAGTACCATAACACACGCGGTGTTTGGGTACAAACACCAAGTGTGGGAAATGGAACTTTCTATGCGATTCCCGCAAACGGGTGGAAACGCATTTGGCAAGGTTAGACACTTCATTGTCATTATACTATAACAATATGGGTATACAAATAACCCAGTCATTTTAGGCATTTTAAACTCCAATCTGCAAAAAAATTCCTAGTGAGCTGAATTTTTGTATACACCTTTGTTGCTTTTTATTCATGTTGTTAAGTGTCTTGAAAACTTCTATCTGATACTTGGGCATTTTATGAAAAATATACTTATATTATACACAAAGGCTGTCTTGGAAACTCTTCTGCAATAACATGGAGAAAATTTCAGACGCCTATAGATTGAGGAAAATATGCTCGAAAGATCCACAATCTCCTAACTGCCTCATAGCAAATGGAGTTTGGACAACGTCTGAGGAAGAAACTCTAAATCTTCTCCTCAACACGCACTTCCCAGGCTGCTCTGAATCGCAAGAGTTAGTGCACTCGCGAGGAACTCATATCTCCTCTGCGATAGAGGGACACTACGATCACATTATCTCCAGAGAGAAAATTATATGGGCATTAAAAAGTTTCAAGCCCTACAAATCGCCGGGTCCAGATGAAATTTACCCTATCGAGCTCACACAAACTATGGAATGGACTATACCATGGCTAGAGATTATCTTTAAAGGATGCCTAGCTTGGAGTCATATTCCAGAAAAGTGGAAGTGCGCAAAGTTACTTTTTATCCCCAAGGTCGGCAGGAACTGTCATCGTTCCCCCAAGGATCTAAGGCCTATCTGTCTATCATCCTTCGCTCTAAAAACTTTGGAAAGGCTGATAGACTTACACATACGACACAGCTTGGATCCCTCCCTAATTTCTAAGCCACAGCACGCCTACTGTAAGGGTAGATCGGTCGAGACAGCCTTGCACACACTAGTGAGGAAAATCGAAAGATCAATCCATCTCAAAGAACATAGTCTAACAGCCTTCCTAGACGTGGAGGGCGCCTTTAACAACGTCACTCCGAAAGCAGTAATAGAAGGGCTAGAAAAGCTAAAGGTGGAGAGGACTCTGATAGAGCTGATAAGCGAGTTGTTATTAACGCGCAAGATTCACTCTAAGTGGGGAGGCCTAGTAACTACCAGAGTGATTACCAAGGGAACCCCGCAAGGTGGGGTCCTCTCACCTCTTCTCTGGAATGTAGTTGTAAACGAACTACTAATCAAACTGGAGAAAGAAGGCCTGTATGTTGCTGCCTTCGCCGATGACGTTGCCATTTCAATCTCAGGTAAATACCTATCCACACTGAATGACCGCATGTAATCGGCATCCTCAATTCTGTGCAAATGGGCGCATAGCAACGGGCTCAGGATTAATCTCTAGAAAACGGAGCTCGTGCTATTTACCAAAAAGCATAAAATCCCGGAAAACTGCCCTATCACCTTGCTTGATACCAGGTTAGCCTATTCCTCTAGTGCCAAATAGCCAGATAGGAAATTAGCTTGGAAGAGCATTACAATTGAAAGAGCAAAAAAAGCAACAATAGCTCTCTACATATGCAAGAAGGCCCTAGGAAAAAATGGGTATTCAACCCCAAGATCACCCTTTGGCTCTACATCACGGTCGTTAGACCCATGCTTATGTATGGAGTGATAGTCTGGTGGACTGCACTGGACAAGACAACATACCACAAACAACTCGAGAAGGTACAAAGGATGGCATGTATGTGCATTACCGGGGCTCACGGGTCCACACCAACGGCTGCGCTTAACATGATAGTCGACCTTACACCACTCGATGTTTTCGGCAAACAAATTGCTACATAAACGGCCATAAGACTTAAAGCCAACTCGAAATTGACGAGCTATATCACTGGCCACTCCTCCATCCTGCAAAACAGGATAACTATGGCAGAAAACTTGGACCACACAGAACCCTCCACAGTCTTGGATAAAAACTTTACGACGATGTATCAGACGACGATGTCAGACAAAACTGGACTCGTCAAACTCAACCCCGCAGAAACTGCGTGGACTTTTACACTGACGGGTCTAAAACCATAGACGGGGTGGGCAGTGGAGTATTCTGCAAACAACTTTAGCTGCTCTAAAATTACCAGATGACTGCAGCGTTTTCCAGGCATAACTGTTGGCAATAAAAGAGGCCTTGTCTTGGCTGAAGTGGAACGTAATATCTACCACGGAAATTTGCATTCTCACGGACAGTCAAGTAGCCTTAAAGTCGTTGGAGTCCTATGTGTACACATCAAAATCTAGTCTCGACTGTCGCCTATCTCTTTACGAGATGGCAGAACAGTTCAACATACAGCTTAATTGGGCACCGGGACACAGCGACATTACAGGAAATGAAAAAGCCAACACACTCGCCAAACAAGGAACGACGCTACAATCAATCATGGCTTGTGAGGGAGTATCCCTTACAACCATTAAACATAATCTGACCAATCTCGCCAGGGCCGAGACGAACCTGAGATGGACCCAGGGACATACCTGCGCCATCACCAGGAAAATCTGGCCTCGACTTGACAGTCAACGAACAAGGGGTATAATCTCCCTAAAAAGAACTGACTTCTACAAAGTCATCGGTGTCATCACAGGACGCTGCCTCATTGCTAGTCACGCACAAAAACTAGGAATAGTTCCGAATGATTTCTGCATAAGCTGTCAGGACGAGAAGGAGGTCGAATCCATTCACCACCTTCTCTGCGCCTGCCCAGCATTCTGCAATATCAGGAAACCATACCTAGGCTCTTACTTCCTTAACGGTCTGACAGATGTTCAGAAAGTAGGGATACCTGATTTTCTTAACCTCTTAAGAAGCACAAAATGGCTCCACGAATAGGGGGGCAAAACCCCCTCGGAGCTGCATAACGGGTCTTCCTGGCCTATGTGTATTCTTCTCAATTCTGGGAAGGCTACGACCCTACCTACCTACCTGCCTTTAGCGGTTTTGGAACTTAGTAAAATCTACTAAATATTATACAAAGGACCTCCACTGTAAACACTTCTATCATGGTTCATAACTGCAAGGAAACGATCGATCCGTTATCATAGTTTAAATAAAAAATTTGCGAAAAATGTTTGTGAATATTTACAATATGAATTAAGTTCACATCCAGCAACACTATTTGATCATGTTGGCATGAGAAAAACTCAAAAGTCGAAAACCCTTTTTTAACATCAAAGATCTCGGTTTGCTCATTTGCGACCTTAATGGAGCAGCGAGGATTCTCCATTGTCATCCTGCACAGTCGGACGAGTTTGGCAGGGATGTTAAAACTAGACATGGCTTTGTATAGCTCATCTCTATACACGCTGTCATATGCAACCTTGAAATCGACGAAGAGGTGGTGAGTGTCAATTTGGTATTCCTGGGTCTTCTCCAAGAACTGCCGTAGCGTAAATACTTGGTCTATTGTGGATTTACTTGGCCTGAAACCGCACTGATAAGAGTCGAACAGGTTATCCACAAACGGTTTCAGCCGTTCACACAATACGGCAAAGAAAATCTTATATGCGATGTTAAGGAGACTTATTCCCCTATAGTTGGCGCAGTTATAGGGGTCTCCTTTCCAGGGGGAGGGAGCGAGCAAACAGAGCGCATTTTGACTTCGTCGAGCGGAAGGTCAATAGTTCAAATTCGTTTCATAGCCAAGAAAAAGCAATTCCCATACGGGAAAAAGTATGCAACACAGTTGTGAATGGAAAATGACCAAACGTACTGCTGCAGGCAGTATGTGGTCATTTAATATTCATTCTCTGCGTATGCAATACTGACACCAAAAGTGCATGAACGAATTACTGAGAATTATAACCAACGCGGAATTTTCGGGTCTCGTCCTATCTAGGACAAACCACCCCTGAGAGTAGTTAACGAACATCTACGACCCAAAAACCACTGCACTCCGTTCAGGTTGTGTGTCTAAAAAAAAAAGATAAAACATCAACCTGCGCGAAAGTTTTTCTCTCCCTATTACCTTGGTTCTCACAACGTTCAATATATAAGGCCTTGTGATATATTGAGTGTGAGCTCAAATTAGGCTGATGTTTGCGAATTTAGCCTTGATGCGGATTGTTATGAGAAGCTCGCTTACATGCCGGAAGCTCAAGACTTTTTGCCTAAGTCTACCTCTAATAACAAATCTGCATCCGAATAAGCATTTCCTTCTCTCCTTGTAGCAGTCGCCGTAATAGATGTCACAGTTTCTCATCCGCTTTTGTCCGGTCCATACCATCGCATTTCCTGGATTGCGGTAATATCTGCCTTATAGCAATCTAGGGCCTCCGCAAGTTGTTCGGCTACACGTGGTCTGTTGAGGGATCTAACATTATACGAATAAAGCCGAATATCAATTTTTAGTTTTCCTTTTGTTTTTGCTCTCTGGGTCGTCATCAGTTAAGCTGTCCATTGTTTTTTTCATTCCTAGGCTTTTTTCGGTTTTTTTGACGTATTGGTTTTTTTCCAGGTATGGCTTATCGGGCCATAGCCTAACCGACACTTATCCTGTTTTGTGGCGCAGGAAACTCCCCATTCGCCGTTTTTCGTTCGCGATTTCAGATAGAAATCCCCAGGTGGCACCACGAGGAGGTGAAAATAGGACTTACTAACAGAGCTGCTAGAAATTTGCCTACAGTGGCTTCTACTCGCCATTTTACGGGCCTGAGCTTACAAAATAATCTCCCCCTACAATTCACTTATGCCAAAGGTTTTTCCAATCAGTTGTTAAAGACATTCGGGATGGCTTTCAGCTCTCACTTCGATGCGGCTTGTATCTTCTTTATCGACTCAAAACGGTGTTTCTGGAGTGTTTTTTTGAGTTTGTTGAATAGCCGGAAGTTGTGGAATAATATTGGTCGACTTTTTGGCGAAATGATCGCGAAGAATCAACACAGTGTGAGACGGTGCATTATTGTGGTGCAAAAACCAAGGGGCTTCACGCAAACGACGCATAACTTTCAATCAATATTCTTCGTTGACAGTTTGACCAGAACGAAGGAACTCAAACAGTCAACACGACCCTGATTTTTGAGCCACTTTCGCACGGATTTTTGATTCTTACCTCACATTTAGCACGATATTCACTTGATTGATCGGTTGTTTTCGGGTCGTAAGCATAAATTCAAGTCTCGTCTTCCATAGTAATGCATTTAATCTTGTCTTGATACTCATAAAGGACTCACACACTTCAACGTGTGATATTTTTCCAAAAAAAAATCATTGTTTTTCATACCAATCAAGATTTGATGCAAATTCTTTCCTCAACAAAATTACCAATCTAAAAATAAAAGCAATTCCCCAAATTCATATGTATGTCACCTTCCTTTTTGGACACAGTAATATGGATTTGTACTAGGTCTGCAATGCATTCTGCTGTTTGCAAATGTTGAGCGAAGCGCAAGTGTTTTCGATATAGGTGAAAAAATTCAATTCAAGATTCTAATGCATTTTTATTTTAATTCGAAATTGGAAACAATATTATATTTTTATTCAAATTGTGAATTTTAATATTTGTTTCAAAATTAATGTTTTATTTGCGACACAAGAGGAATGGTTAGCTCAATCTTCTACTATTGCCAGGTTGTCAAGTCTATTCATTGCTTCTCGCCTGTTATTGAACCCGGAATGCTTATTGATATCCAGTAGACGCGATTTAGGAAAAGATGGCTCTATAGCTATGTTTTCACACGAGACAAAGCCACATAATATGTCAAACCAAGACTAAATTCGTTGTTTCCAATATCTATAACTGCTTTGTCCAAAGTTATTCCTTGTGATTTGCGAACAGTTATTGCGTAAGCCAGTCGTAAGGGGAATTGTTTGCGAGTACATTTAATGTTTGTCTTTTTGAACGGGACAGTTTGAGGCACCACTGGTAGTAATCCATTATACATCGAAGGGCCAGTATAGTTATCGAATCGTACCAACACGCATATTGGAAAGTCGTATAGCTTGTTGTCAATATCACCACGCTTGTATACAATATCTTCCACAGTACCCAGTGTTCCATTACATAGCCCTTGTGAAGTCCAAAGGTTTTGAGTTAGCATAACACGAGATCCAGTAGCGAGCCATAGTAACGGTTCCAATCCTTGGGCATCATCGAAAGGTGCTTTAGCTGCTGTGGCGTTATTGTGAGCAGCGCGAATGAGAGCTACCGGTTTTTCGAGTCTACGTAACATATGTTGATTATAATCCGAGATTCCTTCTTTTTTAGCTTTCAAACGTAAAGCATTCGTGAAATTAGATGAAAATTCAGCGACATTCGTGGCAAATCTTTTCTGAAGTATCGCATAGCCTTCATCAATAAATTCACCGCTTGCTAATCTTTTTAAAACTTGTCTGAACTGTTGCTGTTCTTCTCCAAGTTGTCGCATTATTGTTGTAGGCTTGAATACTTTCGAAAATTGATTAAAAATAAATTTTCCATGCAACGCTGCTTCACTGTCGATCCTTGGCGTTGCTAACAAAGAGGTGTCGCCAACAGGTGGTAATTGATTGAAATCACCAAACAGATAGAAGATAACGCCTCCAAATGCCATCTGATTAGTTTCTGGAAACGCCTGTCGTAGACGTTTATCGATCATTGCAAGAAGTTTCAGACCAATCATCGACGTTTCATCGCAAATGATTACTTTGACATCTGCCATTCGTTCCTGATAACCACCTTCATTTTCACCAGTCAGGTTTGCTATAGCACCATTGCGTGTTAAAGTTAGATGTAAAGCTGAGTGTATAGTACTTCCTCCGATGTTGTTTGCAGCAACACCTGTTGGCGCCATGAGAACGTACGAATGGGGACCATGCAAAGATTCTAAAAACTTTACCATCTCTCTAATAACACAAGACTTTCCTGTTCCAGCGCTGCCTTGAACGATCGCTAATCGGTTTTCTTGGCATCCAGAGAGTTGATCATCGAGATACTTCAGTACTGAAGATTGTACCGAATTCAATACAATATTTTGCGATTCATGTCTAGATTCTTGCTCCGTATATGTATTTTTCGTATTCTTGATGAAGTTTATCTGCTCTTCAAGGTTTGGATAGCTATCCATGATTGAATACCAGTTGTAGTTTCTGTCCATATCACGGTAACCAAGCATGGTATCAGACACTGGTTGATTTGGAAGTGCTGCAGCTAAAGCCATCCATTCTTGAGGATTGTGCTCAGGTGTGTCTACTTCATCAGTTGTAATATATTCAAGGTAATCTGGGAGCTCCCAACTTGCGATGCCAGCTTTTCTGAAACTTTCTTTCCAAGTATTTTCAGTTTTGAGAAGATTCATATCACCTCTCCATGGTTTTAGCAAAACCAATTTTTGTTTGTAGAAAATTTCATCGTTTTCATAAGAAACACCAGACTGAACTTTCGGGAGAACTGTCGAGAAGGTCGGAAGGAAGCAGCGAGAAGATGCCGATCTGGCAGTCATCATCGACTACCAAGAACGAGGTTTTCGACCAACTTGGCAGCAAATATCCAGCTTACTGGGCTCAATGGCAGAGTTTAAAGCTGAAGAACGGTTGCCTCTACCGCAGTTGGGAAAGTGAGGACGGAAACATTGTAAACGATCTGCCGGTAATTCCAAAAGGACAAATCGACGAGGTCATCCGAGAATACCACGAGGGACCAAGCGGGGGTCATCTTGGTGTTAACAAGACTGTAGAAAAGATCAAGAGACGTTTCTACTGGGTAGGATGCCATGAGTCGGTCACAAATTTCATTCGCAGGTGTGAACAGTGTGCGAAGGCAAAGGGGCCAGTTAGGAAAAGTCGAGGAAATATGCAGCAGTACAATGTTGGAGCACCGTTCGAACGTATCGCCATGGACATCGCAGGCCCATTCCCAACGAGCAACGCTGGAAACAAATACGCGCTGGTGGTGACCGATTACTTCAGCAAACCTCTGTGTATGCAATATTAACACCAAAAGTACATGAATGAATTATATACCACGCGAAATTTGGTCGGCTCTCGTCCTATGTAGGACAAACCACCCCTGAGAGTAGTCAACGAACATCTACAACCCAAAACCACTGCACTCCGTTCAGGTTGTGTGTGTGAACCTGCGCGAAACTCTCCTTCTCCCTGTTACCTTCGCTCGCACAACGTTCAAAACGTTATAAGGCCCTTAGCCATGAGTACGAGTGTAACTATAAAAAAAAAAAAATGGCCTGAGGTGTTTTGCATTCCGAATCAAGAAGCCAAAACTATTTCGGATGCATTCGTGAATAACTGGGTTTCGCGTTACGGAGTACCGCTGGAACTGCACTCAGACCAAGGAAGGAACTTCGAGTCGTCGGTGTTCAAAGAACTCTGTGACATGCTATCAGAAAGACGCGGACGACACCATTACACCCACAATCTGATGGCATGGTCGAAAGGTTCAACCGGACGATGGAGGAATACCTGAGAAAAGTCGTCGTCGACTTAAGGCGAGATACGATTTGAGGGCGAATACTTCTGGATTTGAGACAGGACAATTGGTATTACTGTACAACCCACAACGAAATAAAGGCTTGTGCCCCAAATTGAAATCAGCTTGGGACGGACCATATGAGGTCATCAAGAAACTCAATGACGTGGTATACCGGATACAGCAGATGGGAAACAGACGGGCGAAGTATAAGATTGTCCACGTAGAGAGGTTAGCGCCATATTACGGAGAAGGATCCAATCGCTTGTTCGAGGACGAACAAGTTTAGGAGGAGGGCAGTGTTGCGGAGATACAAACCGACGGTTAAGTTCGAATTTCGCTGTCGAAGTTCGAAATCTCTCTGGAAGCGAGGATTGGAATGATGTCAACTTCCAATGGCGTAATGCTACTTGTCAGAGCATTCTAGAGATTTCCGTAGGGGAACTTCCAACGGCGAACATTCGAGAAGGTGCACCGAGAGCTATATAAGCGCGAACACTCGCCCTCGACATTCATTCAGTTTGTGGTATTACACAGCGTGTGACAAGTCGGTGTGATGAACCAGTGTGAAAAGAAAAGCTTTCAATAAAGGTTTGTTTGTGTGATAAACTTTAAAGTGGATAGTATTGGATAATAAATAAAAGTGGTGAAGCTACACAGATAATTGATCTGTGGTGAAAGAAACAAGAAAAGTGTGTGTGTTTTAATTCGGATAAAAAGGACAATTGTAGTTTATCGCAATCCAGTGGTGCGAACCCTATTCGGTGTGGGATCGAATATTTCGTAACAATATAAATAAAACAGAACACAAATCTACTCTTCTTTCTGCACTGAATTCATATGTGTAAATTTTGAGGAAACAGAGGATAGTATAGTCATATTCCTAAGCTCTCTACGTGCAGCTGACTTAAAGCCAGATTGTGTGTTGAGAATTGTGGTTGCGTGAGTTACGACACCTACCTGTCCCCCCATCGCCCCCTAAACCCACAAACACCACATACCCAGTTACGACACCCTTTCCCCGTCCGTCACCCCCTACATCATCAAGTCAACCATTCCCATCGTTTCCCACATGACACCTAAGTACATCCGTCCATTTTTCGCGACGATCATCAACTCCCTCACCCCAGGCGATTTCCCACGGACAGCCAACGGACCCCCGCACACCACCTACACATGGAACCCCTTATCACCACCACAAGCTATGACTCAATTATATGAAAATACATTGTATTATGTTTCGTACCTTGTGATTGCACAGGTGATATCCAATAACTGCAACTATGCGTCTGGATGACATCCGCCGCAAGTCCAAGTTCTTGGAACTCACCTTTGCAAACCCGTAATTATGAATGTTAGGAATGAGAAATAAAATAATAAAATAAATAAATAAAATTTGTATTTTTTTGGACTCCTTTCTTTCGAAATCCGTAAGTCGTGCGTCTGACACATTATATCGTAAGTCGGTACAAAGCCTGTCAAAAGCACGCGCGCGCGCAAGCCAGATTGTGTTTCCGATTTGATGTTGAATTTTGTCTTTAGAATCTTCATATATAATTCTCCACTCTTTTCGAGAAATATTCGTCAGCAATTAGAGGATTTTCGGTGAGATGGTTTTGCATCATTTTAGCTATTTGAGTTTCGGTCATATCACGCAAAGTTTCTTCACTAACACCAAAATGCCGAACCAAACACGGCCACCACAAATCCGCAGCACTTAGTGTCAAGAAAAGCGTAGGAATACCAAGTTGATTTATCATAGCTATAAGTTCTTTGCGTCGCTGATACCAAAAACTGGATGTTCCACGAATTGTTGAACCATACGCCAATAATTTAGACAATATTCGAGGATCTCGCGTTAACTCCTGTCGAAGTTGTTGCATAGTACCAGTGAAGTCATTCTTCTTAGCAAATATCATGCTGCAATTTATCGAATCGTGTTGCTGTACTGTATTCAGACAGAAAAAGCGGAATCTTGGATCTTGCGCAAATCTTTTGTCTTGAAAATGCATTAAATACTCTGCCCATTCACGGAATGTAAGCTTGTGTTCACGTGAAAAATCGACGAAGCCTGCTTTACCATCCGGAAACAGACAGGGAAACGCCATTGTAATGTATCCTTCAGTTGTGAACTCATTGACGGGATGAGAATCTTGATTTGGCCAGTTTACGGTTCTTTCCACTGCTGCTTGTTGACGCTGTCGTGGTGCGGAAAGGACGCCAGTTTCAACTATGTTGTCTTCATCGATTTCGTGAACACTAACGCCACCGTCGTTTTCAATATTTCCATTTTCTGGTAATTGCGATAATGCGTCCGAATCAATTTCAATGTCTGCGTAATATTTATGATGCTGTTTCAAATATATGAGCGCTTCCTGTACTTTCGCTCGGCGCACGCGAAAATCAGCATGTCCACTCACACCTTCACGTCTCACAACCAGAACGCTGATAGATGAAGCTGTTCGAGGCAATATACGAACGATGTCAGATAGATCTTGAGGAATATTAATGATATTACCTTTATAGTGATACTGTCCAGGTTGTCCAAATGCTTTTGTCTGATACACACTCATTACTGGATTCACTTTGGCAATCAATAATTGTTCAATCTTGAACAAGTTTTGTAGTTGATCGGTTACAGGTGATGGCATCATGTTGTTCAGGTGCGTAAATTTAGCAACATTTCTTTTGCAGGCTGTGCACGTAAAGTTCACAATGTTCTTAAGCAAGTCGGAACGGTGACAGTTCGAGCAATTGACGTAATTTAACAAATCAAGTTCTTTCGTGAAAGAATCATAGAGTTTCTGGTCCAGTTGAGTTGTATTTGTTTGCTGAGTATTGATAGGCTCAATAACTGAAGAAGGCGGTAGATTTCGTTCAGCACGTAAGTTTGCCATCGACTGAGTTTGTCGTGTACGTCGACCTTAACCTGGTCCACGTGGCATTTGAGTATTTCGTACATATGTAGCTGTTTGAAAAAGATAAGATATGGTTAGACTCGATATTTATCAAAAAAGATGTTGAATTACCTATCGAAGACGAGAAATACAAAGAATTTAATTGTCGCAGTTAAGGTTTATGAGTGTTTGTTGAACGAAAAAACGGAGAAAATCCTCCTAGAACTCGAACTGAAATGTTCAACAGAACAATTTGTTTCTGGGAAATTTTGCACAGGGCTTCCGCAGGAATTCTATAATTCACGCGCTGTGATTTTTTCATTGTGCACAATCAAAAGTCGATGAATTTGTTTTTTTCGGTGATTATTCCTCGATGGCTTATTCGATTTAGACCATTCTTTTCTTGTCACTTTTACCTTGTTGATGTCCATCACCATGTTAAATTTTATGGCCACCCAGCTAACTGCTCGCAAGTTAGAGCTCCTGGAACTTTTGTTTTGGTGATTATTCCTCCGTGGCAAGTTCGATTTCAATTTTCATTTGATAACAACCTTCACAGTTTTCATTTTCATTTCATTTTTATTAGTAGCGAATAAAATACATTTCTTTTCTATAACTATATTGCACAATTCACAGAGATATGGTACATGTATGTTACCTTACTACTGAAATATTAATAACAATTTTTTTTTTTTAAACGTATTATTATCATAACCATTTATAGTGTTCGAAGAAAAAGCTACTACAAAAAACCTTCACATAAACACCTTCACAGTGTTTTTGTGTAAGTGCATGGTAAATTTCATCAAGATAAGTTAAGCCGTCTAGTAGCAGGAGGAGCACAAACGAAATACATCGAGTTGCCTATGATTGAGCTGGTTTTTTCATTATAAAAAATAACGCCGAGCTAAACCGGATGAGTAGCTAACCAGTCATTACACAATTAGTTGTGGAAAAAAATTGTAAAGCCAGTCCATACCTTCATTTGCTCATAAGATATTCGAAATAAACTCGGATTTTAATTTTTGATATGCACTCGTCCTAAGAGGAAGACTCCAACAAAAAGTCTTAAGCTTCCGAGATATAGGCTAACGCCTCATAACAGTCCGCATCAAAGCTAAATTTGGAAACACTAGCTAAATATGCGCGCACGCCCCAACAGAGGAAAAGGACGATCGACTCAAAGAAAAGTTCTGCGATCTCCTAGACAGAACCTATGCCCAATGTCCCAGCTACGACACAAAAATAGTTCTAGAAGATTTTAATGCAAAACTGGGCAAAGAGGACATATTTGAGTCGATCATAGGAAAGCATAGCCTCCATAACACCACATCCGACAACGGCTTTAGGGGGTGGCCGTGGTGCAGTGGTTAACATCATCGACCGCCGAGCGGAAGGTCTATAGTTCAAATTCGCTTTATAGCCAAGGAAAAGTAATTCCTATACGGACAAAAAATATGCAACGCAGTTGTGAATGGAAAGAGACCAGACGTACTGCTGCAGTACACTCACAGTATATGGTCAACTGAAATTCATCCTCTGCGTATGCAATATTAAAGTGCTCGAACGATTTAGTACGGACTATAACCAACTCGGAATTTGGTCGGATCTCGTCCTATCTAGGACAACCACCCCTTAGAGTAGTGAACGAAACATCAACGACCCAAACCACTGCACTCCGTTCAGGTTGTGTGTCTATAGGCACATTATAAGAGAATATATAAATAAAAACTCTTGAACCTGCACGAGTTTCTAAAAAAAAACAAAAATCGGTTTCCTAGCGGAGCGTGACCTCCTTGTAGCAAGCATGCGATTCCCACATCTCAACATCCACAAGGGTACCTGGCGGTCTTTTGATTAATCGACCACCAACCAGATTGATCACATTGCGATCGACGCCAGACACTCCTCCTGTATTCTCGACGTACGAACCTTTCGAGAGGCCAACACCAACTCGGACCACTACCTTGTTGTAGCCAAGGTACAGATGAGGCTATCAAGAATGCTTAGGAGTCGACTAGAACTACGTAAGTTTGACGTCAGAAAGCTACAATCGCAAGGGACTGCCAGAATCTTTGCCGATCGCGTCTCCTCCAAGCTCTCTCAAAATCCGCCCACAGCAGCACAAACAATAGAACAGGAATGGTCGCATTGCCAGAGCGCCGTCAGAGACGCTGCCTCAGAGGTGCTGGGTTTTAAACCGCCATCACCTAGAAACCCCTGGTCCGATTAACAATGCGAACAAGCCCATGCTGTAAAACAAGGGACATATAAAGCCATGCTGCAACGACGGACGAGAGCTGCTCGCGAAATCTATGAGCAGAAGAGAAGAGAGGAACACACGCTTTTCAGAAGAAAGAAGAGAGAGCATGGAAAGCGTGTGGTCGAGGAGATGGAAGGATGCTTCCGCAGGAATGACGCCCGTAAGTTTTACAATAAGGTAAAACGAACATGCCTTGGCTACAAAGCCAGAGCGGCGGCCTGCAGGGATGAAAATGGAGAACTGGTAGTAGAGTCGCGATGATAGACAAGATCCGCTGTCAGGCAAAATGAGCCATTCGTAATGGACGACGATGTAGGAGAATTCCATCCACCCGATCTAAACGAAATCAAAACAGCGATGTCAAGACTTAAGTCTAATAAAGCCGCGGGCGTTGACGGCCTGTCTGCTGAGCTTCTTTAGGCGGCTACACATGAGCTGGTAAGGTGCATGCACCATCTCATTTGCAAGGTATGGTCGGAGGAAAGCATGCCCGACGAATGGAATCTCAGCATCTTATACCCGTTCCTAAAAAAAGGAGACCCCTATAACTCCGCCAACTATAGGGGGATAAGTCTCCTTACCATCGCATATAAGAACTTCTCTGCCGTATTGTGTGAGCGCCTGAAACCATTTGAGGATAACCTGATCGGCTCTTATCAGTGTGGTTTCAGGCCAGGTAAATCCACAATAGACCAAATATTTACGCCACAGCAGATCTTGGAGAAGACCCAGGAATACCAAATCGACACTCACCAACTCTTCGTCGATTTCAAGGCTGCATATGACAGCGTGTATAGATAGGAGCTATCCAAAGCCATGTTTTAACATCCCTGCCAAACTCGTCCGACTGTGCAGGATGACAATGGAGAATTCTCGCTGCTTCATTAAGGTCGGTAATGAGTAAACCGAGACCTTTGATGTTAAAAAAGATTTAGGCAAGGTGACGCGCTGTCATGCAACTTTTTCAACATCGTGCTTGAAAAGATCGTGGAAGAGTCACTGGCCAACACAAGAGGTACGATTTATTTCAAGTCTACGCAATTGCTTGCGTACGCCGATGACATTGACGTTATTGGACGGACACAGCGAGACGTCAATGAGGCCTTTGTAAGCATTGAGGTAGAAGCGGCTAAGATGGGTCTCAAGGTTAATGAGTGTAAAACCAAGTATCTGCTTTCATCTAAGAGAGACGGAGAACACCGACGTATTGGCCAGAACGTCACCATGGGCGGATATAACTTTGAAGTGATCAAGGAATTCGTCTACCTTGGCTCACTGATGACCAGCGACTATAACACCAGCGCTGAGATAAAACGCAGAACCACTCTTGCCAACCGCTGTTTCTTTGGGCTCAAGAGGCAATTGAGAAGTAGAGCCCTCTCTATATGACACTATATAAGACCATAATCAGCCCAGTCCTCCTTTACGGCGCAGAGGCTTGGACCTTAACAAGAGCGGATGAAGATGCCCTTGGTCGTTCCGAGAGGAAAATTCTGCGCCCTATCTACGGTCCCGTTTGTTCAAACGGTGTATGGAGAAGAAGATATAACTGTACGGGTTGTACAGTGACATCGGCCTGGTACGACGTCTACGGATACAGCGTCTAAGGTGGCTAGGCCATGTAGAGCGAATGGAAAATACAGCTCCGACCTGAAGAGTCTTCGAATCCACCCCGGAAGGATGGCGCGGCAGAAGACGGCCGCATCAACGGTGGCGCACGCAGGTGGGGCCTTAACCAACGGGGCGTGCGGCGCTGGAAACAGCTGGACAAAGACCGTGTCAGCTGGAGACGCTTGTTGGTTGAGGCCCAGGTTCACCACGGACTGTAGCGCCACCTAAGTAAGTAAGTATATAATACAGGCTTTGGACAGGATATACGTACATGTGTGTGTGTTGGCGTTACAGTCCATGAAGAACCAAAGCCGAGCGTCTCTCAGTCACCCATGTTTTGTGTGATTTTATTTTCCGAGAAAGGTAAAACGGAACCGACAGTTTATTGCTGAGGAGAGGCACAATGAAAACTCTTTCGATGACATGGCTGTTGCCGCAATTCGATCCCGTGTTATCGGCATCAGAGGCCAACAGATTACCCACTGCGCCAGCTTGACAAAATAATGTCACAATTTGAGTTTCAAAATACGAACAATCAGCTCCTATGAATGAATGTCTCGTGTGTGTTATGAATTTAAATATTTCCACCGAAGATATTACCGCAGTTCATGGTACACACCACGGGTTACCTTCTGCAACCATAGTTTTCTCATTTTAAAGAAGGGATACTAGAAGTTTTTGCTCCAGCTCTCATTAGATTCAGATGCGGCCTCTTTTAAATACAATTTGCTTTAACCTCTTTTAAATACAATTTGCTTCAAGCTCACATTTACACCTTTGACATTCCACAGGATTTATGGGCTCATTCATATTTTAAAGCCTCTGCTAAATAACCTCTCAACGCTCGTAAAGGTGCGTTAACCACAGTCTAATGCCACTTGTATTATTCTGTGGACGGATCGGTTCACGAGCGCTTAACGTCACTCCTCTGGAGCGGAACACTTACCTATAAGCTTGCCTGTAAGAAACAGCCCAAGCAAACAGCCATGTCTTTTTCAATTGCTCGACATGATGTGGAAATGCTCTGTTAAGTTCCAGCATTGTGTATCAACACCGCCTCCTTACGTGTGTTGCAGTTTACTCGTAGATGCGCACCGCATGTGCAAATGTCACAAATCTCCATGCCTCGGGTAATAACTTTAACCTACCGTCGCGGTCGCCGTCATCGACGTTGTTGTTGTTGTTTTCCGCGCTTGCTCGGACAAAAAAAAAAAAAACGAACAAAGCGGCCATAAAGTGTGAAAATATTGAGCAGATTCCAACCAGAGCGCGAAGCGTATAGACTTTCATCGGACTACATGCTTACACTGTAGCAATGCGAAAGAGAGTGCTTACCTGGTGCTGCAAAGAAAGAATTGTACCAGGTCAACTGCTGGGGTTAATGTTGTTTCGTCCGGCACAAACAACTGGCACGACACGACAAACTAAACCCAAGATAGCAAAACGTAAAAATGGAAAATCAGACATAAGAGCCAAATCCTAAAACAATTCGCACATTAAACGTAAGCCGATGCCCAGACACACCAGGCAATTGCAATTTTTGCTGTCCGTGTCCAGGGCGACAGCCGGTGTCTATGCTCAGCGACGACAACAAGGATGTTTGAGTTATCTGCATGGTTACAAAACCTATGTTACCTCGTCCTGCCTGCATCTGCATCTGTACCTATACTGACGTTAGCGTTTGTTCATAGTTCGATTATTCTATTCCAAGTCGGGCAGCGAGTTGAAAGGATGGTACGATGAAATCATTGGCGAACAAATTATTAGGTCTCGGGGATATTAGATTTCACACCTTCAGCAGCATCAGTGAGCGTCATCATCACCACCGGGCCGGGTTGCGGATAACATCGCCCGCTGGAGGTTCGAGGTCTTGTTTTCTTTGTTGTTGTGCCGTTTTGTCCGTTTGTTTGGTAGTGCAGCATTGCCGTGTAATTGGCCAAGAGGTGGGCATTCGAATAGGATTCCTAATCGAATATCGAATTTCGTGGCCGCGGTACAAATGTGCGCCGAATCGCAAGGAAATTGCTTTCTGCGCTTCATTGTACGCTGGGTGGTATACATAGGTGTGCCTAGATGTACGGACTGGATTTTAATTACTGTAAAAAAGGTTAAACAAACACGGCTCTGGAATGGCTTTGATTTTATTTGGTTTACAAGTTATCTTTTTATTTTCACACTGGTTTATGGGATTTCCGATTGAACTACACGTCGGATCCATGGTAGGAAGTTGGAAACACGAGTAAAGACGTCAGGGTAACCAATTGCACAGGTTGCCGAGCCGTAGGAGACGACGCCAATTTGAATGGTGCGCTCTCGATTCACGAGTGGCCCTCCAGAGTCACCCTGAAATTGAAAATTGTATAGAATGTTAAGGTATGTGCAGGGGATGAGCGGATGTAGAAAACTAATAACGACAGTATACTATGTTGATTGACTTTTAGATGAACACATATGGAGAAGATAGTAATTGAAAGGCCATTGACTAGTTTCTTTATGAATTGGGTAGACAGGATGCACTACTGCAGAGCCAGTGAATGATATTATATTCCGCAACTAATAAGATTATGGTTTCTAAATTCGAAAGTTTTAATTCGACGTTGGACTGAAATTAATATAGACCTTTGTAACAACTTATATGAGGGCAACTCGTTTAAAAATACCCATGTAAGTTTTTTGAATAGATCACTTGTTACGGAGGATTAAATCTATTCTAAACTTCATACAAATGCGCAGGTGCCTCACTACACTCATGTAGCTGTACAGCTCGTAAAGTTCGTAGTTGAATCTTTTCCTCCATCACCCATCTGCTTATAGGGCCGAAAATCACACGCAAAATCTTTCTCTCGAAACGGTCAAGGACTTCCTCATCCGCTTTTGTTAGTGTCCATGCTAGGTGCGTTGTACAGCAGGGCCGGTATTATAAGGGTCTCGTATAGAGTTAACTTGGTCGTTCAGGAGAGGGCTCTATTACTCGATTGCCTCCTGAGCCCAAAGAAACAGGGTTTGACAAAAGTGATTCTGCGTTTTTATTTCGGAACTGATGTCGGCGTTCCAGGTCACTGCGGAACATAGGTAAACGAAGTCCGTAACTACCTCAGACTTGTATCTGCCAATACAAACGTTCTAGCCAAGACGTCGCTGGTGAGCGTTCTTTTTTGACGACAGCATATATTTAGTTTTGCCCCCATTTACTGCCAAACCAATTTTCGCCGCCTCCGCTTCAATTATCGTAAACGCCTTATTGATATCTCGCTGCGCTCTTCCGAATATGTCGATGTCATCTGCATATACGAGGGCCTGTGAGCATTTGAAATAAATTCTGCCTCTTGTGTTAGCCAATCAATTTTAATACGATGTTGAAGAAATCACACGACAGTGCGCCGCCCTGCCTAAATCCTTTTTTGGCATAAAAACTTTCGGTCAGATCTACACCGATTCGGGTGAAGCAGCGAGCATTCTCCAAAATCGTCTTGCACAGCCTGATGAGTTTAGCAGGGATGTCAAAGGTAGACATAATGTTGTACAGCTCGTGTCTAATTACGCTGTCGTATGCGGCTTTGAAGTGGACAAATAGGTGAGTGTCGAATTAAAATTCATTGGTCTTTTCCAGGATCTGCTGTAATATGAAGACTTGGTTGACGGGGTACTTCCCTGGCCTGAAGTCACCCTGATAAGGACCTATCTGCTTATTTAAAAAAGGCTTCACGTGTTCACACAAAATGACAGGGAAGATTTTATAGGCGATGTTAAGGACACTCATTCCTCTGTAGTTGACATCGTCAAAGGGGTCTAAATTCTTGTGGATCAGGCAAACGATGCTAGGCCTCCAATCCTCGGGCATGCTTTCCTCTGACCATATCTTACAGATGACCTGGTGCATTCTCCTAACCAGGTCATCTCCAGCTGCTTTGGAAAGCTTAGCAGCAGCAGCTTTATTCGACTTGAATTTCGATATGGCGATCTTAACTTCGCCGAGGTCAAGGGGACGTAATTCTCTGCGGTCTTCGTCATTAAGAAATAGATCATTCTGCCTGGCAGCGGTATATTGACTAACATCGCCGTTATACAGTCTATACTATATTCCTATATTCTACTACTGAGTGTCCTTTCTCATCTCTGCAGGCTTCCGTTCTGGCTTTATAACCTTGGCATGTTTGGTTTATCTGTTGGAAAAACCTTCGAACGTCATGGCTGCAGTAACACCTTTCCAAGACATCAATCGCGCGCTCCTCGAGCTCTTTCTTCTTTCTTCTGAGTAGCTTATGCTCCTCCCTTCTTTTTTACTCGTAGAGCTCAAGGGATGCTCTTGCTCATCTATGCAGCGAAGCTTTACATGCCTCCAGCTTTGCTGTGTGAACCCTCCTTCTCATATTCGCTCACTACTTTACGACCCTGCACTTCGGCTGTAGATAGTGAGCGGCAGCGTATGTTAAGCTTATTAAATTCCGATATCGACAGCATCATGCAATGGGGTAAAAACAATAGCGTGGAATTAAACGCATCCTACTTGACTCCAAGGAAAAAGCGTTCGTCCGCGAACTGTTCGAAAACGTGATGTCCGATTGTAATGAAATCTTGCACACTGACATATCTTAGCATTGCACAAGTACATTGATTGTGGATAAGGCCAAATTTTGCGTCGGTCACAAACCATGGTCACAAATGTCCAAACTTTCGAGCGCTCGCCGATTTTTCACTGAGTTCAAACATTTTTACTTCTTGAACGTCCCCTATATTTTGAGATTATTTAACGCCGTCCCACGTCCGTGGTAACCGTAACAAAAGAGCACAACACAGAGCACCTAAATAGGTATGAATTACAGCACCATCGCGTTCGGTTTGGTCAGAAAAGGCAAAAAATATTCTAAAATTTGAGAGGGCCGCGAAGACGTCACATTTAAGCGCTTTTTGGCAATAAAACTGCAGTCTTAACGCAAGTCAAACTTCGGGATAGTCAACAGAAACTCAGTGCCGTTTTCATAGTCAAACGCTATTTTGTAAACCTCACTACAGGTGACTATTGCATTTATTAATAGACCTGCTAACTAATACCTGCGCTTACTTTAAGATCATAACAAAGCAGCATGCCCGTACAGAGACATACACGCGACGCAGCACGACATCAAGAAAGCCGTGCAAATCAAACTGCTGAGCAACGAGATGCTACAAATGCGTGCAACGCGACGGGAAAAGAAAGTGGATCGTCTTATGGCAAAATTCGAAGCAGCAATGGCTGGAATGCAGAATGATCCGTGCACAAACTGCGACCGCGAAACTCTTCGTTCCGAACCAGGACCCTGCAACAGTGTAGTCGACGGTCAAACGCTGCAGACATGTTCCTTGCTGCAAATTTCATGGATCCAGGCGTGATCCCAAATGAGTTTCAAGATCTTACGCTTGTGGAAGTTATGCTCATTGCCAGAATCCACCCGGTAATGCGCGTGTACCGCATAAAAGGTCTCAATGGACCAGGCCATTTTGCGTACGGTGGACATGTGATCAATATTGAGCAGGATGTGCAATCGCTGGCAACGGCTCTTCCTCACACTATGCCATCGTTGCCTGTTATGACGGTGCGTCGTCCCACACCAACTGGCCCCAGAGCCTTTCGTGTTCGTCGCCAAAAAGTCGTTCGTGCTCTTCGTTGGCTCAAGTCGAATCACGAGTACTACGACCACATTGTGATCTACGAAGAAGCGCTAAGTTGTCTTCCAGTCAATGGCGACGTGTCAACGGAACTTCGGACAGTTAGCACTGAAGCCGAGGCAAGCGACATGGCAATGATAACAGACCAGCAGCAGCCAGAAAATGCCAAACCGACATGGATGACGTTGAGACTGGCATCACGACTAGCGTCTCAACGCTGCAGAGCCAACGAATTCAATCGATTATTGAATGGCCAGCGGCGCGCCCTGTCGCTGTGCTTGAATGGACGCGTGAAGGATACGTCACAATGGCCTTTCCGTGCCTTTTTTCGTACGGAAATGCAGACATCAACGATAACAATCGCCCAGCGAATTTGCGGCCAACACTGCACGATTATTTCGTCTATTTACTGCAACATAAGTCACGCAGATTCGCGCAAGATTCACGCTTTCGCTACTTTGCCTGGAACACGATGCAGCGATCTGAGACAAACAAACGTGGCATGATTTTTGCGAAAAAGAACGACTTTAATGGCAACGTGGTTGCGTGGTTGCGTGAATCTGTGACAACTGACAACTCGATACTTGGCAAACTAATTCACTGGGCATCTGAATTCCTAGCAACCAGATGCTACTGGTATGCCAATCGCGCAAGCCTAGAAGCAGTGGTCTCACAATTGGGAATTCCGACAGCATTCATTACGCTCTCGGCAGCTGATCTTTGGTGGCCGGATCTCGCGAGACTTTTGGGGGTAGATTTTGAAGCTGAGAGCCACATGACAGCAGCTCAGATCGCACAGCAGCGACAAAAACTGCTAAATCTTAACCCGCTGAAGAAACCCGTGACTAAGACTGCGCGAGAAAAGCGCGAAATGGTCCGCGAAGTCCGGCGTATAACGGTAAGACCAGCAGTAAAAGGATCAATAATGCAAAAGCGTCCAAACTTTGTTGAAAAGCAACGCTCACTGCCGTGGCCACCTATTTGAGAAAATGAAGCTTTCCGTACCGTCATTTTCAATCCCGCGAAAGGCAAATGAGTTCTAGAAGCTGTGTGAATTGAGGAATGACTGAGTTTCATAACCGATTTAAACAAATGTCGAGTAAACGCTTCGCCTCAATATTTTGGTGTAGAAGCGGATAACCAGCTCCGTCCGCCGCCCTAGTCTTAATTAAAGCGACCACATGTTCAGTGTGATGTAAGGACGCCGTGGCGCAGTGGTTAGTGTGTTGGACTCTGACGCACGATGAGCGAGTTCGGATCCCGATAACACCGACGCCATCGAATGTTTATTTCGCGGCTTTCCTCCTCGGCGGGGTACTGGCAAAACCCCCTGTAGTATACTTGCCGTGAAAAAGCTCCTCGACTCATGCCGTTCGGAATCGGCATTAAACTGTAGGTCCCTTTCACCTATGTGAAAAAAAAATTACACACAACATGGGTGATTGAGAGAAGCTTGGCTCTGGTTCTTCATGGGCTGTAACGCCATCAAAGAAGAACATGTTCAGTGTCGCCAAGAATGCTGCGAAATGCTTAGGCTTCTTATACAGATGCAAGAAATACTTCTCACTATTAGATCTAGCTACAATATGTAAGGCGTTCATCCGCCCTAAATGCACCAACAATTTTTGGATAACGGTATTCTTGGCAATGCCAGTCATCAAGGGAGAGAGCGTACGAGACGGTTCGATGAGAATATTGAGGTTGTACGGGCCTCAGTTGAGACCTCACCACAAACATCCAGTCGCCGCCGTTCCGCTCAGTTGGGCATCTGTCGCAGCTCACTGCAACGCATAATTCGGTATGATTTGAGGTTATTTCCGTACAAAATTAAAATGACTCATTGATTATTGCCAACCGAGAAGTCACTTCGCTTGGATTATGCGAAATTCGTCATGAACTTGGTTCAAACAGATACTGATGTTTGGGAAAAAATCGCCATTAGCGATGAGGCTCATTTTTCGTTAAATGGAACGGTCAACAAATGGTCCACGAACAACGCGTGACTGCTTGGGCCGGAATTTGTGCGGATGGGGTAATTGAAGACGACGATGGGACGTCCACCACCGTTAAAGGCGAGCGTTATCGGGCGATGATAACAGATTTTTTGTTGCCATTTTTAGCGGAACATGGCATGGACAACTTCTGGTTCCAACAAGATGGCGCCACAGCCCACACAGCTCGGGCCACCATCGCTTTATTACGCCGTAAGTTCGTCGATCGTCTAATTTCCAAGAACGGTGATTTTTGCTGGCCACCGAGATCGCACAATTTGTAGCCACCGGATTTTTCTTGTAGGCTTTTTTAAAGTCCAAAGTCTATGTCAACGAGCCACGGTCTGTGGAAGAGCTCAAGGCCAATACTCGACGCGAAATAGCCGCTATAGAGCCCGCAAGATTTTGCAAAGTGATGGAAAATGCTCAAAAACGAGCTCATCCGCCATTCAAGTAGAACTGCCATCGAGAGGGCTCTTCAATGTCATCAAAGGAGCTACCAGAGTGAATTTAAATACAGGCAGCTCCACCCTTAGTGATCATATTTTGGTCAGTATACTAGGGATCAGAATGCTCTCAGCAGTAATAGAAAATGACATAATCGATCAATACAGTACTTTATTTGATTTTTATGATGCGCATACATCCGAATGCTACACTCCTCAAGACTCCATCATAATAGCAAAGAAAGCGAATGAACTAATTCGTGCCACCGATGGGTCCTCTATGAAGGAAGAAACTGATCCTGAAAATCTTCTGAACTCTTTAATAAGAGCTGTACCGCAGATGGAAAAACAACCGTAGGAACTTATCCTATAAAAATGAGTACAAACTGTTGCGTAACCAGGTGAATAAAAAAATATTTATGGCCAAAACTCAATACTATAAAGAAAAATTTTAACATACAAGGAGTGATCCAAAAAAAACATGGACAATAATAAATGAAGTGTTAGGAAGACGCAAATTTTCATTGGATGAAACTATTAGGAAGCATTTTACTTCCGACATAAACACGGCTACGTTGCCAAATGAATTTGGTACCCTTTTTTCGCGACAAGCTCAATCCATCATTAACAAGTGTAACATAGTAACTTCAAGATACCAACATATGAGCTTGAATGAATCTATCTATTTAGGAGGAACAGAGTGTGTAGGGGTAGAAGGCTTGGTGCATTGTTTAAACGTCGGAAAAGCACGTGGGGCAGGCGGCATCAGGGCCTTAGATATTAAATCGAATGCCGACATATTTGTCCCTATTATAACCAAACTCATCAATCTAAGCTTTGATACGCAAACGATTCCTAAGAAACTTAAAGAGGCAGTTGTACGACCTATTTACAAGGTTGGGGCTAAAACCGACATTTCGAACTACAGACCGATAGCAATCGTATGTGGAATTTTATAAAAAAGCATAATTTGATCTGCAAGAGCCAATACGGTTTTCAAAAGGGAAGGAGCATAAATAAACTTCATGGCGACTTCGCAAATATAATCAATACAGCCCTCAGTAAACGTCACCATCTCCTAGTTCTCTTTTTGGATTTCAGAAAGGCATTTGATACCCTTGATGCCAATATAATACAATCACAATAACAGAACAGAACAGAACAGAACAGGTGTAATTCTACATTACAGTATGTAGGAATTAACCCCAGCGGGACTATCCACCTTGCCGTGGTGCTGGGGCTTACACTGGCCAGGGAAGCCTTGTCAACGACATGGGTTCCGGGCCGGGAACCAAGAGATAGTCAACCCTACTCCAGTGGTGGTGTGAGCTTCTTAAAACCGTGCCGAAGGATGAAAGGTTGGAGGGTTTATTTCCAACCGCTAACGAGCTCCCTTAGGTGCACAGGCGAGGCCTAAGGTATTCAAATGCCTTACTCCGATATTCGGCGGCTCTGTCGGAGTGGACCCATATTTCCGGCCGTACTCGTGGGTACAAAATTTCAAATTTAAACAAAACAAAAACACAAAAAGAAAGTAAAGAGGAAGAGCTCTCTCTCGAGTCGGTGGCAGACGCACTACTTGCTGTGGTCAGTGACAGAGAGGAAGAAGCCAAACCTAGGGGATCCAGCGTGTTAGACGAGGTCATCTCCAAGGAATTAGAGGAGGAATTACTCGCTGATTCTGAAGAGACAGCCCAAGAAGGTTTAACACGGAGAAAGGATGCCAAGAAACCTAAGAAATTAACCCAAGGAAAGCTGAGGCTTAAGGAGTACAAAAAAGCTGTACACCTTAAGCGCTTGCTTGAGGAAAAGGGCAGACCCCTGCTCTCCGATATGGAGAAGGAGAAGCTCGCTTGGGCAGAAGAGGTGATTGCCAAGGATGTCCTAACGAGACCAAGGGCTGACAAGGGCACATCCGGCAAAAAAGCCAGAGAAGGCAAGGGGGATAAAAAGACCATAAATCCCCCCAAGAAAAGGGAGCGGAGGGCTGGGCCAGGTGGAACCGAAGCCGATAAGGCGGGTTCTAGCTGCACCCAGACCCTAGGCGAAGGTGAGAACCTGAAAACCAAGGGCACGGGAAGGACTGTAGCCGCTAAGGCAGGTTCTACTAAGGTGGCCCCTAACGCGGTCGATAAGACTGGTAAGGGCAAACCAGAAAACGTGCCAGCTCCCAAGAAAAGAGAGGATTTCAAGGCGAAGAGGGTAAGATCCCAAGAGGAAGCCGGAAATCCATCAAAAAGAGTGAAGGTCAACACGGCAGTGCAGTTCGGAGGGGCTGCTCGGAATGCTTTACAGCTAGCTGTGATAGATTCCGGCAGGCCGAGTGGCCAGTATACCTTCGAACAGGGGAAGATGATCGAGAAGGCTTTGGCTAGAGCGATCTTCGACCACATTCGAGGGAATGCTGGGAAAACTGCGCCAACGTTTGGTCTCACTAACTGGAGGCGAGGTGTGAGTAGGCTGGACTGCAAGGACCAGCTATCACATGACTTTGCGAAGAAGGTTGTACCCACCTTCAAACTGTGGGAGGGGGCTGCACTAAAGGCAGTCCCCTTGGACGAGGTACCAGAGAGGCCTAAAGCCAAGATGAGCGTACCGGAAATGGAATTTGAGAAAAGCGAGATCCTCGGCTTTCTAAAGGCACAAAACCCAGCGGTCCCTATGGATGACTGGGAAGTAGTAGCAATTGAGAGCAACGAAGACGGCACAAAAAGCATAATCTTTGTTATCGAGGATCCGCCGGAAGCGATGAAAAAAGAGAGGCATATGCGCCTATTCTTCGGGGCTGGTGAGTTTCCTGTGAGACTCATGAAGAAGGCGCAGCCTGGCGGTACGGCAGCTGTGGTGAAGGAAAGTGCTACTAAAAATGAAAGTAGTGCAAATAAACCTGCATCACAGTAAGGCCGCATCAGCCAATCTTATGCTGCTCATGAACAAGGAGCAGCTTGATGTGGCCCTGATCCAAGAACCATGGATCCTCCATAATCGGGTTAAGGGATTAGGGTCATCGAAATACAGCCTCTTTTATAACAGCAGCGAAGGCAAGGTTAGAACTTGTATCGTTGCTAGCAAAGATCTCCACGTACTAATGTTAACTAATTTCAGCTCGGGTGACCAGACGGTGGTGGAGGTTACGGGAAAGGAGGGTGAACTAACGATGGCTTCGGTTTACCTACCGTACGACGAAGGCACGGACGTCCCCTCTAGAGAAACAAGGTCATTGATCGCAATGGCCGAACAAGGTAAGAAGAACTTAGTCGTAGGGTGTGATGCTAACGCCCATCACACTACTTGGGGTAGCTCTAATACCAATAGTAGGGGTGAGGCTTTGTTCAGTTTTGTCCTTAGTACTAACCTAGTTATATGTAATAGGGGTGATTCACCAACATTTATTACTAGTAACAGAAGGGAAGTCTTAGACATAACGCTTATAAATGATAATGGTACTGCGGAGATCTCGAACTGGAGAGTATCTGACAAAGCATCACTTTCTGATCACTGTTGGATCCTCTTCGACTTGAATGTCCGTAAGCCGGATAGGAAAGTGTTTCGGAATCCCCGGAAGGCGAACTGGCAGAGGTTTAACGCGGAGCTGGGTGGGACCCTCAACCGGCTTCCGGATGGGAACCCCGACTCCACGGAAGACATCGATGAGATGGTACTGAACCTTACCAGCAAGCTAAATCGGTCATTTGAGAAGGCATGTCCTACCAGACGACCCAGTAAAAGAAACCACCCACCATGGTGGAATGCTAAAATAGCAGAGCGGCTTCGTATCTCTAGGCTCAGTTGGAACCTGGCAAAGGAGGGGGCCATTGAATGGTCAACCTATAGAGATAATGTTAAGCGACTCAAAAAAGAAATTAGATTCGCCAAGAAGGACTCTTGGAGAAGCTTCTGCGGCTCTATTGAATCATGTACGGGTGCAGCTCGTCTGAGGAAGGTCCTTGCAAAAGCTCCCACACAGATGTCCTCTATAAAGAGATCTGATGGTAGCTGGACAGACTCAAACGAGAGCGTGCTTGATTCACTATTGAAAGGTCATTTCCCTGGCTGCGAGGATGCAGGAATCTTCAATTCAGCGGACACGTTGCCAAGGGAATGTATTGAGCATGAGACAGTCGATAAGATTGTTACGGGGAATAAGATCCTGTGGGCAATCAAATCTTTTGACCCCTACAAGGCACCGGGAATGGATGGGATCTTTCCGATCATGTTGCAGGAGTCATGCGAAGTCATTCTTCCATGGCTGGAGCGCATCTACTCCTGGTGCCTCAGGATGGGATATGTTCCTCAAGCGTGGAGGGAAGTTAGGGTGGTTTTCATACCCAAATCGGGTAAAGTCAGCCACACTACTGCAAAGGACTTCAGGCCTATTAGTCTGTCGTCCTTCCTGATGAAAACGCTGGAGCGAATAATAGATTTGTACGTAAGAGAAGAGATTGGGGACGGTTATCTGTCACAATCACATAATGCGTACATAAGGGGAAAGTCGGTGGATACTGCTCTGCATAGGGTAGTCTCTGCGATAGAAAAATCGCTCAGTATCAAGGAATTCACTCTAGGTGCTTTCCTGGACATTGAGGGTGCCTTTAACAACGTGAGTACCGAGGCAATAGTGTCCAGCCTTCATATGGCCCAAATAAACCCGGGTGTATGCAGGTGGATTGGGCAAATGCTGGGTACTCGTATAGTAAATTCGACGATAGGGGGAGCATGCGGAAGGGTGAGGGTAAATAAAGGCACACCACAAGGTGGCGTTCTGTCACCCCTCCTATGGCTCCTTGTGGTCGACGGAATGGTCAAGATTCTGGAGACGGAGGGTTTTAATGTTACGGCCTACGCCGATGACATTGCCATTTTAGTCTCTGGAAAATTTACGCAGGTCCTCAGCGATAGACTAAGCTATGCACTGATGTTAGTGGATAGCTGGGTCAAGGGGCGAGGCCTGGGAGTAAATCCGGCGAAAACAGAGGTAGTACTCTTTACAAGGAGAAGATCTGTACCAAGATACACCTACCCCCGTATGAATGGTATAGAGCTGATCCCTGGACAATCTGCGAAATATCTGGGCACAATCCTGGACTCCAAACTTAGTTGGAGAGAAAATATTGAGGAAAGAATCAAAAAGGCCTATGTGGCACTATATTCGTGCAAGGTAGCCTTTGGAAAGACATGGGGCCTCAAACCGAGGTTAGTACATTGGTTATACACTGCGGTAGTAAGACCTATCCTAGTCTATGGCTCGGTTGTCTGGTGGAAAGCGCTTGAGAAAAAGTGTCATCTTCAGAGTGTGTCAAAGGTTCAAAGGGCGGGCTGTCTGGCGGTGACGGGATCTATGAAGTCCACACCAACGGCGGCCCTTGAAGTCATGCTGAGCCTCCCACCCCTGGACTTGTACTGCGAGAGCGTCGCAACCAGAACTGCGCTAAGATTACAGGAATTAGGTCTCTGGAAAAAGAGTCCTCATGGACATGCATCAGTCTTGGATCGATGGGCCGTCTCGAGATTCAGAACCGTAACGGACTATGTCACCCGACTTCCTTCCTGGGAGAGGAGATTCTCTATTAGAATTCCCTCCAGGGAGGAATGGACCGGTGACATGGTACGCACGGAAAGTGAACTGGCACTCTACACCGACGGATCCAAAATGGATGTTGGCACAGGTGCCGGAGTCTACTTTGAGTCTCGGGATATGCATCGCTCCTACAGGCTAGATGATGGATGCAGTGTCTTCCAAGCTGAGGTCTTCGCTATCAAGCAAGCGGCGGACCTGATCAGCAAAGAGAATATCACAGGAAAAAGGATCAGCATCTATGTTGACAGCCAGGCAGCCATTAAGGCTCTGCAGGCAGCATGGATAAGATCCAAACTCGTCAAAATCTGTAAGGAGAAGTTAGAAGAGATATCCAATGTAAATGAGGTGACCCTTTGCTGGGTACCTGGTCATATGAATATCTCCGGAAACGAGAGGGCGGACGAGTTGGCTAGGGTGGGATCAGGTGCTAATATTGCGCAGATCTCAGCTGATGCCAAAACACCACTCAGTGCGCTCTACAGGGAGATACAGACGGAGCTATTGGCGAAAGCCAATAAGCGATGGTGTCGCTTAGATACATGCGCAACGGCGAAATTGACCTGGCCCGTCTATGATAAGAAAAGAACGGAAAATCTGCTGAAGTTCAATCGTGGGAACATTCGACTGGCAGTCGGTGCCCTCACCGGGCATTGCATGCTATCTTATCATGCAGCTCGACTAGGCCAGCCCTACAATGACTTCTGTAGAAGCTGCAGGGACGAAGAGGAAATTGAGTCCGTTCGTCACCTGCTGTGCGAATGCCCGGCGCTAGCCCAAAAAAGGAATATTTTCCTGGGAAGATACTTCCTTTCGGGACTAGAAGAGGTAGGTAATATCGGGCTGAACAGAATACTAGGATTTTTATCCTCGTCTGGCTGGTTCAGCTCGACAGTAAATGTATAGGTATCAACGGGTTAAACAAAACAGGTGGGCACAATGGACTCAACGTAGTCTACGTGAGCCTTGACTTTACGTCAATAGGGCACCCATATACCTAACCTAACCATGTAGGAATTAAAGGAAGACTGTCGGACTGGTTAATAAACTACCTCGCAGATAGGACATTCAGCGTAAAATTCAAAAATTGCTGTAGTGATAAACATGAAGTTAAATACGGAGAACCACAGGGTTCGAAGCTTTTTCTTTTGTATGAAATGCTCAAGTGTTTAAAAAAAAGTGTTCCGTTTGCATATACTGATGATACGGCGATAGTGGTATGTCGCCCGACAGTGGAAGACGCAATTAAGGTGCTGCAAGAGGAGTTCAACGAAGTAGCAAAATGGTGTCATGATAATGGGCTGATATTAAACGGGTCGAAAACAAAACTAATGCACATTCGAAGCCCAATGCATCCTGCGTCGCATATCTTTTTGCAAAGTTTTAAATGTGCCGGACAGTCCGATTGTGAGCAGATTGAAGTCGTTGAAACATACAAATATCTGGGTGTCATCATTGACTCACATTTTCTCCCGGAACCGCACGTAAACTATTTGCGTGGGAAACTGAGAGGGGCGTTGTTTGCGCTCGCTTGCCTGCAGTACAAGGCAACGATGTGTGTATGAAAACAAGTTTACCACGCACCTACGGAGTCCTGGCTACGCTACGGTGTACTAGCTTGGGGAGGTGCAGCGCAAACACACATTGAAAAATTGCAACATATTGAAAATAGTGCGGTCAAACTGCTTTGTAGAAGAAGTGTAGCTAACGTAAAAGTACTTAAGATGAGGCAGATATATAATATGAGTGTGGCACTGGAGTACTACGATGATGCAAATTTTCGCATGCCAATAAGTCATCAAGTTAGTAAAAGAAGACAAACTGATAGAATGTATCAACTCCCATCATTCATCATTGAGTACGGCAGGAGAAGACTTATGTATGCCGTGCCGAATGTATTGAATAATATACCTTAACGTTTAAGAAACATCCACCAAATTAACGTACGAAACTACTACTACTACTTAGGAGGCGCTACAGTCCGTGGTGAACCTAGTCCTCAACCAACAAGCGTCTCCAGCTGGCACGGTCTTGGCCAGCTGTTTCCAGCGCCGCACGCCCAGTTGGTTATGTTCCCCTTCCACCTGCGTGCCGTAGATAGTGCGCAGAATTTTCCACTCGAAACGACCAAGGGCATCTTCATCCGCTTTTGTTAAGGTCCAAGCCTCTGCGCCGTAAAGGAGGACTGGGATGATTAAGGTCTTATATAGTGTCACCTTGGTTTTCCGAGAGAGAGCTCTACTTCTCGATTGCCTATTGAGCCCAAAGAAACAGCGGCTGGCAAGAGTGATTCTGCGTTTTATCTCAGCACTGGTGTTGTTGTCGCTGGTCATCAGTGAGCCAAGGGAGACGAATTCCTTGACCACTTCAAAGTTATATCCGCCCATGGTGACGTTCTGGCCAATACGTCGGTGTTGTCCGTCTCTTTTAGATGAAAGCAGATATTTGGTTTTACCCTCATTAACCTTGAGACCCATCTTATCCGCTTCTACCTCAATGCTTACAAAGGCCTCATTGACGTCTCGCTGTGTCCGTCCAATCAAGTCAATGTCATTGGCGAAGGCAAGCAATTGCGTAGACTTGAAATAAATCGTACCTCTTGTGTTGGCCAGTGACTCTTGCACGATCTTTTCAAGCACGATGTTGAAAAAGTTGCATGACAACGCGTCACCTTGTCTAAATCCTTTTTTAACATCAAAGGTCTAGGTTTGCTCATTTGCGACCTTAATGGAGCAGCGAGAATTCTCCATTGTCATCCTCCACAGTCGGACGAGTTTGCCAGGTATGTTAAAACTAGACATGGCTTTGTATAGCTCATCTCTATACACGCTGTCACATGCAGCCTTGAAATCGACGAAGAGGTGGTGAGTGTCTTCTCCAAGATTTGTCGTAGCGTAAATATTTGGTCTATTATGGATTTACCTGGCCTGAAACCACACTGATAAGAGCCGATCAGGTTATCCACAAACCGTTTCAGGCGTTCACACAACACGGCTGAGAAGATCTTATATGCGATGTTAAGAAGACTTATTCCCCTATAGTTGGCGCAGTTATAAGGGTCTCCTTTCTTATGCCGAGACTCCATTCGTCGGGCATGCTTTTCTTCGACCATACCTTGCAAATGAGATGGTGCGTGCGCCTAACCAGCTCATCTCCAGCCGCCTTAAGAAGCTCAGCAGACAGGCCGTATGCGCTCGCGGCTTTACTAGACTTAAGTCTCGACATCGCTATATTGACTTCGTCTAGGTCGGACGAACAGAATTCTCTTACATCGTCGTCCATTACGAACGGATCGTTCTGCCTGACAGCAGTATCTTGTCTGTCATCGCCGTTATATAGTCTGCAGAAGTGGTCTTTCCAAATCCTCAGCATCGACTGTGATTCTACTACCAATTCTCCATTTTCATCCTTTTCCATTTACCTTATTGTAAAACTTCCGGGCATTATTCCTGCGGAAGCATCTCTCTAGGAAATCGATTAGCCTAAGTCCGTTGTCGGATGTGGTGTTATGGAGGCTATGCTTTCCTATGATCGACTCAAATATGTCCTCTTTGCCCAGTTTTGCATTAAAATCTCTTAGAACTATTTTGTGTCGTAGCTGGGGCATTGAGCATATGTTCTGTCTTCCGTTGGGGCTTGCGCGAATATTAAGCTAATGTTCCCAAATTTAGCTTTGATACGGACTGTTATGAGGCGTTCGCTTACATCTCGGAAGCTCAAGACGTTTTGTCGGAGTCTTGGGCTCATGAATACCTTCCTGAAAAAAGACATTTGGCGCGAAACGTTCACAACAAATACCATTGTAATACCATAGTAATTGAGGTAGAGCAGGAAACATAATCTAGATCAATCAGTAACTTTTGATTTATCCTCAATTGCTTGTTTTCAATCTAAATACTTTCTTTCCTGCCGCTATTAGAATACAGCGTAAGCTAGAGCGGATGTAATTCCATTAAAGGTTATGCTCCCATTGAGAATAGCTCCCCTATTAATTTTATTTAAACGGATTTCATAACGTAGTTTAGCGCCAAATTAAAACGAGCGCCGGTGAAGCGAGATAAGATAAGAGAATATTTAATAGCACGTTGTAAAAGCTTGGTAACAGTGATAAACCGCGACAATTGTTGCATTGTTTTTGGTCCTATTTCTTGAATACGGAAATGATAACCCAGTCCTCAGGGATAGTTTCTTAGGCGCATATAGTGTCAGCGAACCATGTATAATATGAAACTCCGTTGCTGTTATGGTATCTGATTAACAATTGCGGCGTTATTATTCTTAAGCCGATGAATTTCTACTTTTACTTCCTCAATAGATTTTTGGTTTTTTGTTTTTGTTTTGTTTTATTTATTTATCATAAAATATAACGAACATACAAATGTATTGACCTGCGAAGCCATTTGGCTTATTTGCAGGAGATTATTTACAAGACTTTGAACTAATTTTAATCAATCATCAAGTTTTACAAGTTACAGATTGTGTATTTTATTTTACAGAAAAGATATTATTTTCTTTATAGCTTTACTTCAGATTTACATATTTAGATATACTTTAAAGTTAGTTTATTTAAGTTTTTAAGTATTCTATTTGTGTAAGTTTTAAATTTGAAATTAAGTGATAGATTCTACGGGAACTGCTACAAGGAGAACAGCGCCTATTCGGGTGCAGATTCGTTATTCGAGGAAGACTCGGACAAAAAGTCTTAAGCTTCCGAGATATAAGCGAACGCCCCATAACAATCCACATCATAGATAGAACCTATGCCCAATGTCCCAGCTACGACACAAAAATAGTTCTAGGAGATTTTAATGCAAAACTGGGCAAAGCGGACATATTTGAGTCGATCATAGGAAAGTATAGCCTCCATAACACCACATCCGACAACGGACTTAGGCTAATCGATTTCCTAGCGGGGCGTAACCTCCTTGTAGGAAGCACACGATTCCCTCATCTCAACATCCACAAGGGTACCTGGCGGTCTTTTGATCAATCGACCACCAACCAGATTGATCACATTGCGATCGACGCCAGACACTCCTCCTGTATTCTCGACGTACGAACCTTCCGAGGGGCCAACATCGACTCGGACCACTACCTTGTTGTAGCCAAGGTACGAATGAGGATATCAAGAATGCTTAGGAGTCGAGTAGGACTATGTAAGTTTGACGTTGGAAAGCTACAATCGCAAGAGACTGTCAGAATCTTTGCTGATCGTGTCTCCTCCAAGCTCTCTCAAAATCAAACAATAGAGCAGGAATCTGCGCATTACCAGAGAGCCGTCAAAGGTGCTGGTCTCAGAGGTGCTGGATTTCAAACCGCCACCAGCTAGAAACCCCTGGTTCGATGAATAATGCGAACAAGCCCATGAGGCAAAACAAGAGGCATATAAAGCCATGCTGCAACGACGGACGAGAGCTGCTCGCGAAATCTATAAGCAGAAGAGAAGAGAGGAACACACGCTTTCCAGACAAAAGAAGAGAGAGCACGGAAAGCGTGAGATCGAGGAGATGGAGGGATGCTTCCGCAGGAAAGACGCCCGTAAGTTTTATAATAAGGTAAAACGAACATGCCATGGCTACAAATCCAGAGCGGCGGCCTGCAGGAATGCAAATGGAGAACTGGTAGTAGAGTCGCAGTCGATGCTGAGAATTTGGAAAGACCACTTCTGCAGACTGTATAACGGCGATGATAGACAAGATACCGCTGTCAGGCAGAATGAGCCATTCGTAATGGACAACGATGTAGGAGAATTCCAACCCAGACGAAATCAAAACAGCGATATCAAGACTTAAGTCTAATAAAGCCGCGGGCGCCGGCGGCCTGTCTGCTGAGCTTCTTAAGGCGGACATTTTCAAGGTATGGTCGGAGGTAAGCATGAACGACGAATGGAATCTCAGCATCGTTTGCCCGGTCCATAAGAAAAGAGACCCCTATAACTGCGCCAACTATAAGATTTTCTCTGCCGTATTGTGTGAACGCCTGAAACCGTTTGTGGATAACCTGATCGGCTCTTATCTGTGTGGTTTCAGGCCAGGTAAATCCACAATAGACCAAATATTTACGCTACGGCAGATCTAGGAGAAAACACTCACCACCTTCACGTCGATCTCGAAGCTGCATATGACAGCGTGTATAGAGATGAGCTATACAAAGCCATGCCTAGTTTTAACATTGCTGCCAAACTCGTCCGACTGTGCAGGATGACAATGGAGAATTCTCGCTGCTCCATTAAGGTCGGTAATTAGCCAACCGGATTTAGGCAAGGTGACGCGCTGTCATGCAACTTTTTCAACGTCGTGCTTGAAAAGATCGTGCAAGAGTCACTGGCCAACACAAGAGGTACAATTTATTTCAAGTCTAAGCGATTGCTTGCGTACGCCGATGACATTGACCTGATTGGACGGACACAGCGAGACGTCAAGGAGGCGTTTGTAAGCATTGAGGTAGAAGCGGCTAAGATGGGTCTCAAGGTTAATGAGGGTAAAACCAAATATCTGTTTTCATCTAAAAGAGACGGACAACACCGACCTTAACCAACTAAGCGTGCGGCGCTGGAAACAGCTGACCAAAAACCGTGCCAGCTGGAGACGCTTGTTGGTTGAGACCCAGGTTCACCACGGACTGTAGCGCCACCTAAGTAAGTAAGTCGTAAGCATTCAGGAGCCTAGACAAGTTTACGAAAATGTGCATGATTTGCATGAAATAAGACATTTTAACAAGCCCACTCAAGCCCAACAACTCTTGTGCCTTTAGTAAATATCAGAACAAAAAATAAGACATCCTGCTTGAAGAACATTGGTTATTAACTGGGCATATACTATGTTATGAAAATATGTACAGATCATTCAGATCACTTAATTATGCTTCGAATAACAAGATGCGAATAGCGCCAAGAGTGTCAAGCCAAGAGCAATATGTGCGCCTTTGCATCCTGCACGAATTAGTCCCTTGTGCAATTTTACTAAGAATTTACACGTTTGAATGACCAACTTTTCCTTTGTTTATATATCTTTTGTTGTGATAAAAGGCAAACTTGAGAGTGACTAAATGCTCTTAATTAATTAAGCGTATATCAAGAAAAATAGAAGTGAGCAACCATTCTATGTTTCTATGTTTCGATGGCTTATTTAATAAAAAGTAAGACGAATCAGAGAATTTTTTCTGTCGTATATACATACGTATGTAAGTTGTTTAACTAATGATAATTAGAACAGAATTAGGTACTTACCACACATGCTCCCCTGTTCCTTCCCAGGAGTGTGCAAATCTCATTCGGAGTTACTGAAAAGCCTCGCCTTCTGCACTCTCTGTTCGTAATGGTGTAGTAGTTTAAGAACATCAAACGATCTGGCGTTTTTGCTTGCCCCGGTGAAATTGATCCCCATCCGGTCAGCGTCACAGGATAGTTGTTCTCCACTTTCGAACCCGATGACTCAGCCAAGCTGATTCTGTTTATCGTTCTTCTATTCAACTTTAACGACGGTATTACCTTTAATATCGCCAAATCATTTACAAGCATTTTCTTATTCCGATATTTAGGATGTTTCTTATATGTCACGACCTTATGCCTAAGACCGCCTGACCTCCAGTTAGCTGTCCCTACAACGATTGACATTCTCTCCGGTCTCAACCCATCCACACAATGAGCGGCGGTCAGAATATGACTTTTTCCAATTATCGATCCACCGCAGATGTGTTTCCAGTAGCTGCGCGCCCAAACTTGAAGGGATATCTGATAGGGTATCGGCACGTTTGCTGGTTGTCCGCCAATAATCCTTGTCACATTCGGGTACGTTGTTTCTCCAAACATTCGTCCTCCGCCCAGATCACAATCCTCTGATGCAACGTGACACCCAAATAACATTACTACGATCGACACAATGTAACACCGTAATATATCCATGATTACGAAAATCTTAAAACAATCTGTAAAATAAATTTCTGAAGGCCAAGTATTTATACACTTGAGGGCAGGCAAAATTCGCTACATGCAGAACCAGGTCAAAACACTTTGTATAGGTCTCAGTTGTCATACTTGTCCATTTGATGCTATGACGCAGTTCAGCAATCCCTCCCTCAGACACACTATACGAGTACATGGCGATTCATCGGCGATTGTTTTGTGGGTCACCTGAAGCATGCTTTGGCTCATCAAAGTGGCAATCAATGATTTAACAACGCCTTTTCCCGAAACTTTCACTAAAAGGTTGGAGACCGATGTAGTGCCTACCCGCACCTTTAGGTATTTAATTTTTTTTAACATTATTCAGCTGAACGAGTAGATATCACTTCAATTGCCATTTAATTTTATGGAAGAATACTAAAAGGTATTATTGGTATTAAACGATAAATGATTAAGTTGTTGGATCGAACTTCCATGGAAGACCTCAGATGTTTTTAAGGGGCAGAGACGTGACCGTATACTTGGTATGATTCAACAGTGGGATTGTGCCCACTCTAAATCAGATATTCGAAGCTCAAGTTGATAAAGTGTTGATTCAAGTGGTTGTTAGGTTTGATTTTAATTTGTGTTAATGACATTGTTGAGAGCCAGCTAATTTACGTTGAAGACATTAAGGTAGCGGAAACTTTGATTGAATTCAGACGAAACCAGTTCTATGGTACGTTTTGCAGGTATTCTCTGGAAACTATTCGTAATTCACCAGGAAATTTCAGAAAAAAATCAGAGCACCGAATACAGTTACGAGTAAAGATACTCGTATTTTGCAGTCCTTACCTTTGGAATTTCATCACCTTTATTTCATCGAATATTTGTATATCGTTGTCCAATTATGATAGACTAGCTTTTGCCCGCGGCTTCGCTCGCGTTAAATTCGGGGTAACACGGTTTCCCTTTCCTGATTTAGAACACAGAAGAGAACTCGGAACAGAATGTTATTTTAATACGCTACTCTAGACGATATTATATGTCTTTCCATTTGGGGATAGAATGTAAAGATTCTGGGCATTAGGCACACGCGAACATGCTACATACAATTATCCATGGGAAAAGCACGGCTTTTCTAAGTTCACCCCAGCCACCTTTAATGTTTGACCTTGCGCTTTGTTAACGGTCATAGCGAAACTAAGCTTTAGAGGAAATTGTAGCATTTTAAACTGGGACGGGAGATCTGTGGGAATTATTGGGATTCGTGGGATCATTACATTTTCACCCTTTCCTACGCCGGTTAAGATAGTGGCGCAAATGATATTGCGGCCAAGTTGTGTAACACGGAGTCTCGTCCCATTACATAATCTCGGGGCATCCAAATTTCGCATAAGCATGACTGGGATGCCTAGTTTTAATTGAAGCTTGTGTGAGGGTACACCTGACAGCTCAAGCGAATTTAGAAACTCTACGGGATATGATGTGCTCTGTTCTGTATCCATAACTGTGTCTATTGATAAATACTCTGCTGTATCTCCTGGTACTTTACTCAATATGTCTGGATTTATTTTGTTGACAACATCAGTTTTAGGTGCTAAAATCGCTCTTTCACATAAATATTGATTTTCGTGTATATTGTTTTGTAAATCTGGGTAAACACTTGCAACTAATTCTAAGTCACCGTGTATTAAGTGACAAAAATCTCCCGTCACTGTCACACAGCCTTTGGCATCAGTTTCTAACCGACCATCTCTTATTTTCAATAGTATTTCGGCATAGTTGCCAGCATTTGTGTCATCATATAGATGCACTCTCATATTTGTAGTCAAACTGAACTTTCTTACGGTGGCCCATAGAGTGGACGACTTGAGACATGCTTTAATTTCGTCTGCAGGTGTCCCCTTCTGAATGACTGGTAAGGTTTGGCGGAAATCACCAGCCAATAAAACCACTATCCCTCCCGTAACATCGGTATTGTTGCGCAAATCCTGGAGCGTTCGATTTAGTGTTTCTACCGCTTTTTTTGTGCGCCATAGTACTTTCATCCCACACTAAGAGCTTGCACTGACGTAGCATAGCACCCCGTGCGCTATTTTTACTAAAATTACAGATAGGTGAATCTTTCTGGGCGAGATTTAGTGGTAATTTTAAAATAGAATACGCAGTACGACCCCCGCTCAGCAACGTGGCGGCTATATCGGAGGAAGCTACGGCCACAGCAATGTTGCTATCTTTTCTTACTTGCGCCACCAACAAATTTAGCCAAAATGTTTTTCCTGTTCCTCCTGGGGCATCAACAAAGAGTAGTGCGCCATTCCCAGATTCTATTTGCTGCAACACTTGGTCAAATACTCGTTTTTGTTCTGATAGTAATTGGGATACCAATTCAGCTACTTGCTGCTGCAAAGCTGGTATGTCATAGTTTGTTTCTCGTACAATCTCATCAGTTTATTTTCGTTCGTTCGGCGAGGGCTAATCATTCCAAATTCACTCAACCGTTTACCCACCATTGCTATTACTTTGTCTTCAATTTTTCCAAGGGCTTTGTTATAAATGTGTTCCTTGTATGTCATGTCCGTGTGTGTCTGCCGCAGCCTTCGCAAAACTTCTTCCGCCATGTACTCTTTATATTTGTTCCATAATTCATTAGGATTAGATAGCCCGCAAGATGATATGAGGGTTGCATAAAGGTCCCTGAATTTGGCGTGCTCTACACTCCTTTGTAGACGTTTGTAACGGGGGACTTCGGCATAGAAACACGTTTTTGCAAAGGGATCGGCCTGACAAAGATGGAAAAAGGCTGTTAATGTTGTTTTGGGCGGTGATGATACACTTTCTTGGAAATTGTTCTCGGTAAAATATATGCGCTCTCCATTTTCTAAGTGTACAGCAAGGTGGGTTACTGCTGGATGTCTTTCATGCAAAGGGAAGCCAAGGAGCCGCCACGCTGTCACATTACTGCTGACGTAACGTCCTGCTTGAAAGGTTTGCACTTCATTGAGAAGATGTGCTCCACATTCATTCCTGAGATTAAATATAGCCTGGTCATTTCCTTTGTTTATATATTTGCATATATATTTGATTGCGCGGACAGAGCTACAGGCTTCTACATTAATATGAGCATTGAACGTTTTACATAGAATGGGCGAATACGGGACGATCCAACTGTTGTCTAGGGTTTCGTTCGCTCTAGATCGAGTCTTAATTGTAACTGTTCGGCCACCATCTTCGGGTGCTGTGCGCCTGTATAACGGGTAGCCATTGTCATTGTGCACAGTATCTTTTAACAGCTGTTTAGGGAAATTCTTTGTGCATTTTTCATCTTTCATGCATGGCGATGCTGGATTTCGGGCACCACAGGGACCGTGTACCATGTTTCGGACAATAGTGTCATACAATTCTTTATCTTGCTCAGGATCAGGAATCTCGGCGCTAATTAACTCATCTATTTGGGTGGGCCGCTTCTTCTCTTTAAGCCAAATTAGAATATGCACATGTGGTAGTCCCCTTTTTTGCCATTCAATAGAATACATGAAACATTGTACCTCGCCGAATATTTTACCCTTGGTAACTACATTCATCAATTTTTGCACTTTTAATCTAAACACTCTGGCAACTAAATCGTGTCTGTCATTACTTTTTTGGCCCGATATTACTTCATCAGTTGTTTCCTTCCATGAACTGTTACAAGTGAAAGTGGCAAAAGTGTCAGGTCTGCCGTAAGTTTGTACATAAGTAAATGCGTCTTGTGTGTATTGGTGTAGGTAGCGGGGGCTGTTAACGAAAGTTGACGAAAGAATTACCATTTTTCCTAGATCTGAAGGATTAACAATGGCGTCGCTAGCAACTGCATCTTGCAAATGTATGTAATTATCAACACGTAGCTTTTTTTGATTTAAAGTAATAAAACGAAGACGTTCGCTTTCCACCTTCACAAACATATCCACCAAGAACTGATGAAATAGTTGTCTGCACCGAGCTAAAAGGTTAAAATCATTTTGTCGTAACATCATATGATAGGCATAAAAATCCATACACGATACTTTTTTGTTTGCAATGGGTTGTTTTGTCACCGGATTATTAAGGGGAATTTCAAAGTGATACCCTTCTTGTCCTTTGGAATAAATCAATGGGTATTGCAGAGCATCATAAAATTTGTGTGTATCGGCTACCCGTTGCAACGTGTCATCATGTGCTCGTAAGACAATGTCCCGTGAAGAAAATTGTTCACCACTTACTACGGCTGCAATTTTATTAATCAATGGCGCATTATAGCGCCCTTCATGCTCTCCCCGAGGAGTCCTGTCCGCATGTACAACTACCTTATAATGCTGTTCAGGTAGGTTCTCTAAAGCAGTTTTAAACGTGTTTACTAAAGTATTATTATAATGCAAGTATCTTTGAATTTTCAGCACCGTGTCTCTTTCTACTCCCGGGATAAATTGGCATCGACGGTCTACCTCAACTTCTTCGTCTCCCATTAAGTAAACCTGCAAAAATTTGTGCTGTTCGTTGTCAGCTGGAAAAAGTGCACCGATCCTGTGATAAATTTGCCCTTGCAGCGTAAATGTTGGCGAAAATCCTGGCATTATTACTTCCCGGTCTACTCCAAAAGACGTCATCTGAAAGCATGAGTTATATTTCCGGATCCTATTTAAAAAGCGCCGTGACTCATCAGCATCATATAAAAATAGAGTTTTTAAAGGTTCCTCTGGCGCCCCGAGTAGAGGAAGTGAAACTTTGCTGCTGCTACAGCACATGCCTGGGGTCTCATCATTCCATTTTAATGCGCTACAAAAACGACACGCCTTGTCCATCAGTCCTACAACAACCAGCCTGTGATTTTTATAATCAGTTAGTGGATCGTAATTAAATGCAGCTTCATTAAATATCGACCAATTATTTCTTTCAAAATTTCTGCGTGTCTGTGCTTGTTCGGGTGTTTCAGCGGCTCTTAAAGCAGCTTGACGTTCTGCGTTTTCGAGTAGCCTTTGCTGAGTTCGAGCGGGTGTTTCAGAAGCTCTTAGAGCAGCATGACGTTCTGCATCGTCGAGCAGCCTCTGCTGATTTTGAGCAGGTGCTTCCGAGGCTCTCAAAGCAACTTGACGTTCAGCCTGTCCTTGCCTTCTCAGTTCAGCATCTTCAAGAGATTCTTGGGACCGAGCTAATTTCTTGTGCTTGTGCTTGAGAAGACGCTCTTGAAAGGTTCGACTTGCGCCTGCGAGGCATTTTAAAAAGATAAATGCCAAAAAATATTGCTAACTCTAATTAATCAAATACAACAAACTATTTAATCGACCTTTTAAAAACTCATAGAATTATTGAGGGATAAGTGGAAAATAAATGTTACTTAAAATGTTTATATATATTTACTTTAAACCAAAAAAAAAAAACAAAACAAAACCAATTCACGAAGCAAAACTAAATCCAAAACCAAAGCGATTGTCTTATTCCTTAAAAGTTCAGGAATATTATAAATCTTAACTAAACGAATTAATTGTGTATGTATGTTGGCGTTACAGTCCATGAAGGACCTGGGCCGAGCTCCTCTCAATCACCCATGTTGTGGTCCCAGGTAAAAGGGACCTACAGTTTATTGCCGGTTCCGAACGGCGAATTTCGAGAAGCTTTTCATGACAATTTTACTAAAGAGGGTTTTGTCAGAACCCCGCTGAGGAGAAACACCGTGAAAACACGTTCGAAGACATGGCTGTGTCGGGATTCGATCCCATGTCATCGGCGTCAAGGGCCGACCCACTGCGCCACGGTGCTCTCGAATTAATACAATCCGAAAAACAACAACGGTAAAACCGAATCCGAAACCGAGTTTGTTTTCGGAAATCGGAAAACTAAGCCAAGACAACAATACCAAATCGTAAAGCTAAACACGAATATGTAGCCAAAAATCTAAAGCAGTTAAATCAATGTGAATCAATAGTCAAGTCACGGTATGCACTATATTCGTCGTTAATATTCGTCGTTTTCATTTGAAGCTTGCAAATTTGTTTACTTTGAATAACTCATGGCACTCCATAGCTAGTTATCCACCCAAAAAATACGATATTTCGCTGGAAGCGAAGAATCTGAGTAGGCAATTGAAATTCTCGCAAAGTTTAAATCTCGCCATGTGGAGAAATGTTGGCATTGTTGTCATGAATGTACATATCCATGTGTACATACATACATATGTATATGTATATGAAGAAACACTTCCTTTATCTAATTCGCCGGTTTATGATATTTCAGTGCCAAACTACGAAAATCTCAATACAAATTGTATGAAAAATACTGTATCTACCTGGGTAGATACTGTTCGTGCACGTAGAAAAATGGTCAAGACTTGGAGAAACATTCTCTAAATAATTTTTTTTAACATATTCTCAAAGCTACAAAAAAATTAGTCACTGAGTCGGGGCGGCATGAACATATAATCAAAAGTCGCAGAAATATTGAAAAAAGAAAATTCAAATATCTACCCGGGTAGATACTGTTCATGTGAAGGTTAATTTGTTTTAATTCAATTATTTTATTATTCGTTGTATTCGTTTGTCTCACACAAATTTCCATCCCCTACTCAATTTTTTTTTTTTTGCTTTGCTCCATACAAATATCCCCCCCCCCCCCACATTTTAGGGAAGTGGGAGGTTAGAAAGAGACAAAAGTAGCCTATGTCACTCTCCATCCCTTCAGCTATCTCCATTTAAAAAGTCACGTCAATTCGTCACTCCGTTTTGCCGTGAAAGACGGACAAACAGACACACACACTTTCACATTTATAATAATAGTATAGATAAGCAATACAACATCAATTTAAATTAAAATGTCAGTCAATCGTACTGTTTCCTGACCACATTCCTCCTGGCATTCATCAGAATGATTGTATGACGGTGTGAATACGTAAAATCTGACATTGTCGTCGTAAAACTCTTGTTTTTAATGAAACATACTCAGAACGTTTTTTTTTTGTTATATGAATGCTAATTGTGTTGTTTACAGGTATTTGAAATATTCATCTTGGCCTAGACTTACTTACTTACTTACTTATCAGGCCTGCGATCCATGGAGGATCTGAGCCTGAGCTATAGCTGCCTTCCATCCTTGACGGTCCCGGGCACACTGCTTCCAGTTGTCAAGACCAAGATGTCTTACATCCGCGATTACTTGGTCTTTATACCGGAGGTTCGGTCTTCCTCTTCTTCTCGAACCAGGAGGCTCGGAGTCGAAGACCCTCTAAGCTGGAGCGTTGATGTCCATGCGCTCGATGTGGCCGAGCCAGTGTAGTCGACGGATCCTTGCCTTCCGGACTACATCCACATCATGGTACAGCTCGTAGAGTTCGCGGTTGTGTCTTCTTCTCCATTCACCTTCCTCACAGACAGGACCAAATATCCGGCGCAGAATTTTTCTTTCGAAAGAACCTAAAATCAGCTCCGCTGTCCTGCTTATCGTCCAGCTTTCGGCTCCGTACAGTAAGACTGGCAGAATGAGCGTTTTGTAAAGCATGACTTTGGTCTTTCGAGTGAGGAGTTTTGACCCCAGTTGTTTGGACAAGCCGAAGTAGCAGCGGTTGCCAAGGGCGATTCTACGCCGGATCTCCACTGTGGTGTCATTTGTGGAATTTACGTTTGCCCCGAGGTAGACAAACTCCTTAACTACCTCGAAATTGTAGCTGTCAATTGTTATGTTTTGTCCCAGGTGGTGAGCGACGGATTGGTTTTTGCTTGACAGCATGTATTTCGTTTTGTCCTCATTGATCTTAAGACCAATTCGTTTCGCCTGTTCTTCAATCGCCGTGAATGCTTCCACAATGCCACGGCGAGAACACGCGATGATGTCGATATCATCCGCGTATCCTAGCAGCTGGATGGACTTGTAAAAGATAGTGCCTTCCCTGTTGACGCCTGCCCGTCGCACTATCTGTTCCAGCACCAGGTTGAAGAAGTCACACGACAGCGCATCTCCTTGCCGAAATCCGGTGCATGTTTCGAATGGTTCCGAGGTTCTAGAACCGAGTTGCACGGTGCATCGCGTGTTTTTTAGCGTGGCGCGACACAACTGGATCAGTTTTTCCGGGATCCCGAATTCGCCATCGCCCCAAACAGTGCTTCACGATGAATGCTGTCGTATGCGGCTTTGAAATCGATGAAAAGATGATGTGTATCGATTCGAAACTCGTTGGTCTTTTCCAGGATTTGTCTAAGTGTGAAAATTTGGTCTATAGTTGATTTGCCGGGCCGGAAGCAGCACTGGTAGCTGCCGATTAGTGCGGTGCAAAATGGCTTTAGACGTTCACACAATACGCTGGACAGGATCTTGTATGCGACATTGAGCAGATATACCTCTATAGTTATTGCAAGAGGTAGGATCGCCTTTTTTGTGGATGGGACATATAGAGCTGGTATTCCAGTCGTCGGGCATGCTCTCATCTTCCCGAATTCTGCAGATGATCTGGTGCATGCTCCCTACCAGAACATCGCCGCCAGCCTTGAAGAGCTCTGATGGCAAGCCATCTGAGCCTGCGGCCTTGTTGTTCTTCAGCTTCTGAATAGCTGTGCCGACTTCTTCTATGCTGGGTGGGAGGACTACTTCAGCGGCTGGAGTTGGGATTTCCTCGGTCCCTACCACTCTCTCTTGGTCATGCTCGTTAAGCAGCTGCTGGAAGTACTGCTTAAATACATCCACTATTCCATGCGGGTCGGTGACAAGATTACCCTCGCAGTTTCGAAGAGCCAGGGTGCCCTTTTTGAAGCCTCCTGCAAGGCCTTTGGCTTTCTTGTAAAAGGTTCGCGTTTTATGCTTATCCCTAGACTCCTCGATATCCTTGAGCTGGGAGGCTGCGAAGATTCCTTTCTTTTGTCGCAGTAGTTTTTTCTCCTCCCTTCTTCTGGCTCGGTACTCTTCTTGCGCTGCTCTGGTTTTCCTCTGCAGCGCCTTCTGGTACGCCTCGTCGGTTGCTGCCTTTTTTTGCTCACACTCGCCATCATACCACAGGTTTCTTGTCGGGGGTGGTAGGTACCCTAAGGTGGTTTCGGCTACTTCCTGAATGGCTGAGCGGCAATGCAGCCACATATTATTGGCATTTGTGTTCGACGTAGGCATACCGTAGAGTCTTTCGCTCAGCTGATCCCTGTAGACTCTGGCAACCTCCGGTGTGCTCAGGCGCCCAATGTCGAACCTCCTCCTGATGGGCTGGTGCAGCTTTCTGACATTGGACAGTCGAGCTCTGAATCTTGCTGCTACGAGGAAGTGGTCAGAGTCGACATTCGCCCCTCTGAATGTTCGCACATCCAGGATGTTTGACGCGTGCCTTGCGTCAATGAGCACATGGTCGATTTGGTTGGCGGTTCGACCGTCCGGAGATCGCCAGGTTGCTGTGTGGATTCGCTTGCGAGGGAATCTTGTGCTACTTATCACCGCATTACGAGCCGTCGCAAAGTCAGCGAGTCGGAAGCCGTTATCTGTTGTTGTATCGTGGAGGCTGTGCTTTCCGATCACTCCGCCAAGGGTGTTTTCCTTTCCGATTTTGGCGTTGAAGTCCCCGAGCACGATTTTTACATCGCACTCCGGACAAGCTCCGTAGGCGTTGTCCAGGAGGTCATAGAAGTCCTCCTTGATAGGGTCTTCAGCCTCGACGGTAGGGGCGTGTGCACATATATGGCTGATGTTATAAAATCTGCCTCTGATGCGGATCACAGCCAGGCGATCACTTATAGGTTTAAAGTCGATGACCTTCGACCTTAACCGCTTTCCCACGACAAATCCGCATCCCAGTAAGTGCAACCTTTTGTGACAGCTGTAATAAATGTCGCAATTTTTCTTTCTAATTATACCGTTTCCTATCCAGCGTATTTCCTGGACCGCAGTATTATCCGCCTTGTACTGCGTGAGGATTCCTTCTAGTTTATGAGCAGCTCCGGGAGTGTACAGGGTTCTGACATTCCAGGAGCATACTCGCAAATCGTGTTCCTTTTTCGTGCGTTGTCGTCGTCGAGTATCCGTCCGTGTATCCGAGGCATCTTGCTCATTCATAACTTTAGGTTTTTTTACGTGGGCGGATTGTTAGCCCGCCGCACAACCGCCATTCTGGTCGGGGTTTTTTTCGCTGCATACGTTTGTTCACCTCCCAACGGTTGCTGAAGAGGCTATCCAGGGGGCGCCGCGAGGAGGCCGTATGTCAACTTGACCCGGGCATTTAAACAGGGATCGTTGCTGGCATCTCGCCAGGTTGAGAGCAATCAACAACCTTACCCTGTATGTCCGAGCCCATGCCCTCCCATCTTGGCCTAGAACGGAATTAAATTCTGAACATTTTAATGCAATAATTTTCTATGAGTTCCGACATCAATTTTTTTTAATAATATGCGCGTATTCATTACCTTATTTTGCGGGCAGAAGGAGATGCCCATGGACATTGATCTTAAATGCTTGCATGTTGTATCTCTTTAAGGGGCACTTTCATATAAATTACAATATATATATGTCTATTCTGTTATATCTAGATATATTTAGGATAGAACAATATGTAGTGAAATTATTGAAAAAAAATTATTTGGAGTGGTGGCTTCTGAGAAATGAAGTGGTTAGCTGCGGTAACCACCGTCGCTGTAGAACAATAAAACGCTATTAAGATTCATACATTTTTTATTCATAACTAAAGGTAAAAAAAAAAAAAAAAAAAAAAACAATTAGAATCAAATATTATCTTCACTTTTTATGAAAATCTTGAAAGCACGACTTTCCTTTACGCAAACATAGTGCGATATTACAAGTTCCAAATAGTAGGTACGGACTGGAGTATTACTTGATAAGCAGAACGGCGAAAATCCTTCAATGTCAGAGCTTCTAGGTCTGGGCGTGAATTAGATTGCAGTTCCTTATACACCAAAAAGGCATTAACAATACAGCAATCAAAGAAATGGAACAAAATTCGATGCCACCATTTGTGGGATTTTCTATCTATTTCGTAATAGCTTTTTAATTGATCAAGCTTATCAACAAAATTCATGTTTGCATTGTATTCTTGCACAGCTTCTGGGCAAGAAACTTCAACACTCTCTTCGTTACGTTCTTTGCGTGTAACTGGCCGTCGTTTTTAGGGTCGTGATAGTTTGATAGTACATATAAACACAAATCTTTTGTCTCTCCACTTCAGGTTACTTACATTTGTGTCGCTGATTCTATAGTCGTGCTGTCCTCTCTGCAAGTCTTTATCTCCTTTTAGGTTTCGTAAAAGCTTCCTTTTAGAGTTTGCCGTCCCACAGGCAAGTATTTTTTTTCTCTGTAAAATCAGTTGAAGCGGATAACTATTGAAATAGTTGTCGAAATAAACCTTATGGTTTTTAACTTCGAGCACGAGCTTTACGATTCTGCCACCAAGACCTGTTTCAACTTCAGACCCCTTTTTACCGGTGTAAAGTGCAAAATTTAAGCAGTAGCCCGATTCAGTACATGCCATCCATATTTTATAGCCTCGTTTGATGGGCTTCTTGGGCATATATTGCTTCAAAGAACTCCGACCCTTGAACTTTACCATGCTCTCGTGTATGGCAATCTTCTCCGAAGGTCTGTAGTTGTGCTCAAAATGGCGTCTCATAATATCTAGCAATGGTTGAATTTTGTAAGCTTTGTCGTAATCTGGGCTATTTCTTACAGGCATGAGGTTATTGTCATTCATGTGCAGGTAGTGCAAGAGCCAACCAAATCTTTTCAACGGCATGAACTTTGAAATTTAAGAATCGTTCAAGTCCGGAGCTGAACACCAATAGTCCCTGTAGCTTTTGATGCCCATAATCAAATTCAACGCCACAAACATATCAATCTCTTCAGTTCTACATGGTGTAAAAACTTTCCCAGATTGAGTGGCATAAAGGTTAGTTTGAAAGCATAAAAGTTATATTAGATCGTCTGACCAAAACATGCGAAACAATGCTAGGGGCGTAATGTTTTCTAATTCCAGTATATGTTCTGGTACTCCCTCATTTCTAGTAAACTTCCCTGGTGGGGACATTGTGTAGCTCTTCTTCCATTTTGGAACTCTGATTGATTTTTTCTAATGATTTTATTTATTTCAACTTGTACTTATCTTTTTCTTCTATGTACATATTTATTTTGCATGGAGTTTGTTTTTTCTGAGACAATGAATTATTTCTTTATTTTTTCTTGTTTGTTTAAAAAAAAAAAAAAGGATTTAATATTCAAATTTGTTTTACTGTCTATATATCTCTTTATGAAAATTAAATGAAATGCTGATCCAAGATGTTTATTTGAGACAGAATGTTCCTAATGCATGGTGATGAATATATGAATCACTGTGTTGTTGGGATTTTTTAAAACTAAACCACAATTGTGTGAATTTTTCCAAAACAAACTTTGTTTTCTGAGCGATTTCCTTCCTAGAAATATTTTTTTGTCCCTATTTTTGTCTACGATTCAAAATGAAATTACTAATTTGCTTGGTACCGCAGTTAGGAATAACATTATTTCAGAAATTAAACAAGCTCCATTTCTGGCAATTATTTCGGATACAACACAAGACTTGTCAAAAATTGACCAACTTTCTGTAGTTTTTCGATACATCTCGATAATAATCATAATGTACCTGAAGGATTAAAAATCTGTAAGTCCTTTTTGAGGTTTATAGCAGTATCCGATTGCAGTGCAGGACTTAAAACTGGAATTTTAAGTACGATTAATGAATATGGAATTGATTTGTCTAAATGTGGAGGACAGGGCTATGTCGGGTGTATATGGAGAATTACTAGTCCTTATAAAAGAGCATGCCCTGAATGCCGATTAGGTTCATTAAATTTAATTTTAATCGATGCTGCGAAATATGTTATTGAAGTGTCGACTTTTTTCGATAATTTAGAAAAAAATGCATACTTGTTTTAGCAATAGCATAAAACGCTAGGCAATGTTGAGTAACGATTCATTTGAAAAATTAAAAATGACCCTTAAAAAGGTATGTCTTACTAGATGATCTTCAAAGCCCGACGCTTTATTAGCGATGAAAAACAATTATTTATTAATCATGAAAATGTTGTACCAACTAATTCCCTTTAATTCCTTTAATTCCCATTAAAAAAGATGAACGTGAAGAATGTAAAAATGTAATTAACGTTTTAAAGAGTTATGATTTCTTAGTTCTTCACTCTTCTTTTATCTTCACTATTCGAAATCACTAATCGTTTCTAAAGCCCTTGTTTGCTTGCTTGCTTTGGTGGCGTTATAGTCCATGAAGGGCCGGAGCCAAGCTTCTCTCAATCACCCATGTTGTGTTTGATTTATTTATGACACAGGTGAAAGGGACCTGCAGTTTAATGCCGATTCCGAATGGCTTGAGTCAAGAAGCTTTTTCTTGGCAAGTAAACCGCGGGGGGTTTTTCCAGGACCCCGCTGAGGAGGGACGCCGTGAAATAAACATTCGATGGCGTGGGTGCTATCGGGATCCGAACTCGCTCATCGTCAGAGTCTAACACACTAACCACTGCGCCACGACGCCCTAAAGCTCTACAACATGAAAATAATTACTTACAGAAAGCTAGTATTTTATTTTATTAAGTTAACTTTTGAATAGACTGAGCGTAATAATAAATCAAAATTTATTCATTGGTTTGCTAAATGGTTCCAGAGACTTTGCAAAAGAGTGGGGTTAACAACTGTTTTTAAAAATAAAAGGCGAAAGATAACGATGCGTTTTTTTATGAGTTATCACAAGATGAGAGAATTTCAGACCCGCAATCATATTTCAAAGTCATAGTATACTATTGCTGTTTGTATGTATGTATGTATGTATGTTGGCGTTACAGTCCATGAAGGACCTGAGCCGAACTTCTCTCAATCACCCATGTTGTGTGTGATTTCATTTTCCCATAGGTGAAAGGGACCTACAGTTTATTCCCGGTTCCGAACGGCGAATTTCGAGAAGCTTTTCATGACAATTTTACTACTTCGATGACATGGCTGTGTCAGGATTCGATCCCGTGTCATCTGCGTCAGAGGCCAACACACTACCCACTGAGGCACGGTGCTCTCAGTACTCTCATACTATTGCTGTTTAGACATATTAATTTTTCAAAATAAACAAAGATTTCAGAGCCTTTGTGACCTGAGTAATATGTTCGAAGTATTACAACCGGATAAGCTCCTATTTTCTTCAAACGAAGTGATAAAAAACGCTTCCCCAAAACTGTCGGCTAAATACAGTAAAGAAGACATCTCAGTTAATCTTTATAAACAATTAATTGCTCTGAAAACATGCTTAAAATCTGAAATTCAAAAAATTCATTCCATTAAGGAACTCATAGAATTATTGCTGATAAAAGTCAATAGCCCTGCATCCAATTGTCTAAACCCTTCCAATTACAACCGCATCAGCTGAAATCGGGAGCGGCTATTAGACTTGTCACTATTGTCTATAGAGACGAAATTTTAGAAAAACTGAAATCGTTTTCAGCTATGGATGATTTACTGAATCAATTCGCTGAAAAAAGACAAGGAAAGTATATATTTAATTTGAATTGTTAGGCTAGCTCAATTTCTAGGAGGAAGTGATAACTTATAACTAGGGCGGTGGACGGAGGTACAAGAAACCTCTCTAACTACTCGACATTTCTTTAAATCATTTAATTCATACCTATTTAGGTGCTCTGTGTTGTGCTCTATTGTTACGGTTACCACGGACGTGGGACGGCGTTAAAGAATCTCAAAATATAGGGGGCGTGCAAAAAGTAAAAATCTTTGAACTCAATGAAAAATCGGCACGCGCTCGAAAGTTTGGACATGTGTGACCATGGTTCGTGACTGACGCAAAATTTGGCTTTATCCACAAGCAATGTACTTGCGCAATGCTAAGGTATGTCAGTGTGCAAAATTTTATTACAATGGGACATCACACACACAAAAGATTTTGATATTGGTATGGTCACTATAAGATGTTGTTAGGTTAGCTAATTACGTAATAAATCAAGGCAGAAGGTCCCTTAAGTAGGGACTGAATAAATTAACTGACTTAGTAATACATGGATCTTACAACTTTTTACGGTAGAAGATCTGAGTTGCGAGACTTGGTTTTTTTTACAAGTTATGTTTTTCATTGCATAGTTTTTTTTCCGCGCACCAGACAAAAACTCTATACATACACAAATTTCAGGATGCACCACGATGAACACAACAACCACAACTGATGCAAATAACCACCTCAACTTAATCAACCGTATTGTAGACTGTTACGTTAGATCATAAACTAGAACAACAGGATTCAAAGGAAAAAAATTCGGAAATATGTGGTGCGTAGCTAACCACTGACCCTGAAGGAGGTATTGATTCGAAGACCGAATCCGGCAGGGAATTCCAGATTCGTATGGTTCGGTTAAAGAAGTATTCCTTATATTTGGCTATGTTGAGAGAAATGTTGAAGGAGCGGAGTGCAACTGGCTAGTTTATCAGAGAATTTTTGGTGGAAGCAACGATTTTTTTTTTGTTTTTGTTGGAAGCTTCTGCTATCCGCTGGAGCACTCAGTCGCAAACACTGATCCATTGGTCCATTGTACTCCAGACAGACTCCTTCCATTACTGTATTTTCCCCATTGTTTTCCCGAGAAAAAATTGAAGGAGCATCATTGATGTAGAACTAAAGGATTCGGCACACACCACGTCAGCTCCAAAGGCGCGCACCGTGCGCGAGCAAAGGCGGGACAATCACTGAGGAAATGCTCTGCAGTGTCATCCTCCTCTTCGCCACATGCAGCATAGGTAGGCGTCTCACTGATACCGAGCACGTAAAGATGCTTGGCAAAAGTGTAGTGGCCCGTGATAACTACCACAAGCCTTCCGCAGTCGATTCTCAGTAAAGACAGGAGGAATGCTGCAGATTTTTTGCAGACATCAGGGCATACGCGCTTAGTCATCCTGCAACCTGGACAATCCTTCCATCTACGGTTGTGTGTATTAAATACACAATCGTTAATGTAGGAATTTACCGTGGACGCAGGTAGACCTAGAGCGGGTTCAGGTCCTGAGAAGTTCTCCTCTGAACCCATTCTGGCGAGTTCATCAGGGATCTCATTCCCTGGGATCCCAGAGTGGCCTGGAACCCATACAAGCCTTAATGAATTTAGTCTGCCGACTTTGTTCAGGAAGGAATTGAGTTCAAGCACTAATTTGGAGCTAGTTAAGGGGTTACACACAGCTTTTAGTGAAGCTTGGCTGTCACTACGGGCGCATATGCTTTTCCCCTTCCACCTGTGCCTCACAACATTGTGCATGGCCATTAGGATTGCGTATATCTCTGATTGGAAGACAGACGCATATTTTCCTAAGGAGAAGTGCAGTCGGATGTTTTCGCGCTCAAAGAAGACCCCAGCACAGGACCCCCGCCCAGACGTGGAGCCATCCGTGAAAATGCGAATACCATCCTTTCCAGGTTCAGTATCCAGCCATAGCCAATCCTGACGCCATGGAAACTCGACTGTGAAATTACGGCGCAGTAGAATAACGGGCGTCAGTGCTTCAGAAGGCATGTCCATGAAACAGGGGTCGCAGGACAATTCTTGCGCAAGCACGCCGTTATTCCTATGCGAGTTATACCAAAAGCCATTTCTCTACAGACGAGATATGGCTTTCAGAGCACACCCTCTGATAAATATATCAAGAGGTGGAAGGCTCATCATAGCATCTAGAGCAGCGCCCAGCGTGCTGGGGAAAGCTCCGTGCAGCTGAGACAAGCCGTTCTTTAGAGTTTGGTGAAAGAGGCTTCGACGTGCTTACGTTTTAGTCTGTTCCACCAGACAACCGATGCAAATGAGATAATAGGTCTTATCATTGCCGTGTAGATCCAGAGGACCTTTGCCTGAGATAAGCCCATGTTTAGCCAAAAGCTCCTTTGCATTGCCAGAAAGCTGACACTGCTTTGGTGGTTTTTGACTCAACATGCTTTGACCAGGGAAGCCTACTATCTAAGATGACTCCTAGATGCTTAGCCCCCTTGGATATCGGGATGGAAGTGTCTTTTAGTACCAGCTGAGTCATGTTAGTATTTTTCTTCCTTCTCGTAAAGAGAACGACATCGGCTTGAGAGGATTGACTGATAGCCAATTTCTGTTCCAGAAATTTCTGGTACACCAATCATCGATCACATTTAGCGCCGCCTGTACTTTGAGACGGACAATCACTTAACATGAGCCGACATAAAGAATGGCGACGTCATCCGCATAGGCCTGGGCATAGATTCTAGAGGCATTGAGAGCATCAAGCAGAGAATCGACCTCCATTCACCATAACAGCGGAGACAGGACGCCACCTTGAGGGCAGCCCCTGTTTACGCCGGATTTGACACACTACGCCATGATGTCTGGCAGCGTGCTGTCAAAAGTTGCGTTATCAAAGGATCCCTCAATGTCGATGAAAATGCCCAGCACGTACTCTTTCCTTTCGAGCGCGCATTCAATTCGCCCAAATAGGTTCTGAAGCGCAGTCTCGCAGGATTTTCCGCGTTGGTAAGCATGTTGCATCTCCGAAAGAGGGTGCATTCGAAGGCCAACTTTGCGCATGTGCAACTCTATCAGCCTCTCCATGCTTTTCAGCAGGAAGGAAGTTAGACCAATTGGTCTGAAGCTCTTAGCAAGCGAGTAGTCCTATTCTCCTATTTTGGGAATGAAAACCACTTTCACTGTGCGCCAAGGAATGGGTAGGAGAGCAAGTGCTAGACTAGCAGTGAAAATTCTTTTCAAAGTAGGAAGCAGCTGCAGTCTGCTAGCGTCGGTACCCGGCGATTTGAAACCATCGAAGGATGCCACTGCAAATTCAATGGCTTCAGTCGTAACCAGGCGCGACGCAATATACCAGCTACGCCGAGTTGTTTTCATCGTTTCAGTTGCAGTTTCCCTTGAAGGAGTGTGCAACGAGCTGATGTCGATCTGATTTCCCGAGAAATAAGTCTCTAACAGTAAACTAAGAGTTTCCGCTTTAGACTCAGTAAAGGTACCATCAGATTTTCTAAGTGCATCCAACTTTGTCGGTTTTTCCACTTTGAGGACTTAAACCAATTTGCTGGTCGCACTTAGAGACTTGATCTCTTCGCAGAAGGTCCTATAAGAATCATTTTTCGATTTACGAATAAGTTTCTTATATTCTTTCTGCCTCGACCGATATTTGTTCCAGTCATCTTCCGAATTCGATTTGAGCGATCTATTCAGAAGACTTCTGGGTTACCAGATTTCAGAGTCCCGACAGAGGCTTCCCCGCAACCAGAGTAGAACCCTCTTTTTTCAGAGAGCCCTTACTCTCCTTGTAGAAGTAGATAATCCAAGCTCTCGTGTCAAACCCTAGATTCTGTGTGCGTAAGCGCGTCAGCACATCCACCTTATTTCCAGGTTTCCCCGGAATCCGGCAGATGGCGCCCGTTAATTTCGGGAGTCTAACTACCTAGTAAGTATCAGTTCCCAGAGGGGGGATTTTCGGTACCGTGTTCCTGATCCAGGCCGATGTCTGCTGTGATGAACAGCTCACCATAAATGTGCCATTCATCAAAGCTGACTTTTCTGCCTGTAAGCAGAAACCCGTTGTCGAGGCTAGCTCCAGTAGACGATCCTCATAGTGCTTGCAGTCTGCGTTGATCATTCTACTATCATCGCCAGCTTTCCCTATCCTGACCTTTTCAGAGGAGATGGCCGCCCCTCTATAAGAGGGCTGCTTCTCTCGACCCCTTACGGTCACTTGGATCTCCTTCTCGGAGGAAGGGGTTTTTTTAAGTGATATCCCCGCCTCCGAGGAATAGTTTTGTGCTAACTTCGTCTTCTGGCCAATGCTTTGATCCATCTGGGTCGCCACATCTGCTATTAGACTCCGATTTCCCACCGCCCCACCGGAGAGGGGGCATTATAAACTCTCTCCCTAACGAGGTTATGTTTGGCGGCCATCTTTCGTTTGCGGAGGTTTTTACCTTTTCCGGTTAGAGCTCCTGTTCCCTTCGGACACCGCTTTTGGACCGCCTCGCCAGTTCGAGGACTGCTAGAACCCGAAGCAACTTGGCCTTCGGCGTTCAGAGTTCGTATGTCGGCCCCGCTACCTTTTTCGGCGGCAGTGCCAGCCATGGCAGAAACCTGAGCGCTTCCGGCCTCGTCGTTACATTCTTACTGGGTGGTTGAACCGTCCCAGTAAGAGGAAGGGGGTTGGAGGCGCATGCCGAAAGTGCGAGCATGCTTACGCCTCCTTCAGCAGCCTTTCCAAACGCCGATGTTTACCGCGCTGAGCAACTTCGAGAGAGGGGAGAACCTCAGGAAAGAGGGTCGGATCAATTTCGGTAGGAGATACCTCCATCGACCTGACCCTCTTAACTGGTTCCCCCAGAGGTATAGCCTCGACCATTGCGCCTTCAGCTTTGTCATCTTCTTTGCGCAATTTTCGGGCATGCCTCTTTCCCTTTCTTTTTTGGCACTTAGTAGTGCATTCAGGGGTACGTCCCAATTCTGGGGCGCGTTCCACCTTTGCAGTTTCCCGTGCCACGCCATCATTGGTGTCGCCTCCGCTGGATGCACTGCTCATGTTCAGTCCAACCAGGTGGTCAGTCAGTGAGCCGCAGGAGTCGGTGCCGTTACGGGCTGACGTAGTGTTTAAAATGAATGTCACCGACTCCAAAATCCGTGCGCCAGCCGCAATCAAGGAGTTCGCGGGTGGATTTCCGCTGCAGCGGGTACCACCTGGAGTACTCAATTCCTTTTGTTTGTCCATTAATTTTTGGGGTCTTCGAGTCTTAGTTCGAGGTCTATGACCTCTTAGGCTTCCCGCCACGACAAGGCACCCGAAGAAGGGAGGATATACATTGGGTATATACTGCGATAGTAAGATTCATCATCACCTATGCATCCGCAGTATGACAAAAGTAGAACAAAAATCAATAATCGTTCAACTTCAACGCCTTTTTATTATAAAATGTGAATTAGGCAGTGCAATCAGGATTCTTCGCCCGGGAACTGGCTTACCATGTAGACGAATGGGTCACATTTTCATTCTGCAACATCTTCCTGCGCTGCATATTATTACTACGGTCTCGGACGCATTACCATACACCCTCACTTTTGAAAAGTGATTTGAGATATAGTTGTTTTTTTTTATTTATATTGATGTTGATCCCAAACCTTGCTCAATGTCAAAGAACGAAGGTTGTACACCGATGACTCCAAGATGGTTTCTGGCGTTGGCGTCGGCATTTTTGGAAAAATCGGAAAATCTCGAAGGCTCTAAGAATGAGTCCTAGTTCTTCCAAGCTGAACTATATGCTATCCTTACGTGTGTCAACCTAAACTTAGAGCCTGGAGGAGTAACCATCGATATACTCTCTGTTAGCCAAGCAGCGCTCAAAGCGCCGAGTTCGTATAGCAAGAACTTAAAATTCGTTAAGGAATGCCTTGATGTCTTACAGGACCTAGCCAAAAGAAATAAGGTATTAAGGGCAATAAAATCGCCGATTAACTCACCAGGAAAGGTTCCAGCGAAAGGTACCTTTTTACGGCACTCCCAAGTCTAAGATCAACTTCTTCTTAGGCAAGTGAGAAAATTTACAACACCTGTCCTTTGGGAACAGCGTTCAGCGACTTCGCCAATCGAAGCGATTTATACGGCCCCTGAACAAACACTCTATTAATATCCTCAAACTTAATGGAATAGACATCAGGAGACTATTCAGCTACCTTACGGGACATTGTGGTCTGAGATATCATCTCAATGAAATTAACCTCTTGTCTGAAACTTAGTGTGGTCTCGGTCTTGAGGACGAAGAAACTGTAGGGCACATACTATAAGAGTGCTCTCCTTTGCCATCTTAGGAAGCGCTTCCTTCTCAGTGAAATTATGACTTCTGAGGGGATCATCTCACCTCCTACGAGTGAGATTCTCAACTTTATTAAGGAAGTGGAGAAACTCCTCGTCTAATCGGCTAGTAGGCACAATATATCTGCAAAGGTCGCAGTGCCCCATGCTATATGATAACATATTAGCACTAGAGCCCCTTAATTAAAAAAATAAAACAAAAATAGATACTGATCCAGCCAGATTCCTAGTGGGCACCCGTCCAAACCCATTATTGTGAATTTTCACCAGAGTTTTCTTAGAGGGCCGAGACAACGGCGTTCTGAATAGTATAGTCTCTAGATTCTGAAAATTTAAAATCAAGTTATCATTGTACTGCTGAATTTTATCCAAGTCACGTTGCACCGCCACGACGCAGTGGTTGATGTGTTGGACTCTGACGCACGATGAGCGAGTTCGAATCCCGATAACACTAACGTCGTCGAATTTTTATTTCGCAGCTTCCCTCCTCTGCAGGGTACTGGCAAGACCACCATAGTACACTTGCAATGAAAAGGCTTCTCGACTCGCAATCGGCATTAAACTGTAGGTCGCTCCCTTTACTTACTTAGGTGGCGCTACATTCCGGTGTGAACCTGGGCATCAACCAACAAACTTCTCCAGCTGGTACGGTCTTTTGCTAGCTGTTTCCAGCGACCCACTCCAAGTTGGTAAAGGTCTTCTTCCACCTGTGTGCGCTATCTTAGTCATCTTAGACGTTGGATCCGTAGACGTCGTACTAGGCCGATGTCGCTGTACAGCCCGTATAGTTCGTCGTTGTATGTTCCCCTCCACTCCCCGTTTATACAAACGGGACCATAGATTGAACGCAGAATTTTCCTCTTGAAACGACTAAGGGTCTCTTCATCCACTTTCGTTAAAGTCCAGGCCTGTGCATCATAGAGGAGACCCGGGATGATTAAGGTTTTGTATAGCGCAACATTGATCCTGCGAGAGAGGGCCTTACTTCTCAATTGCCTCTTGAGCCCAAAGAAGCAGCTTTTGGCAAGAGTAATTCTGCGTTTGATCTCAGCGCTGCTGTTGTTGTCGCTGGTGACTGGCGTGCCAAGGTAGACGAAGTCCTTGACCCTTTCGTATCTGTAGCTGCCAATTGTGACGTTCTGGCCGAGTCGTCGGTGTTGTGCGTCTTTTTGGGATAACAGCATATATTTCGTTCTACCCTCGTTAGCCGAAAGACCCATTTTAGCCACTTGTGCTTCAATGATTTCGAAAGCATTATTGACATCCCGGTGTGTTCGTCTAATTACATCAATGTCATCCACGTACGCAAGCAGTTGTGCAGTGAGTCTCGTATGATCTTTTCAAGCACGATGTTGAATAAACTACATAAGACTGCGTCACCTTGCCTAAATCCTTTTTTAACATCAAAGGTCTCGGCTAATAGGCTACCGACCTTAACGGAGCGGCTAGAGTTCTCCATTGCCATTCTGCACAATCTGACGAGTTTGGCAGGGATGTCAAAACTAGATATGGCGCTATATAGCTCATCTGTATGCACACTGTCATACGCGGTCTTGAAATCGACGAAAAGGTGATGGGTATCAATTTGGAGAGGAGACTTATTCTCCTGTAGTTGGCGCAGTTATAGGGGTCTCCTTTCTTGTGGACTGAGCAAACGATGCTGAGATCTATTCGTCGGGCATGCTTTCTTCCGACCATATTTTACAGATGAGCTGGTGCATGCATAATTAGTACGGCAGACAGCCCGTCTGCGCCTGCGGCTTTATTATTCTTACGCTTTGAAATTACTAGCTTAATTTGATCTAGGTCGGGTGGACGAAATGTTCTTGCATCTTCGTCCGTTGCGAAGATCTTGCATCTTTCTGTCTGAAAGTCTACGAAAGTGTTCGTTCCAAATTCTCAATATCGACTGTGACTCTACTACTATTTGTCCGTCTTCCTCCTTACAGGCTTCCACTCTGGCTTTATAGCTCTGGCATTTTCTTTTTCCTTTTTTGTAAAACTTGCGAGCGTTGCTCCTGCGATAGCATCTCGCCATCTCCACGATCTCATGCTTTTCATGCTGTCGTTTTTTCTTCCCCAAAAGCGTGTGTTTCTCTATCCGTTTCTGCTCTTAATGTGCAGGAGCGGTTCTCGTCCGTCTATGTACATGTGCTTGCCCGCATTCTAAACAAACCAGGGGTTTCTAACTAACGGTGACTTGAAACTCAACACATCAGAGGCAGCGTCTCTGATGGCACGCTGGCAATGCTCCCACATTTCTGTGGAATATTCTGGTGTCATTGGAATTTTCGAGAAGTTGAGGAAAACCCGACTGGCAAAGGTCCTAACGGTCTCCTGTGATTGTAGTTTCCGACGTCAAACTTTTGATGTCCAGCTCGACTCCGTGGCATCCTTGATATCTTCATTCGTACCTTGGCTACAACAAGGTAGTGATCGGAGTCGATGTTGGCTCCTCGGAAGGTTCGTACATTCGGATGCTGGAGGAGTGTCTGGCGTCGATCTGATTGGTGGTAGAGTGATCAGGTTATCGCCAGGTTCCTTTGCGAATATTAGTATGTGGAAATCGTGTGCTAGCCAGAAAGAGATTGCTCCCCGCCAGGAAGTCGAGTAGCCGGTGTCCGTTTTAGGACTTGATGTAGTGTAGGCTATATTTCGACTCAATGATCGACTCAAATATGTCCTCTTTGCCATAAAATCTCCTAGAATTATTTCCGTGTCGTAGCTGGGACAATGGGCATACGTTCTGTCTAGGAGATCGTAGAATTCTTCTTTGAGTCGATTGTTTTTTCCTTCGGTTGGGGCGTGAGCGTATATCAAGCCAATGTTTCCAAAATTAGCTATGATGCGGACTGATCCATCCCGTTGCACTTCTTGGAGCGCGGTTATAACTGCTTTATAGCAGTTGAGGGTTCACTCCAATTGATAGCCTGTATCCGGTCTGTTAAGGGACCTCACATTCCTAGTGCAGACTCTCAAGTCCTTTAGTCGTTTGCAGGGCTCGTCAGCTTTGTATCCGTCCATATCCGAGGTTTGTAGTTGTTTTGGAACAATTGATTTTTTACCGTTATATGGATGTTACCCATAAGCACAACCGCCAACCTGGAGGGACAGGTTCTTCTTTCCCCACGAGCAAGGGGTCGGGTCGCTGCACACATTGGTTCACTGCGGATACCAGGGCAGCTATCCAGGGAAGACCACGCGGAGGCTGTGGTCAGGAACAGAGATCGAAGCTGGCATTTGCCAGGTCTCGCTCCCTCTCCCCAGATGCCTCTCACCTATGTAAGAAATAAATCATTCACAGCATGGGTGATTGGGAAGTTGCACAGGCAGTAACGCCGCCAAAGCAAAGCAAAGCATCTTGCAATAAAATAACAATGACGACTGTCATTCAATTCGATCTATATGCGATTAAGTCGTCCGCGTTCGCTATCAGATCACTCATCTAAATGCTAAAAGGGATCGGAGAGTTGACCCTGCCGTTTTTCAAATCAAAGGGTTGAGTATAAGTCATGTCAACATAGCAAGGACCATATATGTTTGTATAATAACAATGGTTTACTTATGCCTAACTGTCGGATGGTGCCGAAGTCGTTTTCCAAATCAATCAGGCAGGCACCCGTACATGACTATGTATGTATGACTATGTATGACTATCCGACACGGTTTCAACGCAGCATGTGTAGTATCTTGTCTTGCCCTGAAACCAAATCGGTTATCCAGAATGATGGTCCTTCTCGGAAGGATGTGTTTTTGCCCCTCTTAGGGATTCGATGGACTACCGCCGTTTTCGAATGTAGCAGACAATTCGCAGGATGACGTAGTTCTCTAAAACCATTGGTGGAACGCGCCTAAGTACAATATTGAACATGAAGGGACAAGGGAACAATATGCTTAACGTGGACGCCTGTCTTTACGGCTTAATTCCAAGGTGAGCCTATCCAGTATGTCGGGACCAAGATAAGCATTGGTATTTGCTCCAGGGCAATACAAGTACTACCCTGATATAGTTAGTAAGCATGTTTGGGGCATAATCACTGCCTTTGCTGGAGGCCGAGGTCTACCTAACACCTCTTGCATCAAGGTTCCTCTAGGACACCTTGATGCTATATATTTCCGCGATGTTGGGATACCCACAGCCACCACGATGCTCCCATTAGGGGGCCAACCTCAAAGGCAGGACCGGAATTAATTTCGGCGAATAACTACCGAGTTCATTCCGGAGACTTCCTGTCCCCATGGTACCAATATATATATATATTGCCTTCGAGCCTGTCAACTACTCTTCCGTCAATTCCTGAGTGTGCTAGGAGTTCAGCGCACTCAACTGGGATATTTTTGAAATGGGCCTCCATAATGGGCATTTCGCCCATTAAAATGTCTTTTTTCCTGAGTGCGTGCACGCACCGCCTATGGAACATCTATGAACCCCGAAGGTCGCGAAGGTCGCCAACTGACTAAGAAAACTCAAGAAATTCTTTTGCCATCTAGGGATTTTTAGTCCCTTAACTCCCAACTCTGGACCAGGCAGCCCATACTACCTAATTCAGCCTCTGCATTTCTGTCACCTCTTGCGCCAGGCATGCCTTACCACGGGAGTATTCGACCCCTACCTGGTGGGGAAAATTAGGGACACTCTAGAAATTCTTTTGGATATCTGGGGACCATTGGCCCCTTAAAACCCCTGTTTTCCTGGGTGCATGCATGCATGCATCGCCTATAAAACATCTATAAGCCCCAAGGGGCGCCAACTGACTAAGAAAACTCAAGGAATTCTTTAAACATCTAGGTATTTTTAGTCCCTTAACTTCCAACTCTGGACCAGGCATCCCATACTACTTAATCCAGCCTCCGGATTTTAGTCGCCTTTTACGACAGGCACGCCTTACCCCGGGTATATTCTAACCCCTACCCCGTGGAGGGACATGAAGGGACACGAAGATCAACTGGAGATCCTCCATGGAAATGAACAGGGTGTTCATCCTCGATCAAAAAAAAAAGTCATGGCCGGCGTGGGAGTTTTCTCCTCCTATTGTTCGTATGCTCTATTTCTATTTTCGTTTTGAAGTCATCAATCACTATTTTCCTGTCAAATGACTAGAAGTTGTATTCCCGTGATAATGAAACGTTTCGAGACAACTCTTCTGTTCTCTGTACCTAAGAAAATACTGAAGTGGCAATGACTTAAAACGTGTAGTAGCGCCTCTGACCAAAAGGAGGAGGAAGATAGATTTCGGAGCAGTTCATTAAGCAGAGCAGCGAGACATGAAAAACATTTGATATGGAAAGCTGGCCTGGTGTGTCAACTGGGCTCTGAACTTCTGAATTCCCAATGACCGTTCATAATAAGAATAATAATTGTAGCAAACCTATCATTACCAAGAATCGAGAATCTATCTAGCTGCTAGAATACGCGGATGATATCAATATCATCGCGTGTTCTCGCCGCCGTGGCATTGTGGAAGCATTCACGGCGATTGAAGAACAGGCGAAACGCGTTGGTCTTAAGGTCAATGAGGACAAAACGAAGTACATGCTGTCAAGCAAAAACCAATCCGTCGCTCACCACCTGGGACAAAATATAACAATTGACAGCTACAATTTCGAGGTAGTTAAGGAGTTTGTCTACCTCGGGGCTAACGTAAATTACACAAATGACACCACAGTGGAGATCCGGCATAGAATCGCCCTTGGAAACCGCTGCTACTTCGGCTTGTCCAAACAACTGGGGTCAAAACCCCTCACTAGAAAGGCCAAAGTCATGCTTTAAAAAACGCTCATACTGCCAGTCTTGCTGTACGGAGCCGTCAGCTGGACGATAACCAGGACGGTGGAGCTGATTTTGGGTTCTTTCGAAAGAAAAATTCTACGCCGGATATTTGGTCCTGTCTGTGAGGAAGGTGAATGGAGAACAAGACACAACCGCGAACTCTACGAGCTGTACAAAGATGTGGATGTAGTCCGGAAGGTAAAGCTCCGTCGACGACACTGGCTCGGCCACATCGACCGCATGGACACCAACGCTCCAGCTAAGAGGGTCTTCGACTCCGAGCCTCCTGGTTCGAGAAGAAGAGGAAGACCGAACCTCCGGTATAAAGACCAAGTAATCGCGGATGTAAGACATCTTGGTCTTGATAACTGGAAGCAGCGAGCCCGGGATCGTCAAGGACGGAAGGCAGCTATAGCTCAGGCTCAGATCCTCCATGGATCGCTGGCCTGATAAGTAAGTAATCTACAATTACACCAATAACATATACATATTCGACTTTAATATTTTGTTATGACATGGAACACTTAAACTGAATTAAATAAATATGCACACATATGTGAAGTGTGACATTAAATTTAGTTTTCATTACATCCAATCCGTACTTGCTATTTTTTCTTTAATCCATTCCTCGAACACTGACACTCTTGTGAAGACATCTGGCAAACCGGACGAGCAAATGCTAGTTCCATATGATACAATTCCAATTTGGTGAGTTCTCTCGCGATTCACCAATGGTCCCCCGGAATCTCCCTAAGAACATTTGTTAAACCTACCAGAAAACCCCGCGTTTTTGTATGTCAACTTACCGCACAGGCCCCTCTCAAAAAGAACTGATAGGCACAAATCTCAGTCTCTGACAATCGTCCATAAGTCTCCCTGCAGCGGCCATTTGAAATTGTCGTATAGTTCAGCATCTGTAGATTGCTCGGAAATGGACCATAAATCAGTGGCGAAATAGAACCCCATCCAGTCAATGTGACTGGTTCATTGTCGCCAACACTTTTCGTCCCGAAAACATTGATTTTATTTACTCTCTCATCAAACTTAAATGCAGGCGACACCTTTACCAACGCGATATCACTAGTTACAAGCTGTTGGTAATTCTCGTGAATCTTATATCCCACGACTTCATAGCGATTTCCATCCATCAATCGGAAATCATATGTTCCAGCTAAGACACACATGCGTTTAGGTCTTTGACCCTGGACGCAATGTGCTGCAGTGAGGACGATATCCTCCGATATAATTGAACCGCCACAAAAGTGTCTCCATTCACCGTTTTTGTAATACTGCATTGAAATCTGGTATGGAATCGGCTCCTTCACAGCAGTACCACCAACAATTCGATTGAACTCATCCATTTCCACTTCGTCTTTGAATTCAGTTGCTGTAGGCAAGCCATAGATGCAACCTAAGAGCAGCAAAACAATTCCACTAGTCCTAGTGAAGTTTACCATGCTGAACTATTCCACTTAATAGTTACACTATGATCAAATGTGTTGTACTTAAATGCTTATATTCAGTTCATTTAGAAAGCAATTAGCATAAAAAATGAACTACTACAACTCGTGTTGTGCATTATCAAAGCACCAAGCTGTGCAGCATGGAAATTGTACAAGGTGCTGTCACTCTACCAGCATGCTAACCAGGTTAGGGTAACGTGTTTCCGTTGCTGTAGTCTTTGATCGTACATACAAATCAATTTGTAGAAGACATTGCTCATGACCTTCCCGCATTGTAGTAATTTGATTGATGTAATCTATTTTAATTGATCTAATCTAAGTCTAAGTCTAAATCTAAGTTTGTATGAAATATTTAATAATGATTTTTGCAGCTCTACTAGCTGACCCAACATCACTTAACAGCTAATTATGGTAAACGATTACTTAATTTAGTCCAGCTTTAACGGTTTTGTATCTATACATGTTTTGTAGTTTGCATTGATGAGGGATTTCTGTGTGCAATTCTGCAATATTCGTGGGTTACGGAAGAATTTCTTTGCCACGTATACCCATCTCTCTCGCCACAAAACGGCTGTTTTGGCACTTTGTGAAACACAGGTCGATTAAAAGTCTGATCCTTCGAATTTCAGTCTTCCTGGATGTAGCTTAGTGCCATTATTCGTTTCTCGCCGTGGTCTCGCCATCTATGTCCGTAGTGATATTGCTTACCAGTTACTTCCACAGTATAGCCAAACATCCACCCCGGAATTTAATTACATATGGCTTAAATTCATATTCCGCAAGCACTCCATCCACTACTGTTTTCTTTATAGAAGCCCCAATCTAGACAGGAATGCAACATTTGATGCATTCGACGCACTGTCTGATTCCATCCAAATAATTGTTTCCCTGTTCCCTAGCACTGAAATCGTTTTAGCGGGCGATTTCAATGTACACAATTCTCAGTGGCTTCGACATTCTGGACAGACAACACCCGAAGGAAGGTATGTTGAAATTTTTGCTGAGTTAAATCACTTAACTCAACTTGTGAATGAGCCATCACGTATCCCCGATGTTGCTGGTCATACCGCCAACACACTGGACTTGTTTCTTACCTCTCAGCCTGACAAATACACGATCGATGTATTGGAATCCCTAGGCTTGTCTGACCACTGCATGATATCAGCAAAATTCTCGAACTCCCACCATCCAGTTAAAGAAAAAGCTCCTAAGAGAACACTATGGCTATACGAGAAAGCCAACTGGTGCGGCCTTAACAACTTCTTTCGGATCTTTAACTGGTCGTTGTGCTTCCTCGACAACGATGTGGGCGCCGCAACTGATATTATCGTAAACATTATCCGAATTGGCATGGCAAATTTTATTCCCAGCAAGATTAAAAGCACCAGGCCTAAGGATAATACGTGGTTTGACTCGAGCTGCAAAGACGCTATTAGGCTCAGGGAGCTAAGTTTTCGGGCCTACAAGGCAAACAGTTCTGAGGAAAACCGAAAAAAGTTCATACGAGCCAGAAATGACTGCAACACCCACATTCGACGGATTAAATTCCAATCCGACCAAAAATTAAGGCGTAAAATCCTTCATTGTCCCAAAGGTAGCAAAAGTTTCTGGTCGTTTGTAAAAAACGTAAAAAACTCAACTAAGTCGTCTATACCGACGCTCATCCACAATGACGTTCCAGCTGTCACCCCCTTAGACAAAGCTAACCTACTTGCTGCCCATTTCGCAACCAGTTCTCAGCTGCCAGCTTGTACTTTGTCTCCGCCTGTACTAGAGTGCGTAAATTCCACCATGGGACCAATCCACTTCCGCACTCGTACAGTCGCAAGGGTTCTTAAAGATCTCGACATACTCAAATCCGCTGGTCCAGATGGTATTGCCCCAATAGTTCTGAAGAGGTGTTCTTCTACGCTGGCAAAACCACTGCGTAAGCTTTTTCACCTTTCCTACACCTCTGGGCTCTTTCCGAGTAGGTGGAAAACAGCATTTGTCCAGCCTATACCCAAAAAAGGCGAATCATCTTCTCCCTCCAACTACCAACCCATTGCACTAACGTCCCTTCTTTCCAAGGTCATGGAAACGCTGATTAACCGTCAACTTATGAAATATCTTGAATCACGGAAACTCCTCAATGACCGCCAATACGGTTTCCGCAGTAACAGATCCACTGGATATGATGGCATATCTCGCTGAAAAGTGGAATCACTCGCTTCACCAAGCAGGTGAAAGCAAAATTGTTGCACTGGATATTTCGAAAGCATTTGACAGGGTTTGGCATGAAGCCCTTTTGTCGAAAATGCGAGCTTTTGGGATCGATGAGTCGCTCTTTCAATGGATTAGAAGCTACCTTTCGAATCGTTCAATTCAAGTTGTTTTGGACGGATTCAATTCTGATACTCACTTTGTAAATGCCGGTGTTCCCCAGGGCTCCGTTTTGTCTCCGACACTCTTTCATATTTTTATAAATTATCTCTTGTCTGTTACTTCTAATCCAATTCACTCCTTCGCTGACGACAGTACCCTCAGCTTCTCATATTCGTTCACCAGCTTACGACCCTGCACTTCGGTTGTAGATAATGAGCGGCAGCGTATGTTAAGCTCATTAAATTCCGATATCGACAGCATCATCCAATGGGGCAAAAACAACAGAGTGGAATTTAATGCTTCCAAAACACAATGCTGTCTCTTGTCGTTAAAGCGTATAAATAACCCGCAGCCATTATCCATGAATGGCACTTGCATCTCAGAAACTGAAAAGCTTTCCATCCTGGGTATGAGTGTTGCTCACAATCTTAATTGGAGCGACCATATATTCAGTGTCGCCAAGAATGCTGCGAAATGCCTAGGATTCTTATACAGATGCAAGAAATATTTCTCACCCTTAGATCTGGCTACAATCTATAAGGCGTTCATTCGCCCCAAATTAGAGTTTAACGCTCATGTCTGGTCCGGTGCTTCCAAGACCTCACTGCACCTACTAGACAGAATTCAAAAACGAGCCATAAAACTGATAGGTGACTCCAGCATTACCAAAACTCGCTGGAACACCGCAGGAATGTTACCTGCCTCTCCCTGTTTTATCGTTACTACCACCAAAAATGCTCTGATGAAATAGCCAGTTGCATTCCGTCCCTCCAACATTTCTCCCGCAATAGACGTCTCTCTAGGAATGCTCACCAATATACCCTGAAGTCCGCTTTCGGACGTACTGTCAAATATAGAGAATCTTTCATTAACCGAACCACACGAATCTGGAACACCCTGCCGGATTCGGTTTTCCCCCCTCAATGCAACATGCAAGCATGTCCATCGGCATCTCCTCTATCTCTCTTCCTTTCTACCTTCTGCCCGCACTGTGTCGCCGACATAATAAGATTATTAGACCTTGAGTGCGCGCAAATTTAAAAAAAAAAAAAAAAAAAAAAAAAAAAAAAAAAAAAAAAAAAAAAAAAAAAAAAAACGATCAATCAGTACATTGTATTGCTCTCCATTGACAGCAATGCCATTTACATCTTCATCTTCGATAAGAACCACATCCACATTCCCTACGAATAAATGTGAGCCCCAAAACGTGTCAGTTTTGGATATTAACAATACTGCCGAGGAGAAAATGCTGTTCAGCTGAACTGCGGTTTTTTGAATAGCTGAAGTCTTTGAAATCTGGATATTGTGATGCCATTGTGTGATAACTGGGGTAATTGAGAAAGAGTAGCTTATTTACTTACTTAGGTCGCGCTACAATCCGTGGTGAACGGACTCAACCAACAAGCGTCTCCAGCTGACACGGTCTTTGTCCAGCTGTTTCCAGCGCCGCACGCCCAGTTGGTTAACGTCCCCTTCCACCTGCGTGCGCCACCGTTGATGCGGCCGTCCTCTGCCGCGCCATTCTTCCGGGGTGGATTCGAAGACTCTTCCTGTCGGAGCTATATTTTCCATTCGCTCTACATGGCCTAGCCACCTTAGACGCTGTATCCGTAGACGTCGTACCAGGCCGATGTCGCTGTACAACCCATACAGTTATATCTTCTCCTCCAGACACCGTTTAAATAAACGGGACCGTAGATAGGGCGCAGAATTTTCCTCTCGAAACGACAAAGGGCATCTTCATCTGCTTTTGTTAAGGTCCAAGCCTCTGCGCCGTCAAGGAGGACTGGGCTGATTAAGGTCTTATATAGTGTCACCTTGGTTTTCCGAGAGAGGGCTCTACTTCTCAATTGCCTCTTGAGCCCAAAGAAACAGCGGTTGGCAAGAGTGGTTCTGCGTTTTATCTCAGCGCTGGTGTTGTTGTCGCTGGTCCTCAGTGAGCCAAGGTAGACGAATTCCTTGACCACTTCAAAGTTATATCCGCCCATGGTGACGTTCTGGCCAACATGTCGGTGTTCTCCGTCTCTTTTAGATGAAAGCAGATATTTGCTTTTACCCTCATTAACCTCCATAACTCTTAGCCGCTTCTACCTCAATGCTTACAGAGGCCACGTTGACATCTCGCTGTGTCCGTCCAATAACGTCAATGTCGTCGGCGTACGCAAGCAATTGCGTAGACTTGAAATAAATCGTACCTCTTGTGTGACTCTTGGCTAGTGACTCTTGCACGATCTTTTCATACACGATGTTGAAAAAGTTGCATGACAGCGCGTCACCTTGCCTAAATCCTTTTTTAACATCAAAGGTCTCGGTTTGCTCATTACCGACCTTAATGGAGCAGCAAGAATTCTCCACTGTCATCCTGCACAGTCGGATGAGTTTCGCAGGGATGTCAAAACTAGATATGGCTTTGTATAGCTCATCTCTATACACGCTGTCATATGCAACCTTAAAATCGACGAAGAGGTGGTGAGTGTCGATTTGGTATTCCTGGGTCTTCTCCAAGATTTGCCGTAGCGTAAATATTTGGTCTATTGTGGATTTACCTGGCCTGAAACTGTGAAACCACACTGATAAGAGTCGATCAGGTTATCCACAAATGGTTTCAGGCGTTCACAAAATACGGCAGAGAAGATCTTATATGCGATGTTAAGGAGACTTATTCTCCTATAGTTGGCGCAGTTATAGGGATCTCCTTTCTTATGAACCGGGCAAACGATGCTGAGATTCTATTTGTCGTGCATACTTGCCTCCGACCATACCTTGCAAATGAGATGGTGCATGCACGTTTCCAGCTCAGGCCGTCTGCGCCCGCGGCTTTATTAGACTTAAGTCTTGATATCGCTATTTAGACTTCGTCTAGGTCGGGTGGACCGAATTCTGTTACATCGTCGTCCATTACGAATGGCTCGTTCTGCCTGACAGCTGTATCTTGTCTATCATTGCGACTCTACTAACAGTTCTTCATTTTCATCCCTGCAGGCCGTCGCTCTGGCTTTGTAGCCATGGCATGTTCGTTTTACCATATTGTAAAACTTGCGGGCGTCATTCCTGCGGAAACATTTCTCCATCTCCTCGATCTCTCTCTTCTTTTGTCTGAAAAGCGTGTGTTCCTCTCTTCTCTTCTGCTCATAGATTTCGCGAGCAGCTCTCGTCTGTCGTTGCAGTATGGCTTTATGTGCCTCTTGTTTTGCCTAATGGGCTTGTTCGCATTGTTCATCGAACCAGGGATTTCTAGGTGGTGGCGGTTTGAAACCCAGCACCTCTGAGGCAGCGTCTCTGACGGCGCTCTGGCAATGCGCCCATTTCAGCTCTATTTCTTATGCTGCTGTGGGCGGATTTTGAGAGAGCTTGGAGGAGACACGATTCGCAAAGATTCTGGCAGTCTCTTGCGATTGTAGCTTTCCTACGTCAAATTTCCTTAGTTCTACACGACTCATAAGGATTCCTCATATCCTCATGCGTACCTTGGCTACAACAAGGTAGTGGTCCGAGTCGAAGTTGGCCCCTCGGAAGGTTCGTACGTCGAGAATACTGGAGAAGTGTCTGGCGTTGATCGCAATGTGATCAATCTGGTTGGTGGTCGATTGATCAAAAGACCGCCAGGTACCCTTGTGGATGTTGAGATGGGGGAATCGCGTGCTTGCTTCAAGGAGGTTTCGCCCCGGTAGGAAATCGTTTTGCCTAAGTCCGTTGACGGATGTGGTGTTATTGAGGCTATAATTGCCTATGATCGACTCAAATGTGTCCTCTTTACCCAGTTTTGTATTAAAATCTCCTAGAACTATTTTTGTGTCGTAGCTGGGGCATTGTGCATATATTCTGTCTAGGAGATCGTAGAATTCTTCTTTGAGTCGATCGTCCTTTTCTTCCGTTAGGGTGTGAGCGCATATTAAGCTGATGTTTCGAAATTTTGCTTTAATGCGGATTGTTATGAGGCGTTCGATTATATCTGGGAAGCTGAAGACGTTTTGTCGGAGTCTTCCTCTAATAAAGAAATCCGCACCCGAATAGGCGCTGTTTGTTCTCCTTGTAGCACTTCCCGTAGTAGATGTCGCAGTTTTTCTTTCGTCTTTTGTCTGGTCCATCTCATCGCACTTCTCGGAGTGCGGTTATATATGCTTTATAGCAGTTGAGGGTTTGCTCCAATTGATCGCCTGCTCCCGGTCTGTTAAGGGACCTCACATTCCAGTTGCAGACCCTCAAGTCCGTTAGTCGTTTGCAGGGGTCGTCTGCTTTGTATCCGTCCATATCCGAGGCTTGTTGTTGTTTCGGAACAAGTATGTTTTTACGTGATAGGGATGTTACCCCTAAGCACAACCCCCAAGCTGGAGGGCCAGGTTCCTCTTTCCTCAGGAACAAGGGATTGGATCGCTGCACACATTTTCACTACCTAGCGGGTGCCAGGGTAGTTATCCAGGGGGGCCCATGCGGAGGCTGCGTGTCAACTTGGATTGAGCAGAGACATAGCTCGAAGCTGGCGTTTGCAATGTTAAATGCGATCAACTTCTTTGCTCGCTCCCTCCCCCTTCACTGTATGGTTAGAAGTTCTTTACTACAAGCTCAAACATCTGGGCAAAAGTGAACCAACCAACCAACACTGCGCGGACGACTTAATTGCGTACAGATCGGGTTCAATGATTGACGTCATTGTTGTCTTAACGGGAATTCGACAAAACTCAGCACTTCTGTGATGACTGGGAGTTGTAAATCGATTTCCAGAAATCAGACACTATATTATTCAGAACGCATTTGTCAGGGCCTCTAAGGACACTAGAAAACACTGGGGAAAATTCACAATCATTGGAGCGGACGCGCACCCATTACAAATAAAATCGTTGTCAGGTTTCCATATTTTAATAAAAATGTAGTAGCTGCTCTAGAAAGGGCCCAGGGCGCTTTCGCTTTGACAAAGTCGCTGTTTCATAGAAGTCAACTTAATGCTGGGGTGGAGTTATTCTGCTACATGTCCCGTTTAGTTTAGTGTGAGTGCAAGCGTAATGGGAAAGGTTCGGATGTTTGAGAGACCATGTCTAAGAACTTGTTTCAGATTACACAGATCACCAGAGTCTCAGTTTACGAATTTCTATCCCAACAATACGATAGGGTAAGAAATATACATACGTAAAGATAACTTTCTGGTAAGTCTGATTCGAGGTCACGTTGCAAGGGTAATGACTTCGGGCGAAAACTTGTTCTTTATTTTATTTTAGTTACTCATTTTCTTAAATACATAAAATAGTATATGGTATTTTATATGTATTTGAATAAAGTATAGTTAAGTGTAGCGAGCTGAAGGCGAGTAAAGCGTCTTATCCCTCAAACATGTATTTCGCAACAAATCGAACTCCTCCAAGACCAAACTTGCGATCTTGATCAAACTTGCCATAGTGATAGTGTGGACATCGTTAAGTGTCGTAAGGGGTCGAATGTTCCGATCGGAAAAAGAATCCATGGATTGTTCGAGAACGGCGAAGCCCTTGCCGGTTGACGCTGCGCACCCTCTACGTTCGAGGTCGAATATCAACCACCAAGAGTCACAAGTTGTGTCAGGAAGACAAGTGCCAAGTTTATCCCCAAATATTGACAAGAAGCTTGCTGAGCTGTTTACTAAAACTTTGGATGGTACCAGTGTTGGCATTAATCGATTAATTTTTTAATCAACTACTTCATTTGATTAATTTTAATCAGATTAAATGAATCATGATTGAAATAATCTTGATTAAAAAAGTAGTCTTAATCATGATTATTGGAGCTAATCATTAATCAATATTCATTAATTGATTAACTTGATTATGAACTAGTAAATCCATGAATATTGCGAATTCATAGTAAAACAAAGAATGGAAAATAAAACAACGTATTTCCTGAAACATATGTACTTACTTACTTAGTTATCAGGCCTGCGATCCATGGAGGATCTGAGCCTGACCTATAGCTGCCTTCCATCCTTGACGGTCCCGGGCACGCTGCTTCCAGTTGTCAAGACCAAGATGTCTTACATCCGCGATTACTTGGTCTTTATACCGGAGGCCCAGTCTTCCTCTTCTTCTCGAACCAGGTGGCTCGGAGTCGAAGACCCTCTTAGCTGGAGCGTTGGTGTCCATGCGGTCGATGTGGCCGAGCCAGTGTCGTCGACGGAGCTTTACCTTCCGGACTACATCCACATCTTTGTACAGCTCGTAGAGTTCGCGGTTGTGTCTTGTTCTCCATTCACCTTCCTCACAGACAGGACCAAATATCCGGCGTAGAATTTTTCTTTCGAAAGAACCCAAAATCAGCTCCACTGTCCTGCTTGTCGTCCAGCTTTCGGCTCCGTACAGCAAGACTGGCAGAATGAGCGTTTTATAAAGCATGACTTTGGTCTTTCGAGTGAGGAGTTTTGACCCCAGTTGTCTGGACAAGCCGAAGTAGCAGCGGTTGGCAAGGGCGATTCTATGCCGGATTTCCACTGTGGTGTCATTTGTAGAACTTACGTTTGCCCCGAGGTAGACAAACGAAATTGTAGCTGTCAATTGTTATATTTTGTCCAAGGTGGGGAGCGACGGATTGGTTTTTGCTTGACAGCATGTACTTTATCTTGTCCTCATTGACCTTAAGACCAGCTCGTTTCGCCCGTTCTTCAATCGCCGTGAATGCTTCCACAATGCCACGGCGAGACCACGCGATGATGTCGATATCATCCGCGTATCCTAGCAGCTGAATGGACTTGTAAAAGATAGTGCCTTCCCTGTTGACGCCTGCCCGTCGCACTATCTGCTCCAGCACCAGGTTGAAGAAGTCACATGACAGCGCATCTCCTTGCCGAAATCTGGTGCATGTTTCGAATGGTTCCGAGGTCCTTGAACCGAGTTGCACGGTGCATCGCCTGTTTTTTAGCGTGGCGCGACACAACTGGATCAGTTTTACCGGGATCTCATCCGTTAAAGAGCAGGATGGCAAGCGCCAGAGGTCGGCTGAGGAACTTCCCTCCACCTCTAAGAAAGCGCGGTCTCAAAGCATCTCCCCTGGATCCCAAACACAAATCTCCTATCGCGACGTGCTGAAGGTCTTGACCACACTGGCTGTTGTCGATAGGTGCGATGTGGATGGGAATGTCCCTCCGGCTAAGTGGACTTTGATCAGCAATGTGCTGCTCAAAAGCTACTTCCCGATACTCAAGGAACACCCTGGACCCTTCCCTATTACCCACCATGCAGGGTACTATCAAGGCAGAATCAAGCTGATCTCCTTCGAAGACCAAAGGTCTATGGACCTCTTTAAGCTCGCACTCAGCAGAGTCGGCGAGGTATGGGAGGGAGCTCAACTTGAGGCTGTACCCTTGAACCAAATCCCAAATAGACCCAGGGCTAGAGCCATTATACCGGCCTATCCCGAGGACCCTAAGGAGATTTTGGCAATCCTGCAGAACTGCAATCCCCTAATCCCCACCAAGGATTGGAAAGTTGTCAAGCTAGAGGATGTTAAGGGACCTTCAAGACTGATTACTATCGTAATCAATCAGGATTTCCTGGCACCTCTAGCCCTGGTCAACAATATGATCTCTCTGGGCTTCGACTCTGCGAAGCTCAGAATATACAAGAAAGACGGGGAGGACTCAGCTAAGAGAGCCTCCTGTGCTACATCATCTGACTCCATGGTGCCGACGAACCCAGAGCAACTCCCTACCATGGAGCCGATGATCACTGAGGAGACTCTCTTAGCTGGGACCCCCTCCAATGTAGTGAACGAGATTACCGGGGAAGACAGTAATCTACTGTCCGACCTGGACCTTCCCGAGGTAGACCTTGGCGAGACTATGTCAGATTTTGATCTGGAGTCTGACGAAGAGTCTGCCAACGTCACAGCGGTGGAGGTTAAAGACTGCGGCCATCATGCTGCGGATTCTTCAAATTAATCTCCATCATTCTATCGCGGCCTCGGCCGCCCTAATGCTCCGCCTCACCAAAAGCGGAGAAGACGTCGTTCTGATCCAGGAACCATGGATAGTAAATAACATGGTACGTGGACTCGGAACATCCGAATATAAGCTCACCTACGTGCGCGATGCAGGTAAGCCTAGAGCTTGTATCCTAACTAAATCACACATAAAAATCCTTCTACTCCCATCCTACAGCGACCAGGATATCACGGCTATTAGTGTCGAGGGCAGTTCCCTCAAGATCTGGATTGCCTCGGCCTATTTAGCCCATGACCACCCAAGTCCTCCCCCTCCGGCCAACTTGGCAAACCTGGTCAAGGATGCGGAGCAAACAAATGCCGGACTGATCATAGGATGTGATGCGAATGCACACCATACGATTTGGGGAAGCAGCAACATAAACGAGCGAGGTGAGTCTTTGTATAACTATGTATTAAGTACTAACCTCACCGTTTGCAACAACGGCTGTGAACCAACTTTTATTAACAAAAACAGACAGGAAGTCCTGGATGTAACCTTTGCATCGCAGGACATTGTCGACAAAGTCAGAGATTGGAAAGTCCTAAAAGAACACTCCCTCTCTGACCATCGATACATTCAATTCAGCATAGTCAACCACGTCAGTGCCCGAGCTCCTTTCAGGAACTACAGAAAAACTGACTGGCAAAAATATAGAACCTATGTTGAACCCCACCTAGGGGCAAGACACCCCACCTATCCGCTAAACTCCGCGGAATTAGACAGCTTAGTAAATGAGCTGACAGAAACCCTCAATAGAGCACTGTCTCAATCTTGTGCAGTTAGCACCCCCAGAGGCAAACCCAAGCCCCCCTGGTGGAACAAAGGGATAGTCTCACTAAGGAAAGAGAGCAGAAAGCTCTTCAACAAAGCTAAATATACCCGCTTGCAAGAGGATTGGGACCTCTACAAGGAGGCACTAAAGTCTTTCAAAGCAGCGACCAGGAAGGCAAAGAGACAATCCTGGAGGGACTACTGCGATAATATAAGGACGGTTTCCGAGGGCTCAAGAATAAGGAAGATTCTGGCCTCGGTTCCGTATAATCCAAGCCATCTGATGCGTAATGACGGCTCCTGGACAACCTCCAGAGAGGAAGCCTTGGAACTTCTCTTAAACGCACACTTCCCAGGCAGTAGTGACTCGGATATGACACCTCCTCGGGTTAATCAGCCAATGACGCCCTCCCTCGAGCGTGCTCCTGACCTGGTCAAATACAACAACGTCCTTTGGGCCATAAAGAGCTTTGAACCCTACAAGTCTCCGGGACCGGATGGTATCATACCAGCTGAGCTCCAGCAGGTAGCAGACATCATTCTCCCCTGGCTTGTGGTTATATACAATAGTTGCCTCTCACTTTCCTACATCCCCAGCAAGTGGAAGGTAGCCAAAGTCATTTTCATACCCAAGGCAGGCAAAAGCTCCCACACGTATGTAAATGACCTAAGGCCTATTAGTCTCACTTCTTTTCTATTAAAAACTCTAGAGAAGATTTTGGACGTACACATCCGGTACACCTGCATCTCAGGCAGACTGTCGGATAACCAACACGCCTACAACAAAGGCAAATCGGTGGAAACAGCACTCCACTCATTGGTCAGTAAAATAGAAAGGTCTCTGGAAAACAAACAATACACTCTAGTCGCCTTTCTCGACATTGAGGGCGCCTTTAACAATGTCGAACCATGGGCCGTCATCAAGGCGCTGTCTGATCTGGGTGTTACGGGATCAGTGATAGAACTGGTACGACAGCTGCTAATACAAAGAGTTGTCAAAGCCAACTTCGCTGGTGCCGTATCTACCAGAATGGTCAGCAAAGGTACACCACAGGGTGGAGTACTCTCCCCTCTCCTCTGGAACGTGGTGGTTAACGAGCTACTGCTGTTGCTGGAGCAGGAAGGGTACGCTGTGATCGCCTATGCGGATGACATTGCTATTGCCGTCACAGGAAAATTTCCCAGCACTCTATGCGACCTTATGCAGAGTGCACTACATACAGTAGAAACCTGGACTCGGTACTGTGGACTTGGAGTGAACCCAAAGAAGACCGATCTAGTACTGTTCACTAACAAATATAAAATTCCGCCCCTCAACCCACCGAGGCTGGGTGGAACTCAACTAACAATCAAAGAACAGGCTAAATATCTAGGCCTAGTCCTTGACAGGAGGCTGAATTGGAAACCCAACATTCTTGATCGGGTCAAGAAAGCAACTGTTGCCCTCTACAGCTGCAAGAAAGTAGTGGGCAGGAGGTGGGGTCTCCAACCAAGCATTATGTACTGGCTTTACACAGCAGTCATAAGGCCTATCCTCCTGTATGGCGTCGTAGTCTGGTGGACTGCTCTGGACAAAGCAGTCAATCGAAACCTCCTGGGGAAGGTACAAAGATCGGCCAGCTTATGTATAAGCGGAGCGATCAGATCGACCCCCACGGAGGCCTTAAATGTTCTACTACATCTTCCACCAATAAACCTTTTCAGCAAGCAAGTTGCTGCATGCGCGGCCCTAAGGATGAGGAGCATAAGAAAATGGCCCACATCTCAGAAAGGCCACACCTCTATTCTAAAACACTTCAAAGTACCTATGGACACTGACTACATCATCCCGCAGAATGTGTTCACCAGGAACTTCGAAGTTGTCTTTCCATCCAGGGAGGAATGGGCTGAAGGGAAAGTCATACCAAAGGACTCGATCTCCCTCTATACCGATGGCTCTAAGATGGAGTCGGGTGTAGGTAGTGGGGTCTACTCCAAGGAACTTAACCTCAACCTATCATTTAGACTCCCAAATTACTGTAGTGTGTTTCAGGCAGAAATAACTGCGATAACGGAGGCCCTGGCATGGCTCAGGATCAATGTAATATCCGCAAAGGACATTATCATTTGCACGGATAGCCAATCTGCGATAAAATCCCTGGCAGCGATAACCCACAAATCAAAAACATCCATTAACTGTCGCCTATCTCTAGATGAGATGGCTGAACAGTTCAATATTAAAATACTGTGGGTCCCCGGGCATAGGGATATTCCAGGAAACTGCGCGGCCGACGAACTCGCAAGGTTAGGGTCAAGCACACTCAGCCTACCTACCCTCGGGTACCTAAAAACACCAATAAGTACGGTAAAGCACATGATAAAGCTTCAAACCATAGAGAGGACCAATCTCCAATGGAATGAGAGCAATATCGGCTTTATCACCAAACAATTGTGGCCTAAGTTAAACTTAGGACGAACCAGGGACCTGGTGGCAACCAGGAGGGCAACCTTAAGCACCCTGGTGGGGGTCATTACAGGTCACTGCACCATTGGAAAACACGCCGCCAGACTGGGGCTACCCTACAATGACTTCTGTCGCGGCTGCATGGACGAGGAGGAGGAGGAATCAATACACCATCTCCTCTGCTCATGTCCCTCTTTTGCGAATCGCAGGAGGATTTACCTCGGCGCGCCCTTCTTCGACAATCTGAGTGAGCTAGCAAACATAAAAATAGCTCAACTCCACCGCTTTATTAGAAGCACCGGTTGGTTCCCGGGTAGCGGATCAGGGTAACCTGATCCAGGTGGTATCACAATGGGCCGGTTTTCGGCCTAAGTGTGGCTTACGCCTACCACGTCAACCTAACCTAACCTAACCTACCGGGATCCCGAATTCGGCCATCGCCCCAAACAGTTCTTCACGATGAATCGATCAGCCTTTTAAATCAATCAAATTTAAACTTACATCTAATCTTGACATAGTTAATCTGATAATCAAATTAACTATTAATGATTATTATTAATAATCTTAATCATTTTAAAATTGATTTTGATTAATTAATCTTAATCAACATTTTTGATTACGATTTTGATCATTAATTTTTAATCGTTAATCAGATTAACTTTGGGCCAACACTGGATGGTACCAAAGTTCATACATGTAACAATTGTATTCAATCTGAACTCAAAACTGATTGCCAAGCCGATCTTTCCAACGAATGCAAAAGCAATCCAAACAAGTTTACGGCAACTAATCATATGCAGCCAGGAGTCGTGCCAGAAGAGTTTAAGGATATGACGATAGTCGAACAAATGTTGATTGCTAGAAACGCTCCAGTCATGGGAGTTTACCAAGTTCGCGCATCTGGTCAACCTGGACAATACCATTACAGTGGCAATATCATCAATGTCGAGCAGAATATCACTGATGTAATCATTTTTGTTCATCGCAAGGGAATCTCCGAGGATTCTGATTTCCGTAATTGATGCTTTGAGATATCCGAAGGCGAACACCAAATTCTATTTAGACGTTACAATGAAAGCGCCCACAGATACCACACTTGTGTGTACACATGTGTATCGACACCGGTGTGTGATTCCGTCACACACGTCACACCGATAGAGACACCGACACCAAAAATCAAAATCTTTTGATTCTTACTCGGTCCGTGTCTGACACCGAAAACGGTGTGTGCACCAGCTCACAGACAGCACACATGTTCGTAAATCGTGCTCGTCAGTAAATATCAATGATAACATCGGTAAACCCCTCTATAAGAGCACCCGAACATTTGCGAAAATGTATATTGGACTGGAGCAGTACGTTATGGTGCCAACTGAAAACGACAGGAGCGTTGAATTTCTTCCATCTTCAATTCTTGATCATTACATAATAGCTAGATCAGTCGACTTGGAACATTTAACATTGAGACAGTTTGCCATCGAATATCACATCGTACGTCGCAGAATCGTGAAATGTCGAAAACAAAGAATTATACAAGTAATTCCCTAAGCCAATGTGGGTGTTACCGCCGAGCAAGATGAAATATTTTACAAGCAGCAATTGCAATTGAGTAATGCCTTCAGATGGGTTGAGGAATTGAAAGTTTGCGACACATGGAGAAAATATTATTTTGCTTCAAATGATAACGTGACACCAATTGAAGACGTAGAAGAAAATCTTCCACTCGAAATACTCCCTCGCGAACGGCAAGCACTAGCTGAGGCTATGCCAAATGTTACTATTAACGACATGGAGCTCGGCTACAGAAACATTGATTTGGAATATACCCGGAATGATGATGTAACAAAATATCCTGGCATCGAGAACAATTTAGGTTTTTTGAAAAACGCCAAAGAAAATTTTGTCGAGACGCATGTTGTTTCACGGCCAGAGCATCAAGACAATTAGATTCAACAACAGTCGAGAAACTAACTATCGTGCGAGGAAAAACTGGCACTGGAATGTCGTGTATCATTCGCCAAATGATTGGGTTAATTTAAGCAAAATATGGTCCTGAATCGGTGTTGCTGATTGCTCCTGCAGGTGTGGTTGCTACTAATATCGGTGGCGTAACAGTACACTCTGCACATGGCTGCAATCTGTGGGAAGATTCTGAGGCAAACCGGAATCGAGCAAGAACTATTCTAGAAAACGCTCGAAAATATATCCTCTGGCCAAATTACAAACGAAGACTACGAGCTTTTGAAAACTCGATTTGTACAATGTAATCAAGCATGCATTGGAGGATTTGAAAGCGCAATACAGGACTTAAAGCTCGGAAAACTGAAATTGCTATCTACAATGAACAGATGTTACGAAATCTGCGTAAGCCGGTTGCATCGATAAAGGTTATCCATAACAACAATATTGCAAGTCGTGCTTCAGCTGATGACGCCCAAAAATTACAGCCCATCCTCAAGCTAGCAAGTGGTTGTCGTGTGATGCTCACGCAAAATATTTGGACGGCAAAAGGATCATTCAACGGGACCACTGACACTGTTGTTGATGTAGTTTATGCTGAAGATATAACGAATGAGTTCCCGATACGCGTCTTGGTTCGATTTGATGACTATGAAGGGCCTTCTGTATATAATCCCTATTCCGCCTCAGACTGTAGGATTCAAAAAAGGTACTGCTAACTGTACACGAAAACAATTTCCGCTGGACGTCGCCTTTGCTATTATGCATGACAGTTGATCGTGCCGTCGTTGACATATGTAGGAGATGCTGAATTTGGACTTGTCTTGTGCGTGTTCGCAAGTTGTCCGGACTACTCATAGAACCAGCATTTCCAAATCAAGGTTACTCTCAATCAACAACCATGCTGGATGGATCGTTAAGCGCCCCGAATTAGAAAGGCTCAAAGAGCTATCATTACAAAATGACACTTCGTAAATTCTACTTACATACATGTAAGCCTAATGCTAATTAAAGCGAAAACGTTCGAACTTGAAATATAATTGTTGTTGCCCTTTTCTGATTTTATGTGGTATCGTGTTTCCATTTTATGTGTGTTTTATGTCAGATTTCATGGCTGCAATTGATGCAGATGCGAAGCCTTACATTTCCTTACAGCTTATACAGAAAAGTCGGATGTCAAAAACGGTACCAAAAACCAATATGTCTGTTGCGCAAATTTACATCCTTCGAAGGTGCGAGACGAGATCTTGTCTATCTCGCCGTTTGCTTGCTACAAAAGGTGAAAGGGACATACAGTTTAATGCCGATTCCGAACGGCGTGAGTCGAGAAGCCTCCTTATGGCAAGTTTACTACGGGGGGTTTTGCCAGTACCTCGCCGAGGAGGAACGTCGCGAAATAAACATTCGATGGCATTGGTGTTACAGGGATCCGAACTCGCTCATCGTGCGCCAGAGTCCAACACACTAACCACTGCGCCACGGCGCTCTATAAAAAGAGCTCGCTACGCTTAATTTGGGTAGATTGCGAAGCGGATTACAGTCCTAGTTAATTTTGACTTAAAAAAAAAAAAAAAAAACCAAAGTTGCGATTTCAAAATCAAAACAGGACAAAAAAGAAAATGTTAAACAATTTATATACGAGTAGGTACATGGTTCCGGGAGCGCCGTGGCGCAGTGGGTAGTGTGTTGGCCTCTGACGCCGGGGATCGAATCCCGACAACAGCCATGTCATCGAATGTGTTTTCACTGTGCTTCTGCTCAGCGGGGTTCTAACAAAACTCCCTATAATATTATTGTCATGAAAAGCCTCTCTAAATTCGCTGTTCGGAATCGGCAATAAACTCTAGGCCTCTGTCACCTATGGGGAAATAAGATCACACACAACATGGATGATTGAGAGAACCTTGCCTTTGGTCCTTCATTGATTATAACGCCAACATACAGGTACATGGTTCCGTTTTATGTTAATTAGCAAAAGGAATTAATTAAAACAATCATCATAGACATTTGGATACTCTTGTCAAATTCCATATGGTAGCTTATTTCGTTCTTACTCTTAGGAACAATCACTACTTGGATGATGTCTTAACCAAAGAAACGATGCAACTTTCAGGAGAGGCACATATCCGCACCATCATCACAATTCAGTTAATGTCATACAACGACAAATAAAAATAAAAACCCTGCCCATGCGGCAATTCAGCTAACAATCTACAAGTAATTTTGATTACACTCGTTGACCACACGCAATTCTACCAAAATCTCTGAGCCGCCTGTCATCACAGGCGATCCTGTTCAAAGATAATGCCTCCTTCAATTTATGGCAGCGGCATATAACAAGGACATTCTCTTTAGCGACAGATACTTCCCAACTACCTGTCCTTTTCGTTGTGCCGCATTGATGATTTATCTTTGCTTCGACGCCTAATAAGCCCTTACCATCATAATGTTGTCATCTCGTAACGACCGTGACAATGTTGAACGCCTTTCCACCACTACCATACGCATAACATCACAAACTGATGAAGAGTTATGAGTGCATGTAAAACAAAGTTCAACAGAAGAAAAGGGAAATAACAAAAAAAGGATAGATACTCGTAAATCGTTCAGAGTCTGGATGGTCGTTATGAAGACATTGCCAAACCGATACCGTGCTGCAACGATCAAGTCTACGAAAAAGAGATTTCTTCAGAAAATTCCCGCACAGCTTCCATATCCGATTTGCAGATCTCTGTCGAGAAACAAAAAAGCAAAAAGCGGCAAGCCAGTCGAACACAGAAGGCAGTGGAGAGAATTTCCCGCAACAATTTTATTGTTATGATTTCGAGAAATTCCACAACCAACACATGGAGGCACGACGTCCAATCCTCATATACTGGTGGAGCAGTGGAACCATGCTGGGGGATCAGAATGGCGTTGATGGAATCCGCTGCGCGTTCCTTACGGAAAATTGCGCCAAACATATTAATTCACAGGTTCAGGAGTGGAAGATTGAAGTGGAGTGGGAGATACGAGAAAATGTGGAACCTCTATTGGTTGAACGAATGTCGCTGAATGTATGTATCATGCGGGCTGGAAGGTAGCGGGCGGCATTTTTATTCTGAATCACGGTGTGGTGTCGCCTGCCAGTGAAGTTGATCTGTCTTTTTCGATGTGTTCGTTTTCTGTTTTCTAAGTGATCTTTATCGTATTCGCAACTGTGGGATTCTGGTATCACTCGGCGATTGTGTGGTAGTGGAATTGAGGTGTATGGCTTGAGCGTGGTATGTTACGCGTTGAACAAGAGTCATTGCGGATCAAGTCATGCATAACATTTATCATACATATGATGAACTCTATTTGGCATGAATGACTCGATGTGATCTCTGGAGAGACATATTTAAAATGAAGCTGTACGCTTCTTCCATTTTAAGTGTTAGTTGTTTACACATATATCAATTGTTTTATTGTAAATGATAAGATCAACTAGCCCTCGATGGAATTTCTGATCATGACCTTCTCTTCTGCACATAAAGTATTGACTTCACCCACTCCGCCATGCCACTCACCTTACAATTTAGAGATTATAAATCTTTAGATTTATAAACTTACTCATCTTCGATGCGAACTGTATGCCCTGGAATGATTGTACATAAATACATACATATGTAGCAAGTGTGGATGATAAGCTGAACTGCATACAATCCCGTGTTAATGCGCTTTTTGACCGGCATGTTCCCCTAAAAACAGTGTGAATACGTAACAAAAGGTGTCCCTGGTTCACGTCAGAAGTACATGCATTTATAAAGGAACGCCGTAAAAAGTACCATAAGTGGAGAAACTGTCAACAAAATTCGTTGCTATACTGCCAAGCACGTAACCGAGCTACCTCAGTTACTAAGACGGCAAAGAGAAGTTTTTTCGCTTCTAAGCTAAACGGGCAACTGCTCTCGAAACAGCTTTGGTATGATTTGCTTGAAATCGGTATTGGCAAACGAGAGAAGGTAAAATGTGAACTTGATCCCAACACTCTCAATGATTATTTTCTGGCGAACACATCTAGCCAACCTAATTTCTTCCCGAATAATGCGCTACGCAGGGAATTGCTAGAGCCCATTGAATTTCAAATTGTTGCGGAGAGTCATGTGGCTAAAATTGTTAGTGATCTCAAATCCAATGCATGTTGGTGTTGATGGCATATCCCTTAGGTTTATAAAACTAATTCTGCCCTATTTATTAAGCCCACTCACGCACCTCATTAATCACTGCATCTCATCTTCAACCATTTCACTTCTATGGAAAGAAGGCAGAATCACTCCTGTTGCAAAAAAATTAAATCCATCTATACCTAGTGACTACCGGCCAATAAGCATCCTGTCCTGTCTGTCTAAGGTATTTGAGAAGATACTTGCTACTCAAATTAGTCTATATCTCGATGATAATAATCTTCTTGCTGCAAGCCAATCTGGCTTCAGAGCTAAACACAGCTGTTCCACTGCTATGGTAAAAGTCCTCGATGATATAAGATCCGATCTTGATGAGGACAAACTAGCTATTCTGTGCCTCCTTGACTTCTCCAAGGCCTTTGATAGAGTACATCACGACATTTTATTTCAAAAGCTCATTGCGTACTTTGGGTTCGGCGATAGTGCAACTCGCCTTATAAAGAACTATCTTTCGAACAGGACACAGAAAGTAGTAGTTAACGAAGCCATATCGGAGCACAGAGCTATTCTATCTGGGGTTCCCCAGGGATCAATCTTGGGACCGATTCTCTTCAGCATGTTCATAAATGATCCATCCGTATTGGTCTTATCGAAGACCTTATTTTTCGAATAAACGAATACCTTTCCGAAATGCATGGGTGGGCGGAGACTAACGGTCTATCTTTGAATCCAGGCAAGACACAGGCAATACTGCTCTCCTTTAGGGATTAAAGCACCAGCAACTTCCCATCGGTGTATAAATGACTTCAAGGTACCGTTCTCGACAGTGACAAGCTTCAAAGTAAGTATACATTAGTCTGATGCGGTGCTGACCATGCAAAGTTAACTGTTGGGCGCATTTATGGAGTGCTGAGAAAGCTCTGGATCTATAGGAACCTTACTGCTACTGGAACTAGGCATCGCTTAGCCGAAACCCTAGTTTTGCCGCTTATTTCATACTCCGAGATAGTGTATCCAGAATTTGACTCTGCCTCTAAGCATGCCCTTATTTTGGCATTAAATAACATCACTCGGTATGTCTACGGCTTACGGAGATATGACCATATATCGGCGCATATATGGTCACATTTCCGTATACATTATACATAATAAGTATCCACGTTACCTGTATGAGAAACTAAGCTTCTGCCAATTTGTTAAAAGGCTCAACCTTTTAGCACCATGACATAAATATTTAAATTCATCGCGCCTCTTCTTCGTCAACAGCATTCGACTATGGAATTCTTTGCCGACACGCATCAAACAGGTTAGAGAGTTCATAAATTTCAAAAAGGTTATATTTAAATATTTTTTTCTAGTCAGCGCTAGATGGGGATGGGGATCCCTCTTCCTTTCACTTACCTATCATAGTTCTTCTTACTTACTTACTTATCAGGCCAGCGATCCATGGAGGATCTGAGCCTGAGCTATAGCTGCCCTCCATCCTTGACGGTCCCGGGCACGCTGCTTCCAGTTATCAAGACCAAGATGTCTTACATCCGCGATTACTTGGTCTTTATACCGGAGGTTCGGTATTCCTCTTCTTCTCGAACCAGGTGGCTCGGAGTCGAAGACCCTCTTAGCTGGAGCGTTGGGGTCCATGCTCTCGATGTGGCCGAGCCATTGTCGTCGACGGATCTTTACCTTCCGGACTACATCCACATCTTTGTACAGCTCGTAGAGTTCGCGGTTGTGTCTTTTTCTCCATTCACCTTCCTCACAGACAGGTCCAAATATCCGGCCCTGAATTTTTCTTTCGAAAGAACCCAAAATCAGCTCCGCCGTCCTGCTTATCGTCCAGCTTTCGGCTCCGTTCAGCAAGACTGGCAGTATGAGCGTTTTGTGAAGCATGAATTCGAGTGAGGAGTTTTGACACCAGTTGTTTGGACAAGCCGAAGTAGCAGCGGTTGCCAAAGGCGATTCTATGCCGGATCTCCACTGTGGTGTCATTTGTAGAATTTACGTTTGCCCCGAGGTAGACAAACTCCTTAACTGCCTCGAAATTGTAGCTGTCAATTGTTTTATTTTGTCCCAGGTGGTGAGCGACGTATTGGTTTTTGCTTGACAGCATGTACTTCGTTTTGTCCTCCTTGACCTTAAGACCAACTCGTTTCGCCTGTTCTTCAATCGCCGTGAATGCTTCCACAATGCCACGGCGAGAACACGCGATGATGTCGATATCATCCGCGTATCCTAGCAGCTGGATGGACTTGTAAAAGATAGTGCCTTCCCTGTTGACGCCTGCCCGTCGCACTATCTGCTCCAGCACCAGGTTGAAGAAGTCACATGGCAGCGCATCTCCTTGCCGAAATCCGGTGCATGTTTCAAACGGTTCCGAAGTCCTAGAACCGAGTTGCACGGTGCATCGCGTATTTTTTAGCGAGGCGCGACACAACTGGATGAGTTTTCCCGGGATCTCGAATTCGGCCATCGCACCAAACAGTCCTTCACGATGAATGCTGTCGTATACTTACTTACTTACTTACTTACTTATCAGGCCTGCGATCCATGGAGGATCTGAGCCTGAGCTATAGCTGCCTTCCATCCTTGACGGTCCCGGGCACGCTGCTTCCAGTTGTCAAGACCAAGATGTCCTACATCCGCGATTACTTGGTCTTTATACCGGAGGTTCGGTCTTCCTCTTCTTCTCGAACCAGGAGGCTCGGAGTCGAAGACCCTCTTAGCTGAAGCGTTGATGTCCATGCGCTCGATGTGGCCGAGCCAGTGTAGTCGACGGATCCTTGCCTTCCGGACTACATCCACATCATGGTACAGCTCGTAGAGTTCGCGGTTGTGTCTTTTTCTCCATTCACCTTCCTCACAGACAGGTCCAAATATCCGGCCCTGAATTTTTCTTTCGAAAGAACCCAAAATCAGCTCCGCCGTCCTGCTTATCGTCCAGCTTTCGGCTCCGTTCAGCAAGACTGGCAGTATGAGCGTTTTGTGAAGCATGAATTCGAGTGAGGAGTTTTGACACCAGTTGTTTGGACAAGCCGAAGTAGCAGCGGTTGCCAAAGGCGATTCTATGCCGGATCTCCACTGTGGTGTCATTTGTAGAATTTACGTTTGCCCCGAGGTAGACAAACTCCTTAACTGCCTCGAAATTGTAGCTGTCAATTGTTTTATTTTGTCCCAGGTGGTGAGCGACGTATTGGTTTTTGCTTGACAGCATGTATTTCGTTTTGTCCTCATTGATCTTAAGACCAATTCGTTTCGCCTGTTCTTCAATCGCCGTGAATGCTTCCATAATGCCACGGCGAGAACACGCGATGATGTCGATATCATCCGCGTATCCTAGCAGCTGGATGGACTTGTAAAGGATAGCGCCTTCCCTGTTGACGCCTGCCCGTCGCACTATCTGCTCCAGCACCAAGTTGAAGAAGTCACATGACAGCGCATCTCCTTGCCGAAATCCGGTGCATGTTTCGAATGGTTCCGAGGTCCTAGAACCGAGTTGCACGGTGCGAGGTCCGAGGTCCGAGGTCCTAGAACCGAGTTGCACGGTGCATCGCGTGTTTTTTAGCGTGGCGCGACACAACTGGATCAGTTTTACCGGGATCCCGAATTCGGCCATCGCCCCAAACAGTGCTTCACGATGAATGCTGTCGTATGCGGCTTTGAAATCGATGAAAAGATGGTGTGTATCGATTCGAAACTCGTTGGTCTTTTCCAGGATTTGTCGATGTGTGAAAATTTGGTCTATAGTTGATTTGCCGGGCCGGAAGCCGCACTGGTAGCTGCCGATTAGTGCGGTGCAAAATGGTTTAAGACGTTCACACAATACGCTGGACAGGATCTTGTATGCGACATTGAGCAGGGATATACCTCTATAGTTCCTGCAAGAGGTAGGATCGCCTTTTTTGTGGATGGGGCATATAGAGCTGGTATTCCAGTCGTCGGGCATGCTTTCATCTTCCCAAATTCTGCAGATGATCTGGTGCATGCTCCCTACCAGAACATCGCCGCCAGCCTTGAAGAGCTCTGATGGCAAGCCATCTGAGCCTGCGGCCTTGTTGTTCTTCAGCTTCTGAATAGCTGTGCCGACTTCTTCGATGCTGGGTGGGAGGACTACTTCAGCGGCTGGAGTTGGGATTTCCTCGGTCCCTACCACTCTCTCTTGGTCATGCTCGTTAAGCAGCTGCTGGAAGTGCTGCTTAAATACATCCACTATTCCCTGCGGGTCGGTGACAAGATTACCTTCGCAGTTTCGAAGAGCCAGGGTGCCCTTTTTGAAGCCTCCTGCAAGGCCTTTGGCTTTCTTGTAAAAGGCTCGTATTTTATGTTTATCCCTAGACTCCTCGATATCCTTGAGCTGGGAGGCTGCGAAGATTCTTTTCTTTTGTCGCAGTAGTTTCTTCTCCTCCCTTCTTCTGGCTCGGTACTCTTCTCGCGCTGCCCTGGTTTTCCTCTGCAGCGCATTTTGGTACGCCTCGTCGGTTGCTGCCTTTTTCTGCTCACACTCGCCATCATACCACGGGTTTCTTGTCGGGGGCGGTAGGTATCCTAATGTGGTTTCGGCTACTTCCTGAATGGCTGAGCGGCAATGCAGCCACATATTATTGGCATTTGTGTTCGACGTAGGCATACCGTAGAGTCTTTCGCTCAGCTGCTCCCTGTAGACTCTGGCAACCTCCGGTGTGCTCAGGCGCCCAATGTCGAACCTCCTCCTGATGGGCTGGTGCAGCTTTCTGACATTGGACAGTCGAGCTCTGAATCTTGCTGCTACGAGGAAGTGGTCAGAGTCGACATTCGCCCCTCTGAATGTTCGCACATCCAGGATGTTTGACGCGCGCCTTGCGTCAATGAGCACATGGTCGATTTGGTTGGCGGTTCGACCGTCCGGAGATCGCCAGGTTGCTGTGTGGATTCGCTTGCGAGGGAATCTGGTTCTACTTATCACCGCATTACGAGCTGTCGCAAAGTCAGCGAGTCGGAAGCCGTTATCTGTTGTTGTATCGTGGAGGCTGTGCTTTCCGATCACTCCGCCAAGGGTGTTTTCCTTTCCGATTTTGGCATTGAAGTCCCCGAGCACGATTTTTACATCGCACTCCGGACAAGCTCCGTAGGCGTTGTCCAGGAGTTCATAGAAGTCCTCCTTGATAGGGTCTTCAGCCTCGTCGGTAGGGGCGTGTGCACATATAAGGCTGATGTTATAAAATCTGCCCCTGATGCGGATCACAGCCAGGCGATCACTTATAGGTTTAAAGTCGATGACCTTCGACCTTAACCGCTTTCCCACGACAAATCCGCATCCCATTAAGTGCAACCTTTTGTGACAGCTGTAATAAATGTCGCAATTTTTCTTTCTAATCATACCGTTTCCTATCCAGCGTATTTCCTGGACCGCAGTAATATCCGCCTTGTACTGCGTGAGGATTCCTTCTAGTTTATGAGCAGCTCCGGGAGTGTACAGGGTCCTGAGATTCCAGGAGCATACTCGCAAATCGTGTTCCTTTTTCGTGCGTTGTCGTCGTCGAGTATCCGTCCGTGTATCCGAGGCATCTTGCTCATTCATAACTTTGGGTTTTTTTACGTGGGCGGATTGTTAGCCCGCCGCACAACCGCCATTCTGGTCGGGGTTTTTTTCGCTGCATACGTTTGTTCACCTCCCAACGGTTGTTGAAGAGGCTATCCAGAGGGCGCCGCGAGGAGGCCGTATGTCAACTTGACCCGGGCATTTAAACAGGGATCGTTGCTGGCATCTCGCCAGGTTGAGAGCAATCAACAACTTTACCCTGTATGTCCGAGCCCGTGCCCCCCGAATGCTGTCGTATGCAGCTTTGAAATCGATGAAAAGATGGTGTGTATCGATTCGAAACTCGTTGGTCTTCTCCAGGATTTGTCGAAGTGGGAAAATTTGGTCTATAGTCGATTTGCCGGGCCGGAAGCCGCACTGGTAGCTGCCGATTGGTGCGGTACAAAATGGCTTTAGACGTTCACACAATACCCTGGACAGGATCTTGTATGCGATACTGACCAGGGATATACCTCTATAGTTCTTGCAAGAGGTAGGATCACCTTTTTTGTGGATGAGGCAAATGGAGCTGGTATTATTGTCGTCGAGCATGCTTTCATCTTCCCAAATTCTGCAGATGATCTGGTGCGTGCTCCCTACAAGGACATCGCCGCTAGCCTTGAAGAGCTCTGATGGCAAGCCATCTGAGCCTGCGGCCTTGTTATTCTTCAGCTTCTGAATAGCTGTGCCGACTTCTTCGATGCTGGGTGGGAGGACTACTTTAGCGGCTGGAGTTGCGATTTCCTCGGTCCCTACCACTCTCTCTTGGTCATGCTCATTAAGCAGCTGCTGGAAATGCTGCTTAAATACATCCACTATTCCCTGCGGATCGTTGACAAGATTACCCTCGCAGTTTCGAAGAGCCTGGGTGCCCTTGTTGAAGCCTCCTGCAAGCCCATTGGCTTTCTTGTAAAAGGCTTGAGTTTTATGTTTATCCCTAGACTCCTCGATATCCTTGAGCTGGGAGACTGCTAAGATCCTTTTCTTTTGTCGCAGTAGTTTTTTCTCCTCCCTTCTTCTGGCTCGGTACTCTTCTTGCGCTGCCCTGGTTTTCCTCTGCAGCGCCTTTTGTTACGCTTCGTCGGTTGCTGCCTTTTTCTGCTCACACTCGCCATCATACCACGGGTTTCTTGTCGGGGGTGGTAGGTACCCTAAGGTGGTTTCGGCTACTTCCAGAATGGCTGAGCGGCAATGCAGCCACATATTATTGGCATTTGTGTTCGGCGTAGGCATACCGTAGAGTCTTTCGCTCAGCTGCTCCCTGTAGACTATGGTAACCTCCGGTGTGCTCAGGCGCCCAATGTCGAACCTCCTCCAGATGGGCTGGTGCAGCTTTCTGACATTGTACAGGAAGTGGTCAGAGTCGACATTTGCCCCTCTGAATGTTCGCACATCCAGGATGTTTGACGAGTGCCTTGCGTCAATGAGCACATGGTCGATGTGGTTGGCGGTTCGACCGTCCGGAGATCGCCAGGTTGCTGTGTGGATTCGCTTACGAGGGAATCTTGTGCTAATTATCATCGCATTTGGAGCTGTCACAAAGCCCATGAGTCGGAAGCCTTTATCTGTTGTTGTATCGTGGAGGCTGTGCTTTCCGATCTCTCCGCCAAGGGTGTTCTCCTTACCGATTTTGGCGTTGAAGTCCCCGAGCACGATTTTTATATCGTACTCCGGACAAGCTCCGTAGGCGTTGTCCAGGAGGTCATAGAAGTCGTCCTTGACAGGGTCTTCAGCCTCGTGGGTTGGGGCGTGTGCACATATAAGGCTGATGTTATAAAATCTGCCTCTGATGCGGATCACAGCCAGACTATCGCTTATAGGTTTAAAGTCGATGACCTTCGACCCTACCCGCTTTCCCACGACAAAACCGCATCCCAGTAAGTGCAATCTTTTGTGACAGCTGTAATATATGTCGCAATTTTTCTCCCTTATTATACCGTTTCCTATCCAGCGTATTTCCTGGACCGCAGTAACATCCGCCTTGTACTGCGTGAGGATTCCTTCTAGTTTATGAGCGGCTCCGGGAGTGTACAGGGCTCTGACATTCCAGGAGCATACTCGCAAATCGTGTTCCTTGTTCGTGCGTTGTCGTCGTCGAGTATCCGTGCGTGTATCCGAGGCATCTTGCTCATTCATAACTTTGTTTTTTTTTTTTACGTGGGCGGATTGTTAGCCCTTATATATATGTATACATATTTTATTTTTTCTTTTTGTTACTAGAACTTAACCATACATTTTGTTACTACCGTGTACTATAAAAGACTCATGTCTTACTTGTACGAATTTACTTGAATTTTTAATAAATTAATGAATGAATGAATGAATGTTCTTATAGTGGTTTATAACTGGGATGTTGGCCATGGAAAAACTTCCTTCTAACGTATGCAGGCCGTCCAGCTTGGCGGCACTTGAATCGCCAATATAACCTACCATCAATTTCCATTTTTATTTTTTCGATTTTAAGTAAATTGAGTAAAAATGATAGATTAACAAAAAGTGGTCATGATACGAACATGTTAACTAAAATCAACGTGAAATCTGTTTCTCCAATTCTGCCTTCATCACCCGCATTGATAATAGATGCAAATTTTCTTAATCAATTTCAAGATTTCAAAGTAGGATACAGCCAGACACCAAAATAAAACCAAAACAGAAAATAAAAACAAAAACCGAGAACAATCTTTATCTCGTATACGGGCAATTATTGGGTGGCCCAATTAACTTGAATTGAAACATCGTCGCCATGCTGGACGCCTCTCTACTCCTTCCATCATTCCTTCTTCCAACATTTGAAATTCATTCATTGCTGCTCAACTGATTTGCATCACAGATTCGATACAAACAGAAAAACAAAAAAGCAGTGTGTGAATGGGCATATCAATGGCTACAACACGTCGCCAGTGAGCGTTCAAGTTCGGGGTAAAACAACAATTAACAAGTCCAAAGATCAAGACCCAAAAAGACCTGAAACGTACAAATTCAAGAGCGCAGCCACAGTAGCAGGCCAGATATCATCGGAACCTCGTGCTATTGCCCACTCAATTTGATTCATTAACTGGCCTCGATGGTGCGGTGGTAACAGTTTGCCTTTTTATCTCTCATTGTCGAGCCTTTAGGCGATATTCAATTTGCAGACACTGTCCAGTCTTCTGACTGCACCATCACCATCACTAAAGTCGTCGTCATCACCATCATCATCATCCCCGTAATCAACCAGCATAGACGGCACATGGCCCAGGATGCAATTGAGTCGACCATGGCATGCGGCTGAATGTAGAAAAAAGAAAACAAAAGAGCTCCCGCATAAATAAAAATATCAGATCCTCGGCCAGCAAAAGAGAAACTTAAATCATTCCGTGATTAAAATAAAAATCCATGGTGCTGATAAAGAACTCACCTGTAGGTGGCGTTTTGCATATGCAGCCTCATCTTGGGACCATGCACGGACAGCGGTAAACGCGAGGAAGGTGTCGATTGGTTTTGAATGCCACCCACAGCAATTGCTGTGGCATGTTCGTCGCTGTTTCGGTTAGTGCTGGTGGCGTGTTTCATGGCTGCTGATGTCCGGGACTGCCTTAAGTAGGGGTCTTCAGAGTCTCTGATTGGGAGCAACAGTTGCGCATGTTCTCTTAATTACCTGGAAACGAGTTGGAAACAGTGTAGAGTGCAGATTGCAAACGCATGTGTATAACGCACATATGGATAGGCCACCATCGTATAAGATCACAGGTGGTAAGTGACCGCAGTCGAGTATGCATATGTAGGTTTAAGTGGATATGAGTTACTATTTAATTGGTTGATGCTAATTTATGAATACGGGGTTATCATTTACGACAGTTACTTACTTGGACAGCAGTAAGTAAAAAATTATGTTTAAAATCATGTAAAATTTAACATTCTACGTATGAAATCAAAAAGTTCTTTCTACTGTTGCGGCGACTAACACCCTATTTTCACTTCAAAGTAATTGAAGGGAGGAGCGAAGGAGGACGTTTGGTATGAAAAATACCGTGTTTTGCCGTGGTTTTTACATTTTTGAGAATATTTCAATAAAACTTAGAGCAAAAATAGAGCAGTTCGAGTTACATCGTTTTGTTTTCTTATTTTTTATGAGAGCAGGTGAACATTTTTATAGACACTATAAGGACGGGCTGCGCGTGCTTATTCACTAAAAACAACTCCCTTCTCGAGATTTCTCAAGTTTTATCTTATCTAGAAGTTTTAATTGCAAAATAAGACCCACGTTTGGTAGGCAGTTTTTCACTAAAAATTCTTCTTCTTCTTTGATGGCGTTACAGCCCATGAAGGACCAGAGCCAAGCTTCTCTCAATCACCCATGTTGTGTGTAATTTATTTTTCACACAGGTGAAAGGGACCTTTTTCATGGCAAGTTTACTACGGAGGGTTTTGCCAGTACTCCGCCGAGGAGGATCGTCGCGAAATAACCATTCCGAACTCGCTCATCGTGTGCCAAAGTCCAACACACCGCGCCACGGTGCCTTTTTACCGCGTATTAATTTCGATTTAATAAAAAAAAGTAAAATATGGAAGGATTTGATGTAGAATTATTTATCGAGGAGATGAAAAAATATTTTATCACCACTGATAGTTCTTTTTAAGTCTTGTTTCAACATGGGACATATCCCCAAATCTGGAGGGAGGTCAATCATGTCTTCATCCCCAAGATTCGAAAGCCAAGTGAACAACCTAAATCCTATCACCCCATCAGTTTGACATCGTTCCTTCTTACAGCAATCGAAAAACTGATAGAGCTCCATATTAGAGGTATCCTGGAGAATCAGATACCACTGCATCCCAATCAGTTTGCATATCGCAAAGAATGATCTACTGAGATTGCGCTACACCAGCTGGTGGTGCGCGTTGAAAATAATTTCACACACAAGGAAATCGCAATTTACGCCTTCCTCGATATTGAGAGTGCCTTTGATAATACTGGCTATGATTCGATCACCACTGCAATATCCTGCAGGGGTGTAAACCGTCCCACTAATCACTGCATTAGGACGATGCTAAATAGCCGCATTATATCAGCTTCATGCGTTGAGGCCGAGTGACAGTATCGGCGGCTAAAGGGCGTCCACAAGGAGCAGTCCTTTCACCCCTTCTCTGGTCGACAGTCATCGATGACCTACTACGCAAGCTAACCACTCGTGGCTACGAGGTTATCGGACATGCTGATGACCTAATAGTCATTGCTTCGGGCAAGTGCGAAACTGCTGCCTGTGAGCGCTTGCAGCTCGCGCTTCAGTTAACATTTCTTTTTTTTACATTTTAAAAATCATTTTTATTAATATTAATCTTATAATTATCTTACGCTAGACAAAATGACTTAAAGTAGCTTAAATAACTTAATTGCATTATATTAAAATACCTTACTGGCCCCGGACACTCTAAAGTAACCTATACTTATTTTTTAAATATGTCTTTCCACTCTCGAACTTTATCAGAACTTTAAATTTAATTTAAAATATTTATTAAAACCTTAGAAAAGTAATTTTTTAAAAACTTAGCATACTATCTAATTTTATATTTTATCTTATTCTAGCTAAAACTAATCAAACATCGCCTACCCTTAACCTTCTAATAACTAACTTAACTAATATACGTCTATATATACGCACATATATATATATATATGTATGTATGTATGTTGGCGTTACAGTCCATGAAAGACCTGAGCCGAGCTTCTCTCAATCACCCATGTTGTGTGTGATTCCATTTTCCCATAGGTGAAAGGGACCTACAGTTTATTGCCGGTTCCGAACGGCGAATTTCGAGAAGCTTTTCATGACAATTATATATATATATATATATATATATATATACTAATGCATTTGTGTATATGTATATATGTGTATGCCTATACTTATTCTATCTTAGTCTACCCTAACCTACCCTACCCTATGTATGCCATTGGTGTTGGCGATTGTTGCCTTGAAGAGGCTTATTATACCTATGACGCCCGCGGAGTCATCTTCAGCCACCAAAAGCGCTGGCGCTGCCGCACAAGGTCTCTCCTATCCTAGCCTGAAACCGCCCTGCTGAACCTGAGGCGCTCCGGCTCACAGAGCTTGACCTCAGCTCCGTAGAGGAATCGCCGCTCCACGTAATTGCGGGCCACATGGAAGATTAGCGGTACCGCCAATCTATCCTGGATCAACCCACAATGATCTAAATAGAGGAATGCTTCGGGAGGGACAAAGCCGCTAAGTCGCACACGCTCATGGTACATACTGTTGGGGTAGTAAGCCCCAGAGATCAAGTTATTGACCGAAGTCATTGCCCTCGCAACGTGACTTCGAACCAGCTTTATCAGAAAATTGTCTATCCGTAAGATCCTTGCCCTATTGTATAGGACCTCGTTGGGATAGAATTTCGTGTACTCGGATTCTGGTGTTCTGTGCAATGAGAGACCTTAGACATTGTCTATCAAACACTCGAATCCTTTCCATCAAGCTGGCACTCACATTGAACCAAACGGGACATCCATAGGCAATCATGGGCCTGATTAAGGCCATGTAGCAGATTACCTTCACTCTGCAGTCAAGTTGGCTACTATGGAACAGCCATCTTGTCAGAGCGAAAGTGCCCTGAGCCCTTGCCAGAGCAGCATCTACATTTTTATAAAAACATAGGTCTTGATCAAGCCAGATCCCAAGGTCTCTGACTACACTTCCATTTGCCAGTGGACGCCTATCCGGTCCAAGGATTGAGAACATTCGCCAGTGCTTTCTAGTGTCCCTAGAGCCCCTAGACAAAGGCGCTCTGAATAAAATAGTCTCTGATTTCTGGAAGTTGATTTTCAACTTCTAGTCATCACAGAACTGCTGAATTTTGTCGAAGTCACGCTGCAATAAAATGCCAATGACATCGATCGTTGAACCTGATCTGTACGCAACCAAGTCGTCCGCGTACGCTATCGAATGGCGAAGAGAAACTATCAGATCGCTGATGTAAATGCTGAAAAGGATCGGCAAGTTCACTGTGCCCTGTTGCAGTCCATTTTTAATTTCGAATGTTTGAGTAGATGTCACATTGGCAATTTTCACAACCAACTTTCTACCCTTCATCATGTCATAGATCATATATAGCAATGGTTTACATATGTCCAACTGTTTGAGCTTGTAGTTGAGTCCTTCAAACCATACGGTGTCGAAGGCTTTTTCCAAGTCAACCAGGCAGGCACCCGTACATTGGTCCTTGCATTTATTCCATTGGACATCCGAGACGAGTTTCGACGCGGCATGTATGGTATCATGCCCCGCCCTGAAACCGAATTGGTTATTCGGAATGATATTTTTGTCCTCAGCCCATCTAGACAGGGCTCTATGTATTACCTTCTCGAAGACCTTGCTGATACTCGGAAGAAGACTTATCGACAGAAGATTTGCCGGGTTAGAGGAGTCCTTGCGCCTCTTAGGGATTGGTTGGACCACCGCCGTTTTCCAATTCACCGGATAATATGCATTATTCAGTGCATTGTTAAACAGGATGGTGTACCTCTCTACAGCCACTGGTGGGAGACGCCTGATCACAACATTGGATATACCATCATTACCCGCGGACTTTTTCTTTCTGAGTGACATGAAGATCAACTGGAGATCCTCCGTCGAAACGAATAGTGGGTTAGCCCCTTCATTGGTGACGGCATTGTTTGCCGTGAAATCGTCACTGAACCTGGTGAAACCTAGGCCCTCAGATCGCCAATGTTCAATATCGTTTCGTAGGTAGAAGTGGTTTAACAGGGCTCTGTTCTCCAGTTCGTGGTTCGGGCGAATGCTTTCATTCACTTTGTACACTTCCTGGAAGACAGCTCTCACTGTTGCCACTTTCTCTTGAGGATCCTCGATCACAAAGAAATCATCGTCCAGAACAGGATCAATGCTGACTGTGCGTAGTAGACGTTCGTTGTCGGACGTCCTCGGAAGCTTGAGATTCTGAATGTCGTTCTGATTTGTTCTCCTAAATATTTTATTTATCTGCGGGAACATATCGCGTTGCTGGATTTTACAGCGCGAATTTTGTTGTTCCAGTGCAGACTTACAGATATTTTGTAATTTTCCTTGATTAGTTGTTGGAGATTTTTAATCAGCGACTTCAGTGTTCTGACCTCCGAGTTTTGTCGTTCGGTAAACTGCCTATACAAGAGTTTGAATCTTGACAGGAGTCTACTTTTCTGTCTGTGAAGTGCGCTATGGTCGCGTTTCGGTATACGTCAGTGGTATCGTGATGCCGTTGGCGTGGTATCGTTCTGTCCATCGCCTGTTTAATTATTTCGTCCATTTGTATAAGGTTCCTGTCAATTTCATCGTTTGACAGGTCCCTGTTGGGCGGTGGGCGCGCTTCAGTTTATCTCTGACTGGTGTGGCAGAGAGGATTTATCGATTAACCCAAATAAGACAAAGAGGAGAAAGGTATGGACAATCTCATACGTGTATCATGAGACTTGATTTTTGGTGAAACTTTAACTGCCAACTCATCAAAAGATTTTACACTCATTCGAAAATAGTTGAAAAAATTTTCAGAATTTTCTCTATAAAATAATCCCTTTGTTAGAGAATGGCCAACAAAAGGATGTACCCAATTAAGTCGTTTCTTCTTAAAATCATAGTTTTTATGCACTAGGTACGAGAAAATTTCTCGTTTCTTTTTGTAAACCTCCATTGCTGCAAGCCGAACGCAAACTGCAGATTGAGACCTGCGGGAAAATTCCGCATGTGTGCACTGAATAATATTGTCACCGCAGCGGCACCGTAGCGTCACCGTGCGTCAAAAAACTACATGTGTGCACCGCGCCTTAATGTTAACGACCCTTGCAAAAAATGTAAAAAGGACAAAGACCTTCGGCTCTGTACGTGGAATGTTAGGTCCCTAAACAGGCCACGTGCAGCCGAACAACTTGCGAACGCAGTAGACCGCTATAAAGCGGACATAACCGCCATCCAGGAAATGCGATGGAATGGACCGGGTATAAAGCGGATGAAAAACTACGATATTTACTACGGCGACTGCTATAGGGAGAGAGGACAACGATTGTTTGGATGCGGATTTGTTGTTCGAGGTGGACTAAGGCAAAAAGTCCTAAGCTTTCGGCAAGTGAGCGAACGCCTCATAACAATCCGTAACAAGGCTGATTTTTTTAACATCAGCCTGGTCTGCGTCAACGCCCCCACGGAAGACAAGGATGACTCCGCCAAAGATGAGTTCTACGATCTCCTAGACAGAACGTATGCCCAATGTCCCAGCTATGACATTAAAATTGTACTAGGAGACTTCAATGCTAAGCTGGGTAAGGAAAGCATCTTTGAACGAGTCATCGGCAAACATAGCCTACACGACACCACCTCCGATAACAGACACAGGCTGATTGATCTTGCTACGGGGCGAAATCTCCTTCTAGCCAGTACGTGATTCCTGCACCTCGATATACACAAAGACACCTGGCGTTCTTTTGATCAATCGACTACCAACCAGATTGATCACATCACGATTGATGTCAGACACTCCTCCACTATTCTTGATGTTCGAACTATCCGAGGGGCTAATATCGACTCGGACCACTATCTTGTAGTAGCCAAGAAGCGCTTATGGATATCACGAACGCAGCGGAGTAGAGTAAAAATACAAAGTTATGACGTCGGAAACCTACCGCGTCTCCCTTAAGCTCTCCAATACACCTCAAGCCTCCACGCTATCAATAGAACAGTAGCGGAGCCTTTGCAAACAAGCACTGAAAAGCTCTGCATTCGAAGTTTTGGGCTTCAAGGCTCCGCCACGAAGAAACACCTGGTTCGATGACGAGTGCAGGAGGATTCACACAGCGAAGCAGGATGCGTATAAGGCCTCGCTGCATAAAAGAACAAGAGCAGCTCGTGAGCTCTACGAGTTAAAAAGAAGGGAGGAGCATAAGCTTCTAAGGAGAAAGTAGAAAGACACGAGAAGCGCGAGTTACGATGTCTGACCTCTACCCACACCGCATCGCCCCCTGACCAATCCATCCAAACGCTGAGTTGCAGTACCTACTAACCGCCCCACCGCTCTTCACCTTATACAACATTGTACACACCATACTGCCTACCACCCCCCGCTACAACGATTACCACCAGAAGACACCTGACATCAACACCTTCAGGACAGCGACCCCATGCAACGACGACGCAGCGATCGTGAGATTTTAGCAAACTTAATTGTGATTGTACAGGCGAGGCTGTAAACTTGCACTATCAGCGTCTGGACGATTTCCGACCCAAATTCAAGACTGCAAGCTATAGTATCGCTTGTACAAGACGTAGGTTAGATGTTTAAGGAAAAGACTATGTAAAATCAATCAATACACGATCTTAAAACCAAACAGTTCGTTTTTTTTAAGCTCCGGTGGACTTCCTACTATATTCGGCGCACGGTAGCACGGTATAAGTGGCAGAACGCAGCGCTCGAGTGTTGACCAATTAAACTAAGATCCGTTGGGTTTTCACCTTTAATCACTGAAAAACCTACGTGTAATTGAACTCAACTTAATCCAACACCAACTAACATCGGAACTGAAGACGGAGCAGACATCATCCCCAACATCCTCATGCTGATCATCACATTCATCTTTGGGTACATGTGAGTGCTGTTGTAGTTATAAATATGTAAGTAAATAACGGGATCGAATCCCGCCGACATAGCCATGTCATCGAACGTGTTTTTCACGGTGTTTCTCCTCAGCGGGGTTCTGACAAAACCCCCTGTAGTAAAATTGTCATGAAAAGCTTCTCGAAATTCGCCGTTCGGAACCGGCAATAAACTGTAGGTCCCTTTCACCTATGGGAAAATGAAATCACACACAACATGGGTGATTGAGAGAAGCTCGGCTCAGGTTCTTCATGGACTGTAACACCAACATACATACATACAAGTAAATAACTGAGACCTCCATCGCGGAGCACTCCAGTAACTGCGATCCCAATCGCTGGGCACTCCAGTATAAGAAAAAAAAAAAAAATTATAATAAAAATAAGATAGTAATAAATAAATCATTTTTTATATATATATACATATATCTAAGAACAAAAATGAGAGCACCGTGGCGCAGTGGGTAGTGTGTTGGCCTCTGACGCCGATGACACGAGATCGAATCCCGACACAGCCATGTCATCGAACGTGTTTTTCACGGTGTTTCTCCTCAGCGGGGTTCTGACAAAACCCCCTGTATAAAAATTGTCATGAAAGCTTCTCGAAATTCGCCGTTCAGAACCGGCAATAAGCTAGGTCCCTTTCACCTATGGGAAAATGAAATCACACACAACATGGGTGATTGAGAGAAGCTCGGCTCAGGTTTTTCATGGACTGTAACGCCAACATACATACATACATACAAGTACAAAAATATTTAAGAAATATATATATATAGAAGAATACCATATCTACTATATACAAAATACAATAATAATATATATATACATACAAATACGTACATATATAATTTCCATATTGATAGTAATTATATTAAATTCAAATTTATTAGCTATATTATATACATATATATCAATACAATAAACGCTATATACCCCTATACACCCCTTGTTACCCCTGATAACGAATGTCCAAAACGCATAAACCTAAATTAAAGTTTATTCCATATAATCTTAGGCGTGTTTCAAAAAGCTTGTCCTCAATTCAATGTTGAGGAGATACTTCTCTACATTAGAGGAACGGACAACACCCCGTATGGGCAAATATTTCTCAGAGCCATCCGTAACAAAGTTGAGGGCCAAGCGAGCGAAGTCCTCAATATGTACGGAACGCCCCTAATCTGGGACGATATAAAAAAGAACCTCATACTCCACTACTCGGATAAGCGTACGGAAACGTCGCTTATTAGGGACCTTCACATAATAAAACAATATAATACAACCGTAGAATCCCTCTACGGAGAAATAATAGAAATCCAATCGGCACTGTGCAATAACATTCAAATTCATGAACGTGATGTGAATGTTATCAAAGCAAAAAAAGATTTATACTCAGAAATGTGCCCAAACTCATTTCTCAGTGCTCTTAATGAACCCTTGTGCTCAAGAGTAAGGGCAATGCAGCCCGACTCTTTGGCGGTAGCACTGACTTATTGCATTAAGGAACAGAATATATTCTACCAGAAATATTCTTCTAACCCTATGCATAAAGATCCGAGTAACTCGCACTACAGACCCTATCACCCATATAATCATCAATCCCAAAACAAACCCACCTTTGTTAGGAATCCAAATCCTTGGCAACAACATACGAGTTCCCCTTATCTCAGACCTAATTCAAGAAGGGAAGAAATGCAACCACGATACCCGAATCCCATTCGATCTAATAATTTCAATAGAATAACTCCTAACACTCAAAACAAGAACTCGCGGTTCCATAAACGCGAGTCCACAATGCACACTTTAGCCAACACCTCTATGACACACAACGGAACTAACCGAACCCAACAAACTAAATTTCACAGGAGTCCCAATTTCAACTTTCAAGAGATAAGCAACCGGCAATTACCAACAGTTAGACCAATACCTACAAAATGACCCCACAAATATCGACGACAATACAAATTTTTCCATGTTAGCCACGAAAACCCAACCGGCTACGTAGATACAACTAAACGCTCCCTGACACTGCCCTATATAGATTTTTAATCCCCTTTCGGCAGATCACTTAGATTTCTCTTAGAAACCGGTGCTTCGGCATCCTTCATTAACCCTGAATACATCCCATTCAATAGACAAATTAGCTGCAAGCCAATCATCATCACTACGGTACTTAAAAGTTATCAACTAGACAAACAATCAATTTTACCTATATTTTCCGAATTCAACCAGGAAGGATCCTTACAATTTCGCATTTTTAAATTTCATAATTATTTTGATGGCCTCTTAGACCTGGATGCCCTTCTTTTGCTTAACGCTAAAATTAACCTCGAAAATAAAACGCTTACCACCCAAAATGCTGTAAACAATATAAACATCAAACTGAACCATTCTTCTGGCATTATCACAGTTCCAGCCCATTCGACCTATACCTATAAACAAAGCCAAAATATAGCGATATCATCTACATTGAAGGCGACAGACTGTCCTGATGTTACAAAATAAAACATCAAATAAACACCACTGATGACGTCCCCTTCTACACCAAATCTTACTGATATCCTTATGTACATCAGGAAGAAGTCCAGTCACAAATAAATAAAATGTTAGAATGGAGTTCACCAGTGTGGATAGTCCCGAAAAAGGAGGATGCTAGCGGCCGGAAAAAAATGGAGATTAGTCATTGATTATAGAAAAATTAATGACAAAACCATCTCCGACCGATACCCAATTCCTAATATCAATGAGATATTGGACCAGCTGGGTAGATGCATCTACTTCACAACACTCGACTTGGCTAGCGGATTCCATCAAATAGAGATGGACCCGAAACACATACAGAAAACAGCATTCACAGTCGAAAAGGCGGGCACTTCGAGTATGTAAGAATGCCATTTGGGTTGAAGAATGCTCCATCAACCTTTCAAAGAGTGATGGACAATGTCTTGGGGGAACTGGTCGGCAAGATATGTTTAGTGTATATTGATGACATCATTAGTTACTCAACTTCTCTACAGGAGCATCTAGAGAGCATAGCCCGGTTCCTTGAAAGGTTGAGGGAAGCACACTTCAAAATAAACATGGATAAATGTGAATTTATGAGGAGAGAGATAGCTTTCTTGGGGCACGTTGTAAATTCTAAAGGAATTAAGCCCAACTCTTCGAAAATGCAAGCCATACAAAAATTCCCTCTTCCTAAAACACGTAAAGAAATCAAAGCATTTCTGGGGCTAGTTGGATATTATCGGAAATTCATTCGCGATCTAGCTAAATTAACAAAACCCCTCACCAACTGTCTGAAGAAAAATGCTCCAATTGAAATAGACGAAAGCTATGTCGAACCTTTCGAAACTTGTAACAACCTACTAATGAACGATCCTATTCTCCAACATCCCGATTTCACCAAACCCTTTGTACTAACAACTGATGCGAGCAATTCCGCACTTGGAGCCGTACTTTCATAGGGAACTATAGGCAACGGTAAACCTATTTGTTTCGCAAGGCGTACTCTTTCTGATAGCGAATGTAATTACTCCACAATTGAGCAGGGATTACTCGCAATAGTATGGGCCATATGGACCCCTTACCTGGGTCATGAATCTTAAAGAACCAAATTCCAAACTGGTAAGGTGGAGGCTCAGGTTAGAAGAGTACGATTACGAAATTGTCTATAAAAAAGGGAAATCCAATACAAATGCGGACGCCCTTAGTCGCATTAAAATCGACAAACTCCCTGAAAAGGACCCTCAGAAACTCTTCACCAACACAGCACATAGTGCTAGTGAAAATCTGGATCTGGTATCCCAATATCGGAAAAACCACTAAACGAATTCAACATCCAAATCGTTCTCGAAGCAACACCTAGAGGATCTCCGATGACTATAGAAACCATTTTTAAAAATAAGCAAAGAATAGTCATTCGCAGAGAAAGTTTTAATGAAGAAATCATGACCGATATTTTTAAAAGCTATCTTCCTCCAAACAAATTATCAGCCATTTATTCTAGCAATGATGTTTTCAGACAATCAACCTTCTCTAAATATTTTTGCTATAGCAAAACTTTCCGTTTAGTAAGGTATACTGAAATCCTTAAAGATATTAGAAACGAAGATAACCAAGTAGAATTAATTCGGGATTATCACTTCGAATTGTTCCATTGACCTTAAGACCAACTCGTTTCGCCTGTTCTTCAATCGCCGTAAATGCTTCCACAATGCCAAGGCGAGAACACGCGATGATATCGATATCATCCGCGTATCCTAGCAGCTGAACGGACTTGTAGAAGATAGTGCCTTCCCTGCTGACGCCTGCCCGTCGCCCTATCTGCTCCAGTACCAGGTTGAAGAAGTCACATGACAGCGCATCTCCTTGCCGAAATCCGGTGCATGTTTCAAACGGTTCCAAAGTCCTGGAACCGAGTTGTATCGCGTATTTTTTAGCGTGGGGCGACGCAACTTGATCAGTTTTGCCGCGATCCCGAATTCGGCCATCGCATCAAACAGTCCTTCAAAATGAATGCTGTCGTATGCGGCTTTGAAATCGATGAAATGATGGTGTGTATAGATTCGAAACTCGTTGGTCTTTTCCAGGATTTGCCTGGAATCTGGATCAACTATTTGGTCTATAGTTGATTTGCCGGGCCAGAAGCCGCACTGGTAGCTGCCGATTAGTGCGGTGAAAAAAAACATTGAGCAGGGATATACCTATATAGTTCTTGCAAGAGGTAGGATCGCCTTTTTTGTGGATGAGGCAAATAGAGCTGCTATTCCAGTCGTCGGGCATGCTTTCATCTTCTCAAATTCTGCAGTTGATCTGGTGCCGCCAGCCATGAAGAGCTCTGATGGCAAGCCATTTGAGCCTGCGACCTTGTTATTCCTCAGCTTCTGAATAGCTGTGTCGACTTCTTCGATGCTGGGTGGGAGGACTACTTCAGCGGCTGGAGTTGGGATTTCCTCGGTCCCTACCACTCTCTCTTGGTCATGCTCGTTAAGCAGCTGCTGGAAATGCTGCTTAAATACATCCACTATTCCCTGCGGGTCAGTGACAAGATTACCCTCGCAGTTTCGAAGAGCCTGGGTGCCGTTTTTGAAGCCTCCTGCAAGGCCTTTGGCTTTCTTGTAAAAGGCTCGTGTTTTATGTTGATCCTTAGACTCCTCGATATCCTTGTGCTGGAAGGCTGCGAAGATTATTTTCTTTTGTCGCAGTAGTTTTTTCTCCTCCCTTCTTCTGGCTCGGTACTCTTCGTGCGCTGCCCTGGTTTTCCTCTGCAGCGCCTTTTAGTAGGCCTCGTCGGTTGCTGCCTTTTTCTGCTCACACTCGCCATCATACCACGGGTTTCTTGTCGGGGGTGGTAGGGTGGTTTCAGCTACTTCCTGAATGGCTGAGCGACAATGCAGCCACATATTATTGGCATTTGTAGGCATACCGTAGAGTCTTTCGCTCAGCTGCTCCCTGTAGACTCCGGTAACCTCCGGTGTGCTCAGGCGCCCAATGTCGAACCCCCTCCTGATGGGCTGGTGCAGCTTTCTGACATTGGACAGTCGAGCTCTGAATCTTGCTGCTACGAGTAAGTGGTCAGAGTCGACATTTGCCCATCTGAATGTTCGCACATCCAGGATGTTTGGCGAGTGCCTTGCGTCAATGAGCACATGGTCGATTTGGTTGGCGGTTCGACCGTCCGGAGATCGCTGTGTGGATTCGCTTACGAGGGAATCTTGTGCTACTTATCACCGCATTACGAGCTGTCGCAAAGTCCGTGAGTCGGAATCCGTCATTTGTTCACGTATCGTGGAGGCTGTGCTTTCCGATCACTCCGCCAGTAAGTGCAATCTTTTGTGACAGCTGTAATAAATGTCGCAATTTTTCTTCCTTATCATACCGTTTCCTATCCAGCTTATTTCTTGGACCGTAGTAATATCCGCCTTGTTCTGCGTGAAGATTCCTTCTATTTTATGAGCAGCTCCGGGAGTGTACAGGGTTCTGACATTCCAGGAGCATACTCGCAAATCGTGTTTTCGTGTTTTCGTGCGTTGTCGTCGTCGTCGAGTATCCGTCCGTGTATCCGAGGCATCTTGCTCATTCATAACTTTGCTTTTTTTTTTTTGCGTGGGCGGATTGTTAGCCCGCCGCACAACCGCCATTCTGGTGGGGTTTTGTCGCTGCATACGTTAGTTCACCTGCCAACGGTTGCTGAAGAGGCTATCCAGTTAGACCTGGACGCCCAATGAAATCTTTCGAAGAGATTAGTATGCGTAGCAAAAGAAAAATAACGCAAGGAATATTTGATAATATTGCAACTGAAGACCTTATGTACGCCGCTCAAATGAAGTTGCATGGGGCTGGGAAGACAGTATTTAATGAAGTGGTCAAATCTCCTGGAAAAGCCAAAAAAACTCAAAGAAGCAATTTCCAACAGATTGTTGGAAAATACAAGATTGTCTACTCAGAGAGCTCTTTCTATTTTTGTTGAAGTGGGTTTATCACGCAGGTAATACGAAATAATAGGGACCAGCAACAAAAAATGTTTCCTTGCTACGGTATACTGCAAAAAGAAAAAAAAAATAATGCTGTCCTGCCCCAGAGTCGTATACCGTAACGGAAACTTTGGCTGAAGTAAACTTGCAGGACTTACTTATTGGATGAACTGCTAAGAACCTTGAGCAATAGCGAGTGTAGTTCTTCGGAACTTATATCGAAATGGGGATGTGACGGTTCACAGCAAACTCAATACAAACAAAAGTTTGCACATAGCTTTGATTCGGATGCATTTATATTCAAAGTCTCATTTCTACCGTTGAGATTATTTTGCAGTTCAGCAAAACGAATTACGAACACGGTTTTGTAGACCTATACAAATAATGAATCTATTGGCTACACGCAAAAAGAAATCACCTACATCGAGTATAAGATCAGTGACCTTAGTAAAACGCGAACAGAAGGCACAATCATTGAAATGAAGCACACGTTGACATTTACCATGGTTGATGGCAAAGTCTGTAATGCAGCAGCTAATGCAAAGTCAACATTAAAATGTTATATTTGCGGAGCTACATCCAAACATTTTAATGATTTAACCAAATCAAAAGAAGTTTTTTTTTTTTTAATATATGGGGCTAGTGCTACCAATAGCAATAAGGCACTGCGACCTTTGCAGATCTATTGTGCCTGCTAGCTGATTAGCCGAGGAGCCTCTCCACTTCTATAATGAACTTCACTGAGAATGATACGCTTCCTAAGATGGCAGAGAGCAACACGCTCACATAGTATTTGTTCTGCCCGTCTCAGGGCGTCATGGCATTCCTTGACGGTTTTTGAGTTCGCACTGTACGAACCCAGCGCTTTAAGCGCTGCTTGGCTATCAGAGAGTGTGTTGATGGTTACTCCTCTAATGCCAGTCTCGAGATTTAGATTGCCGCATGTTAGGATGGCATGCAGCTCTGCTTGGAAGATGCTGGGACTTATTCCCAGGGCCTTCGAGATCTTGCTTTTGGTCCAAAAATGCCGGCGCCAACGCCGGAAGCCATCTTGGAGTCATCCGTGTACCACCTAAGGCCTTTGACACTTAGCTAGGGGATCACTGTTTTCCCATGCTGAGCGATTTGCAATCAGTATCTCAAATCTCTTGTCAAAGGTGGAGGTGTGCGGCAATGCATCCGAGACCGTAGTAATTATATCCAGTTCGGAAAGGTGTTGTAATATGGACTTGTGGCCTACTGGTCTACATGGCATATTTGTTCCCGAGCAGAGAATTCTGATTGCATTGCGTAATGCAACCTTTTTGATAAAAAGGTGCAGTGGAGTGAGTCCAATGAGTACTTCTTGGGCTGCCGTGGGGCAGGTTGGCATAGCGCCTGTGATGCCGAGACACACTAGTCTCTGAAGGCGTTGAAGCTTAACAAATGTAGTTTTTTTGCTCAACTTTTGGACCCGTAGGTGACGATAGGTCTTACTATCGCGGTGTATGAGCAGTGGACTACCTTAGGTTTAAGTCCTCAGGTTTTATCGTAGGTGCGTCGGCAGGCCCACATGGCCTTAGTCGTTTTCATGAGTTTATTTTTGATATTACAGTTGCAGTTGAGTCTGTGGTCTAGGTCAATACCTAAATGGGACTAAGATTGTCTTGTTAGGGTTAATAGATAAACCCTCTCTGCCACACCAGTCAGAGATAAGTTGGAGGGCAAGCTGCATGCGCTCACAGGCAGTGATCTCACACTTGCCCGTAGCAATGACTAGCCCCAAGTGGTTAGCTTGCGTAGTAGATCGATGACTATCGACCAAAGCAGTGGTGAAAGGACTCCCCCTTGTGGGCATCCTCTAGCCGCCGATACTGTTACTGATACCTCTCCGCATGCGGCTTATATTATTCGGCTATTTAGCATCGCCCTAATCCAGTGATTAGTGGGATGGTCCACACCCCTGTAGGACAGTGCAGTGGTGATCGAATCATAGCCAGTATTCTCTATATCAAGGAAGGCGCATATTACGATTTCCTTGTGTGTGTCAGATGACATCGAGTGGGGAGTAGAAACAGGGAAGTGCACCTCGGGCAAAGTCTCCAGGATTTCCCAGCGATTGACGGTAAGGGTACTGTCTGATTTGCGAAGCAACTCCGAGTCCATTTGTGTGCTCTTGGGATAGCGTTTTATGGAGTCTCGCAGTGTTTCCTCCAAGACACTCTCTTGGATTTTCTCAGTTCGAGGTTGTATTTAGTTAGAGTAGATCTAAAATCAGTCCAACTATTATTCCGTTTAGCTCTGTTAAACGGCGATCTCACCTGTTTCTTTAGGGACTCAAGTTGAGTATTCCACCAGGGCACACACCGTTTGTGCGTAATTGACCTGGGTGTACAGCTGTCTCTAAAGGATGAGATGAGTGCCGCATTGAGCTGGTAAGCCGCTTCGTCGATATCGTTTGTCGATTCAATTGACCTGTGAAGCATATCCTCTTTGGCGGCGAGTTAACTTGGGACCGAGCCCAATTCGTTCGTTTTTGCTGAAAGGTGCCGGCATCACTTCCGGTTTTTGAGCCGCTGAGAACTCACAAGCCCTAGCCGGCAATGACGTTAGAGAGTCATCGGTCTCTTCGGTTCGGTTCGGTTTGTTTTATTTATTGTTCCCTACGAACACACGGGAAAGAACGGCCACCTGCAGCGGAGCCCGAGACACTGCAGGAAGGCTTTATTTAAATCGGAGGTCGCCGCCCGGTATCCGAAGTTCGCACAATAATAGCTGAGCCCCCTCTTATAGGGCCCATACACGACACAGACACTTCGTTGCAAACCTTAAGTCTGTGCAAACATCCCTTCGCCATACACGGGGGCAGACAGTCTGCGCAGACATTAGTTTGTATCGTTTCGTCGTAGTCGTCGGATCGGAAAAATAGTGGATACTGCTTATGATTGCTTTGACAATGAAAAAAAAAATAATAGGGCCCATACACGACACAGACATGTCGTTGCAGACCAAGAAAAATTCAAAAAAAAATTGAATTCACGCAGACGGTCGTTGCAAACAGTCGACATGGACACACACGACACAGACGGTCTGCGCAAACATGTGCACAACAACAAAATATATTGGTTTGCAACGACGTGTCTGTGTTGTGTATGGGCCCTATTAGCCATGCATCCGTCGGCATATGCTGTTCCACCTGAGAGTAAGCGGAGTGAGGGAGTGATGGGTACAAGGAAGCGGAGAGGTGGGGAGGGGTCCGTAATTGCTTCTTAGCTTCTGGTTCCTCTAGAGATGGACTTCAAGAGTCATTACCTGTACTGAGCCTCCGTACCACGACAAGGTGAGCAATTGCCACGGAGGATCAAAAGAAGTTAATAGAGACGCGTTGAAGTTTGGTTTATCAATTCTGCATGCTAGAGTACGTTATTTTTTGGAAAGCATTCTTCAACTCTCAGCAAACTTCCTTTTATAAAGAAGTTCAGAACCGAACTAGGGATCATTGTAGATGCTCCAAAACCAGGGTTTGGCCGTTCAAATGACGGCAATACTAGTCGAAGAATTCTTAAGGATCCTGAAGAAGTTGCAGAAATTACAGGTGTTGACGTGCAATTAATTTTAAGATTGAAAGTAATATTGGAAGTTTTCTCTAGTGTATTTAAGATAAACACTTCAAAGTTTGCGTTATTTGCATACGGCTAAGCTTTATATTGAGTTATATCCATGGCATCCGATGACTCCAACCCTGCACAAAATTCTTCTGCATGGATCAGAAGTAATTGAAAATGCTCTTTTACCAATCGGACAATTATCGGAAGAAGCAGCTGAAGCGCGCAATAAGCATCTTCGATTATACCGCTTGAATTATGCCAGAAAATTTTCATGGAAGGACTGCAACATGGATGTTCTAAACAAGTGTCTAAACAGATGTCTAAAAGCAAAAAAATTTTGTACTATTATTTATTTCTTTTTATCATTCATTAACGATTGAGAGCAGGTCTGAAGGAAACTTCGTACAACGTCACGTTGTCTCGCGTACAACGTCACGTTTTTTTTTGTATATTAAATATTTGGTCGTGGTGCCATGTACAACATCACGACATTGAATTTCGGTCGAGGTGTCGCGTACAACATCACGACCAAAATTTACTTAAGGACAACATTAATTTTATATATTGAATACGATGTCAAGCGTACAACGTAAACCTACTATGTTCCTAACAATCAGTTCCGCTAAAGTACATTGGCCAGATTTACTCCGAACTCTGTATAAATTCAAACATGGTAAGGATTATGAAGTTGATATAGTGGAAGCTCCGTCATATGAAAGAAGAGATCGGAGGCCTACCGTATAAAGAAAATCTTCTCGAAGACAAGCCATATATGATAACAACAAATATTGATGTAACGGATGGACTTGTGAATGGTTCCGTTGATGATTTGAGGCATATCGAACGTGATGAAGAAAATCGTGTTAAACGGTTGTGGCTAAATTTCGATGTTAATCGAATTGGTGGGGTAGTACGGACTATAATCAGAAATATCTAAGTCATGGACACCAATTACTATGCGTCATTGGACTGTTTCACTTCGTCAGAAAACTCACAAGTGTAAGTGCAGACAAATGCCTTTGCTAGAGGCCGCCGCTCTTACAATCCACAAATCGGAGGGCGGCACATATGCCGAGGCGGTGTATAAATATTCCAAAGCCCATGATCAAACCTTGGTTTATGTAGCGTTGTCTCGTGTAAAGTCTCTCAATGGTATTTATTTAACAAAAGAATCATCGTCATCCAACGATGTTAACCGAGAAAACCGATTGTTTCACCATATAAATGAAAGAGGTAACAAGGATCTCAGAACCGAGTTTCAGAGATTGGAGAACAACAATACAATATCCGAAGAATATAAAACGATTATAGAATGCAAGAATCGCGGATTTACATTGTTAACATTCAATGTTCAAAGCCTCTGTGCACATTTCTTGGATATAGAACACGACGGATTGATAAATACAATCGATATAATGAGTTTTACTGAAACGTGGCTTGATGATGGTAAAGCAATTGGAATATCTGGTTACAAATGTGCTAATCAACATAAACGGGGCAATATACATGCAGGAGGTGTTGCTATTTACAAACGTAGTAATGCTTTGACAAATAGTGCTCCACACAACCTGATGAAAATGAAAGAAAGGGATTTCCTAAAAATTGCTAGGCGTATCATTGCAAACGATAATTGTGGTGGTATATGTGCAATTGAAATATCTATGAATGGTCATAGTTTTCTTGTGGTATCAACATATATGTATATCTCCTGGTACGTCAATGAAAACTTACGATCGTTTCTCTTCACAAACCTCATGATGTACACCAAAAATGCCAGAAATATATAAAGAGTTCAATGAAGAATTTGAAGACGAGTTATCATAATATTTTACTGTTCCTATAATTTTTAACGGAGTTTTTAATATAGATCTAAAGAAACCTGAAAATTCAGAGCTTATAGACTTCATGGAAAAATGGTTTAATATGAAATTGAAAATTGATCCACGTTTACCGACCACACGGAATCACACATCGATCGACCATGTCTTTACAAGGAATATTGAAAGTCTACCCTGCTTCAATTACATTTCATACTTCAGTCATCGCAGACCTATTGTATCGCTATACGAACACAAATCTATAAAAAGCGAAACGGAAATCCAGAATTAAATAAAATAATATTTTTTTAGGCATAAGAAAAGACCATAGCAATGTTTAGCGGTATCCCGCTCAATCATTAATGAATGATCTGCCTGCAGACATCTGTGGTCTGCCGCGTATATTTTATTTTTAAACAAGCTACTTTTGACATCTGATCCTCTCATATCATATCATATTTAAGACCTTTGCAGATGAAAAAAACGGGGCAATTCAGAAAAGAGGTTATTGAAATGCTGATTTCCGAGCCTCCTAGTTCATTTGCAGATGAACATAGCGAAACATCACCACATGATACTGAAGCAGAATCAAATAACGAATCCTTTGATGAAGAAAAATCTTGGACGGAACTGTCTGAATAGTTGTATGTGTTATTTTTTTGCATTCCTGTAAAAAATACACCGAATACAACAAAAAAAATGTGGTCTAGGTGCGACCCGTAAGGCCCACACGATTAACTTCCCAGTGGGAAAAACGGAAACACCCATTTCATTTCATTTTTTTTTTAATTTTTAACCGCCGACGCAAAAAGAGGGGTGTTATAAGTTTGAGGTGTCTTTGTGTCTGTCTGTGACATCGTAACTCCTGAACAAATGGACCGATTATAATACCTTTTTGTTTTTCTTATACGAATAATGGGCAATGTATCGGTTCTCGTCCGATCACCGCAATCAGCCAGCATCGGTTGCGGTCAGTACTTAGATGGGGAACCGCTTGGGAACACCGCGAGTTGTTAATTGTTTTGCCTATTTTTTAGTTATTTAATTTCTAACAAAAAAACAGCTACACCGATTTTGAAAACTTATTCAGTACTAAGTTGCGTGGAATGACACCCAATCTTATGTCAATACCATTTTTGGTTTTCGAGATAATCGAGCGGGAAATTCCGAAGCGCACATGCGCACATAGGTACACACACACACACATACATACATCTCTATAAAAACCTTGGATTTGAATTCTGGTGACATTGAAACATGGGGATACATATGTCGAAATTTGGAATTCGCAAAATCGGCGCCATTACAATAACTTCCCACTGGAAAGTAAAACACTTTTTTTCCTCTAAACAAAGGTTAAACAGCCTTAAACTCTATAAACAATTGTTTTAGACACATATTAGGTAATTAAGACAAACAAATAATGTTGGCCGCCTTTTCGATGCAAATACCCCTATGTGCGGCGTGGGCCATCCTTGGTGTTACCTTTTATGGCGTATGGCTCAATTGTTCATAATGTGACATAATCATATTATATCCATGCTCGGCAATATTTATATTATTTAGGTTAGAAAACAAAAAACACTTAAGCGATCTCATATTTGACATAAAAGAAGTTGTTCCTGTTAACGGTCTCTCTTCTTAGTGGCTGTTGTCATTGTCATCTTTTTTGCCATTTTACTTGATTAATAGTGACTGTTGTTACGACTAAGTCAAAACATTACAGTCATCCTATTCAGCACCCAGTGGACGATAATATCTACATATGTATGTACATAAAAACGTGCACATATACGTATATGTACAAGTTAACATCAAAATAAACTTGTACGACTCTTTATCATAATTTTAATTAAAAACGACCACAAAAGTATCTTTGTTTAGCGAAAGAATATTTTCTTTGATGAAGAATCTAAACAACGTTCTCTTATTCACACCCTTGCCCTGTCAACGGAAAACGACACACCGGTCTTGTCATTTGTAATCTGTTTACTTAATCATATGCACAGTAGCTTCCACCTTCTGTGTTTTGCTTTTAGATTTACATTCAAAGTATTCTGTAAAAGGATAATATAGTCTCTTCCTTTACCGATTAAAATTACACAAACAGTCAAGGAAGGATGGTGAAGGATAAGCAGTAATTCTGTACGAATATGTCCCCGTGCAGCCTGTCTTCATCTCATTGTTTGTGAAAAATTAATAAAAAGTGAAGAGTCCTTTTTTCCGGAAGGCATTCACCGACACGACACACTATGCACACTGAGATGTTGTATGTACCTACATATGATATAGTATACTTGTACTTATCCAATGAAGCGCCACAAAGAGATCAGATTGTGGGGCTATATTATTAGCTTTTAGCATTAGATCCTGGAATAAGGATCAAAGGGTTGTTTGCCACAGTGCGTGACGTGTAATGCAGTTGATGGTCTTTGAAGAATTACATTTATTATATTGTTATTAGTACTTAGCATTACTTTGTGGGATTACTCACATTGTTTTTAATCGAGGATACATGACTTTTTCTGGCTTTGGATAAAGAGTAAAGTTGAACCAAAGTGGTTACACTACCTATGTCCAGTCTCTTCAAACTTTTTTACCCATTTTCGAATGAGAGGAATCCTTGGCGCATCATTTAAATAGCGTAAAATTCGAATATTGCTGAATTTTCTACGCGCCACAGTCGCCGAATCACCGTTTTTGTAAAACTCTCGCACGCACAACACGTGATCTGCACCCGAGACATACCCACCCCACCCCTCGGATTCGATGCGTTCACGCTAGAGATGCGCAAAATAGTTCCAACCGCGGAACGAACATGGAACCGTTCTTTTCCTGATCGGAACTAGTTCCTGGAACTAGTTCCTCGGAACTACAATACATATGTATGTACATATGTATTTAGCTTTTTTGTTACTGATTTCAATGGCAAAATGAAAAGTTACGATAGATTTTTTAAAAACATGTTTTATTATCATTTCAAACCAAAAGCAATCATAAAAAATTAGTTTAGTTTATTTTATTTATTCATTTTATTTATTTGTTTCAGAAACTGAGAAAATAACAAATAAAATATGTACATAAATCATGCATGCATACTCGCACCGATATGGAACTAGCAAACCATGTCCATGTCCGGACCTGAATGCATACTCATTACTCGCACCGATATGGAACTAGCAAAAACATGTCCATGTCCGGAACTAAATGTATACTCGGACCTATCGGAACTATCAAAAACATGTCCATTTCCGGAACTAAATGTATACTCGGACCGATATGGAACTAGCAAAAACATGTCCATGTCCGGAACTAAATGTATACTCGGACCGATATGGAACTAGCAAAAACATTTCCATGTCCGGAACTAAATGTATACTCGGACCTATCGGAACTATCAAAAACATGTCCATGTCCGGAACTAAATGTATTATCGCACCGATATGGAACTAGCAAACCATGTCCATGTCCGAACCTGTATGCGTACTCGCACCGATATTGAACTAGCAAACCATGTCCATGTCCGGACCTGAATGCATACATACATGTATGACATTCGTTCACGAACGAAATGCGGTGCGGGCATTATATTCTTTCATTTCTTTTCTTCATTTCAGTTCCAGTGTGCTGTACAGTGTACACCAACTGTTCGAGCTTTATCGCCAAATCTCCATACTTTTGGGTTTCGTGAAAACTACGGGGTATAACTCATACCGTATGAGAAGCATGTTCGTTGCATTTATGTTTTTTTTTTCGTCTTGTACATACATATGTGATATTGTGATTGATGAATAAGGGTTGAATGGAACTATGGAACTATTTTCGTTCAATTTGAGGAACGAGGGGACATGTGTCCGAGAGAGGACATAGTTCCGTGAACTATACATGTCCGGAACTACCCAACTCTAGTACACGCAATAAGCTAAACAAATATAAACTTGCTTTTGAGACACCTTGTACATGGACAAAGGTGAAACAGCTGCTAAAATTTGACATAACAAAGCGACCTCATTGAGGGCAGCAGTTACTGCTGGAACACAATGAGGTCGCAGTCGCTGTCTACATCGCAGTCTCGGTGGCGGTCGGTATTGCAGTTGTTAGGATTGGCAAAATTTCCTCTGTTTCCCGGATTTCAGACAGTTTATCCCTCACGGCTTGAAGTTCTTGCTGGAGAATTTTCTCCTCGACTTCAAGTCCGTGGCGCTCCTCCTCCGCCTCCGAGGCTGAGTGGGGAGCAAAGGAATTATTTTTGCCCGTGCAGCGACCTTCCCTACCTTCGGTGAAGTAGGCAAATATCACTTCAGCGGGGACGTTCACTTGCTGTTGTTGTTGCTGCTTGGCTGCTCTCGATGTTGATGGCGCCTCTTCCTTCGATTCGACTCGCAGCTTCTCTGCCGAAGTAGAAAGACAGGGGTGCTTCACCAAGTTAGGAGTGGGCTTCACCCTCCTCCTGCGCTTAGTGACGGAACTTGGCGTCGCGAAATCGGAATCATCCAATTCTGAAGCCATACGACGTACGGGTCTTTGTTCACCGTCTGACACATTTCCTCGAAAAAAGTTTAATACTGTTTTTTCCGACCGGGAAACGAAACTGTACTCTTACGGTACTGACAGCGGTTTCACGGAACCCACGCCAAACCAATCACTTTCACCGATTGTTCACTTTGTTTTGCTCCACTTAGTCGAAACACGTGTGACTAGTTAGGCGGTCAGTGATCGACTGATGACTCGCACGGTTTGTGTACCTGTGCAGGACGGCCAGAAAAACGATGATGAAAATTCTAGCTGCGTTAAAACAACAACATACTTACTAACTTAGGTTGCGCTACAGTCCGTGGTGAACCTGGGCCTCAACCAACAATCGCCTCCAGCTGGCACGGTTGTTGGCCACCTGTTTCCAGCGCCGCACGCCCAGTTGGTTAAGGTTCCCTTCCATCTGCGTGCGCCACTATTGATGCGGCCGTCCTCTACCGCGCCTTCCTTCTGGGGTGGATTCGAAGACTCTTTGGGTCGGAGCTGTATTTTCCATGCGCTCTACATCGTACCAGGCCGATGTCGCTGTACAACCCGTACAGTTTTTCGTTATATCTTCTCCTCCATACACCGCTTGAACATACGGGACCGTAAATAGTGCGCAGAATTTTCCTCTCGAAACGACCAAGGGCATCTTCATCTGCTTTCCTTAAGGTCCAAGCCTCTGCGCCGCAAAGGAGGACTGGGATGATTAAGATCTTATATAGTGTCACCTTGGTTTTCCGAGAGAGGGCTCTACTTCTCAATTGCCTCTTGAGCCCAAAGAAACAGCGGTTGGCAAGAGTAATTCTGCGTTTTATCTCAGCGCTGGTGTTGTTGTCGCCGGTCATCAGTAAGGTAAGGTAGATGAATTCCTTGACCACTTTAAAGTTATATCCGCCCATTATGACGTTCTGGCCAATACGTCGGTGTTGCCCGTCTCTTTTAGATAAAAGCAGATATTTGGTTGGACCCATCTTAGCCGCTTCTACCTCAATGCTTACAAAGGCCTCATTGACGTCTCGCTGTGTCCGTCCAATCCCGTCAATGTCGTCGGCGTACGCAAGCAATTGCGTAGACTTGAAGTAATTCGTACCTTTTGTGTCGGCCAGTGACTCTTGCACGATCTTTCCAAGCACGATGTTGAAAAAGTTGCATGACAGCGCGTCACCTTGCCTAAATCCTTTTTTAACATCAAAAGTCTCGGCTTGGTCATTAACGACCTTAATGGAGCAACGAGAATTCTCCATTGTTATCCTGCACAGTCGGACGAGTTTGGCAGGGATGTTCAAACTAGACATGGCTTTGTATAGCTCATCTCTATACACGCTGCCATATGCAGCCTTGAAATCGACGAAAAGGTGGTGAGTGTCGATTTGGTATTCTTGGGTTTTCTCCAAGATCTGCCGTAGCGTAAATATTTGGTCTATTGTAGATTTACCAGGCCTGAAACCACACTGATAAGAGCCGACCAGGTTATCCACAAACGGTTTCAGGCGTTCACACAATACGGCAGAGAAGATCTTACATGCGATGTTAAGGAGACTTATTCCCCTATACTTGGCGCAGTTATAGGGGTCTCCTTTCTTATGGACCTGGCAAACGATGCTGGGATTCCATTCGTCGGGCATGCTTTTCTCCGACCATACCTTGCAAATGAGATGGTGCATGGTGCATGCGTTTCGGAACAAGTAGGTTCTTACGTGATAGGGATGTTACCCGTAAACACAACCCCCAACCTGGGGGGCCAGGTTCCTCTTTCCCCAGGAACAAGGGGTTGGGTCGCTGCACACATTGGTTCACTACCTGGTGGGTGCCAGGGTAGCTATCCAGGGGGGGCCACGCGGCGGCTGTGTCAACTTGGATTGAGCAGGGACAGAGATTGAAGCTGGCGTTTGCCATGTTAAATGCGATCAACTTCTTTGCTCTGTTTGCTCGCTCCCTCCCCCCCACCTAAGACCACCTACTTTACATATTTTGGTTATCATGCTAATCTCTATTTTCATGACATGATTCATCAAATTCAAATGAAAATATAATCCATGGTAAAGCACTTAGACATCAGCCTCCTCTTTTTATTTAAGTTAAATGGCCAATAGTTAAATCCCAAAACAATATGTATCATCTATACCAACCGCATAACGCACAATAAAATTACAGAAATCCTCCTCTGACATGCAAAAGGTAATGGTATCAGCCCAAAGAAAAATTAGAGTGAGCTTGCATAACACACATGGACAATCCCTCGTTCAACATTTTAAACATGCAATCATCAAACATGTAAAAAAAGGCCATACTGTCATGTCGAATTGAAGAAAGTCATTTAATAATACGGATCATAAAATTTCATCCTTCCATGTTCATCCACCTCAATTTTTTCCATGAGGTTGCGCTGAAGCGAAGTAGTAGGAAAATGCAATATACAATGTAATGGGATAAAAACAAGTAAATTGTGAAAGTCGTGCCACCAGTTATCAAGTTGGTTTTAAAGAGAAGGAAAGAAGGACTTGCCTACGAAAAGGAACAATTTTAAGGTTTATGGCTCGTTCATTTGGATTGATTCCCCAATTCTTGATGATTTTACATCCTCAAAAAGTAAGCTGCAAAGAAAAACCTGTACAATTTGTGCGGAATTTTGACTGCTGCCTATTTATAACCCATGTTCCGGTAATGTCTGAATCGACCACGCTTTTGCCGCGTTGTTAACCTACGAGAATTCACAAGAAATGCTTATTCGTATTTCGAAATATGAACTACCTTGTTAGTGCACCCTCAGATTGTGGTGTACTTGTAACATGCGTTTAATTGATTCTGTTTCGCATGATATCTTGCTGGTCACTGAGCCGTGAAATAATATTTTCATATTGTACCTAATACACGAGTATAATACCAACCCGAAGTGCAAAATACATATAGGCACATGAACCTGAATGTTATTTTCTCATTTCACATTTTAATAAATGAAGTCCAATCCTTTGAGAATGAAAAAGAAGAAAAAGCAAGATGCCTGAAAATCAACAAAAGATGCAGATACTCGTGGCTAAAATCAAAAACGATGATAATGAATTCTAAGTGTATCTAACTGAAATGAATACCTTCCTCACACTTGCTGCTTTCAATCTTCGTAAGTGTTTGCGGACACAATAGTCCCGATAGACTTTCTATTTGTAACGAAAAATGAATGAATAAGTCAACTAACGTCACGTAACATAAGCCTTACCTGAATCTTAATGGCAGCCCGATTCAACTCTTCATAATCTCTTAGACATAATCCTCTATTGCGCAGGATGCCCTCCATCACTACTTTATATCAGCGTTTTTGTTCTAAAATTCAGTGTAATGTCATTTAAATTGTGTCAAATAATCTAGCAGTTACATATACACGTATCCCTTGGGTAACAGCACGTAACAAATTAGTGTAATAACTCTTCAGTTCCAAACATAACTTTCCCAATCTCGTTATTGCATTGGGAAGTCAATTGGGGTCAACAAACTTTGAGGAATATTATCACAAACCCTGGAACGAAATCACATGGGATTATATAACAAAAAATCTATTGATAACTTCACCTGGTTACGGATACTTAATGTTTTAGGATTTATTCGAACCAATTTATTTTTAAAAATTTTATTTGACTTAAAATTTTCTGATATCTTCGAGGGGATTTAAAATTATATGTGAGGCTGTACTTGCTACCCGACTGATATCAATCAGTAAATTTGAACCTATTCAGATATGATAAACAGTTGCATTCAAAGGCTGTGCATATGCATGAGCTGAAGCAAGTCGCATTGTTTCATCCAGGATTCATATGTATGGAGCAAACGCCTAACGGGTATGATAGAGATATACGTGAAGCTATGACAGCCGCTGAGTTATTGCTGTGAAGTCAGGAAGATGGTTCTTATTAGCCGTTGTAAAGTTACGGTAACAGTAAATTCAATCAGCAAGGATATTATTTTTTTTTTTCTGTCATCTGACCTCCACTTAGACAATGTGTTTGAAGGAGACTGGCGTTTTTTTTTTATCTCGACCGGTAATACGTTTTTCTCCATTCTTTTTAGTAGTTTTTACTCGTATCCAAATAAGAACAGATAGCCCAGTGAGAAGGGAGCGAACAAACAGAGCAAATAAGTTGGTCTCGTTTAACTTGGCAAACGCCAGCTTCGATCTCTGTCCCTGCTCAATCCAAGTTGACACACAGCCTCCGCGTGGCCTCCCCGGGATAGCTATACTGGCACCCGCCAGGTAGTGAACCAATGTGTGCAGCGACCCGACCCTTGTTCCTGGGGAATGAGGAACCTGGGTTTCCAGGTTGGGGGTTGCGCTTAGGGTTAACATCCCTATCGCGTAAAACAAAAATTTGTTCAGAAACAACCAATAGCCGGATACGGACGGATAACATGTGCGATGGGGTGGGCCAGGCAAAAAGCGTATGAAAAAGTGTGATATATACTACGGAAACTGCTACAGAGAAAATAAACAACGCTTATTCGGATGCAGATTTGTTTTTCGAGGCAGACTCAAGAAAAAAGTCTTAAGCTTCCAGTATGTAAGCGAACGCCTTATAACTATCCGCATCAAGGCCAATCTCGGCAATATAAGCTTATTATGTGTCCACGCCCCCACAGGATCGTTCTAGGAGATTTCAATGCGAAGCTGGGTAAGGAAGCTGTCCTTGAACGGGTCATTGGAAAGCACAGCCTACACAATACCACGTCAGAAAACGGACTAAGGCTAGTGGACCTTATGGCGGGACATAATCTGCTAGTAGCAAGTACACGATTCCCACACCTCAACATCCATAAGGGGGCCTGGCGGTCTTTCGATCAATCGACAACCAACCAAATTGATCATATTGCGATCGACGGCAGACTCTCCTCCAGCATCCTATATGTCCGAACCTTGTTACCTTGTTACCATTACCTTGTTGCAGCAGGAAAGCTGCAATCGCAGGAGACCGCCGCCGATCAAGTTTCCCTCAAGCTCTCTCAAATCCCGATGCAATCTGCAGAAACCGTCGAACAGCTATGGAGTCGTTGTCAGAGAGGCCGCCTCAGATGTATTCGGTTTCGAGCCACCACCGTCAAGAAACTCCTGGTTTGATGATGAGTGCAGACAGGCCCATGTAGAGAAACAGAATGCATACATGGCCACATTGCATCGACGGACGAGAGATGCCCGCGAGCTCTATGAACAGAAAAGGAGGGAGGAGCATGCGCTTCTGAGAAGAAAAAGAAGGAACACAAGAAGCGCGAGATCGAGGAGATGGAGAGAAATTATTGCAGGAACAACGTTCGAAAATGTTACCAAAAAGTAAAACGAACATGCCAAGGCTATAAAGCCAGAGCAGAAGCCTGCAGAGATGAGCACGGTCAACTGGTAGTGGAGTCACAGTCGATGCTGAGATTATGAAGGAAAATCCCGTCCACCCGACCTAGACGATGTTAAGATGGCGATATCGAAACTTAAGTATTATAAAGCTGCTGGAGCGGTCGGACTTCCCGCGGAACTGTTTAAAGCAGCTGGCGGTGAGCTGGTCAGGAACATGCACCAACTCATCTGCAAGATATGGTCGGAAGAACGCATGCCCGATGAATGGAATCTCAGTATCGCCTGCCCGGTCCATAAGAAAGAAGACCCCTATGACTGCGCCAATTACAGAGGGATAAGCCTCCTGAACATCGCGTACAAGATCCTCTCTGCCGTACTGTGTAAGCGCCTAAAACCATTCGTGAACAATATGATAGGTTCTAACCAGTGTGGTTTCAGGCCAGGAAAATCCACGATAGACCAAATATTCACACTACGGCAGATCTTGGAGAAGACCAGTGAATTCCAGGTCAACACGCATCATCTTTTTGTCGACTTTAAAGCCGCGTATGACAGCGTTTATAGAGACGAGCTATACAAGGTCATGTCACGTTTTGACATTCCTGCAGAGGACGACCGCATTTAATGTGGCGCGCACAGGTGGAAAGGGACCTCAACCAAAGATCGGGCCGGCTGAAGCAGCGGTTGGCGAGAGTTATTCTGCGTTTTCACTCAGCGCTGGTGTCGTTGCTGCTTGTCACTATCGAGCCAAGGTCGGCGTTGCGCGTCTTTCTTGGATGACAGCATATATTTGGTCTTGTTCCCAATTACCCTTAGACCCAATTTAGCCGCTTCTGCTTCAATGCTTGTAAACGCTTCATTGACGTCTCGCTTTGTCCGTCCAATAACGTCAATGCCATCTGCGTAGGCTAGCAATTATGTGGACTTGAAGTAGATCATACCTCTTGCCTTGGCAGAGTCCCGCACAATCTTTTCAAGAATAATGTTAAAGAAATCACATGACAGTGCGTCACCCTGTCTAGAACTTTTTTAACATCAAAGCGGTCGGTTAGTTCACCCCTGATTTTAATGGAGCAGCGAGAGTTCTCCATAGCCATCCTGCGTAGGATGTGGCGGGAATGTCAAAACATGACATGGGCTTGTATAGCTCGTCTCTATAAACGCTGTCATACGCGGCTTTAAAGTCGACAAAAAGATGGTGCGTCTTCTCCAAGATCTGCCGCAGTGTGAATATTTGGTCTATCGTGGATTTTCCTGGCCTGAAACCATACTGGTAGGAACCTCAGATTGTCCACGAACGGTTTCAGGCGCTTACACAATATGGCAGAGAGGATCTTGTACGCGATGTTCAGGAGGCTTATCCGTCTCCTCCTTTCTTATGGACCGGGCAAGCGATACTGAGATTCCATTCATTGGGCATGCGTTCTTCCATATCTTGAAGATGAGTTGGTGCAAGTTCCTGACCAGTTCATCACCAGCTGCTTTAAACAGTTCCGCGGGGAGTCCGACCGCTCCAGCAGCTTTATAATACTTAAGTTTCGATATCGCTATCTTAACATCGTCTAGGTCGGGTGGACGGGATTCTCCTTCATAATCTCAGCATCGACTGTGACTCCACTACAAGTTGTCCGTGCTCATCCCTGCAGGCTTCTGCTCTGGCTTTATAGCCTTGGCATGTTCGTTTTACTTTTTGGTAACATTTTCGAACGTTGTTCCTGCAATAATTTCTCTCCATCTCCTCGATCTCGCGCTTCTTGTGTTCCTTCTTTTTCTTCTCAGAAGCGCATTCTCCTCCCTCCTTTTCTGTTCATAGAGCTCGCGGGCATCACTCTACCGTCGATGCAATGTGGCCATGTATGCGTTCTGTTTCTCTACATGGGCCTGTCTGCACTCATCATCAAACCAGGGGTTTCTCGACGGTGGTGGCTCGAAACCGAATATATCTGAGGCGGCCTCTCTAATGGCTTTCTGACAACGACTCCATTGCTATTCTATGGTTTCTGGAGATTGCATCGGGACCTGAGAGAGCTTGAGGGAGACTTGATCGGCGAAGGTTCTGGCGGTCTGCTGCGATTGCAGCTTTCCGACGTTAAATTTTGGTGTTCTTACTCGACTCCGATGGTTCCGAGAAATTCGCATCCGTACCTTGGCTGCAATAAGATAATGATCCGAGTCGATGTTGGCTCCTCGAAAGGTTCGGACATCTAGGATGCTGGAGGAGTGTATGCCGTCGATCGCAATATTATCAATTTAGTTGGTTGTCGATTGATCGAAAGACCGCCAGGTCCCCTTATGGATGTTGAGGTGTGGGAATCGTGTACTTGCTACTACCAGGTTATGTCCCGCCATAAAGTCCATTAGCCTTAGTCCGTTTTCTGACGTGGTGTTGTGTAGGCTGTGCTTTTCACTGACCCGTTCAAAGATAGCTTCCTTACTCAGCTTGGCATCGAAATTTGCTAGAACGATTTTGGTGTCATAGCTGGGACATTGCGCATACGTTCTGCCTAGGAGATCATAGAAGTCGTTTTTCTTCTCTGTGGGGGCGTGGACACATAATAAGCTTATATTTGCCGTTGACAGCCGTTGACAGCCGTCAACGGCCTCAGCGCCGTTGAGGAGGACCGGGATGATTAAGGTCTTGTAGAGGGATACCTTAGTTTATCGAGAGAGGGCTCTACTACTCAATTGCCTCTTGAGCCCGAAGAAGCAGCGTTTGGCAAGAGTTATACTGCGTTTTATCTCAGAGCTGGTGTCGTTGCTGCTTGTCACTTTCGAGCCAAGGTAGACGAAGTCCTTGACTACCTCAAAAATATAGCTGCCGAAGATGACGTTCTGACCAAGAAGTCGGTGTTGCGCGTCTTTCTTGGATGACAGCATATATTTGGTCTTGTCCCCATTTACCGTTAGACCCAAGTTAGCCGCTTCTGCTTCAATGCTTGTAAACGCTTCATTGACGTCTCGCTTTGTCCGTCCAATAACGTCAATGCCATCTGCGTAGGCAAGCAACTATGTGGACTTGAAGTAGATCATACCTCTTGCCTTGGCAGAGTCCCGCACAATATTTTCAAGAATAATGTTGAAGAAATCACATGACAGTGCGTCACCCTGTCTAAAATCTTTTTTAACATCAAAGGGGTCGGTTAGTTCACCTCTGATTTTAATGGAGCAGCCAGAGTTCTCCATAGCCATCCTGCATAGTCTGACGAGTTTGGCAGGAATGTCAAAACGTGACATGACCTTGTATAGCTCGTCTCTATAAACGCTGTCGTACGCGGCTTTAAAGTCGACAAAAAGATGATGCGTGTTGACCTGGAATTCACTGGTCTTCTCCAAGAACTGCCGTAGTGTGAATATTTGGTCTATCGTGGATTTTCCTGGCCTGAAACCACACTGGTAGGAACCTATCATATTGTTCACGAATGGTTTTAGGCGCTTACACAGTACGGCAGAGAGGATCTTGTACGCGATGTTCAGGAGGCTTATCCCTCTGTAATTGGCGCAGTCATAGGGGTCTTCTTTCTTATGGACCGGGCAAGCGATACTGAGATTCCATTCATCGGGCATGCGTTCTTCCGACCATATCTTGCAGATGAGTTGGTGCATGTTCCTGACCAGCTCACCGCCAGCTGCTTTAAACAGTTCCGCGGGAAGTCTGACCGCTCAAGCAGCTTTATAATACTTAAGTTTCGATATCGCCATCTTAACATCGTCTAGGTCGGGTGGACGGGATTTTCCTTCATAATCTCAGCATCGACTGTGACTCCACTACCAGTTGTCCGTGCTCATCCCTGCAGGCTTCTGCTCTGGCTTTATAGCCTTGGCATGTTCGTTTTACTTTTTGGTAACATTTTCGAACGTTGTTCCTGCAATAATTTCTCTCCATCTCCTCGATCTCGCGCTTCTTGTGTTCCTTCTTTTTCTTCTCAGAAGCGCATGCTCCTCCCTCCTTTTCTGTTCATAGAGCTCGCGGGCAGCTCTCGTCCGTCGATGCAATGTGGCCATGTATGCATTCTGTTTCTCTACATGGGCCTGTCTGCACTCATCATCAAACCAGGAGTTTCTTGATGGTGGTGGCTCGAAACCGAATACATCTGAGGCGGCCTCTCTAATGGCGTTCTGACAACGACTCCATAGCTGTTCGACGGTTTCTGCAGATTGCATCGGGACTTGAGAGAGCTTGAGGGAAACTTGATCGGCGGCGGTCTCCTGCGATTGCAGCTTTCCTGCTGCAACAAGGTAATGATCCGAGTCGATGTTGGCTCCTCGAAAGGTACGGACATCTAGGATGCTGGAGGAGTGTCTGCCGTCGATCGCAATATGATCAATTTGGTTGGTTGTCGATTGATCGAAAGACCGCCAGGTCCCCTTATGGATGTTGAGGTGTGGGAATCGTGTATTTGCTACTACCAGGTTATGTCCCGCCATAAAGTCCACTAGCCTTAGTCCGTTTTCTGACGTGGTGTTGTGTAGGCTGTGTTTTCCAATGACCCGTTCAAAGATAGCTTCCTTACCCAGCTTCGCAACGAAATCTCCTAGAACGATTTTGGTGTCATAGCTGGGACATTGCGCATACGTTCTGCCTAGGAGATCATAGAAGTCGTTTTTCTTCTATGTGGGGGCGTGGACACATAATAAGCTTATATTTGCCGTTGACAGCCGTCGTGCGCGGACGTACACACGTGTGATAGTCGCAAAAAAGCAAAAAAAAAAAAAAAAAAGGCGTGGAAAACAGGGAAAACAAACAAATCAGAAAAACAAACCCGATTGTGTTGTGCTGTGTTAACTAAAACAAAAATCAAAAAAGAAAAACTAATACGAAATAGTTCAGTGCAGTGCAGAGTAACACGCGTTAATCGGGCAGTCACTACTTCGGCGGGTGTTGGCACTCATTACGCCAACTGAGTGAGTGCTAACACCACTAACACATAGCGGGTCGTGAGTGTTGATTCTTGTTGGTGAAGCGGAACTTACTACTGTAAGGGCATTACACCTACGGTAGTTCACTTCACGGCTCTGCTTAGTTGGTGTTGCGTCCGTCAATGTTTTGCGTATTGTACTAATGGGGAATTCAGTATTCATTCCTCTAACATTTGTGGGTTAAGGAAAAATTTCTTTGCCACGTATGCCCATGTCTCTCTCCATAAACCAGCTATTTTGGCACTTTGTGAAACACAGGCTGATGAAAAGTCTGATCCTTCGGATTTTAGTCTTCCTGGATGTAGCTTAGTGCCATTATTCGTTTCTCACCGCGGTCTCGCCATCTATGTTCGTAGTGATATCGCTTACCAGCTCCTTCCGCAGTATAGCCAAACATCCACCTCGGAATTTAATTTCTTATGGCTAAAATTCACTCTTCGTAAGGACACGATTCACTGCTGTTTTCTTTACAGAAGCCCAAACCTGGACAGAGGTATCACGTTCGACGCGTTTGATGCACTGTCCGACTCCATCCAAATAATTGTTTCCCTGTCTCCTCGCACTGAAATCGGTATTGCGGGCGATTTCAATGTTCACAATTCTCAACGGCTTCGACATTCTGGAAGGAAAGTATGTCGAAATTTTCGCTGAGTTGAACCAATTAGCTCAGCTTGTGAATGAGCCATCCCGTATCCCGGATATTGTCAGTTATACCGCCAATACAATGGACTTGTTTCTTACCTCTCAACCTGATAAATACACCTTGGATCTGATCTGGTCTGATCACTGTGTGATATCAGCTAAATTCCCATACTCACTCCACTCAGTTAGAGAAAAAGCTCCCAAAAGAATAATATGGGAAGCTTTAACTGGTCGTTGTGCTTCCTCGACAACGACGTGGACTGATATGACTACAAACTTTATCAACAATAGCATACGCAATTTTATCCCTAATAGGGTAAAAAGTCTAAAGCCGGTAGATATTATCTGGTTTGACTGGAGCTGCAAAGAGGCTATCAGGTTGAGAGAGATAAGTTTTCGGAATTGTAAGACAAACACCACTGAGGAAAACCGAAAAAGATATATACAAGCCAAAAATGACTGTAACTCCCATTTTCCACTAGCCAAATTTGTACATGACCAAAAACTGAGGCGTAAAATCCTACAATGTCCCAAGGGTAGCAGAAGTTTTTGGTCTTTCGTTAAAAACATCAAAAACTCCGTATCGTCGTCTATACCCACGCTCACTCACAATGACACTCCAGCTGTCAAACCCTTACACAAAGCTAATCTGCTTGCTGCCCACTTCGCAGCGAACTCGCAGCTCCCCAAATCATCTTTGTCACTGCCTGTTCTGGAGTATGTTAATTCCACCATGGGACAAATTCACTTCCGTATTCGTGCAGTTGCAAGTGTTCTTAATGAACTTGACATACTCAAGTCCGCTGGTCCAGATGCTATTTACCCAAGAATTCTGAAGGGGGGTTCTTCTACGCTGCCAAAACTACTGCGTAAGCTTTTTCACCTTTCCTACTCTTCTGGGCTCTACCCGAGTAGGTGTAAAACAGCATTTGTCCAGCCCATTCCCAAAAAAATGCGAATCTTCTCCAATTACCGATCCATTGCACTCACGTCCCTTCTTTCCAAGGGACGTGGGTCATGGAAACACTGATAAATCGTCAGTTAATGAAATATCTCGAGTCGCAGAAACTCCTCAATGACCGGTAGTACGGTTTCCGCAGCAACAGATCCACTGGTGATTTGATGGTATATCTCACCGAGAAGTGGAATCATTTGCTTCACCAGGCGGGTGAGAGCAAAGTAGTTGCACTTGATATTTCGAAAACATTTGACAGAGTTTGGCATGAAGCTCTTTTGTCGAAAAAGCGTGCATTCGGCATCGACGACTCTCTTCTTCTGTGGATTAGAAGCTACCTTTCGAATCGTTAAATTCAAGTTGTCTTGGACGGATTGAAGTCTGACAATCACTTTGTAAATGCTGGTGTTCCCCAGGGCTCCGTTTTGTCTCCGAGACTCTTTCTCATTTTTATAAATGATCTCTTGCCTGTTACTTCTAATCCAATTCACTCCTTCGCTGACGACAGTACCTTCAGCTTCTCATATTCGTTCACTTCGACCGAATATACGACTCGGCACCGTATGTTAAGCTCATTAAATTCCGACATCGACAGCATCATCCAATGGGGTAAAAACAATAGAGTGGAATTTAATGCTTCCAAACCACAATGCTGTCTTCTGTCGTTAAAGCGTAACACTGACCCAATGCCATTATCCATGAATGGCACTTGTATCTCGGAAACCGAAAAGCTTTCCATCGTGGGTATGTGCATCAGTGACAACCTTTTTTGGAATGATCACATATTTAGTGTCGCTAAGCATGCATCGGAATGCCTAAGGTTTCCTATACAGATGCAAGAAATTCTTCACACCCACCGTTTTGGCTACAATTTATAAGGCGTTCATTCATCCTAAGTTGGAGTTCAACGCTCATGTCTGGTCTGGTGCATCTAAGACCTCATTGCACCTACTAGATAGAATACAAAAACGCGGGATAAAACTGATAGATGACCCCAGCATAACCAAAACACTAGACTCGCTGGAACATCGTAGGAACGCATCCCCCTTTCATTGTTTTATCGTTACTTTCATCATAAATGCTCTGACGAAATACCCAGTTGCATTCCGCCCCTTCATAACTTCTCCCGCGATAAACGCCTCTCCCGGAATGCGCATGAATTCACTTTGAAGCCCGTCTTCGGTCGTACTGTCAAATATAGAAATTCTTTCCTCAACCAAACCTCGAAGACCTCGCTCGGTCTTCCCCCCTCAATACAATATGCAGACATTTAAGACATGTCAATAGGCAGCTCCTCTCCCTCTCCCTGTTACCTTCTGTTCGCTCAACGTCCGTCGTTATAAGGCCTTAGCCTTGAGCGCGCGTGTGACTCTACAAAAAAAAAAAAATTAAAATATTGCCGAAATTGGCCTTGATGCGGATAGTTATAAGGCGTTCGCTTACATACTGGAACCTTAAGACTTTTTTCCTGAGTCTGCCTCGAATAACAAATCTGCATCCGAATAAGCGTTGTTTATTTTCTCTGTAGCAGTTTCCGTAGTATATATCACACTTTTCCATACGCTTTTTGCCTGGCCCATCCCATCGCACTTCTTGGAGCGCGATAATGTCTGCCTTATAGCAGCCCAAAGAGTTGACCAGTTGTTCGGCTGCACCTGGTCTGTTGAGGGACCTAACGTTCCAGGTGCAGATCCGATATTCGTTTCCTTTTTGACGTTTGCGGGGGTCGTCAACATGTAATCCGTCCGTATCCGAGGCTACTGGTTGTTTCTGACCAAGTTATTGTTTTACGCGACAGGGATGTAAACCCTAAGCGCAACTACCAACCTGGAGGGCCAGGTTCCCCAGGAACAAGGGTCGGGTCGCTGCACACATTGGTTCACTACCTGGCGGGTGCCAGTATAGCTATCCAGGGGAGGCCACGCGGAGGCTGTGTGTCAACTTGGATTGAGCAGGGACCGAGATCGAAGCTGGCGTTTGCCACGTTAAACGCGATCAACTTCGTTGCTCTGTTTGCTCGCTCCCTAAGGAACGAGGAACTACTAACAACATAATAATCAATGACAAAGGGATGCTAGACACAATTGCCGCGAGATGGTCATCAGAACGAAGAACAAATCAACAAATACGACAACAACAAACAAATCTTCTATCAAAGAGTAATTTCTTTCTTCTCTATTTCTTTTTTAGATTTTTCTTTTTTAATTGTTCATCATCTGTGTTTATTACAAGCATACTATTTTTGCTGTTAATTTAAATGACTTCTGTTTTGCATTCATGGGGCAACTCCCCTGTCGAACCAAGAATATTGCTAAACATTTTAAGCAAACAATACTGCGGTGCTCATATTTGTCATTTGAATGTGCAAAGTTTAAAAAATAAGATCGATAACTTGCAGTTTCTTTTAAGTAATAATTTAATGGTCTTGCTAACTGGAAACAGCGTGCCCGGAACCATCAAGGATGGAAGGCAGCTAAAGCTCAGGCTCAGATCCTCCATGGATCGCTGGCCTGATAAGTAAGTAAGTAATAATTTAATTGACGTGGTGTGTCTTTTTGAAACGTGGCTAAAACCGGAAATGTGTTCTGACCTTTTCAAAATTGATTACTTTAGGGCTGATAGGGAAAAAAGCGTAGGTGGAGGTATAGGTATATATGTACATAAAAGAATCGATGAAATTCAACATAATAAAAAAGCCATTTGCAGATGATTCTCTTGAATACTTGTTCACTGAACTTATTAGTAGTGGTGCTAAAATATTGCTTGGATGCATTTATATGCCTCCACATATAAGTAGCTAACTCCACCCTTATTAACAGTGTACTAGAGCCGTTAGCACCCTTATATACAGAAGTGATTGTGTGCGGTGATCTCAATCTTAATATACTAAACGAACTAAGAAACCGATCATTTAAGAGCTCTATGAGCCGACCGATTCGGCTTATTTTTTGCTAATACACCGCAACCTACACATTTCAAACCAAATTGTTCCCCGTCCTTAATTGACATCTATTTAACATCTAACAAAAATCTCACACTTCTCTGTAACCAACTCTCTGCACCCGCGTTTTCATTCCATGATTTATTATTTATCACACTAAACGTGTACTCGGGATGGCAAAGGACTAACAAAGGCCTCGTAGGGGTTGTATCTATCCGGCGGATGCTGGCCTGCTAAAAAGCGAGAAGAGCCACCGCAGTCGAACATCTTGCGGTACTGTTAGTAAGTCCCATCCCCACCTCCTCGTGGTGCCATCTGGGGATTTCCTATGGAAATTGCAGCCGGGAAGGGCGAATGGCGAGCCTCCTGCGCCAAAAAACAGGATTAGTCGGTTGGGCTACGGCCTAGTAAGCCGTAACCGTAAAAAAGCCACAAACTCCGAAACAACCACAAGCCTCGGATATAAAGGACCGGATTTATATTGACGACCCTTGCAAAAAACGAAAAAAGGACAATGATTTTAGGCTTTGTACGTGGAATGTTAGGTCCCTAAACAGGCAGACGGAGATTTCTACGATCTCCTAGACAGAACGTATCCCCAATGTCCCAACTATGACATCAAAATTGTACTAGGAGACTTCAATGCGAAGCTGGGTAAGGAAAGCATCTTCGAACAAGTCATCGGCAAACATAGCCTACAAGACACCACATCCGATAACGGACACAGGCTGATCGATCTTGCCACGGGGCGGAATCTCCTTCTAGCCAGTACGCGCTTCCCGCACCTCAATATACACAAAGGCACCTGGCGGTCTTTTGATCAATCGACTACCAACCAGATTGATCACATCGCGATCGACGTTAGACCCTCCCCCACTATTCTTGATGTTCGAACTTTCCGAGGGGCTAACATCGACTCGGGCCACTATCTTGAAGTAGCCAAGATGCGCCCACGGATATCACGAACGCAGCGGAGTAGAGTAAGAATAAAAAGTTATGACATCGGAAAGCTACTATCGCCTTTAGTAAATAAGCTGATAGGTCCTTATCAGTGCGGATTCAGGCCAAGGAAGTCCACCATCCACCAAATCTTCACACTACGGCAGATCCTGGAAAAAACCAATGAATTTCTAGTCGACACTCACCACCTATTTGTCGACTCCAAAGCCGCATACGAGAGCGTAATTAGAGACGAGCTATACAACGCTATGTCTACCTTTGGCATACCTGCTAAACTCGTCATCCGAGTCGGTGAACATCTTACCGATAGTTTTAGAAATAGAAATTTGAGAGAAATTTGAGAGAATTGAATGTGCACTCGATGGGAATCACTTTTGTTGACATTGAGGGTGGCTTTTGACAACTTAACTTCTCATAGCGTTGCAACGTTGGTAGGGAGTATGGCGTAGGCGCTATTCTTAAGCAGCACTAAACTTGATCGACGACTGGTGTTCGAGAAATGGGCTCTAGGTTATTCGTCTTAAGACTGAGGTCGTTCTCTTTATGAGAAGGGGGGAGTTAACTGGTTGACTAGGCTGCTGTTTAAAGGTGTCAAAATCCCCATATTCGAGAAAGACAACTATCTAGGAGTGATGGTAGCATCAATGGTCCAGTCATGTATAGTGGAATGGGCTATCGCATATTCGTAAGCACATGTCATCCTTTCTCAATGATCCCCAAAGAACCGGACATTTTTCCATTCTGGGTATGTGTGTTACTAACATTCTTAGTTCCTCCCTTCTTCGGGCGCCTTGTCGTGGCGGGAGGCTTAAGACGTCGTAGACCTCGAACTAAGACTCGAAGACCCAAAAATGAATGGACAAACCAAAGGAATTGTGTACTCCAGGTGGTACTCGCAGCAGCGGAAATCCACCCGCGACCTCTTTGATCGCGGCCGGGGTAAGGATTCTGGAGGCCCCAACATTCATTTTTAACCCTACGGCAGCCCGGAACGACACCGGCCCCAGCGGCTCACTGTCCGACCACCTGGTCCGACTGAGCATGAGCGGTGCATCCAGCGGAGGCGACGCCAATGATGGCGCGGCACGGGAAACCGCAAAGGTGGAACGCGCTCCTGAATTGGGACGTACTGCTGAATGCACTGCTAAGGGCCCAAAAAGTAGAGGTAAGAGGCGTGCCCGAAAATTGTGCAAAGAGGCTGACAAAGCCGAAGGCAGAATGGTCGAGGCTAAACCTCTGGGGGAACCAGTTAAGAGGGTTAGGTCGACGGAGGTATCTCGTACCGAAATTGATCCGACCCTCCTTCCTGAGCTCCACCCCTCTCTCAAAGGTGCGTAGCGCGGAAAGCGTCGGCGATTGGGAAAGGCTGCTGAAGGAGGCATAAGCATGTATGCACTTTCGGCATGCGCCTCCAAACTCTCTTCCTCTTACTGGGAAGGTTCAACTACCCAGTAAGAGCGTGATCAGTTCCCGTAATGACGGAGCCGGAAGCTGTCAAGTTTCTGCTATGGCCAGCATTGCCGCCGAAAAAGGTGGTGGGGCTGACAGGCAGACTCCGAACGCAGAAGGCGAAGTCGTTACGGGTCCTAGCAATCCTCGAACTGGTAAGGCTGTCCCGAACCGACGTCCGAAGGGAGCAGGTGCTTAAACCGAAAAAGGTAAAGGATCCCGCAAACGGAAGACCGCCGCTGGGGATAGCCTCGCTAGGGAGAGAGTGTGCGATGCCTCCCTCTCCGATGGGGCGGTGGGAAATCGGAGTCAAATGGCAGATGTGGCGACCCAGAAGGATCAAAGCATAGGCCAGAAGGCGAAGATAGCCAAGAACCACTCCTCGGAGGCGGGCACATCACACAACAAAACCCCTTCCTCCCAGAAGGAGATCCAAATGACCGTAAAGAGTCGAGAGAAGCAGCTCTCCTCTGAAAAGGTCAGGATAGCTTTTATCCAGATCAATCAACAGCATTGTAAGGCCGCTACTGCTCTTTTAAGTAGTAGAATAGCATGTAGTAGAACAAATCATCACATTGTATCCATTCAGGAACCGTGGGTGTGGAATAATCGCCTATGTGGCCTTGGTGGTATACGTGATGCTATGATTCTTTATGATGAGCGATCCGAAAGGCCTAGGGTCGGCCTCATCATATCGAATTCACTATCGGCAACCAAACTTGGACACTTTTGTGGACAAGATCTGGTGGCTGCTCGAGTAAGCTACAAAACCCACGGAGCAATAGAACCCTTCGTCGTTGCGTCTACCTACTTTCCCTACGATTCGTTACTACCTCCACCACCGAAGGAAGTCTCTGAACTCGTAGAGTACTGTGAAGCCAAAAAGATTGGTCTCATCTTGTGTTGCGATGCTAATGCCCAAAACACTGCTTGGGGCAGCAGCAAGTGTAACACAAGGGGGGACCGTCTGTTGGACTTCATTCTCTCGTCTGACCTTACCATCAACAATGTTGGCTCTCAACCAACGTTTGTTACGACAAGACGACAGGAGGTGATTGACCTGACCCTATCCAACAGATATGTGAAGGACATCACTAACTGGCGAGTCTTGCCTGATGCTACGCTGTCGGACCATAAATATATCGAATTCCGATTGGGTTGTGAGATTTCTTCCTTGCAGCCTAGACGGAATCCGAAAAGGACGGACTGGGTACGGTTTAGAGAGGAGCTTGAGAAATCCACTCAGGCCCTACCTAAGCTAAGAACGAAACAATTGGTAGAGAACGCTGTTCATAACCTGAATAGCGTCATCACCAGTTGTTTTGAGCTCGCATGTCCTGTCAGCAAACCTCCCAGCAGGAAATTGGTCCCCTGGTGGAATGCCGAGCTCCAAGGTCTTCGCAGGGAAGCCAGAATTCTTCTGAATAGATCGTGTATAGTAAAAAAGATGTTCAACCGTTGCCTTCGGTGTCAAAATTAATAATGACTTTATTTTCCACCTTGCGTAGGTACAACGCATAATTATCACTCGATGAGCTACTGTGAGAACAATTGATGTTTGCGGTTCACTAGACGTAATCCGAGCATTCGTCGTTGCTTACAAAACAATTCCCACGATAAAGGGGATTCGAATAATCTTTGTCACACAGTAGCTCCCGTTACAAAGATTGAAATAAAATATGTACAATGTAAACTTAAAAAATAGGAAAGTATTTACAAGTTCGTACAGATCGCTCAAATCAAATTCGGAAGATGACTGGAACAAGTATCGGTCGAAGCAGAAAGAATATAAGAAACTTATTCGTAAATCGAAGAACGATTCTTATAGGACCTTCTGCGAAGAGATCAAGTCTCTGAGTGCGACTAGCAAGTTGGTTAAAGTCCTCAAACGGGGAAAACCGACTAGGCTAGACGCACTCAGAAAATCTGATGGTACCTTTACTGAGTCTAAAGCGGAAACTCTCAGTTTACTGTTTGCGACTCATTTCCCGGGAAATCAGATCGACATCGGCTCGTTGCACACTCCTTCAAGGGAAACTGCAACTGAAACGATGAAAATAACTCGGCGTAGCTGGTATATTGCGTCGCGCGTGGTAACGACTGAAGCTATTGAATTTGCTGTGGCTTCAAATCGCTTCAAATCGCCGGGCACTGACGGGATATATCCTATTATGCTGCAAAAAGGTATAAAGCAGCTGCTTCCTACTCTGAAAAGAATTTTCACTGCTAGTCTAGCACTTGCTCACATACCCATTCCTTGGCGCACAGTGAAAGTGGTCTTCATTCCCAAAAGAGGAAAAGAGGACTACTCACTTGCCAAGAGCTTCAGACCAATTAGTCTAACATCCTTCCTGCTCAAAAGCATGGAGAGACTGGTAGAGTTGCACGTGCGAAAAGTTGCCCTTCGAATGCACCCTCTTTCGGAGATGCAACATGCTTACCAGCGCGGAAAATCTTGCGAGACTGCGCTTCAGAACCTAGTTGGGCGTATTGAGTGCGCGCTCGAAAGGAAAGAGTACGCGCTGGGCATTTTCATCGACATTGAGGGAGCTTTTGATAACGCAACTTTTGACAGCATGTGTAACGCTGCCAGACATCATGGCGTGGATGATGCACTGGTCCTTTGGATCAAAGCAATGCTCATGCACAGGACATTGATCGCTGATGCAGGCCTCGACCAGTGTGTCAAACCCGGCGTAAACAGGGGCTGCCCTCAAGGTGGCGTCCTGTCTCCGCTGTTATGGTGCATGGTGGTCGATTCCCTGCTTGATGCTCTCAATGCCTCTGGAATCTACGCCCAGGCCTATGCGGATGACGTCGCCATTCTTTCTGTCGGCTCATGTTTGGCGACTGTCCGTCGTAAAGCACAGGCGGCGCTAAATGTGATCGATGATTGGTGTACCAGTAATGGGCTGTCAGTCAATCCTCTTAAGACCGATGTCGTTCTCTTTAGGAGAAGGAGGAAAAATACTGACATGACTCAGCTGGTACTAAAAGGCACTTCCATCCCGAATCCAAGGAGGCTAAGTATCTAGGAGTCATCTTAGATAGTAAGCTTCTCTGGTCAAAACATGTTGAGTCAAAAACCACCAAAGCGCTGTCAGCTTTCTGGCAATGCAAAGGAGCTTTTGGCAAAACATGGGGCTTATCGCCGGCAAAGGTCCTTTGGATCTACACGGCAATGATAAGACCTATAATCTCATATGCATCGGTTGTCTGGTGGAACAGACTAAAACGCAAACATGTCGTAGCCTCTTTCACCAAACTTCAAAGAACGGTTTGTCTCAGCTGCACGGGGGCTTTCCCCAGCACGCCGGGCGCTGCTCTAGATGTTATGATGAACCTTCCACCTCTTGATATATTTATCAGAGGGTGTGCTCTGAAAGCCATGTCTCGTCTGAAGAGAAATGGCTTTTGGTACAACTCGCATAGGAATAACGGTGTGCTTGCGCAAGAATTGTCCTCCGACCCCTGTCTCATGGACATGCCTTCTGACGCACTGACGCCCGTTATCCTATTGCGTCGTAATTTCACAGTCGAGTTTCCATGGCGTCAGGATTGGCTATGGCCGGATACTGAACCTGGAAAGGACAGTCTTCGCATTTTCACGGATGGCTCCAGATCTGGGCGGGGGTCCGGTGCTGGGGTCTTCTTTGAGCGCGAAAACTTTCGACTGCACTTTTCCTTAGGAAAATATGCGTCTGTCTTCCAATCAGAGATATACGCAATCCTAATGGCCATGCACTATGTTGTGAAGCACAGGTGGAAGGGGGAAAGCATATGCGTATGTAGTGACAGCCAAGCTGCACTAAAAGCTGTGTGTAACCCCTTAACTAGCTCCAAATTAGTACTTGAACTCAAGTCCTTCTTGAACAGAGTCGGCAGACTAAATTCATTAAGGCTTGTATGGGTTCCAGGCCACTCTGGGATCCCAGGAAATGAGACCTCTGACGAACTCGCTAGAATGGGTTCAGAGGAGAGCTTCTCAGGACCTGAACCCGCTCTAGGTCTACCTACATCCACTGTAAATTCCTACATTAACGATTGTGTATTTAACACACACAACCGTAGATGGAGGAATTGTCCGGGTTGCAGGATGACTAAGCGCGTATGCCCTGATGTCTGCAAAAAATCTGCAGCATTCCTCCTGTCTTTAAGGAGAATCGACTGCAGAAGGCTTGTGGGAGTTATCACGGGCCATTACACTTTTGCCAAGCATCTCTACGTGCTCGGCATCAGTGAGACGCCTACCTGTGCTGCATGTGGCGAAGAGGAGGATGATACTGCAGAGCATTTCCTCTGTTATTGTCCCGCCTTTGCTCGCATACGGTGGCGCACCCTTGGAGCCGACGTGGTGTGTGCCGAATCCCTTAGCTCTACATCACTGAAGCTCCTTCAAATTTTTCTCCGGAAAACGGAGAAAATACAGTAATGTAAGGTGTCTGCCTGGAGTACAATGGACCAGTGATTGCGTCTGAGTGCTCCAGCGGATAGCAGAAGCCTTCAACAAACAAAAAAAAAACAAAAAAAAAAAAAAAAAACATTCTTAGTTGGAACGATCACTTATTCGATGTCGCCAAGAATGCGGTGAAATGCCTAGGCCTCTTATATAAATGCAAGAAATTGTTCTCACCTTTGGATCTGCTTATAATCCAGATATAAATTAGGGTTAACGCTTTGGTCCGGTGCATTTAAGACCTCATTGCACCTAATAAATATGAGACTCCAGTATCGCTGGAACATCGCTGGAATGTCCCTTGCCTCTCCTAATTTAATCAATACTTCCACAAAAAATGTTTTGAAGAAATAACCAGTTGCCCGCCCCTTCAACAATTTTTTCTAGGAATGCCTAATTTTCAGACATACAGTCATATATAATGAATATTTTTTTAACCGAACGATGAGGTAAGAGTCTGGAGCTGGAGAATGGATTGCAGAAGACATACAGAAATGATTAGAATCACTACACTTGTCAGACACCCGATTGTCCTTGACATAAATGAGAAGTCCACCCGCATCACCCTGGCGAGGAAACCTTCATCACACTTTCTCTGTGATGATGCTGCCTAAGCCCACATCAGGTGGCGCTGTTGTAGCGTGTGCCAAAACTCTTAGTTCTACAATTCTAAAATCCCTTCCCAGGGTAGATGCAGGTCTCATCCAAGTCTTATCGTAATAATGCGTTTCATCTTGTCCTGATACTCGGAAAGCATTGATTCACACACTTCAACGCGACGATGTTTTTCCGAGAAAAACCATTGTTTTCGGTACCAATCGGGATTTGACGTTTGATATGTAGAGGTCCAAAACATATTTTAAAGTGGTATTGACTGATTATTTTAAATTGCCAGCATCATTAGCTTTCTTTCTTTGGTGGCATTACAGCCACCACATCTCAAACACTAATGAATATTTTGATGCGAAACTTGGTGCGAGGTAAGATAAAATCATTTTCCCAAATCCATTTACGAGATCTGTTTTGACATAAAAGTAGGAGATAAAATTACCAACCGAGAGCGAAAGACTGGTACACATATAGCCTAGAAATCACATAATCGATCGGAAACTATCCAAATAGCATCAGAAACATAGACAGCCTCGAACTCAGCTATGACAGCCTTAATTCTACCATCCTATCTGCCTTTCACAACGCTTGCCCAGAGAAAGTCAAGTCAGGCAATCGTACCACTCCGAGGTGGAACAGCAATCTGGCCAAGCTAAGAGCACTGAACAGAAAACTGTTCAATTCAACAGAGCCAAACGGACTGGTGACTGAACACAGTACCGTGCCTCACTCACCAACTACAACCAAGAGATTAGAAGAGCCAAAAGAGACTCATGAAAAAGTTCTGCAGTAGTCTATCAGACATACAGAGCAGCGCTCGCATCCACAGAGTTCTCGCCAAAGAGCACACTAACCAAATTGGACTGTTGAGCAGAGCGGATGGCACTAACGCGGAGAATGGTACAGAAGTACTCAACGTTTTAACCAGTACGCACTTCCCAGACTCCAACATAATTCCCTCCAATCTCTCTTACATACCTCCACAGATCAGGGCAACTAGACCCAACAGGGAGGTTTATAAGATAGCACAAACAATTTTCCACGAGGGAAGCATAAAATGGGCCATTCATTCTTTTGACCCGTACAAATCCCTGGGGGAGGATGGCATCTTCCCAGCCTTCCTTCATAAAGAAAGTGCGCTAGTTAGCCCCATGCTTATCAACATCTTTAGAACCAGCTATGCATGGGGATACATATCAACGAGCTGGGCAAAGGTAACGGTAAAATTCATTCCCAAAGTAGGCCGTAGACCCACAGACCTGCTTAAGTCCTACAGACCGACAAGCCTTACCTCTTTCTTTCTAAAAACAATGGAAAAAATTCTGGATAGGCATATCAGGGACGGTGCTCTGAAAAGATCACCACTTCACAAAAACCAATATGCCTACCAGCCTGGGAAATCGACCACGCATGCTCTTCAGGAGCTAACAGCCCGGGTCAACAAATCCCTAAGCGACAAAGAAATTGCGATATGTTGCTTTCTCGGTATTGAGGGTGCTTTCGACAACACCGACTACACCCAAATAAAACGGTGCATCCTCCGCACAGGGGTGGATAACACCACATGCAATTGGATCCAACACATGCTTAGCAATGTGTTTCCTACCACCCTAGGTGGTGGAGGAAAGTGGTGAAGGTGGTGAAGCGATAGAGTTCTCAAAAGAAGTCAAATACCTAGGGATAATCTAGACGAAAAGCTCACTTGGAACTCTCACATTACAAAGACTATTGAGAAAGCCAGGATCTCTTTATGGACCAGCAAAAGTCTCACTGGCAAAAACTTCGGCACAAAAACCCCAGAATATCCCGCTGGCTATATACAGCAATTACCAGTCCGATTCTCACATACGCTACGCCCGTCGGGAGGCACAAAACAAAACAAGTATCAGTGCAAGCCAAGCTCAACAAATTGCAAAGACTAGCTTGCATCTTTATCACCGGGGCCATGAGAATAGCCCCCACAGCAGCACTAGAAGTCATCACGGACCTGCCACCTCTTTATCTCCAACTGAAGAAAGAAGCAATGGTCTTCGCCAAAAAGACTGATCGTGGAAGATGACTCTAACCGTAGGCTCTTTCACCCTGATATCCTTACCGAATTAAACAGGCATGAATTCCTAAAGATATCTCTCACAGACAACTGTCTCCCCAGATACAACTTCAGCCAAAACTACAAGGTCACATTCCCCATCCAACAAAACTGGGATCAGGATAGACCCTCCTTCAATCGTGGATCCTACGTGTGGTACACAGATGGCTCCAAAACGGACGAAGGCGTTGGGGCTGGAGTATACGGAACAAATACAGGCACGTGCATCTACGTCAGCATGGACAGATATAACTCCGTTTCTCAAGCAGAGATATTAGCTATAGAACTCTGCCTCAGAGAAAATATAATGTATGTATGTATGTTGGCGTTACAGTCCATGAAGGACCTGAGCCGAGCTTCTCTCTCAACCACCCATGTTGTGCCTCCCTTCTTCGGGCGCCTTGTCGTGGCGGGAGGCTTAAGAGGTCATAGACCTCGAACTAAGACTCGAAGACCCCAAAAATGAATGGACAAACAAAAGGAATTGAGTACTCCAGGTGGTACCCGCAGCAGCGGAAATCCACCCGCGATCTCCTTGATTGCGGCTGGGGCACGGATTCTGGAGGCCCCGACATTCATTTTTAACACTACGGCAGCCCGGAACGACACCGACTCCTGCGGCTCATTGACTGACCGCCTGGTCGGACTGAGCATGAGCGGTGCATCCAGCGGAGGCAACACCAACGATGGCGTGGCGCGGGAAACCGCAGGGTGGAACGCGCCCCAGAATTGGAACGTACTGCTGAATGCACTGCTAAGTACCAAAAAAGAAAGGAAAAGAGGCATGCCCGAAAATTGCGCAAAGAAGCTCACAAAGCTGAAGGTGTAATGGTCGAGGCTGTACCTCTGGGGGAACCAGTTAAGAGGGTTAGGTCGACGGAGGTATCTCCTACCGAAATTGATCCAACCCTATTTCCTGAGGTCCTCCCCTCTCTCGAAGGTGCGCAGTGCGGTAAACGTCGGCGATTGGGAAAGGCTGCTGAAGGAGGCGTAAGCATGCTCGCACTTTCGGCATGCGCCTCCAACCCACTTCTTCTTACTGGGACGGTTCAACCACCCAGTAAGAGCGTGATCAGTTCCCGTAATGACGGGGCCGGAAGCGCTCAGGTTTCTGCCATAGCTGGCACTGCCGCCGAAAAAGGTGGCGGGGCTGACATACGGACTCTGAACGCCGAAGGCCTAGTCGCTACGGGTTCTAGAATTCCTCGAACTGGCAAGGCGGTCCAAAAGCGGTGTCCTAAGGGAGCGGGAGCCCAAACCGAAAAAGGTAAAAGCCTCTGATCAAACCTCATTTGATTTGATGTGAGCAAGTGACTTTATTTCAAAAATCTTGAAGCTTATATACTAGTTACAATGAATTAGTGTGGGAAAATTATTTTCAGTTCCGCTGCCAAATATCAGTTTTCCTTCGCACTGGATCCCCAAACGAAATATAACACTTCGTATGGAGATTCACCAAAAGACAAACTAATACGTCAGCCGAACTGATGTGAAAATGAAAAGGTAATAGGAGGAAGTGGGAAATTAATTTTAATAAAGATGAATACGCCAGCAGAATGGCCTGTGGGAATGGCGAACGGAATATTTGAAATTGAAGGAGTCATGGGAACTTAGACATCCTCCCCGACCTTGAGATCCTTGAGCTCAAATTCCTGGACTTCGAGATGCTGGTGGTTTCTGGACCTTCGCTTCCTATACCAAAGCGCAATCATTAGTAATAGTACCGCAGATAGTGCTAGGTAGCTGACTGAGTATTGATGAACATCATGATGCGTAATAGTGTTTGGAAGAGATTGCTGAGTTCGTAAATCCGTAATTCCTTTATTTAATTGTGATAGGTCTTCGTTTACATGGATTAAGAGTTCCTTGGAGTAATATATTTCATGGGGTGCCTTCAATGTTGGTTCCCTTAGTAGTTGGCTTAAGTTTAATGCTGGTACCAATGAGACTGTAGACTTTGTTTGGTAAAAATTGTGGGACTGTATCGTCATTGTGGGTTGCTTAATAACGCAATCTTTAGCTAGTTTTAAGAGTCCAATCCCGTTCAATCTTGTATTTAAAATTTGGGATCCACATACCATGGATAACATTTCTTCTTCTTGAAGTGCATATATCCAATGATTTGGGTTATGTAACTGGATCCATATTTTTCTCGAACTGGAAGATTTAAGTATGCACTGAGGTGATAGCCTTTGGTTATGGTTGAGTAACTGGATTTCACACTGATTTTCCGAAGAATGTGTGTTGAAAATGGGATGTCGTTGTTTGCACAAATAATCCTGGTCATCGAGTTGCAGACAACCTTTAAATTCATCTGAGGACAGTGAAAAATATTGATCTCGGTAGGAGTTGACTGCTAAAAACGCAGTAGAGGGCTGGATTAACGCAAATGAATCATTTCGCTTAATTGCCAATGGTATAAGCTTGAAGATCTGGAAGCCTTGGTTGCTCAATAATGGTACCTTAATTAGGAAAAGGATAGTCGAAGTAGTCACGCGTGCCTTAACTCGTAGTAACTCGTATAGTTTTGCTAAGTTGTACTGGTCATATCCAGGCAGCCTTAGGTTGGTTGGAATGTATTTATGAATATTTTCAAGTTCCTTCCGTAGTTGTCGTGGTGATAAAAGCAATGAGCTCAGTCTTCCTTGATGGGTATCTCTAATTGCTTCTAGAAGAGCTAGTTGGGTCCTTTGAAAGTTATCCGCTATTAATGATACATAGATTGCAACGTAATTAAAAATGTTCCCTTCATTGGCTTCTTGGCTTTGTTGTGCGACCAGAGCCAATTGTTGATCTATTATCTGGTACTGTTCCTGAATTGCAACGGTGGATTTATTCATGAAGTTGGCCGTTGCTTCTATCAGAGATGTTTGGTTTTTAATTAGTTGAAGAAGATGATCTTCGTTGTTATTTGCCTTCTGAATACAATCTTCGATATAATTAGCATAGTCTTGGTCCAGTATGCCAAAAAGTTTGTTTGTGATGGAACCAATGAAATCGAATGGTGATCTTTTTTTTCGGGCTAACCCACCATTTCTTTGCTTTAGGATATCGTTTAAACTCTCTGTTTCTTTAAGACGTTGTTCGAGTTGAATGATGACGGCCATGCAGAAATTATTCCTATGTTTCTGCATTCCTTCGCATTTTATTCTCAGGGTATTAATACTTCCTTTCAGACCATTATACTCGTGCCAATAGTTTGATATATTAAAGTAAACGTATAGATTCCATTCATCGGTGATTAAATTAATTTCTCCCAGATTTTCAAAATACATTCCAGGGTTGTTGTCAAATTGCTGAATTTCTATTGGATTCTGCGTAGAGGGTTGGGCGAACAGTGTCCCTATTATTATCAGGCTTGTTAAAAGTAACGACAGTGGATTTGTATTAATTTTTCTTCTCTGTGCGGGAGGAGTAGCTGGACCTTCAGATCTTTGGACGATTTCCGTGGTGTTGTTTTTTACAGTCTGTCGAATAGGGCGGAATCGACCTTTAAGAGGATGGGTTACTCTTTTTCTTTTGAGTGAGATCTCAGAGTTCTTAGTTTCGGGTTGATTTACTTCTTCTGGAAGTGGGCACACTTTGTAAATGGATCTTTGTATGTCTCCTGTGGCGGTTTTTATGATTGCTACTCGACTGAGATTGTCTTTTCCAGGGATCAGACGTAGTATTCTTCCTCGTTGCCATTTGAGAGGAGGTAGGTTATCTTCCTTTATCAACACTAGTGTTCCCACCGGCAAATCTTTCTGCGGATGTTTCCATTTGTATCGATTTTGTATTTCCTGTAAATATTCATTGGACCATCTTCGCCAGAACTCTCGATGTATGGACGATACTAGATTCCATCTAGCTAGGTTAGAGATGTTGAGTGGTCTGGAGTCTGCATCCACAATTGCAGTTAGTGGTGCGCCAATTAGGAAATGCCCTGGGGTGAGAACCTCTAGGTCATTAGGATCTGAGGACATTGACGTCAGTGGTCGAGAGTTGAGCACTGCCTCAATTTGCGCTAAAGCCGTCGCCAGTTCCTCTTGAGTTAGGGATGCACCACAGAATACTCGTTTCATGTGGTATTTCGCCGACTTAACAGCTGCCTTCCATAAACCTCCAAAATGCGGTGAACGTGGTGGAATCGTTTTCCATTCAATGCCTCTATCTGCACAGTGATTATGAATGGTCTCTTGACTTTCTTCTGAATAAAGCTTAGAGTATAACTCTTCTAGTTCATTTCGGGCTCCTACAAAGTTGGTTGCGTTATCCGAGAATATTTTCGACGGGCACCCTCGTCGTGCCGTAAATCGTTTTAGTGCTCCCAGAAAGGCATGAGTGGTCAAGTCTGATACTAATTCCAGGTGAACAGCCTTAGTCGCAAAGCATATAAATACTGAGACGTACGATTTGGTTGGTTTCTTTCCACGAATTTTATAGTGGATGTAGACTGGACCAAGAAAATCAACTCCAACGTTGATGAATGGTCTGGCTGGCTGAACACGTTCCGGGGGGAGATTACCCATCATTTGCTCAATACTTCTTGGTCTAGCCTTGAAGCATCGCATGCAGTTATGCATAATATTTTGAGCTAGTTGTTTTCCTCTAAGTATCCAGTAGTTTTGTCTAGCTTTAGCGAGTAAAGCTTGAGGGCCAGCATGAAGATTTTCTTCGTGTAAGTGTACCATTAGCAACTTGGTAAATTCGTGTGAGCTGGGAAGTATTAGCTGATGTTTAGCTTCATACGGTAGACTGGAAGCTTCCAATCTACCGCCCACGCGGATCAAGTTCTGATCATCCAGAAATGGTGACAAGGGGCTTAATCGACTTTTCTCGGATACTTGTCCTGTCGTCTTTAGTGCATGAATTTCTTCTATAAAGTTAATTCCTTGCACATACTTCACGATTGTAAGCATGGCTGCTTTCAGCTCTTGAACGGAGAGTGTAGCGTTCCGTAATCTATAATTCGTGGATCTTTTCAAGTTGCTGACAAAGCGTATAACGTAGGCAGTTATTCTCTGCAATGTCCTAAATGAATTTCGATGATTGATGTTATCCAGAAAGTGGGATTTTGGCTTTGCTGCGGTTAATACAGTTTTGATTCGCTTAATTTCAGGCATCCTCTCTGCTGACACTAGTGGTGGTTGGGTTGGCCAGGATGAGTGTTTGGTTCTCAAAAAGTCTGGTCCTGTAAACCAAATTTCTGATTTTAATAGTTGATTTGGAAACATCCCCCGAGAAAGCAGATCAGCTGGATTATGTTCGGAATTCACAAATCTCCACTGATGCTTGCTAGTTTCGCTTTGTATGAACGAAATACGGTTCGCCACGAAGGTCTGCAAAGGTGACTGGGAGTGGATCCATGCTAACACGATTTGAGAGTCCGTCCAAAACACTGTGTCATTTAAGTTTACTGATATACTATCCTTGATGACTTTTACGAGTTGTGTCATAAGTTTAGCAGCACAGAGCTCCAGACGAGGGATTGTAAGTTGTTTGATGGGTGCCACCCTGGACTTGGAACAAACGAGCTGTACCTTCACCTTACCGGATTCTGTTGTAGATCTTAGATAAACTACTGCTCCATAAGCTCGTTCTGATGCGTCCGAGAATGCATGAAGTTCCATATTTGTTGCGTCTTTAGATATCATATGCCTTGATACTCTTATTTTGTTAAGGAGCAATAGATCTTTTCTGAAGTTTACCCATTTTGTGTGCATCTCCATAGGTAATGCGGCATCCCAGTCTAATTTTGTCCTCCACAGTTCTTGTAGGAAAATCTTTGCAAGGGTGACAACTGGATTCACAACTCCAAGGGGATCGAATATGTGAGCAGTGTCTGATAGAATGGTGCGCTTTGTAATTTTTGTTGCTTCTTTCCACCTTGTTTTAATGATGAATTGGTCCGAGGTGGGTAGCCAGGTCAGACCAAGGGTTTTTACGTAGCTTTCATCTTCACCATGCAGCTCGTTTTCTGTCTCCCGATCTTCTTCAGGAATTTCCGCTAGAAGTGCATGTGTATTTGCACACCATTTTCGTAAATGAAATTGTCCTTTTGCGAGTAGACCCTTTAATTCCACCTGAATCTGCAATGCTTCCTTTAAATCATTGCTACCAGTTAGTATATCGTCCATGTAGATGTCTCGCTGTATGATGGTAGCTCCCAAAGAACAGCGTTTGTCGGCAGTTGCTGCAAGATCCTTCAAACATCTTATCGCCAAATAAGGTGCGGATTTTGTTCCATAGGTCACGGTGTTCAGTTGATAAGTTTTTAATGGCTGATCTGGAGACTCTCTCCAAATAATGCGTTGGAAGCGTTTACTGTCATCGTCTACTAATATTTGGCGATACATTTTAGAGATATCAGTGGTGAATACGTAAAGAAGAGTTCTGAAGCGTAACAGAATAGCGAATAGATCATTTTGTAGCGCAGGTCCTGCGTGCAGTATATCATTTAGAGATATATTCGTCGATGTTTTTGCAGACGCATCAAAAACTACTCGTAGTTTGGTTGAACTACTTTCAGGACGTAGTACGCAGTGGTGTGGTAAAAAATAATGCGGAGCTTTAGCTGAATCTTCATCGTGGTCAATCTCGGTCATGTGGTCCAGTTCCAAGTATTCTGACATGAATGTTCTATATTGTTGTTGGATGTTCGGATTTCGAAGGAGTTTTCTCTCTAGATTTAGAAATCTACGTGTGGCTATTTCTTTTGATTGTCCGAGGCTGTTGGGACTGTTTGCGAATGGCAGCTTTACAATATAACGCCCTGTAGATGATCTCTTGGTGTTTTTTAGGAAACTCTCTTCACATTGCCTTTCATCGGTAGACAATTTTCTCTTATTAACTCCAGTTGTAGGTGGGATCTCGTCTATAGCCCAGAATCGTTGCAAGGCATCATCTAAAGTCGGAGGTACTAGCCCAATGCCGCAAAATGGGAGTGAGGTTGCTTCAACTGTAGCCTTACCTAAAACCACCCATCCAAGTAGAGTGTTCTGAAGAGCTGGTACATTATTCCTTGGTTTTATTTGTCCAATTGATAATAGCTCTGGGTATAATTCAGCTCCAATCAACAAGTCAATTTCTTGAGGTTGGTTGAACGTCTCATCAGCAAGACGTATGTTCTTCGGTATTTTCCAGCTGTTTGTTTCGATGTATACACTAGGTTGGAGGGAGGTTATACTGTTAAGTACGAATACTTCCAGATTGGTAGTATATCCATTAACCCTTGATTGTATACAAATATTAACCTTCTTGCTACTTTTTAGTGTATTCTGTCCCATTCCCGATATCTCAACTGGCTCATGTTTCAGTATTAGCTTTAATTGTTTAGCTAATTTTTCCGTAATCAGGTTTACTTGTGAGCCTGAGTCAAGCAATGCTCTTGCTTTCATAGGGTGGTTAGTTCGGTTAAGAACATTAACAACAGCTGTTCCTAAAAATATGTAACTATTCTTTGTATTATTTGTTTCCATTGCGGACATAATAGTTCTGTTGTCGAACTTGAGCTCCGGTGCTCCTGCCTTTGGTTCAAAGTTTGGGACGTGGAGCAAGGTATGGTGAAACTGTTTGCATTTTATACAATGTCCGGAATGACAGTTCGAGGCTTGGTGCCTAAATCGCAAACAATTAATGCATCTGTTTAGCGTTTTTATCCGTTTTATTCTCTCCGTTGTTGTAAGCTGAAGAAACTTTTTACACCTGTAGACAGGGTGATTTAACTGCTTACAGATTGGGCATTTTGTCTCTTCAGATGTGGAGGTTAGGGCGATTTTTGTTGAACGATTTGCTGAAAATTTCTCCTTGGTTCCTAATGCCTCCAACATTTGGAAACGTCCTTCTAGAAACGTAAGTAGGTTTTTGAGTGGTTGTAATTCTCGAGGCTGGGGGAGAGATTGCTCATAAAGTCTATGCGTTTCCTTATCTAATTTGGGAAGAATAAGAAAAATGAGCAGGGGATCCCAGTCCGCGATCGATACTCCTAGATTGCTGATACCAAGAAGGCATTCTTTTGTGGTATCATGTAATCGCTTGACTGCACCGGACGAGTCTCCGGTGATTGCTGTTTGCCCCACTAGTTTATGGAGCAACGCTGAAAGAAGCAGTCGCTTATTATTATAACGATGCTCCAGGGTCGACCAGGCAGAAGCGTAGTTCTCATCGGATACTTGTAGGTGTTGGATAAGTTTTGCCGCTTCTCCAGATAAATTAGCCTTCAAGTAGAACATTTTTTCCGCTTTGCTCATGGGTTGTTGATGAATAAGCTGGACATACAAGTCGTGAAACTCCTTTTCAGTGAAGGTAATTCCCGTCAAATACCGGCAGAGTTATTTTTGGGAGTTTCAAGTGAAGCTTATGCGTTGATGAAGAGCACGACTGCTCTTCACTGGTTGGATGTGGTAACGGACTTCCCACTTTAGCATCTAACCCCTCTTGAAGTTTGATGAGAAGAGACTGACAACGCTCCTCCAACTTGTAGGGCTCGTCACTAGAGTAATCATATATCTCTTCTTCAGCCATGATTTCTAAATGTCGCGTGGCTATGGTGGACCACTGTGTATTAATACTGACGATTTTTTGCTTGTAAAATGCAATCGACTGATCTGTTAGATGACTTTCAACATCCGACAGAAAATTCTCAAGGGAACTGATTGCTGCTCTTTGCTGCCTTATTAGCCTTAGTAGTACCAAACTGCCTGCTTCTGAGGATTTGGTAGTTGCTGTATTCTTTATGTCAGTCTGAGCTTGCTGTATGGCGGACTTGTAGTTGTTGTATACCGCCTCGACTTGCTTGTAGTAATCTTTTTCAAAGTAAGCGCTTTCGGGTTTTTCTTTTTTATACGCCTGAAGCTGTATATCCCGATTTTCGAACTCACTCCATTCAAATTCCAGTCGTTCTAAGCGGGAATCCAAATAGGACTGCGTTCGTCTACTTGGCCCATCCTTCTTAAAGTTGGTGTACAGCTTGCTGATCTTCTCCGCTGCTTCTGCTTGTTCCTTGATCAGAGATTCCATGTTGATATTAGGTATATCACGTCGGGGTCACCAAAAAATGATCAAACCTCATTTGATTTGATGTGAGCAAGTGACTTTATTTCAAAAATCTTGAAGCTTATATACTAGTTACAATGAATTAGTGTGGGAAAATTATTTTCAGTTCCGCTGCCAAATATCAGTTTTCCTTCGCACTGGATCCCCAAACGAAATATAACACTTCGTATGGAGATTCACCAAAAGACAAACTAATACGTCAGCCGAACTGATGTGAAAATGAAAAGGTAATAGGAGGAAGTGGGAAATTAATTTTAATAAAGATGAATACGCCAGCAGAATGGCCTGTGGGAATGGCGAACGGAATATTTGAAATTGAAGGAGTCATGGGAACTTAGACAGCCTCCGCAAACGGAAGACGGCCGGCAAAGATAGCCTCGTTAGGGAGAGAGTTTATGATGCCTCCCTCTCCGGTGGGGCAGTGGGAAATCGGAGTCTAATAGCAGATGTGGCGACCCAGATGGATCAAAGCATTGGCCAGAAGGCGAAGATAGCCCAAAACTGCTCCTCGGAGGCGGGAACATCACTCAAAAAAACCCCTTCCTCCGGGAAGGAGATCCAAGTGACCGTAAGGAGTCGAGAGAAGCAGCCCTCTTATAGAGAGGCGGCCATCTCCTCTGAAAAGGTCAGGATAGGGAAAGCTGGCGATGATAGTAGAATGACCAACGCAGACTGCAAGCACTGTGAGGATCGTCTACTGGAGCTTGCCTCGGCAACGGGTTTCTGTTTACAGGCAGAAAAGTCTGCTTTAATGAATGGCACATTTGTGGTGAGCTGTTCATCACAGCAGACATCGGCCTGGATCAGGAACACGGTGCCGAAAATTCCCCTCTGGGAACTGCTACTTACCAGGTAGTTAGTCTCCCGAAATTAACGCGCGTCATTTGCCGGATTTCGGGGAAACCTGGGAATAAGATGGATGTGCTGACGCGCTTACGCACACAGAATCCAGGGCTTGACACGAGAGCTTGGGTTATCTACTCCTACAAGGAGAGTAAGGGCTCTCTGAAAAAAGAGGGCTCTACTCTGGTTGTGGGGATGGATGAAGCCTCTGTCGGAACTCTGAAATCTGCGTACGATTCACGCCCCTACCTTGGCCTTGGTAGGATCTCTTTCCATTTCAATGTCAAGTAGTCGAAGGATGGGACGTGCTCTGCAGTATGAATCCATGATTTTTACTCAGATCAATCTACAGCATTGCAAGGCTGCTACTGCTCTGTTAAGTAGCAGAATTGCATGCAGTAGTACAAACCCTTTCATCGTATCCCTTCAAGAACCATGGGTGTGGAATAAACGCCTATGTGGCCTTGGTGGTTTACGTGATGTTACGATTCTTTATGATGAGCGATCCGAAAGGCCCAGGGTCGGCCTCATCATATCGAACACACTATCGGCAACCAAACTTGGGCACTTTTGTGGACAAGATCTGGTGGCTGCTAGAGTAAGCTACAAAACGCACGGAGTTATAGAACACTTCGTCATTGCGTCTGCCTACTTTCCCTACGACTCGATACTGCCTCCACCACCGAAGGTAGTTTCTGAACTCGTAGAGTACTGTGAAGCCAAAAAGATTGGTCTCATCTTGTGCTGCGATGCTAATGCCCAAAACACTGCTTGGGGCAGCAGCAAGTGTAATACAAGGGGGGACCGTCTTTTAGACTTCATTCTCTCGTCTGACCTTACCATCAACAATGTTGGCTCTCAACCAACTTTTGTCACGACAAGACGACAGGAGGTGATTGACCTGACCTTATCCAACAGATATCTGAAGGACATCACTAACTGGCGAGTCTTGCCTGATGCTACGCTGTCGGACCATAAATATATCCGATTAAGTTGTGGGATCTCTTCCTTGCAGCCTAGACGGAATCCGAGAAGGACGGACTGGGTACGGTTTAGAGAGGAGCTTGAGAAATCCACTCGAGTCCTACCTAAACTCAGAACGAAACAATTGGTAGAGAACGCTGTTCAGAACCTGAATAGCGTCATCACCAGTTGTTTTGAACTCGCATGTCCTGTCAGCAAACCTCCCTGCAGGAAATTGGTCCCCTGGTGGAATGCCGAGCTCCAAAGTCTTCGCAGGGAAGCCAGAATTCTTCTGAATAGATCACTCAAATCGAATTCGGAAGATGACTGGAATAAATATCGGTCGAAGCAGAAAGAATATAAGAAACTTATTCGTAAATCAAAGAACGATTCTTATAGGACCTTCTGCGAAGAGATCAAGTCTCTGAGTGCAACTAGCAAGTTGGTTAAAGTCCTCAAACGGGGAAAACCGACAAAGCTAGATGCACTCAGAAAATCTGATGGTACCTTTACTGAGTCTAAAGCGGAAACTTTACTGTTTGAGACTCACTTCCCGGGAAATCAGATCGACATCGGCTCGTTGCCGTTTCCTTCAAGGGAAACTGCAACTGAAACGATGAAAACAACTCGGCGTAGCTGATATATTGCGTCGCGCGTGGTTACGACTGAAGCCATTGAATTTGCTGTGGCATCCTTCGATGGTTTCAAATCGCCGGGTACCGACGAAATATATCCTGTTATGCTGCAAAAAGGTATAAGGCAGCTGCTTCCTACTTTGAAAAGAATATTCACTGCTAGTCTAGCACTTGCTCACATACCCATTCCTTGGCGCACAGTGAAAGTGGTCTTCATTCCCAAAATAGGAAAAGAGGACTACTCACTTGCCAAGAGCTTCAGACCAATCAGTCTAACATCCTTCCTGCTGAAAAGCATGGAGAGACTGGTAGAGTTGCACGTGCGCAAGGTTGCCCTTCGAATGCACCCTCTTTCGGAGATGCAGCATGCTTACCAGCGCGGAAAATCTTGCGAGACTGCGCTTCAGAACCTAGTTGGGCGAATTGAATGCGCGCTCGAAAGGAAAGAGTACGCGCTGGGCATTTTCATCGACATTGAGGGAGCTTTTGATAACGCAACTTTTGACAGCATGTGCAACGCTGCCAGACATCATGGCGTAGATGATGCACTGGTCCTTTGGATCAAAGCTATGCTCATGCACAGGACGTTGACAGCTGATGCAGGCCTCGACCAGTGTGTCAAATCCGGCGTAAACAGGGGCTGCCCTCAAGGTGGCGTCCTGTCTCCGCTGTTATGGTGCATGGTGGTCGATTCTCTGCTTGATGCTCTCAATGCCTCTGGAATCTATGCCCAGGCATATGCGGATGACGTCGCCATTCTTTCTGTCGGCTCATGTTTAGCGACTGTCCGTCTCAAAGCACAGGCGGCGCTAAACGTGATCGATGATTGGTGTACCAGAAATGGGCAGTCAGTCAATCCTCTTAAGACCGATGTCGTTCTCTTTACGAGAAGAAGGAAAAATACTGACATGACTCAGCTGGTACTAAAAGGCACTTCCATCCCGATATCCAAGGAGGCTAAGTATCCAGGAGTCATCTTAGATAGTAAGCTTCTCTGGTCTAAGCATGTTGAGTCAAAGTCCACCAAAGCGCTGTCAGCTTTCTGGCAATGCAAAGGAGCTTTTGGCAAAACATGGGGTTTATCGCCGGCAAAGGGCCTCTGGATCTACACGGCAATGATAAGACCTATAATCTCATATGCATCGGTTGTCTGGTGGAACAGACTAAAACGCAAACACGTCGTAGCCTCTTTCACCAAACTCCAAAGAACGGTTTGTCTCAGCTGCACGGGGGCTTTCCCCAGCACGCCGGGCGCTGCTCTAGATGCTATGATGAACCTTCCACCTCTTGATATATTTATCAGAGGGTGTGCTCTGAAAGCCATGTCTCGTCTGAAGAGAAATGGCTTTTGGTACAACTCGCATAGGAATAGCGGTGTCCTTGCGCAAGAATTGTCCTGCGACCCCTGTCTCATGGACATGCCTTCTGACGCATTGACGCCAGTCATCCTATTGCGTCGTAATTTCACAGTCGAGTTTCCATGGCGTCAGTATTGGCTATGGCTGGATACTGAACCTGGAAAGGATAGTCTTCGCATTTTCACGGATGGCTCCAGGTCTGGGCGGGGGTCCGGTGCTGGAGTCTTCTTTGAACGCAAAAACATCCGACTGCTCTTCTCGTTAGGAAAGTATGCGTCTGTCTTCCAATCAGAGATATACGCAATCCTAATGGCCATGCACTATGTTGTGAAGCACAGGTGGAAAGGGGAAAGCATATGCGTCTGTAGTGACAGCCAAGCTGCACTAAAAGCTGTGTGTAACCCCTTAACTAGCTCCAAATTAGTGCTTGAACTCAAGTCCTTCTTGAACAGAGTCGGCAGACTAAAGTTCAGAGGAGAGCTTCTCAGGACCTGAACCCGCTCTAGGTCTACCTGCGTCCACGGTAAATTCCTACATTAACGATTGTGTATTTAATACACACAACCGTAGATGGAGGGATTGTCCAGGTTGCAGGATGACTAAGCGCGTACGCCCTGATGTCTGCCAAAAATCTGCAGCATTCCTCCTGTCTTTAAGGAGAATCGACTGCAGAAGGCTTGTGGGAGTTATCACGGGCCATTACACTTTTGCCAAGCATCTCTACGTGCTCGGCATCAGTGAGACGCCTACCTGTGCTGCATGTGGCGAAGAGGATGATGACACTGCAGAGCATTTCCTCTGTGATTGTCCCGCCTTTGCTCGCATACGGTGGCGCACCCTTGGAGCCGACGTGGTGTGTGCCGAATCCCTTAGCTCTACATCACTGAAGCTTCTTCAAATTTTTCTCCGGAAAACGGAGAAAATACAGTAATGTAAGGTGTCTGTCTGGAGTACAATGGACCAGTGTTTGCGTCTGAGTGCTCCAGCGGATAGCAGAAGCCTTCAACAAAAAAAAAAAAAAAAAAAAAAAAAAAAAAAAAACCCATGTTGTGTGTGGTTTAATTTTCCGAAAGGTGAAAGGGACCTACAATTTATTGCCGGTTCCGAACGCCGAATTTCGAGAAGCTTTTCATGACAATTTCACTACAGGGGGTTTTGTCAGAGCCCCGCTGAGGAGAAACACCGGGAAAAACACGTTCGATGACATGGCTGTGTCTGGATTCGATTCCGTGTCATCGGCGTCAGAGGTCAACACACTACCCAGTGCGCCACGGTGCTCTCGGAGAGAAAATATAAACAGAAACATATTTAACAAAAACGTTTACATTTTATCTGACAGCAAGGCTGCACTTCTGGCCCTAAAGAGCTGTGAAATCACCTCCAAACTGGTATGGGACTGCCTACAGCTACTTCACCAGCTGGCCAGCACAAACAGAGTTCATCTCATTTGGATACCTGGACACAGCGGCCATACAGGTAACGAAAAGGCGGACCTACTAGCAAGGAAAGGCTCTGCATCACCATGTATGATGCCACGGCCTTTCTGCGGCATACCCATCAGCACCACCAAATGCTGCATAAACAATTGGTTAAGGAACATGACGGATCACTACTGGTTACAAACGAAAGGTAGCAAAAAAGCCAAGTTGTTCCTCATGCTTTCGAGGAATCAGATTCGCTTAATCACAGGTTTCCTTACTGGACACTGCCCAGTCAATAAACACCTCAAAACGATGGGCATTATACAAGATGACACTTGCAGAATGTGTAAAGAAGACGAAGAAACAGCGGAGCACATACTGGGCCACGGTAACGGCTTTGTCAGTACACGTCATCGTCACTTAGGCAAGTATTATCTTGAAGCAGAAGAAATCGGTTCATTCCCACTTCGCCAATTCCCATTTCGCCAGTTCCTACTTCGCCAATTCCCATCTCGCCAACTATTTCGCCAATCATTTCAGGCATATCGTATACAAATAAATTCAATTTATTATATTTCTTATCAAACTTAATGATCATGGTAAATTTCATCTCAATCGGTGAACAAGTTTAGTTCGAACGCAATGTTATATTATTCAAATTACTTTAATGTGATATTTATTCAAATCAATAAATTGCAAATTCGTTATATCCATGTTATCCAATCGCTGCTTAACCTTTGTGTGCATATTCACCAAGGCATTTGTCCATATTGTCAACACCCCCTTTGCTTCTGTTGTGATCGAGTATCATTTTTGGCTTCGTTCAGGACCCTCAATTTCGATACTATAATGGGTAGTGGAAAGAGCCCACCAACCTTAATACCATACTTGGCCGGTTTTGAAGGAATATTGAGTGAATCCGCTGCCAACACGATAAGGATAAAGTTGTTCATCAACAGTGACATTGGCTCCTGCTTTATAGTTACCCTGGAGGTTGCTGGCGCGTATTTCCATTATTAAATCTGATAAAACGACTGAAAGCCCAAAAACGTTGGAGACTCATTCACGGATGTGAGTTAGTTTTCCATAGATCAGTTGTGTGTGACACTAGCTAACAAAAGTATGCCCAGATAAGCGTCAAATTCAGTTTTAGTAATAGGTTTCCATATACGAAATGATCTTGTTTGGTTTTCTTCATGTTCACGATCGCACTGGATAGTTTTTCTATTGATTTCGCGAATTACTATATCACACATTTCAGTTGACATCAACATTTTGAATTTTTGTACATATAATGCTAAGATCTTTTGTTCTACGTGCTGGTCCAGTGTTCGAGATTCTTAGAATATTATGCGACAAAAATCGGCGAGGTTGTGGTGGTTGGTCTGACCAAATTTTACCATCTCTGGCTGTATAATTATTTGTAGAAGATTTAATTGGAGCTACTTCCAATTTTTGGTCCGAATCAGTCTCACTAACAGGATCATATTCTGGTAACTGCAATTCCTCGGCGTCTAAATCTTCTACATTCACATTATTGTATTCACTGTCGATTCCATAAGTATCTTGCTCATCTTCACTATCAACTTCCAAAAATTCCTCTAACCTTTGGCTTATTTTCTGTCTTCAAAGCCAAGTCCTTGCAATTGTCGGGGAGTTAACCATTAACCATCAGCCATAATATAATTTTAATTTATTTTTGTAGATAGTTACTTTAAAAACCTGTAAAGGGTACTTCCTATACGGACAAAAAGTATGCAACACAGTTGTGAACCGAAATTCATCCTCTGCGTATGCAATACTAAAGTGCTTGAACGAATTACTACGGACTATAACCAACGCGGAATTTTGTCGGCTCTCGTCCTATCTAGGTCTAGGACAACCATCGACATCAAACATCAACGACCCCACTCCGTTCAGGTTGTGTGAGTCTCTAAAAAAAAAACAAAAAAGGGTGGCCGTGGTGCAGTGCATCACCGATCGTCGAGCGGGAGGTATGCAGTTCAAAGTCATTCCATTTGTTGCGTACAAATACCCACCAAAAACGTTTTCCGCTCCATTCCTCCCTCTCCCGTATTTCTACCCGTCATTTTGGTCCGTTGCTCTCTTTTGAGGGTGGCCTCGGTGCATACGCGGATCAGGAGGATCTTGCGGTATCGTGGTCCGACCCTCTTGAAGAGGCAACAAAACAGGTAAGACCGGACGGACGGTCCGACAGCAGGGACGGACGGTCCCCAAAACCGACAGCAGGGACGGACGGTCCCAAACGCCAACAACAGGGACGGATGGTCCCCATCGAGACCAGCAACCACGACAAGGGCGAAGGCCCCACCCTAACTAAATAATTGTTTGAGCAGAAGAAGAATGTTACCCCCAATTAGTAAAGTGTCGTCAAAAAGCGAATGAATGTTGTAACCCCAAAAGAATTGTAAACCCAAAGTGTGAACTGTTGTCTCGCCTCTATATGTTCAAAGAGAAAAAATAAAAACATTGTAAATATTTAAATTGTGAGCGGGAAGCTCGACATTCGGCAAGGGCTTCGATAATTACAAGTCCCTCGAAGACAAAAGAGTGCTTAAGTGCACCTAGACCACCGGGTTATTCGAAGGAGACATTTAACCTTAACTTTAATAACTTTTAGTACAACCGGGGTGGTGAATGCTTCCGTTCCCAAAGACAACAACCTCTTCCAACCGAAACTGAATGAAGTGAGTGTGGAGGCTATTGGAACTCTGGAGGTGATTCCCTTTGTTCCGATAGCCAAATGGACTGGGGCGAATTCTCGCACACCACCTTAGGCTTCAACCACCAAAAGGACAGGGCGGCGAGAAAGCAAGTTACTTACTTTAATTGAAGAAAAAAAGGTAAGTAGAGAATCCCAAAAATTAAATAGAAAATAAGTGTGAAGAGAAATCACCAGATTGGATTAAACTCGCCAGACCCGGGAGTTCAATCCAAAAAATAAAGATGGCCGAATTCGCTCCAAATGTGTGTGTCTGGCGTGTGTGCGAACCGGTTGGAGGGGTAGACGGGAAGGTAACCCGTAAGGACAAATCAATTGGAGAAGAATTGTCTAAGCAAAGAGACGGTCGGTGGGTGGATAGCGGCCACCACCTGAGAGAAAAAGAACAAAGGCGACAGAACAAAAGAAAAACAAAGAAAAGGCAGAAGCAACAAAAAAAAAAGGAAGTGAAGAGAAGAGGAACACATAAGGCGTGAAGCGGAGGCAATAGACAGGAAGCGTGTGAAAAGGAGGAGTAGCCGAAGCATTCACCAGTCCCCGGGAAGTATTTCTTTCATCTATTTAATTTGTTTTTTTCATCCCTCGAATTACCTGCTAATCCCCAACCCCTAAAGATCTGACCCGTTTTGGGAATCGCGTCTCCCATTGCGGATGCCGAGCACTCCGCATTCAAGAAGGAAAAAAAAAAAAACCCCAATAAAGTGCCCAAAAAAAAACCCAATAGTTTTCGTAGTTTTCACAAAACTACGTGACGCCCTATACATCCCGACTACCGAGTCCCCGAACCCATCCCTCAGGAGCTAACCGTGTGCGCACTGAACGCGCGCACCCCAGCTGTTGTGTCAATCTGACACAACACATTGCCAAGAAAAAACAATTCCTATACGGAAAAAAACTATGCAACACAGGTGTTGTGAATGAGAAGTGATAAAACATACTGATGAAGGCATAACACTCACAGTATATGGTCAATCCAGTTTCATGCTCTGTGTGTGCAATTCTAATATAACACCATAAGTGCATGGAATAGTTGCTGAGAAGTACAACCAACGTGAAAAATCGGTCGGTTCCTCTCAAATCCTATCTAGGACAACCACCTCTGGAGAGTAGGGAAGGAACATCTGCGACTCAAACCATTGCACTCCGTTCAGGTTGTGTGATAAACATTATAAGAGCATAACTGCGCGAACTATAAAAAAATAAATAAAAAAATAAATAAAAAATTAATAAATATATGTAGGTATAAATAACTAAAAAAAATGTATGCTTACTTCTCAAATGCGTTGCGTGAAAAATAAAAGCGTCTTTGTATCCAAATGCCGTAACAAATGATGTAACAAGAGAAAACAATTTAAACAATTCTAAGACACAATTTTGGCAGAAACACAACCAACTCCTTCCGACGACCGTTTACATACAAAAATGTATGGTACACCCGGGTATGTTAATTGACTGATCAATTGATTTTAAACTTCATTTCAACTGATTTTCACTAATCTTTTTGTGTTGTTGGTGAAATGGGCATTTCCGGATTAAGTTTATCTTATGTGTTGGCGAAATGGGATTTGGCGAAGTGGGAAGATACCGAAGAAATCTTTACTAGCTCACTCAAAAGCATAGTAAGTTTTATCACTAACTCAGGATTTTTGACTGAACTGTAAGTGGGGGACATCACAATAGGCCCACTCGTGGCCGCAGTGATCAGGCGACTTTGTCCCACCCCCTTATCCCCTCTGACTCTAACTCAACCCTCGTAAGTACTTTGCCACACTCAGCCAAAACATCAAAAAAAAATGTGTTGTGAAATACATAAATATTTTTTTTTTAATAAAATAAAAAAAGTCGTACGATTTCGTATTATTCTTTTAGCGATATTTGCAAGAAGCAAAATGAATTTCCTACTACATCGGCAAAAATCTAGATGTCATGTACTTCCGCTACCAGATGGTCTAGAGGAACTCATGGGTGATATATCGCGCGAGGTTCTCCGATGTCAGCCTACCCCAGATTGTACCTATAAATTTATTGCTGACTATCTCGATTCTATGATCGAAACTAGAGAAAAGTCGAAGGGTAAGTTAGATGTCGTACAAGTATTTATAATCATTAATCAAATCTATTTATTATGTTCCCAACACAGTGGCTATGGAAATTATTGAAGATGTTATACTTAAGACCGATGAAGTGTTTAACAAATTTATCAAATGCCGCTTTCCGAAGGAGAAGACTGCCAGTTTTATCAATGTTATGGAAATGACATTCCGTCGATTTGTCGAACAGAAACGAAAACTCAAAGAGGATCCAAGATATATAACATTCCAGACAGATGATATGCTGGACGAGTTAATTAGAAAATGCGACCTCACGAAGGTAGAAATACTTCGTTCAAGACCCGCCATTCAATGGGCCTACAAAAAATTCGTATCGACATATTTAGCAGCTATTGAGGTATTATAGTAGTCTTTAGGTTTATGGATTTAATTTGAATAGTGTGTATTAAGGGAACTCTGGATACTGAGGATCTATATCTCAGTACTGATAAGCTTCTTATGTCCGAATTGGAATATGAAGACCTAAATAAATCTGCTATCATGATTCAGGTAAGGACGACTTGTTGCTTGTTTATGGTGAAGATGATTCTTTTTGCTTTTCGATTCAAAATAGAAAGCATACCGCGGCTACTCTACTCGCAAGAACGTAAAAAAGATGAAATTGACAAGGGTAATGCACGCAATTGTATCAGTTAGAAATTTCAAATATATTTTTTTCTTTTATTTGACTACAGCTGCCAGTGACAGATTCGTTTCTAGAATTTCAGGTACATGAGCCCGGGATGTATACTAATGCGTGGCATAACAGCACTCTTTCCATTTAGTAAAGAAGAAGTTAAACTTCAGTTTATGTGAAAAAAAAACTCGGCTAACTACTGAGTAGAATCACCAATGCAGCAGATTCCCTTGTTGCGCATTAGTTATTCGATAATCAATTATTTATTCTAGATAATGTGAATTGGTTGATTTTTTTTTTTTGTTTTAGCAACAAAATCAGGAGGATCTTACTAAAGCTGCTGTTAAGATACAGGTACTTTTCAGTAAAGAAGTTAATTTTTGTATTTGTAATTATCTTATTGAATATTTACCATTCATCTTCTTTATGAATTCATGACATGTACTTCAATTTTAGGCACAATACAAAGGATTTAGAGTGCGTAAGGAGGTAATTATTCTAATAAATAATATTAACATGACTAGTAGTAATTAAGCAAAGTCTTTGATGATTATGAATCTTCTTCTGGACCTCAACCAACAGCACGATCTTTTGCTAGCCTTTTCCATTGCCGCACACCCAGTTGGCTGAGGTCCCCTTCCACCTGTGTGCGCCATCTTAAGTGCGGCCGTCCTCTGCTTCTTCGTCCCTCGGAGTGGGATTCAAAGACTCTCCGGGCTGGAGCTGTGGTATCCATTCGCTCTACATGGCCCAGCCATCTTAGGCGTAGAATCCGTAGATGCCTGACCAGACTCATGTCGCTGTACAGCCCGTACAGTTTTTGGTTGAATCTCCTCCTCCATTCTCCGTTTACACAAACGGGACCAAAGATTGCACGCAGACTTTTCCTCTCGAAACGTCCAAGAGCCTCTTCATCCGCTTTTGATAACGTCCAAGCCTCAGCGCCGTAGAGGAGGACCGGGATGATTAAGGTTTTGTAGAGGGAAACCTTAGTTTTTCGAGAGAGGCTCTACTACTCAATTGCCTCTTGAGCCCGAAAAAGCAGCGATTGGCAAGAGTTATTCTGCGTTTTATCTCAGCGCTGGTGTCGTTGCTGCTTGTCACTATCGAGCCAAGGTAGACGAAGTCCTTGACTACTTCAAAAATATAGCTGCCGAAGGTGACGTTCTGACCAGGACGTCGGTGTTGGGCGTCTTTCTTGGATGACAGCATATATTTGGTCTTGTCCCCATTTACCCTTAGACCCACTTTCGCCGCTTCTGCTTCAATGCTTGTGAACGCCTCATTGACGTCTCGCTTTGTTCGTCCAATAACGTCAATGTCATCTGCGCAGGCAAGCAATTGTGTGGACTTGAAGTAGATCGTACCTCTTGTATTGGCCGCAGAGTCCCGCATGATCTTTTCAAGAATAATGTTGAAGAAATCACATGACAGTGCGTCACCCTGTCTAAAACCTTTTTCAACATCAATGGGTTCGGTTAGTTCACCGCCGGCCTTAATGGAGCAGCGAGAGTTCTCCATAGTCATCCTGCATAGTCTGACGAGTTTAGCAGGAATGTTAAAACATGACATGGCTTTGTATAGCTCATCTCTATAATCACTGTCATACGCGGCTTTAAAGTCGGCGAAAGGATGGTGCCAGTCGACCTGGAATTCATGGGTCTTCGACAAGATCTGCCGTAGTGTAAATATTTGGTCTATCGTGGATTTTCATGGCCTGAAACAACACTGGTAGGAACCTACCAGATTGTCCACGAACGGTTTCAGGTACTTACACAGTACGGCAGAGAGGTTCTTGTACGCGATGTTCAGGAGGCTTATCCCTCTGTAATTGGCGCAGTCATAGGGGTCTCCTTTCTTATGGACCGGGCAAACGATACTGAGATCCCATTCATCGGACATGCGTTCTTCCGACCATATCTTGCAGATGAGTTGGTGCATGTTCCTAACCAGCTCATCGCCAGCTGCTTTAAACAGCTCCGCGGAGAGTCCGTCTGCTCCAGCAGTTTTATAAGACTTAAGTTTCGATATCGCTATCTTAACATCGTCTAGGTCGGGTGGACGGGATTCTCCTTCGTCTTCGTCCATTGTGAATGGTTCGCTCTGCCTGACGGCGGCATTTTGACTATCATCGCCGTCTGCCGTCTATCATACAGTCTGCAGAAGTGGTCCTTCCACAATCTCAGCATCGACTGTGACTCCACTACTAGTTGTACGTGCCCATCCTTGCAGGCTTCTGCTCTGGCTTTATAGCCGTGGCATGTTCGTTTTACTTTCTGGTAAAATTTTCGAACGTCGTTCCTGCCGTAACTTCTCTCCATCTCCTCGATCTCGCGCTTCTCGTGCTCCTTCTTTTTCCTTCTCAGAAGCGCATGCTCCTCCCTCCTTTTCTGTTCATAGAGCTCGCGGGCAGCTCTCGTCCGTCGATGCAATGTGGCCATGCATGCATTCTGTTTCTCTACATGGGCCTGTCTGCACTCATTATCAAACCAGGGGTTTCTCGACGGTGGTGGCTCGAAACCGAGTATATCTGAGGCGGCCTCTCTAATGGCTTTCTGACAACGACTCCATTGCTGTTCTATGGTTTCTGGAGATTGCATCGGGACCTGAGAGAGCTTGAGGGAGACTTGATCGGCGAAGGTTTTGGCGGTCTGCTGCGATTGCAGCTTTCCGACGTTAAATTTTGGTGTTCTTACTCGACTCCGATGGTTCCGAGAAATTCGCATCCGTACCTTGGCTGCAACAAGGTAATGATCCGAGTCGATGTTGGCTCCTCGAAAGGTTCGGACATCTAGGATGCTGGAGGAGTGTCTGCCGTCGATCGCAATATGATCAATTTGGTTGGTTGTCGATTGATCGAAAGACCGCCAGGTCCCTTTATGGATGTTGAGGTGTGGGAATCGTGTACTTGGTACTTGCTACTACCAGGTTATGTCCCGCCATAAAGTCCACTAGCCTTAGTCCGTTTTCTGACGTGGTGTTGTGTAGGCTGTGTTTTCCAATGACCCGTTCAAAGATAGCTTCCTTACCCAGCTTCGCATTGAAATCTCCTAGAACGATTTTGGAGTCATAGCTGGGACATTGCGCATACGTTCTGCCTAGGAGATCATAGAAGTCGTCTTTATGTCGGTCATCTTTCTCCTCTGTGGGGGCGTGGACACAAAGTAAGCTTATATTGCCGAGATTGGCCTTGATGCGGATAGTTATGAGGCGTTCGCTTACATACAGGAAGCTTAAGACTTTTTTCCTGAGTCTGCCTCGAACAACAAATCCGCATCCGAATAAGCGTTGTTTGTTTTCTCTGTAGCAGTTTCCGTAGTATATATCACAGTTTTTCATCCGCTTTTTGCCTGACCCATCCCATCGCACTTCTTGGAGCGCGGTAATGTCTGCCTTATAGTAGTCCAAAGAGTTGACCAGTTGTTCGGCTGCACCTGGTCTGTTGAGGGACCTAACGTTCCAGGTGCAGATCCGGAATTCGTTTCCTTTTTCATGTTTGCGGGGGTCGTCAACATGTAATCCGTCCGTATCCGAGGCTATTGGTTGTCTCTGAACAAAATTTTTGTTTTACGCGATAGGCATGTTAACCCTAAGCGCAACCCCCAACCTGGAGGGCCAGGTTCCTCTTTCCCCAGGAACAAGGGGTCGGGTCGCTGCACACATTGGTTCACTACCTGGCGGGTGCCAGTATAGCTATCCAGGGGAGGCCACGCGGAGGCTGTGTGCCAACTTGGATTGAGCAGGGACAGAGATCGAAGCTGGCGTTTGCCAAGTTAAACGCGATCAACTTTTTTGCTCTGTTTGTTGGCTCCCTTCTCCCCTGGTGATTATAAATACGTGGACGAAAAACTAAACCATCATTAGATCTCACTTTCCTATATAACCAGTTTCGTTTAATATTGAAATTAATTTACAAAAGTGTTATGAATTGTTTACAATTGCTAATGCATTAAAAACAAAAAAAAAATCTTTGATCTAGACAACAATCCCTTTATTCATTTTTAACTCAGTCAAAGTAGCTTATGTTTATCACACTCTATACTACATTAGAGCCATGTTTCTAGGTGTCATCTAAATCGGCACGCGAATGGGGAAAAGACTCAAAACCAGGCGCAAAGAAACCGGTTTGTACCCCTAAACATAGAAAAGATGATTTTGTTTTATTTTTATTTTTAAATAGTGAACTAAAAGCACAATACGGATCACAGAGAAGGAAAAAGGGTAGAGGATGCTACTACCAAAATTTGAATGAAAATTTGATTTTGTATTAATTTATTTTTGCCGGAACCTAAGACGGACACAAAATTGAAAAGGATGTACATAACCGAAGCTCTCTAGAATTACTAAAATTCTTGTTATAGCAATTTGCATTCATTTCCTTAATCCATACATTAAAAACAGCGATTTTTCATGTACATGCTCCGTTTTTCATGTAACTAATTATATGTATGGGAGGGCACCGTGGCGCAGTAGTTAGTGTGTTGGACTCTGACGCACGATGAGCGAGTTCGGATCCCGATAACACCAACGCCATCGAATGTTTATTTCGCGGCGTCCCTCCTCGGCGGGATACTGGCAAAACCCCCCGTAGTATAACTTGCCTGGAAAAAGCTTCTCGACTCACGCCGTTCGGATTCGGCATTAAACTGTAAGTCCCTTTCACCTGTGGGAAAAATAAATCGCACACACCATGGGTGATTGAAGAGAAGCTTGGCTCTGGTCCTTTATGGGCTGTAACGCCACAAAATTATTAAATTATCAATTATATGTATGGAGGAATCAGAGACTATTTATTAAGGTGGACCAGCGATGTATTAAAACATTAATTAGGTTTCGTTTTCTTGAAAAGCAAAAAAAAAATGAAAAATACTGCTGTTCCTGCTGGTTGGTGATTTCTTCTTTTTTGCTTTTATGGCCAATTTAACCTGATGCCTGAAGGTATCCAAAACCGCACAATTATTATATTTTTCTTCCCAACCAGGTAGCATTTCTCATCTCGAGATCATGCCCAACAACGTTTGATGAAACAGATAGTCTTATGTAACCACGTAATCTACCCTCGATTTCGATATTTATTTTTCAATATTGAAATTCTCTATTAGAATATAAAAATCAATTTCGGACACATTTATTGTTAACTTTACCTTCATTCGAATCCAAGCTTGGTGTGCCCATCATGTGGGAGTAACGAATATTATTTTATAACTAATATTAATTTGTATTTATTTCACACAGTACCAACTAGCTCGAAACTACGAAGAAGATGAAACTTTGATTTATATTACAAACCTCGGTCCAAAACCTGAAGATCTTAATAAAGCTGCAATTAAAATTCAAGTAAATTTATGTTCCCTATTAAGATAAAACAAAAATTTCGTAACAATATTTTCGTCTTCTAGTCGACTTTTAAGGGGTATAAAGTTCGTAAAGAACTAAAGCGCCAAAAATAGTAAATCAGGACGTCGGAGACGATCGCTACACTTTACACCAGAATTGCTTTAAGATTTTTTATTTTATATAATTGTTTTTGTTTTACTTAATATATATGTATGTGTGTATATCTATCTGCTTTCATATGGGATTTTATTTACATAGATACACTCGTACATATGTATGTCGAATGGCAGAAGTAAAGTGATTTAATGATATGAACGAGTTATGTATTTAACGTGTCGGGAACCAAACTGTTTTTTTTTTTAACTTTTTTGAGGCTTTTGCCTTACTTACTTAGGTGGCGCTACTTTCCGTTGTGAACCTGGGCCTCAACCAAAAAGAGTCTCCAGCTGGCACTGTCTTTGGCCAGCTGTTTCCAGCGCCGCACGCCCAGTTGGTTAAGGTCCCCTTCCACATGCGTGCGCCACCGTTGATGCGGCCATCCTCTGCCGCGCATTCCTTCCGGGGTGGATTCGAAGACTCTTCGGGTCGGAGCTGTATTTTCCATTCGCGCTACATGGCCTAGCCACCTCAGACGCTGTATCCGTAGACGTCGTACCAGGCCGATGTCGCTGTACAGAATTTTCCTCTCGAAACGACCAAGGGCATCTTCATCCGTTTTTCTTAAGGTCCAAGCCTCTGCGCCGTACAGGAGAACTGGGATGATTAATGTCTTATATAGTGTCACCTTGGTTTTCCGAGAGAGGGCTCTACTTCTCAATGGCCTCTTGAGCCCAAACAAACAAAACGGTTGGCAAGAGTGATTCTGCGTTTTATCTCAGCGCTGGTGTTCTTGTCGCTGGTGATCAGTGAGCCAAGGTAGACGAATTCCTTGACCACATAAAAGTTATATCCGCCCATGGTGACGTTCTGGCCAATACGTCGGTGTTGTCCGTCTCTTTTAGATGAAAGCAGATATTTGGTTTGGACCCATCTTAGCCGCTTCTAACACAATGTTTACAAAGGCCTCATTGACGTCTCGCTGTGTCCGTCCAATCACGTCAATGTCGTCGGCGTACGCAATCAATTGCGTAGACTTGAAGTAAATCGTACCTCTTGTGTTGGCCAGTGACTCTTGCACGATCTTTTCAAGCACGATGTTGAAAAAGTTGCATGACAGCGCGTCACCTTGCCTAAATCCTTTTTTAACATCAAAAGTCTCGGCTTGGTCATTAACGACCTTAATGGAGCAACGAGAATTCTCCATTGTTATCCTGCACAGTCGGACGAGTTTGGCAGGGATGTTCAAACTAGACATGGCTTTGTATAGCTCATCTCTATACACGCTGCCATATGCAGCCTTGAAATCGACGAAAAGGTGGTGAGTGTCGATTTGGTATTCTTGGGTTTTCTCCAAGATCTGCCGTAGCGTAAATATTTGGTTTAATTTTGGACTTACCTGGCCTGAAACCTCACTGATAAGGGCCGATCAGGTTATTCACAAACAGTTTCAGGCGTTCACACAATACGGCAGAGAAGATCTTATATGCGATGTTAAGGAGACTTATTCCCCTATAGTTGGCGCAGGTTTAGGGGTCTCCTTTCGTATGGACCGGGCAAACGATGCTGAGATTCCATTCGTCGGGCATGCTTTCCTCCGACCATACCTTGCAAATGAGATGGTGCATGCACCTTACCAGCACATCTCCAGCCGCCTTAAGAAGCTCAGCAGACAGACCATCTGCGCCCGCGGCTTTATTAGACTTAAGTCTTGATATCGCTATTTTGACTTCGTCTAGGTCGGGTGGACTGAATTCTTTTACATCGTCGTCCATTACGAATGGCTCGTTCTGCCTGATAACGGTATCTTGTCTATCATCGCCGTTATACAGTCTGCGGAAGTGGTCTTTCCAAATCCTCAGCATCGACTGCGACTCTACTACCAGTTCTCCATTTTCATCCCTGCAGGCCGCCGCTCTGGCTTTGTAGCCATGTTCCTTTTACCTTATTGTAAAACTTACGGGCGTCATTCCTGCAGAAGCATCTCTCCATCTCCTCGTTCTCACGCTTTCCGTGCTCTCTCTTCTTTCTTCTGAAAAGCGTGTGTTCCTCTCTTCTCTTCTGCTTATAGATTTCGCGAGCAGCTCTCGTCCGTCATTGCAGCATGGCTTTATACCCCTCTTGTTTTGCTGCATGGGCTTGTTCGCATTGTTCATCGAGCCAGGGGTTTCCAGATGGTGGCGGCTTGAAACCCAGCATCTCCGAGGCATCATCTGTAACGGCGCTCTGGCAATGCGCCCATTCCCGCTCTATTGTTTGTGCTGCTGTGGAGGAGACACACTCGGCAAAGATGCTGGCAGTCTCTTGCGATTGTAGCTTTCCGACGTCAAACTTGCGTAGTCCTACTCGACTTCTAAGCATTCTTGATATCCTCATTCGTACCTTGGCTACAACAAGGTAGTGGTCCGAGTCGATGTTGGCCCCTCGGAAGGTTCGTACGTCGAGAAAACAGGAGGAGTGTCTGTCGTCGATAGCAATGTGATCAATCTGTCTGGTGGTTAGAGATGAGACGAATATATTAGTATACATCAAGATATTACTAATATTTCCCCATATTAGTTATTACTAATACGAATATCTTGAATATCATGATATTTTGATATTCGTCAACACACCGAATACCATGTGAATCCAAGTCCTACTAATACGAATATCTTGGATATCATGATATTTTGATATTCGTCAACACACCGAATACCATGTGAATCCAAGTCCTACTAATACGAATATCTTGGATATCATGATATTTTGATATTCGTCAACACACCGAATACCATGTGAATCCAAGTCCTACTAATACGAATATCTTGGATATCATGATATTTTGATATTCGTCAACACACCGAATACCATGTGAATCCAAATCCTACTAATACGAATACCTTTGACCATTCAGTGCGAATGAACTAACACATACCACATAGGCATGGGTACGAATGACACAGAATAAAACAGAAAATACACTTAAACAGATATGTATGAATATCCAAAGCGAATACCTAAGAAAATTTCAGAACTGCGAGCTCCACACTAATACCACCATCATAATACCAAATCTCCTTCACTATGGAATACACAAATATTAGTGATATTTCGTATCGCTTTAGATATTATAATACTCAATAACGAATATATTCATATCAGGTAATATCTCAATATATTAGTATTGATCCACCTCTACTGGTGGTCGATTGATCAAAAAACCGCCAGGTACCCTTGTGGATATTGAGATGGGGGGATCGCGTGCTTGCTACAAGGGGTTACGCCCCGCTAGGAAATCGATTAGCCCAAGTCCGTTGTCGGATTTGGTGTTATGGAGGCTATGCTTTCCTATGATCGACTCAAATATGTCCTCTTTGCCCAGTTTTGCATTAAAATCTCCTAGGACTGTTTTTGTGTCGTTGCCAGGGCATGTGGCATATGTTTTGTTTAGGAGATCGTAGAATTCTTCTTTGAGTGGATCGTCAGACTCTCAAGTCCGTTAGTCGTTTGCAGGGGTCGTCAGCTTTGTATCCGTCCGTATCCGAGGCTTGTTCTCGTTTCGGAACAAGTACGTTTTTACGTGATAGGGATAGGGATGTTTGAGGATTTTGCCATACCCTTTACGAAATAGAAGTTAAATAAATTTTTTGTAATATTTTATGTTCCACTTAAAAAACACAAAAGAAAAGCACAACTCAGCAAGTGTAGCATACGCATGACGATTGTGGAGCAATAGTAAGTGAGGTGTCATTTTTACGCAGGGCACTGAAGGCATCGTTCGTTTCCTTTTTTGTTTTTTTGTGTGGCTTTACAGCTTAAAGGAATAGAGCCAATATTCTCTTAATCACCCATGTTGTGGGTGATTTATTTTTCACGCAGATGAAAGGGACCAGTTTAATGCCGATTCCGAGAAGCTTTTTCATTGCAAGTTTACTAAGGAGGGTTTTGCCAGTACCCCGCCGAGAAGGGACACAGCGAAATAAACATTTTTTTATTTATTTTTTTTTTTATTATTTTTATTTATTCCAATAATTGCAATTAATATTTTTCAATTTCAATTTATTTCTTTCTTTACTAATGCATATTGTGTTGATACATAACGTTAGGATGGAATACAAAGCTATAATATGATAAAACATTTAACACAGTGAATTAATAAAGAAGCTGCAATCTATAGTACATAAGGAACTAGAGGCGAATGCAGCTGAAATAACCTTATTATAAGAATACTATATATTTTAAAGTGGTGAGGTGGGGTTACGACAAAATTTGTTCTTATACATATTCATATGTTATATTTTTTACAAGCTTAATCGTTTTTATAGTTCTACAATCAGATAATAATTATACCAATATAGCGTGAAAGAAATATGGAAAAGCACGCAAGTAATTTATTAATAGTATTATAGTTTAATTCGAAGAGCCAAAGTTTTACTTTTTTGAGAAAAATGGGTTTATTTCTTATAATTCTAATACTAGTAGGTAATCTATTAAATAGTCGTGAAGCAATTGATGTTTAAAAATTTAAAAAAAAAAAATTGCAAGTTGTGATGTTGTACTATAGCAAGATGTTGATTGTTTACTCTAAGGTTATAGCTAGAAGAGCACCGGCTCAATAAATACTTAAATACCGGCTTTAATACTTTATAGAAATACAAGTGATTTAGAGGTAAGACTTTGATGCTTCTGAAGAGTGTTAGGCGAATAACGTGTTATTGAGAAATCAGAAGTGGATTAGTTTTATTTTGGTGTATTCCACCCCATGTGACTATGCCATATTCAAGCTTGGAATGCACTAAACTATAATAAATACACTTTAGGAGAGCACGTGAGCAATACCTTTTCAAAAAGTAAATTTGTCTTGTGGCAGCCACAAGATACTTCTTAAAAGCAGCCGTATGAGCAGACCAATCCATCTTCCAGTCAAGCAGAACCCCAAGGTATTTGTATGACTTGGCACACTCAATATTAAAACATTTATCTGAACATGAACCTGACTCAAAAATGTCCGTGGGTTCTCATCCGAACTACAAATTTCCTTACTGTGATTCAATTTTTTACAACTTGCACAATGAAAGAAAAATGATCCATAGTCTCCCTCCATACCAGATACATTAAAGAACATAATTTTTGTTTTGTCACTTATTTACCATTTTATGCATTTTAAACCAGTGGCTTAAGACTTCTAGGTCATGATTAATATCCGCCGAAAGATCCAGGGCAGAGTCGCTGTGAACGGCACATGCCATGTCATCAGCGAACGCATTCACTTTACTGCGGTATTTTTGTGAAAAAAGCGAGTTAATAAAAATTAGGAAAAGTATTGGACCAAGCACAGAAACTTGAGGAACTCCCAAAGTTATGCTTCTTTTTGAACTGAGTTGTCCATTAATTTTAACCTTTTGTCCTCTAGCAGATAGGTAGGAAATGAACCAGTTATGCATTACTCCCCCAAAACCACAATTGTACAGTTTGTCTAACAGTAATTTGTGATCGACAGTATCGAAAGCTTTCGTTATATCGTTGAAGAGAGCCGCAGTAAGTTTTTTGTTATTAAAGCCATTGTAAATGTTAGAGCAGAAATTCAAGAGGGCACCTTCAGTTGAGTAACCAGAACGAAGCCCATATTGAAACTCACTAAAAAAATTTTGCTTCTTTCTAAAAACTTGATCATTCTTGTTTTTACTGCTTTTTCAAAAATGTTTGAAAATACCGAGAGTAAGGAAATCGGCCGGTAATTATTTATTGACGTTTTATCACCTTTCTTAAATAGTGGAATTACTTCGACCTGTTTTAGATCGAAACTGTTTTTGCACATCAAAACGTCCTTCGAAATACATATCTTTACATAACTGTTTGTACGCAATAGTGATACTAGCTTTATTAGGGTGTTTGGTTTTTTTTTTTTTTTTTATAGAGTTTGTTCTTTTGTCTGATTTTTTTAAGAAGATCAACATTAATCCAATGCCTCAATTTCCTTAGTTGGGACTGGCCTTTTTTTCTGCTACTTGAACATTGCTTGACATATTTGCTTAAAATTTCAATAAACGTAGCGTAATCCCTGGAGGGATCACTTTCATTAGAAATGTTATCCCAACATTCAGAACGAAGTAAAGCAATAAGTGTATATATAATAAGTCTATATAACCTATGCTGAACCGGATGGTAAGTTCTTATATTTTGCTTCAGAAAGATTCTTGATGCTCAAACACGTCATACAATGATCAGTCAACTGCAAATCAATTACAGCGCTGCTGAGCTGGTATTTCTGGGTATTAAAAAAACGCACCATGATATGATCAATGCAAGTGCTTGTAGAGTGGGAAAAGCGGGTTGGCTTGTTTATGCATGACTCTAGGCCATAAGATGATAATAAAAAGAAATAATCGAATTATTTAAAATATCGATGTTGATATCGCCCAAAAAAATTATATCGTTTGAAGACTCGTTAGATAACAAATTTTCTAATTCCTCATAGAACAAATTATTGGCCACAGTAGACTCATTAAATCTTTAAGCACAGAAAAATGTTAACTTTCTGTCATTTACCTTCACTTTTAAAACATCACAACTACGCAAATTATAACGATAATCATCAACGCTTATTTCACTTTTAATAAAAGCCACAACACCGCCAGCTGAATACTCGTTATTGCTACATGATATGAGATCATACCCTCCGATACTAAAAAGAGACTCTTCTTCTTCATATATCCAAGTTTCCGTCAAAAAAATACAATCAGGCTTATTAACAAAAGAATTTAGGTGTACAACAAAGTTACCAACATTTGTACGCATGCTTCTAATATTTTGATGAATTATAAAAAAATTTTATACATACATATGGAGCCCCCTCGAAATAATTGAGACAATTAACTATTGTAACTCCAATCTCCCAACAAGATATTGGAGAGTCGCGAAGCTGGAGGAACCAAAGGGCCGATCAAGACAGGCAATTTTTGTTCTAAACTGTGAAGCCCTGGAACCTCTGACCCAATGTGGCCACTATTATAGGTTTGGCTTTAAGAAAGTCAAACTCAGTATACATATACAAAAAGGATGAGGATATGCCACCAACCGGCAACGAAGACACGGCTAATACTGATATCAAAAATGAAAGCTCAATGGAGCAGGAACCCCCAATCCCCTCGGGGAGCAAGGGCCCTGCGACGATTGAAGCTGAGACCCCAGCGACACCCCTGGTCAGTAAAGGCCAAGAGTCATTGCTCCACTCCGGAAGCGAAGACTATTCCACTAGCTCGCCGATGGAAGGCGATCTTCTGGACCTAGATCTGGAAGACCTCGACACCACCGTGATGGAGGCTAATCGAATTGATAACAGCCATGACGCTGAGATTAATTCAGATTAACCTCCATCACTCGAAAGCGGCAACCGCGAATCTTCTCCTCAGGCTGGACAAAGGAGAAGAAGACATAGCCTTAATCCAAGAACCTTGGGTATATGAACACAAGGTTCGAGGATTAATAACGCCAGCCTACACCCTATTCACTTCACAAAACGAAGGTAAGCCTTCTCTAAACGTTTACCTTCTTCCAAATTGGGGGTGGCCGTGGTGCAGTGGTTAACATCATCGACCGCCGAGCGGAAGGTCAATAGTTCAAATTCGCTTCTTAGCCAAGAAAAAAGTAATTCCTATACGGACTAAAAGTATGCAACGCAGTTGTGAATGGAAAGTGACCAGACGTACTGCTTGCAGGCATAACACTCACAGTATATGGTCAACTGAAATTCATCCTCTGCGTATGCAATACTAAAGTGCTTGAACGAATTACTTCAGACTATAACCGCGGAATTGGTCGGCTCTCGTCCTATCTAGGTCTAGGACAACCACCCCTGAGAGTAGTGAACGAACATCAACGACCCCAACCACTCCGTTCAGGTTGTGTGTGTCAACACATCATAAGAGAATATAAAAACTCTTGAACCTGCGCGAGTCTCTAAAAAAAAAAAAAAAAAAAAAATTACAGCTGCCCTGACACCACCGTGATTGCCATAGAATCACCCGGGGACAAGCTATGGATAGCCTCTACTTATATGGCGCAAGAAGAGTCCATTCTATCGGACGAGATAAAAAGACTGGTGAGGGACTCGTCAGAACATCAAGCTGGGCTCCTCATTGGTGCGGATGCGAATGCGCATCACACCATTTGGGCAGCAGCGATATAAACGAAAGAGGTGGGTGGCTTATTGAATTCATTCTTACCTCCAACTTTAACATATGTAACAAGGGTCATATACCCATATTTAATACTAAAAATCGAAGGGAGGTACTAGACTTAATTCTAGCATCCCCCTATCTCGCTAACAGAATAGGAGAATGGACGGTCTCTGAGGAACACTTCCTCTCAGATCACCGATACCTGGTTTTCAACCTAGCTGTCATGTTCCCAACCCCAATTGACTCATCATGCAACCCAAGAAGAATTGATTGGGAGTGCTATAGAGCTTTCGTTGGCAATTCTATAGTAAACAGGACCCCTGATACCCCGCGGTCCACGGTAGATATAGACAATATAGTCGACATCATAACAACTACTTTGGGCAACGCTCGGGTCAACAGCCGCGCAATCCACAAATCAAGAAAAAACTCTTACCCTTCCTGGTGGAACGCAGATCTAAGCAAGCTCCGCAAGAACTGTCGAAAACTCTTTAATAAAGCAAAGAGTACAAAAGACGATAGGGACTGGAGCCTATACAAAGATTCACTCAGAGTGTGCAAGCAAACTCCGAGGAAAGCACAAGCTTTCCAGAAAGCTATCCTGGAAACTCTACTGTAACAATATGGAGACAATTTCAGACGCCTACAGACTGAGGAAAATACTCTCGAAAATCCACATCCGTCATCCAATCCATTCCCGAGCTGCCTTACAGCAAACGGAGTTTGGACAACGTCTGAGGAAGAAACTCTAAATCTTCTCCTTAACACGCACTTCCCAGGCTGCTATGAATCGCAAGACTCAGTGCATTCGCGAGGAACCCACCTTTCCTCCGCGACAGTGGGAAAGTACGATCATATCATCTCCAGAGAGAATTATATGGGCGTTAAAAAGGCTCAAGCCCTACAAATCGCCAGGTCCGGATGGAATTTACCCTATCGAACTCACACAGACTATGGAATGGACTGTACCATGGCTAGGGATTATCTTGAAAGGATGCCTAGCTTGGAGTCACATTCCAAAAAAGTGGAAGTGCGCAAAGGTGCTTTTCATCCCCAAGGCCGGCAGGAATTCTCACAACTCCCCCAAGGGTCTAAGCCCTATTTGTCTATCATCCTTTGCACTAAAAACTCTGGAAAGGCTGATAGACTTACATATACGCCACAACTTGGATCCGTCCCTAATTTCTAAGGCACAGCACGCCTAATGTAAGTGTAGATCTGTCGAAACAGCATTGCACACACTAGTGAGGAAAATCGAAAGATCAATCCATCTTGAGAAATACACTATAACAGCTTTGCTTGACATAGAGGGCGCCTTTAGCAACGTCACTCCGAAAGCAATAATAGAAGGGCTAGAAAAGCTAAAGGTGGAGAGAACTCTGATAGAGCTGATCAGCGAGTTATTACTAACACGCAAGATTGTCTCTAAATGGGGAAGCCAAGTAACCACCAGAGTGGGTACCAGGGGAAGCCCGCAAGAAGGGGTTCCCTCACCTCTTCTCTGGAATGTAGAAGGCCTGGACGTTATTGCCTACGCTGATGACGTTGCCATTTCAATTTCAGGTAAATACCTATCCACATTGAATGACCGTATGCAAATGGCATTCTCAATCCTTTGCAAATGGGCGCATAGCAACGGGCTCAGGGGGAATCCCCAGAAAACGGAGCTCGTGCTATTCACCAAAAAGCATAAGATCCCGGAAAACTGCCCTATCACCTTGCTTGGTACCAGATTAAACTATTCCTCCAACGCCAAATTCCTTGGCATTATACTAGATAGGAAATTAACCTTGAAAAGCAAGAACAGCTCTCTACACATGCAAGAAAGCCATAGGGAAAAAATGGGGATTCAACCCCAAGATCACCTTATGGCTCTACATCACGGTCGTTAGACCCATACTAATGTATGGAGTGATAGCATGATGGACTGCACTGGACAAAACAACACACCACGAATAACTCGAGAAGGTACAAGGTTGGCGTGTATGTGCATTATCGGGGCCCTCAGGTCCACCCCAAGACATGGCTGCGCTTAACACGATACTCGACCTTACTTACTTACTTATCAGGCCAGCGATCCATGGAGGATCTGAGCCTGAGCTATAGCTGCTTTCCATCCTTGACGGTCCCGGGCACGCTGCTTCCTGTTATCAAGACCAAGATGTCTTACATCCGCGATTACTTGGTCTGTATACCGGAGGTTCGGTCTACCTCTTCTTTTCGAACCAGGAGGCTCGGAGTCGAAGACCCTCTTAGCTGGAGCGTTTATATCCATGCGCTCGATGTGGCCGAGCCAGTGCAGTCGACGGATCTTTGCCTTCCGGACTACATCAACATCTTGTACAGCATGTTTTAAACGGTTCCGAAGTCTTGGAACCGAGTTGCACGGTGCATTGCGGTTTTTTTAGCGTGGCGCGACACAACTGGATCAGTTTTCCCGGGATCCCGAATTCGGCCATCGCACCAAACAGTCTTTCACGATGAATGCTGTCGTATGCGACTTTTGAAATCGATGATTCGAAACTCGTTGCTCTTTTCCAGGATTTGTCGAAGTATGAAAATTTGGTCTATAGTCGATTTGCCGGGCCGGAAGCCGCACTGGTAGCTGCCATCTGGGCCTGCGGCCTTGTTATTCTTCAGCTTCTGAATAGCTGTGCCGACTTCTTCGATGCTGGGTAGAAGGACTACTTCAGCGGCTGGAGCTGGGATTTCCTCGGTCCCTACCAATCGCTTTTGGTCATGCTCGTTAAGCGACTGCTATAAATGCTGCTTGAATACATCCACTAATCCCTGCGGGTGACAAGATTACCCTCGCAGTTTCGAAGAGCCTGGGTGCCCTTTTTGAAGCCTCCTGCAAGGCCTTTGGCTTTCTTGTAAAAGGCTTGTGTTTTATGTTTATCCCTAGACTCCTTGATATCCTTGAGCTAGGAGGCTGCGAAGATTCTTTTGTTTTGTGGCAGTAGTTTTTTCTCCTCCCTTCTTCTGGCTCGGTACTCTTCTTGCGCTGCCCTGGGTTTCCTCTGCAGCGCCTTTTGGTACGCCTCTTTGGTTGCTGCCTCTTTCTGCTAACACTCGCCATCATACCACGGGTTTCTTGTCGGGGGTGGTGGGTACCCTAAGGTGGTTTCGGCTACTTCCCGAATGGCTGAGCAGCAATGCAGCCACATATTATTGGCATTTGTGTTCGACGTAGGCATACCGTAGAGTCTTTCGCTCAGCTGCGCCCTGTAGACTCCGGTGTGCTCAGGCGCCCAATTTCGAACCTCCTCCTGATGGGCTGGTGCAGCTTTCTGACATTGGACAGTCGAGCTCTGAATCTTGCTGCTACGAGGAAGTGGTCAGAGTCGACATTTGCCCCTCTGAATGTTCGCACATCCAGGATGTTAGACGCGTGCCTTGCGTCAATGAGCACATGGTCGATTTGGTTGGCGGTTCGACCGTCCGGAGATCGCCAGGTTGCTGTGTGGATTCGCTTGCGAGGGAATCTTGTGCTACTTATCACCGCATTACGAGCTGTCGCAAAGTCAGCGAGTCGGAAGCCGTTATCTGTTGTTGTATCGTGGAGGCTGTGCTTTCCGATCACTCCGCCAAGGGTGTTCTCCTTACCGATTTTGGTGTTGAAGTCCCCGAGCACGATTTTTGAATCGTCCTCCGGACAAGCTCCGTAGGCGCTGTCCAGGAGATCATAGAAGTCATCCTTGATAGGGTCGTCAGCCTCGTCGTTAGGGGCGTGTGCACATATAAGGCTGATGTTATAAAATCTGCCTCTGATGCGGATCACAGCCAGGCGATCACTTATGGGTTTTAAGTCGATGACCTTCGACCTTAACCGCTTTCCCACGACAAATCTGCAAAGTGCAATATTTTGTGACAGCTGTAATATATGTCGCAATTCTTCTTCCTACTCGACCTTACACCACTCGATATTTTCGGCAAGCAAACTGCCACATACACGGCCATTAGACTAAAGGCCAACTCGAAATGAACGAGCTATGTCACTGGCCACTCCTCCATCCTGAACAACAGATCAACCATGGCAATAAACTTGAACCTCACAGAACCCATCACCTCATTACTCATACTCAACCCCGCAGATACTGCGTAGACTTCTACACTGACGGGTCTAAAACCAAGGACGGGGTGGGTAGTGGAGTCTTCTGCAAACAAATTAAGCTGAATAAAGCTCTAAAATTACCAAAGCACTGCAGCGTTTTCCAGGCGGAACTGTTGGCAATAAAAGAGGCCTTGTCCTGGCTGAAGTGGAACGTGATATCCACTACGAATATTCGCATTCTCACGGATAGTCAAGCAGCCTTAAAGTCGTTGGAGTCCTATGTGTACACATCAAAAACTAGTCTCGACAGTCGCCTATCTCTTAAGGAAATGGCCGAACAGTTTAACATAGAACTCGTCTGGGTACCAGGACACAGCGACATTCCAGGGAATGAAAGAGCCGACACGCTCGCCAAACAGGGAACGACGCTACAATCAATCGCGGCTTGCGAGGGAATATCCCTTGCAACCGTTAAACTTAATCTTACTAATCTCGCCAGGGCCGAGACGAACCGGAGATGGACTCAGGGACATACCTGCGTCATCACCAGGCAAATCTGGCCCCGGCTCGACAGTTAACGGACAAGGAGTATAATCTCCCTAAAAAGAACTGACATCTACAAAGTTATGGGTCTCATCACCGGGCCCTGCCTTATCGGCAGTCACGCGCAAAAACTAGGTACGCACTAAGCAGAAAATGGTTCCACGAAAAGGGGGCTAAGCCCCCTCGTAGCTGCACAACGCGTCTCACAGGCCTATGTGTGTTCTTCTCACTTCTGGGAAGGCTACGATCCTACCTACCTACCTACCTACAAATGGAGAAGCTCTAACAATTATTATTGGTGACATTTGTATTTGTTTAAAATAAAAAATAGTGATAATGCCACTTCAAGTCAATATAATAACTTATAAAATTGAATAGAGAAATGGGTGGGATTACCCTTCAAAAATTTACTAAATATGTTTTAAATTCCAATTCCTTCAGTTTACATCAGAGACATGAATATAAAAGAAGGCAAAAGATATCAAAAAACAAAACGAAAATAAAAATTCAAACTAACAGAGAAGAGAGCTTCAACACCTCTAGTGTTAAGACAAAAAAACCACTTTCTTACTTGCTTGATAAACGCATGAGCATGGTAGAGTGCTCTAATAAAATCCAGAAGCTTGTTAAATAAAAGACATGCAGCAACACTATAGAAATTACGAAACGCGGTTGTACGAAAAGCAGGTATACATACTTGACTTAAAGAATTACCCCGTAAGCCACAACTATTTACTAGTCTGAAGTTAAGATAACCTGACCTCATAAAGAACACTTTTAGCACTTTATAGCAGTACAAGTGTCGGACTGGAAGAATCTTCAAAACTCTGAACAATGGGAAACTAGGATGTAGACGAGGTTTTCGACATATCTTTTTTATAATGTGTTTTTGAAGCGACAAAAGAGGTTGAATTTTATCACAGTAAGCTCCTCCCCTCCCAAGCAAACAGAGCAAAGAAGTTTATCGCGTTTAACTTGGCAAACGCCAGCTCCGATCTCTGTCCCTGCTCAATCCAAGTTGACACACAGCCTCCGCGTGGCCTCCCCTGGATAGCTATACTGGCACCCGCCAGGTAGTGAACCAATGTGTGCAGCGACCCGACCTCTTGCTCCTGGGGAAAGAGGAACCTGGCCCTCCAGGTTGGGGGTTGCGCTTAGGGTTAACATCCCTATCGCGTAAAACAAAAGTTTTGTTCAGAGACAAACAATAGCCTCGGATACGGACGGATTACATGTTGACGACCCACACCTCAACATCCATAAGGGGACCAACCAAATTGATCATATTGCGATCGACCGCAGACACTCCTCCAGCATCCTAGATGTCCGAACCTTTCGAGGAGCCAACATCGACTCGGATCATTAACTTGTTGCAGCCAAGGTACGGATGCGAATTTCTCGGAATCAACGGAGTCGAGTAACAACACCAAAACTTAACGTCGGAAAGCTGCAATCGTAGGAGATCGCCAGGACCTTCGCCGATCGAGTCTCCCTCAAGCTCTCTCAGGTCCCGATGCAATCTGCAGAAACCATGGAACAGCAATGGAGTCGTTGTCAGAATGCCATTAGAGAGACCGCCTCAGATGTACTCGGTTTCGAGCCACCACCGTCTAGAAACCCCTGGTTTGATGATGAGTGCAGGCAGGCCCATGTAGAGAAACAAAATGCATACATGGTCACATTGCATCGACGGACGAGAGCAGCCCGCGAGCTGTATGAACAGAAAAGGAGGGAGCAGCATGCGCTTCTGAGAAGGAAATAGAAGGAGCACGAGAAGCGCAGGAACGACGTTCGAACATTTTACCAAAAAAAATGTTGGTTGTCTGTAAAGTTGCTTTACGGACGATTATTTTACGTGATAACGTCATTAGAAAACATTGATGAAAAATGAACAACACGCGGTGTTCCCAAGCGGTCCTCCATCTAAGTACTAACCGCACCCGACGCTGGTTGATTACGGTTTCGGACGACAGCCTATACATATGAGATTGCTCGGACAGCGTTGTGGTTTGGTAAGGAAACGCAAACACTCATGAGCTGCTCGTGAGTGTGCGCTACCCAACGAGCAATTATTAAACGCACGCGTTCATGAGTAATTGGCTGTGAGCATTTTTTTCGATTTGAAAATGGGCATATACATATGTATGTACACATGTAGGTACTTTTTCAGACGAATTCTTCAGAATCGTATTCGTCGTCTAAAAACAGAATTAGGGTGTATGCGTGTATGTACGTATCACCTGGATTAATGATTACTCCTATAAGTATGCCTACGTCATCGCAAATTTTTTTCATGCCCCCAAGTATGCAAACGAAATTCCATCCCATAGGCAAAATAGATGCCTCTCTATTGTTTGTTTCGCGCTCTCGCTTGCACGCTCAGCTCAGGCGGAACGTGACAATGAGTCATACTTTTTCGTACGTGCAGCCGGTGTTCATCGATTTATAAGACGTTATCACGTCAAAAGTAAAACGAACATGTCAAGGCTGTAAAGCCAGAGCAAAAGCCTGCAGGGATGAGCACGGACAACTAGTAGAGGAGTCACAGTCGATGCTGAGATTGTGGAAGGACCACTTCTGAAGACTGTATAACGGCGATGATAGTCAAAATGCCGCCGTCAGGCAGAGCGAACCATTCACAATGAACGAAGGCGAAGGAAAATCCCGTCCACCTGACCTAGACGATGTTAAGAAAGCGATATCGAAACTTAAGTCTTATAAAGCTGCTGGAGCGGACGGACTCCCCGCAGAACTGTTTAAAGCAGCTGGCGATGAGCGGGTCAGGAACATGCACCAACTCATCTGCAAGATATGGTCGGAAGAATCTCACTATCGTTTGCCTGACCCATAAGAACGGAGACCCCTATGACTGCGCCAATTACAGAGGGATAGCCTCCTGAACATCGCGTACAAGATCCTTTCTGCCGTACTGTGTAAGCGCCTGAAACCGTTCGTGGACAATCTGATAGGTTCCTACCAGTGTGGTTTCAGGCCAGGAAAATCTGTGAAAGACCAAATATTCACACTACGGCAGATCTTGGAGAAGACACGCACCATCTTTTTGTCGACTTTAAAGCCGCGTATGACAGTGCTTATAGAGACGAGCTATACAGAGCCATGTCATGTTTTAACATTTCTGCCAAGCTCGTCAGACTGTGCAGGATGACTATGGAGACTATGGAGAACTCTCGCTGCTCCATTAAGGTCGGACGTGAACTAACCGACCCCTTTTGATGTTAAAAAAGGTTTTAGACAAGGTGACGCACCGTCATGTGATTTCTTTAACATTATTCTTGAAAAGATCGTGCGGGACTCTGCGGCCAATACAAGAGGTACGATCTACTTCAACTCAACACAATTGCTTGCCTACGCAGATCACATTGATGTTATTAGACGGACAACGCGAGACGTCGATGAGGCGTTCGCAAGCATTGAATCAGAAGCGGCTAAAGTGGGTCTAAGGGTAAATGGGGACAAGACCAAATATATGCTGTCATCCAAGAAAGACGCGCAACACCGACGTCTTGGGCAGAACGTCACCTTCGGCAGCTATATTTTTGAAGTAGTCAAGGACTTCGTCTACCTTGGTTCGATAGTAACAAGCAGCAACGACACCAGCGCTGAGATAAAACGCAGAATAACTCTTGCCAATCGCTGCTTCTTCGGGCTCAAGAGGCAATTGAGTAGTAGAGTCCTCTCTCGAAAAACTAAGGTTTCCCTCTACAAAACCTTAATCATCCCGGTCCTCCTCTACGGCGCTGAGGCTTGGACGCTAGACGTCTTCGGATCTAACGTCTAAGATGACTGGGCCATGTAGAGCGAATGGACATCAACGCTCCGGCCCCAAGAGTCTTCGACTCCAACCCCGAGGGACGACGCGGCAGAGGACGACCGCATTTAAGGTGGCGCGCACAGGTGGAAAGGGACCTCACCCAACTGGGCGTGCGGCACTGGAAGCGGCTGGCCAAAGATCGTGCAGGCTGGAGAGGCTTGTTGGTTGAGGCCCTGGTTCATTGATTCATTTTCAATTTTAAAACCATTTTTGCTACGACTGAGAGACCTACGAAAAGTACAAGAGGACAAACTTGTATAACGGTTGGAGTTTCCTTGTTTAAACCTTGTGCAGTCAGTTCCATGGCAATATACTTCAGCTTCAAAATAATTTTGCGCTACCAAATTGAAGAACATTGGAGCAAACCCTCAACTGCTATAGAGCAGATATAACCGCACTCCAACAAGTGCGCTGGGATGGACCAGGCAAAAACGGATGAAAAACTGCGACATCTACTACGGGAACTGCTACAAGGAGAACAAACAGCGCCTATTCGGGTGCGGATTCGTTATTCGAGGAAGACTCCGACAAAAAGTCTTAAGCTTCCGATATATAAGCGAACCCCTCATAACAATCCGCATCAAAGCTAAATTTGGAAACCTTAGCTTAATATGCGCTCACGCCCCAACGGAAGAAAAAGACGATCGACTCAAAAAAGAATTCTACGATCTCCTAGACAGACCATATGCCCAATGCCGACGACACAAAAATAGTCCTAGGAGATTTTAATGCAAAATTGAGCAAAGAGGACATATTTGAGTCGATCATAGGAAAGCATAGCCTCCATAACACCACATCCGACAACGGACTCAGGCTAATCGATTTCCTAGCGGGGCGTAACCTCCTTGTAGCAAGCACGCGATTCCCCCATCCCAACATCCACAAGGGTACCTGGCGGTCTTTTGATCAATCGACCACCAACCATATCGATCACATTGCGATCGACGCCAGACACTCCTCCTGTATTCTCGACGTACGAACCTTCCGAGGGGCCTACATCGACTCGGACCACTACCTTGTTGTAGCCAAGGTACGAATGAGGATATCAAGAATGCTTAGGAGTCGAGTAGGACTACGTAAATTTGACGTCGGAAAGCTACAATCGCAAGAGACTGCCAGAATCTTTGCCAATCGTGTCTCCTCCAAGCTCTCTCAAAATCCGCCCACCGCAACACAAACAATAGAGCAGGAATGGCCGCATTGTCAGAGCGCCGTCAGAGACGCTGCCTCAGAGGTGCTGGGCTTCGAACCGCCACCACCTAGAAACCCCTGGTTCGATGAACAATGCGAACAATCCCATGCAGCAAAACAAGAGGCATATAAAGACATGCTGCAAGGACGGACGAGAGCTGCTCGCAAAATCTATGAGCAGAAGAGAAGAGAGGAACACACGCGTTTCAGAAGAAAGAAGAGAGAGCACGGAAAGCGTGAGATCGAGGAGATGGAGAGATGCTTCCGCAGGAATGACGCCCGTAAGTTTTGCAATAAGGTAAAACGGACATGCCATGGCTACAAAGCCAGAGCGGCGGCCTGCAGGGATGAAAATGGAGAACTGGTAGTAGAGTCGCAGTCGATGCTGAGGATTTGGAAAGACCACTTCTGCAGACGGTATAACTGCGATGATAGACAAGATACCGCTGTCAGGCAGAATGAGCCATTCGTAATGGACGCCGATGTAGGTGAATTCCATCCACAGGACCTAGACGAAATCAAAACAGCGATATCAAGACTTAAGTCTAATAAGGCCGCGGGCGCAGACGGCCTGTCTGCTGAGCTTCTTAAGGCGGCTGGAGATGAGCTCGTAAGGTGCATGCACAATCTCATTTGCAAGGTATGGTCGGAGAAAAGCATGCCCGACGAATGGAATCTCAGCATCGTTTGCCAGGTCCATAAGAAAGGAGACCCCTATAACTGCGCCAACTATAGGGGAAAAAGTCTCCTTAACATCGCATATAAGATCTTCTCTGCCGTATTGTGTGAACGCCTGAAACCGTTTGTGGATAACCTGATCGGCTCTTATCAGTGTGGTTTCAGGCCAGGTAAATCCACAATATACCAAATATTTACGCTACGACAGATCTTGGAGAAGACCCAGGAATACCAAATCGACACTCACCACCTCTTCGTCGATTTCAAGGCTGCATATGACAACGTGTATAGAGATGAGCTATAGAAAGCCATGTCTAGTTTTAACATCCCTGCCAAACTCGTCCGACTGTGCAGGATGACAATGGAGAACTCTCGCTCCTCCATTAAGGTCGGTAATGACCAAACCGAGACCTTTGATGTAAAAAAAAGGATTTAGGCAAGGTGACGCGCTGTCATGCAACTTTTTCAACATCGTGCTTAAAAAGATCGTGCAAGAGTCACTGGCCAACACAAGAGGTACGATTTATTTCAAGTCTACGCAATTGCTTGCGTACGCCGACGACATTGACGTGATTGGACGGACACAGCGAGACGTCAATGAGGCTTTTGTAAGCATTGAGGTAGAAGCGGCTAGGATGGGTCCAAACCGAATATCTGCTTTCATCTAAAAGAGACGGGCAACTCCGACGTATTGGCCAGAACGTCATAATGGGCGGGCGTCTACCTTGGCTTACTGATGACCAGCGACAACAGCACCAGCGCTGAGATAAAACGCAGGATCACTTTTGCCAACCGCAAGAGCCTCTTGGGCTCAAGAGGCAATTGAGAAGTAGAGCCCTCTCTCGGAAAACCAAGGTGACACTAAATAAGACCTTAATCATCCCAGTCCTCCTTTACGGCGCAGGGGCTTGGACCTTAACAAAAGCGGATGAAGATGCCCTTGGTCGTTTCGAGAGAAAAATTCTGCGCACTATCTACGGTCCCGTTTGTTCAAATGGTGTATGGAGGAGAAGATGCAACGAAGAACTGTACGGGTTGTACAGCGACATCGGCCTGGTACGACGTCTACGGATACAGCGTCTAAGGTGGCTAGGCCATGTAGAGCGCGTGGAAAATACTGCTCCGACCCGAAGAGTCTCCGAATCCACCCCGGAATGAAGGTGCGGCAGAGGACGGACGCATCAACGGTGGCGCACGCAGGTGGAAGGGGACCCTTACCAACTATTCGTGCGGCGCTGGAAACAGTTGGCCAAAGACCGTGTCAGCTGGAGACGCTTGTTAGTTGAGGCCCAGGTTCACCACGGGCTGTAGCGCCACCTAAGTAAACATGAGCAAAGGCTGTGTGAAAAGCTCCCGTCGTCCACTTTCCATTTCTTACATATTGTTGCGGAGATGCAAGCGGACCGTTAAGTTCGAAAACTCTCTGGAAGTGGGGATTGGAATGATGTCAACTTCCAATGGAATTGTCAGAGCGTTCTAGAGATTTCCTATGGGGAACTTCCAACGGCGAACCTTCGAGATGGTGGACCGAGAGCTATATAAGCGCGAACACTCGCCCTTGACATTCATTCAGTTTGTGGTATAAAACAGCGTGTAACAAGTCGGTGATCAACCAAGGTGAAAAGAAAAGCTTTCAATAAAGGTTTGTGTATTGTGTAATAAAGTTTAAAGTGGATTGTACTGTGTAATAAAGTTTAAAGTGGATTGTATTGGATAATAAATAAAAGTGGTGAAGCTACACAGATAATTGATCTGTGGTGAAAGAAATAAAAGTGTGTGTGTGTTTTTAATTGGGAAAACGTAGAAAATTGTAGTTTATCGCAATCCAGTGGTGCGAACCCTATTTGGTGTGGGGATCGAATAAATTCGTAACATTTGGTGTCAGAAGTGGGATTGCGAGTAAACGAGTGAAACTCTATTTGAGTTGTGAAGTGAATCATTGCAAAAGTGAGAAAATGGTAAAATTGGAAAAGTTGACAATTGAACAACTGAAAAGAGAGCTGGATGCTCGGGAATTATCCACAGTGGGAAGTAAAGCCAACCTGGTGGAGAGACTGCGATCGGCGTTGCAGGAAGAAGGTTTTGACTGGGAGAGTTACGAATTCGGGGTGGAGAAGCCGTCGACATCTACTGAGCCAGCGTTCGATATGCAGCAAATTCTCGCAGCTATGAATGCTATGAGTGCTTCCATATCCCAGAAACTGGATCAGAAGTTGGAGGAAAATTCCAGTTCCATAAGCCAGAAACTGGAGGCGACCGTACATCAAAAGTTGGAGGAAAATTCCACCTACCTGGGCCAGAAGCTGGAGACGTTAGAAGGGATGCTAGAGAACAATCGAGAAAGCCTAAGAAACATCCAGCAGACAGTCAACGATCGATTCCAGGACGTCGAAGAGAGAATCGAGACACTAGAATCGAGATTCGACAAGAAGGTTCTAGATCTCGAGAATAATCAAGAAAAGAGAATCGAGTCACTGGAGTCAAGGTTCGACAAGAAGGTTCTAGATCTCGAAAATAATCAAGAAAAGATAATCGAGACACTGGAAACGCGGTTCGACAAGAAGGTTCTGGAACTCGAGAAAACTGTCCAGAACGTTCAGCATCATGGAAGCGTCGTGCCGGCTGCAGCATCGAAATTCACAGCTCCCAACTTCGACGGCACGAGCGCTTTCAACATCTTTAAGCTCCAGTTCGAGACAATAGCGGAACGGAATCAATGGGGAGAGGAAGATCGTGTGGCTGCCCTAGTAATTTCCCTTAAAGGTGAAGCAGCTGACGTTCTACAGACCATCCCGGAGACCCAGAGAAGGAACTACACAGCCATATGGGAAGCTCTTCATCGAAGATACGGCAGTGAGCACATGCAGGAGATGCACAAGCTGGAACTCAAAGGACGCAAGCAGCGTGGAAACGAGACCATCCAGCAGTACGCTGCCGACATCGAGAGGCTGTCTCATCTAGCCTACGTGGATGTTCCAGTTGATGTGGTGGAGAAACTAAAAACGGATTCCTTCATCCAAGGGCTAAGGGATCCCGATACGCAACGAAGCCTGATTCTCCTGCCGAAGACATCTTTCAAGGAGACAGTTGCCAGCGCTCTCGCATGTGAAACATCGCTCTTGATATGCCGACCTTCCATCAAATTACGGCGCATATCTCAAGATCAGGATAGTTCCAGAACAACAATTGCGAGTAGGAGTGGTTCATTCCCGGGTAGATGCTACATCTGCGACCAGCAGGGGCACATTGCGAGGAACTGCCGTCTGCGAAGGAAGCGTTCGAGGTCTAGTTCGCCAAAAAGAGACCAAGGGAGTGAACGCGAACGTGGAGGTGCAAAAGGTGCACCTAACAATCCGTTAAACTAAAACGAGTCAGTGCAGAGGGGCATGCGCTGGCTCCCACATTGGAGTGCCCCAGCATCCTCGTATCCCGAATCTGTAGAGGTGCGACCAGCCTAGTAATCGAGGGAACGATGGACGGGCGACGATATCTGCTGACGTTGGACACGGGCGCAACTCATTCAGTCATCCGAAGCGGATTGGTTTCTGACATCGAACCCTTTTCCGAGGTAAGGCTTCGTACAGTAACTGGTGAGAAGGCGGAAGTTAAGGGAAAGGTCCAGAAAAGAGTTACGATGGGGACCATCGAGTTTCAGCATGATTTCATCGTTGCGGACATCACTGATGACATCATAATCGGCGTCGACTTTATGATTAGGCATGGCTTCACATTGGATCTGAACCAAAAAGTGATGAAGTATGGCAACTTGGAGCTCCCATTAACCATAGATAATGGACAGGGTAACAAGGTCAGGCGAATAGTCGTGCAAGCGCGCCAAACAGTTCCCCCGAATGCAGAAGCTGTGGTTTGGGCAAAGTTAGAAGAGGATGCGGGGACAAGCCGAATGTGGGTGGTCGAACCCGACAAAAGAAATCGACCCAGCGATATAGTTGTTGGAAGGGCTCTCGTGGAACCCCGACAAGACCAATTGGTTCCAGTACGAGTCCTGAATCCTGCCAGTACACCTAGGACGATACACAAGGGAACAACGATCGCTCAATGCCAAGAAGCTGCCGCTATTATGAACTGCGAAGATCAGAATCACCGGGAAATCCAGACCAACAAAGCCTTCTTGAAAACTATGGTCAGAGAATGGACGCAACATCTAGTGGAGAAGCATAAAAGCAAAGCACTCTCCCTGCTTCGTAAATATTGGACAGTTTTTGCGGATGGCAAGAACTGTGGAAGAACATCAATTGTGAAGCACAGAATAGACACAGGGGACTCCAGACCGATCCGGCAACCACCGAGGAGGGTACCTTTGTCGAAAGAAGGAGAGGTGATCAAACTAATCGACGAGATGGAAAAGGAGGGCGTGATCGAACCATCTGCGAGCCCATGGAGTTCGCCAGTAGTGCTAGTTAAGAAGAAGGATGGAAGCACCCGATTCTGCGTGGACTACAGGAAGCTGAACGACGTCACGAAGAAGGACAGCTATCCTTTACCGAGAATCGACGACACCTTAGATACACTATCTGGTGCAAAGTGGTTCTCGACGCTGGACTTGCAAAGCGGATACTGGCAAATAGAGCTTGACCAGCAAGACAAGGAAAAGACCGCGTTCACCGCCGGGGGAGAGTTGTGGCAATTCTCTGTGATGCCCTTCGGTCTTTGCAATGCACCAGCCACATTCGAGAGACTGATGAACCGGGTGCTAAGAGGACTTCACTGGAGGACTTGCCTTGTCTATCTGGATGACATAATTGTCATGGGCAAGGATTTCGACGATCACCTTAAGAAGCTTGAAGAGGTACTGGAACGTATTCAAGCAGCCGGATTGAAATTGAGCCCGAAGAAATGTTCGCTCTTCCAGAACGAGGTGAAGTACTTGGGACATGTGGTGACCGCAGAGGGAGTCCATACAGATGAAGAGAAAATCTCAGCGGTTAAGGAATGGCCGCGGCCGAAGAATCTTCATGAGTTAAGGTCATTCCTGGGACTTTGCACATATTACAGGCGATTCATCCCAGGATTTGCAAACGTTGCCAGCAGTTTGCACGAGCTCACCAAAAAGAATCGGCCATTCAAGTGGGAGAAGCCGCAGGAGGAAGCGTTCATTCACCTGAAGGAATTGCTCTGCAGTGCGCAGATTCTTGCATATCCTGTCCCGGGAGAAAAGTTTATTTTGGACACAGATGCGAGCGGACATGGAATCGGAGGAGTACTCTCTCAAATAATCGACGGGCGAGAACGGGTCATCGCTTACTACAGTAGGATCCTATCGAAGCCGGAGAGGAACTACTGTGTAACTAGGAGGGAGCTTTTAGCCGTGGTCGACTGTGTCAAGCATTTCCACAAATATCTCTATGGCCAAGCTTTTCATCTTAGGACGGAACACGCAGCGTTGAGATGGTTGCTGCAGTTCAAAAACCCGGAAGGCCAGCTTGCTAGATGGATAGAGAGAATCCAGAGTTATGACTTCAGTATCGAACACCGGAAGGGAAGCAGTCATGGAAATGCGGATGCATTATCGAGGCGACCTTGCGATGTTGAATGCAAACATTGTTCACGCGCCGAGACCAAGGAACAGGTCACCGATATCCGTTGTTTCCAGGTGCTGCCAGAAGATTCCTGGACTGTCGAGAAGGTCGGAAGGAAGCAGCGAGAAGATGCCGATCTGGCAGTCATCATCGACTACCAAGAACGAGGTTTTCGACCAAGTTGGCAGCAAATATCCAGTGAAAGCCCAATCGTGAAAGCTTACTGGGCTCAATGGCAGAGTTTGAAGCTGAAGAACGGTTGCCTCTACCGCAGTTGGGAAAGTGAGGACGGGAACATTGTAAACGATCTGCTGGTAATTCCGAAAGGACAAATCGAAGAGGTCATCCGAGAATACCACGAGGGACCAAGCGGGGGTCATCTTGGTGTTAACAAGACTGTAGAAAAGATCAAGAGACGTTTCTACTGGGTAGGATGCCATGAGTCGGTTACGCGTTTCATTCGCAGGTGTGAACAGTGTGCGAAGGCAAAGGGGCCAGTTAGGAAAGCTCGAGGAAATATGCAGCAGTACAATGTTGGAGCACCGTTCGAACGTATCGCAATGGACATTGCAGGCCCATTCCCAACGAGCAACGCTGGAAACAAGTACGCGCTAGTGGTGATCGATTACTTCAGCAAGTGGCCTGAGGTGTTTTGCATCCCGAACCAGGAAGCCAAAACCATTTCGGATGCATTCGTGAATAACTGGGTTTCGCGTTATGGAGTACCAATGGAACTGCACTCAGACCAAGGGAGAAACTTCGAGTCGTCGGTGTTCAAAGAACTCTGTGATATGCTAGGTATCAGAAAGACGCGGACAACACCATTACACCCACAATCTGATGGCATGGTCGAAAGGTTCAACCGGACGATGGAGGAATACCTGAGAAAAGTCGTCGTCGGAGATCAGAAGGACTGGGATGAACATCTTCCCCTTTTCTTAATGGCATACCGTTCGGCACAGCACAATTCAACGGCAACAACACCCGCCGAAGCCATTTTTGGAACTGGTCTCCGACTTCCATCGGACTTGAAGTTCGGCGTGGTACTACCGACAACTAGCGGCAGGGAAGACTTCGTAACCGAAAAGAAAGAACAGCTGAACTCTATCCATCAGTTCATCCGGGAGCGACTGAACTTGGTCAGCGACAAAATGAAGGCGCGATACGACTTGAGGGCGAATACTTCTGGATTCGAGGCCGGACAATTGGTATTGCTGTACAACCCACAACGAAAAAAAGGCTTGTGCCCCAAATTGCAATCAGCCTGGGATGGACCATATGAGGTCATCAAGAAACTCAATGACGTGGTATACCGGATACAGCAGATGGGAAACAGACGGGCGAAGTATAAAATTGTCCACGTAGAGAGGTTAGCACCATACTACGGAGAAGGGTCCAATCGCTTGTTCGAGGACGAACAAGTTTAGGAGGAGGGCAGTGTTGCGGAGATGCAAGCGGACCGTTAAGTTCGAAAACTCTCTGGAAGTGGGGATTGGAATGATGTCAACTTCCAATGGAATTGTCAGAGCGTTCTAGAGATTTCCTATGGGGAACTTCCAACGGCGAACCTTCGAGATGGTGGACCGAGAGCTATATAAGCGCGAACACTCGCCCTTGACATTCATTCAGTTTGTGGTATAAAACAGCGTGTAACAAGTCGGTGATCAACCAAGGTGAAAAGAAAAGCTTTCAATAAAGGTTTGTGTATTGTGTAATAAAGTTTAAAGTGGATTGTACTGTGTAATAAAGTTTAAAGTGGATTGTATTGGATAATAAATAAAAGTGGTGAAGCTACACAGATAATTGATCTGTGGTGAAAGAAATAAAAGTGTGTGTGTGTTTTTAATTGGGAAAACGTAGAAAATTGTAGTTTATCGCAATCCAGTGGTGCGAACCCTATTTGGTGTGGGGATCGAATAAATTCGTAACAATATTTATATTCGTGGTAAAAGCATTTAAATTTAACTATTCTTCCAGCCTCAAGAAAATTGCTTAATAAAACTCTTTCATTATACCTACTTTTACTAGAAACACGAAACATGTGTGTCGTGGTTTAGTGTTTTGCTCAGAATGTTCTTTTATTCGAAACAACCCGTAATGCTTCGTTGAACACATAGGTGTCGCCACTTCACTTTGACGTCTGTTAGTAAATCTGTCAGATGTCAGTTGCCATTAGACGTGTTAACTGTTTTGTTTCTCGTATGCTGTGTTTTTATGTCGTTGCCTTAAAACCCTTACAAATTTGAGGAGAATTATAAAATATACAAGATGTCAACGACGAATTTAGTGAACCTTAATGTCGATATGCTCTTTGAGCAGCACAGTATCGCCGAAATAGACATTATACAAAAGAAAATTCAAGCGGAAGTCGAAAAGAAACGCGAGGAACTTCGAACGATGGTTGGGTAAGTTGCACAACGGTGTACATATGTATCCGAAGTTCCTGATAAGATAAGCCACATACATCTTGTAGTGAACGTTACCGAGATCTTCTGAAAGCGGCCGACACTATCGCTACAATGCGCGAATCCTCCTCGGAGCTGTGCACTCAAGTGGAGAGCATCATGACCAGTTGTCGTAGTCTAAACGAGAAGCAGCTCATTGGATTCAAAACAGAAGCGGATAGCACGAAATCCCGAGCTGAAAACAAGCAGCTGAATAATTACTTCAGTACGGTTGTACAAATAAAGTTGCTTACTACGCTTCCGGAAATGATTTGGAGTCACATTGATAACGAAAGGTACTACGTGGCGACAGAGTTGTTTATATTTAGTCGGCACATTAGCACCGGCTTGCAATTGGATGTGAATAATACGATAATGCAATATTTCCCAGTGGCCAAGAAACAATGGGAAATTCTCAAACCATTCCATATGACAATTAAGCAGAATGTGCTGACGACGTTGGAGCGAGAACAAATATCGGCAGAAGCAGCAACTGATTGCTTGTTGAGTCTTCTCTTATTGGAGAAGGGAAATTTGAATGGAATTTTGAAAACATTTGTTCAACTCAGATGCTCTGCGTATCTGGGAAGTATGGTGAATGAAGGTGAGGACCAGAAGAGAGTGAAGGACAGAATACTGGGCAGTTTGAGGGTATTCAACTCTACGGTTCAACTGATACACAAGTGCTTCTTCGGTAAGATTTATTTTCCTATTTTATGTGAAAGATAGTCTGTGACTTCTTTGCCTGTATCGATTAGACAGCCGTCGCGCGCCATTATAGCACATTACTTACACTGACTGAGTACTACACCAACCGGTGCATAGCAGTTGAACTTTGTTGCTAAAACAAGTATTACTGTTGTAAGGGCATAACACGACGGGAGCTTGCGTTTTGCAAAACCGGCGTTGGAGCTTGGTTTAGTCGGTGTTGTATATTATATGTTCGGCTCTTTGTTTTGTCTTACTGATGGGGACTCCCTGTATCAATTCTGTATTATTCGTTGGTTAAGAAATATTTTCATTACCACTTACGCCCGTACTTCCTCTTGTATCCCAAAGGTAGCAAACCCTTCTGGTCATTTGTCAAAAACTTTAAAAACTCGTTCTCTTCGTCTATACCAACACTTATCCACAACGACATTGCAGCTGACAACTTTGCAGCGAGTTTATAGCTCCCAGTTTACACTTTTTCTCCTTATGTACCAGAGCGCGTCAATTTCACCATAGGACAAATCTACTTTCGTACCCGTATAATTGCAAGGGTTCTCAAGGATCTCGACGTACACAAACCTCTTGGTTCAGGTAGCATTCCCCCAATAGTTTCCAATTACTTTTGACCTCTCCTACTCTTCTGGGCTTTTTCCTGGCACTTGGAAAACAACATATGTATGTTCAGTCCTTTCCCAAAAAAGGTGAATCTTCTCCCTTCCTTACCTTTTCTCTAAGGTCATTGGTCCACCGTCAGTTATATGTATACGCAGGTGAAAGCAAAATAGTTGCACTGGGTATTACGAAAGCATTTTCTGTGGTTTGGCAGGAGGTCCTTGCTCTTGGGATCGATGGGTCTTTTCTTCACTGGATTGGAAACAGTTTTTCAAAGAATCGTTCAATTCAAGTTGTTCTGGAGGTATTTAAGTCTGTCATCCACTTTTTACACGCCGTCATATGCAGCCTTGAAATCGACGAAGAGGTGGTGAATGTCGATTTGGTATTCCTTCTCCAAGATCTGCCGTAGCGTAACTATTTGGTCTATTGTGGACTTACCTGGCCTGAAACCACACTGATAATAGCCGATCAGGTTATCCACAAACGGTTTCAGGTTTTCACACAATACGACAGAGAAGATCTTATATGCGATGATAAGGAAACTTATTCCCCTATAGTTGGCGCAGTTATAGGGGTCTCCTTTCTTATGGACCGGGCAAATGATGCTGAGATTCCATTCGTCGGGCATACTTTCCTCCGACCATACCTTGCCAATGAGATGGTGCATGCACCTTACCAGCTCATCTCCAGCCGCCTTAAGAAGCTCAGCAGACAGGGCGTCTGCGCCCGCGGCTTTATTAGACTTAAGTCTTGATATCGCTGTTTTGACTTCGTCTAGATCGGGTGGATGGAATTCTCCTACGTCTTCGTCCATTACGAATGACTCATTCTGCCTGACAGCGGCATCTGGTCTATCATCGCCGTTATACAGTCTGCAGAAGTGGTCTTTCCAAATTCTCAGCATCGACTGCGACTCTACTACCAGTTCTCCATTTCATCCCTGCAGGCCACCGCTCTGGCTTTGTAGCCATGGCATGTTCGTTTTACCTTATTGTAAAACTTAAGAGCGTCATTCCTGCGGAAGCATCTCTCCATCTCCTCGATCTCACGCTTTCCGTGCTCTCTCTTCTTTCTTCTGAAAAGCGTGTGTTCCTCTCTTCTCTTCTGCTCATAAATTTCGCGAGCAGCTCTCGTTGCAGCTCCGTCGTTGCAGCATAGCATTATATGCCTCTTGTTTTGCCTCTTGTTGGGCTTGTTCGCATTGTTCATCGAACCAGGGGTTTCTAGGCGGTGGCGGTTTGAAACTCAGCACCTCTGAGGCAGCGTCTCTGACGGCGCTCTAAATAAGACTAAATAAGACCTTAATCATCCCAGTCCTCCTTTACGGCGCAGGGGCTTGGACCTTAACAAAAGCGGATGAAGATGCCCTTGGTCGTTTCGAGAGGAAAATTCTGCGCACTATCTACGGTCCCGTTTGTTCAAATGGTGTATGGAGGAGAAGATGCAACGAAGAACTGTACGGGTTGTACAGCGACATCGGCCTGGTACGACGTCTACGGATACAGCGTCTAAGGTGGCTAGGCCATGTAGAGCGCGTGGAAAATACTGCTCCGACCCGAAGAGTCTCCGAATCCACCGAAGAGGTGGTGAATGTCGATTTGGTATTCCTTCTCCAAGATCTGCCGTAGCGTAACTATTTGGTCTATTGTGGACTTACCTGGCCTGAAACCACACTGATAATAGCCGATCAGGTTATCCACAAACGGTTTCAGGTTTTCACACAATACGACAGAGAAGATCTTATATGCGATGATAAGGAAACTTATTCCCCTATAGTTGGCGCAGTTATAGGGGTCTCCTTTCTTATGGACCGGGCAAATGATGCTGAGATTCCATTCGTCGGGCATACTTTCCTCCGACCATACCTTGCCAATGAGATGGTGCATGCACCTTACCAGCTCATCTCCAGCCGCCTTAAGAAGCTCAGCAGACAGGGCGTCTGCACCCGCGGCTTTATTAGACTTAAGTCTTGATATCGCTGTTTTGACTTCGTCTAGATCGGGTGGATGGAATCCTCCTACGTCTTCGTCCATTACGAATGACTCATTCTGCCTGACAGCGGCATCTGGTCTATCATCGCCGTTATACAGTCTGCAGAAGTGGTCTTTCCAAATTCTCAGCATCGACTGCGACTCTACTACCAGTTCTCCATTTCATCCCTGCAGGCCACCGCTCTGGCTTTGTAGCCATGGCATGTTCGTTTTACCTTATTGTAAAACTTAAGAGCGTCATTCCTGCGGAAGCATCTCTCCATCTCCTCGATCTCACGTTTTCCGTGCTCTCTCTTCTTTCTTCTGAAAAGCGTGTGTTCCTCTCTTCTCTTCTGCTCATAAATTTCGCGAGCAGCTCTCGTTGCAGCTCCGTCGTTGCAGCATAGCATTATATGCCTCTTGTTTTGCCTCTTGTTGGGCTTGTTCGCATTGTTCATCGAACCAGGGGTTTCTAGGCGGTGGCGGTTTGAAACTCAGCACCTCTGAGGCAGCGTCTCTGACGGCGCTCTGGCAATGCGCCCATTCCTGCTCTATTGTTTGTGCTGCTGTGGGCGAATTTTGAGAGAGCTTGGAGGAGACACGATCGGCAAAGATTCTGGCAGTCTCTTGCAATTGTAGCTTTCCGACGTCAAACTTACGTATTCCTACTCGACTCCTAAGCATTCTTGATATCTTAATTCGTACCTTAGCTACAACAAGATAGTGGTCAGAGTCGATGTTGGCCCCTCGGAAGGTTCGAACGTCGAGAATACTGGAGGAGTGTCTGGCGTCGATCGCAACGTGATCAATCTGGTTGGTAGTCGATTGATTGTGGATGTTGAGATGGGGGAATCGCGTGCTTGCTACAAGGAGGTTACGCCCCGCTAGAAAATCGATTAGTCTAAGTCCGTTGTCCTATGATGGACTCAAATATGTCCTTTTTGCCCAGTTTTGCATTAAAATCTCCTAGAACTATTGTTGTGACGTAGCTGGGACATTGGGCATAGATTCTGTCTAGGAGATGGTAGAATTACTCTTTGAGTCGATCGTCCTTTTCTTCCGTTGGGTGTGAGCGCATATTAAGCTAATGTTTCCGAATTTAGCTTTGATGCGGATTGTTTTGACGCGTTCGCTTATATCTCGGAAGCTTAAAACGTTTTGTCTGAGTCTACCTCTAATAACGAATCCGCGCCCGAATAGGCGCTGTTTGTTCTCCTTGTAGCAATTCCCGTAGTAGATGTTACAGTTTTTCATCCGTCTTTTGCCTGGTCCATCCCATCACACTTCTTGAAGCTTTATAGCACTTAAGGGTTTGCTTCAATTGATCGCCTGCACCCTGTCTGTTAAGGGACCTCACATTCCAGGTGCAGACTCTCAAGTCCGTTAGTCGTTTTCAGGGGTCGTCAGCTTTGTATCCGTCCGTATCCGAGGCTCGTTTTCGCTTCGGAACAAGTAGGTTTTTACGTGATAGGGATGTTACCCCTAAGCACAACCCCCAATCTGGAGGGCCAGGTTCCAGGTTTCCCCAGGAACAAGGGGTTGGGTCGCCGCACACATTAGTTCACTACCTGGCCGGTGCCAGGGTAGCTATCCACGGGGGCCACGCGAAGGCTGTGTGTTAACTTGGATTGAGCAGGGACAGAGATCGAAGCTGGCGTTTGCCATATTAAACGCGATCAACTTCTTTGCTCTGTTTGCTCGCTTCCTCCCCCCTGGCAGAATATGTTAAGCTTATTAGATTCCCACATCGACAGAATCATTGTATAGGAAAAACCGAAAAGAATGAATTTGAAGGCTTCCAAAACACAGTGCTATCGCCGGTTGAAATTGAAGGCTTCCAAAACACAGTGCTATCGCCGGTCGTCCAAACATACCACTTGCATCTTAGAAACTAAAGAGTTCTCCGTCCTGGGTGTGTGGGTCACTAGCAATATTACGAAATGGCTAGACTTCTTTTACAGATGAAAGAAAAATTTCTCACCCTTGGATTTTGGCCACAATCAATGTCTTTCCGCCTTAAGTTAGAGTTTAACGCTAATGTCTGCTCCGGTGCATTCAAGACCTCATTGCATCTGTTAGACAAAATTCAAAGCCGTGTCATAAAACTGATTGAAGACCCGAGCATCATCAAATCATGAGATTCACTAGAACATCGTGGAATGCCTCTCGCCTTTGCCTGTTTTTCCACAAAAATTGTTCTGACGAAATAGCTACTTGCATTCAACAATTTTTCCGCAACATATGTACATATGTCTCTGTAGAAATGTTCAATAATATACTCTGAAGCCCACTTCCGACCGTACTGTCAAATATAAGGAATCTTTCTTTAACCGAACTACACGAATCTGGTCTTCCCCTCTCACGATATTATGCAAGCATAAAAGGTCAATCGTTATCTCCTCTATATTCCTTCCTTTTCGTTGTAAAAATGAGTGACTCACATTACAAGCAACGACTTGTGAATCAATCTTTAGGAATCTCTGTTGGAATAACTTTCGAAAATTACAGGTGGTGTATGAAGACGCAGGATACTTGCAAAATCTTCCGTACTATGCTTGCCTTGAAAAAAGGCATCTCGTCTCTCGCCGTTCAGAATTGACATTAAATCGTTGGTCCCATTTATCTACATATGTGGCGCGAAGAACTTGCAAATTTGCTGTGCGAGCAGCTCAAGAGCAGTCCTGGAAGGAGTTCGGCGAGAAGTTGGAAGGCGACCATAGATCTGCGAAAAAGGTTTTCTGGCAAATTATTCGCCGGATCAGAGGAAGGAAATTCAACATAATCGAAGGAGTTCAATCCAAAGATGGTGTGTTGCTTTCCCATGAGATGGACATCTTACGCAGATGGAGCGAGCACTTTTCGGAACTGCTCAATCCCAAACAGGGCACTGAGGGGGACAGACCTATAGTCTTGAGTGTGGCGGGGAATAGTCCAACGGTGGAGGAAGTCATTTTAGCGATTAAATCGCTAAAAGTTGGCAAATCCGCCGGTGTGGATGAAGTTCGGCCAGAAATGCTTAACGCAATGGGTAAAGTATTATGGCTCTCTCGTATCATTAAGGTGGCCTGGGAATGCGGTGAGACACCTAGCGATTGGCAGACTTTTCAAAAAGGGGGATAAAAAAGAGTGCTCCAACTATAGGGGCATATCTCTTTTAAGTGTCCCCGGTAAAGTCTACGCTAAGGTGCTGGAGGCGCGTTCTAGAGCTATGGTCGAAACCAGAATAGGGGATGAACAGTGCGGGTTGCGTCACGGCAGAAGTACAACCGACCAGCTTTTCACTGTAAGAATGGTACTTGAGAAGGCTTGGAAGTACGCCAAACCAATCTACAGCTGCTTTGTAGATTTGGAAAAGGCGTATGACCGAGTACCTCGAGGTAAACTCTGGAGTGGTCTGCAGGAGTAAGGGATTGATGGTCCTCTGTTGAGGGTCATTCAGTCTCTATACACAAGCTACAGCAGCTGCGTTCGGGATAACGGTAGTAAATAAACACCTTTCACCGCGGGCGTTGGACTTCACCAAGGGTGCGTCTTGTCACCTCTCCTTTTCATTATGGATGTTGCAGCGCAGTCGAGGCGCGGAGTGTTTTACATTGGGAGAGTTGAGGATAAGCCATCTTCTTTTTGCAGATGACTTAGTTGTCCTCAAATTCTCCCTGATGGAACTTCAGCGTGCGCTAGATAGGTTTGTGGTCGTATGTGCCGATGCTGGAATGAGGGTTAACGTGGACAAATCCGAGGTTATGGTTATTTCCAGAACACCTGTCCAATGCACTCAACATGTTAGTGGAGTCCCATTGAAGCACCTGCGGAAGTCTAGGTATCTCGAGGTCTTCTTCAGGATTCCCCAGGCCAATTTTGAAACAGCTGGGAAGATCTGTAATCAGGAAGACCGAGCTTGGTGTCAAAGCCAAGTTAGCGGTTTTTAACTCAGTATTTGTTCGAACTCTCACCTATGGTCATAAAATTTGGGTATTGACCGAAAGAATAAGATCGCGAATACAAGCTGCCGAAATGAGATTTTTTCGTGCTGTTGTGGGAGTTACTCGCCGGGATAGGGTGAGAAACACGGTAGTGCGCGGAGAGGTCAATGTTGAGCAGCTGCTTCTCCGAACGGAAAGGCCTGTGCTTCGATGGTTTGGTCACGTGAGATGAATGTCGCCATCATCACGACTTCCGAAGCGTGCCTTGGATGCAATACCATCAGGCAGGCAATACCACTTGGCAGACCCAGGACGAAGTGGTTGGACCAAGCTAAGGTTGGAGAAAACATGGGAGGCAAAGCAGTGCGAATCAGCTAACTTGTTCGGAAGGGCTATCGACTTTCTTTTGATTACCTTGCACATATTCAACTTGACATCACACAAAAGTCATTGGTCCCTCTATTACGAAGATATTAACTATCGGCAGCCGGTCTAGTTTCTGAATATGTACTTAGTGTACGTCTTGATGACTTACTTACTTACTTATCAGGCCAGCGATCTATGGAGGATCTGAGCCTCAGCTATAGCTGCTTTCCATCCTTGACCAAGATGTCTTACATCCGCGACTCGCGATTACGAACCAGGACGTTGAGAGCGTTTCATTAAACATGACTTTGATCTTTCGTGTGAGGAGTTTTGACACCAGTTGTTTGGACAAGCCGAAGTAGCAGCGGTTGCCAAGGGCGATTCTATGCTGGGTCTCCACTGTGGTGTCATTTGTGGAATTTACGTTTGCCCCGAGGTAGACAAACTCCTTAACTACCTCGAAATTGTAGCTGTCAATTGTTATATTTTGTCCCAGGTGGTGAGCAACGTATTGGTTTTTGCTTGACAGCATGTACTTCGTACATAACTCGCATGTAACAATCGCCATGAATGCTTCCACAATGCCACGGCGAGAACACGCGATGATGTCGATATCATCCGCGTATCCTAGCAGCTGGACGGACTTGTAGAAGATAGTGCCTTCCCTGTTGACGCCTGCCCGTCGCACTATCTGCTCCAGCACCAGATTGAAGAAGTCACATGACAGCGCATCTCCTTGCCGTAATCCGGTGCATGTTTCAAACGGTTCCGAAGTCCTGGAACCGAGTTGCACGGTGCATCGCGTATTTTTTAACGTGGCGCGACACAAATGGATCAGTTTTCCCAGGATCCCGAATTCGGTCATCGCACCAAACAGTCCTTCACGATGAATGCTGTCGTATGCGGCTTTGAAATTGATTAAAAGATGGTGTGTATCGATTCGAAACTCGTTGGTCTTTTCCAGGATTTGTCGAAGTGTGAAAATTTGGTCTATAGTCGATTTGCCGGGCCGGAAGTCGCACTGGTAGCTGCCTATTAGTGCGGTGCAAAATGGCTTTAGACGTTCCCACAATACGCTGGACAGGATCTTGTATGCGACATTGAGCAGGGATATACCTCTATAGTTCTTGCAAGAGGTAGGATCGCCTTTTTTGAGGATGGGGCAAATAGAGCTGAATAGCTGTGCCGACTTCTTCGATGCTGGGTGGGAGGACTACTTCAGTGGCTGGAGTTGGGATTTCTTCGGTCCCTACCACTCTCTCTTGGTCATGCTCGTTAAGCAGCTGTTGGACATGCTGCTTAAATACATCCACTATTCCCTGCGGGTCGGTGACAAGATTACTCTCGCAGTTTCGAAGAGCCTGGGTGCCCTTTTTGCAGGAGGCTACAAGGCCTTTGGCTTTCTTATAAAAGGTTCGCGTTTTATGCTTATCCCTAGACTCCTCGATATCCTTGAGCTGGGAGGCTGCGAAGATTCCTTTCTTTTGTCGCAGTAGTTTTTTCTCCTCCCTTCTTCTGGCTCGGTACTCTTCTTGCGCTGCTCTGGTTTTCCTCTGCAGCGCCTTCTGGTACGCCTCGTCGGTTGCTGCCTTTTTTTGCTCACACTCGCCATCATACCACAGGTTTCTTGTCGGGGGTGGTAGGTACCCTAAGGTGGTTTCGGCTACTTCCTGAATGGCTGAGCGGCAATGCAGCCACATATTATTGGCATTTGTGTTCGACGTAGGCATACCGTAGAGTCTTTCGCTCAGCTGCGCCCTGTAGACTCTGGTAACCTCCAGTATGCTCAGGCGCCCAATGTCGAGCCTCCTCCTGGTGGGCTGGTGCCGCTTTCTGACATTGGACAGTCGAGCTCTGAATCTTCCTGCTACGAGGAAGTGGTCAGAGTCGACATTTGCCCCTCGGAATGTTCGCACATCCAGGAGGTTTGACGAGTGCCTTGCGTCAATGAGCACATGGTCGATTTGGTTGGCGGTTCGACCGTCCGGAGATCGCTGTGTGGATTCGCTTACGAGGGAATCTTGTGCTACTTATCACCGCATTACGAGCTGTCGCAAAGTCAGTGAGTCGGAAGCTGTTATCTGTTGTTGTATCGTGGACGCTGTGCTTTCCGATCACTCCTTGGCGGAGTGCAGGAGGTCATAGAAGCCACCTTGATAGGGTCTTCAACCTCGTCGGTAGGGGCGTGTACACATATAAGACTGATGTTTTAAAATCTGCCTCTGATGCGGATCACAGCCAGGCGATCGCTTATAGGTTTAAAGTCGACGACCTTCGACCTTAACCGCTTTCCCACGACAAATCCGCATCCCAGTAAGTGCAATCTTTTGTGGCAGCTGTAGTAAATGTCGCAATTTTTCTTCCTCATCATACCGTTTCCTATCCAGCGTATTTCCGCCTTGTACTGCGCGAGGATTCTTTCTAGTTTATGAGCAGCTCCGGGAGTGTACAGGGTTCTAATATTCCAGGAGCATACTCTCAAATCGTGTTCCTTTTTCATGCGTTGTCGTCGTCGAGTATCCGTCCGTGTATCCGAGCCATCTTGCTCATTCATAACTTTATGTTTTTTTTACGTGGGCGAATTGTTAGCCTGCCGCACAACCGCCATTCTGGTCGGTGTTTTGTCCCTGCATACGTTTGTTCACCTCCCAACGGTTGTTGAAGAACCTATCCAGAGGGGGCCGCGAGGAGGCCGTATGTCAACTTGACCCGGGCATTTAAACAGGGATCGTTGCTGGCATCTCGCCAGGTTGAGAGCGATCAACAACTTTACCCTGTATGTCCGAGCCCATGCCCTCTACATCTTGATGACTAGCATTTGTTTTGTTTGTTTTTGTTATTACTTTAATATAATTTTTTTTATAGATGGAAACAATGGGTTGGTGTCGCAAAAACTTGAAGAACTAAGAAACGGCCCACCCACAATTGCACTCATAGATGCACACGAAACACAATATGCAAACATGCTCCCAGATATCATTGCAAATTTCCGCCCCAAATTCGATGCACTTAATCTTAACGAGGACCAAGTGAAGACGACAATTGAAACCTGGTTGAAGGACAGTTCCAATATTGCCGAAGTTCATTTGAAAATCCTATTCGATTTAGTTTCGTCGATGAAGGTAATTCAAGAAATCAAAAAGGACGCAGTCTCTTTCAAGCAAGACTTCAATTCGAGTTATATCTGCGAAAAATTTAGAATTTCTCCAAAACTAGACTTTTACGAAAACCAATACAAACCGCTAATAAATCAAAGAATCCGTGATATCATTCGACAATCGTGGATTAAAGCAAGTGATTGTACAATAAGTAAAGTGGGGAAACTTCTCAGCAAACCGAAGACATTTGACAACGAATTGTGGATCGAAAGTTCGTCGGATCTTCCTTTGAGTCTAAAAGACGCTTTAAGTGAAGATAAGATAATCAAAAAACTCTTAATGAAGTTTATGGGTTTCGATCGAGAGGTGATAGATATCTGCTCTGAATTCAATGATCAACTGGCTGATATTGTGTCAGAAATAAGTGTTCTATTCGAAGAACACGGTACCAAATCCGAAGAGAAAGCATCTCTTGCGGAATTCTTGAAAGAGACCAGTGAGGAACAAGTCCAACAACTAATTATTAACATTAAAAATCTAAAATGTGGTGAAGGACTCGAGCAGCTACTGCTTATTGTTCGCCTCTTTGTTGCAATTGTGGAATTGTGCCCAAATCTTAGAGTCTGCCTATCGCAAATCTATTATAACGACTTGAGCTGGAATGCACAACCGATTGCGGAGAAGAAAACACTGGAGAATTGGAATAGAGTGTGCAGTCTTCTCGAAGATGAGGGGTTTATGATGTGGAAACGAGTCTGTGAGTTGATTCTCAATGAAAATAAAATGGAAGACACGATGTCGGTTCGTGTTGACCACGAGACCATTCTTGATGATTTCACAGTAAATTGCATTTCTTGATTATATTTTCCACTTACTTTAATGATACCCTTTTCAGAACTGGGAGATTATATCTATAGAACAGAAAGACGAACAGGACAATCCTGTTGAATCGACATTTCGAATACCCTGTCAACCACGAATATCTCTTCAGGAATACCTTTTTTCAGTTATTAAAACATTAAACACTGCCATTCCACAAACTTTACCACAAAAAGTTCTTAATGTCTTTAATTCCTTGCTTGTACAACGTTTCTTGACCCATTACAAGGCCTTAGCCAGCGATGAGTTTACTACTTCAAGCCAAAACACTGCTATTCAACTATATTTCGATGTAAAGTTCCTGCAGTCGGTTTTTGCTCTGCGAGATGATCGAAATGTCATCGATGAGTTCCATTCGATCTCAAATACGTTGAAGGAATACATAGATCCATTTGATTTTGAGCTTTTTAGCGAGCATTTGTCGAAAAATGTAAAGAAATGTGTGGCTAGAATGCAGTGTCAATTAGGAGTCATCATACCACAGATTCCACAAAATTTACCCGCGGCCGTACAGCAAGAAAAAGATCCAAATGTTCTTACTCTCAGTTCGAATGGATCAACATCGATATGGTTTCCATTGTTGCCAATAATCGCTCCAGGATCAACGAACTCTACCTCGAAGCCGTCAAATCTTGTGATCTCGGAGGTGGAAAAGGTGAGTTTTTGTTGTCATTTGAGGAGTTCCCCTCATACATCTTTATACAAATTACTTAACTTTTTTTCTTTATTTATAGGACAACAGGTCCTTTGAATAGTATTTTGTCGGTTTGATTTCTGCCTGATTATCGTATGTGCGTGGAGTGTGTGTGTGTTTCTACGGGTGTTTTGCAGCTGTGTGTTGTTTACTAACTGCATGTGCTATATTGCTTATCCTAGGATAGGAGTAAAAGTGTTTTTATTTTCGTAATATACTTACTTATCGGGCGCTACAGTTCGGGGTGAACCTGGGCCTCAACCAACATGCCTCTCCACCTAGCACGATCTTTCGCTAATCTTTTCCAATGCCGCACACCCAGTTGGTTGAGGTCCCTTTCCACCTGTGCGCGCCACCTTAGGTTTCGGCCATCCTCTATTTCTTCGTCCCTCGGGGTTGGATTCAAAGACTCGACGGGCTGGAGCTGTGGTATCCATTCGCTCTACATGGCCCAGCCATCTTAGGCGTTGAATCCGTAGACACCTGACTAGACTCATGTCGCTATACAGCCCGTAAAGTTCGTGGTTGAATCTTTTCCTCCAACCCCTCTCTGTGTTTATAGGACCGAAAATCGCACGCAGAATCTTTCTCTCGAAACGACCAAGGATTTCCTCATCCGCTTAAGATAAAGTCCATGTTTCTGCGCCGTGTAACAGGACCGGGATAATTAAGGTCAACTTGGTCGTACGAGAGAGGGCTCTACTTCTCTGTTGCCTCTTGAGGCCAAAGAAGCAGCAGTTGGCAAGAGGAATTCTGCGCTTGATTTCGAAACTGGTGTCGTTGTTGCAAGTCACTGCGGAGCCTAGGTATATGAAGTCCTTAACTACCTCAAACTTATATCTGCCAATATGCACGTTCTGTCCAAGACGTCGGTGGTAAATGTCCTTTTTCGATGACAGAAGATATTTAGTATTGCCCTTATTAACTGCCAAACCAATTTTTGCCGCCTCTATCCCAATACTCGCAAACGCCTCATTGACATCTCGCTGGGATCTACCTATTTTGCCAATATCGTCGGCGTATGCAAGGAGTTGCGAGGATTTGAAATAGATTGTGCCTCTTGTATTGGCCAGTGATGTTTGCACAATCATTTCTAATATGATGTTGAAGAAATCACACGACAGCGCATCGCCCTGTCTAAATCCTTTTTTGACTTCGAAGCTATCGGTCATGCACTGGTTCGGATGGATCTGCGAGCATTTTCCAGAGTCATCCATAGTCTGACGAGCTTAGCAGGGATGTCAAAAGTAAACATGGCGTTATATAGCTCGTCTCTAATTACGCTGTCGTATGCGGCCTTGAAGTCGACGAATAGATGGTGAGTGTCGACTTGAAATTCATTGATTTTCTCCAGGATCTGCCGTTGTGTGAAGATGATAAGAGGATCTCTGTAGTTGGCGTAGTCCAAGAGGCCTCGTTTTTGTGGATCGGGCAAACAATGCTCCATTCCTCGGGCATGCTTTCCTCTGACCATATCTTACAGATGAGCCGGTGTATGCTCCTAACCAGCTCGTCCCCAGCCGCTTTGAATAGCTCAGCAGACAGTCCATCTGCGCCAGCAGCTTTATTCGACTTGAGTCTCGACATGCCAATCTCAACTTCGTCGAGGTCAGGGAGACGGAATTCTCTGCGATCTTTGTTGTTAAGAAATGGATCATTCTGCCTGACGGCGGTATGTTAGCTGTCATCGCCGTTATACAGTCTGCAGAAGTGGTTTTTCCAAATTCACACCATCGACTGCGATTCTACTACTAGCTGTCCGTTCTCATCCTTACAGGCCTCCTTTCGGGCTTTATAGCCTTGAGACATTCGTTTTATTCGTTTCGTTTCGTCGTGGTGGAGCTTTAGGGCCCAGCACTTCCGTTGCTGTGCTCGTCAGGGCTTGTTTGCACAGGCTCCATTGTTGCTCTACTGACTGAGTGGAGGATTGAGGGATATCGGAGAGCTTAAGGGAGACGCGGGTGGCAAAGGCACTGGCGATCTCCGGCGATAGTAGCTTTCCGACGTCATAGCTTGGTGTTCTAATTATACCTCTTGTAAAAGCCAATGGCTCTTCGAAACTGCGAGAGTAATCTTGTCACCGACCCGCAGGGAATAGTGGATGTATTTAAGCAGCATGTCCAACAGCTGCTTAACGAGCATGACCAAGAGAGAGTGGTAGGGACCGAGGAAATCCCAACTCCAGCCGCTGAAGTAGTCCTCCCACCCAGCATCGAAGAAGTCGGCACAGCTATTCAGCTCTATTTGCCCCATCCTCAAAAAAGGCGATCCTACCTCTTGCAAGAACTATAGAGGTACATATATTCCTGCTCAATGTCGCATACAAGATCCTGTCCAGCGTATTGTGTGAACGTCTAAAGCCATTTTGCACCGCACTAATCGGCAGCTACCAGTGCGGCTTCCGGCCCGGCAAATCAACTATAGACCAAATTTTCACACTTCGACAAATCCTAGAAAAGACCAACGAGTTTTGAATCGATACACACCATCTTTTAATCAATTTCAAACCCGCATACGACAGCATTCATCGTGAAGGACTGTTTGGTGCGATGGCCGAATTCGGGATCCAGGGAAAACTGATCCAGTTGTATCGCGCCACGCTAAAAAATACGCGATGCACCGTGCGACTCGGTTCAAGGATTTCGGAACCGTTTGAAACATGCACCGGATTTCGGCAAGGAGATGCGCTGTCATGTGACTTCTTCAACCTGGTGCTGGAGCAGATAGTGCGACGGGTAGGCATCAACAGGGAAGGCACTATCTTCTACAAGTCCGTCCAGCTGCGGATAATATCGATATCATCGCGTATTCTCGCCGTGGCATTGTGGAAACATTCACGGCGATTGAAGAACAGGCGAAACGAGCTGGTCTCAAGCTCATTGATCTTCGAACGTCGTGCCTGCAATAGCACCTCTCCAAGCCTTCAATCGCCCGCTTCTCGTGCTCTTTCTTTTTTCTCTTGAGAAGCTTATGTTTCTTCCTTCTTTTAAGCTCGTAGAGCTCACGAGCCGCTCTTGTTTTTTTTGTGTAGTGAGGCTTTGTATGCCTTCTGCTTGTCTGCATGAATCCTTCTACACTCGTCATCGAACCAGATGTTTCGTCGTGGTGGGGCTTTAGGGCCCAGCACTTCCGTTGCTGTGCTCATCAGGGCTTGTTTGCACAGGCTCCATTGTTGCTCTACTGACTGAGTGGAGGATTGAGGGGTATCGGAGAGCTTAAGGGAGACGCGGTTGGCAAAGGCACTGGCGATCTCCGGCGATAGTAGCTTTCCGACGTCATAGCTTGGTGTTCTCATTATACTCCGCGGTGTTCGTGTTATGCGTTGACGTATCTTGGCTACTACAAGATAGTGGTCTGAGTCGATGTTCGCTCCTCGGAAAGTGCGAACATCAAGAATAATGGAGGAGTGTCTGACGTCAATCGCGATGTGATCAATCTGGTTGGTGACTGATTGATCTGGCGACCGCCAGGTGCCTTTGTGTATATTGAGGTGGGGAAATCGTGTGCTGGCTAAAAGAAGATTTCGCCGCGTGGCAAGGTCGATCAGCCTGTGTCCGTTATCGGATGTGGTGTCATGTAGGCTGTGTTTGCCGATGACTCGTTCAAAGATGCTTTCTTTACCCAGCTTAGCGTTAAAATCTCCTAGTATGATTTTGGTATCATAGCTGGGGCATTTGGAGTATGTTCTGTCGAGGAGATCATAGAAATCATCTTTGATGTAGTCATCCTTGTCTTCCGTGGGGCATGGACGCATATGAGGCTGATGTTACGGAAATTCGCCTTGATGCGGATGGTTATGAGGCGTTCACTCACATACTGGATACTTAGGACTTTATGTTTTAGTCCACCTCTAACAACAAATTCGCATCCAAATAGTCTCTGTCCTTTCTCCCTATAGCAGTCACCGTAGTAAATGTCGCAGTTTTTCATCCGCTTTTTACCCGGTCCATTCCATCGCATTTCCTGGATAGCGGGTATGTCCGCTTTATAGCGGTCTAGGGCGTCCCCAAGTTGTTCGGCCGCACGTGATCTGTTTAGGGACCTAACATTCCACGTCCACCGAAGGTCCTTGTTTATTTTTTGTTTTATTATAGGGTCGTCAACATAGGTCCGTTCCGTTTTTCTATCCGAGGCTGTTTTTTGCTTCTGAGTAATCAGTGGTTTTACGGTTATGGTCTGCTAGACCATAGCCCAACCGACACTAATCCTGTTTGGTGGCACAGGATACTCGGGATTCGGCCTCATAGTAAGAGTAAACTCTTCAGGGCACCATAGCCGTGATTTTGTTCAATATTTTCAGTTAGACGAGCCTTCTGCATTCGATTGTGATGTTATTAGTCTGATTGTGGATTTTTTTGAAATTCGCAATTTGAAGTTCGTAATTATTGGAGTATGTTAATATGTGGCTGCATTGCCGCTCAGCCGTTTAGGAAGTAGCCGAAACCGCCTTAGGGTACCTACCACCCCCGACAAGAAACCCGTGGTATGATGGCGAGTGTGGGCAGAAAAAGGCAGCAACCGACGAGGCGTACCAAAAGCCATGCAGAGGAAAACCAGGGCAGCGCAAGAAGAGTACCGAGCCAGAAACTACTGCGACAAAAGAAAAGAATCTTCGCAGCCTCCCAGCTCAAGGATATCGAGGAGTCTAGGGATAAGCATAAAACACGAGCCTTTTACAAGAAAGCCAAAGGCCTTGAAGGAGGCTTCAAAAAGAGCACCCAGACACTTCGAAACTGCGAGAGTAATCTTGTCACCGACCCGCAGGGAATAGTGGATGTATTTAAGCAGCATGTCCAACAGCTGCTTAACGAGCATGACCAAGAGAGAGTGGTAGGGACCGAAGAAATCCCAACTCCAGCCACTGAAGTAGTCCTCCCACCCAGCATCGAAGAAGTCGGCACAGCTATTCAGCTCTATTTGCCCCATCCTCAAAAAAGGCGATCCTACCTCTTGCAAGAACTATAGAGGTACATATATTCCTGCTCAATGTCGCATACAAGATCCTGTCCAGCGTATTGTGTGAACGTCTAAAGCCATTTTGCACCGCACTAATCGGCAGCTACCAGTGCGGCTTCCGGCCCGGCAAATCAACTATAGACCAAATTTTCACACTTCGACAAATCCTAGAAAAGACCAACGAGTTTCGAATCGATACACACCATCTTTTAATCAATTTCAAACCCGCATACGACAGCATTCATCGTGAAGGACTGTTTGGTGCGATGGCCGAATTCGGGATCCAGGGAAAACTGATCCAGTTGTATCGCGCCACGCTAAAAAATACGCGATGCACCGTGCGACTCGGTTCAAGGATTTCGGAACCGTTTGAAACATGCACCGGATTTCGGCAAGGAGATGCGCTGTCATGTGACTTCTTCAACCTGGTGCTGGAGCAGATAGTGCGACGGGTAGGCATCAACAGGGAAGGCACTATCTTCTACAAGTCCGTCCAGCTGCGGATAATATCGATATCATCGCGTATTCTCGCCGTGGCATTGTGGAAACATTCACGGCGATTGAAGAACAGGCGAAACGAGCTGGTCTCAAGCTCATTGATCTTCGAACGTCGTGCCTGCAATAGCACCTCTCCAAGCCTTCAATCGCCCGCTTCTCGTGCTCTTTCTTTTTTCTCTTGAGAAGCTTATGTTTCTTCCTTCTTTTAAGCTCGTAGAGCTCACGAGCCGCTCTTGTTTTTTTTGTGTAGTGAGGCTTTGTATGCCTTCTGCTTGTCTGCATGAATCCTTCTACACTCGTCATCGAACCAGATGTTTCGTCGTGGTGGGGCTTTAGGGCTCCATTGTTGCTCTACTGACTGAGTGGAGGATTGAGGGGTATCGGAGAGCTTAAGGGAGACGCGGTTGGCAAAGGCACTGGCGATCTCCGGCGATAGTAGCTTTCCGACGTCATAGCTTGGTGTTCTCATTATACTCCGCGGTGTTCGTGTTATGCGTTGACGTATCTTGGCTACTACAAGATAGTGGTCTGAGTCGATGTTCGCTCCTCGGAAAGTGCGAACATCAAGAATAATGGAGGAGTGTCTGACGTCAATCGCGATGTGATCAATCTGGTTGGTGACTGATTGATCTGGCGACCGCCAGGTGCCTTTGTGTATATTGAGGTGGGGAAATCGTGTGCTGGCTAAAAGAAGATTTCGCCGCGTGGCAAGGTCGATCAGCCTGTGTCCGTTATCGGATGTGGTGTCATGTAGGCTGTGTTTGCCGATGACTCGTTCAAAGATGCTTTCTTTACCCAGCTTAGCGTTAAAATCTCCTAGTATGATTTTGGTATCATAGCTGGGGCATTTGGAGTATGTTCTGTCGAGGAGATCATAGAAATCATCTTTGATGTAGTCATCCTTGTCTTCCGTGGGGCATGGACGCATATGAGGCTGATGTTACGGAAATTCGCCTTGATGCGGATGGTTATGAGGCGTTCACTCACATACTGGATACTTAGGACTTTATGTTTTAGTCCACCTCTAACAACAAATTCGCATCCAAATAGTCTCTGTCCTTTCTCCCTATAGCAGTCACCGTAGTAAATGTCGCAGTTTTTCATCCGCTTTTTACCCGGTCCATTCCATCGCATTTCCTGGATAGCGGGTATGTCCGCTTTATAGCGGTCTAGGGCGTCCCCAAGTTGTTCGGCCGCACGTGATCTGTTTAGGGACCTAACATTCCACGTCCACCGAAGGTCCTTGTTTATTTTTTGTTTTATTATAGGGTCGTCAACATAGGTCCGTTCCGTTTTTCTATCCGAGGCTGTTTTTTGCTTCTGAGTAATCAGTGGTTTTACGGTTATGGTCTGCTAGACCATAGCCCAACCGACACTAATCCTGTTTGGTGGCACAGGATACTCGGGATTCGGCCTCATAGTAAGAGTAAACTCTTCAGGGCACCATAGCCGTGATTTTGTTCAATATTTTCAGTTAGACGAGCCTTCTGCATTCGATTGTGATGTTATTAGTCTGATTGTGGATTTTTTTGAAATTCGCAATTTGAAGTTCGTAATTATTGGAGTATGTTAATATGTGGCTGCATTGCCGCTCAGCCGTTTAGGAAGTAGCCGAAACCGCCTTAGGGTACCTACCACCCCCGACAAGAAACCCGTGGTATGATGGCGAGTGTGGGCAGAAAAAGGCAGCAACCGACGAGGCGTACCAAAAGCCATGCAGAGGAAAACCAGGGCAGCGCAAGAAGAGTACCGAGCCAGAAACTACTGCGACAAAAGAAAAGAATCTTCGCAGCCTCCCAGCTCAAGGATATCGAGGAGTCTAGGGATAAGCATAAAACACGAGCCTTTTACAAGAAAGCCAAAGGCCTTGAAGGAGGCTTCAAAAAGAGCACCCAGACACTTCGAAACTGCGAGAGTAATCTTGTCACCGACCCGCAGGGAATAGTGGATGTATTTAAGCAGCAGGTCCAACAGCTGCTTAACGAGCATGACCAAGAGAGAGTGGCAGGGACCGAGGAAATCCCAACTCCAGCCGAAGTGGAAGTAGTCCTCCCACTCAGCATCGAAGAAGTCGGCACAGCTGTTCAGCTCTATTTGCCCCATTCTCAAAAAAGGCGATCCTACCTCTTGCAAGAACTTTAGAGGTATATCCCTGCTCAATGTCGCATACAAGATCCTGTCAAGCGTATTGTGTGAACGTCTAAAGCCATTTTGCACCGCACTAATCGGCAGCTACCAGTGCGGCTTCCGGCCCGGCAAATCGACTATAGACCAAATTTTCACACTTCGACAAATCCTGGGAAAGACCAACGAGTTTCGAATCGATATACACCATATTTTCATTGATTTCAAACCCGCATACGACAGCATTCATCGTGAAGGACTATTTGGTGCGATGGCCGAATTTGGGATCCAGGGAAAACTGATCCAGTTGTGTCGCGCCACGCTAAAAAATACGCGATGCACCGTGCAACTCGGTTCCAGGACTTCGGAACCGTTTGAAACATGCACCGGATTTCGGCAAGGAGATGCGCTGTCATGTGACTTCTTCAACCTGGTGCTGGAGCAGATAGTGCGACGGGTATGCGTCAACAGGGAAGGCACTATCTTCTACAAGTCCGTCCAGCTGCGGATAATATCGATATCATCGCGTGTTCTCGCCGTGGCCTTGTGGAAACATTCACGGCGATTGAAGAACAGGCGAAACGAGCTGGTCTTAAGGTCAATGAGGACAAGACGAAGTACATGCTGTCAAGAAAAATTCAATCCGGCGCTCACCACCTGGGACAAAATAGTCATGCTTTACAAAACGCTCCTACTGTCAGTCCTGCTGTACGGAGCCGAAAGCTGGACGATAAGCAGGACAGCGGAACTGATTTTGGGTTTTTTCGAGAGAAAAATTCTGCGCCGGATATTTGGTCCTGTCTGTGAGGAAGGTGAATGGAGAAGAAGACACAACCGCGAACTCTACGAGCTGTACAAAGATGTGGATGTAGTCCGGAAGACAAAGATCCGTCGACTATACTGGCTCGACCACATCGAGCGCATGGACATCAACGCTCCAGCCAAGAGGGTCTTCGACCCCGAGCCGCCTGGTTCGAGAAGAAGAGGAAGACCGAACCTCCGGCATAAAGAACAAGTAATCGCGGATGTAAGACGTCTTGGATGGAAGGCAGCTATAGCTCAGGCTCAGATCCTCCACGGATCGCTGGCTTGATAAGTAAGTAAGTTATAGGAGTTATTCTTCTCTTCTCAGTTTGAATTGCTGTTATTTCTCCTTAAAAAGGGCACATTTTTCACGATCGTTATACAGAACAGTTGTGCAACCTATCACTTTTACCGCTTGTGTTCCTTTTGCTTTTGGATATTCTCGACGTGCCTATGCGAAGGCCATTTCACTTTTTTAAATCGGCTTATCAGTCCTAGAGAAGCAGGCTACGTGTCTCCGCGAAATGTCTTTGCCAAGGACTTCGACCTTTCAGGACTGATTGGGCTAAATGGAGAATAATTGCGACCATTTTGGTATGTTTCTGCACGTATTGAGTGGCAGTGGTAGGTGTTCCCCAGGGCTCCGTTTTGTCTCCGACACTCTCATTTTTATAAATCATCTCTTGTCTGTTACTTCTAATCCAATTTACTCCTTCGCTGACGACAGTACCCTCTCATATTCGTTCATTAGTTTACGATCCTGCACTTCAGTTGTAGATAGTGAGCGGCAGCGTATGTTAAGCTCATTAAATTCCGATATCGAAAACAATAGAGTGAAATTGAATGCATCCAAAACAGAATGCTGTCTCTTGTCGTTAAAGCGTATAACTAACCCGCAACCATTATCCTTGAATGGCACTTGCATCTCAGAAACCGAAAAGCCTTCCATCCTGGGTATGAGCAACACACAGTCTTAATTAGAGCGACCACATATTCAGTGGCGCCAAAAATGCTGCGAAATGCCTAGGCTTCTTATACATCTACTATAAGGCGTTCATTCGCCCCAAATTAGAGTTCAACGCTCATGTCTGGTCCGGTGCTTTCAAGACCTCATTGCACCTACTAGAAAGAATACAAAAGCGCGCGATAAAACTGATAGGTGACTCCAGCATTACCAAAACATTAGACTCGCTAGAACATCGCAGGAATGTTTCCTGCCTCTTCCTGTTTTATCGTTACTTCCACCAAAAATGGTCTGATTAAATAGCCAGTTGCATTCCGCCCCTTCAACATTTCTTCCGCAACACACGTCTTTCTAGGAATGCTCACCCTGAATACCCTGAAGCCCGCTTTCGGACGTACCGTCAAATATAGAGAATCTTTCATTAACCGAACCACACGAATCTGGAACTCCCTGCCGGATTCGGTTTCCCCCCCTCAATGCAACATGCAAGGATTTAAGATCAATGTCCATCGGCAGTAGGACTACGTAAGTTTGACGTCGAAAAGCTACAATCGCAAGAGACTGCCAGAATCCTTGCCGATCGTGTTTCCTCCAAGCTCTCTCAAAACCCGCCCACAGCAGCACAAACAATAGAGCATTGCCAGAGCGCCGTCAGAGACGCTGCCTGGTGCTGGTGGAGGTGCTGGGTTTCAAACCGCCACCGCCTAGAAACCCCTGGTTCGGTGAACAATGCGAACAAGCCCAACAAGAGGCAAAACAAGAGGCATATAAAGCCATGCTGCAACGACGGACGAGAGCTGCTCGCGAAATCTATGAGCAGAAGAGAAGAGAGGAACACACGCTTTTCAGAAGAAAGAAGAGAGAGAACGGAAAGCGTGTGATCGAGGAGATGGAGAGATGCTTCTGCAGGAATGACGCCCGTAAGTTTTACAATAAGGTAAAACGAACATGCCATGGCTACAAAGCCAGAGCGGCGGCATGCAGGGCTGAAAATGGAGAACTGGTAGTAGAGTCGCAGTCGATGCTGAGAATTTGGAAAGACCACTTATGCAGATTGTATAACGGCGATGATAGACAAGATACCGCTGTCAGGCAGAACGAGCCATTCGTAATGGACGACGATTTAACAGACGATGTAGACGAAGTCAAAATAGCGATATCAAATACCAAATCGACACTCACCACCTCTTCGTCGATTTCACGGCTGCATATCACAGCGTGTATAGAGATGAGCTGTATAAAGCCATGTCTAATTTTAACATCCCTGCCAAACTCGTCCGACTGTGCAGGATGACAATGGAGAATTCTCGGTGCTCCATTAAGGTCGGTAATGAGCAAACCGAGACCTTTGATGTTAAAAAAGGATTTAGGCAAGGTGACGCGCTGTCATGCAACTTTTTGAACATCGTGCTTGAAAAGATCGTGCAAGAGTCACTGGCCAACACAAGAGGTACGATTTATTTCAAGTCTACGCAATTGCTTGCGTACGCTGACGACATTGACGTGATTGGACGGACAGAGCGAGACGTCAATGAGGCCTTTGTAAGCATTGAGGTAGAAGCGGCTAACATGGGTCCAAACCAAATATCTACTTTCATCTAAAAGAGAACTGCAACACCGACGTATTGGCTAGAACGTCATAATGGGCGGATATAACTTTAAAGTGGTCAAGGAATTCGTCTACCTTGGCTTACTGATGATCGGCGACAACAACACCAGCGCTGAGATAAAACGTAGAATCACTCTTGCCAACCGCTGTTTCCGTGGGCTCAAGAGGCAATTGAGAAGTAGAGCCCTCTCTCGGAAAACCAAGGTGACGCTAAATAAGACCTTAATCATCCCAGTCATCCTTTACGGCGCAGGGGCTTGGACCTTAACAAAAGCGGATGAAAATGCCCTTGGTCGTTTCGAGAGGAAAATTCTGCGCACTATCTACGATCCCGTTTGTTCAAACGGTGTATGGAGGAGAAGATATAACGAAGAACTGTACGAGTTGTACAGCGACATCGGCCTGGTACGACGTCTACGGATACGGCGTCTAAGGTGGCTAGGCCATGTAGAGCGAATGGAAAATACAGCTCCGACTCGAAGAGCCTTCGAGTCCACCCCGGAAGGAAGGCGCGGCAGAGAACGGAGGCATCAACGGCGGCGTACACAGGTGAAAAGGGAACCTTAACCAACTGGGCGTGCGGCGCTGGAAACAGCTGGCCGAAGACCGTGCCAGCTGGAGACGCTTGTTGGTTGAGGCCCAGGTTCACCACGGACTGTAGCGCCACCTAAGTAAGTAAGTTCGTAGGTATATTATAACTCTTTTTTCGTTGATCCTCAACATTTCATGAAATCAGTTACCGGACATCCATATTATTCTCAAAAAACTAGAAAATTTGTAATTAGGTATCCAGCTTACAACTAACAAACTTCCAATCTCTGTTTTGAATCTTTCATAGCTTTTAATGACTTCAAGAAAATAGTCAGCAGTTGTGTTTTTCATATTCCGAACACTTTCTTACGAAAAAAAAATTAATTATTTGTATCCTGTTTGACCCTTTAGACACCGGCACAAAAGCTGACACGTAAAACGGAGTCGTCACGGAGTCAAAAATCTGGAGCGGCTGCATTTTTCGGAGCAATGTCACAGGAATGGTTTCGATAGCTTCTTTACATCCTATAACGATGTCGGTGCAATAAAAGAAAAACAGGAGCAGAAACAATATACTTGTTTACTCTATAAATACGTATTTATTCAAAATCAATTTATTTAAGTCGATGTATTGTTAAATACATTCTTGGTATGCATAGTTAATTTCGTAATGTTTCATTTATAGTTCAGTTGTTGTTTACATAATAAATTGAAAACTAAGTCTTATTGATTATAAAAGAGTTTTTTAAATCCCTTCTTTGCAGCTGGGTAACGAATTTCCTTTGAGGAGCTATTGTCACTTTTTGCCACCCTTCTTTCCGCCTCCGGTGGTAGCTGTGGCAGCAGTGGCTTTTGTCTCTACGGCCTTTGTTTTCTCGTTATTGGTGGTTTTCGCCTTTCCAGCTGGAGCAGCAGCAATTTTGTCGGCTGATGCTGCAGCAGCGGTATTTTTCTTCTGTAAAACGAAATGAGAGAAGGGTATGATATAAATATTTTAAGATTGTTCTCAATGGTGTCCAATTGTTTTCGAAATTACCGCCAAGCAAATATTTTACATAAGCTCTTATGTGGCGTTAAATTTTCCATAAGGCTCATGTTAAAAGAATGATAAACGTAAAAGTGGCAGAAAATGATCGTGGGTCATAAAGGAGGCACCGTTTTGTTGCAATAATAAAATATTTGGGAGGATCAGTCTAAAAGAAAACGAATTCTGGATCTGCACCTGGAACGTTAGGTCCCTTAACAGACCAGGTGCAGCCGGACAACTGGTCAACTCTTCGGACTGCTATAAGGCAGACATTACCGCGCTCCAAGAAGTGCGATGGGATGGGCCAGGCAAAAACCGTATGAAAAACTGTGATATATACTACGGAAACTGCTACAGAGAAAATAAACAACGCTTATTCGGATGCGGATTTGTTGTTCGAGGCAGACTCAGGAAAAAAGTCTTAAGCGTCCGGTATGTAAGCCAACGCCTCATAACTATCCGCATCAAGACCAGTCTCGGCAATATAAGTTTATTATGTGTCCACGCCCCCACAGAGGAGAAAGATGACCGACATAAAGACGACTTCTATGATCTCCTAGGCAGAACGTATGCGCAATGCCCCAGCTATGACACCAAAATCGTTCTAGGAGATTTCAATGCGAAGCTGGGTAAGGAAGCTATCTTTGAACGGGTCATTGGAAAGCACAGCCAAGCATAGCCACAGAAAGCACAGCAAGTACACGATTCCCACACCTCAACATCCATAAGGGCACCTGGCGGTCTTTCGATCAATCGACAACACGCACACAAGATCGACAACACAATCGGCAGACATTCCTCCAGCATCATAAATGTCCGTACCTTTCGAGGAGCCAACATCGACTCGGATCATTACCTTGTTGCAGCCAAGGTACGGATGCGAATTTCTCGGAATCAACGGAGTCGAGTAAGAACACCAAAATTTAACGTCGGAAAGTTGCAATCGCAGGAGACCGCCAGGACCTTCGCCGATCAAGTCTCCCTCAAGCTCTCTCAAGTCCCGATGCAATCTCCAGAAACCTTAGAGCAGCAATGGAGTCGTTGTCAGAACGCCATTAGAGAGGCCGCCTCAGATGCACTCGGTTTCGAGCCACCACCGTCGAGAAACCCCTGGTTTGATGATGAGTGCAGACAGGCCCATGTAGAGAAACAGAATGCATACATGGCTACATTGCATCGACGGACGAGAGCAGCCCGCGAGCTCTATGAACAGAAGAGGAGGGAGGAGCATGCGCTTCTGAGAAGGAAAAAGAAGGAGCACGAGAAGCTCAGGAACGACGTTCGAAAATTTTACCAAAAAAAAATTTGGTTGTCTGTAAAGTTGGTTTACGGACGATTATTTTACGTGATAACGTCATTAGGAAACATTGATGAAAAATGAACAACACGCGGTGTTCCCAAGCGGTCCTCCATCTAAGTACTAACCGCACCCGACGCTGGTTGATTACGGTTTCGAACGACAGCCGATACATATGAGATTGCTCGGACAGTGTTGTGGTTTAGTAAGGAAACGCAAACACTCATGAGCTGCACCAAATATGTGCTGTCATCAAAGAAAGACGCGCAACACCGACGCCTTGGTCAGAACGTCACCTTCGGCAGCAATATTTTTGAAGTAGTCAAGCACTTCGTCTACCTTGGCTCGATAGTGACAAGCAGTAACGACACCAGCGCTGAGATAAAACGCAGAGTAACTCTTGCCAACCGCTGCTTCTTCGAGCCCTCTCTCGAAAAACTAAGGTATCCTTAATCATCCCGGTTCTCCTCTACGCCGCTGAGGCTTGGACGTTATCAAAAGCGGATGAAGATGCTCTTGGGCGTTTCGAGAGGAAAATTCCGCGTGCAATCTTTGGTCCCGTTTGTGTAAACGGAGAGTGGAGGAGGAGATTCAACCAACAATTGTACGGGCTGTACAGCGACATCGGCCTGGTTAGACGGCTTCGGATCCAACGTCTAAGATGGCTAGGCCATGTAGAGCGAATGGACATCACCGATCCGGCTCGAAGAGTCTTCGAATCCAACTCCGAGGGACGACGCAGCAGAGGACGATCGCATTTAAGGTGGCGCGCACAGGTGGAAAGGGACCTCAACCAACTGGGCGTGCGGCGCTGGAAGCGGCTGGCCAAAGATCGGGTCGGCTGGAGAGGCTTGTTGGTTGAGGCCCTGCTTCACCCCGAACTGTAGCGCCATCAAAGTAAGTGTGTTTTAAAAGACGATGTCACCAATGTGGCCTACTAAAACACTCAAATGAGTCTAATAGCGATAGCGCTTTACCGACTGGTTACAAGAAGGACTAAGAAATGTACGACGAATGAAAACCAGTGAGAGTTAGAACTAAGAGCGGCGCTATTCTGTCTAATCATCAAACTTTCATGGGACATTCAAAAGGATAAGCCATTTCTTCATAGTAGATATGTAAGTATAAACGAAGCTGGTAAGATTGTTGAGTAAAGGTTATAAGCCTACACCAAAAATTGTAATATATGAGGTTAGTTTAGCATACACGCCTAAAAGAATGCCCAATAGGCGAGGAGGTACCATTATATCACTCACGAAGACTGATATCGTTCATAGGCATAGCTCACCATATATAATATATGTACGTACATGTGAGATGCATAATACATATGTACATCCATATATGTATGGTTAGTTAAATAATCTTTTTTTTTTTCTGTATAGATTCCTTGCATCCGCATTTTTTTGCGTGTTACGTAATGGCTTCAATTTCAAGGCCACGTAAATAAATACAAAAACAAGCTCGAATGCTATAATTAACTTTGGAACACACCCACTTCCCCATATGCCCGTGATGCGACATGGCACTTATACTTAATTCCATTTGCGATTTTTTTTTTAATATTCTATCGAAAAATATTAACTCACATTTCCACCGCCTTTCTGTTTTCCCATGTTGCTTAATTAGTTTTATATAATGCAACTAACGAACTAAACCAGTTTAACTCAAGATGTGTTTTAGATACGAATGCGTCCGCTTGAGATTTCTTGAAGACTGCCAATCGAAAATTAAAAGTTACAATTGAAAAAAATTAAATTTAAAAAAGCTCAAATATTTTGCGTTGTAGGAAATGCGGATTTCACTCAGATGTCTTGGATTTTGGTCACAAAATAATTGAAAAAGTATTCAATCAATTTATTTGCCAGAGTTACTTCTTGTTATCTTTACTATGCAATGAAAGCTTATTTACTCGTGGGTGCGGAGGAGACGAAAGGTGATCACAGAAAGTAGTATTATGATTCAAATCCACAATATGAAGAATATGTTTACGTCTTAAGATGCTAAAAAGAGATTCCAAACAGACGGTGGCATTTTTTGTTTTGGTGTTTTTTTTTTTTATCTTTTTATACAACCGAACACACTCGGGCTAGAATATTTACTTCGTCACCAAAAGTGAATACGGTGATAAACATTCTCGATTGCCGCAACTAACAGAAACCAATAATACAAAAAGCCATTTGATTGCAATAACCGTGTCAACAACTTTTGAAAGCAAAATCAAAAAAGAGGACATTCATACTGAGGGAAAAATATGTTCTTCTTCTTCTTAGCGGGCGCTACAGTTCGGGGTGAACCTGGGCCTCAACCAACATGCCCCTCCAACTAGCACGATCTTTTGCTAGCCTTTTCCATTGCCGCACACCCATTTGGCTGAGGTCCCCTTCCACCTGTGTGCGCCATCTTAAGTGCGATCGTCCTCTGCTTCTTCGTCCTTCGGGGTTGGGTTCAAAGACTCTCCAGGCTGGAGCTCTACATGGCCCAGCCATCTTAGGCGTTGAATCCGCATACGCCTGACTAGACTCATGTCGCTGTACAGCCCGTTAAGTCCGTGGTTGAATCTTTTCCTCCATTGCCCGTCTGAGTCTATAGGCCCGAAAATCACGCGCAAAATCTTTCTCTTTCTGCGCCGTACAACAGGACCGGGACGATAAGGGTCTTATATATAGTCAACTTTGTCGTTCGGGAGAGGGCTTTATTACTCAATTGCCTGAGCCCTGAAGCCCAAAGAAACAGCGATTGGCAAGAGTGATTCTGCGTTTGATTTCGGAACTAATGTCGTTGTTCCAAGTCACTGCGGAGCCAAGGTAGACGAAGTCCTAAACTACCTCGAACTTATATCTGCCAATACAAACGTTCTGGCCAAGACGTCGGTGGTGAGCGTCCTTTTTTGATGACAGCATATATTTAGTTTTGCCCTCCTTTACCGCCAGACCAACTTTCGCCGCTTCGATCTCAATACTCGCAAACGCCTCATTGAAATGTCGCTGTGATCCACCTATTATGTCAATATCGTCGGCGTATGCAAGAAGTTGCGAGAATTTGAAATAGATTGTGCCTCTTGTATTGGCCAGTGATTTTTGCACAATCATTTCCAATATGATGTAAAAGAAATCACACCACAGCGCATCGCCCTGCCTAAATCATTTTTTGACATCAAAACTATCGGTAAGGTGTTCACCGATTTGGATGGAGCAGCGAGCATTCTCCAAAGTTATCCTGCATAGTCTGATGAGTTTAGCAGGCATGTCAAAGGTAGACATAGCGTTGTATAGCTCGTCTCTAATTACGCTGTCTTATACGGCTTTGAAGTCGACAAATAGGTGGTGAGTGTTGACTTGAAATTCATTGATTTTTTCCAAGATCTGCCGTAGTGTGAAGATTTGGTCGATGGTGGACTTCCCTGGCCTGAATCCGCACTGATAAGGACCTATCAGTTTATTTACAAAAGGCTTCAGGCGTTCACACAAAACGGCAGAGAAGGTTTTGTAGGCGATGTTAACGAGACCTATTCCTCTGTAGTTGGCGCAATCAGAGGGATCTCCTTTCTTGTGGATCGGGCATACGATGCTGAGACTCCATTCCTCGGGCATGCTTTCCTCTGACCATATGTTGCTGATGAGCTGGTTCATGCTCCTAACCAGGTCATTCCCAGCTGCCTGGAAGACGTCAGCAGACAGTCCGTCTGCGCCAGCAGCTTTATTCGACTTGAGTTTCGATATGGCAATCTTAACTTCGTCCAGGTCAGGGGGACGGAATTCTCTGCGGTCTTCGTCGATTAGAAATGGGTCATTCTGCCTGACAGCGGTATATTGACTAACATCGCCGTTATACAGTCTACAGAAGTGGTTTTTCCATAATCTCAGCATCGACTGCAATTCTACTACTTGATGTCCGTTCTCATCCCTGCAAGCTTCCGTTCTGGCTTTATATCCTTGGCATGTTCGCTTTATCTGTTGATACAACTTTCGAACGTCACGCCTACAGCAACACCCCTCTAAATACTCAATCGAGCGCTTCTCGTGTTCTTTCTTCTTTCTTCTGAGAAGCTCCTCCCTTCTTTTTAACTCGTAGAGCTCACTAGCTGCTCTTGTTCTTTTATGCAGCGAGGCCTTATACGCATCCTGCTTCGCTGTGTGAATTCTCCTGCACTCGTCATCGAGCCAGGAGTTTGAAACCCAAAACTTCGGATGCAGAGCTTTTCAGGGCTTGTTTGCAAAGGCTCCACTGCTGTTCTATTGATAGCGTGGTGGATTGAGGTGTATTGGAGAGCTTAAGAGAGACGCGATCGGTAAAAGCACGAGCGGTTTCTGGCGATAGTAGCTTTCCGACGTCATCACTTTGTATTCTTACTCTACTCCGCTGCGTTCGTGATATCCGTAGGCGCATCTTGGCTACTACAAGATAGTGGTCCGAATCGATGGTAGCCCCTCGGAAAGTGTCTGACGTCGATCGCGATGTGATCAATCTGGTTGTTAGTCGATTGATCAAAAGACCGCCAGGTGCCTTTGTGTATATCGAGGTGCGGGAAGCGCGTACTGGCTAGGAGGAGATTTAGCCTCGTAGCAAGATCAATCAGCCTGTGTCCGTTATCGGATGTGGTGTCGTGTAGGCTATGTTTGCCGATGACTCGTTCAAAGATGCTTTCCTTACCCAGCTTAGCATTAAAGTCTCCTAGTACAATTTTGATGTCATAGCTGGGACATTGGGCATACGTTCTGTCTAGGAGATCGTAGAACTCATGTTTGTCATCCTTGTCCTCCGTGGGGGCATGGACGCAGATCAGGCTGATGTTGAAAAATTTAGCCTTGATTCGGATTGTTATGAGGCGTAATAAATTGTTGCGAATCAACCACAAACGACCAAATGACTTGCGAGTCTGCCTGCTGGGTGCAGGCATATGATGGAGCAAATCCCTAAAAGCTACAATACAGATATAACCACTGCAGTTCAAGAAATGCGATGGGATGGACTGAAAAACTGCGACATCTACTACGGGAATTGCTACAAGAAGAACAAACAATGCTTGTTCGGATGCGGATTCGTTATTTAAGGAAAGCTTCGACAAAAAGTCTTAAGCTTTCGGGATGTAAGCTTAATATGCGTTCACGCTCCAACCGAAGAAAAAACGATCGACTTAAAGATGACTTCTATGACTTCAACGATACTACGATACTAGGATATTTTAATGCGAACGTGGGCAAAGAGGACATTCATACATATGTATGTATGCATGTATTTGAGTCGATCGCGGGAAAATATAGCCTACACGACACCACGTCCAAAAACGGTCATCGGGTACTTGAACTCCTAGCGGGACGTAATATCCGCAGGAGACCGCTAGAATCTTTGCCGATCGAGTTTACCTCAATCTCTCGCGAATTCTGATGACACCGGCACAATCCACAGAACAACAGTGGGAACATTGTCAGAGACGCTACCTCTGATATGTTCGGTTTCAAACCACCGCATTGTGGCCATTCGTTCAATTCAGCACGAAGTGATTTATTTTTCATCCACTTGTACTCTCTCGTTTTCCCCCTTTTGTTTACTTTACATTTTGTTTAGATGTTAATGGCTGAGGAACATCGATTATTGTTTAATTTTCACTATCATTATCATTTATGAAAGGAATACGATTGACAATAGCAGGCGCAAGGAGCTGACTTCTGGGCAAATTATCCATGGTGGGGTTCTGTTCATCACCGATATCTTCATCAGTGAGATTTTGAGTAAAATTATTTGGTGATAATATAGTTATATCAACTATTCCTTGTTCTATCGCATCATCATTTTCCTCCAAAAGATCTAAAATTTGGTTTAAAGGCAGTATATTCCTGCAAAAGAAGCAAGAACTACAAGAAAACTGCGTTTACGTAGGAGAGTATATGGGCAGAAGATTTTGATTGCGGATTTCACTGACGTTCTTCCAGGAGGATCGTCGTAAAAAAGTAACGTAATGCTTATGATCATGGCAAAGTTTTATCTAAATCATTCTGAACCCATAGCAAAGAGTTGAAACAATAAATTAACATTTATGGTAATAAAAAAAAATTAAATTGCACTTACCCACGAACGATGAAATCTGGATGCTCCCTCATGACCGATACACTTTAAGAAACGAATTTCACTGTGCAGTGGTTGAACGGATTCCGCGAACATATCGGGACTGTCACGAAAAATCAAAACATTTTATCCTTCCAGAAGTACGTCACATGGGCGCCGTGGCGCAGTGGTTAAGCCTAAATTCAATACTGCGTTAGTGAATTGCGTTTTTACGTTACGAGAGAAATGCTTCGAACGTGCGTTGCAGTGACATTTCAAATGTATCAGCAGTTTTCAAGTCAAAACTGTCAAAAATTATCAAACGCCTTTTCGTGTTTTGTTTACGTTTCCAATAGATTACTAAAAATGAGTAATAAAATTGTTTTGGAAAATATTGCAAAAGCAATAACAATAGTGAAAGTAGCCTAGCACTGCTACAAAGCATATGAAATGTTTGAAGAAATGGAGAGAACGACAGAAAGACGATGGTGGATTCGCGAGCTTAATCTCTGCAGAGAATCAAATGGATTCTATGAAACAAATTTCAATCAAATGATGGAAAGAGATCCGGAGCATTTTTATAAAATAACGAGAATGTCTCCACAAACGTTCGAAATTCTACGCTCGCTGATTGAACCCCGTCTGGTAAAGACGTCATGGAGGAAACCAATCGAACCTAGTGCCAGATTGTTTTTGGTTCTTCTGTATGTATTCTATTATAAAATTTATAAACTTAACTTTATACCAAAAGTAAATTCTAGGTATCTGTCCCAAGGAGTACCCAGGCAAGTCCTGGCGTGGATGTTTCGAATGGGATACTCAACAGTGCTGAAAATAATATACGAAACCTGCGACATTCTGTGGGAATCATTGATGCCTCTCTATTTGTCCCCACCAAATGAAAATGACTGGGAAACAATTTCAACAGGTTTCCAGCAGCTGTGGAATCTTCCGAACTGTGTGGGTGCAATTGACGGCAAACATATAAATATACAGTGCCCACCTGGAGCCGGATCGGGTTTTTATAATTACAAAGGTCACCATTCCATCGTTCTTCTCGCTGTCTGCGATGCCTCATATACATTCACTTCAGTAGACATCGGAGCGTATGGAAGTCAAAGTGACAGTGGTATTTTCGCACAATCACGCAAAATTATATCTGGAGAGTTGAACTTACCCCCACCAAAGCTACTTCCCCACTCGGATTTTTACTGCAACCACTACTTAGTTGGTGATCCAGCGTTTCCCTTAAAGCCATATCTAATGCGTCCATATCCAGGTAGAAGGCTAAACCCCGAACAATATTATTTTAATAAACGGTTGTCCCGAGCCCGCCGTGTGATCGAAAACGCGTTTGGTATTTTGGTAGCAAAGTAGCGTATACTTGGAGCAACACTTAATATGCTACCAACAAATGCTGACAAAATTGTAAAAGCCACCACAGTCCTGCACAATTTCGTCAAGCTGAACGAAGCTGCCTTTTACACAGCTGAGTTCGTCGACTCATATAATGAGAATGGTGATATTGTTACCAGAGGTGTTTGGCGAAATGAAATGAAATAGCCTTTACTATGAGAGATCAAATAAAAGACTACTTATATACAAACAAAATATGATATGTAATGACGAAATAAAAGAATCATTTGATGAGAAACATTTATTTATTATTAGAGATTTCCTCTGTAATTGCATTAAAAATTACACAATGCAATCTTTCTTTGGCATCATCCGGGAGATGCTTCACACGTCGAGCCATGTTAAGCATGAACTCTTCTGAGTATTCTAATGCCCGGTTTGACATGCTTGCGTTGAGCGTCGAGGTGACGTCGTCCAAAACTTTCGAGAATACCCTCTCAGACCCCTTAACCGCTGGCTTCCGTCTTGGTGTTTCTTCGGCACCTTCCTGAGACGTGAAGTCTCCGAGATCCAATGGGGATGAAGCGTCTTGCGTTGAGTTGGTGTCTCCCTGGCTGTTGAAATTTCCAAATTGCCTGATAATGAAAAGAAAAACATTCAAAAGCAAATTCAAACTGCATGAACGCAGGTTTATATACATATGTATATCTAGGTACACTCTATTTTGCAGGGATGCATTTAAAAATTGCATGGAGTCGAAAAACTCCCAACTCTCCAGATCCGCAATTCCACTTCCCGAGGGGAGATCCAATTTTCTTTTCTCCCTCACGTATCTATCCCGGAGACCCAGCGTTGTTTGCATTCTTTTCCTAAAGGGAATATTAATTTATATATGTATGTTTAAAAGAAAAGATTTATGCAATATATTATGTACTTACATACATACATGTATTTTGTATGATATTTACCTGATCTGTTTAGCTCCTTCCCAATCTCATCCCAACGCAAATTCCTCTTCAACACATTTTTAAACATTTTTGAGTTTGTGTTGTAAAGGAATCCGTTGTCCTTTACAAGGGCAATCAGCTTTTCTTCGAAATAACGTTTTTGTTTTTAAATGCACGCTTTTATTTAATAATATTGATAAATTCTTACCTTCACATTCTATTCCAACGATGTGTTCTCATTCAAATTCGCAAAAAAAAGGAGACGTAATTTTCGCCGACAAATTCAAATTGAACGAGAACTGTCATCAAAACGCATGAAATTTTCAACGGGTTGGACTTTTGCATGCTTTGTTACGTGAGGTTACGTATTCTCACCGCTCTCATTTTTTCGTATTTTCTCTCATTTTACAACGAACGTATGTTGAATGTTAGACGTCACTCGAAGCTAGTGCTAACGCAGTATTCTGATATGGGCATTTAGTGTGTTGGACTCAGACTAGCCCAACGGTTCGATCTACGAATAAAATTCGATATACATATATTTACACGATACATGCATATGTATATATTTCAATAGACTTTATTAAAAATGACTTGCTTCTGCTAATCGTCACCACGAACTGACTATCCCCATCTGCCCAGCTTATTCTTGTAGCCTCCTGTGCTCCTCATTCCCATGCTGACGCAGGTGTTTCGCCCTTTCCCAAGTCGCTGTTCCCACGCTCGCTCCCGTGTACGCTCGCGATATGCAGATATCCGTTGCCAAGCGTGTGTCTGCTTCGTCAGCATATCTTCAAATGCATTGGCTGATGCAATGCAAGGTCAGGGTCGCGTTTCCCCGGTCAGCGTCGCTGGCAATGTGATAACTGACTCTGACGCACGATGAGCGATCCGATATCTCCAACGCCATCGTATGTTTATTTCGCGGCGTTCCTCCTCGGCGGGGTACTGGCAAAAGCCCCCGTGTTATACTTGCCTTGAAAAAGCTTCTCGACTCGCGCCGCACTGTGGGGCAGAATGGCTTAATTGGTGGCATTAAATCAGTTAATAGAGCTAGGAACCTGAAAATTTCTGGAAATGCTTACAGAACCAATCCATTGATATTTCTAAGCCCAACAATGATCACGCCCACCAAAACGCCCACTTTTTTTGACTTAGGAAAAAAGTTGAAAAATCAATATACCTACCGTTTTCAGTGTATCAACATTTATGGCTGTCAAATTTGCTAATAAATACGCATACTAACAAGTACATATATCTTTTGTTCTTATAACCTATGTAAAAAATAAGTACACATCATTTTTTTCAGTAAAAACAAAGCAAAGCAAATTTTAATACAAAAAAAAAAAGAAAAACATAATATAGTTTTTTCATTAATTTAAAACAAAATCATCACCTTCTCCACCACTGCTATCTTCCTGAGCCTTAAAATTATTTTTGTCAATCGGGGGAGTTTTAAGCAAGCCCAATGCTTCAATTGGCAGGTGTTGCTCCTTTTTTCGGGTAGTTTCCTCATGCTTGTAATTATGGGATCAGAACTTAACAAAAAAGAGTTAAAAATGTCTCGGTTAGTATTTTCTCTACTCGATTTCCGAGAATGATGCTCTCTATAATTTTTGAAGTCCTTGTTTCTTGCCCCTTGAGCTTCCTCAGTCAGTTGACCAATCGGTTACAGAGCATGGGCTATTATTTCCGATCCATGAATGAAATATTTATGAAGTGTTGGTGACATGTAATACCAGGGATACTTCTCCACATAATATCTGGCAGTATCAATTGCGAAATTTCTGAACCTCTCTACATCAATTTCATAGCCACTAGCCACCACAATCATAATAGTATGCATCTTTTTTACAAGATGAACATCAATTTTTGTAATTTCTGCGGAATATTCAGGATTTTGAAAGAAACGTCTGGCCGTATTACCATCATTAGAATTCCCGAATCCGGGTTTTGATTTGTCTATTATCAAACCACAACGATCTTTAAACTCTTTTTGTATCCTCTTTTTGTTTTCTGCAACAACTATCTTGTCATCCTCACGAGCTTGCCATTTCTTAAGAGGCAATTTATAGGACAAATGAAGTAAGTTTTCGAAAAACCTTATCCACCCATGAAGTACGGACATGCCAAACTCTAAATTTTCTATTTTTACTTCCCTGGTCAACATACTATCTATATTATTAAAGCTTCGAGATGACGCACCACATATGAAACACTTTTGTGTTGATAACGTCTCCGTTATAGCATTACAAACTTTGCCGTCAATCATTGTAAAAAGTAAGGTATGACTGACTTGTACTTGTTTTTCTTCAATCAACATTGTTGTCTTTTGTAAATTCTTCACCTCATTTTCAACTCTATTTTTTTCTGCAATAGACATTTGTGTAGATTCCTTCGCAAACTCTATTTTTAATGCCCTGCAGTATCTTGTAGAACCTGGCGTGGATTTTGCCATATAACCTTGGAACTGGAAGAAAGTCTAAGTGGAACGACACAAGTAATAAAAACCGAAGAATCAGTTGCTTCAAGACCATGGAAAGCTTGTTTGTAGGAGCTGTGTCCCGAACTTCCATCAAATCCCCACTTACAAAATAAGCTCAGATTTTCCATTTCAACTGTTGTTAGTAGATTAATAACTTCCTTCTGCGATTCTAACAAACGCTTTGTGGTTAAATCTAGCAGTGGCTGAAGGGTAACCTCTACTAAAGTTTCTCTAACTTTGATGCATTCTGGGGGTGGATAACATTTTTTTTTTTCAGCTTGTAGGAACTTATATGCAGGAAATTTTTCTGGTGCACTCATTCTGATAATATTATACTGATGCCTAGATACTTGCGCTTCAACTGCAACCCCTAGTGCTTCTTGGCCTGACATTTTACAACTTTTTGTTTCGAGTGACTCCTTATATGACTTCCTATACTTTTTTGCTCGGTCAGGGGTAGTTGTTGTTATCTGCTTTAATACTTTATAGGCATTAACCTGTCCCACTGCTCTCAAGCTCATTTGAGTAGCAAAACGCAACATAGAATTTGATGTAGACTCTCTTAATTTTGCTGTTTTCATTCTTTTTGTACGTTCAGTACTTTCATCAAATGAAACACTTGGTCGACCACGCTTAAGCCTTTCTTCAGGGCAACAAAGAAAAGAAATAGAAGTCTCTAGCCATAAATCGTTTGCTTTTGAGAACGCCTCGAATTTCCGAAAAGCCTTTTCCCAACGAGATTTGTATTCAGATTTAAAGTGAGAAAGTGTTTTAGTTAAACCTATATTATCGAAGTTCCGTGTTCGTTTTTTTAACTCTTCTCCCAGAAAAACGAATTGCGCTTGTAAATTAATATTTCCAGTTGACCGCATTGTATTAATAAGCTCCCTCCGGGCTATAAGAATCGTATTTGAACTCGTACCTAAAGGTTAAAAGAAGTCTTAGAAATTCTCACATTTTTTTTTTACTGTCAGAAAGCACATTTTCGAAAGAAACTTCTTAATCAAAACCGCAAAAATCCGCAATTTTTTTTACAGTTCCTAGGAATAGGCAAGACATGCTATCATAAACAACAAAAATTATGCCTCGGACTGCTTCGGAACACAACTAAACCGATCAATGTTTGCACAAAGAAGCAAAAAAAAAGTAATTGTGAAGTTCTTAATAATAATTACCATTCTACATAATTTAAAGCACCTTCTCACAGAAAAAAAAAACCCTTATAGCTTAACACATACCAGAACTTGAAGGCTCCATACCAACAATTTTAATATTCTATAATCTCTCCTTTTTTTTAGGCAATTAAAAACACACTACAAACTTCTTCACAATAAACTCCAGCTATTTGTGAACAATCATGGCTTGCGCCGATGCATGTCATGCAAAATGTATTTATGATAACGGGTTAAAACTCTTACAGAATTAACAGTGGATTTTTTGACTATTAAAAACAAATAGCAATGGCCCCATATGGGCAATTGCATTTTTCGATTTTTTGCCACCAATTAGGCCATTCTGCCCCACAGTGCGCCGTTTGGAATCGGCTTTAAACTGTAGGTCCCTTTCACCTACATATGTGAAAAATAAATCACACACAACATGGGTGATTGAGAGAAGCTTGGCTCTGGTCCTTCATGGGTTGTAACGCCACCAAAAGAAAAGTAAAAACAAAGAAGTACGTCAGGCCTATCTGGGCTTCAATTCATTATTAAATAAATTAAATAAGACAGATTCCTCATCGTGAAAAGCATTAACTCCGTCGCTATTGTTTTCGCGTGGGATCTTACATACAACATACCCCATCTGCAACACAGTTTCCTTTTCCCTTTAGGTACTCTATTGAAAAATCAAACTTATTCAAATGAATCTTCCATCGTTGAAGTTTCATAATATGTAGCTTGTTTAAGTCCGTTTAGCCAGACTAGTTTATGATCAGTCCGTACGACAAAATGTCGACCATATAAGTATGTCCTAAAATACTTAACTGACCACACAATTACCAAGAGCTCTTTTTCGATGGTCGAATAACGAAGTTCGTGGTCATTAAGACCACCGCGATGCGCAGCAAATCGGATGGCGTTCCTGACTCAGCACAGCTCCCAATGCGTAGTTGGATGCATCACAAGTCAAAACGAATGTCTTACTAAAGTCAGGCCTTCTAAGTATTGAATCATTAGTTTGTAAACTTCTTAAAGTTTTAAGGGCATTAAGGTATTGCTGCTCTGATATATAAATTTTTTTCTTTCTTTTTTAGGCACATTATCATAGGATACTCGTAAGTTTTAATAAATTTACGGTAGTAACCTGTTATCCACAAGAAAGGAGACCCCTCTGACTGCGCCAACTACAGAGGAATAAGTCTTCTTAACATCGCCTACAAAATCTTCTCTGTCGTTTTGTGTGAACGCCTGCAGCGTTTTGTAAATAAGCTGATAGGTCCTTATCAGTGCGGATTCAGACCAGGAAAGTCTACCATGGACTTCACACTACGACATATCCTGGAAAAAACCAATGAATTTCAAGTCGACGCTCACCAACTATTTGTCGACTTCAAAGCCGCATACGACAGCGTAATTAGAGACGAGCTATACAACGCTATGTCTACCTTTGACTTATCTGCTAAACTCATCAGATTATGCAGGATGACTTTGGAGAATGCTCGCTGCTCCATCCAAATCGGTGAACACTTTACCGATAGTTTTGATGTCAAAAAAGGATTAAGGCAGGCCGATGCGCTGTCGTGTGATTTCTTAACATCACAATCAGAGATATACGCAATCCTAATGGCCATGCACTATGTTGTGAAGCACAGGTGGAAAGGGGAAAGCATATGCGTCTGTAGTGACAGCCAAGCTGCACTAAAAGCTGTGTGTAATTCCTCCCAGGAAATGAGATCTCTGATGAACTTGCTAGAATGGGTTCAGAGGAGAGCTTCTCAGGACCTGAACCCGCTCTTTTTCCTCTGTTATTGTCCCGCCTTTGCTCGCGCACGGTGGCGCACCCTTGGAGCCGACGTGGTGTGTGCCGAATCCCTTAGCTCTACATCACTGAAGCTCCTTAAATTCTTTCTCCGGAATACGGGGAAAATACAGTAATGTAAGGTGTCTGTCTGGAGTACAGTGCTCCAGCGGATAGCAGAAGCCTTCAACAAAAAAAATATGCTGTCATCAAAAAAGGACGCTCACCACCGACGTCTTGGCCGGAACATTTGTATTGGCAGATATAAGTTCGAGGTAGTTAAGGACTTCGTCTACCTTGGCTCCGCAGTGACCTGGAACAACGAGATCAGTTCTGAAATCAAACGCAGAATACCTCCTGCCAATCGCTATTTCTTTGGGCTCAGAAGACAATTGAGTAATAGAGTCCTCTCCCGAACGACAAAGTTGACTCTATATAATACCCTTATCATCCCGGTCCTGCTGAACGGCGCAGAAGCATGGACACTATCAAAAGCGGATGAGGAGGCCCTCGAACTTCGGTTCGAGAAAAAGATTTTGCGCGTGATTTTCGGGCGTGGGGATGGAAGAAAAGATTCAACCACGAACTTTACGGGCTGTACAGTGACATGAGTCTTGTCAGGCGCCTACGGATTCAACGCTTAAGATGGCTGGGCCATGTAGAGCGAATGGACACCACAGCTCCAGCCTGGAGAGTCGTTGAATCCAACCCCGAGGGACGAAGAAGCAGAGGACGGCCGCACTTAAAATGGCGCACACAGGTGGAAGGGGACCTCAGCCAACTGGGTGTGCGGCAATGGAAAAGGCTAGCAAAAGATCGTGCCGAACTGTAGCGCCCGTTAAGAAGAACCTGTTATACGGAGAAACTGCCTAATGCTTTCTACAGTCTGGGCTTTCATAGAATGAATGGCTTTTATCTTTCCTTCATCGGGTTTGATACCATTGCCTATTTTAGTGTGACCTAAATAATTTGTAGAAGCTCGGCGAAACGACGCTTATTGATTTGTGTTTTAAGATTATGTTCTTTAAGTTTTTGCAAAATTTTTCGCAGTGGAACTAAGTGCTCTTCAAAACTTGTCGAAAATAAAAGAATATCATCAAGACAGACTACGCAAATTTCATTAATAAAGTACGGGCTTCAAGCACACTATTCATAAGGCATTGGAACATTGCAGGGGAAATGAAATGAAGCTTCTGTTGGATGGTAACCCTTGACCAAATCAATCGTTCAAAATAAATTTCATACTTCTCTTCTTCTTCACTAAAATAGATACGAATTTTCGATTGCTTAGTTATAAGTGATTTATTACCATAATCGATTATAGGACTTAAAGTAATCAAAATGTTATCTGGTACTCAAGAAAATAGTCAGGTACATTGAGTTCGAAAAATAGGGATATCTTATATTTAATTGAGGTGCTGATATGTCGACCAAGTAATTTCAGATAATTACTTGATGAACCAATTTTCCATTTGAGATGGCAAATATTTTTAATTATAATGCTGTATTCAGCATCACAATATATTATAAATCTATGGGGTCGAAATTTTGTATTTATGATTATATAGGGTAGTACCTTTGGCCTCTTCGGGAAAAATGTTAACGATTAGAAATATTCGAAAGCCTTCTACGCTCAATCAGTCCTATGTCCAGGGGCTCGAAAATGCGATGCCCATTTGTTTGTCTAGTCTGTGTACTTTGTTCAATATATATATTTATCTCGTTGTGACCGAAAATTTGATATTTTATTTGTCGAACGTTGTGTAGTATTAGCATGTCTATAGTTATTCTGTTGGACATAATCGTACCTTGTCTTCTTATTTGGTTCCATTTTCTGATTTTGAACATGAGATATTCTCCTAGTTCCAAAATTGATATTTCTGCTAAGCCTACTTTATACATGATACAACGAATTTCTTGATTCCCAACTAGAACCTTAATACCGGGTCTCGGTCTCCATAATTATTTTGTATGCCTTATCTTATGTTCGAGGATTCCTACCACAGTAGTAGGTTCAGGTAAGCTTTGTTTAAATATGTATATCAAACGCAATTCTATGAATTTATGAGACCATGTTAGTATCTAACGAACAAACGTTGTTTACTTAAATATGTATATATTGGTAGTTTTATAATACTCTTCTATGGTAGTTTTTACTTTCTACTTTTGGTGGCGTTACAGCCCATGAAGGACCAGAGCCAAGCTTCTCTCAATCACCCATGTTGTGTGTGATTTATTTTCCACATACAGTATTGTTCGAAACCTAAGCAACTTTTTCCTACGAATTATTCAAAGTCAAAAATTTACGTATTTGTTCCATTGTATTGCGGCTAATTAAGAGGTATAAAGAGACCGGGACCACCGGAAAATTGAATTTCGGCGGACGTCCTCGTAAAACTTCACATCGTACCGATAGACAAATTGTCGATTTAATAAAAAAAAATCCTTTTATGTCATCGAGAGATATCGTAAATGAACTCCAATTTAATGTAAGTTCCAGTACTGTTCGAAAACGTGCACTAGAAAACGACTTCAAAAGTTAGGTGAAATGGACCCACAGTTTAATGCCGATTCCGAACGGCGTGAGTTGAGAAGCTTTTCATGGCAACTATACTACGGGGGGTTTTGCCACTACCCCGCCGAGGAGGGACACCGCGATATAAACATTCGATGGCGTTGGTGTTATCGGAATCCGAATTCGCTCATTGTGCGTCAGAGTCCAACACACTAACCACTGCGCCACGGCGCCCTTAGTCTAATTTTATCTATATCATTATCTTTATCTATATCTTTCGCCGAATTCATTTCCAATGATTTTTTCTATATCTAATCACTTATCACGCTTTCTATGTGTCCACGCCCCCACAGAGGAGAAAGATGACCGACATAAACACGACTTCTATGATCTCCTAGGCAGAACATATGCGCAATGTCCCAGCTATGACACCAACATCGTTCTAGGAGATCTTAATGCGAAGCTGGGTAAGGAAGCTATCTTTGAACGGGTCATTGGAAAACATAGCCTACACAACACCACGTCAGAAAACGGACTAAGGCTAGTGGACTTTTTGGCGGGACATAACCTGGTAGTAGCAAGTACACGATTCCCACACCTCAACATCCATAAGGGGACCTGGCGGTCTTTCGATCACTCGCTAACCAGCCAAATTGATCATATTGCGATCGACGGCAGACACTCCTCCAGCATCCTAGATGTCCGAAGCTTTCGAGGAGCCAACATCGACTCGGATCATTACCTTGTTGCCAAGGTACGGATGCGAAATTCTCGGAACCAACGGAGTCGAGTAAGAACACCAAAATTTAACGTCGGAAAGCTGCAATCGCAGGAGACTGCCAGAACCTTCGCCGATCAAGTCTCGCTCAAGCTCTCTTAGTTCCCAATGCAATCTGCAGAAACCATAGAACAGCAATGGAGTCATTGTCAGAAAGCCATTAGAGAGGCCGCCTCAGATATACTCGGTTTCGAGCCACCACCGTCGAGAAATCCCTGGTTTGATGATGAGTGCAGACAGGCCCATGTAGAAAAACAGAATGCATACATGGGCACATTGCATTGACGGACGAGAGCTGCCCGCGAGCTCTATGAACAGAAAAGGAGGGAGGAGCATGCGCTTCTGAGAAGGAAAAGCGCGAGATCGAGGAGATGGAGAGATGTTACGGCAGGAACGACGTTCGAAAATTTTACCAGAAAGTAAAACGAACATGCCAAGGCTATAAAGCCAGAGCAGAAGCCTGCAGGGATGAGCACGGACAACTAGTAGTGGAGTCACAGTCGATGCTGAGATTGTGGAAAGACCACTTCTGCAGACTGTATAACGGCGATGATAGTCAAAATGCCGCCGTCAGGAAGAGCAAACCATTCACAATGGACGAAGACGAAGGAGAATCCCGTCCACCCGACCTAGACGATGTTAGGATAGCTATATCGAAACTTAAGTCTTATAAAGCTGCTGGAGCAGACGGACTCCCCGCGGAGCTGTTTAAAGCAGCTGGCGATGAGCTGGTTAGGAACATGCACCAACTCATCTGCAAGATATGGTCGGAAGAACGCATGTCCGATGAATGGGATCTCAGTATCGTTTGCCCGGTCCATAAGAAAGGAGACCCCTATGACTGCGCCAATTACAGAGGGATAAGCCTCCTGAACATCGCGTACAAGAACCTCTCTGCCGTACTGTGTAAGTACCTGAAACCGTTCGTGGACAATCTGGTAGGTTCCTACCAGTGTTGTTTCAGGCCATGAAAATCCACGATAGACCAAATATTTACACTACGGCAGATCTTGTCGAAGACCCATGAATTCCAGGTCGACTGGCACCATCCTTTCGCCGACTTTAAAGCCGCGTATGACAGTGATTATAGAGATGAGCTATACAAAGCCATGTCATGTTTTAACATTCCTGCTAAACTCGTCAGACTATGCAGGATGACTATGGAGAACTCTCGCTGCTCCATTAAGGCCGGCGGTGAACTAACCGAACCCATTGATGTTGAAAAAGGTTTTAGACAGGGTGACGCACTGTCATGTGATTTCTTCAACATTATTCTTGAAAAGATCATGCGGGACTCTGCGGCCAATACAAGAGGTACGATCTACTTCAAGTCCACACAATTGCTTGCCTACGCAGATGACATTGACGTTATTGGACGAACAAAGCGAGACGTCAATGAGGCGTTCACAAGCATTGAAGCAGAAGCGGCGAAAGTGGGTCTAAGGGTAAATGGGGACAAGACCAAATATATGCTGTCATCCAAGAAAGACGCCCAACACCGACGTCCTGGTCAGAACGTCACCTTCGGCAGCTATATTTTTGAAGTAGTCAAGGACTTCGTCTACCTTGGCTCGATAGTGACAAGCAGCAACGACACAAGCGCTGAGATAAAACGCAGAATAACTCTTGCCAATCGCTGCTTTTTCGGGCTCAAGAGGCAATTGAGTAGTAGAGCCTCTCTCGAAAAACTAAGGTTTCCCTCTACAAAACCTTAATCATCCCGGTCCTCCTCTACGGCGCTGAGGCTTGGACGTTATCAAAAGCGGATGAAGAGGCTCTTGGACATTTCGAGAGGAAAAGTCTGCGTGCAATCTTTGGTCCCGTTTGTGTAAACGGAGAATGGAGGAGGAGATTCAACCAAAAACTGTACGGGCTGTACAGCGACATGAGTCTGGTCAGGCATCTACGGATTCTACGCCTAAGATGGCTGGGCCATGTAGAGCGAATGGATACCACAGCTCCAGCCCGAAGAGTCTTCGACTCCAACCCCGAGGGACGACGCAGCAGAGGACGACCGCATTTAAGGTGGCGCGCACATGTTGAAGGGGACCTCAACCAACTGGGCGTGCGGCACTGGAAGCGGCTGGCCGAAGATCGGGCCGGCTGGAGAGGCTTGTTGGTTGAGGCCCTGGTTCACCCCGAACTGTAGCGCCATCAAAGTAAGTAATCACTTATTAACTCTACCATCTTTCTAGAGCTCACGTTTAGCATTATCTAACCTTCTTCGACGTTATCTATATATCGATAAACTCTAGCGTATACAATGGATCTCCGTTATACTCTTTTATTTTACTCACTAAATCTAGTACTAGTCTTAGCCGTTCTACAGGCAATCGTGCTTAAAGTATATATTTAACTATACTAATAAATAACTATATGTAAATCTCTCTGGATCATCACTCGATGACTGCTTACTTTCTTGATGCTCGTTGACTTGCTAATTTGGTTTCGTTTTTGGCATCTGTTCTTTTGATTTGATTTTCGGTTGATTTAATTGTTTTTAATAAACTTCTTTTAATATTTGGTTAGAATAGTCTTAAGTATTCGTTTTAGACATACATAGGTTAAGTTTTTGTCTTTAAACCACGTGTTCGTTAAACTCTTTTTATATATGTTTTATGTTATTTAATCATAATTTTATTAAATTGTTATCGTTTATTTATTGAGTCTTAAATAGCTTTTATGTAGATTGATTGGGTTAATTTGATTAGATTTTTAAATAGTTCTTAAGCATTAACTTAGATTGTCACGCTTATCGTGCTCAATTTTGTTAAAGCACGTTTTTTTAAACAAATAGTCGAGTTACCGACTGCGCCAGTTTATTTTTAACTTCCCAGTGGGAAGTTATTGAGTTCTCAGCTGTATGTTGTGGGGCACACACGCGTACCTGTTTTTTTAACTCACTATATGATAAATTTATTAAAAATGTTTTGTAAAAAGTGAGTTTAGTTGAACGCACTCAACTAAAAATAGTGTGTCATGATTGCAAGGGTATTTCACATGCGGCCTGCGTAAATATCTTGCCGTCCGACATCGAATACATGAAGAAGCCGAACAAATTTTGGCAGTGCAATGCCTGTGTTGCTAGCAAACGCCGTGGATCCCTATCCGCCGAAGCACCAGCATCCAGCTCCAACATGATCCATCAAACACCTCTTGTTCCACCAAAACCAAACGTTACACTTGACCTAATCTACGCCGAAATTCAGGAAGTAAAGGAGATCCAAAGAAAGCAAATAAAGGAACTCCAAGCAAGAAATAATGAATGTGAACTAAAAATTCAGCAACTCGAAAAGAAGGTTGACCACCTAGAACAGAGGCTACTCGGAAACGCAGTGGAGATCTGCAACATTCGACCTGATTACAGTGATACACCAGACATCGAACTGGCGATGAAAATTTTCCGCGATGGAGGACATTGACCTTTGCTACACTAAAAAAAATAAACAAACGGCAGAATATTACAACAGCTGATAGCAGTACCAAAACAAAAAAAAACATTCTCTTCGTGAAATTTGTCTCTCACCAGTGCAAAGAAAGAGTGATGAATGCAAAAAGGGAAAAAAAGCGCCACTTACAACAACACTACTCAACACTTGTGGGAGAACAGAAAAGATGTACTTAAACGACAGTTTAACACATTATACACGTCAACCACTGAATGCTGCATTGTTGAAGAAGAAAGAGAAAGGGTATAAGTATGTTTGGACGAAAAATGAGACTGTATACATGCGGAAGAAGGAGGGCGATAAATTTAGTAAGAGTAACTTGTGCTGATATTTTAAATAATTTATGACTTGATCTTGTTCCGTCCTCAGCCCCAAATACATATAATTACATACCCAATTCTCTTAATTCTGACGTTGTTTGTTTACATCAAAATATTCGTAGCGCTAGGAAGAACTTTACAGCCCTGGTAGCACATTTAGAATCCTTAAAGAATTTACCTGTTGTCATTGTCTTAAGTGAAATTTGGATTTACGAAAATGAATTAGATTTGTATGGACTTTTCGGATATAGTCACTTCGGTAAATGTAATGAAACATATTCAGCTGGTGGTGAAGCAGTTTATGTAAAAAATGGTTTTGCATCGAATTGTCTTAAATTAAATATTACTAGTGCCGATGTTTTAAAGTTGTCCTTTAATTTCTTGAATGAGAATTATGGAATGTTATGTGTTTATAGATTACACGGAGTCTCTAAAGGTATCTTCATTGAAGAATTAAGCAATGTACTAAGTTCTTGTTAAGAGAAAAACTTGATAGTAATTGGTGATATCAATATTGATATATTAAATGAACCTGATAGAGATAGTGAGTGTTACATGTTCCGTATGGCGTCTCATGGCTTGAAGAATATAATTAATGAACCTACTCGTGTAACAGGCTCCACGAAAACCTGCATAGATCACATGTTTATGCGTACCCAAAAAAATAACACAAATATGTTCTATGGTGTTGTGTTTGACTACAAATTGTATGATCATTGTATGATTGTAGAAGTGTTACACTAATTAGATAGATTTAAAAGAATGCTTAAAATATGAATTCTGGGAACCAGTATATGTTGAACCCAATCCATCAATTGCCTTTGATATCTTCCTAAACATTTTAAAAAATCACATTATGTTTTGTACATCCGAGCCCGTTTTTACCTCCCACAAAAATACATTTCTAAAGCCGTGGATGACATATAACCTTTTGCGACAGATAAAAAGAAAAAATCAATTAGCAAAAAAAGTTAACAAACAATCCTATAACGAACAACTTAAAAAATACTATGTCACGTTATGCAAGTGGGTCCGCAAAAATATCGAAAAAACGCGAAACAACATTACACTGATTCCTTTGAACGGGCCAGAGGGAATGTGAGAGAAGAATGGAGGGTTGTTGATAAGATTATAGGTAAATGTAGAGAACCAATAAGCATCAACAATTTGGAAATAGATGGAATTAGCTATACTAATCCAGCCAACATTACCAATAAGTTTAATGAATACTTTACCGAAATTTCTGAAAAACTGAAACCGTCCATAGAGATTTCAAGTGACTGCAATTGTTCTGTGGAATCCACGACTTATACGCAACCAAACAGTTTTGTCTCCCAACCCTTTACTGCAAGGGAAATCCTATAGGTTATATTGTCATTAAAAAACAAAAGTTCGTGTACCAGTGATGGTATATCGAGTATGTTATTGAAGAAAATCTGCTTCTATGTAGTGGATGTTCTATGTTACTTGTTTAATCGCAGTTTCCAAATGGGTTACTTCCCAGAGCGCCTCAAATGCGCTATCTTCAAAAAAGGTAACAAAAGCTTGATGTCAAATTATAGACCTATTTCCCTACTACCAACGTTCTCAAAGATTTTCGAAAAACTTATTAACGCACGAATGATGTCTTTTCTGGAACGAAATAAATTTTTCAGTAGTAGTTAGTTTGGATTTGGAAAATCATTGTCAACCGAAGATGCTATTCTGAGAGTGTGCAGCCAGCCGTATGAAAGTATTCATTATAATAAATCCACAATGGCTCTCTTTATTGACATGACGAAAGCATTTGACATGCTTGACCATAACCTGCTACTAAGAAAATTATACAATTCGGGTTTTAAGGGGGTAATCTATAATTGGTTTACTTCTTATCTAAAAGACAGGAAACAAACGGTTAATATAAGTAGCAGCTTCAGTGATTTCCGCTTAATAAAACATGGCGTGCCACAGGGTTCAGTTCTTGGCCCGTTACTACTCTTAATTTACATAAACTCCCTCTTTGAATTAAACTTGAATGGGATATCAACGGCCCTCGCTGATGGCATCGCTTTAACTTATCCATTTAATACTGAATTCGATTGTGTGGCAAAAATATCGGAAGATTTACAAAATCTAAGACTTTGGTTTATGCTTCACGAATTGCTCATCAGTGAAAAAACAAAACTTGTGTCCTTCAAATTATCGAATAACGCCTTAAGAGAGTATAATTTGTGGTTCCATGGTTACGATTGTAAAAAATTCTGTATTCCTATGCATAGTTGTGGCAAATGTAACTATATTGATAGATCCCCTTGCTCAAAAAATTGTTTTAACATCGAAACAGTGCATAACTTTAAAAACCTTGTAGTAGTAATCGACCAAAACCTAAGCTAGAAAAACCATATACAAACCATAAAATTGCACTTGCTATTAGTTACACGTAAAATGTATCTCATCAAGCAACATTGTTCTCCAAAAGTTCTGAAAACAATCTACTATGGCCTAGCTCATTCTAAACTGCAGTATGGAATTTCAAGTTGGGGTGGCTCTTATAACATATCTTGCAAACCATTACTAACAGCCCAGGAATGACTACTCAGGATTATCTGTAATAAAAATCGTTTTACTCCGAGCTATAAAGGCTATTTAAAGAACTAGTAGTAGAACATTCCTAGTAGAAGTAATCTGTTTTATAGTCTTCGTACAAATGAAATGCATCTTGTCAATGTCCCAAACGTGTGCAAAGCCCACTTTTCTAAATTCTACACTGTTACAGCTCCTTTAATGTTCAATAAATTGCCTTTTACTATTAGAACGACTACAAATCTAAATTCCTTTTCAAAAAAAGTTAGAAACTGGTTATTTACCATAAGCTATGACGTTCTTGAATCGCTACTCAAAATTGATCGACTATCCTAATACCAGCACAAGTTAATACCACTTCAATTATCGAATTGTGTTTATATTATATTATATTACATTACATTGTGTTTATATTATATTATATTACATTACGAATTTCATTGTGAATTTCTATCTTTTTTTCTTCTTTAAAAAAATAAACTGAATTCCAAGTACCGTCTTGTTACAACAAATGTTCACCCCACTTCACACTTGCTTTTCTTAGTAATTAATTTATTGTATCATTCCATACTAACTATTAAGTTAAGGATTGATTACCTCTACTTATTTTTGTTATTTGAATTATTTTGAATATTGTTACTATGTAGCTTTAAGTAGAATCAAAAATAAAATAAAAGATAAATATTGTAATGGGGCCAATTTTGCGAATTAAAAATTATGACATACATATCTCCAAGTTTCAGGGTCACTAGAATCCAAATCCAAGGTTTTTATAGAGATGCATGTGTGTCTATGTACGAGTCCAGTTCTGACTGCTAAACCTTTCGGACGTGTATTGCTTTCGTTCTGGGCTTACCCTTACGTTCTTTCCCACATCTCTTCGTAAAAGATTTTAAGCCACCTGCTTTTCCGCATGTGCTAAATTGTGTTGTGATACTATTCTGCTGACCATCACACGTTATACCGCTATTTCATAAGCGCATAAACAAACAAGACCTCCAGCCTTTCCGCGTGTGCTAATTTTGCTGCTGTTACATCATTGTGCCGACCACTGCTTTTTAAAGTGATCAAGTTTTCGTTAATCATGCCGCTTTGTGCTTCATCTGCTTGCATCACCTCCTCCAGTGATACCGTTATCCTGTGTAGTGGTATATGTGGCAAAGCTTTCCATCCTATTTGCATTGGGATGAGCAGAAGCGCCAAACCCCATCTTCAAGAAATCCTCAACATTTTCCAATTTACATGCGTAGATTGTAAACCCAGCTCTTTAGCCCTCTTACTTTCATCAGTAAAAGCCAACAATCTCCTGCTCGCCACCATTTCTGACTCATTGACCGTATTTAAGTCTGAGTTCCGACATGGCACTAAACGTAAGGCCGAGTCACTCTCTAACATCTGTGACTCGATAACTAGTCACTAACTAGACATAGACTTTAGCCTCTTCTTGAGCGAAAACACGCCTATTGCCATCACATTGGAATTTTTCTACACTTCCTTACGTCCGTCGAAAAAATTGTTTCTCAACACCTCCCTGGTATAACAAGGAACTGCGTACTCTCCGTAATACGAGAAATACACTTTGGAAAAAGTTTTTAACGTCAAATTCCCCCTCTGATTAAGCGAAGTACCAACAAGCCTCCTAACGCTTCTCTATCCTCTGTGATGTCCTCTACAACTCATATCTTCAAAGAACGCAGACGTCCCTTAATACTGATCCTAGACGCTTCTACCAATTCATTAACCTCAAAAAAAAAAAAAAAAAAAAAAATCGGATGGGGTCCCTTCCACTCTCAAATGGAACAACACTACCTCCGACGACCCCAAAATCCTTGCGAAACTTTTTGCCTCATTCTTTAGCCTGCAGTCATAAACCCGACCCTGTATTTTTCAGCTATATGAATAACTGCTCTCAGACATCGCTCTCCGTAATTGATATTAATGAGGACTTGGTTCACCACAAGCTGAACCAACTTAAAGATGACTTCTCTCCGGGTCCCGATGGTATCCCAGCCATTCTCCTTAAGAAATGTATCGCTTCCCTCTGCAATCCTCTTTTCATTCTCTTTCGCCTTTCACTTCGTTAAGCTTCCTTTCCAACCATTTGGATGGAAAGATAGATATTTCTAACTACAGACCGATTGCTAAATTGCCAGCTATCCCTAAGATCTTCGAGTAGTCGTGTATGACTCAATGTTCTTCCACTGCAAATCCACCTTCTCCTCCCGGCAGCATGGTTTCTTAAAAGGCAGGTCCACCACAACCAACCTACCGAATTTGCTTCCAAAATACTTTTAACTCTGGAGCAAGGCAACGAGATAGATGTTATCACTACAGACTTTAATAAAGCATTCGATTAGTTAAGCCATACATTAATTTATTTTAAATCAGAAGATTTAGGTTTCCGCCCCATATCATACCATGGCTTAAATCGTACCTTGAGAATCGCCAATATAGAGTTTTTTTTAGAAACTGTATATCTGACCCCATCATTGCCTCTTCCGGTGTTCCGCAAGGTAGTCATCTCGGCCCTTTAATATTTGTCCTCGCTGTTAATGATGTCGACCTTATCTTATAACACTCCCATTTGTCAATATATGCAGATGGCATGAAAATCAGCAAGACAATATCAACTCCCGCAGACTCGCTTGCACTTCAAAGCGACCTTGTATCCTTCGGTAATTGGTGTGATAACAACAACTTGGAACTCAACATCGGTAAATGCCAGTTCGTAACGTTCTCTCGGAAACGCTTTCCATCTGGTCCTAGAACATACTATCTACTTAACGAGCCTGTACCCCACGTCTCCTTCATACGCGACCTAGGTATCATATGCGACAGAGAGCTAAACTTTATCTCCCACATCAATCATATCATACACAAAGCTAATTCTGCCCCTGGTTTTATAAAACGTTGGTCTAAGGAATTCTCGAATCCCTAAGTCACTAAATCCCTCTATATTACATACGTTAGACCTATCCTGGAATATGCCAGTCAAGCCTGTGCAACGTAGATTTCTGCGTTTTGCCTTAAGAGGTCTCCCATGGTCTGACAGGACTGTATTACCACCCTACGAAGACCGTCTACTATTGATCGGCTTACAAACCCTTAAAGCACGCCGCCGTGAGGCAGCTGACATTCTCTTCATTTACCAGCTTATAGCAGGAATTATCGACTCTCCTGCCCTCCTTGAAATGATTTCGCTGAATACCATAACCATTCTCAAATATCCCTTGACTTTCAGTTATCTGTACCATCCATAAAGAAATCTCTCCTTAGGTCAAATTAAAAAACAAAAAAAAAAAAAAACTTAAAAACTCCTCCCTCTAATCTTCTACCTCCCACACGCCACTTCACCCTATCCTATAAGTAGAATATCTTGTAGTAGGTTAATAAATAATAATGTGCGATATGCACATGCCATCAAAGATGGTATTGACATAAGATTGGGTTCATTCCACGCAATTACGCAACTTAGAACTAAATAAGTTTTCAGCAAAATCGGTCCAGCCGTTTTTTGTTAGAAATTAAATAACTAAAACAAACCGGCCAAGTGCGAATCGGACTCGCGCACAAAGGGTTCCGTACCATCTGTATATATAAATATGTACAGGCTTTTACCCGCGACTTCGTCCGCTTGCATACTTTTAAATATGTGTGTGATCCATTCGCGTGTTCATTTGAGACAGACAATTTTTAATTATGTGTAATAAAAAACACATTACACAACATCAATATTATTTACTTTCTTTTGCTTTTTTCCTTAACTGAAATCGTCTAAATTAACTCCCGATCTTATTGTACTATCTTTCAAATCGTATCTGAATGAAGTCAAAATTTTCTTGCGCCTCGAAAGATCGTGAAAAAAAATACCCTGGTCCCGCGCTTCGCTCGCGGGGCATTGGTTAGGGTCCAAGGCATTGGTCACGGTATCGGGCATTGGTTAGGGTCTAACTCCAGTAGAGTCGTATTTTGATCTTTTCAAAATATGTCCTTATAAACTATATTTTTTGTTTCTTTATTGGGTAGCACCAACATCACCAAGCTCTTACGCAAACTTATGTATATGCGAGCAAGCTACGTAAAACTGTCCGTGGGAAAAACAACCTTCCCTCAAATATATGCCAGCGTATTTCAAAGTTTGGCCATGCGATTTATTTATCGTCATGGCGAAGCATATTTTCAGGGGGAACTGTAGTCTTTTGAAGTCGAATGGAAGATCATTGGGTATTAAAGAAATACGTAGAATTAACACTGTATCTCCTCGAGCACATCCGGTCAGAATAATAGCTTCGATAAAACTTTTATGCATTGCTTTGACTTGTAACCTAGTACCATTACACAGTTTCGGTGGCTGTAGGTTTCGAAGTAGCATTACCCGTGTGCCCTTCCGCAAAAGTATGGAAGTCGCGGTGGTTTAAACGAATTCAAAAATTCTACCGGATAATTTACAGCTTCATCAGCGTTACACACAGTATCTATTGACCTGTATACCATTTCTTCCGCGTCAAAGGACTTTAGTAACATGTCATTATTTAGCGCGGCTTGGTCGTTTTTTGGAGTTAAAATTGCCCGCTCACAAGACCATTCGATACTTTTCTCTCGTATTTGAGCAATTCCTGGATAAATGCGATCTATCAGTTCTTGAGAAGTAGTTACGAATGTACACAACCCATCCGGGATACCAATCATATCATCTGTTAATGGATAATCACCATTCCCTATTTTCATCATTAAAATATCTGAAAATTCAGAAGCGGATACATCGTCTTTAAGATATACTCTCATATTTTTAGTAAGCTTGAGGATTTCTACTGACGGCCACAAAACAGATTTTTTTCAGACAGGCTTTATTTCATCAGCTCGGGTTCCATTAGGTACCACAGGTAATGTTTGACGAAAATCTCCTGCCAATAGTACTGTCACACCACCCATCAGGTTTTTATTACTACGAATATCCTGTAGAGACCTATTGATAGCCTCAACGCTTCTCTTGTGTGCCATTGTAATTTCATCCCAGACAATTATTTTAGTATTTTTTAATACCTCGGCTAAATTGCTTTGTTTTGATATACTGCATATAGGCGTCTCTTCACGTGTTAGGTCAAGTGGCAACTTAAAAGCGGCATGCTCAGTTCGACCACCTTCTAGATGCCTGTTTCACAATGCTACTACACGCCGATGCGACAGCGCAACTACAAACGCTGCCGTTTGCTGTGGTTGTAAAGTCGTTCAATCAATACACATTGGAGCGAGTTTAATTGGCGTTTTTTTTTTTTTACAGCGAGGTTACTTCTGTGAGTGAAGTTGGAGGTGAATTATGTAGAGCGAAGTTGGCATCAGTAGAAAATTCGAAGAGTGAAACTGAGATTAGTTCATAAATGGATAAAAAACAATTTGAAAAAAAAAAAAACTGTTAATAGATTGGCTGTTACTAGCCAAATCCATTATTTCGTGACAACGTCTATTATACGATTTTATGAATGAGGTATAAATATTATATATTCAACAATTACATATAATTTTTTTATTGATTTCAATGTTTTATTTTCATATTACAGTATTATACATGCATTTAATTGAATAAGACAATTTTATACTCAAACGTTTAAGTGTTCCTTATTTCTAATATTCTATCAACAATAGGTCTATGATATGATTTTATTTGATTTAATTCCACTAAACGACGCCGAATTTTTTTTTATCTGACATGTTGATCATTTTCGCGCGAGCTCACTACTACACATTCGCTAGGCCACGCGTACTCACACGGTTAGTCTACATTTTTCTGCGTTTTTTGCGTTTCGGCATCCTATATTTCAGCGCTAACCGATTTAATAGACGTTGTCACGTCAAAAACATCATTGCTAACATGTGTGGCTGCTTTGGCCTATAAAAAGTTAAAAGCAAAAACAAAAGTCAGAAGGAGGTGGTGGGTAAGACCAAGTTATCAAACGTATTGTTGCGGAGATGCAAGCGGACCGTTAAGTTCGAAAACTCTCTGGAAGCGGGGATGGGAATAATGTCAACTTCCAATGGAATTGTCAGAGCGTTCTAGAGATTTCCTATGGGGAACTTCCAACGGCGAACTTTCGAGACGGTGGACCGAGAGCTATATAAGCGCGAACACTCGCCCTTGACATTCATTCAGTTTGTGGTATAAAACAGCGTGTGACAAGTCGGTGTGATCAACCAAGGTGAAAAGAAAAGCTTTCAATAAAGGTTCGTGTATTGTGTAATAAAGTTTAAAGTGGATTGTACTGTGTAATAAAGTTTAAAGTGGATTGTATTGGATAATAAATAAAAGTGGTGAAGCTACACAGATAATTGATCTGTGGTGAAAGAAATAACAGTGTGTGTGTGTTTTTAATTGGGAAAACGTAGAAAATTGTAGTTTATCGCAATCCAGTGGTGCGAACCCTATTTGGTGTGGGGATCGAATAAATTCGTAACATTTGGTGTCAGAAGTGGGATTGCGAGTAAACGAGTGAAACTTTATTTGAGTTGTGAAGTGAATTATTGCAAAAGTGAAAAAATGGTGAAATTAGATAAGTTGACCATTGAACAACTGAAAAAAGAGCTGGATGCTCGGGAATTATCCACAGTGGGAAGTAAAGCCAACCTGGTGGAGAGACTGCGATCGGCGTTGCAGGAAGAAGGTGTCGACTGGGAGAGTTATGAATTCCGGGTGGAGAAGCCGTCGACATCCACTGAGCCAGCGTTCGATATGCAGCAAATTCTCGCGGCTCTTAATGCTATGAGTCAAAAGCTGGAGGAAAATTCCACTTCTCTGAGCCAGAAACTGGAGAAACTTGAGGAAAATTCCGCTGCCGTAAGTAGAAAGTTGGAGGAAAATTCCACTTCCATAGGGCAGAAACTTGAGAAGCTGGAGACATTAGAAGAGATGCTAGAGAACCATCGAGAAAGCCTGAGAGACATCCAGCAAGCTGTCAACGATCGATTCCAAGACGTCGAAGAGAAAATCGAGACACTGGACAAGAAGGTTCTCGATCTGGAAAGTAACCAGGAAAAGGTAATCGAGACACTAGAATCGAGGTTCGACAAGAAGGTTCTAGATCTCGAAAACAATCAAGAAAAGATAATCGAGACACTGGGATCGAGGCTCGACAAGAAGGTTCTGGAACTCGAGAAAACTATCCAGAACGTACAGCATCAAGGAATCGTCGTACCGACTGCAGCATCAAAATTCACAGCTCCCAACTTCGACGGCAAGAGCGCTTTTAACATCTTTAAGCTCCAGTTCGAGACAACAGCGGAACGGAATCAATGGGGAGAGGAAGATCGTGTGGCTGCCCTAGTAATTTCCCTTAAAGGTGAAGCAGCTGACGTTCTACAGACCATCCCGGAGACCCAGAGAAGGAACTACACAGCCATATGGGAAGCTCTTCATCGAAGATACGGCAGTGAGCACATGCAGGAGATGCACAAGCTGGAACTCAAAGGACGCAAGCAGCGTGGAAACGAGACCATCCAACAATACGCTGCCGACATCGAGAGGCTGTCTCATCTAGCCTACGCGGATGTTCCAGTTGATGTGGTGGAGAAACTAAAAACGGATTCCTTCATCCAAGGGCTAAGGGATCCCGATACGCAACGAAGCCTGATTCTCCTGCCGAAGACATCTTTCAAGGAGACAGTTGCCAGCGCTCTCGCATGTGAAACATCGCTCTTGATATGCCGACCTTCCATCAAATTACGGCGCATATCTCAAGATCAGGATAGTTCCAGAACAACAACGGCGAGTAGGAGTGGTTCATTCCCGGGTAGATGCTACATCTGCGACCAGCAGGGGCACATTGCGAGGAACTGCCGCCTGCGAAGAAAGCGTTCGAGGTCTAGTTCGCCAAAAAGAGACCATGGGAGTGAACGCGACCGTGGAGGTGCAAGAGGTGCACCTAACAATCCGTTAAACTAAAACGAGTCAGTGCAGAGGGGCATGCGCTGGCTCCCACATTGGAGTGCCCCAGCATCCTCCTATCCCGAATCTGTAGAGGGGCAACCAGCCTAGTCATCGAGGGAACGATGGACGGGCGACGATATCTGCTGACGTTGGATACGGGCGCAACTCATTCAGTCATCCGAAGCGGATTGGTTTCTAACATCGAACCATTTTCCGAGGTAAGGCTTCGTACAGTAACTGGTGAGAAGGCGGAAGTTAAGGGAAAGGTCCAGAAAAGAGTTACGATGGGGACCATCGAGTTTCAGCATGATTTCGTCGTTGCGGACATCACTGATGACATCATAATCGGCGTCGACTTCATGATTAGGCATGGCTTCACATTGGACCTCAACCAAAAAGTGATGAAGTATGGCAACTTGGAGCTCCCATTAACAATAGATAATGGACAGGGTAACAAGGTCAGGCGAATAGTCGTGCAAGCGCGCCAAACAGTTCCCCCGAATGCAGAAGCTGTGGTTTGGGCGAAGATAGAAGAGGATGCGGGGACAAGCCGAATGTGGGTGGTCGAACCCGACAAACGAAATCGACCCAGCGATGTCATTGTTGGAAGGGCTCTGGTGGAACCCCGACAAGACCAATTGGTTCCAGTACGAGTCCTGAATCCTGCCAGTACACCTAGGACAATACACAAGGGAACAACGATCGCTCAATGCCAAGAAGCTGCCGCCGTTATGAACTGCGAAGGTAAGAAACAACAGGAAATCCAGTCAAACAAAGCCTTCTTAAAAACAATGGCCAGAGAGTGGACGCAACATCTAGTGGAGAATCAAAAAAGTAAAGCACTCTCCCTGCTTCGTAAATATTGGACAGTTTTTGCAGATGGTAAGAACTGTGGAAGAACATCAATTGTGAAGCACAGAATAGACACAGGGGACTCTAGACCGATCCGGCAACCACCGAGGAGGGTACCTTTGGCGAAAGAAGGCGAGGTGATCAAACTAATCGACGAGATGGAAAAGGAGGGCGTGATCGAACCATCTGCAAGCCCATGGAGTTCGCCAGTAGTGCTTGTTAAGAAGAAGGATGGAAGCACCCGATTCTGCGTGGACTATAGGAAGCTGAACGACGTCACGAAGAAGGACAGCTATCCTTTACCGAGAATCGACGACACCTTGGACACACTATCTGGTGCAAAGTGGTTCTCGACGCTGGACTTGCAAAGTGGATACTGGCAAATAGAGCTTGACCAGCAAGACAAGGAAAAGACCGCGTTCACCGCCGGGGGAGAGTTGTGGCAATTCTCTGTGATGCCCTTCGGTCTTTGCAATGCGCCAGCCACCTTCGAAAGGCTAATGAACCGGGTACTAAGAGGACTTCACTGGAGGACTTGCCTTGTCTATCTGGATGACATAATTGTCATGGGCAAGGATTTCGACGATCACCTTAAGAAGCTTGAAGAGGTACTGGAACGTATTCAAGCAGCCGGATTGAAATTGAGCCCGAAGAAATGTTCGCTCTTCCAGAACAAGGTGAAGTACTTGGGACATGTGGTGACCGCAGAGGGAGTCCATACAGATGAAGAGAAAATCTCAGCGGTTAAGGAATGGCCGCGGCCGAAGAATCTTCATGAGTTAAGGTCATTCCTGGGACTTTGCACATATTACAGGCGATTCATCCCAGGATTTGCAAACGTTGCCAGCAGTTTGCACGAGTTCACCAAAAAGAATCGGCCATTCAAGTGGGAGAAGCCGCAGGAGGAAGCGTTCATTCACCTGAAGGAATTGCTCTGCAGTGCGCAGATTCTTGCATATCCTGTCCCGGGAGAAAAGTTTATTTTGGACACAGATGCGAGCGGACATGGAATCGGAGGAGTACTCTCTCAAATGATTGACGGGCGAGAGCGGGTCATCGCTTACTACAGTAGGATCCTATCGAAGCCGGAGAGGAACTACTGTGTAACTAGGAGGGAGCTTTTAGCTGTGGTTGACTGTGTCAAGCATTTCCACAAATATCTCTATGGCCAAGCTTTTCATCTTAGGACGGACCACGCAGCGTTGAGGTGGTTGCTGCAGTTCAAAAACCAGGAAGGCCCATTCCCAACGAGCAACGCTGGAAACAAGTACGCCCTAGTGGTGATCGATTACTTCAGCAAGTGGCCTGAGGTGTTTTGCATCCCGAACCAGGAAGCCAAAACCATTTCGGATGCATTCGTGAATAACTGGGTTTCGCGTTATGGAGTACCAATGGAACTGCACTCAGACCAAGGGAGAAACTTCGAGTCGTCGGTGTTCAAAGAACTCTGTGACATGCTAGGTATCAGAAAGACGCGGACAACACCATTACATCCACAATCTGATGGCATGGTCGAAAGGTTCAACCGGACGATGGGGGAATACCTGAGAAAAGTCGTCGTCGGAGATCAGAAGGACTGGGATGAACATCTTCCCCTTTTCTTAATGGCATACCGTTCGGCACAGCACAATTCAACGGCAACAACACCCGCCGAAGCCATTTTTGGAACTGATCTCCGACTTCCATCGGACTTGAAGTTCGGCGTGGTATTACCGACAACTAGCGGCAGGGAAGACTTCGTAACCGAAAAGAAAGAACAGCTGAACTCTATCCATCAGTTCATCCGGGAGCGACTGAACTTGGTCAGCGATAAAATGAAGGCGCGATACGACTTGAGGGCGAATACTTCTGGATTCGAGACCGGACAATTGGTATTGCTGTACAACCCACAACGGAAAAAAGGCTTGTGCCCCAAATTGCAATCAGCCTGGGACGGACCATATGAGGTCATCAAGAAACTCAATGACGTGGTATACCGGATACAGCAGATGGGAAACAGACGGGCGAAGTATAAAATTGTCCACGTAGAGAGGTTAGCACCATATTACGGAGAAGGATCCAATCGCTTGTTCGAGGACGAACAAGTTTAGGAGGAGGGCAGTGTTGCGGAGATGCAAGCGGACCGTTAAGTTCGAAAACTCTCTGGAAGCGGGGATGGGAATAATGTCAACTTCCAATGGAATTGTCAGAGCGTTCTAGAGATTTCCTATGGGGAACTTCCAACGGCGAACTTTCGAGACGGTGGACCGAGAGCTATATAAGCGCGAACACTCGCCCTTGACATTCATTCAGTTTGTGGTATAAAACAGCGTGTGACAAGTCGGTGTGATCAACCAAGGTGAAAAGAAAAGCTTTCAATAAAGGTTCGTGTATTGTGTAATAAAGTTTAAAGTGGATTGTACTGTGTAATAAAGTTTAAAGTGGATTGTATTGGATAATAAATAAAAGTGGTGAAGCTACACAGATAATTGATCTGTGGTGAAAGAAATAACAGTGTGTGTGTGTTTTTAATTGGGAAAACGTAGAAAATTGTAGTTTATCGCAATCCAGTGGTGCGAACCCTATTTGGTGTGGGGATCGAATAAATTCGTAACAGTATTCCTCCAATGTCGAATTCGAAATGGCACAACGCCATGTAGTTGCGACAGTTTTTCGAATTTTCGAAATTACAGCGCTGCGACACGACTACACACGTGCCTATGTGACTTACTCTATATAATTCCATTGTATGAATATGGAGTTGACAGCTACGGAGTTTGTAGTCGCGCTGTAGCATCGCCGTGTAGTAGCATTGTGAAACGGGCAAGAAGCGTGGCAGCGATTCCGGAAGACGCGACAGCTAAGGTGATGCTATGACCACTCCTTACTTTTGCTTAGATCAAGTTAATAAGGTAGGTTTTTCCAGTGCCAGCCGCAACGTCGTCCCTCATTTCTCTCATCACTGGTTATAATTTCATCATACGCTAACTTTTGTTCTGCGGTTAATGTACCCTGATTTTTCATGACAAACCGGTCCAGAGCTTGGACTTCATAGTTAGTGTCCCTCAAGTATTGTACGTTTCCTAAATCTTGTGGTCTGTTTGGCAATGGTCACTCCCAAAGTATACGAAGATCCGCATAAAGAGGAAACGCCGAGAATAGTCGCAGCGAATACGATTTTTCATATAGTTTGGGGTTTAACAATAAAAACACATTTGTTAAAAGTTATTTAAATATTCTCTTTATTAAAATAATTAATTACTAACTTAGTCTAATGAACGCTTGCACAAGGTGGGGACACAACAAAGAGTAGTCTGCGCGACTCGCATACTTACCTTCCGTGCTGCTCTCTATGTTCATCTTGCTTGCAAGATGATCAGAGAGAAGCACGGGAATTTCTTATACTCACCACACTTGGCTCTTTTCAAGAGTATCCAAGGTGGTGGAGAGTACTCTGGTGGGTGGAGGGTATGATATATGTATGTATGTATGTAACTCCTCCCCCGCCGAATTTTTCGGTCCCCGAAACTAAACTTAATTCCTATTACATACTCTATAATCTATATAATCACAATTATTTACTTAATTTAGAATTGAAATTATTTTATAAAGGTTATTGTTGTAATATTTATTTTAACGATAGGTACAGCAGGGAAGATTTTTCGTTTATGATATTACAATTTAGATAATTTAATTTACTTCATACCATTTCTCTTTATGGGTTTCTATGTGTTCAAATAATTGTTATTCAAATTTGGGACTTACATGACTAGTTTATAGTCTTATGTCTATTACAAATGTATACTTTTATATTCTAATTTGATTAACTTATATACTAACATTATCATTTGCTTAGCTTCTACTTAGCGTCATTTTATCTAAGAGTGATCTCTAGTAGACTTTATGATTAACTTTATGTTTTGTTTTTTTTGTCTTTGCTTATAGGATTTTGATAGTTCTATACAATTTTGATTAAGTCAATTCTGATATTTATATCTTCGTTTTATCTGTTTGGTGTAGTATTTTGTATTTCTTTTCGTAGATGTATCAGTAATGTAATTTCCATGGCTGGTGAAATTGGCTAATCTTCTATATTTGGGCGAAATCTTAGCTACTGTTCTATTTCGGACTATATCTAAACACTGATCAAAGTTACTATCCTTGTTTTTGTTTAGTTTATCTATTCTGTTTTTCTTTTCGGTTTCATATTTAGCTCGTAATACATGTACGTCTTGTCTAGTCAAATCTTTTGTTAGAAAATCTATTGGTTTTAGTTTTGTTGTTGAATGTATTGTGTTATTATAAATATTTATTATGTTGAATAGTTTAGTATCTAAGTCTGTGTTGTCCTTCATAGCGTTTAGAACTCGTAAATGTTCGTTAAGTGTCCCGTGGAGTCTCTCAATGTCAGCATTACCAGTTTTCAAAGATGCAGTTGTTTTGTGAAGCGTTATATTCTGTTCTTTAAGAAATTGTTCTACCGCTCCGTATTGTATGCAACTTTCGCCATCGGCAATCATTTTGTTTGGCTTACCAAGGTACTGGATACGTGCTTTGATTGCCTCAAGTATCGCAATCCAATTCCGATTTTCTAGGTGATGTAAAGTAGCATACTTCGTAAATTTGTCAATACTAGTCAGATACATTTTGTTTCTAGTAGGATACCAAATGTCAATGTGTATGATGTCGTTAAAGTGTTTTGATGTTTCGGTTACTTGTAATGGGATGTTGATTGGATGTCGGTCGTGTTTCGCAATATTACAAGTGTCACAGTTGTTAACATATTTCTGTATCTCTACCTGTAAATTAGGGTAATAATAGGTATTCCTCATTTCAGTGAACATTTCGTTAATACCCCTATGATTTTTACTTAGGTGCTCGTTTTGAATCAATGTTATAATTTCGTTTCTATCTGTAATGTCCTTTAATTTAGTACTCGATCTCAGAAGTTTTAGGTTTTTATTCATTGAAAAAAAATTAACGTAAAGTCTCTGAAATGTTAAGAATAATGATATGTCTTCACAAAATATACAATAAAGTCCTTTGCTTGTCAAAATTTTTTGCATCGTACTAAGTAAATGGGTTTTGTCTTTTAGTTGAATATAATTTTGAATTTTTTTATGTACTATTTTCATTGTAGATTTGTCCTTACTTCCATAAGAAAGATAAATCTGATTTTTAAATAAATTTATCGGTTTTTCAGTTATATAGATATGACGGGTTTCGTCTTCATGAGCACTATGAATAGTGGCTACAGTGGATATAACGTCTTCGTTATTTCTCACGGATTGTGAATTTAAACCTATAGCATCCTTATTCCTTTCACAGTTCTGTTCTTCTATCTCATTTTGAAAGATACCTGCAATAGTAACTTCTTCGCTAGAATTAGGGTTTTCGCGTTCCTGGTTTTTATCTATGTATCTACTTAGGCTATCGGCAAGGCAATTTTCTTTACCTTTTAAATATTCTACTTCAAAATCATATTCGTTCAATAAAATTTTCCATCTTTGGAGTTTCATGTTAGGTTCCTTTATATTACTTAGCCATACAAGTGGTTTATGATCAGTTTTTACGGTAAATTTCCTGCCATACAAGTATGTTTTGAAATACCTAACTGCCCATACGACCGCAAGTAACTCTTTTTCTATAACTGAATAATTGAGCTCGTGTTTATTAAGAGTTCGTGATGCATAACATACAGGGTGATTGCCTTGGCTAAGAACTGCACCTAAGGCGTAATTGGATGCATCAGTGGTCAAAACGAATTTTTTGTTAAAATCTGGGCTTTTTAAAATAGGTCCGATGTAAGCAAAGTTTTTAAATTTTGGAAAGTTTTTTTATATTTTGGGTCTGACATATTTATCTTTTCATTTTTTTTCAGGTACTTTATCATGGGATAGGCAACTTTCGAATAATCTCTAATAAATTTTCGGTAATAACCGGTAATCCCGAGAAATTGTTTGATTTCTTTTACTGTGGTTGGAAGTTTCATTGTGACTATAGCTTTTATTTTCTCACTATCTGGTTTTATACCATCTGGAACTACTGTATGCCCTAGGAAGCTTGTTGTTATTTCTGCAAAACGACATTTAGTCATTTTAATTTTTAGGTTACTTTCCTTTAATTGCTGGAATATTTTTTTTAATGAAACAAGGTGCTCCTCAAAGCTCGTAGAAAATACCAGAATATCGTCTAAGTATACGATACAAATTTTATTAATAAATTCACTAAGTACGTGGTTCATGAGGCGTTGAAAAGTTGCTGGGGCATTTCTTAACCCAAAAGGCATCCTCAAGAACTCATAATGTCCACTTTTGGTCGAGAAAGCTGTTTTAGCCCTGTCACGGGGTTCAACCTCGATCTGATGAAAACCCTTCACCAAATCCAATGTTGAGAAGTAGTTGCATCGGCCTAGCTTATCAAATAACTCATCTACATTGGGCATCGGAAATCTATCTTCTATGGTTTCGCTATTCAACTTCCTGTAGTCCACTACAATCCGCCAAAGTTTTTCACCAGACTTATTTGCCTTTTTGGGAACCACCCAAATAGGTGAATTGTAGGGGCTATTGCTTGGTACAATTATCTTTTGCTTTAACATATCTGAGATTTGTTTGTCAACTTCTTCGCTGTGTACTTCGGGATATTTGTAAAGTTTAGTATAAATAGGGATTTCCGTTTTTGTTTTAATTTCATGTCTGATTTCATTAGTGAAAGTCAAGGGATCACCATCCTTGTAAAAACTTGTAAAAAATACTGTTATAGGCTTTTAGTAAATGTTTCAATTGGTTAATATGTGACGAATTTAAATGATTAGCAAAAGTAACATCGCCTACATCGGCACCGTAGACCTGATTAGAGAGGACATTCAAAAAAAGGTCATCTTCAGTTTTGTTTAAATATGTTTCTTCTTCGAAATCAAAGCATAGTGGAATTTTAGAGTAATTAGTAAAAAGAAAACGATTTTTATAATCAATTACAATTATAATCTTGCTTGCAAGATGATCAGAAAGAAGCACGGGAATTTCTTATACTCACCACACTTGGCTCTTTTCAAGAGTATCCAAGGTGGTGGAGAGCACTCTGGTGGGTGGAGGGTATGATATATGTATGTATGTATGTAACTATATGAACATTTACATCTCATTTTACCCCCTTAGAAGTGGAATTTTGAGAAATCCTCTCTTAGCTGATATCTACGTCATTATAAGAATGCACTGTCAACATTTCAGCCTTATAGGTTTGGCGGTTTGGCCGGTGCGTTGTCTGTCAGTCAATCAGTCACGGAACTCTTTTATATACATAAATAAACATATAGATAGATGAAAGAGACGTTGTATGTTACATACCTCATCAGTCATTATATTATGTATATCACATTTTTGGTATGATGACAGATCTTGGTTGCAGGCAGGTTATAGGCATATTACTTTGATAATTAAAAATCTCCATGATGATAGTTGATAGGAAGGATGTGAAAAGGTGAATAAGAATCATGGGAAATATGGGGAAAAGGTTTGCAGCTAGGAGTAATATTGTTACGAATTTATTCGATCCCCACACCAAATAGGGTTCGCACCACTGGATTGCGATAAACTACAATTTTCTACGTTTTCCCAATTAAAAACACACACACACTTTTATTTCTTTCACCACAGATCATTTATCTGTGTAGCTTCACCACTTTTATTTATTATCCAATACATTCCACTTTAAACTTTATTACACAGTACAATCCACTTTAAACTTTATTACACAATACACAAACCTTTATTGAAAGCTTTTCTTTTCACCTTGGTTGATCACACCGACTTGTCACACGCTGTTTTATACCACAAACTGAATGAATGTCGAGGGCGAGTGTTCGCGCTTATATAGCTCTCGGTCCACCATCTCGAACGTTCGCCGTTGGAAGTTCCCCGTAGGAAATCTCTAGAACGCTCTGACAATTCCATTGGAAGTTGACATCATTCCCATCCCCGCTTCCAGAGAGTTTTCGAACTTAACGGTCTGCTTGCATCTCCGCAACACTGCCCTCCTCCTAAACTTGTTCGTCCTCGAACAAGCGATTGGACCCTTCTCCGTAATATGGTGCTAACCTCTCTACGTGGACAATTTTATACTTCGCCCGTCTGTTTCCCATCTGCTGTATCTGGTATACCACGTCATTGAGTTTCTTGATGACCTCATATGGTCCGTCCCAGGCTGATTGCAATTTGGGGCACAAGCCTTTTTTCCGTTGTGGGTTGTACAGCAATACCAATTGTCCGGTCTCGAATCCAGAAGTATTCGCCCTCAAGTCGTATCGCGCCTTCATTTTATCGCTGACCAAATTCAGTCGCTCCCGGATGAACTGGTGGATAGAGTTCAGCTGTTCTTTCTTTTCGGTTACGAAGTCTTCCCTGCCGCTAATTGTCGGTAGTACCACGCCGAACTTCAAGTCCGATGGAAGTCGGAGATCAGTTCCAAAAATGGCTTCGGCGGGTGTTGTTGCCGTTGAATTGTGCTGTGCCGAACGGTATGCCATTAGGAAAAGGGGAAGATGTTCATCCCAGTCCTTCTGATCTCCGACGACGACTTTTCTCAGGTATTCCTCCATCGTCCGGTTGAACCTTTCGACCATGCCATCAGATTGTGGATGTAATGGTGTTGTCCGCGTCTTTCTGATACCTAGCATGTCACAGAGTTCTTTGAACACCGACGACTCGAAGTTTCTCCCTTGGTCTGAGTGCAGTTCCATTGGTACGCCATAACGCGCAACCCAGTTGTTCACAAATGCATCCGAAATGGTTTTGGCTTCCTGGTTCGGGATGCAAAACACCTCAGGCCACTTGCTGAAGTAATCGATCACCACTAGCGCGTACTTGTTTCCAGCGTTGCTCGCTGGGAATGGGCCTGCAATGTCCATTGCGATACGTTCGAACGGTGCTCCAACATTGTACTGCTGCATATTTCCTCGAGTTTTCCTTACTGGACCCTTTGCCTTCGCACACTGTTCACACCTGCGAATGAAACGCGTAACCGACTCATGGCATCCTACCCAGTAGAAACGTCTCTTGATCCTTTCTACAGTCTTGTTAACACCAAGATGACCCCCGCTTGGTCCCTCGTGGTATTCTCGGATGACCTCGTCGATTTGCCCTTTTGGTATTACCAGCAGATCGTTTACAATGTTCCCGTCCTCACTTTCCCAACTGCGGTAGAGGCAACCGTTCTTCAGCTTCAAACTCTGCCATTGAGCCCAGTAAGCTTTCACGATTGGGCTTCCACTGGATATTTGCTGCCAACTTGGTCGAAAACCTCGTTCTTGGAAGTCGATGATGACTGCCAGATCGGCATCTTCTCGCTGCTTCCTTCCGACCTTCTCGACAGTCCAGGAATCTTCTGGCAGCACCTGGAAACAACGGATGTCGGTGACCTGTTCCTTGGTCTCGGCGCGTGAACAATGTTTGTATTCAACATCGCAAGTTGGCCTCGATAATGCATCCGCATTTCCATGACTTCTTCCCTTCCGGTGTTCGATACTGAAGTCATAACTCTGGATTCTCTCTATCCATCTAGCAAGCTGGCCCTCCGGGTTTTTGAACTGCAGCAACCACCTCAACGCTGCGTGGTCCGTCCTAAGATGAAAAGCTTGGCCATAGAGATATTTGTGGAAATGCTTGACGCAGTCAACCATAGCTAAAAGCTCCCTCCTAGTTACACAGTAGTTCCTCTCCGGCTTCGATAGGATCCTACTGTAGTAAGCGATGACCCGTTCTCGCCCGTCGATTATTTGAGAGAGTACTCCTCCGATTCCATGTCCGCTCGCATCGGTGTCCAAAATGAACTTTTCTCCCGGAACAGGATATGCAAGAATCTTCGCACTGCAGAGCAATTCCTTCAGGTGAATGAATGCTTCCTCCTGCGGCTTCTCCCACTTGAATGGCCGATTCTTTTTGGTGAGCTCGTGCAAACTGCTGGCAACGTTTGCAAATCCTGGGATGAATCGCCTGTAATACGTGCAAAGTCCCAGGAATGACCTTAACTCATGAAGATTCTTCGGCCGCGGCCATTCCTTAACCGCTGAGATTTTCTCTTCATCTGTATGGACTCCTGTCCAATATTTACGGAGCAGGGAGAGTGCTTTACTTTTCTGCTTCTCCACTAGGTGTTGCGTCCACTCTCTGGCCATTGTTTTTAAGAAGGCTTTGTTGGACTGGATTTCCTGTTGTTTCTTACCTTCGCAGTTCATAACGGCGGCAGCTTCTTGGCATTGAGCGATCGTTGTTCCCTTGTGTATTGTCCTAGGTGTACTGGCAGGATTCAGGACTCGTACTGGAACCAATTGGTCTTGTCGGGGTTCCACGAGAGCCCTTCCAACAACTATATCGCTGGGTCGATTTCTTTTGTCGGGTTCGACCACCCACATTCGGCTTGTCCCCGCATCCTCCCCTATCTTTGCCCAAACCACAGCTTCTGCATTCGGGGGAACTGTTTGGCGCGCTTGCACGACTATTCGCCTGACCTTGTTACCTTGTCCATTATCCATTGTTAATGGGAGCTCCAAGTTGCCATACTTCATCACTTTTTGGTTGAAGTCCAATGTGAAGCCATGCCTAATCATGAAGTCGACGCCGATTATCATGTCATCAGTGATGTCCGCAACGATGAAATCATGCTGAAACTCGACGGTACCCATCGTAATTCTTTTCTGGACCTTTCCCTTAACTTCCGCCTTCTCACCAGTTACTGTACGAAGCCTTACCTCGGAAAATGGTTCGATGTCAGAAACCAATCCGCTTCGGATGACTGAATGAGTTGCGCCCGTGTCCAACGTCAGCAGATATCGTCGCCCGTCCATCGTTCCATCGATGACTAGGCTGGTTGCACCCCTACAGATTCGGGATACGAGGATGCTGGGGCACTCCAATGTGGGAGCCAGCGCATGCCCCTCTGCACTGACTCGTTTTAGTTTAACGGATTGTTAGGTCACCTTTTGCACCTCCACGGTCGCGTTCACTCCCATGGTCTCTTTTTGGCGAACTAGACCTCGAACGCTTTCTTTGCAGGCGGCAGTTCTTTGCAATGTGCCCCTGCTGGTCGCAGATGTAGCATCTACCCGGGAATGAACCACTCCTACTAGCCGTTGTTGTTCTCGAACTATCCTGGTCTTGAGATATGCGCCGTAGTTTGATGGAAGGTCGGCATATCAAGAGCGATGTTTCACATGCGAGAGCGCTGGCAACTGTCTCCTTGAAAGATGTCTTCGGCAGGAGAATCAGACTTCGTTGCGTATCGGGGTCCCTTAGCCCTTGGATGAAGGAATCCGTTTTTAGTTTCTCCACCACATCAACTGGAACATCCACGTAGGCTAGATGAGACAGCCTCTCGATGTCGGCAGCGTACTGCTGGATGGTCTCGTTTCCACGCTGCTTGCGTCCTTTGAGTTCCAGCTTGTGCATCTCCTGCATGTGCTCACTGCCGTATCTTCGATGAAGAGCATCCCATATGGCTGTGTAGTTCCTTCTCTGGGTCTCCGGGATGGTCTGTAGAACGTCAGCTGCTTCACCTTTAAGGGAAATTACTAGGGCAGCCACACGATCTTCCTCTCCCCATTGATTCCGTTCCGCTGTTGTCTCGAACTGGAGCTTAAAGATGTTGAAAGCGCACGTGCCGTCGAAGTTGGGAGCTGTGAATTTCGATGCTGCAGCCGGTACGACGCTTCCATGATGCTGAACGTTCTGGATAGTTTTTTCGAGTTCCAGAACCTTCTTATCCAGTGTATCGATTCTCTCTTCGACGCCCTGGAACCGATCGTTGACTGCTTGCTGGATGTCTCTCAAGCTTTCTCGATTGTTCTCTAGCATCTCTTCCAGCTTCTGATTCAGGGAAGTGGAATTTTCCTCCAACTTCCTACTTACGGCAACGGAATTTTCCTCCAGCTTTTGATGTATGGTTGCTTCTAGTCTCTGGCTTATGGAACTGGAATTTTCCTCCAACTTCCGATCCAGTTTCTGGGATATGGAAGCACTCATAGCATTCATAGCTGCGAGAATTTGCTGCATATCGAACGATGGCTCAGTAGATGTCGACGGCTTCTCCACCCCGAATTCGTAACTCTCCCTGTCGAAACCTTCTTCCTGCAACGCTGATCGCAGTCTCTCCACCAGGTTGGCTTTACTTCCCACTGTGGATAATTCCCGAGCATCCAGCTCTCTTTTCAGTTGTCCAATTGTCAACTTTTCCAATTTTACCATTTTCTCACTTTTGCAATGATTCACTTCACAACTCAAATAAAGTTTCACTCGTTTACTCGCAATCCCACTTCTGACACCAAATGTTACGAATTTATTCGATCCCCACACCAAATAGGGTTCGCACCACTGGATTGCGATAAACTACAATTTTCTACGTTTTCCCAATTAAAAACACACACACACTTTTATTTCTTTCACCACAGATCATTTATCTGTGTAGCTTCACCACTTTTATTTATTATCCAATACATTCCACTTTAAACTTTATTACACAGTACAATCCACTTTAAACTTTATTACACAATACACAAACCTTTATTGAAAGCTTTTCTTTTCACCTTGGTTGATCACACCGACTTGTCACACGCTGTTTTATACCACAAACTGAATGAATGTCGAGGGCGAGTGTTCGCGCTTATATAGCTCTCGGTCCACCATCTCGAACGTTCGCCGTTGGAAGTTCCCCGTAGGAAATCTCTAGAACGCTCTGACAATTCCATTGGAAGTTGACATCATTCCCATCCCCGCTTCCAGAGAGTTTTCGAACTTAACGGTCTGCTTGCATCTCCGCAACAATATATAAAGGACACAATAGGGATCAATGCTTTGAAGTGTTTTATTGGTTGTGGGATATGATCGAAAGTTAATTTCACAACAATTGAATTTGTTGCAACATTTGATATCTTAACCTATCAGGAAGGAAAACGAGGGGAATAGCAATTGTACGAAAGGGTTTGCAACAAGGATTAACTTAGCAGTGACACAATAGGGATCATCAAAGTTTAAAGGGTATTTATTATTGGTTGTCCGTAATTACAGAAAAAAGGGTTGCAGCTAGGAATAATACATCAAACACACAAAAGGGATCAAAGCTGGAAAGTTTGCTACTGGTTGTGGGATATTGTCGATCAAGGGGATTTTTTGGATGAAATTCATGTCTGTTGTATGGGAGCCCCCTTAAATATTAATTTTATTCTGTTTTTGTCGTTATAGCGGCAACAGAAATGCATCATCTGTGAAAATTTCAACAGTCTAACTATCACGGTTCATGAGATACAGCCTGGTGACAGACGGACGGACGGACGGCGAAGTCTTAGTAATAGGGTCCCGTTTTACCTTTGGGTACGGAACCCTAAAAATAGGAAAAAAAAATAAATTAACAACACGCGGTGTTTCCAAGCGGCCCCCTATCTAATTACTGAGCGCACCCGATGCTGGTTGATTGCGGTAATCGGACGAGAACCGATATATTATCCATTATTCGTCTAAGAATTCTACCGCAGCTAACAAAATGAGCTAAAGACCTTGAAATACCTGAACAGATCTTCACAAATTGTGGCTAAGAACCATTAGCTTTCAAAAAAAAAAAAAAAGCAAAACCGCATCATAATCGGACCATTCGTTCAAGAGTTATGATGCCACATACAGACACACAGACACCTCCCACACTTACAACACCCCTCTTTTTGCACCGAGGGTTAAACATAAAATTAAATCGGTGTTTTCATTTTTCCCACTGGGAAGTTAGTCGTGTGGGCCTTGCGGGTCGCAACTAGACACATTTTTTTTATAAAAAGATGATGCCAGCTCTTGTTTTAATTTTGAATTATCTTTGATTTATTTCCTTAGCTTAGGAGATGTACTCCATTTCGACTTGGAGGAAGTCGAAGTTGAGTCAAGGCGAAGTAGGCGAATTATAAATTACAAAAAATACTACTTGACATGTTTGTATTAACAAACTGGGCAAGTCTATGTATGTATGTATGTTGGCGTTACAGTCCATGAAGGACCAAAGCCGAGCTTCGCTCAATCACCCATGTTGTGTGTGATTTTATTTTCCCATAGGTGAAAAGGACCTACAGCTTATTGCCGGATCCCAACGGCGAATTTCAACGGAGAACTACTTACTTACTTAGGTGGTGCTACAGTCCGTGGCGAACCTGGGCCTCAACCAACAAGCGTCTCCAGCCGGCACGGTCTTTGGCCAGCTGTTTCCAGTGCCGCACGCCCAGTTGGTTGAGGTCCCTTTCCACCTGCGTGCGCCACCGCTGAGGCGGCCGTCCTCTGCCGCGCCTTCCTTCCGGAGTGGATTCGAAGACTTTTCGGGTCGGTGCTGTATCTTCCATGCGCTCTACATGGCCAAGCCACCTTAGACGCTGTATCCGTAGACGTCGTACCAGGCCGATGTCGCTGTACAACCCGTACAGTTCTTTGTTATATCTTCTCCGTTTCATACACCGTTTGAACAAACGGGACCGTAGATAGTGCGCAGAATTTTCCTCTCGAAACGACCAAGGGCGTCTTCATCCGCTTTTGTTAAGGTCCAAGCCTCTGCGCCGTAAAGGAGGACTGGGATGATTAAGGTCTTATATAGTGTAACCTTGGCTCTACTTCTCAATTGCCTCTAGAGCCCAAAGAAACAGCGGTTGGCAAGAGTGATTCTGCGTTTTATCTCAGCGCTGGTGTTGTTGTCGCTGGTAATCAGTGAGCCAAGGTAGACGAATTCCTTGACCACTTCAAAGTTATATCCGCCCATGGTGACGTTCTGGCCAATACGTCGATGTTGTCCGTCTCTTTTAGATGAAAGCAGATATTTGGTTTTACCCTCATTAACCTTGAGACCCATCTTAGCCGCTTCTACCTCAATGCTCACGAAAGCCTCATTGACGTCTTGCTGTTTTCGTCCAATTACGTCAATATCGTCGGCGTACGCAAGCAATTGCGTAGACTTGAAATAAATCGTACCTCTTGTGTTGGCCAGTGACTCTTGCACGATCTTTTCAAGCACGACGTTGAAAAAACTGCACGACAGCGCGTCGTCCTGCCTAAATCCTTTTTTAACATCAAAGGTCTCGGTTTGCTCATTACCGACCTTAATGGAGCAACGAGAATTCTCCATTGTCATCCTGCAAAGTCGGACGAGTTTGACAGGGATGTTAAAACTAGACATGGCTTTGTACAGCTCGTCTCTACATACGCTGTCATACGCGGCCTTGAAATCGACGAAGAGGTGGTGAGTGTCGATTTGGTATTCCTGGGTCTTCTCCAAGATCTGCCGTAGCGTAAATATTTGGTCTATTGTGGATTTACCTGGCCTGAAACCACACTGATAAGAGCCGATCAGGTTATCTACAAACGGTTTCAGGCGTTCACACAATACGGCACAGAAGATCTTATATGCGATGTTAAGGAGACTTATTCCCCTATAGTTGGCGCAGTTATAGGGATCTCCTTTCTTATGGACCGGGCAAACGATGCTGAGATTCCATTCGTCGGGCATGCTTTCCTCCGACCATACCTTGCAGATGAGATGGTGCATGCACCTTACCAGCTCATCACCAGCCGCCTTAAAAAGCTCAGCAGACAGGCCTTCTGCGCCAGCGGCTTTATTAGACTTAAGTCTTGATATCGCTATTTTGACTTCGTTTAGGTCGGGTGGACTGAATTCTGTTACTTCGTGGTCCATTGCGAATGGCTCGTTCTGCCTGACAGCGGTATCTTGTCTATCATCGCCGTTATACAGTCTGCAGAAGTGGTCTTTCCAAATCCTCAGCATCGACTGCGACTCTACTACCAGTTCTCCATTTTCATCCCTGCAGGCCGCCACTCTGGCTTTGTAGCCATGGCATGTTCGTTTTACCTTGTTGTAAAACTTACGGGCGTCATTCCTGCGGAAGCATCTCTCCATCTCCTCGATCTCACGCTTTCCGTGCTCTCTCTTCTTTCTTCTGAAAAGGAGAGCTCATCTTCGCTGAGGAGAAGCATCATGAAAAACACGTTCGATGACGAGGCTGTTGTCGGGATTCGATCCCGTGTCATTGGCGTCAGGGGCCAACACACTACCCACTGCGACGTGTCGCTCTACAAGTGCGGAGATAAATCTACCCATTAAAAGGTGGCCTTCTAAGCATTGTATAACAATATATTTTAAATTAAAATAAATTGATCATGACTGTGTCACTATGATAATGATTCAAAGTGATATGTGAAAGCATGACTAAAACTAAAAAGAAATATTCAAGCAACTAAAAATGGTTCTTCTTCTTTCTTTCTTTGGTGGCCTTACAGCCCATAAAGGACCAGAGCCAAGCTTCTGTTGTGTGTGATTTATTTTTCACACAGGTGAAAGGGACCTACAGTTTAATGCCGATTCCGAACGACGTGAGTCGGGAAGCTTTTTCATGGCAAGTATACTACGGGCGGTTTCACCAGTACCCCGTCGAGGAGGGACACCGCGAAATAAACATTCGATGGCGTTGGTGTTATCGGGATCCGAACTCGGTAGTCGTGCGTCAGAGTTCAACGCACCAACTACTGCGCCACAGCGCTCTCTACTAAAAGTATTTGAACAACCAAATAAAAGCAGGGTATGGGTTAAGCAGTTCCTATCTTTAAATTTAAATAAAACAAGGTGTGTGTGAAATATCATCATGCCATTATGTATGAAATATAACATCGATTAAATGTCCGCTGCGGCTTTTCTGCTTTGCGCGCATCCGAAATGTCAAATTTTCCATGACTCTAGTGCATAAATCAGGCTGAATTTGACCGATGACATGGGTAATGTTGGTTTTGAGGGCCGCTGTGGTTTGTGGCATATTCGCATAGACTTGCACGATTCCGGTACCCAGTTCACATCACCTCCATGATGACCATGCCGTCGAATCGCTTGTGCAGAATTTCCAATTTGGCATAAGATGTGTGGCGCGTAACGATGTCCTGTTGAAATCGCATGTTGTATTATATCTATAATTAATAATAATCAGGATATAACCACGTAAATATGTCAGGATTTATGGATGCCTTCGTAAGCTATGGCTAACATCTAGTTTCACACGGTCTGAAACCCGACGTAAACTTGTACTGAGCCTTATTGTGCCAATAATAACTTATTCTGAGGTCGTTTACGGTAATCTGGACTATTTATTTCAGCGTAATCTTCAAGTAGCTTATAGCCATGCTATGCGTTACATTCACGGGCTCCGAAGATATGACCACATATCTACTCAGTCAAAAAACCTTTTAGGGTGTACACTGATTAATTATTATATATATCAACGCCAGAGATATACAGAATAATAAAAGAAAAATCTCCGATATATCTTTTCGAGAAAATCCGTTTCGCTCAGTCTTCAAGAACACTGAACCTACCTCCTAATTTCAAATATCATAATTCTTCTGGTTTATTTTTCGTTCATGCTATAAGACTTTGGAATAGTTTGCCAATTTGCATTAAAAGATTAAAGAACACTTCAAGCCTTAAGGATGCAGTCCTAAAGTACTTTTCAAACTTGAACTAAAATCCCCTATCCCTTTTCCCCTCCCCTCCACTATCCCTTATTTTTAGAATTATCCATTAACTTTAAGACACCTATAATTATGTAACTTAAAAAATTACCTAATTATAAACTATACTAAGTACTATAATTCGAGACAGGACAATTGGTATTGCACAACGAAAAACGAAAAAAGGCTTGTGCCCTAAATTGCAATCAGCTTAGGACGGGGCAATATGAGGCCATCAAGAAACTTAACGACGTGGTATATCTAATACAGCATCGCCCTCGGGTCATTTAGTTTACGGAATTTAATAACGTGTGACAAGTCGATAAACCAGTGCGAAAATAAAAGCTTTTAATAAAGGTTTGCGTGTGTAATAAGGTGTAAAGTGTTCAAAAGGTTGTAACAATAAATAAAAGTGGCGAAGTACTCAGATAATTGATCTGAGGCGAAATAATAAAAGTGTGTATGTATTTAATTCGAATAAAAAGTAGACAGTTTTAGTTTATAGCAATCCAGTGGTACGAACCCTATTCGAAGTGGAATTAATTTCGTAACAATATTGTTGCGGAGATGCAAGCGGACCGTTAAGTTCGAAAACTCTCTGGAAGCGGGGATGGGAATGATGTCAACTTCCAATGGAATTGTCAGAGCGTTCTAGAGATTTCCGAAAGGGAACTTCCAACGGCGAACGTTCGAGACGGTGGACCGAGAGCTATATAAGCGCGAACACTCGCCCTTGACATTCATTCAGTTTGTGGTATAAAACAGCGTGTAACAAGTCGGTGTGATCAACCAAGGTGAAAAGAAAAGCTTTCAATAAAGGTTTGTGTATTGTGTAATAAAGCTTAAAGTGGATTGTACTGTGTAATAAAGTTTAAAGTGGATTGTATTGGAGAATAAATAAAAGTGGTGAAGCTACACAGATAATTGATCTGTGGTGAAAGAAATAAAAGTGTGTGTGTGTTTCAATTTAAAGAAAAAGGACAATTGTAGTTTATCGCAATCCAGTGGTGCGAACCCTATTTGGTGTGGGGATCGAATAAATTCTCGTAACATTTGGTGTCAGAAGTGGGATTGCGAGTAAACGAGTGAAACTTTATTTGAGTTGTGAAGTGAATTATTGCAAAAGTGAGAAAATGGTCAAATTGGAAAAGTTGACCATTGAACAACTGAAAAAAGAGCTGGATGCTCGGGAATTATCCACAGTGGGAAGTAAAGCCAACCTGGTGGAGAGACTGCGATCGGCGTTGCAGGAAGAAGGTGTCGACTGGGAGAGTTATGAATTCGGGGTGGAGAAGCCGTCGACATCCACTGAGCCAGCGTTCGATATGCAGCAAATTCTCGCGGCTATGAATGCTATGAGTGCTTCCCTGAGCCAGAAATTAGATCAAAAATTGGAGGAGAATGCAACTTCCATAGGTCAGAAACTAGAGAAGCTAGAGACGTTGGAAGAGATGCTACAGAACAATCGAGAAAGCTTGAGAGACATCCAGCAAGCCGTCAACGATCGGTTCCAGGGCGTCGAAGAGAGAATCGATACACTGGATAAGAAGGTTCTGGATCTCGAAAATAACCAGGAAAAGAGAATCGAGACACTGGACAAGAAGGTTCTGGAACTCGAGAAAACTATCCAGAACGTACAGCATCAAGGAATCGTCGTACCGACTGCAGCATCAAAATTCACTGCTCCCAACTTCGACGGCAAGAGCGCTTTTAACATCTTTAAGCTCCAGTTCGAAACAACAGCGGAACGGAATCAATGGGGAGAGGAAGATCGTGTGGCTGCCCTAGTAATTTCCCTTAAAGGTGAAGCAGCTGACGTTCTACAGACCATCCCGGAGACCCAGAGAAGGAACTACACAGCCATATGGGATGCTCTTCATCGAAGATACGGCAGTGAGCACATGCAGGAGATGCACAAGCTTGAACTTAAAGGACGCAAGCAGCGTGGAAACGAGACCATCCAGCAGTACGCTGCCGACATCGAGAGGCTGTCTCATCTAGCCTACGCGGATGTTCCAGTTGATGTGGTGGAAAAACTGAAAACGGATTCTTTCATCCAAGGGCTAAGGGACCCCGATACGCAACGAAGCCTGATTCTCCTGCCGAAGACATCTTTCAAGGAGACAGTTGCCAGCGCTCCCGCGTGTGAAACATCGCTCTTGATATGCCGACCTTCCATCAAACTACGGCGCATATCTCAAGACCAGGATAGTTCCAGAACAACAACGGCGAGTAGGAGTGGTTCATTCCCGGGTAGATGCTACATCTGCGACCAGCAGGGGCACATTGCGAGGAACTGCCGCCTGCGAAGAAAGCGTTCGAGGTCTAGTTCGCCAAAAAGAGACCATGGGAGCGAACGCGACCGTGGAGGTGCAAAAGGTGCACCTAACAATCCGTTAAACTAAAACGAGTCAGTGCAGAGGGGCATGCGCTGGCTCCCACATTGGAGTGCCCCAGCATCCTCGTATCCCGAATCTGTAGGGGTGCAACCAGCTTGGTCATCGAGGGAACGATGGACGGGCGACGATATCTGCTGACGTTGGACACGGGAGCAACTCATTCAGTCATCCGAAGCGGATTGGTTTCCGACATCGAACCATTTTCCGAGGTAAGGCTTCGTACAGTAACTGGTGAGAAGGCGGAAGTTAAGGGAAAGGTCCAGAAAAGAATTACGATGGGTACCGTCGAGTTTCAGCATGATTTCATCGTTGCGGACATCACTGATGACATCATAATCGGCGTCGACTTCATGATTAGGCATGGCTTCACATTGGACCTCAACCAAAAAGTGATGAAGTATGGCAACTTGGAGCTCCCATTAACAATGGATAATGGGCAAGGTAACAAGGTCAGGCGAATAGTCGTGCAAGCGCGCCAAACAGTTCCCCCGAATGCAGAAGCTGTGGTTTGGGCAAAGATAGAAGAGGATGCGGGGACAAGCCGAATGTGGGTGGTCGAACCCGACAAACGAAATCGACCCAGCGATATAGTTGTTGGAAGGGCTCTCGTGGAACCCCGACAAGACCAATTGGTTCCAGTACGAGTCCTGAATCCTGCAAGTACACCTAGGACAATATACAAGGGAACAACGATCGCTCAATGCCAAGAAGCTGCCGCTATTGTGAACTGCGAAGATCAGAAACATCAGGAAATCGAGAAAAACAAACCGTTCTTGAAAACAATGGCCAGAGAGTGGACGCAACATCTAGTGGAGAAGCAAAAAAGTAAAGCACTCTCCCTGCTTCGTAAATATTGGACAGTTTTTGCAGATGGTAAGAACTGTGGAAGAACATCAATTGTGAAGCACAGAATAGACACAGGGGACTCTAGACCCATCCGGCAACCACCGAGGAGGGTACCTTTGGCGAAAGAAGGAGAGGTGATCAAACTAATCGACGAGATGGAAAAGGAGGGCGTGATCGAACCATCTGCAAGCCCATGGAGTTCTCCAGTAGTGCTAGTTAAGAAGAAGGATGGAAGCACCCGATTCTGCGTGGACTATAGGAAGCTGAACGACGTCACGAAAAAGGACAGCTATCCTTTACCAAGAATCGACGACACCTTGGACACACTATCTGGTGCAAAGTGGTTCTCGACGCTGGACTTGCAAAGTGGATACTGGCAAATAGAGCTTGACCGGCAAGACAAGGAAAAGACCGCGTTCACCGCCGGGGGAGAGTTGTGGCAATTCTCTGTGATGCCCTTCGGTCTTTGCAATGCACCAGCCACATTCGAAAGACTGATGAACCGGGTGCTAAGAGGACTTCACTGGAGGACTTGCCTTGTCTATCTGGATGACATAATTGTCATGGGCAAGGATTTCGACGATCACCTTAAGAAGCTTGAAGAGGTAATGGAACGTATTCAAGCAGCCGGATTGAAATTGAGCCCGAAGAAATGTTCGCTCTTCCAGAACAAGGTGAAGTACTTGGGACACGTGGTGACTGCAGAAGGAGTCCATACAGATGAAGAGAAAATCTCAGCGGTTAAGGAATGGCCGCGGCCGAAGAATCTTCATGAGTTAAGGTCATTCCTGGGACTTTGCACATATTACAGGCGATTCATCCCAGGATTTGCAAACGTTGCCAGCAGTTTGCACGAGCTCACCAAAAAGAATCGGCCATTCAAGTGGGAGAAGCCGCAGGAGGACGCGTTCATTCACCTGAAGGAATTGCTCTGCAGTGCGCAGATTCTTGCATATCCTGTCCCGGGAGAAAAGTTCATTTTGGACACAGATGCGAGCGGACATGGAATCGGAGGAGTACTCTCTCAAATGATTGACGGGCGAGAACGGGTCATCGCTTACTACAGTAGGATCCTATCGAAGCCGGAGAGGAACTATTGTGTAACTAGGAGGGAACTTTTAGCCGTGGTTGACTGTGTCAAGCATTTCCACAAATATCTCTATGGCCAAGCTTTTCATCTTAGGACGGACCACGCAGCGTTGAGATGGTTGCTGCAGTTCAAGAACCCGGAAGGCCAGCTTGCTAGATGGATAGAGAGAATCCAGAGTTATGACTTCAGTATCGAGCACCGGAAGGGAAGCAGTCATGGAAATGCGGATGCATTATCGAGGCGACCTTGCGATGTTGAATGTAAACACTGTTCACGTGCCGAAGCCAAGGAACAGGTCACCGATATCCGTCGTTTCCATGTGCTGCCAGAAGATTCCTGGACTGTCGAGAAGGTCGGAGGGAAGCAGCGAGAAGATGCCGATCTGGCAGTCATCATCGACTACCAGGAACGAGGTTTTCGACCAAGTTGGCAGCAAGTATCCAGTGAAAGCCCAATCGTGAAAGCTTACTGGGCTCAATGGCAGAGTTTGAAGCTGAAGAACGGTTGCCTCTACCGCAGTTGGGAAAGTGAGGACGGGAACATTGTAAACGATCTGCTGGTAATACCGAAAGGACAAATCGACGAGGTCATCCGAGAATACCACGAGGGACCAAGCGGGGGCCATCTTGGTGTTAACAAGACTGTAGAAAAGATCAAGAGACGTTTCTACTGGGTAGGATGCCATGAGTCGGTTACGCGTTTCATTCGCAGGTGTGAACAGTGTGCGAAGGCAAAGGGTCCAGTAAGGAAAACTCGAGGAAATATGCAGCAGTACAATGTTGGAGCACCGTTCGAACGTATCGCAATGGACATTGCAGGCCCATTCCCAACGAGCAACGCTGGAAACAAGTACGCGCTAGTGGTGATCGATTACTTCAGCAAGTGGCCTGAGGTGTTTTGCATCCCGAACCAGGAAGCCAAAACCATTTCGGATGCATTCGTGAATAACTGGGTTTCGCGTTATGGAGTACCAATGGAACTGCACTCAGACCAAGGAAGGAACTTCGAGTCGACGGTGTTCAAAGAACTCTGCGACATGCTAGGTATCAGAAAGACGCGGACAACACCATTACATCCACAATCTGATGGCATGGTCGAAAGGTTCAACCGGACGATGGAGGAATACCTGAGAAAAGTCGTCGTCGGAGATCAGAAGGACTGGGATGAACATCTTCCCCTTTTCTTAATGGCATACCGTTCGGCACAGCACAATTCAACGGCAACAACACCCGCCGAAGCCATTTTTGGAACTGGTCTCCGACTTCCATCGGACTTGAAGTTCGGCGTGGTACTACCGACAACTAGCGGCAGGGAAGACTTCGTAACCGAAAAGAAGGAACAGCTGAACTCCATCCATCAGTTCATCCGGGAGCGACTGAACTTGGTCAGCGATAAAATGAAGGCGCGATACGACTTGAGGGCGAATACTTCTGGATTCGAGACCGGACAATTGGTATTGCTGTACAACCCACAACGGAAAAAAGGCTTGTGCCCCAAATTGCAATCAGACTGGGACGGACCATATGAGGTCATCAAGAAACTCAATGACGTGGTATACCGGATACAACAGATGGGAAACAGACGGGCGAAGTATAAAATTGTCCACGTAGAGAGGTTAGCACCATATTACGGAGAAGGATCCAATCGCTTGTTCGAGGACGAACAAGTTTAGGAGGAGGGCAGTGTTGCGGAGATGCAAGCGGACCGTTAAGTTCGAAAACTCTCTGGAAGCGGGGATGGGAATGATGTCAACTTCCAATGGAATTGTCAGAGCGTTCTAGAGATTTCCGAAAGGGAACTTCCAACGGCGAACGTTCGAGACGGTGGACCGAGAGCTATATAAGCGCGAACACTCGCCCTTGACATTCATTCAGTTTGTGGTATAAAACAGCGTGTAACAAGTCGGTGTGATCAACCAAGGTGAAAAGAAAAGCTTTCAATAAAGGTTTGTGTATTGTGTAATAAAGCTTAAAGTGGATTGTACTGTGTAATAAAGTTTAAAGTGGATTGTATTGGAGAATAAATAAAAGTGGTGAAGCTACACAGATAATTGATCTGTGGTGAAAGAAATAAAAGTGTGTGTGTGTTTCAATTTAAAGAAAAAGGACAATTGTAGTTTATCGCAATCCAGTGGTGCGAACCCTATTTGGTGTGGGGATCGAATAAATTCTCGTAACAATATTAAGAAGCTCCTATCAAAAGCTTCCTACGGGTGGAGACAAATTTGGAGAGTCTCGCTGCTACCCTATGAAACAAGCCAATTACGAAGTAAACAAGTAGAACTATACTTTCTTCTTCTTCTTCTTAATGGGCGCTACAGTTCGGGGTGAACCTGAGCCTCAACCAACATGCTCCTCCAACTAGCACGATCTTTTGCTAGCCTTTTCCATTGCCGCACACCCAGTTGGCTGAGGTTCCCTTCCACCTGTGTGCGCCATCTTAAGTGCGGCCGTCCTCTTCGTCCCTCGGGGTTGGATTCATAGACTCTCCGGGCTGGAGCTGTGGTATCCATTCGCTCTGCATGGCCCAACCATCTCAAGCGCTGAATCCGTAGACTCCTGACTAGACTCCTGTCGCTGTACAGCCCGTAAAGTTCGTGGTTGAATCTTTTCCTCCATCACCCGTCTGAGTTTATAGGCCCGAAAATCATGCGCAAAATCTTTCTCTCAAACCGACCAAGGGCCTCCTCATCCGCTTTTGATAGTGTCCATGCTTCTGCGCTGTACAACAGGACCGGAATGATAAGGGTCTTATATAGAGTCAACTCTTTCGTTCGGGAGAGGGCTCTATTACTAGGTTGCCTCCTAAGCCCAAAAAAGAGCGATTGGCAAGAGTGATTCTGCGTTTGATTTCGGAACTGATGTCGTTGTTCCAGGTCACTGCGGAGCCAAGGTAGACGAAGTCCTTAACTACCTCGAACTTATATCTGCCAACACAAACGTTCTGGCCAAGACGTCGGTGGTGAGCGTCCTTTTTTGATGACAGCATATATTTAGTTTTGCCCTCGTTTACTGCCAAACCAACTTTCGCCGCCTCCATCTCAATACTCGCAAACGCAATACTTTCAACGCGAGGATTTGAAATAGATTGTACCTATTGTATTTGCCAGTGATTTTTGCACAATTATTTCCAATATGATGTCGATAAAATCACACGACAGCGCATCGCCCTGCCTAAATCCTTTTTTGACATCAAAACTATCGGTAAGGTGTTCACCTTACCTTAGGTGGAGCAGCGAGCATTCTCAAAAGTCATCCTGCATAGTCTGACAAGCTTAGCAGGTATGTCAAAGGTAGACATAGCGTTGTATAGCTCGTCTCAAATTACGCTGCCGTATGCGGCTTTGAAGTCGACAAATAGGTGGTGAGTGTCGACTTGAAATTCATTGGTTTTTTCCAGGATCTGCCGTAGTGTGAAGATTTGGCCGATGGTGGACTTCCCTGGACTGAATCCGTACTGATAGGGACCTATCAGCTTATTTACAAAACGCTTCAGGCGTTCACACAAAATGGCAGAGAAGATTTTGTAGGCGATGTTAAGGAGACTTATTCCTCTATAGTTGGCGCAATCAGAGGGGTCTCCTTTCTTGTGAATCGGGCACACGAGGCTGAGACTCCATTCCTCGGGCATGCTTTCCGCTGACCATATCTTACAGATGAGCAGGTGCATGCTCCTAACCAGGTCATCCCCAGCTGCCTTGAAGAGCTCAGCAGACAGTCCATCTGCGCCAGCAGCTTTATTCGAGTTGAGCTTCGATATGGCAATCTTAACTTCGTCGAGGTCGGGGGGACAGAATTCTCTGCGGTCTTCGTCGATTAGAAGTGGATCATTCTGCCTGACAGCGGTGTATTGACTAACATCGCCGTTATACAGTCTGCAGAAGTGTTTTTTCCATATTCTAAGCATCGACTACGACTCTACTACTAGGTGTCCGTTCTCATCCCTGCAGGCTTCCGTTCTGGCTTTATAACTTTGGCATGTTCGCTTTATCTGTTGGTAAACCTTTCGAACGTCACGCCTGCAGTAACACCTCTCCAAATCGCGCGCTTCTCGTGCTCTTTCTTCGTTCTTCTAAGAAGCTTATGGTCCTCCCTTCTTTTTAACTCGTAGAGTTCACGAGCTGCTCTTGTTCTTTTATGCAGCGAGGCCTTATATGCATCCTGCTTCGCTGTGTGAATCCTCCTGCACTCGTCATCGAACCAGGTGTTTCTTCGTGGTGGAGCCTTGAAACCCAAAACTTCGGATGCAGAGCTTTTCAGGGCTTGCTTGCAAAGTCTCCACTGCTGTTCCATTGATAGCGTGGAGGATTGAGGTGTATTGGAGAACTTAAGAGAGACGCGATCGGTAAAAGCACGAGCGGTTTCTGGCGATAGTAGCTTTCCGACGTCATAACTTTGTATTCTTACTCCACTCCACTGCTTTCGTGATATCCGTAGGCGCATCTTGGCTACTAAAAGATAGTGGTCCGAGTCGATGTTAGCCCCTCGGAAAGTTCGAACATCAAGAATAGTGGAGGATTGTCTGACGTCGATCGCAATGTGATCAATCTGGTTGGTAGTCGATTGACCAGAAGACCGCTAGGTGACTTTGTGTAAATCGAGGTGCGGGAAGCGCGTACTGGCTAGAAGGAGATTTCGCCCCGTAGCAGGATCAATCAGCCTGTGTCCGTTATCAGAGGTGGTGTCGTGTAGGCTATGTTTGCCGATGACTCGTTCAAAGATGCTTTCCTTACCCAGCTTAGCATTGAAGTCTCCTAGTACAATTTTGATGTCATAGCTGGGACATTGGGCATTCGTTCTGTCTAGGAGATCGTAGAACTCATCTTTGGCGGGGTCAACCTTATCTTCCGTGGGGGTGTGGACGCAGATCAGGCTGATGTTAAAAAATGTAGCCTTGATACGGATTGTTATGAGGCGTTCGCTCACATGCCGAAAGCTTAGGACTTTTTGCCTTAGTCCACCTCGATTGTCCGCATCCAAACAATCGTTGTCCTCTCTCCCTATAACAGTCGCCGTAGTAAGTATCGCAGTTTTTCATACGCTTTATACCCGGTCCATTCCATCGCATTTCCTGGATGGCGGTTATGTCCGCTTTATAGCGGTCTAGGGCGTCCGCAAGTTGTTCGGCTGCACGTGGCCTGTTTAGGGACCTAACATTCCACGTACAAAGCCGAAGATCATTGTCCTTTTTTCGTTTTTTGCAAGGGTCGTCAATATAAATCCGGTCCGTTATATCCGAGGCTTGTGGTTGTTTCGGAGTTTGTGGTTTTTTTACGGTTACGGCTTACTAGGCCGTAGCAGAAAACGACTAATCCTGTTTTTTGGCGCAGGTGGCTCGCCATTCGCCCTTCCCCGTCTGCAATTTCCATAGGAAATCTCCCGATGGCACCACGAGGAGGTGGGAATGTGACTTACTAACAGTACCGCAAGATGTTCGACTGCGGTGGCCCTTCTCGCTTTTTAGCAGGCCAGCATCCGTCGGATAGATGCTACCCCTACGAGGCCTTTGTTAGTCCTTTACTTTGAGTCTGCTGATTCGTCTTCTTCGATTGCTGATTCTTCAATTTGCAGTGCTTAGAGAAAACTTATTTTTATCCTCGTCGAAAAATGTCTGCCTTCAAGAACTTTTTTAATAACTAGGTAAACAAAGCATTAATGAAAGAGCTTGTGGAAGTACCTTAATGCAAGCATTACCGATTTTCAAAACCAAATAGTTCATTCCACAACATATTTTCCATTTTCGGAAAAACTTAAAAGCTTGCCAGACAGCGCCATCTGTTGGAAATACGATAACTGTATCTAATCAACAAGTATTTTTCTGGCACAAGGAAAAAATACATTTGTGGAACAAGTTACAAATTCACCTTTTTATTGAAACGCTAATGATCTACTTATTCTATCCAGTATTATCACCTTCATCCACTACGACGAATCTTCATATTACATACAACGGACGGAATCAAAAGATAAAACAAGGGAACAAAACTTGGTCCAAGTAAGACGTAGCAGACTACACATCTAAATTGATTGGCCAATTAGGTTTCATTTTCGAAGCACAGGCTGCTTCGGTTTTTGTTTTTGTTTCGACCTTACAAATTCGTTCAAATACTTCATTATTAATACATATCTGCCGAATACCAAACGTACCATCGGACTTCCAATATAACGTTGACACTTTCTATCATAGCCGTTCTATTCAAACAACAATCACCATCTACATACATACATTATACATATATCAGGTCGGTCGGGACTAGCCCAGGAGCATAAATTTCGTAAATTCAATTTTCTCCAATTTCGTACGTGATTGTCATAGTGATTCTAACGTTTTATTTAAAACAAGCGCAAATTGTAAAGAATACCATCGCACCCAATGGCGGACGCGTATTGTCCCAGAATGGAGATTCACCTGCACGTAATTTAAATTATAAGTGAAAAGCCGAGACCAGGTCGTGCCACTGCTATAGTCACCAAACGAATGAAGGGAACGATAGCGAATGGATAAGAATAAGGATGAGAAAGAAGATGTTAACGCTCGGAGCGGGAGTTGAGCTATAAGTGGGCCATTAGTGAAGTGAAAATTTATCACAATTCCATATCACAGGTGTTTGCTGGATTCTTCCTGCGCTTCGAGGGTTATCTTCAAATAGCAGATGTTCGGCAATAGGTAATAATTTGTCAATGCGAGATGATGGTGGCCAGGGAACAGAGTGGGTCAGGGTCGTTTTTTTTTCTTCGTAAAATTCTTTTCCATTTTCTTTGAATGAATACAAAATACCAGTTCTATTAGGTGCAATTTATTAAATTAGGTATAAATGGATAATACGATGATTATTTCTGTTGACGGACATTCCCGGAAAGTAATTTGATTTACTGTGTACGTGTATATGTAGATAATTGACAGATATGAAATACGCGAAAAGCTTAGGATGTTGATAAAACATCTATTGGGATGAGAAGATAAATTGACGTGCAATAGACATTTATCAATATTCTTTCTTAGAAATCCGTCACTGCGAACTCATTGATTTGTCGTAAAAATCTTTCCCACTAGGGCTGTCCTGAAATTACCCGACTAGTTGTACCGTCGTACAACTGTCGTACGATTTGTAAACTCGTATTCGTATAATTGTTGTGTACCGCTTTTCCTTACTCACAAGTAAGGAAAGTGTCACAAGCCAATAAGAACTAAATGATTATGATAGTTGTTGTGGTTTAGAGCAAATGTCACAAATGTGAACCCAACTAATTTTCAAACAATTCAACCTAAGAAATGATAAATACGATAATAGGTACACATTCACTGAAAGTTGTTCGAAGTCGTCCGGGGATAATGATGGTATATCCAATGTTGTGCTCAGGCGTCTCCCACCAGTGGCTGTAGAGAGGTACACCATCCTACACCAATGCATTGAATAATGCATATTATCCGGTGCATTGGAAAACGGCTGTGGTCCAGCCAATCCCTAAGAGGGGAAAAGACTCCTCTACCCCGGACAAAATATCATTCCGGATAACCAATACGGTTTCAGGGCGGGGCATGATACCATACTTGCCGCGTCGAAACTCGTCTCGGATGTCCAATGGAATAAATGCAAGAACCAATGTACGGGTGCCTGCCTGGTTGACTTGGAAAAAGCCTTCGACACCGTATGGTTAGAAGGACTCAACTACAAGCTCAAACAGTTGGACATAAGTAAACCATTACTATATATGATCTATGACATGATGAAGGGCAGAAAGTTCGTTGTGAAAATTGCCAATGTGACTTCTACTCAAACATTCGAAATTAAAAATGGACTGCAACAGGGCACAGTGAACTCGCCGATCCTTTTCAGCATTTACATCAGCGATCTGATAGTTTCTCTTCGCCATTCGATAGCGTACGCGGACGACTTGGTTGCGTACAGATCAGGTCCAACGATCGATGTCATTGGCATTTTATTGCAGCGTGACTTCGACAAAATTCAGCAGTTCTGTGATGACTGGAAGTTGAAAATCAACTTCCAGAAATTAGAGACTATTTTATTCAGAGCGCCTTTGTCTAGGGCCTCTAGGGACACTAGAAAGCACTGGCAAATGTTCTCAATCCTTGGACCGGACGGGCGTCCACTGGCAAATGGAAGTGTAGTCAGATACCTTGGGATCTGGCTGGATCAAGACTTATATTTTAATAACAATGTAGATGCTGCTCTGGCAAGGGCTCGGGGCACTTTCGCTCTGACAACATGGCTGTGTAGCCATAGTAGCCAACTTGTTTGCAGAGTGAAGGTAATCTGCTACATGGCCTTAATCAGGCCCATGATTGCCTATGGATGTCCCGTTTGGTTCGATGTGAGTGCCAGCTTGATGGAAAGGATACGAGTGTTTGAGAGACAATGTCTACGGACTTGTCTCTCATTGCACAGAACACCAGAATCCGAGTACACGAAATTCTATCCCAACGAGGCCCTATACAATAGGGCAAGGATTTTACGGATAGACAATTTTCTGATAAAGCTGGTTCGAGGTCACGTTGCGAGGGCAATGACTTCGGTCAATAACTTGATCTCTGGGGCTTACTACCCCAAAAGTATGTACCATGAGCGTGTGCGACTTAGCGGCTTTGTCCCTCCCGAAGCATTCCTCTATTTAGATCATTATGGGCTAATCCAAGATAGATTGGCGGTCCCGCTAATCTTCCATGTGGCACGAAATTACGTGGAACGCCGATTCCTCTACGGAGCTGAGGTCGTGCTCTGTGAGCCGGAGCACCTCAGGTTCAGCAGGGCGGTTTCAGACCGCGATCGGAGAGACATTTTGGGGCAGCACCAGCGCTTTTGGTGGCTGGAGATGACTCTGCGGGCGTCTTAGGTTAAGTAAGCCTCTTCAAGGCAACAATCCTCAACACCAATGGCATACATAGGGTAGGGTAGGTTAGGGTAGACTAAGGTAGAAAAAGTGTAGACAAAAAAAAAAAAAAAAAAACCAGGGTAGGCTAAGTTTAGCTCGTTATAGTTAGAATAAGGTAGAATACGGTAAAAATTTGATAGTACACTAAGTTTTTAAAAATTACTTTTCTTAGTTCTTAACAGATATTTTAAATTAAATTTAAAGTTAAAAAAGAAAAAAAAGTTAATTTAAAAGTCGAAAGACATATTTAGAAAGTAAATATAAATAATCTTAGAGTGCCCGCATGGGGCCAGCAAGGTATTTATAATATAACATAATATAAGTTAATTAAGCTAGTTTAAGTCATTTTGTCTAGCGTAAGATAGTTATAAGATAAATATTAATAAAAAAATGATTTTTAAAATGAAAAAATGGTTCGAAGTCGTATTTAGCTTATATTTGACGCAAGACAGGATGAAAACAGTTGTTGCAGGTTTTCAGTAGTATTTTGACCAATGCTGCTGAAATACCAAGAAAGAGCGATGAAATCACGGAACCATAGATAACAAGTTTAGTAGTTCGACCATTATTGATAATCAAATCCATTGAAGGATGACCCCGTATAAATAATCAAATTTGAAATTTGTTGATCAGTTGGTAAAACATTACACTCGTAATTCATTGCTCGATGCTCTCAATGCCCAGGCCTATGCGGATGATGTTGCTGTTCTTTCTGTCGACTCATGCTTAGCGGCTGTCTATCTCAAAGCATATGTAGGTGGCGCTAAATGACTAGTGCATGAGCTATGGACTGTCGCTTAATCCTCTTAAGAACGATGAAGATTTCTTCACAAGAAGGAGGAAAAATACTGGGATGATTTAGCTGGTGCTAAAAGGCATTCCCATTCCGATATCTAAGGTAGCTAAATACCTGTCATTTGTTGAAGCTTTTTGGTAATACTAAAATGATTTTGGCAAAACATGAGGCTTTTTTGAAGTGGAACTTCTTAACGCGCGCTGGGAGTAAAATTTCAAGGCCGTGACACACGAGCTGACGGGACGAAAATCCGTCACGATATAATATATTTACTTACTTAGGTGTTACCAGGTTCCGTGGTGAATCTGGGCCTCAACCAACAAGCGTCTCCAGCTGGCACGGTCTTTGGCCAGCTATTTCCAGCGCCGCACGCCCAGTTGGTTAAGGTCCCCTTTCACCTGCGTGCGCCACCGTTGATGCGGCCGTCCTCTGCCGCGCTTTCCTTCTGGGGTGGATTCGAAGGCTCTTCGGGTCGGAGCTGTATTTTCCATGCGCTTTACATGGTCTAGCCACCTTAGACGCTGTATCCGTAGACGTCGTACCAGGCCGATTGCGCTGTATAACTCGTACAGTTCTTCGTTATATCTTCTCCTCCATACGGGACCGTAGGTAGTGCGCAGAATTTTCCTCTCGAAACGACCAAGGGCATCTTCATCCGCTTTTGTCAAGGTCCAAGCCTCTGCGCCGTAAAGGAGGACTGGGATGATTAAGGTCTTATATAGTGTCACCTTGGTTTTCCGAGAGAGGGCTCTACTTCTCAATTGTCTCTTGAGCCCAAAGAAACAGAGCGGTTGGCAAGAGTGATTCCGCGTTTTATCTCAGCTCAGGTGTTGTTGTCGCTGGTCATTAGTGAGCCAAGGTAGACCAAGCACGATGTTGAGAAAGTTGCATGACAGTGCGTCACCTTGCCCAAACACTTTCTCAACATCAAAGGTCTCGGTTTGCTCATTACCGACCTCAATGGAGCAGCGAGATTTCTCCATTGTCATCCTGCACAGTCGGACGAATTTGGCAGGGATGTTAAAACTAGACATGGCTTTGTATAGCTCATCTCTATACACGCTGTCATATGCAGCCTTGAAATCGACGAAGAGGTGGTGAGTGTGGTGAGTCTTCTCCAAGACCTGCCATAGCGTAAATATTTGGTCTATTGTGGATTTACCTGGCCTGAAACCACACTGATAAGAGCCGATCAGGTTATCCACAAACGGTTTCAGGCCTTCACACAATACGGCAGAGAAGATTTTATACGCGATGTTGAGGAGACTTATTCCCCTATAGTTGGCGCAGTTATAGGGGTCTCCTTTCTTATGAACCGGGCAAACGATGCTGAGATTCCATTCGTCGGGCATGCTTTCCTCCAACCATACCTTGCCAATGAGATGGTGCATGCACCTTACCAGCTCACCTCCAGCCGCCTTAAGAAGCTCAGCAGACAGGGCCTGCGCCTTTATTAGACTTAAGTCTTGATATCGCTATTTTGACTTCGTCCAGGTTGGGTGGACTGAATTCTGTTACATCGTCGTCCATTACGAAATGCTCGTTCTGCCTGACAGCGGTATCGTGTCTATCATCGCCGTTACACAGTCTGCAGAAGTGGTCTTTCCAAATCCTTAGCATCGACTGCGACTCTACTACCAGTTCTTCATATTCATCCCTGCAGGCCGCCGCTCTGGCTTTGTAGCCATGGCATGTTCGTTTTACCTTTTTATAAAACTTACGGGCGTCATTCCTGCGGAAGCATCTCTCCATCGCCTCGATCTGACGCTTTTCGTGCTCACTCTTCTTTCTTCTGAAAAGCGTGTGTTCCTCTCTTCTCTTCTGCTCATAGATTTCGCGAGCAGCTCTCGTTCGTCGTTGCAGCAGGGCTTTATATGCCCCTTGTTTTGCTGCGTGGGCTTATTAGCATTGTTCATCGAACCAGGGGTTTCTAGGTGGAGGCGGTTTGAAACTCAGCACCTCTGAAGCAGCGTCTCTGACGGCGCTCTGGCAATGCGCCCATTCCTGCTTTATTGTTTGTGCTGCTGTGGGCGGATTTTGAGAGAGCTTGGAGGAGACACGATCCGCAAAGATTCTGGCAGTCTCTTGCGATCGTAGCTTTCGACGTCAAGCTTACGTAGTCCTACTCGACTCCTAAGCATTCTTGATATCTTCATTCGTACCTTAGCTACAACAAGGTAGTGGTCCGAGTCGATGTTGGCCCCTCGGAAGGTTCGTACGTCGAGAATACTAGAGGAGTGTCTGGCGTCGATCGCAATGTGATCAATCTGATCGGTGGTCGATTGATCAAAGACCGCCAGGTACCCTTGTGGATGTTGAGATGGGGGAATCGCGTGCTTGCTACGAGGAGGTTACGCCCCGCTAGGAAATCGATTAGCCTAAGTCCGTTGGCGGATGTGGTGTTATGGAGGCTATGCCTTCCTATGATTGACTCAAATATGTCCTCTTTGCCCAGTTTTGCATTAAAATCTCCTGCAGCTATTTATGTGTCGTAGTTGGGACATTGGGCATATGTTCTGTCCAGGAAACCGTAGAATTCTTCTTTTAGTCGATCGTCCTTTTCTTCCGTTGGGGCGTGAGCGCAAATTAAGCTAATGTTTCCAAATTTAGCTTTGATGCGGATTGTTATGAGGCGTTCGCTTATATCTCGGAAGCTAAAGACTTTTTGTCGTAGTCTTCCTCGAATAACGAAACCGCACCCGAATACGCACTGTTTGTTCTCCTTGATGCAGTTCCCGTAGTAGATGTCGCAGTTTTTCATCCGTTTTTTGCCTGGTCCATCCCATCGCACTTCTTGCAGTGCGGTTATATCTGCTTTATAGCAGTTGAGGGTTTGCTCCAATTGATCGCCTGCACCCGGTCTGCTAAGGGACCTCATATTCCAGGTGCAGACTCTCAAGTCCGTTATTCGTTTGCAGGGGTCGTCAGCTTTGTATCCGTGCGTATCCGAGGCTTGTTTGTAGTTTCGGAACAAGTAGGTTTTTACGTGATAGGGATGTTACCCCTAAGCACAACCCCCTACCTGGAAGGCCAGGTTTCTCTTTCCCCAGGAACAAGGGATTGGTCGCTGCACACATTGGTTCACTACCTGGCGGGTGCCAGGGTAGCTATCCAGGGGGGCCATGCGGAGGCTGTGTGTCAACTTGGATTGAGTAGGGGCAGAGATCGAAGCTGGCGTTTGCCATGTTAAACGCGATCAACTTCTTTGCTCTGTTTGCTTGCTCCCTCCCCCCAAATTCACTCACTCAATTAAAAACTCAGTTGTGAATGAGAGAACTCACTTTTCGGATCAAGAAATTGATGCAGATAAAAAGCTGGATCACGGACTGTTGTTGTAATGTTTGTAATCAATGATCTGAAGTGGATCGAGTGGGCATAATAGAGAACACCTAATGCTATTGTCGTTCAAAGACCAGTTGTCTCTCCAGTTGTTGTTAATTATGGTATGTCGAGTTTGTTGTTATAACCGTCGAATTTGAGTGATATACAAGTTGATCCTGCTCAAGTGTTAAAACCTGAAACAATGGAAATAGAGTGTCATGTTCCCGTTACTTCAGTCGTTAGACATCAATCAATATCAACACATGTTCCCATTGATGTAAATGAGCAAGACACGTACAGTGCTTATCGTCAGCATTATCACTAGAAATGTATGGATAAATTTACGAATAATCCATTTGGCCATGTTTGTACAACATGCGATAGATTATTATGGTAAAAAGCAGATTTAAAATAACCAGTAGAGGCACACCATGAAATTTTACACACTATTTTACCAAATATATCTGTGGAAGATATTTTGGCTTGTAATACTTGTTTCTCCTCTCAATATTCCAACCATGTCAGTGTATAATGGATTTAAATTTCCTGTCATTCCGTATCATCTGCCGCCGCTGGATATAATATGAGAAAGATTGATCTCGCCTCGTATGTGGTATATGCACATGGACATATTATTAAAGTGCCAGTTTGTGTAGACACTATGATTAAAAATCTCCCACGAAACATCAATGATGACCACTGCCACAGACATTTATACGGGATGCCATACAAATGAACAAGAGGCATTTGTCCGACAAGAACTCCACAAAATATCTCTCATCGATACAGCAGGATTGCAATATCAGACTATTTTTGTGAATGTGTGCTATATGATTACGGCGAACAATAATGTAGCCGATGGCTTAGCAAATGGCGCTGTAGGTAAACTAGTGCATATAGTTATATTAGTAATATAAGACAATTGCTTTACAAAAAGAGACATTTATTTAACCCGGTAAAAAACGGTACGGTCCACAGCCGGCCACGTCTTAAGGTTTTCTGCTCCCCCAGCGGGACTATCCACCTTGCCGTGGTGCTGGGGCTTACACTGGCCAGGGAAGCCTTGTCAACGACATGGGTTCCGGGCCGGGAACCAAGAGATAGTCAACCCTACTCCAGTGGTGGTGTGAGCTTCTTAAAACCGTGCCGAAGGATGAAAGGTTGGAGGGTTTATTTCCAACCGCTAACGAGCTCCCTTAGGTGCACAGGCGAGGCCTAAGGTATTCAAATGCCTTACTCCGATATTCGGCGGCTCTGTCGGAGTGGACCCATATTTCCGGCCGTACTCGTGGGTACAAAATTTCAAATTTAAACAAAACAAAAACACAAAAAGAAAGTAAAGAGGAAGAGCTCTCTCTCGAGTCGGTGGCAGACGCACTACTTGCTGTGGTCAGTGACAGAGAGGAAGAAGCCAAACCTAGGGGATCCAGCGTGTTAGACGAGGTCATCTCCAAGGAATTAGAGGAGGAATTACTCGCTGATTCTGAAGAGACAGCCCAAGAAGGTTTAACACGGAGAAAGGATGCCAAGAAACCTAAGAAATTAACCCAAGGAAAGCTGAGGCTTAAGGAGTACAAAAAAAGCTGTACACCTTAAGCGCTTGCTTGAGGAAAAGGGCAGACCCCTGCTCTCCGATATGGAGAAGGAGAAGCTCGCTTGGGCAGAAGAGGTGATTGCCAAGGATGTCCTAACGAGACCAAGGGCTGACAAGGGCACATCCGGCAAAAAAGCCAGAGAAGGCAAGGGGGATAAAAAGACCATAAATCCCCCCAAGAAAAGGGAGCGGAGGGCTGGGCCAGGTGGAACCGAAGCCGATAAGGCGGGTTCTAGCTGCACCCAGACCCTAGGCGAAGGTGAGAACCTGAAAACCAAGGGCACGGGAAGGACTGTAGCCGCTAAGGCAGGTTCTACTAAGGTGGCCCCTAACGCGGTCGATAAGACTGGTAAGGGCAAACCAGAAAACGTGCCAGCTCCCAAGAAAAGAGAGGATTTCAAGGCGAAGAGGGTAAGATCCCAAGAGGAAGCCGGAAATCCATCAAAAAGAGTGAAGGTCAACACGGCAGTGCAGTTCGGAGGGGCTGCTCGGAATGCTTTACAGCTAGCTGTGATAGATTCCGGCAGGCCGAGTGGCCAGTATACCTTCGAACAGGGGAAGATGATCGAGAAGGCTTTGGCTAGAGCGATCTTCGACCACATTCGAGGGAATGCTGGGAAAACTGCGCCAACGTTTGGTCTCACTAACTGGAGGCGAGGTGTGAGTAGGCTGGACTGCAAGGACCAGCTATCACATGACTTTGCGAAGAAGGTTGTACCCACCTTCAAACTGTGGGAGGGGGCTGCACTAAAGGCAGTCCCCTTGGACGAGGTACCAGAGAGGCCTAAAGCCAAGATGAGCGTACCGGAAATGGAATTTGAGAAAAGCGAGATCCTCGGCTTTCTAAAGGCACAAAACCCAGCGGTCCCTATGGATGACTGGGAAGTAGTAGCAATTGAGAGCAACGAAGACGGCACAAAAAGCATAATCTTTGTTATCGAGGATCCGCCGGAAGCGATGAAAAAAGAGAGGCATATGCGCCTATTCTTCGGGGCTGGTGAGTTTCCTGTGAGACTCATGAAGAAGGCGCAGCCTGGCGGTACGGCAGCTGTGGTGAAGGAAAGTGCTACTAAAAATGAAAGTAGTGCAAATAAACCTGCATCACAGTAAGGCCGCATCAGCCAATCTTATGCTGCTCATGAACAAGGAGCAGCTTGATGTGGCCCTGATCCAAGAACCATGGATCCTCCATAATCGGGTTAAGGGATTAGGGTCATCGAAATACAGCCTCTTTTATAACAGCAGCGAAGGCAAGGTTAGAACTTGTATCGTTGCTAGCAAAGATCTCCACGTACTAATGTTAACTAATTTCAGCTCGGGTGACCAGACGGTGGTGGAGGTTACGGGAAAGGAGGGTGAACTAACGATGGCTTCGGTTTACCTACCGTACGACGAAGGCACGGACGTCCCCTCTAGAGAAACAAGGTCATTGATCGCAATGGCCGAACAAGGTAAGAAGAACTTAGTCGTAGGGTGTGATGCTAACGCCCATCACACTACTTGGGGTAGCTCTAATACCAATAGTAGGGGTGAGGCTTTGTTCAGTTTTGTCCTTAGTACTAACCTAGTTATATGTAATAGGGGTGATTCACCAACATTTATTACTAGTAACAGAAGGGAAGTCTTAGACATAACGCTTATAAATGATAATGGTACTGCGGAGATCTCGAACTGGAGAGTATCTGACAAAGCATCACTTTCTGATCACTGTTGGATCCTCTTCGACTTGAATGTCCGTAAGCCGGATAGGAAAGTGTTTCGGAATCCCCGGAAGGCGAACTGGCAGAGGTTTAACGCGGAGCTGGGTGGGACCCTCAACCGGCTTCCGGATGGGAACCCCGACTCCACGGAAGACATCGATGAGATGGTACTGAACCTTACCAGCAAGCTAAATCGGTCATTTGAGAAGGCATGTCCTACCAGACGACCCAGTAAAAGAAACCACCCACCATGGTGGAATGCTAAAATAGCAGAGCGGCTTCGTATCTCTAGGCTCAGTTGGAACCTGGCAAAGGAGGGGGCCATTGAATGGTCAACCTATAGAGATAATGTTAAGCGACTCAAAAAAGAAATTAGATTCGCCAAGAAGGACTCTTGGAGAAGCTTCTGCGGCTCTATTGAATCATGTACGGGTGCAGCTCGTCTGAGGAAGGTCCTTGCAAAAGCTCCCACACAGATGTCCTCTATAAAGAGATCTGATGGTAGCTGGACAGACTCAAACGAGAGCGTGCTTGATTCACTATTGAAAGGTCATTTCCCTGGCTGCGAGGATGCAGGAATCTTCAATTCAGCGGACACGTTGCCAAGGGAATGTATTGAGCATGAGACAGTCGATAAGATTGTTACGGGGAATAAGATCCTGTGGGCAATCAAATCTTTTGACCCCTACAAGGCACCGGGAATGGATGGGATCTTTCCGATCATGTTGCAGGAGTCATGCGAAGTCATTCTTCCATGGCTGGAGCGCATCTACTCCTGGTGCCTCAGGATGGGATATGTTCCTCAAGCGTGGAGGGAAGTTAGGGTGGTTTTCATACCCAAATCGGGTAAAGTCAGCCACACTACTGCAAAGGACTTCAGGCCTATTAGTCTGTCGTCCTTCCTGATGAAAACGCTGGAGCGAATAATAGATTTGTACGTAAGAGAAGAGATTGGGGACGGTTATCTGTCACAATCACATAATGCGTACATAAGGGGAAAGTCGGTGGATACTGCTCTGCATAGGGTAGTCTCTGCGATAGAAAAATCGCTCAGTATCAAGGAATTCACTCTAGGTGCTTTCCTGGACATTGAGGGTGCCTTTAACAACGTGAGTACCGAGGCAATAGTGTCCAGCCTTCATATGGCCCAAATAAACCCGGGTGTATGCAGGTGGATTGGGCAAATGCTGGGTACTCGTATAGTAAATTCGACGATAGGGGGAGCATGCGGAAGGGTGAGGGTAAATAAAGGCACACCACAAGGTGGCGTTCTGTCACCCCTCCTATGGCTCCTTGTGGTCGACGGAATGGTCAAGATTCTGGAGACGGAGGGTTTTAATGTTACGGCCTACGCCGATGACATTGCCATTTTAGTCTCTGGAAAATTTACGCAGGTCCTCAGCGATAGACTAAGCTATGCACTGATGTTAGTGGATAGCTGGGTCAAGGGGCGAGGCCTGGGAGTAAATCCGGCGAAAACAGAGGTAGTACTCTTTACAAGGAGAAGATCTGTACCAAGATACACCTACCCCCGTATGAATGGTATAGATCTGATCCCTGGACAATCTGCGAAATATCTGGGCACAATCCTGGACTCCAAACTTAGTTGGAGAGAAAATATTGAGGAAAGAATCAAAAAGGCCTATGTGGCACTATATTCGTGCAAGGTAGCCTTTGGAAAGACATGGGGCCTCAAACCGAGGTTAGTACATTGGTTATACACTGCGGTAGTAAGACCTATCCTAGTCTATGGCTCGGTTGTCTGGTGGAAAGCGCTTGAGAAAAAGTGTCATCTTCAGAGTGTGTCAAAGGTTCAAAGGGCGGGCTGTCTGGCGGTGACGGGATCTATGAAGTCCACACCAACGGCGGCCCTTGAAGTCATGCTGAGCCTCCCACCCCTGGACTTGTACTGCGAGAGCGTCGCAACCAGAACTGCGCTAAGATTACAGGAATTAGGTCTCTGGAAAAAGAGTCCTCATGGACATGCATCAGTCTTGGATCGATGGGCCGTCTCGAGATTCAGAACCGTAACGGACTATGTCACCCGACTTCCTTCCTGGGAGAGGAGATTCTCTATTAGAATTCCCTCCAGGGAGGAATGGACCGGTGACATGGTACGCACGGAAAGTGAACTGGCACTCTACACCGACGGATCCAAAATGGATGTTGGCACAGGTGCCGGAGTCTACTTTGAGTCTCGGGATATGCATCGCTCCTACAGGCTAGATGATGGATGCAGTGTCTTCCAAGCTGAGGTCTTCGCTATCAAGCAAGCGGCGGACCTGATCAGCAAAGAGAATATCACAGGAAAAAGGATCAGCATCTATGTTGACAGCCAGGCAGCCATTAAGGCTCTGCAGGCAGCATGGATAAGATCCAAACTCGTCAAAATCTGTAAGGAGAAGTTAGAAGAGATATCCAATGTAAATGAGGTGACCCTTTGCTGGGTACCTGGTCATATGAATATCTCCGGAAACGAGAGGGCGGACGAGTTGGCTAGGGTGGGATCAGGTGCTAATATTGCGCAGATCTCAGCTGATGCCAAAACACCACTCAGTGCGCTCTACAGGGAGATACAGACGGAGCTATTGGCGAAAGCCAATAAGCGATGGTGTCGCTTAGATACATGCGCAACGGCGAAATTGACCTGGCCCGTCTATGATAAGAAAAGAACGGAAAATCTGCTGAAGTTCAATCGTGGGAACATTCGACTGGCAGTCGGTGCCCTCACCGGGCATTGCATGCTATCTTATCATGCAGCTCGACTAGGCCAGCCCTACAATGACTTCTGTAGAAGCTGCAGGGACGAAGAGGAAATTGAGTCCGTTCGTCACCTGCTGTGCGAATGCCCGGCGCTAGCCCAAAAAAGGAATATTTTCCTGGGAAGATACTTCCTTTCGGGACTAGAAGAGGTAGGTAATATCGGGCTGAACAGAATACTAGGATTTTTATCCTCGTCTGGCTGGTTCAGCTCGACAGTAAATGTATAGGTATCAACGGGTTAAACAAAACAGGTGGGCACAATGGACTCAACGTAGTCTACGTGAGCCTTGACTTTACGTCAATAGGGCACCCATATACCTAACCTAACCTAAGGTTTTCTGCTCAATCTCTCCACAGCATCTTCGTCTATATCTCCGAAAGGAGGGCACATTGGAGAGATTGAGCGGTTTGAAAATCCAACGTACACTTAGTGATTGCATAGATCAAACACCAAGTGTCGCTAAAATAATTATACGTACTTGCGGGGGTGCAAGGGCAGACGTAAGGGATACGCATGTGGGAGAGGTCGCAGATCATACGTAACACCTCCCCCACCAAGGGTTTTGGTCCCCAAAAATATCTTAACAAAAACCTTAAACATAAATCTTGTGGTCGGTAGTGTTAACATTTTTAACATTTAACATTTTTGTTTCAATTTCCCAATAATAATAATAATAATAATAATAATAATGATAAATAAAAATAAGTAAAAAAAAAAAAGGATAATTTATATATATGTCTAATATTTGAATTCATATTGCCTTTTATTTTCGTTTGTAATTTACAATCCCAATTTATTTGATTTTCCTTTCATTAAATTTTATATAAACAACAGCTAACTCATTTCTCCGCTTTGTCATATTTACTGTCTTAAATATCTTAATTCATTTCTTTATTTATATCTCTTAAACTAATTTATTCGTATTCCAGGTAGAACAGAACAAAAATGTTATTTTTGGATGAGAATAACTCGATGGTACCATTTCAATTTGCTCAACTATGTTAGGTATTTTGTTTTTTAAGTTCCGAAAGTGGTATGAAGATTTTACTGAACATTCAAAATTATTGTTGTAAGAAGCAAAAAGATATTCTGGTTATAGGGAAAAAGTTTAAACTAACAAAACCAACATGAGTGCAGGGGAAAAATAACCATTTCTAAAGGACTAAATTTCGATTCTACTACTATTGATAAATTGTGGGAATTTAGGTGGACTCTATTTGAAACTTGTACTTTCGCTTTATTTGGTTTTTGTAATATTTCGTATTTCCTTTCGTCGATTTATCAAAAACATAGTTTCCTTCAACTTTTGGACAAGATATTTTTCTATACTTAGGTTTAGTTTTTCCAACCGTACGATTTTACACTATGTTCGTGCACTGGTTTAAGTCTGATCCTAAGTTTTTTCTATTCGACATTTGTATTCTATTCTCTTTTTCAATTTTAAATTTGTTTGCGAGTTCCTGAACCTCTTCCCTGCTTATGTTTTTAGAAATGAAATCTACAGGTCTAATTTTTGTGGATGCGTGTATCGTATTATTATAGATTGTTATAATGCCAAACAATTTTTCATCCAAGCCTGAAGTATCCCTAGCTGCATTTTTGATCCGAAGGTGTTCGATCAGTGTCCCATGCAATCGTTCGACATCCGCATTGCCTGTTTTAAGTAAGCCAGTTGTTTTGTGAAACTTGATATTCTGTTCTTTTAAGAATTGTTCAACGGCTGAATGTACTATGCAAGTCTCCCCATCGGATATAAGCTTTCTTGGCTTACCCAAAAATCGAATTCTTTCCTTTATGGATCTCAAGATCTCTATCCGATTCCTATCTTCTAAATGATGAATTGTTGCGTATTTCGAGAGTTTATCAAAAGCTGTTAAGAACATTTTGTTTCGTTCAGGAAACCAGATATCCATGTGAACGATATCGTTGAAACATTGTGGTGTTTCCGTAACTTGCATCGGGATGCGAATTGGTTGCCGATCGTGTTTGGCTATATTACAAATATCGCAGTTATTGATACATTTTTGAATTTCATTTTGCAAATTTGGGTAATAATATTGTTGTTTCAGTTCAGAAAACATTCCACTGATCCCCGATGATTTTTGTTAATGTGTTCTTTCTTAATTATCGTTACAATTTCGTTCTTGTCTGGAATATCTTTAAGCTTAACATGTGATCTTAAAAGTTTAAGGTTTGTATTCATTGTAAAATGCTTTACATGGATGTCCTGAAATTTTAGGAATAAGGAAAGGTTGCTGCAGTATACGCACATGGTACCTCTGCATAATAAAAGACCTTTCATGATTTCGAGCAGTCCATTACTGTCTTCTTTAATATCCACATAGTTTTGAATTTTTTTATGTATGATTTTGAATGAAATTTTGTCTTTATGCCCATAGAATAAATAAATTTGATTTTTAAACATATAAATTGGCTTTTCAGAAATATATATGTGTCGAGTTTCGTCTTTTTGGGCACTGTGAATGGTGGCTGCTGTGGTTACGATATCATTATTGTTTTCTGTAGGAATTGGCCTTGCAAACATAACTTTTGCATTACTGTTGCAATTAACACCAAACTCATTATTAAAAATGTTGCCGAGGTCGATTTCTTGGTCTAAGGAATTGTCATTTCGGGATTCTTTATCAATGTACCTACAAAGGCCATCAGCTACGCAATTCTCCTTTCCCTTCAGGTATTCTATGTCAAGATTGTATTCATTCAGAAATATTTTCCAACGTTGGAGGTTCATGTTAGGTTATTTTATGCCATTTAGCCAAACAAGGGGCTTATGGTCAGTGCGTATTGTAAACCTCCTCCCATATAAATATATTCTAAAATATTTAACCGCCCATACGACTGCGAGAAGTTCTTTCTCAATCGTCGAATAATTGCGTTCGTGGTCATTAAGAATGCGTGAAGCATAACATATGGGGTGGTTTCTTTGACTGAGCACGGCACCTAAGGCGTAACCCGAAGCATCGGTAGTTAGAACAAACAGTTTGTCAAAATCTGGGCTTTTGAGAATAGGGTCAGTACAAAGTAGAGTCTTTAGATTTTCGAATGCCTTTTGGTATTGACGGTCCGCTGTATTTACCTTTTCAGACTTTTTTAAATATTTTATTAAAGGGTATCCAATTTTAGCGTAGTGTTTCATACATTTCCGATAATATCCGGTAATACCCAAAAATCGCTTGATACCTTTTTTGTCAGAAGGGAGTTTCATCTCGGCTATACTTTTACTTTATTCGGATTTGGTTTTATACCATTTTGTGTGATTGTGTGGCCTAAATAGTTTGTGGACGGTTCAGCAAAGGAACATTTATTAATTTGAATTTTTTTGGATTCTTTTTAGTGAAATCAAATGTTCATCAAAACTGGTGGAAAAGACAAGAATGTCGTCCAGATAGACAACACAGATTTTGTTTATAAAGTCCTTCAAAACATGATGCCTTAATCTCTGGAATGTTGCCGGGGTGTTTTTCAGCCCAAACGGCATTCGCAGAAACTCGTAATGCCCGCTTTTGGTGGAAAAAGCAGTTTTCGACCTATCACGAGCGTCAACTTCGATTTGATAGAAGCCTTGCACTAAATCGATTGTAGAAAAATAGTTTCATTTTCCCAATTTATTGAACAAGTCCTCGATGTTAGGCATGGGAAACCCATCTTTTACTGTTTGGTCATTTAATTTTCTATAATCTATTACAATTCGCCAACTTTTATGTCCGTTCTTATCGTCCTTTTTGGGGACAACCCAAATTGGCGAATTGTAAGGACTGGTGCTAGGGATTATTATTCTTTGTTGCAACATTTCATTGATTTGCTTATCAACCTCTTCTGTTTGTATTTGTGGGTAACGGTATAGTTTGCTATAAGCTGGTATTTCATTCTTTGTGTTGATCTTGTGTCTTATCTCACTTGTAATGGTAAGATTGTCCCTTCCTTATAAAATATTGTTTCAAGGGATTTTATTAAGTGTTTTAATTTGCTAACATCGGTTTTACTTAAATGAGTTGCAAACACCTTGTCAGAAACTTGGTTGTCAAAATACTCATTGCAAAGCACATTTGGATGTTCTAAAGAGAGGCATTGTTGTGCATAACTTTCTTCTCCTTTGCTAAAATAAATTGGTATGTTTGCATTATCCGTCCCAAGGAATCGGCTTTTATAATCAATGTTTGGTTTAAGCATTACTAAAATATTATTTCCAATTAGGCCGTCGAAATAATCGTGAAACTGGTATTCCAAATAAAGGAATTTTGTGAAAAACGTTCGTCTCTGTATTTCGACCAAGGACTCTAAGGGTGCTATTACGGGGTGGTAGTTGCCATTTAGGGTGGATCAAGTTTTCATTTATTATGCTGAATTCGGCGCCACAGTCAATAATAAATCTAAGGGGTCTGATGTGGTTTTTTATTACTATATATGGTAGTTGTTTTATTGGTCTAATGGAACATTTTGTTCATGTAATGTAATGTCCCTAAAGTCGTTATGTTGACTATACCTGTTTGAAGGTCGCGATTGGCCGCTACGGGAAAAATTAGTATTGTGTCCTTGACTCACTTGACGGTCATAGTTATTTTGTCGAAAATGGACGCTTTGTACCTGATTGTTGTTTTGTCGTGGTTGAAATGTTCCTGTATAAAAGTTTTGTCTTAGTTGGGGGGTAGCTTGTGAAAAATTTCTATTTTGTAATTGGCTATTATAATTGGTTTTCTATCTACTTTTGTAATTTGGTGCATGGAAATAGTTTCTGCTATTGTAAAAATTACTCGGATTGGGTCCTAGGAACTGATGGTTAATTTCCTGTATCATCTTATAAGTCTCGTTTAAAGTCTGTGGGTTTCGACACAGAATTATTGTTTTCATTGGTTCGGGTAAATTATTTTTGAATGTCTTCAGTGCAATCCCTACCATATAAAGGAATCTTACCTACTAATTCTAATATAAACTTAAACTTATCAGCTGGGTTTAGAACTTCCATTTTGAATAAATAGGTTTATATGTTCCTAATTACGTACCGTTTTCCTTTTGAAGTCACAAAATATTCCCTCGTTGATTTTCCCCTCTTGCTGGGTGGGCTATTTACCTGACGCTTCTTTTGTGCTAACCCAAGCCGTTAACTAGCTCGTTGATTCTTCTTCAAGCGGCAAAAAACAAAATGCCCTTGCTGATTTCCCCTCCTGCTGATGGTTATGTACGATCACCTGACGCTTCTCTAACACAAGCCCCCGTTAACTAGCTCTGGGACGAAAAGTACAGCCACTGCACGATATGATATGTGTGAATGTATGTATGTACATATATATATTAGTCTATTTACTTCGGTTTAACGTTTTCATTTACTATTTGGTTCACACTTCGTACCTTTTTTCTTAAACTTTTTATTATAGATAATGGGTATAAACTATTGAAATGTATAATTGTAATGTTAAGCTAATCGAATACGTGTTTTCGCTATACATTACTTTTTTTTTTTTTCTTTTATTCTTCGTCCGATTTATGTTGTGAAACAAGTCGATTGCCGAGTTTTGCGACTGCGCCAGTTATATTGGTAATAAAAGACGATTGCTTTACAAAAAGAGGCATATATTTACCCGGTAAGAAACACATATTTATTTACACACCGTTCGGTATTTTCCACAGCCGGCCACGTCTTAAGGTTTTCTGCGCATCTTCGTCTATATCTCCGAAAGGAGGGCACATTGGAGATATAGAGCGGTTTGAAAATCTAACGTACACTTAGTGTTTGCATAGATCAAACACCAAGTGTCGCCAAAACAATTATACGAACTTGCGGGGGTGCAAGGGCTACGGGATACGCATGTGGGAGAGGTCGCAGATCACACGTAACAATATGTATGTACATCTAAAGAGCTTCTTGGCGGAATATAACTTACAATAATTAATACATATTATGAAATTTAATTTTAACTGTCGTATGGACAAGAAGAAGCAGATGGCAGCTCCAGTTCCATGCATGAGTAAGAGGAGCGAACCGCAAGCAACACACCTCCTCCTCTTTCCAGTCCACTAGTTTGAGAGCACCGATCCTTGCGAAAAAGAGCATTACCTTGAAATCTTGCAGTTTCTTATGGCAGGGGACAATCAAATACTTTTCATCACATTTCCTACATCTCTTGGATCATTAACGATTTTGTCATGCATTTCCGAAGTTATTGTGGCCATTATGGCTATTGGTACATCCAATAGACGAAGGTGATAAGAGTTTTCGATCTACATAGATGGAGTAACATTATTTTTTGTTAAAAGTTCTATGCTTTTGTTAAATGATTAATACTCTCAGGAATTGTTACCGGAACTCGTCTTCATCTTTCGGCCTTTGAACTAATAACTGGAATTACCACAATATGAGATCCGGTCTATATGGAAATCAAAGAAGATATGTGTAATGGCTGATCAAAACACAATTTGGAACTGGTTGCTCTAATATTATATTCACGTTCATATTGGGAAGAAGGGAGCGAGCAAACAGAGCAAAGAAGTTGATCGCGTTTAACTTGGCAAACGCCAGCTTCGATCTGCTGGCTCAATCCAAGTTGACACACAGCCTCCGCGTGGCCTCCCATGGTTAGCTATACTGGCACCCGCCAGGTAGTGAACCAATGTGTGCAGAGACCTGACGCCTTGTTCCTGGGGAAATCGGAACCTGGCCCTCCAGATTGGGGGTTTCGCTTTAACCCTAAGCATCGCGTAAAACAAAAACTTGTTCAGAAACAAACAATAGCCTCGGATACGGACGGATTACATGTTGACGACCCCCGCAAACGTCAAAAAGGAAACGAATTTCGGATCTGCACCTGGAACGTTAGGTCCCTTAACAGACCAGGTGCAGCCGAATAACTGGTCAACTCTTTGGACCAGGCAAAAAGTGGATGAAAAACTGTGATATATACTACGGAAACTGCTACAGAGAAAATAAACAACGCTTATTCGGATGCGGATTTGTTGTTCGAGGCAGACTCAGGAAAAAAGTCTTAAGCTTCCAGTATGTAAGCGAACGCCTCATAACTATCCGCATCAAGACCAGTCTCGGCAATATAAGTTTATTATGTGTCCACGCCCCCACAGAGGAGAATGATGACCGACATAAAGACGACTTTTATGATCTCCTAGGCAAAACGTATGCGCAATGTCCCAGCTATGACACCAAAATCGTTCTAGGAGATTTCAGTGCGAAGTTGGGTAAGGAAGCTGTCCTTGAACGGGTCGTTGGAAAGCACAGCCTACACAACACCACGTCAGAAAACGGACTAAGGCTAGTGGACTTTATGGCGGGACATAATCTGGTAGTAGCAAGTACACGATTCTCACACCTCAACATCCATAAGGGGACCTGGCGGTCTTTCGATCACTCGACAACCAACCAAATTTAACGTCGGAAAGCTGCAATCGCAGGAGACCGCATGGACCTTCGCCGATCAAGTTTCCCTCAAGCTCTCTCAAGTCCCGATGCAATCTGCAGAAACCATAGAACAGCAATGGAGACGTTGTTAGAACGCCATTAGAGAGGTCGCCCCAGATGTACTCGGTTTCGAGCCAAAAGCGTCGAGAAACCCCTGGAGTGATGACGAGTGCAGACAGGCCCATGTAGAGAAACAGAATGTATACGTGGCCACATTGCATCGACGGACCAGAGCTGCCCTCGAGCTCTATGAACAAAAAGGAGGGAGGAGCATGCGCTTCTGAGAAGGATAAAGAAGGAGCACGAGAAGCGCGAGATCGAGGAGATGGAGAGATTTTTCTGCAGGAACGACGTTCGAAAATTTTGCCAGAGAGTAAAACGAACATGCCAAAGTAGAGGCCTGCAAGGATGAGCACGGAAAACTAGTAGCGGAGTCACAGTCGATGCTGAGATTGTGGAAGGACCACTTCTGCAGATTGTATAACGGCGATGATAGCCAAAATACCGCCGTCAGGCAGAGCGAACCATTCACAATGGAAAAGACGAAGGAGAATCCTGTCCACGATGGACCAAATATTTACACTACGGCAGATCTTGGAGAAGACCCATGAACTCCGCACCATCTTTTAGTCGACTTTGAAGCCGCATATGACAGTGTTTATAGAGACGAGCTATACAGAGCTATGTCATGTTTTAATATTCCTGCCAAACTCGTCAGACTGTGTGAGCAGGATGGCTATGGCGAAATCTCGCTGCTCCATTAAGGTCGGAGGTGAACTAACCGACCCCTTTCCTCCGTGACAATTGCTCACCTTGTCGTGGTACGGAGGCTCAGTACAGGTAATGACTCTCGAGAGTTCATCTCTAGAGGAACCCAAAGCTAAGAAGCAATTACGGAACCCCCCCCCCCCCACACGACTCCCCTTCCTCTGCACCCTTCACTCCTCTACTCCCCTAACTCCAAGGTGGAACAGCACACGCCGACGGATGCATGGTTTTAAAGGTGCTTAGCTACTAGTATGCGAACTTCGGATACCGGGCGACCTCCGATTTCAATATAGCCTTCCTGCAGGTGACCGTTTTTGTCCTCGTGGGAACAATTGACAATTCAAATATTTCAAAAGAGAATGATGACGCTGAGATGTCATCGCCTGCTAGGGCTTGTGAGTCCTAAGGGTTGCCAAAATAAAAGAAACAAATGTCCCCCAATTAAACAAGGGGAATCTTCGATGGGAAGTAGATCAGAGGATCACTCCCATCGGGCCGGAAACTTCAGGCGAAGAAACAACAAGCCTTACAGAACGAAGGATCCAGCCTACCGTCGCAAATAATGGGTGGGCAGCGTATGCTGCAGGGCAACCTGCACCATGCCAAAGGTGCCTCGGCTAATCCAAGAACCATGGTCCATAAAGGTAAGATTATGGGCCTGCAAAACAGGTCGCGTAAACTAATTTACGCCACAGGAGGTCTTCCTCCTAGGGCCGCATGTGTGATCGGCACTAACCTAAATTTTCTAACCATTCCAGAATTCATCAAAAGGGACCTGGCAGCCGTCGTTGTGGAAGTCCCCACCGATGGAGGAGTAAGGGAGGTTGTATGCGCCTCCGCTTACTTTCCTGGAGACGGTCAACAAATCCCTCCCACTGAAGTCCAGGATCTGGTTAGGTATTGCAACCAGAAAAAACACCACCTGGTAATTGGATGCGACGCCAACGCGCACCATACGAAATGGGGTAGCAGCAATACCAACAAACGAGGTGAGTCACTTTTTGAATTTTTAATAAATAATAATCTCACCGTTGCCAATAGAGGCAACAAACCAACATTTATAAACGCGGTTAGAGAAGAGGTGCTTGACCTCACTATCTCTAGCCAATTTATCTCAAATGTGATTGGGGACTGGCATGTCTCGAATGAAGCCTGACTATCTGATCACCAGTACATCAGGTTCAACATCTCTAGTGAGGTTAATGAGGCTGACCCCGGATATCAGCCCAAACGAACAAATTGGGCTCGGTTCCAAGCTCAACTCGCCGCTAAAGAGGACATGCTCCTTAAGTCGATTGAATCGACAGACGATATCGACGAAGCGGCCTACCAGCTCAATGCAGCACTCATTTCATCCTTTAGAGACAGCTGTACACCCAGGTCAATACACAAAAACGATGTATGCCCTGGTGGAATAGTCAGCTGAGTCCCTAAGGAAGCAGGTGAGATCGCTGCTTAAAAGAGCTAAACGGTATAATAGTTGGACTGATTATAGATCTGCTTTAACTAAATACAACCTTGAATTGAGGAAATCCAAGACAACGTCTTGGAGGAAAAATTGCGAGAACATAGACTCACTTTCAGCTGCGGCCCGACTCCACAAAGCGCTATCTCGAGGGCACACAAATGGGCTCGGGCTACTTCGCAAATCAGACGGCACCTTTATCGTCAATCGCAGGGAAGACTGGAGACTTTGCTCGAAGTTCACTTCCCTGGTTCAACTCCTTACTCGATGTCCTCTGACGTTCAAATTAACGTCATAAATAATATCGACAGTAGAACAAATAGCCTCTCTGGTAGATTCTTTAGCCCGGACAGGGTCAAATGGGCAATCGGTTCATTTAAACCCTACAAGGCCCCAGGCAAGGACGGTGTCTTTCCTGCGATGTTACAGAAAGGCTTGAATACAATTCTACCATCACTGATAGTTCTTTTTAGGTCTTGCTTCAACCTGGGATACATACCCCAAACTTGGAGAGAGGTCAATCTTGTCTTCATCCCCAAGATTGGGATACCAAGCGAGCAACCTAAATCCTATCGCCCTGTCAGTTTGACTTCGTTCTTTCTAAAAACAATGGAGAAACTGATGTATGTATGTATGTTGGCGTTACAGTCCATGAAGGACCTGAGCCGAGCTTCTCTCAATCACCCATGTTGTGTGTGATTTCATTTTCCCATAGGTGAAAGGGACCTACACTTTATTGCCGGTTCCGAACGGCGAATTTCGAGAAGCTTTTCATGACAACTTTACTACAGGGGGTTTTGTCAGAACCCCGCTGAGATGGAGAAAAAGATAGAGCTCTCTATTAGAGGTATCCTGGAAAATCAGACACCTCTGCATCCCAACCAGTATGCATATCGCAAAGAGCGATCTACCGAAAATACACTACACCACTTGGTGACGTGCATCGAAATTAGTTTCACACAAAAGGAGATCGCAATCTGCGCCTGCCTCGATATAGAGGGAGCCTTCGATAATACTGGCTATGATTCGATCATCACTGCACTATTCTGCAGGGGTGCGGACCATCCCACTAATCACTGGATTAGGGCAATGCTAAATAGCCGTATCATATCAGCCACATGCGGAGAAGTCTCAGTGACAGTATCAACGGCTAGAGGATGTTCACAAGGGGAGTCCTCTCACCACTGCTTTGGTCGATAGTCTTCGACGATCTACTACGCAAGCTGACCACTCGGGGCTGCGAGGTCATCGGATATGCTGATGACCTAGTAGTCATTGTTACGGGCAAGTGCGAGGCCACTGCCTGTGAGCGCATGCAGCTTGCGCTCCAATTTTTCTCTGACTGGTGTGGCAGAGAAGGGTTATCTATTAACCCAAATAAGACAATCTTAGTCCCATTTACAAAGAGGAGAAAGGTACAACCCTGGTCAATCTTTCTAAATGGCACACACATGGGATTTTCAGAGGAGGTAAAGTATCTAGGTATGGACCTAGACCGCAGACTCAACCGGAACTCCAACATTAAAAATAAACTCATGAAAGCGACTAAGGCCATGTGGGCCTGCCGACGCACCTACGGTAAAACCTGGGGACTTAAGCCTAAGGTAGTACACTGGTTATACACCGCGACAGTAAGACCTATCGTCACTTACGGGTCCACCGTATGGTGGACAAAAGTTGAGCAAAAAACTACTATTATCAAGCTTCAACGCCTTCAGAGACTAGCGTGTCTCGGCATCACAGGCGCTATGCCATCCTGCCCTACGGCAGCACAAGAAGCACTCATTGGACTCGCTCCACTGCACCTATTTATCAAGAAGGTGGCATTAAGCAGTGCAATCAGAATCCTCTGCTCGGGAACAAATATGCCATGTAGACCTGCAGGCCACATGCCCATATTACAACACTTTCCCGAGCTGGATATGATTACTACAGTCTTGGACGCATTGCCAGACACCTTCACCTTTGACAAGAGATTTGAAATACTGATTCCAAACCGCTCAGCATGGGAAAACAGTGATCCCCTGCTAAATGTCAAAGGCCTCAGGTGGTACACGGATGGCTCCAAGATGGCTTCTGGCGTTGGCGACGGCATCTTTGGACCAAAACGCAAGATCTCGAAGGCCATGGGAACAGGCCCCAGCATCTTCCAAGCAGAGCTGCATGCCATCCTAACATGCGTCAATCTAAATCTCGAGACTGGCATCAGAGGAGTAACTATCAACATACTCTCTGATAGCCAACCAGCGCTTAAAGCACTGGGTTCGCACAGCACGAACTCAAAAACCGTCAAGGAATGCCATGACGCCTTACAAGACCTCGCCAAAAGAAACACTGTTAAACTTTGGTGGGTGCCAAGACATAAAGGTATCAAGGGCAATGAAATTGCCGACCAACTTGCCAGAAAAGGTTCCCGCGACAGATACATAGGTCCGGAACCCTTGTGCGGCATTCCCGGGTCAAAGATAAATTACTTCTTAGACAAGTGGGAAAAATCGCAACACCTGTCCTTCTGGAACAGTGTTCGGAGACTCCGTCAATCTGAACGACTTATACGACCCCTGAACAAACACCCTATGGACATACTCAAACTCAATAGAGAGGATATCAGAAGACTAGTCAGCTATCTAACGGGACACTGCGGTCTGAGATATCATTTAAACAAAATTAGTCGCTCGTCTGAAACTGAGTGTCGGCTCTGTCTAGAGGACGCTGAGACGGCAGAACACATACTATGTGAGTGTGCTGCTCTCTGCCATCTTAGGAAGCGTATCCTTCTCAGTGAAGTTATGACTCCTGAGGGGATCACCCGGGCTCTTACGAGAAGCATCCTCAACTTCATTATAGAGGTGGAGAGGCTACTCGGCTAATCGGCTAGCAGGCACAATAGATCTGCAAAGGTCGCAGTGCCGTATTGCTAATAAGAGCACTAGCCCCATATATATATAAAAAAAAAAAAAACCGACCCCTTTGATGTTAAAAAAGGTTTTAGACAGGGTGACGCACTGTCATGTGATTTCTTTAACACTATTCTTGAAAAGATCGTGCGGGACTGTGCGACCAATACAAGAGGTACGATCTACTGCAAGTCCCCACAATTGATTGCCTACGCAGATGACAATCTGGACGGACAAAGCGAGACGTCAATGAAGGGTTCGCAAGCATTGAAGCAGAAGCGGCTAAAGTGGGTCTAAGGCTAAATGGGGACAAGACCAAATATATGCTGTCATCCAAGAAAGACGCGCACCACCGACGCTTTGGTCGGAACGTCACCTTCGGCAGAATAACTCTTGCCAACCGCTACTTCTTCGGGCTCAAGGGGCAGTTGAGTAGTAGAGCCCTCTCTCGAAAAACTGAGGTATCCCTCTACAAAACCTTAATCATCCCGGTCCTCCTCTACGGCGCTGAGGCTTTAACGTTATCAAAAGCGGATGAAAAGGCTCTTGGGCGTTTCGAGAGGAATATTCTGCGTGCAATCTTTGGTCCCGTTTCTGTAAACGGAGAGTGGAGGAGGAGATTCAACCAAGAACTGTACGGGGCTGTACAGCGACATCGGCCTAGTTAGACGTCTTCCGGCCCGAAGAGTCTTCGATTCCAACGCCGAGGGACGACGCAGCAGAGGACAACCGCATTTAAGGTGGCGCGCACAGGTGGAAAGGGAACTCAACCAACTGGGCGTGCGGCACTGGAAGCGGCTGACCAAAGATCGGGCCGGCTGGAGAGGCTTGTTGGTTGAGGCCCTGGTGCACCCCGAACTGTAGCGCCATCAAAGTAAGTAAGTTAGTACATATTGGGTTTGGGAGGTTTAGGGGAGGCTTACAGTTAGCTGAAATCAAAATTGTTCATTTGCATCAATTATTCGCATTATTTGGATTTCCGGCAGCACTTATTACAGTAAAGTCCGCTGTTAAGGTGTCTTCAAAAAAGATTAAAGTCAGCGTGATTGTTTCCATCATTGTAGATAAGATAAATGATGCAAAGTCCTAAATCAACAAGCCAGAGATTAGTTGCAATACTAAATAAGACTTTGTTCATCAGTTCAACAAAGGGCTTCATCCCCCTTGAAAATATTTCTTACACTTTTACAAGTTCGTGTTGCTGGAAAGGAAGACTACCAAAGGGGCAAACATAATGAATTGCTTCGGTTTCCTTTTAAAATGATCTAAACTCTTTGCCCCACTAATACCCGAGGAGTAGGATGTGTTTAAAGTTGATTCTCAATTAACCTACTCACTGTTCAACACGTGTTTAAAGTTGATTCGCAATTAACCTACTCACTGTTCAAATGATTTTACGTAATTTAACACCACTTCACCGTCCATAGTCTGCTCTAGCACGAATCCTATTACGTAAGATATCATCGCTTCGCTGTCTTCCCATTACCGTTCCGTCCTGTCGATGCAGCATGCAAGCAGTACTCGTTCATTAAAACTCAATTAAATAAATTAACCCTCCATTCCCACGAACAAATATTTTTAGAATGTGTGTTCAAAAGGAAAAGTACTCCACACTCAGCCAAAGAAGAATGAACAAAAGACAATAACAATGCAAAAACAAAAAAAAAAAATGTAAAACAACTTCCAGTTAACAGTCCTCATCGATGATGACTTGTTTGACGAATGAAAACGAATTCCAGACAATAAGTTCCTGAGCTGAAAGTATAAGTTTACGAGAGTTCCTACTACTGGCTGTACGAGTAGTTGCAACGTTTTGTGTAACTGATAAATGAAAAGGGTCTGCCATCGTAGAAATGAATGATGAGGATGAAGGAAAAACCAAATTACGAGGAGAAAGCACCACAACCTGCAACTAAAAAGAGGAACCGGAATGGAAGAAATCTTAATTAAAGGATTATATTACCACCCAACTTCACAGACTTTTACAGACTACTGCACTATTCGACTATTTGTGCAACCTTCAGTCGTACCCTTTCGCCGTAAAACAAGAAACAGGACGGAGAAAAACTATTTTCTCGACGAAATTCGGTCCAGGTTACGGCAAGCGTCCTTGCACCGTATTTTTCTCTTTTTCCTTTCATCATCACCACCAGCTATGGTGCTCCGCCACCTTAACCATCGCTGTTGCTTTGCTGTAATAAAAGAGAAATCCTCTTGATGATGGTAATTTGTTTGCAATCACCCTGCTCAAGTTCCTCTTCCCTTAAAGTCATCATCATCATCAAGCATCGCATACATACTTTGGGCCTGATGTTCTTCAGTCTTGTTGCGAGCAACCACCATTTAAACTTAAAGAAGAAAAATATTTCTGTTTCTTTACAAGCCACTGACCGGGAGGTAAATGACTGCGAAATTAACGGCAATAAGACGCCCGAGGGCTATGCCGACTGGTACAGGTATACAGGCATAATACATATTTGCTCAGAGTTCTCTCGAGAATTTGAAGAGACTTCGGCTTGTTGCAACTTTTGTTAAATTTTTAAATTTTCTCACAACAACCACTTCTTGGTCCATTTTCACCTAGTGTGCGTTGCAATTGGCAAACGCTAACTCAATGTTTTGGTCCCGGGGGAAGCGGTGATAGGTCATGTTCCAGGGCTGATTTCTCTTGCCCTGGAGGTGGCATCAAATTAATATGACATAAAAATGAACCTTGGACGTACGTAGACAGCTACACAGACGTTCTGCCTTCAACATATCCTAACACACCTTCTGGCCACAAACGAATGATAAACACGTCTGTTCGGACTACGTTACATCGCATACGTAGTTACTTTTGCAGGGACATGGTTAAGGTCAACCATGTTTGTGATGTGAGAGTTTGGTGTCCAGCGAAACATTGTTCGGGGCTTAGGGTTCCAATTAGCAACATGGCACGAATGGATGGTTCGCTGACAGGCGTACAAACATTGCTGGGCTTTATAGGGGATGGGCGTGTTCGAGTTCGAAGGGGCGGTTGGGTTAAAAGGAGAGGTGTCAGTTACAGTAACAGGTTACAGTTGCTAATTAAGAGATAGTTTAGATTCGTCGTAGTTGGTAAGTCCTTTTTTTTTTTTTGCTTTTTAGTGTTTGTTGTTATAATGAGAATGGTTTGAAGGGTTTGCCTTTAATACAGAGTTGAATGAAGCCTTCCCGGAGTGTTTGCTTTAGTAAATTGCATTTCACGCTGCTTGGGTTCATTTGCTTAAGCTTATTTTTTAATCCTTATTCGTGAGCAAAAGCTTGAATGAAGAATAATTGAATATGGCTGCTACTCAAATGCTCTAGGTGTGATTTGAATCAATAGGGCAAGGTGAGAGCGTGGCCCAAAGCTTTCTCGTAGTTGGGGTACTTCCTTACTTAGGTGGCGCTACAGTCCGTGGTGAACCTGGGCCTCAACCAACAAGCACGGACCGTAGATAGTGCGCCGAATTTTCCTCTCGAAACCAAGGGCATCTTCATCCGCTTTTGTTAAGGACAAAGCCTCCGCAACGTAAAGGAGGACTGGGATGATTAAGGGCTTATATAGTGTCACCTTGGTATTCCGAGAGAGAGCTCTACTTCTCAATTGCATCTTGAGCCCAAAGAAACAGCGGTTGGCAAGATTGATTCTGCGTTTTATCTCAGCGCTGGTGCTGTTGTCGCTTGTCACCAGTGAGCCAAGGTAGACAAATTTCTTGACCACTTCAAAGTTATATCCGTCTTTTAGATGAAAGCAGATATTTGATTTTACCCTCATTTACCTTGAGACCCATCTTAGCCGCTTCTACCTCAATGCTTACAAAGGCCTCATTGACGTCTCGCTGCGTCCGTCCAATCACGTCAGAGTCGTCGGCGTACGCAAGCAATTGCATAGAGTTGAAATAAATCGTACCTCTAGTGTTGGGCAGTGGCTCTTCCACGATCTTTTCAAGCACGATGTTGAAAGAGTTACATGACAGCGCGTCACCTTGCCTATATCCTTTTTTAACATCAAAGGTCTCGGTTTGCTCATTACCGACCTTAATGGAGCAGCAAGAATTCTCCATTGTCATCCTGCACAGTCGGACGAGTTTGGCATGGATGTTAGAATTAGACATGGCTTTGTATAGTTCATCTCTATACACGCTGTCATATGCAGCCTTGAAAACGACGAAGAGGTGGTGAGTGTCGATTTGGTATTCCTGGGTCTTCTCCAAGATCTGCTGTAGCGTAAATATTTGGTCTATTGCGGATTTACCTGACCTGAAACCACACTGATAAGAGCCGATCACTTTATCCACAAACGGTCTCAGGCGTTCACACAATACGGCAGAGAAGATCTTATATGCGACGTTAAGGAGACTTATTCCCCTATAGTTGACGCAGTTATATAGGTCCTCTTTCTTATGGACCGGGCAAACGATGCTGAGATTCCATTTGTCGGGCATGCTTTCCTCCGAACATAGCTTGCAAATGAGATGGTGCATGCACCTTACCAGCTCATCTCTAGCCGCCTTAAGAAGCTCAGCAGACCGGCTGTCTGCGCCCGCGGCTTTATTAGACTAAAGTCTTGATATCGCTATTATGACTTCGTCTAGGTCGGGTGAACGGAGTTCTGTTACATCGTCGTCGTCATTACGAATGGCTCGTTCTGCCTGACAGCGGTATCATGTCTATCATCGCCGTTATACAGTCTGCAGAAGTGGTCTTTCCAAATCCTCAGAATCGATTGCGACTCTACTACCAGTTCTGCATTTTTATCGCTCCCGGCCGCCGCTCTGGCTTCGTAGCACCTCTGAGGCAGCGTCTCTGACGGCACTCTGGCAATGCGCCCATTCTTGCTCTATTGTTTGTGCTGCTGTGTGCGGATTTTGAGAGAACTTGGAGGAGACACGATCGGCAAAGATTCTGGCAGTCTCTTGCGATTGTAGCTTTCCGACGTCAAACTTACGTAGTCCTACTCGACTCCTAAGCATTCTTGATATCTTCATTCGTACCTTAGCTAAAACAAGGTAGTGGTCCGAGTCGATGTTGACCCCTCGGAAGGTTCGTACGTCGAGAATACTGGAGCAGTGTCTGGCGTCGATCGCAATGTGATCAATCTGGTTGGTGGTCGATTGATAAAAAGGTACCAGGTGTACACACAGGTACCGGTACAGGTGGATGTTGAGATGGGGGAATTGTGTGCTTGCTACAAGGAGGTTACGCCACGCTAGCAAATCGATTAGCCTAAGTCCGTTGTCGGATGTGGTGTTATGGAAGCTATGCTTTCCTATGATCGACTCAAATATGTCCTCTTTGTTCAGTTTTACATTCAAATCTCCCAGAACTATTCTTGTGTAGGGCATTGGGCATAGGTTCTGTCTAGGAGATGGTAGAATTCTTCTTTGAGTCGATCGTCCTTTTCTTCCGTTGGGGCGTGAGCGCATACTAAGCTAGTGTTTCCATATTTAGCTTTGATGCGGATAGTTGGAATAATGTTCTTAATATTCAGAACTGTTATATTGCTTTTGCGTATGACTGTCGGATAAGAAGAACTTGAGCATGTTCTTTGCTATACGGTTTCCTACACCTCTTTCTGGTCAAACAGCTCAGTAAATGGGATTAAAAAGCAAGTTTCTAAAATAAATAAATATCCGGCGCAGAATTTTTCTTTCGAAAGAACCCAAAATCAGCTCCGCTGTCCTGTTTATCGTCCAGCTTTCGGCTCCGTACAGCAAGACTGGCAGTATGAGCGTTTTGTAAAACATGACTTTGGTCTTTCGAGTGAGCAGTTTTGATCCTAGTTGTTTGGACAAGCCGAAGTAGCAGCGGTTGCCAAGGGCGATTTTATGCCGGATCTCCACTGTGTCATTTGTGGAATTTACGTTTGCCCCGGGGTAGACAAACTCCTTAGCTACCTCGAAATTGTAGCTGTATATTTTTATATTTTGTCCCAGGTGGTGAGCGACGGATTGATTTTTGCTTGACAGCATGTACTTCGTTTTATCCTCATTGACCTTAAGACCAACTCGTTTCGCCTGTTCATCAATCGCCACGGCGAGAACACGCGATGATGTCGATATCATCCGCGTATCCTAGTAGCTGGACCGACTTGTAGAAGATAGTACCTTCCCTGTTCACGCCTGCCCGTCGCACTATCTGCTCCAGCACCAGGTTGAAAAGTCTTATGACAGCGCATCTCCTTGCCGAAATCCGGCGCATGTTTCAAATGGTTCCGGAACCTAGTCCTAGAACCGAGTGGCACGGTGCGTTGCGTATTTTTTAGCGTGGCGCGACACAACTGGATCAGTTTTTCCGGGATCCCGAATTCAGCCATCACACCAAGCAGTCCTTCACGATGAATGCTGTCATATGCGGCTTTGAAATAGATGAAAAGATGATGTGTATCGATTTGAAATTCGTTGGTCTTTTCCAGGATTTGTCGAAGTGAGAAAATTTGGTCTACAGTCGATTTGCCGGGCCGGAAACCCCACTGAGAGCTGCCGATTAGTGCGCTAAGAAATGGCTTTAGACGTTCACACAATACGCTGGAGAGAATCTTGTATGCGACATTGAGCAGGGATATACCTCTATGGTTCTTGCTAGAGGTGGGATCGCCTTTTTTTTGGGTGGGGCAAATAGAGCTGGTATTTCAGTCGTCGGGCATGCTTTCATCTTCCCAAATTCTGCAGATGATCTGGTGCATGCTCCCTACCAGAACATCTCCGCCAGCCTTGAAGAGCTCTGATGGCAAGCCGTCTCAGCCTGCGGCCTTGTTATTCTTCAGCTCTTGAATTGCTATGCCGATTTCTTCGATACTGGGTGGGAGGACTACTTCAGCGGCTGTAGTGGGGATTTCCTCGGTCCCTACCACTCTCTCTTGGTTATGCTCGTTAAGCAGCTGTTGTAAATGCTGCTTAAATACATCCACTATTCCCTGCGAGTCGGTGACAAGACTACCCTCGCAGTTTCGAAGAGCCTGGGTGCCCTTTTTGAAGCCTCCTGCAAGGCCTTTGGCTTTTTTGTAAAAGGTTCGTGTTTTATGCTTATCTCTAGACTCCTCGATATCCTTGAGCTGGGAGGTTGCGAAGATTCTTTTCTTTTGTTGCAGTAGTTTTTTCTCCTCCCTTCTTCTGGCTCGGTACTCTTCTTGCGCTGCCCTGGTTTTCCTCTGCAGCGCCTTTTGGTACGCCTCGTCGGTTGCTGCCTTTTTCTGCTCACACTCGCCATCATACCACGGGTTTCTTGTCGGGGGTGGTAGGTATCCTAAGATGGTTTCGGCTACTTCCTGAAGGGCTGAGCGGCAACGCACGAATGCGGCAATTGAAATTAATGTCGGATGCAATATTTCTTTTCGATTACAAAACTATTTAGCATTCAGAAAAAGTAAGGAGTTCCCAAAATTCACTTACATAGGTATGAAATAGTTCATCGGCACATGCCGTCTACGAAGGGCACGTCACGTACTTACATATGTACGTACATACTCGTACGTGCTTCTATGTTAAAATTGTTCACAACCGGTTTAGATATATGTATGAGATACCGTTCAAATCTTGCTGAGATAACGTTCAATATCCTCCTTCAATGCGTAGGAGTTCCACGGGGTTTTTTGACATAAACTTTTGGTTACGGGAAAGGTAAACTATAAGACTAAGAAATGGCCCATAAATAATTTAATTCTCTATTGGGCTGTATATCACGTGGTAATCAAGCAAAAAAAAAACATTGGATTTCAATAGATACTCTGTAATTGTGAGGAATCCGATAGCATGATCTTCTTCTTGTGTTCTTGGGCCTCAACAATCAAGCGGCTCCAGCAAGCACGATCTCTTGCCAGCCGCCTTCAGTCACGCACACTAAGTAGGTTGAAGTGCTTCTCCACTAGTGTGCGCCATTTGAGTCGAGGGCGTCCTCTGTTGCGTTGTCCCAATGGCTCGGATTCGAAGATTCTTCGGGCCGGAGCTGTGTTGTCTATACGCTCTGCATGGCCTAGCCATCTTAAGCGTTGCATCCGTAGACGCTTTATCAGGCAAAAAAACAGCGATTGGCAAGAGTTATTCTGCGGTTAATCTCGGTACTGATATTGTTCGTATTTGTTACTGCGGATCCAAGGTCCTCAACTGCTTCAAAGTTCTTGGTACCCATCGTGACGCTCTGTCCGAGGCGTCGATGCTTTGCGTCCTTTCTTGATGACAGCATATATGTACTTCGTCTTGCCGTCATTTACCGCCAGACCTATTTTGGCCGCCCCCGCTTCGATCAATCACGACAATATCATCGACGTATGTAAGCTAGTAGTTGAATGGATTTTTGGAAGACCGTGCTCCTAGTGCTGACTTGTGAGTTTCGCACCATCTTATCAAGTATGTGGTTAAAAAAGTCACACGATAGCACGTCGCCTTGTCTAAAACTTTTTTTTGCATTCTTTTTTAAGTTCGCGCAGGTTCGTGAGTTTATACTCTTATAATGTTTATCACACAACCTAAGCGGAGTGCAATGGTTTGGGTCGTAGACTTTCATTCACTACTCTCCAAGGGTGTTCTCAGCAATTGTTCCGTGCACTTATGGTGTTATATTAGAATTGCACACTCAGAGTATAAATTTAAGGTGACCATTTCCTGTGAGTGTTATGCCTTCATTAGCATGTTTGATCACTTCTCATTCACAACAGCTATGTTGCATAATAGGAATTGTTTTTTCCTGGCTATGGAACTCGAACTACAGACCTTCCGCTCGACGGTCGGTGATGTCTACCACTGCACCACGGCCACTCCTACGGTTTCGGCAAATTCGTTACCGACCTTGAAGGAGCAGCGAGAATTTTCCATCGTCATCCTACACAATCTGACGAGTTTGGTAGCTATGCCGAAACTAGACTGTAGACAAGTAGGGTAGTAGTAGTATGCCTTTAAAGGCATAAATGGCGATGGTAATGGCAGCATATGGCATGCTCGCGGATTGCACGGCGAAAGCTCGTCGGTGGGTTGGGATCTTGCTGCCGGCTGCTTACCTACAAATAGTACATGCTATGTTTCTGGTATGGGGTGAAAAAAAAATTGTTGATACATGGAAGGGGATGGGGTGGAATAAAAAGTTGGATCAAGAGAAAGGGGAGACAAGGGTAAATAAATGGGTCTGTCACGTTGTTGTTCGGGTGGTAGCGAACATCGAGGCTGTCACTCCCTGGAATTATTGCTCGGCTTTAATTCCATTAGCCATCTCTCCTCAAGTTTTGAATAAGATAGCCCCAACCAAATGTACTTGTACACACACACACTTAGCCACAAGCCTCCGGCAAAACAAAAAAAAAAACTCACTGAGTCATATCCGTCTCACCTGAGTATAACAATTTATTTTTTTTATTTATTCGGTTATACAAAAGAAAAAAAATGTTATAAACTACATGCAGGTGCAGACATCCCGCCCCCCTTTTTTTTTTTTTATATGTGTATATACAATTAATGGAAGAATTGAAAATGTGACTACGCGGTGCAAAAGGAAAATTTACGCAATATTTATCTGTATTTTAGTGCCATTGTAAGTGTGCGCTGTCTTGCGTTTTTTTTTTTATTTTTTTTTGAGATCAAATACGTAATACATAGTCAGCTTGATTATACACATATGTATAAAAAAACTTTTGGTACTCACGACACATCCGCCCTTTTGTGCACAAATGGTTATGCTGATGTTCCGTGTCGCCGCTTCGGTGTCTCCTCTCCTCTTGATTATGTCCATACACGTGTACATATGTACGATCAATTTCAGGTTTTCTTATTTATTTTTTTTTTATACACCAATTTGTCTATTTATACATATACATATATATATATATGTTATATCAGAGCCAACTTGTGTACACCCACAAGAGCTCGACTTCAAATTCAATAAAAATTAAAAATGTAAACAGCATTGATTTGATCCGTACGCAATGTAAACAAGCTGCGGTCAAATCATATGCAACGTAAGCAATTTCAAGCCCATAGACGAGAACGATCATTGTTTACACAGCTGCGGCTTAATGGCCAAATGCTTTTAGCCGAAGTCAAGTGGATGCAGCTGCGTCAACATAGTTCTCGTGATTTATGTATGAAGATCAAAGTCCAACAAAAGGGACGCTGTCGAAGAACAGCACAAAGTATTTAAGACACTTCATGTTCATTTTTGAAGGAGTTCAGTTTTAAGATGTGATTCAGTCAAGTTCAAGTTCAAGTTCGAGTTCAGTTTTAAGATGTGATTCAGTCAAGTTCAAGTTCAAGTTCGAGTTCAGTTTTAAGATGTGCTTCAGTCGAGTTCAGTTCAAGTTCGAGTTCAGTTCAAGTTCAAGTTCTTAGTTAAGTTCAATGTCAGTTCGGTTTAGTTATTGTTCGCTTAAGAATAGTTTAAGTTCATACAATAAAAATATTACTTAAATTTGAAAGTCTTTCCTTTTGTTCGGTGATGTTCTCATTGGGAGAACATAAAATCAATTTTTTTTTCTTGTTTGTAAAAGTACAAACATAAATTATATATATATATATATATTTATATATATGTATATACGCGGACTTGTGAACACTCACAAAAACACTTCACAAAGGAGTATAAGCCCGGGTGAGAAGCACCACGAACAGATTTATATGATCACCTTTTTTTTTTTTTCTCTTTATTCTTTTTTTTTTATATTTTTTATAACGCATGTGCATGTATTGTGCATGTGATTATCTACTCTTATTTTCTTCAAAACAAAAAATTAAAATTTTTTTTTCCTTTTTTTTTATATTCGTATATATGTATGTATATATTTATGTATATATATGTATATAGGTATCTGAACCTATATATATATATATTTTTTTTTTGGTTTACGCGATATCACCGGACACTCCCGAATGCCGTTACGCCTAACTCCACGCCACTCACAAGCGCCGTTACGTCCAACCCCACGCCACGCCTGCTGATGTCCTAGACACGGCGCGGAGCTTTTCTAGCCGATGCCTAGAACAACCTGCTGTTACAGGAGTCGGATCCTCGGTTCTTATTACCTTATTCCTTATTCCTTCCTTATTTCTCCTTCCCTTTTTTTTTTTGTTTAATGTTGTGTCGTGGGCTTGCGTTGTTCTTATATTCTGTACGTACGTGTTCGAGTTGCTCTTGCCTTTCGGGTTGCTCTCTCGTCTTTATATTCCCTCCCTTTTCTTTGTTTCCTCCTTTGATTATTTTTTTACTTTTTGCTTTTATTTGATTAATATGTTTACGTGGGGGGCTAAGCCAAAAAAGGAAAAAGGAAATAAACGTAGGTGCTAATCCCAACTATACCAAAAAGGGCAAAATTCCCACCACTTCACTTACCTCGTGTCCGTTCGACTCCAGTCGCTAATGCCAAATGCCAAGAGCTTTCGACACGCCTATTCGGGGTATATGTATATACGTTCACTATCCCGCCAAGTTTTTCGATCGGCTAATGGCTAGGTTGTCGAAATTGGCAATTTGACGAATTGCCGAACAGCACGAGTAGTGTTGGGTGGTGCGTGGGAATTTTTTTTCTTTTTTCTTGTATGCATGCGTTTTGTTCTGCGGACCTTAGGTTGAAGGAAACACGTCACAGCATCGTTCATTTTAAAAATCTGAAGTGATTTGGAAAAGGAACGAAAAAAAACTAAACGTGGATCCATACTTCATAGTTTCTCTGGCACTCGACCCATGGCCCTGAGATACGCACTTGCGTATGTCTTTTGCATGGTAAGCCCCGAGGGGTTTTCCTTCCATGTCCTCCAATTCATAGAGCGATGTTCCCACAGCTCGAGCTATTTTGCATTTCTTGTATTTCGCACAAAGCTTTGAATTGAGATGTTTTAACGCCTCGCTGAGTACGAAGTTCCTCCGGTACACAATTTCGCCAGGTCGTAGGTTTCTTTTTGAGCTTCTGAGGTCGTAAGACTTTTTATTCTTTTTGTGAGCTCTCTTTAGGTGGTCACGGACTCCTTGGCGTATTACTTCAAATCCGCTGCTCAGAGGCAAACATTCAATCTCTCCGCTTTGCAGTGTTTTCAGCTCTCGCATAAGCTTGTAAGAACTTGCGTGGGAGGTCATGTGCTGTCCGTACAGACAAAAGTATGGGCTAATGCCAGTAGCTTGGTGTACTGAAGAGTTTAGCGACTGCTGGATATGCGGAATGTATTTATCCCAATCTTTTTGATCCTTACTGACGTAACTACGAATGGCAGATAGGATTGACTGATTTACTCTCTCTGAAGCATTGGCCTGCGGTGCGTACACCGCGTTGCGCACATGTATGCAACCGTACTTTGAAAGAAATGCTCGGAACTCCTTGGATATAAATTGTTTCCCGTTGTCACTATGTATGAATTCGGGCACCCCGAACTTACAAGACATTTCCTGTTCCAGATAGTCCACCACAATCGCCGCATTGGCTTTCCGCACAGCTTTCAGTGACACGAACTTTGAAAACCCATCCAATACGATGAAAATGAAGGAATTACCTTTCTTGCTTCTTGGGTATGGTCCCATAAAGTCAACATACAATTTATGGAAAGGGCGTTCAAGTACGTGGTCTGATCCCATTGGTGGACGTAGGGTTATATTAAGACTTTTGTTTTCCTTACACACCGTGCAATTTTGTACAAAGGTTTTAGTGTCAATAGGCATGCTAGGCCAAAAGTATAGTTCTCGAAGTCTGGCGAGTGTTTTCACCATTCCACAATGGGAAGAGTGAGGCGGAACGTGATGTTCCTCAATAAGCGACCTTGTTAGGTTCTCGGGCACCCATAACCGCCACTGATGTTCTGAGTTCAAGAGAGTCTCTCGGCTTGTTTGTATACGCTTATAAACCCTGCCTCTTATGACCTTGAGATCAGGACATTTATCGGCGTTTGCGGTGACCGTTGATACCAGCTTGAGGTAATCTGGGGAATTGAATTCGTTGGACTCGAGATCTACGTAAGAACTAGGGGGTTTATCTGCTGAAAGCTCTTCAAACACGCGAGAGAGAACATCTGGTACGACGTTTTGCGAACCCTTTCTGTGTTGGATGTCGAAGGTAAACGCCTGAAGTTTTAGAGACCAGCGAGCTAATCTTCCACTCAGGTCTTTCATTACCCTCGGCATCTAATTGGTACAGTACCGCCCCTATCCCATGGCTGGAAGAGTCACATGGAATTGTGAATGGTTTCGTAAAATCTGGGTTCTGTAATAAAGGAGCCGAACTCATCGCATTTTTCAGGGATTCGAATGACTTCAGGGCTAAAGGTGTCATGGTAAAGTTTTTACATTTCTTCAGAGTATCTGTGAGTGGGGACGCCAGAGTGGCGAAGTCTCGAATAAATCTTCGATACCATCCACACATGCCTAGGAATCGACGAACCTGTTTTTGAGTTTTGGGTTCCGGAAACTCTAGTATGGCTGGTACTTTATTGGGCTCAGGTTTAATATGACCTTCACCCACAATATATCCTAGATACTTTAACTCCTTAAAGCAAAAGCGTGATTTATCAACATTAATTGTTAAGTTAGCTCTTCTTAAGCAGTCTGCTACTTTTTCCAGTATCAGAAGGTGACTTGGAAAATCTCTGGACACAACTAACAGGTCATCTAAATAAACAAATACGCTGTCTTTTAAATCCCCGGTTATGACTTTATCCATTAACCGGCACATTCGTTGTGCGGCATTGCATAGCAACAAAGGCATGACGGTGAACTGATACATAGGTCTTCCTGGAACCGTAAAGGCTGTCTTTTCCCTAGATGTTTTATCCAACGGAATTTGCCAAAGGGCGTCTTTATGGTCCACGCTACTAATAAAGTATGTGTCCTGAAGGCGGCTCAACATCCCTTCTATATGTTGTTCACTTTCCGCGAATCTAAACAGAGGCGATTTTTCCCTGGTTTCCGAATGAGCACCATGGGTGAACTCCATGAGCTAATATTTTCCTCAATAACCCCCAGAGAAAGCATACGGTCTAGTTCACTGAACATAATTTTCTGAATAGCCGGTGCGACTGGATAATGTCTCTGCTCAACTGGCTCCGCAGTACCCGTATCAATGACGTGTGTTTCAAGGTGAGTTTTTCCCAGACCTAGTTTGGCAGAAGATGGAAATTTGTTCACCACTTGTTTCAGCTCGAGATCTTCAGCAGGACTAAGCATCGAGTTCTGCTGTGTCAACTTCAGTTCCTTACTGCTTATTGCCTCATCACTAGATATCTCGCTGATGATATTAGGTGCAATGTTAAACTTTTGCCAAAAGTCAATTCCTAAGTACAGAGGTTGGGAAAGTGATGGTATAAGATAAAGATCGATGGGCTTACTCTGGCCATTGAAGAGTATGTGAATGTTTATGCGACCAACTATACTCTGTTGTTTGCCATCTGCTGTGCGAACAAAAGAACAAAATTCCTTCGGGCATAAGTTTAGGGATTTCACTAGCTCTAAGCAACCTTTTCCGAGACAGGATACGCTGGCTCCACTGTCTAGCAGGCCTACAATTTCCTTTCCACGTATCGATACCTTGGCGTAGGGTCTTTTGTCACTGCGATCACTAAGTATTGAGTTGCACAGCAGTTGTTTATATACCTTTCTCTTTCTGTAGCGTAGCCGGCTTTTAGAGTAACCATTCGGTTTACACTGGAGCTTAAGTTCGTCTACCCTGAAAATCTTTGCTCGAAGTTGATTGTACAATTCTAATCTCTCCTCATACGGTTTATTTCTAAAATTGTGTCTTCCGGTGTTTAAGACTTTGATACTTTTTTGGGTCGGTAGGTTTGGATTAGGATGTGAGGGAGCATCGTAAACTTTACTTGTATTCGTACATGCATCGACCTTAATTACTCGGGGTAAGTTTGTGTCGAACGAGACTCCCCGATCTTCTTCTCGTTCGATTTTCTGTTTCCCAAATGCGGGTTGCATCGTACACAGGACAGCACTGTTACTCCGTCCATGCCACATCGGTAGCAAAACAGATTGTTTATTGGGGCTTTGCATTCGGTGAAGATATGCCCTACTCGTTTGCAATTGAAACAGACAGGCGAATTAGATACCACCTTCCGCTTAAACGTCGAGCTGTCTCCCCCATTTAAGCCAGATGTAGTTGGCGTCCCATCATCTATAGTGCTATACAAGTTATAGTCTACCGTGCTCACGAGTTCATGCACCGATTGGAAAGGCATTCCTCTACTCTGTGGAGTAAAACGGGACTGCAGCATACGTTCAGTACGCTTACATTCGTCCTTAAAATGCTCTAGAGAATAAATCTTCAAAGGATAAATCAGGTTGAGTAAACGTGGACTTATGTTTGTTCTAAGGATTTGGATAAGGTCAAGTTCTTTTATGGGTTGACGTAGCTGGCTTTTCAACTGCATGATTGAATTAAAATATTCTTCAAAACTTTCGCGTGGTAACTGGCGTCTTTCCATTATTTGTTTAATAATTTCGAAGTCATTTTCATGGTTTCGTAATTGTTTTACAATGGCTTTGCGAAGGCTGGGCCAATCTCCTCTGGGATTACTTCGAAGATATTGCCAATACCATTCTTGAGCCGATCCAGACAGAAGAAGATGGAAATTCATTAAAACCTCAGACCATGAACAGTTGTAGTTAGTTTTCAACATGTCCACCCGGAAGACAAAGTCTTCAACAGACATTCCTTTGAGTCCCCATCTATCGAGACGAAAAGCTGGTGACTCATGTGTGAGAAACGGGAGGTGGTTATCTTGTTGGACTGGGAAAGCTCGGTTCATGTTATAACTGGTATACGAAGTAGCATCATCATGGTGACTGTTTTGAAACATATTAATTCGATCTTGCAGACCACTATCCGGGTTGCCGGAGGAGAAATTGTTTTGGTTGTGTTCCGCTGTTCGAACACTGAAGAGAGGTTGGAGTGCTTTCTCAACATTTTCCTTTATTAAGGATGGAACTAGAGTTCCCAACACGTCGTTGACAACTTGTTTGATGCGTTCGTCAAACTGACTATCAGTACGAACATTGCTAGAGGAGTAGTCATGCTGTGCAGAGGGGTCAGCTGTTGTGTTGCCAGCTGCACTGACTATGTTGGCATGCGCGACACTGAGGAAGTTGGATACATCTTCTGCATATGAGGTCTGTTTCGCAGCATTGTCGCCTGCGTGTCGAGTTGAGAATTATTCATAGGTGTTGCAGAGACAATTGGGTTAGCAGTGGTGATAGTAAGCGAAGTGGTGGCGAGGGAATTTGCAGAGGTTATGCAACCGATCGGTAATCGTAACAGGTTTGGAGAAGGCTGAGGTGGAATGCTTTCGGAAGTGAGAGCGCGTCCGGGATTCGAGGTCAATGAACACCTAGGGGGTGTGTGGGTTACAGGTTGGACGTAACTTCTTAGCTGATTAGTGGGTGTGTCATCGTTTTGTTGTGTGTTAATGGGAACGCGTTGTACTGTTTTTCGGCCTAGACGAGGCGCCGTTATTTTAATTAGATTTCATTGTTAGATTAGCGACCAAAAAAAAATAAAGTAACATACAAAAAATTTGTTACAACAATAATTCTCATGTAAGTTAATATCATAAAGCATTGGTTTGATCCGAAAGCAATGCAAACAAGCTGCGGTCAAATCATATGCAACATACATATATAATTGTGGGGAAACCAATAGACGCGAACGATCATTGTTGACACAGCTGCGACTTAATGGCAAAATGCTTTTAGTCGAAGTTAAGTGGTTGCAGCTAGAGTTGGGTAGTTCCGGACATGTATAGTTCACGGAACTATGTCCTCTCTCGGACACATGTGTTCTCGTTCACAATCATCATCAATCACATATGTACAAGACGAAAAAAAAAACATAAATGCAACGAACATGCTTCTCATACGGTATGAGTTATACCAAGCAGTTTTCACGAAACCCAAAAGTATGGAGATGTGGCGATAAAGCTCGAACAGTTGGTGTACACTGTACAGCACACTGGAACTGAAATGAAGAAAAGAAATGAAAGAATATAATGCCCGCACCGCATTTCGTGAACGAATGTCATACATACATGTATGCATTCAGGTCCGGACATGGACATGGTTTGCTAGTTCAATATCGGTGCGAGTACGCATACAGGTTCGGACATGGACATGGTTTGCTAGTTCCATATCGGTCCGAGTATACATTTAGTTCCGGACATGGACATGTTTTTGCTAGTTCCATATCGGTCCGAGTATACATTTAGTTCCGGACATGGACATGTTTTTGATAGTTCCGATAGGTCCGAGTATACATTTAGTTCCGGACATGGACATGTTTTTGCTAGTTCCATATCGGTGCGAGTAATGAGTATGCATTCAGGTCCGGACATGGACATGGTTTGCTAGTTCCATATCGGTGCGAGTATGCATGCATGATTTATGTACATATTTTATTTGTTATTTTCTCAGTTTCTGAAACAAATAAATAAAATGAATAAATGAAATATACTAAACTAATTTTTTATGGTTGCTTTTGGTTTGATATGATAGTAAAACATGTTTTTAAAAAATCTATCGTTACTTTTAATTTTGCCATTGAATTCAGTAACAAAAAAGCTAAATACATATGTACATACATACATATGTATTGTAGTTCCGATCAGGAAAAGAACGGTTCCATGTTCGTTCCGCGGTTGGAGCTATTTTGCGCATCTCTAGTTGCAGCTGCGTCGGCATATTCTTCGTGATCTGTATTAGAAGTCCAAGGTCTAGCAAAAATAATTTATGTGATAAGTTCAAAGTCCATCAAAGGGACGCTGTCAAAGAACAGCATATACTATATAAGGCACAGAATGTTAATCTGTAGATGAGTTTCTTTCCATCAGCGTCAGAGTACAGTTCATCAGCACCAGTCACCCGACCAAGACACAAGCAGTTCCTGATCCACACCCGTCACGGTTTCCTGACTAAGCTCTTGGGCAACGCAGATGGAACTCCGCAACATAACAACAATATTAAGTTAGGCTAAAAATAATAAAGTTTAATTTTTTTTTAAAAGTTAAAAAGTTGCATAAATAAATTAATTGGCGCCCAACGAGTAGGGCATCACTCAAGCACACGAAAATATATCCTGAAAGGAAAAGTAAGGATCGGTTCGCGAGTGCCCAAAACTAAAAAATAAGTATCCTTTAAAAAGGAGAAAAAATTCTAACGAGTATCTCCACTACGAAAAGTGAAAAACTAATTATAATATAAAAAAAACTATAAGTGCCAAAACAAAAAAAAAAAACAAAAAAACCATAAGTGCCAAAACAAAAAAAAACTATAAGTGCCATAAAAGAAAAAGAAAAAAAGAACTATAAGTGCCAAAAAAAAAAAAAAAAAAAAAACGACAGCATAAATGTAAGCAGCATTACATATAGACGACAGCATAAATGTAAGCAGCAACCAGCATACAGAACAGCAATCTGCCGAGAAACATCACACAAGAACAAGCCAAAGCAGCAAGTACATTTATTTTATTATTATACTAATTATTACATTATATTGTACCTACATAATAATACATTGTAGACACTTGTTGATTACTATATAAATACCAGTTATTATATTATAATATACACAATAATATATTGTGGGCTCAATTAAAAACTAGAACACTTGATAAGATAGCAGAAATTAGACATTGACGTTAGGGACTCGACAGTTTTATTTGACTTACTACTGATAGGAAAAATGGTAACGTTAGACCAAATTAAGACCCTAATAGAAGTCTAAACAAGCCCATTGCTTAAACAAATATCAGAACTGACAAGGAGTCTACGACAGTTGACCAGCGTCGACACTGTAGCAGAATATCAGGCCGAAAAAATAGATGAAGAAATCATTTGCGACGAATCGCTAGATGTTGTGAAATCCTTGCCCTCATTTAACGGCAGGAATTCCTACGTCAGCTGGCGAGAAGCTGCAAATAACTCAATGACCTTGTATGAAAAAGGAAGCCGCAGATATTACGCCGCGCTGACTATACTTAGAAACAAAATAACCGACGAAGCAAATGACATATTAACTAATCACAGTACTGTTTTAAATTTTGACGCAATTTTGAGTCGCTTAGATTTCGCGTACGCCGACTAAAGACCTCTGTATATTATTGAGCAAGAACTCAGCATAATGCGTCAAGGCCCCCTAAGCATCATTGATTACTACAATGACGTTAACAAAGTACTGACTGCTCTTATTAATAAAACGATAATGTCTCATGGTTCAAATTCCGAACTAACTAATGAATCAAATAGGAAAAATAGGCAATATGCCTTGAGAGTTTTTATAACTGGGTTGAATCCGCCACTCGGTGATAAGTAGCACAAGATTCCCTCGCAAGCGAATCCACACAGCAACCTGGCGATCTCCGGACGGTCGAACCGCCAACCAAATCGACCATGTGCTCATTGACGCAAGGCACGCGTCAAACATCCTGGATGTGCGAACATTCAGAGGGGCAAATGTCGACTCTGACCACTTCCTCGTAGCAGCAAGATTCAGAGCTCGACTGTCCAATGTCAGAAAGCTGCACCAGCCCATCAGGAGGAGGTTCGACATTGGGCGCCTGAGCACACCGGAGGTTGCCAGAGTCTACAGGGAGCAGCTGAGCGAAAGACTCTACGGTATGCCTACGTCGAACACAAATGCCAATAATATGTGGCTGCATTGCAGCTCAGCCATTCAGAAAGTAACCGAAACCACCTTAGGATACCTACCACCCCCGACAAGAAACCCGTGGTATGATGGCGAGTGTGAGCAGAAAAAGGCAGCAACCGACGAGGCGTACCAAAAGGCGCTGCAGAGGAAAACCAGGGCAGCGCGAGAAGAGTACCGAGCCAGAAGAAGGGAGGAGAAGAAACTACTGCGACAAAAGAAAAGAATCTTCGCAGCCTCCCAGCTCAAGGATATCGAGGAGTCTCGGGATAAACAGAAAATACGAGCCTTTTACAAGAAAGCCAAAGGCCTTGCAGGAGGCTTCAAAAAGGGCACCCTGGCTCTTCGAAACTGGGAGGGTAATCTTGTCACCGACCCGCAGGGAATAGTGGATGTATTTAAGCAGCACTTCCAGCAGCTGCTTAACGAGCATGACCATGAGAGAGTGGTAGGGACCGAGGAAATCCCAACTCCAGCCGCTGAAGTAGTCCTCCCACCCAGCATAGAAGAAGTCGGCACAGCTATTCAGAAGCTGAAGAACAACAAGGCCGCAGGCTCAGATGGCTTGCCATCAGAGCTCTTCAAGGCTGGCGGCGATGTTCTGGTAGGGAGCATGCACCAGATCATCTGCAGAATTTGGGAAGATGAGAGCATGCCCGACGACTGGAATACCAGCTCTATTTGCCCCATCCACAAAAAAGGCGATCCTACCTCTTGCAAGAACTATAGAGGTATATCCCTGCTCAATGTCGCATACAAGATCCTGTCCAGCGTATTGTGTGAACGTCTAAAACCATTTTGCACCGCACTAATCGGCAGCTACCAGTGCGGCTTCCGGCCCGGCAAATCAACTGTAGACCAAATTTTCACACTTCGACAAATCCTGGAAAAGACCAACGAGTTTCAAATCGATACACACCATCTTTTCATCGATTTCAAAGCCGCATACGACAGCATTCATCGTGAAGCACTGTTTGGGGCGATGGCCGAATTCGGGATCCCGGTAAAACTGATCCAGTTGTATCGCGCCACGCTAAAAAACACGCGATGCACCGTGCAACTCGGTTCTAGGACCTCGGAACCATTCGAAACATGCACCGGATTTCGGCAAGGAGATGCGCTGTCATGTGACTTCTTCAACCTGGTGCTGGAGCAGATAGTGCGACGGGCAGGCGTCAACAGGGAAGGCACTATCTTTTACAAGTCCATCCAGCTGCTAGGATACGCGGATGATATCGACATCATCGCGTGTTCTCGCCGTGGCATTGTGGAAGCATTCACGGCGATTGAAGAACAGGCGAAACGAATTGGCCTTAAGATCAATGAGAACAAAACGAAATACATGCTGTCAAGCAAAAACCAATCCGTCGCTCACCACCACATAACAATTGACAGCTACAATTTCGAGGTAGTTAAGGAGTTTGTCTACCTCGGGGCAAACGTAAATTCCACAAATGACACCACAGTGGAGATCCGGCGTAGAATCGCCCTTGGCAACCGCTGCTACTTCGGCTTGTCCAAACAACTGGGGTCAAAACTCCTCACTCGAAAGACCAAAGTCATGCTTTACAAAACGCTCATTCTGCCAGTCTTGCTGTACGGAGCCGAAAGCTGGACGATAAGCAGGACAGCGGAGCTGATTTTGGGTTCATTCGAAAGAAAAATTCTGCGCCGGATATTTGGTCCTGTTTGTGAGGAAGGTGAATGGAGAAGAAGACACAACCGCGAACTCTACGAGCTGTACCAAGATGTGGATGTAGTCCGGAAGGCAAGGATCCGTCGACTACACTGGCTCGGCCACATCGAGCGCATGGACATCAACGCTCCAGCTAAGAGGGTCTTCGACTCCGAGCCTCCTGGTTCGAGAAGAAGAGGAAGACCGAACCTCCGGTATAAAGACCAAGTAATCGCGGATGTAAGACATCTTGGTCTTGACAACTGGAAGCAGCGTGCCCGGGACCGTCAAGGATGGAAGGCAGCTATAGCTCAGGCTCAGATCCTCCATGGATCGCAGGCCTGATAAGTAAGTAAGTGAATCCGCCACTAGCTAATATCTTATTTTCATTATCCCCAACTGACCTCCCCAATGCTTTAGCGAAGGCACGAGAACTAGAATCGAATAACATTCGAGCAAATTTTGCCTTTCAATTTAATAGAGCTAATAATATAAATCCAAATACGAATAACAATTTGAAACCACATAACCCCTTACGCTTCCCTCAACGTAACGAAGGGGAAATTCGAAACAATTTCTTCCGAAACCGACGAACCCAACCTAAACCCGAACCAATGGAATTAGGAAGCTCAGCAAACGTAATTCAGAGGCCACGACAGTTTTTTAATAATAATAATCCGAATTCTCAAGGATTCCCTCGGCCAAATTTTAATGGCAATAGTAACTTTCCACCAAACCCCAATCCGAATAAATTCCAGGGCTATCAACAAAAGCCTTTAGGCTTTAACAATTTCCAACAAGGCATCAAACGTCAACCCCCAAGCACTCAGATTAGTTATCAGCCACAATATAAGGCTCCAAGAATAAACAATCTGAACGAAGAATCTTTTTTAAAAGAAGGCCGGGATTGCCCTATATCGTTAAAAGAGGGTCATCCGGAAGAACATATAAAATATTAATTGATAGCGGTGCTACGAGCTGCTACTGCAGCCCAAACGTGTTTAAAGATAAAAAAGAATAAGTGATAAAAAAAAGAGTAAGAACAATAAACGGTTACACGATAATTCAACATTTTAGTCAAGCGAGGCTTTTCGGAACTAGGGAACGATTTTAGGAGATTCCTAATCTCGAGGCCGATATTTTAATAGGATACACATTTTTGAAAAAGGCAAATATAGTGTTAGATTTTGAAAAGGGAACCCTAAAGAGTGGTAATCATTGTGAAAAATTCCTTAACTTTGGTGAAACAGAGAAGGAGGAAACAGATGAAGAAATCGATTCTCAAAATGAAGCAGAATTAGAAAATATTAACTATATAAAAAGCACGAAGATATCGAATATTTAAGAGGTAAAATTGTTAAGGAAATCGAAGAGCTTCATTCTAAAATTAATATGAGGCTACCATTTAGGACAGACATAAGGGCAGAAATTCGCACAATTGCTGAAACTCCCATATGGGGTAAGCAATATCCATACCCCATGTCTGTCAACTCTTTTGTAAATAAAGAGATAAAAAACTTATTGGACGATAGTATTATTCGGCCAAGCAAAAGTCCTTACAACTCACCGATATGGGTGGTACCAAAAAAAGGAACGAATGAAGACGGATCCTCAAAATTGAGGATGGTAATTGATTACAAAAAATTAAATGAACAAACAATTGCAATGAACTATCCCATTCCTGACTGTAGTGTCATTTTATCGAGTCTAGGCAGAGCAAAATACTTTTCAACAATAGATTTAGAATCTGGCTTTCATCAGATATTAATGAAAGAAACGGAAACGAATTCGTTAGGATGCCGTTCGGATTAAAAAATGCTCCTGGTATTTTCCAAACCGCCATGGATAATATTCTTAGGAAGTATATCGGAAAATTCTGTCATGTCTACATAGATGATATAATAGTATACTCGTCGTCAGTAGAAGAACACAGAATTCACCTCTCGGAAGTAATAAAGACTCTGAGAGACGCAAATATGAAAATATCGTTAGAGAAATCTGTATTTTATAGAGAAGAAGTTGAATTCTTAGGATATAGAGTAGGATTTAATGTAATAAAAACTGATCCAAAAAAAAAATCGAAACCATTCAAAATTACTCCCTGCCGACAACCTTACGTCAGTTGAGAAGTTTTCTAGGAATGGCAGGCTACTATAGAAAATCTATAAAGGATTACGCGTTAGTCACAAAACCCTTAACAACGTACCAAGCAGGAGAAAATGGTAGAATATCACAACACATGTCGAAAAAAGTAGAAATTACATTAAACGCAGAAGCAATTACAGCCTTCAATAAAGTGAAAACGCTACTAATAGGTCAAGTAGAACTGGTACAACCATATTTCAATACAAAATTCACTTTAACCATCGATGCATCGAACATCGCAATAGGCGCAGTGTTAAGCCAAAATGGGAAACCTATCACGTTCATCTCCAAGACCCTGAATTCCACTGAAAGAAATTACGCTACAAACGAAAAAGAATTGTATGCTATAGTGTGGGCATTAAAAACATTAAGGAATTATTTATATGGTGTATCAGATTTGGAAATCTACACGGACCACCAACCTTTAACATTTGCAGTATCCACTAGGAATCCTAATGCCAAGATGATAAGGTGGTACGCTTTTATCGAAGAGTTTGCACCCAAAATCATATACAAACCAGGAACGCAAAATACGGTCGCAGATGCACTCTCGAGACAGTATCTTAACAATATGCCTGATGCCCAAACAAGTACCGAAACAGAATCATCTAACGATTCTTTTGCGACACAACATTCAGCCGACAGTAGTGACCACACTAACATTTTAGAAACCAATTTAAACAGCAACTACTTCTTGCAAAATCAAAATTCATCATTCACGAATCTGTTCACAACTTCGGAAAAAGAAGACATATTATAGAGTTCGACACACCAGAAAACTAAGTAACAATCCTAAAAGAGTACTTACAACCCAACGTAACCGCAATCCACTGTACACCAGAAGATCTATGCGCTGTAAAAGATAAACTCTTAGAAACATTGATATTGCCTTGAAGCCTTGATATTGCTTTCTTGACGTCGTCAACGTCGGGGGGACGGAATTCTTGTCTACCATAATCATCCTAATAGAGGGCATGGGCTCGGACATACAGGGTAAAGTTGTTGATTGCTCTCAACCTGGCGAGATGCCAGCAACGATCCCTGTTTAAATGCCCGGGTCAAGTTGACATACGGCCTCCTCGCGGCACCCTCTGGATAGCCTCTTCAACAACCGTTGGGAGGTGAACAAACGTATGCAGCGAAAAAAATTCCGACCAGAATGGCGGTTGTGCGGCGGGCTAACAATCCGCCCACGTAAAAAACCTAAAAGTTATGAATGAGCAAGATGCCTCGGATACACGGACGGATACTCGACGACGACAATGCACGAAAAAGGAACACGATTTGCGAGTATGCTCCTGGAATGTCAGAACCCTGTACACTCCCGGAGCTGCTCATAAACTAGAAGGAATCCTCACGCAGTACAAGGCGGATATTACTGCGGTCCAGGAAATACGCTGGATAGGAAACGGTATGATAAGGAAGAAAAATTGCGATATTTATTACAGCTGTCACAAAAGATTGCACTTACTGGGATGCGGATTTTTTTTTTTTTTTTTTTTTAATAATTTGCGCGCACTCAAGGTCTAATAACCTTATTATGTCGGCGACACAGTGCGGGCAGAAGATAGAGAGGAAGAGGAATAGAGGAGATGCCGATGGACATTGATCTTAAATGCTTGCATGTTGCATTGAGGTGGGAAAACCGAATTCGGCAGGGAGTTCCAGGTTCGTGTGGTTCGGTTAATGAAAGATTCTCTATATTTGACAGTACGTCCGAAAGCGGGCTTCAGAGTATATTGGTGAGCATTCCTAGAGAGACGTGTATTGCGGGGGAAATGTTGAAGGGGCGGAATGCAACTGGCTATTTCATCAGAGCATTTTTGGTGGTAGTAACGATAAAACAGGGAGAGGCAGGTAACATTCCTGCGGTGTTCCAGCGAGTCTAATGTTTTGGTAATGCTGGAGTCACCTATCAGTTTTATGGCTCGTTTTTGTATTCTGTCTAGTAGGTGCAGTGAGGTCTTGGAAGCACCGGACCAGACATGAGCGTTAAACTCTAATTTGGGGCGAATGAACGCCTTATAGATTGTAGCCAGATCTAAGGGTGAGAAATATTTCTTGCATCTGTATAAGAATCCTAGGCATTTCGCAGCATTCTTGGCGACACTGAATATATGGTCGCTCCAATTAAGATTGTGAGCAACACTCATACCCAGGATGGAAAGCTTTTCAGTTTCTGAGATGCAAGTGCCATTCATGGATAATGGCTGCGGGTTATTTATACGCTTTAACGACAAGAGACAGCATTGTGTTTTGGAAGCATTAAATTCCACTCTATTGTTTTTACCCCATTGGATGATGCTGTCGATATCGGAATTTAATGAGCTTAACATACGCTGCCGCTCATTATCTACAACCGAAGTGCAGGGTCGTAAACTGGTGAACGAATATGAGAAGCTGAGGGTACTGTCGTCAGCGAAGGAGTGAATTGGATTAGAAGTAACAGACAAGAGATCATTTATAAAAATAAGAAAGAGTGTCGGAGACAAAACGGAGCCCTGGGGAACACCGGCATTTACAAAGTGAGTATCAGACTTGAATCCGTCCAAAACAACTTGAATTGAACGATTCGAAAGGTAGCTTCTAATCCATTGAAAGAGAGACTCATCGATCCCAAAAGCACGCATTTTCGACAAAAGGGCTTCATGCCAAACCCTGTCAAATGCTTTCGAAATATCCAGTGCAACAATTTTGCTTTCACCTGCTTGGTGAAGGGAGTGATTCCACTTTTCAGCGAGATATGCCATCATATCACCAGTGGATCTGTTGCTGCGGAAACCGTATTGGCGGTCATTGAGGAGTTTCCGTGATTCAAGATATTTCATAAGCTGACGGTTAATCAGCGTTTCCATGACCTTGGAAAGAAGGGACGTTAGTGCAATGGGTCGGTAGTTGGAGGGAGAAGATGATTCGCCTTTTTTGGGTATAGGCTGGACAAATGCTGTTTTCCACCTACTCGGAAAGAGCCCAGAGGTGTAGGAAAGGTGAAAAAGCTTACGCAGTGGTTTTGCCAGCGTAGAAGAACACCTCTTCAGAACTATTGAGGCAATACCATCTGGACCAGCGGATTTGTGTATGTCGAGGTCTTTAAGAACCCTTGCGACTGTACGAGTGCGGAAGTGGATTAGCCCCATGGTGGAATTGACGCACTCTAGTACAGGCGGAGACAAGGTACAAGCTGGCAGCTGAGAACTGGTTGCGAAATGGGCAGCAAGTAGGTTAGCTTTGTCTAAGGGGGTGACAGCTGGGATGTCATTGTGGATGAGCGTCGGTATAGACGACTTAGTTGAGTTTTTTACGTTTTTTACAAACGACCAGAAACTTTTGCTACCTTTGGGACATTGAAGGATATTACGCCTTAATTTTTGGTCGGATTGGAATTTAATCCGTCGAATGTGGGTGTTGCAGTCATTTCTGGCTCGTATGTACTTTTTTCGGTTTTCCTCAGAACTGTTTGCCTTGTAGGCCCGAAAACTTAGCTCCCTGAGCCTAATAGCCTCTTTGCAGCTCGAGTCGAACCACGTATTATCCTTAGGCCTGGTGCTTTTAATCTTGCTGGGAATAAAATTTGCCATGCCGATTCGGATAATGTTTACGATAATATCAGTTGCGGCGTCCACGTCGTTGTCGAGGAAGCACAACGACCAGTTAAAGATCCGAAAGAAGTTGTTAAGGCCGCACCAGTTGGCTTTCTCGTATAGCCATAGCGTTCTCTTAGGAGCTTTTTCTTTAACTGGATGGTGGGAGTTCGAGAATTTCGCTGATATCATGCAGTGGTCAGACAAGCCTAGGGGTTCCAATACATCGATCGTGTATTTGTCAGGCTGAGAGGTAAGAAACAAGTCCAGCGTGTTGGCGGTATGACCAGCAACATCGGGGATACGTGATGGCTCATTCACAAGTTGAGTTAAGTGATTTAACTCAGCAAAAATTTCAACATACCTTCCTTCGGGTGTTGTCTGTCCAGAATGTCGAAGCCACTGAGAATTGTGTACATTGAAATCGCCCGCTAAAACGATTTCAGTGCGAGGGAACAGGGAAACAATTCTTTGGATGGAATCAGACAGTGCGTCGAATGCATCAAATGTTGCATTCCTGTCTAGATTGGGGCTTCTATAAAGAAAACAGTAGTGGATGGAGTGCTTACGGAATATGAATTTAAGCCATATGAAATTAAATTCCGGGGTGGATGTTTGGCTATACTGTGGAAGTAACTGGTAAGCAATATCACTACGGACATAGATGGCGAGACCACGGCGAGAAACGAATAAAGGCACTAAGCTATATCCAGGAAGACTGAAATCCGAAGGATCAGATTTTTCATCGACCTGTGTTTCACAAAGTGCCAAAACAGCCGGTTTGTGGCGAGAGAGATGGATATACGTGGCAAGGAAATTCTTCCGTAACCCACGAATATTGCAGAACTGCACACAGAAATCCCTCATCAATGCAAACTACAAAACATGTACAGATACAACACCGTTAAAGCAGAGACGCGTAAGTGAAGTTCTATCGCCGGATTTGCAAAAACAAACTACCGTAGGTGTTATGCCCTTACGACAGTAAGATTTGCTCCACCAACAAAGAACAACACACGCGACCCGCTACGCGTCGGTTGCGTTAGCACTCAATCAGCGTATGTGCTGAGTGCGAACACTGTCACGAGAGGGGAAGAGGGACAGGCAGGAGTACGGCCCAGCGCTGGAGCCGACCAGGTGTTCGGTTTTAGGTTCGGCACTTTCACGGTTTTTTTTTTTTTTGTTTTTTTTTTTTTTTTTTTTTTTTGCCCGCATTTGTCGTGGGAAAGCGGTTAAGGTCGAAGGACATCGACTTTAAACCTATAAGTGATCGCCTGGCTGTAATCCGAATCAGAGGCAGATTTTATAACATCAGCCTTATATGTGCACACGCCCCTACCGACGAGGCTGAAGACCCTATCAAGGAGGACTTCTATGACCTCCTGGACAACGCCTACGGAGCTTGACCGGAGTACGATGTTGAAATCGTTCTCGGGGACTTCAACGTCAAAATCGGGAAGGAAAACACCCTTGGCGGAGTGATCGGAAAGCACAGCCCCCTCGATACAACAACAGATAACGGCTTCCGACTCGCTGACATTGCGACAGCTCGTAATGCGGTGATAAGTAGCACAAGATTCCCTCGTAAGCGAATCCACACAGCAACCTGGCGATCTCCGGACGGTCGAACCGCCAACCAAATCGACCATGTGCTCGTTGACGCAAGGCACTCGTCAAACATCCTGGATGTGCGAACATTCAGAGGGGCAAATGTCGATTCTGACCACTTCCTCGTAGCAGCAAGATTCAGAGCTCGACTGTCCAATGTCAGAAAGCTGCACTAGCCCATCAGGAGGAGGTTCGACATTGGGCGCCTGAGCACACCGGAGGTTGCCAGAGTCTACAGGGAGCAGCTGAGCGAAAGACTCTACGGTATGCCTACGTCGAACACAAAAGCCAATAATATGTGGCTGTATTGCCGCTCAGCCATTCAGGAAGTAGCCGAAACCACATTAGGATACCTACCACCCTACCTCCCGAGTGTGAGCAGAAAAAGGCGCTGCAGAGGAAAACCAGGGTAGCGCAAGAAGAGTACCGAGCCAGAAGAAGGGAGGAGAAATAACTACTGCGACGAAAGAAAAGAATCTTCGCAGCCTCCCAGCTCAAGGATATCGAGGAGTCTAGGCATAAACATAAAATACGAGCCTTTTACAAGAAAGCCAAAGGCCTTGCAGGAGGCTTCGAAAAGGGCACCCTGGCTCTTCGAAACTGCGAGGGTAATCTTGTCACCGACCCGCAGAGAAAAGAGGATGTATTTAAGCAGCACTTCCAGCAGCTGCTTAACGAGCATGACCATGAGAGAGTGGTAGGGACCGAGGAAATCCCAACTCCAGCCGCTGAAGTAGTCCTCCCACCCAGCATCGAAGAAGTCGGCACAGCTATTCAGAAGCTGAAGAACAACAAGGTCGCAGGCTCAGATGGCTTGCCATCAGAGCTCTTCAAGGCTGGCGGCGATGTTCTGGTAGGGAGCATGCACCAGATCATCTGCAGAATTTGGGAAGATGAAAGCATGCCCGACGACTGGAATACCAGTTCTATATGCCCCATCCACAAAAAAGGCGATACTGCCTCTTGCAAGAACTATAGAGGTATATCCCTGCTCAATGTCGCATACAAGATCCTGTCCAGCGTATTGTGTGAACGTCTAAAACCATTTTGCACTGCACTAATCGGCAGCTACCAGTGCGGCTTTCGGCCCGGCAAATCAACTATAGACCAAATTTTCACACTTCGACAAATCCTGGAAAAGACCAACGAGTTTCGAATCGATACACACCATCTTTTCATCGATTTCAAAGCTGCAAACGACAGCATTCATCGTGAAGGACTGTTTGGTGCGATGGCCGAATTCGAGATCCCGGGAAAACTGATCCAGTTGTGTCGCGCCTCGCTAAAAAATACGCGATGCACCGTGCAACTCGGTTCTAGGACTTCGGAACCGTTTGAAACATGCACCGGATTTCGGCAAGGAGATGCGCTGTCATGTGACTTCTTCAACCTGGTGCTGGAGCAGATAGTGCGACGGGCAGGCGTCAACAGGAAAGGCACTATGTTCTACAAGTTCGTCCAGCTGCTAGGATACGCGGATGATATCGACATCATCGCGTGTTCTCGCCGTGGCATTGTGGAAGCATTCACGGCGATTGAAGAACAGGCGAAACGAGTTGGTCTTAAGGTCAAGGAGGACAAAACGAAGTACATGCTGTCACGCAAAAACCAATACGTCGCTCCCCACCTGGGACAAAATAAACAATTGACAGCTACAATTTCGAGGTAGTTGAGGAGTTTGTCTACCTCGGGGCAAACGTAAATTCCACAAATGACACCACAGTGGAGATCCGGCATAGAATCGCCTTTGGCAACCGCTGCTACTTCGGCTTGTCCAAACAACTGGTGTCAAAACTCCTCACTCGAATGCATGCTTTACAAAACGCTCATACTGCCAGTCTTGCTGTACGGAGCCGAAAGCTGGACGATAAGCAGGACGGCGGAGCTGGTTTTGGGTTCTTTCGAAAGAAAAATTCTGCGCCGGATATTTGGTCCTGTCTGTGAGGAAGGTGAATGGAGAAAAAGACACAACCGCGAACTCTACGAGCTGTACCAAGATGTGGATGTAGTCCGGAAGGCAAGGATCCGTGGCTCGGCCACATCGAGCGCATGGACATCAACGCTCCAGCTAAGAGGGTCCTCGACTCCGAGCCTCCTGGTTCGAGAAGAAGAGGAAGACCGAACCTCCGGTATAAAGACCAAGTAATCGTGGATGTAAGACATCTTGGTCTTGACAACTGGAAGCAGCGTGCCCGGGACCGTCAAGGATGGAAGGCAGCTATAGCCCAGGCTCAGATCCTCCATGGATCGCTGGCCTGATAAGTAAGTAAGTAAGTATAATCATCCTAAATGATCGCATGGCCGTGGTGCAGTGGTTAACATCATCGACCGCCGAGCGAAAGGTCTATGGTTCAAATTCGCTTCGTAGCCAAGAAAAAGTAATTCCTATACGGACAAAAAGTATGCAATGCAGTTGTGAGTGGAAAGTGACCAGACGTACTGCTGCAGGCATAACACTCACAGTATATGGTCAACCCAAATTCATCCTCTGCGTATGCAATACTAAAGTGCTCGAACGAATTACTACGGACTATAACCAACGCGGAATTTGGTCGGCTCTCGTCCTATCTAGGTCAAGGACAACCACCCTTGAGAGTAGTCAACGAACATCAACGACCCAAACCACTGCACTCCGTTCAGGTTGTGTGTCTAAACACATCATAAGAGAATATAAAAACTCTTGAACCACCTGCGCGAGTCTCTAAAAAAAAAAAAAAAAACAAAAAAAAAATGGTTTCTAACAGCAATATCTCGAACTAAAACATTACCTTAAATGCAACAAAATTGACATTATACTCATTGTTGAAGCCCATCTTAATGAGAAAAAGCGCATCAGTTTCTACATAAACATATTTGAACTAAGCAGTTTTCAAACTGACTTCCACTGAAACTTCTAGACACACACGGATCTATCTGGGGGCACGGCAGTGCCCCTGCCAAGTCGAGCAAAAAAACCGCACGGCCGTACCATCCTTTTCTCGCAACATAATAGGCCATTTTCGACCCCCTATAACTTCGTTGTGGATAAAACTAGAAGTCTGAATTTTCAGTAACCAAGCAAGCATTGCCGACACAGCCATGTCATCGAACGTGTTTTTCACGGTGTTTCTCCTCAGCGGGGTTCTGACAAAACCCCCTGTAGTAAAATTGTCATGAAAAGCTTCTCGAAATTCGCCGTTCGGAACCGGCAATAAACTGTAGGTCCCTTTCACCTATGTGAAAATGAAATCACACACAACATGGGTGATTGAGAGAAGCTCGGCTCAGGTTCTTCATGGACTGTAACGCCAACATACATACATACATGCAAGCAAGCATTGCATAGACACGGTATATTTCAAATTTCATTCAATTTGAACCAGTAGTTTAAGAATTATAACTAGTCAAAGTTTCTTAACTTTGTCACTCACTGACTGACTGACCGATCATCAAAAGTCTAAGGTACTTCTAGCAGACGTAGAAGCTTCAAATTTGGAACACAACTAGTGTTAGGTGTATAAATCAAGGAAAAACTAAAATATTTTGCAATTTCGGTTCAGTTTTCTAGATACTCCAATTTTAAGTTTTCTAGATACACCAACTGCATAAATAATCCCATATAAATATATGGGATTACAAACGTATACATACATCAGGGAATGAATCTGTTTGCCTGTATACATATGTATAAACAATGGAATAATAGGGGCAGGTAGGCTTACCGTATTCGGTATCGGCGAGTATATACATATGCATGTATTTACGCATCAGAAAGTTCTGATTTTACTTCAAGCATATACCCCATCTATACGTGGTGTGATTTGTTCACGAATACACTTGCACGTGCATTGCATGAATTTGAACAGTGTATGTATATCTGGCTTAGGCATTGGTATCAGCGAAATTGTGCTTACGCTGAAGAAATACATAACTGTATGAGGGATACATAGGACGGGTGAGAAATAGGAGATTAGACAAATTTAAAGCAGAAGGTTAACTTTATCATCCTAAATATATAAATATATAATCATAACATATTATTAAAGACGTTTTTCTTTGTGATCCTAACCTAGCACACTAAAGCGGCCTACATACACGCTACGGATCGAATGGATCGGTTGCGATTCAAATAGATCGTTGTGTGTGTGGGGTAGTTTGCTACAGATCGCAAATTTTCAAATGAGTTTGATATTCTTGCATTCGGTAGTGTGTGTGTGGCGCGGGTGAAAATGTTGCGATTCAAACAGATCGTCGTGTGTGTGGCACAGTCTGCTACAGATCGCAAGTTATCATATGAGTTTGATATACTTGCGATCGGTAGCGTGTGTGTGGCGCGGTTGACGATGCCTAGGAAACGTCCACCCGAAGTTTTTAGAGTGCATCTATGCAGTCTGTTTATATGTTTATGATTGTATTTATGATTCATATGTGCACAAATGTATGTTTTAAAACTGTGAACATCGAATCATAAAATGAAACAAGCAATAAACACTCGCAGGCAGTAGGCAATAGAATTATGAGAACCTCATTCACATATTTGTGAATGCATGTATCCATATATGAATAAGTTATTGAGGCTGTATACACGAGAATATATCACCCAAAAAAAACCGGTTTTGTGGGAGAGGGAGCTGAAGGTTGCGGTACGAAACGGAGTACCATTTTCCTCCGCAAATTTAGTGGGTGAACAGAAGTGGAAAACTAATACATATACAACTCTTCAGTTTTCGAGTCCGCACTCTTTTTGCCTGGTGTTGCGCCTCAATCGTCATTGGTCTTTCAAGCAGTGAACATCGGAAAAAACAAAGGGAGATTTTAGTGCGTGGTTGCACTTAATATCTCTGTCAAAGGAAATATCTCTTTCAAATGAAATGTCAAAAAGACAGGAACACTAACACAATTGAACAAGGTTCACATATACATTTTTTTCCTCTAGAAAAATGAATCCCGTGTATGCTTCAATGTAGAGCATAAAACCGGTCAACCTGCTGCTAGCGATATTCTCGTGTATACAGGCCCATAAGGATCAGAAACCACTCCTGCATCCACAGTGAACGTTTCTTTTTCATTATCCATTCTTTTCTTTTTCCACACAAATAAACACCACACAACAAAATTATTTTTTCTCCGCGATCCATCCTTACTCGACGGCGAACAGCGTGAAATGAAGAACGTGTACTGATCCACAAGTGTGTGGCGAAACGAGTTCAAACAGATCCATTCGATCCGTAGCGTGTGTGTAGGCCGCTTAACCTAGAACGGTACAATCTAAAGCTAGAGTTTGTAGCAAAAAGCACATGTGCTCATACTCTCTCTCTCTCTCACACACACACAGTCTCTCTCATACTCTCTCAGTCATGGCATGCGAATAGAACAGAAGAACAAATTCAGAACAAAAGACAGAAGATAATTGAAAGAAGACAAGAAGAAACTGAATAACAGAGAAGAATTAGAACAGAAAAAAATAGACAAAGAAATCAAAGAAGAATAAACGAACAAACTAAAGAGCAAAGAAGAATAAGAACAGAAAAAGATAATAACAGACATAATTTAAGTGTTTCACTAGGCCCAGCAAGAGGACGAGGAATTCCATGGCATAATCTGCTGCTTACTCGTATAATAAAAAGTAAAAAAAGTGATGAAAAGTTTCTTTAGTTTCTTAATGTGTATGTAGTTTCTACCTTCTAGTAAAAAGAAAATAACTCAGTTTTAAAGAAAAGGTAAAAATAACGATCCTCGATATATTAAGTTAACGCGACACCATATGACAACTTATATACACAAGGGAAACTTGTGTAAACATCCTGCAATGCAACCACTTCAACGCGACCACTTGGTGACCCATAAACAATTCGATACTCAGAATTGCGGACGAGGATCAGCAATTATGAAAAGCAATAAATTATGTGTGTTCGGATCTAGCATTAAGAATAGAACTGTATAGATTTAAGAATTGTATTGTATCGATCTAAGCATCGAACCGAGTTAGTTTCTGCCCAACCACCGAAACGAGCAGTTCGTGTAATAAAGATTTCTTCTTTTTAAAAAAGTATTTTATGTAGTGAAAAATATAATTGGCGACCGTGACAGGACTACTTATATCTAAAACCAGAAAAGAAAAGTATGGTGATATAAAGTAGTCACGCGAGTTACTCTCGAACAATACGTATAAGTATCCTTCAAAGAAAGGAGAAACAATAAAAAGTGAAACCAGAAAAGAAAAGTATGGTGTAAAGTAGTGCGCGAGTTAATCTCGAAACAAAAAAAAACAAATAAGTATCCTTCAAAGAAAGGAGAAACAATTATAAAAGTATCCTATCCAGGAGAAAAAAATAGCAATATTTGTGCGTATGAAGTGAACGGAGGTGAAAAGACAAGCAAATGCATATAGAGTTCGAGACGCCGAAATAAATTAAAAAGACCAAGTGAAAAAGACCAAGTGAGAATAAACAATATAAATTTCGTGAAAGAACAAGTAAAGTCACGCTTTCCCGAACAAGAATAACTTTCGAGAAGAGAAGGGCCGATCATCGAGAACCAGCCACAAGAACAACGTGTCAACATTAATAAAAATATTCCTGAAAATGACGATAACAACGTCAATTTTATTGCTTGCATTAGCCCTGACATAGTTGACTATACAAGAGAAAACTATTTACTACTAGAGAATGGTGATGCCGCGCTTTATAGCGATTATGAAACTATTTTCCATATCACACATCTCACATACCTTGAGACACTACTAAAAGAAACCGAATCCGAAATAAATGCCAAATACCTTAAAAATACAATAAATAAAAATGATGAAGATTTACTCGATCCTACCGAAGACTCAGATATAACTGCAATTAAAACACTTCTAGGACAGCTTAGAATAACAAAGAGACTTAGAAATAGGCACAGTTTGGAAATGGATTTCAGGTTCACCCGACCATGACGACTTAACTTTAATAAATAATAAACTATCCGAACTCGCAGCAAATAATAATAGACAGTTTATAACAAATTCAGAAATTTTCGAGGCAATAAAGAAACTATCAGAATCGATAAATAGAATGGAAGAAGATGGGCAATTGAGATTAGTTAGAGAAAGAAATAAATTAATGTTAATAGAACTACAGAATATAGTTAAAACAATAGCTTTAGCAAATCGGGTATCCTTAACCCTGCAATATTAAACCTACGTGACATAAAACACATAACAGAACACGAACATGGTAGTATGACTATAACAGACCTAATGGACGTTTCAGAATTTAAAATTTTTCAGAACGAAGATGTAATTGTCGTTCTTATCAAATACCCTATTATAAGTAAGAACTGTAAGCTTTACGAAGCAGGGGCCATAAGCCAATCAGATGGGAAATTGTTAATTAATAAAGAAATCTCAAAATGTAACAATGTATTTATAAATGTTAAGAATTGTAAAATAGAGTTAGGATACAGTTTTTGTAAATTAATATTTAACACAACATGTCTGTCAACCCTACTTAATAATGAAAAAGCACATTGTAACAAAATAAAAGAGAAAAATCAAAATCTAGAAATTCTAAAAGACGGATCTATATTGATATCTGGAGAACACACAGTCGAAAACACAACAATAAAGGGAGTTTATCTGATCACATTTCAAAACGAAACAACGATAGACGGAATAACATACGAGAACCCTACAGCTGCAATTCAAAACTACTTAAAATCGTATACCATAGACCAGGGATTGCGAACCTTTTTAAGACGTGGGTCAAATTTTGTTAATATTTTTTCATTACTAGCTCGGGTCACTAACGCTCATTTGCACCAAAGTGCTTAGAATGCTCTGCATTTTTTGCCTAAATCCTTTTTTGACATCAAAACTATCGGTAAGGTGTTCACCGATTCTGATGGAGCAGCGAGCATTCTCCAAAGTCATCCTACATATTCTGACGAGTTAAGCAGAGATGTCAAAGGGAGACATAGCGTTGTACTTGAAATTCATGGGCTTTTTTCATTATCTGACGTAGTGTGAAGATTTGGATTGTGGACTTCCCTGGCCTGAATCCGCACTGATAAGGACCTACCATCTTATTTATTAGAGGCTTCAGGCAGAGCAGATTTTGTAGGCGATGATAAGAAGACTTATTCCTCTGTAGTTGGCGCAGTCAGAGGGGTCTCCTTTCTTGTGAATCGGGCATACCATGCTGAGACTCCATTCCTCGGGCATGCTTTCCTCTGACCATATTTTACAGATAAGCTGGTGCATGCTCCTAACCAGGTCATCCCCAGCTGCCTTGAAGAGCTCTGCAGCTCAGAGCTCCGTCTGCGCTAGCAGCTTTATTCGACTTGAGTTTCGATATGGCGATCTTAACCTCGTCGAGGTCAGGGGGACGGAGTTCCCTGCGGTCTTCGTCGTTGAAAAATGGATCATTCTGCCTGACAGCGGCATATTAGCTAACATCGCCGTTATACAGTCTGCAGAAGTTGTTTTTCCATATTCTCAGCATCGACTAAGATTCAACTACTAGGTGTCCGTTCTCATCCCTGCAGGCTTCCGTTATGGCTTTGTAACCGTGGCATGTTTGCTTTATCTGTTGATGAAACTTTTGAATGACACGCCTGCAGTAACACCTCTCCAAATCCTCAATCGCGGTCTTCTCACGCTCTTTCTTCTGAGAAGCTTATGATCCTCCGTTTTTTTAACTCGTAGAGCTCACGAGCTGCTCTTGTTCTTCTATGGAGCGAGGCTTTATATGCATCCTGCTTCGCTGTGTGAATCCTCCTGCACTCGTCATCGAACCAGGTGTTTCTTCGTGGTGGAGTCTTGAAGCTTCAAAACTTCAGATGGAGTGCTTTTCGGGTCCACTGTTGTTCTATTGACAGCGTGGAGAGTTAAGGTGTATTGGGAGACGCGATCGGTAAAAGCACGAGCGGTTTGTGGTGATAGCAACTTTCCGACGTCATAACTTTGTATTCTTACTCTACTCCGCTGCGTAGGCGCATCTTGGCTACTAGAAGATAGTATTCCAAGTCGATGTTAGCTCCTCGGAAAGTTCGAACATCAAGAATAGGAGGAAATGGAGTGTCTGACGTGGATCGCAATGTGATCAATCTGGTTAGTAATTGATTGATCTGGCGACCGCCAGGTGCCTTTGTATATATCGAAGTGCGGTAGGCGTGTACTGACTAGAAGGAGATTTTGCCCCGTAGAAAGATTAATCAGCTTGTGTCCGTTGTATGATTTATCAAACTATTCAGCTTGATATGGCCTGGAACTTGTATCTAAGAACGGATGGTTCTAAGAATCTTTAGTTTCGCTGGTACGTTACCGATTCTACTGGTTTTTACTCTAGCATAACTATCGGGAATAACAGACATGAATATAAATTATCCACTCAAATTAGAAAATCTAAATGGTTGCTTAGCAATCGTGGGTCAGTTAAAAATTTGCGTGGGTCGGTGTCTGACCCACGGGTCATAGGTTCGCCATCCCTGCCATAGACAAATACGAAATAAGCAATTACTTCGAATCATTGAACGACGAACTGAAATTCGAGAACATAAACCTAATCGAATCTCTGCAAGACGAACTAGCGAACAGTCCTATCATTACATCATTTACACTGACGATGATGGTAGTGGTCATTGCGCTATGCGTAATTTGTTACTTCAAGAGGACACCAGTCCAAAACACCACAAATCCAGAAGAAATAAGATTCTACAGACTACTAAAATAAGTAGAAGAGCTCTCGAAAGAAGCGGGACGTTCTTCTTAAAGAAGGAGGGGAGTTAACGCGACACCATATGACAACTTATATACATAAGGGACACTTGTGTAAACATCCTGCAATGCAACCACTTCAACGCGACCACTTGGTGACCCATAAACAATTCGATACTCAGAATTGCGGACGAGGATCAGCAATTATGAAAAGCAATAAATTATGTGTGTTCGGATCTAGCATTAAGAATAGAACTGTATAGATTTAAGAATTGTATTGTATCGATCTAAGCATCGAACTGAATTAGTTTCTGCCCAACCACCGAAACGAGCAGTTCGTGTAATGAAGATTTCTTCTTTTTAAAAAAGTATTTTATGTAGTGAAAAATATAATTTGTTATACATATGTACATATGTAAGTAAAGAAAGAAGTGAGAGCACCGTGGCGCAATTGGTAGTGTGGAGGCCTCTGACACCGATATGACACGGGATGGAATCCCGACAAAGCCATGTCATCGAACGTGTTTTCACGGTGTTTCTCCTCAGCGGGGTTCTAACAAAACCCTCTGTAGTAAAATTGTCATGAAAAGCTTCTCGAAATTCGCCGTTCGGAACCGGCAATAAACTGTAGGTCCCTTTCACCTATGGGAAAATGAAATCACACACAACATGGGTGATTGAGAGAAGCTCGGCTTAGGTCCTTCATGGACTGTAACGCCAACATACATACATACATACATATGTACATCTACAAAAAAGGAATGAGATGCCATGAAAAACATAACTTGTAAAAAAACCAAGTCTCGCAACTCAGATCTTCTACCGTAAAAAGTTGTAAGATCCATGTATTACCAAGTCAGTTAATTTATTCAGTCCCTACTTAAGGGACCTTCTGCCTTGATTTATTACGTAATTAGCTAACCTAACAACATCTTATAGTGACCATACCAATACCAAATCTTTTATGTTTTAAGTAAATAGATTGACTTGGAAATCGCACTAAATAATCTAATTTAATATAATATGTATTACTTGTGAGATATATTGTGTTTTCATGCGATGGCCAGGTCAAACCGATATTGAAGTGCCAAATTGATGCCCCTTACCGACTATCTTTTGATCGGAAATTCCTAACTGTATACAGTCCCTCACACTCAAAGTGGGACAACCTACAAAAATGCTGTCCCGTGAGCTTTCAGGATTGATTGCATAGTCATTATTGGAAATTACCTTGCTTTTCATACTCCACTTCACATTACAAATCAATACAAAATGATAAAAAATACCGGCCAAGTGCGAGTCGGACTCGCGCACAAAGGGTTCCGTGCCATCTGTATATATAAATATGAAGGAGACGTTGTATGCATAGATAAATTAACAAGATGGAAAACTTTCGTACGTCTGCCCTGTGATCCCCGCAAGGGTTGGTTGTTGTATTTGTAATTAAAGCGGCCCCTAGACGCGTAATAATATTATGCAATATTTGATATTGCACAATATTATTGTTCGTCTGTAGATAATATTGCAAGATTGTGCGATATATTGCGGAAAATCAGAACGCTTTTGACTTTTAATACAAATATGACCGGTCCACTAAATTATTGGGAAAAATATTGAACCGTCTGGGGCAGCAAGCCAATAAAATTGTGCAAAATTTTGCACAATAATATTGAGCGTCTAGGGGCCGCTTTAAAAACGACTCTGTTGACTCAGAGTCAAGACGTCGGAACAAGGCAGAATGACATAGTCAGGACGCCGACGAGTTAAAAAATAAATTATTTCGACGAGTTTGTAGGGGCTAGTTGTCAAAATGCCTGTCAAAGCCATCGAGATTGCCATCTTGTTAACTTATCTATGGTTGTATGTTACCTCATCAGTCATAACATTAAATCACATTTTTTGTATGATGACCGATCTTGGTTGCAGACAGGTTATAGGCATATTACTTTGATAATCAAAAATCTTCATGATGAGATAGTTGATCATCAAAGTTTTCATTGAATTCAAATCAATTATCTTACTTGATAGCAAGGATGTGAAAAGGTGAATAACAATAATGGGAAAAAGGCTTGCAGCTAGGATTAATACATACATCAAAGACACAAAAGGGATTAAAGCTGGGAAGTTTGCTACTGGTTGTGGGATATTGTCGACTAACCTCAGGTCAGTATGTGACCAAGGGGATTTTTTGGATGAAAATCATGTCTGTTGTATGGGAGCCCCCCATAAATATTAATTGTATTCTGTTTTTAGTATTTGTCGTTATAGCGGCAACAGAAATACATCATCTGTGAAAATTTCAGCTGTCTAACTGTCTAATGGACGGACGGACAGCGAAGTCTTAGTAATAGGGTTCTGTTTTATCTTTAGGTACGGAACCCTAAAAACCGGCCAAGTGCGAGTCGGACTCGCGCACGAAGGGTTCCGTACCATCTGTATATATAAATATGAAAGAGACTATGTATGTTACCTCATCAGTCATCACACTAAATCACATTTTTTGTATGATGGCAGATAACCTGCCTTATCGGCATATTACTTTGATAATCAAAAATCTTCATGATGAGATATAGTTGATTATCAAAGTGTCCATTGAATTCAAATCAATTATATTACTTGACAGCAACGATGTGAAAAGGTGAATAACAATAATGGGGAATATGGGAAAAAGGTTTGCAGCTAGGATTAATTCATCAAAGATACAAAAGAGATCAAAACTGGGAAGTTTGCTACTAGTTGTGAGATATTGTCGACTAACCTTAGTTCAGTATTTAACCAAGGGTATTTTTTGGATGAAAATCATGTCTGTTGTATGGGAGCGCTCCTTAAATATTCATTTTGTTCTGTTTTTAGTATTTGTCGCCAACAGAAATACATCATCTGTGAAAATTTCAACTGTCTAACTATCACGGTTCATGGGATACAGCCTGGTGACAGACGGACAGCGAAGTCTTAGTAATAGGGTTCCGTTTTACCCTTGGGTACGGAACCCTAAAAACGAAACTTAAATTCTAGCAACATGTAATTTATTTCGAATATGTGTGCATAGCGGCGATTGAAGAATAGGCGAAACGAGTTGGTTTTAAGGTCAATGAGGACAAAGACGAAGTACATGCTGTCAAGCAAAAACCGATCCATCGCTCACCACCTGGGACAAAATACAACAATTGACAGCTACAATTTCGAGGTAGTTAAGGAGTTTGTCTTCCTCGGGGCAAACGTAAATTCCACAAATGACACCACAGTGGAGATCCGGCATAGAATCGCCCTAGGCAACCGCTGCTATTTCGGCTTGTCTAAACAACTGGGGTCAAAACTCCTCACTTGAAAGACCAAAGTCATGCTTTATAAAACGCTCATACTGCCAGTCTTGCTGTACGGAGCCGAAAGCTGGACGATAAGCAGGACAGCGGAGCTGATATTGGGTTCTTTCGAGAGAAAAATTCTGAGCCGGATATTTGGTTCTGTCTGTGAGGAAGGTGAATGGAGAAGAAGACACAACCGCAAACTTTACGAGCTGTACAAAGATGGGATGTAGTCAGGAAGGCAAAGATCCATCGACTACACTGGCTCGGCCACATCGAGCGCATGGACATCAACGCTCCAGCTAAGAGGGTCTTCGACTCCGAGCCTGGTTCGAGAAGAAGAGGAAGACCGAACCTCCGGTGCATAGCATATGTTGAAGCTCACACTTAAAGTGGGACATGTGGCTCTACCATGAAAACTAACTTTTCTAGCTCGCAACTTGTATGATCCTGGTGTATTTTTTGGCTCATTACAGCCAGTTATAAATAAAGACATGGAAAACCTGCCCTGTGATCCCCGCAGGGGGTGGTTGCTGCTTTTGTAATGTATGTATGTATGTTGGCGTTACAATCCATGAAGGACCTGAGCCGAGCTTCTCTCAATCACCCATGTTGTGTGTGATTTAATTTTCCCATAGGTGAAAGGGACCTACAGTTTATTGCCGGTTCCGAACGGCGAATTTCGAGAAGCTTTTCATGCCAATTTTTTCAGAACCCTGCTGAGGAGAAACACCGTGAAAACACGTTCGATGACATGGCTGTGTCGGGATTCGATCCCGTGTCATCGGCGTCAGAGGCCAACACACTGCCCACTGCGCCGTGGTGCTGCTTTTGTAATACACCGATAATATACGTGCTATTCTCGTTTGAAAATGACGCTTTTGACATTGTGTTAGTTTCAAGACGTCGATGTGAAGAGTCAAGACGTCGGAACAAGGCTGAATGACATAGACATAGTTTATAGGTGCAATCTGTCAAAATACCTGTCAAGGCCATCGGATTGCCATCTTATTCATAATCCCTGATTCCAGCCATACAGTCCTTTTAGAGCAGTCGGGTGATCTTGAAATTGAAAAGCAAAATGTCTAGACAAACACTGTAGAGGAAAAAAAAATTGTAATTCTGATTTATAAAAACGGTAAAACTGTTCGAGAAATCAACGAATTAGTAAACAAAAAGAAATCCACTGTGTCTAACATTATAAAAAAGATTTAAGGAAGATGGAAGAATCCAAAATAAATAAAAAAATACGGAAAGTAGGAGGAAAATAACTACCAGAGATGGGAGATTTTTTTCAAGAAAAATTACAAATGATTCTTTGCTGTCGACCGTAGACCTTAAAAAAATGTTAAGGAACATAAAAAACTTAGAAGTGAGTGGAGAAACACCTCACCAGTTCTTGAGAAATAACAACTTACACGGAAGGGTTGCTCGCAAAAAGCCCCTGATATCTGAAAAGAACCGTCTTGCAAGACTTCAATTTGCAAAAGAACATGCAGATAAAGATATGACTTTCTGGTCAAAAGTAAATTTCTTTTTTCGGTTTGTCTTCTGACTCTTGTTAAGCTCCGAACCTTTTGGCTCCGACGAAAGACAATTTGTATGAAGAAAACTGTGAAGCACGGCGGCGGGTCGGTGATGATATGGGGCTGCATGTCAGCCGACGATCGGGAAAGTTGCATTTTGCCCGTGGAAACATAAACGCAATGTACTACATTGACATTTTAAAAGAGAGAGTTAAAAATAGCGCAGAGAAACTTGGCATCAAAGACGACTTTATTTTCTCCCAAGGCAACGATCCCAAGCATAAGTCTTGGGTTGCGAAGATGTGGCTCCTTTACAATCGCCGCAAAGTTTTTGCCACACCTGCTCAATCACCGGACTTAAATGTAATTGAGCATTTGGGGGCAGAACTAAAAAAAAGAGTGACCAAAAGAGAAGTTTCAAACATCAAAGTTCATAAAACAGTTGTGATGGAAGAATGGGAAACAATTGAGCCATCTTTTTGCAAAAATTTGGTCGAAAGTATGCCAAGATGTCTTGAAGCGACTATTGAGAATAATAGAAACTGGACAAGATATTAAAAACATATGAAAGCTACTTTAAATAGCAAAGTTTACTGTGTCCCGTAGTGGAAAAGAGGCTCATAGTATTACGATTTGTTTTTTTTTTATTTAAAATTATGTTTTCGTTTTCGTCTTTTGTCTTTTAAGTACATAGAAGTAATTGAAACAAAAGAAAAATAATGAAATATTTGAAAAATTAATCATGACTTTTTTTGCCCCATAAATGTAGTTATTGGCATTTTTTTTAGGTTGTCCCACTTTGAGTGTGGGGGACTGTATGTGTTTATATACCAAATTGTCAATATTTTTTGTCACTAGACGGTGTTGATGCTCATATACGGGGTAGCACTACGTTCCGATGCCATAGATGCACCTCTTGCTCCTTGAAACTTCAGCTTTAATAACTTCACGCCCATGCCAAGGTAAATGATAACTCTATATAATGAGATATGTATGTATAATCACAAGGATTTTTCACTTTTCTTGAATCTGTCTATTCGCTGACTTGGGTGAGGTGCCGTGAAATAACGCCGAGCGAAATAACGCCGAATTCCAAAATTCGACGTTATTTCACTTTATGAAAGCGAAATAGCGCCGAATTCCCATGTTCGGTGTTATTTCACTTTGTCAAATTGTAATAAAGCCGAGTCGGCCTTATTTCGCTTTTAATTTATAAAGACCTTGAGATAAAAATTCCTGTTTTCAGACTAGCGCCCCTGAAAATGTACCGTTGAATGGATTCACACATACATATTTCAAACACATTCAACATTCTATTTTCATTTTATTTTAATTAATAAAGTTCAAGTTGTTTAATTAATTTCGAGTTACCTATACGATAACCTATGTTAATAACTTAAAACAGAACAACGTTTAAGAAATACATGCCTAGAATATGAGAGTTTAAGGATATACTTTGGTGGTACTTTTGACAATTTGCCTGCAAATTGGACAAAGAATTGGGTTACTGAACTTTAAATACTTATCTGACAATCCTGTATAACAGTTCAAACACAGCTTGAAGTTGTAGAAGGATACTTCGAGCATTTTCACAACATATAATGCACACTAGAGATGGTTTATCAACATTAAAATTATACGGTTCTGCTTCATCTAGATTTGCATCATCTTCATTTCATCGCTGCTTACAATTTCAACTAACAAATCTTCAGAAAGTAAATTGTTGCTTTCATTTGTCATTGGATTGATATATGCTTTTTGTCCAGTTTAATTAAAGCCGTTTCAATTTGCTCTCCCCTATCTTTGTATTTTTTTCTTTGGCGGTTCAAAGTTTTGGAAGGTGCCATCCTTTGCATTATAAATTCTTTGGATTTTATAACATCAACCTTCAACCTTTACCAACTTCCGGCTTAGTCTTCTATTGTATCCCTCAACTGCGCTTGTTGTTCTCATAGGAACCTTGAATATGGATACAACTGGAGGACTTTCCTAAGCACACAAATATGTGTAAGAAAATAATAGTCATGTTTCCGCAAAAGTATAGTAAAAGTTGTCGGCCATTTTATTAATTTAAGCATTTAGAATTTGAGAAAATAAAAGTCCAAAATTCGCGCGAATTAATAAATTAAATTAATTAATAAAATGGCCGATAACTTTTACTATACTTTTGCGAAATATAACTAATGAGATGGCTACACATCGAGTTACAAGCAATAAACCTTGATTGCGGTAAAGTTTTCTTGTTTTTCTAACAAGTGCTATTGGCTTTGGAAACTTTTTAGCCTTTTCTCCGAATTCGGCTTTATTTCACAAGCAATGTTCGGTGTTATTTCACTTTGTCATTGAGAAATAACGCCGAATTCTAAATTCGGCGCTATTTCGCTTTCATAAAGTGAAATAACGTCGAATTTTGGAATTCGGCGTTATTTCACGGCACCCTTGGGTGAGGGTCACATATCAAAAAGAAAAACATATGACACTCTCTACTGTGTTTTGTATACTATATGCATATGAATGTAAGTATGTACATTACTCACTAGTTCGACAAGTCTTGCTTTTGGCTATAGAACACTGGCAATGTTGTATGATGTACCTATTATTTTCTACCAATTTTTGTTCTCTGTTTTATTTTGTTTCTCTTTATTTGAAGCACGCTAGAAAGTGAAGTTCTTACATTGATTTTTGCTTTTGTTTTGCAATCTTCCCACTAAAGCCAACAATATATTCCTAGAAGTCATGGAAATTCGAATTCCCCTTTAAAGAATTAATATATGTTTTATCTTAAAAGAGCATAGTTCTATAAACTAGCTAGGCTTTGAGTATCCGGTTGGAACTGGACTGTGTTATAGAATTCCTTAGAGAACGGCATGCTCTTCATTGGCGTCTATCTTTGTCATTGATTGTGCATTGCTTATGATTCCGTGTGGGATTTGATGTTTCAGTTCATTATAGAATTATGCTGTGAAGAGTTATACTCGTAGTCCAATGTTCGTTGTTTCGTCGTCTATTGAATACGTACTCTGAGTATTTGTCCTATACGATAGGCTGGAGTCTCGACTACGAGCTTATGTACGACAACCGCAATTTACTGAAAAACGGATTAACAAACAATAAACAAAAAACAAAAAAAAACAACTGCATTTGGTAGCCTAATTCTCTCCACTTGGTAGATTTCCAAATTTCTATTTATTGCATCAGTGTCCACAGATTAGGATAAGAACTATTTGTTCTAAGGGCGAATAATGTTACTATTAAAAATATCTATCGCTCTCATTCCTTTCAAACACTTAGAATTCCATTACCTTTGTAGAAAAGAGAACAGATTTTTATTCATTGGCAATAAGATTCCGGTTTCTCAACTTATCCTAAGTGCTCAATACTAAAGTCCCTATCCATTTCAAATGATAATGTGCGCCATCTTAAGTGCGGTCGTCCTCTGCTTCTTCTTCCCTCGGGGTTGGACTCAAAGACTCTCCGGGCTGGAGATGTGGTGTCCATTCGCTCTACATGGCCCAGCCATCTTAGGCGTTGAATTCGTATACGCCTGACTAGACTCATGTCGCTGTACAGCCCGTAAAGTTCGTGGTTGAATCTTTTCCTCCATCCCCCGTCTGCGCTTATAGGCCCGAAAATCACGCGCAAAATCTTTCTCTCGAACCGACCAAGGGTCTCCTCATCCGCTTTTGATAGTGTCCATGCTTCTGCGCCGTACAACAGGACCGGGATGATAAGGGTCTTATATAGAGTCAACTTTGTCGTTCGGGAGGGGGCTCTATTACTCAGTTGCCTCCTGAGCCCAAAGAAACAGCGATTGGCAAGAGTGATTCTGCGTTTGATTTCGGAACTGATGTCGTTGTTCCAGATCACTTCGGAGCCAAGGTAGACGAAGTCCTTAACTACCTCGAACTTATAACTGCCAATACAAACGTTCTGGCCAATACGTCGGTGGTGAGCGTCCTTTTTTGATGACAGCACATATTTGGTTTTGCCCTCGTTTGCCGCCAGACCAACTTTCGCCGTCTCGAACTCAATACTCGCAAACGCCTCATTGACATCTCGCTGTGATCTACCAATTATGTCAATATCGACGACGTATGCAAGGAGTTGCGAGGGTTTGAAATAGATTGTGCCTCTTGTATTGGCCAGCGATTTTTGCACAATCATTTCCAATATGATGTTGAAGAAATCACACGACAGCGCATCGCCCCGCCTAAATCCTTTTTTGACATCAAAACTATCGGTAAGGTGTTCACCGATTCGGATGGAGCAGCGAGTATTCTCCAAAGTCATCCTGCATAGTCTGATGAGTTTAGCAGGTATGGCAAAGGTGGGCATAGCGTGGTATAGCTCGTCTCTAATTACGCTGCCGTATGCGGCATTGAAGTCGACAAATAGGTGGTGAGTATCGACTTGAAATTTATTGGTTTTTTCCAGAATCTGCCGTAGTGTGAAGATTTGGTCGATGGTGGACTTCCCTGGCCTGAATCCGCACTGATAAGGACATATCAGCCTATTTACAAAAGGCTTCCGACAGAGAAGATTTTGTAGGCGATGTTAAGGAGACTTACTCCTCTGTAATTGACGCAATCAGAGGGGTCTCCTTTCTCTATTCTTCGGGCATGTTTTCCACTGACCATATCTTACAGATGAGCTGGTACATGCTCCTAACCAGGTCATCCCCAGCTGCCTTGAAGAGCTCAGCAGACAGTCTGTCTGCACCAGCAGCTTTTTTGACTTGAGTTTCTATATGGCAATCTTAACTTCGTCGAGGTCAGGGGGACGGAGTTGTCTGCGATCTTCGTCGATTAGAAATGGATCATTCTGCCTGACACGGTATATTGACTAACATCGCCGTTATACAGTATGCAGAAGTGGTTTTTCCATATTCTCAGCCTCGACTGCGATTCTACTACTGGGTGTCTGTTCTCATCCCTGCAGGCTTCCCCGTTCTGGCTTTATAACCTTGGCATGTTCGCTTTATCTGTTGATAACACTTCCGAACGTCACGCCTCCTGTAACACCTCTCCAAATCCTCAACCGCGCGCTTCTCGTGCTCTTTCTTCTTTCTCCTGAGAAGCTTATACTCTTCCCTTCTTTTTAACTCGTAGAGCTCACGAGCTCCTCTTGTTCTTTTATGCAGCGAGGCCTTATATGCATCCTGCTTCGCTATATGAATTCTCCTGCACTCATCATCGAACCGACGGATGCTGGCCCGACAAAAAGCGAGTAAGAGCCTCTGCAGCCGAACATCTTGCAGCTCTGCTAGTCAGGTCCTACTTCCACCTCCTCGTGGTGCCATCTGGAAATTTCCTTAAAAGGGAAATTACTGACGGAAGAGGCCGAAGGGCGAGTAACCTGCGCCACCAAACAGGATTAGTGTCGGTTGGGCTATGGTCTAGCGAACCATAACCGTAAAACCACTAATTGCTCAGAAACAAAAAACAGCCTCGGATAATCAAACGGAACGGATCTATGTTGACGACCCTTTAAGAAAACAAAAACCAAACAAGGACCTTCGGTTCTGTACGTGGAATGCTAGGTCCCTAAACAGACCACGTGCGGCCGAACAACTTGCGGACGCCCTAGACCGCTTTAAAGCGGACATAACCGCCATCCAGGAAATGCGATGGAATGGACCGGGTAAAAAGCGGATGAAAAACTGCGACATTTACTACGGTGACTGCTATAGGGAGAGAGGACAGAGACTATTTGGATGCGGATTTGTTGTTAGAGGTGGACTAAGACATAAAGTCCTAAGTTTCCAGTATGTGAGTGAACGCCTCATAACGATCCGCATCAAGGCAAATTTCTGTAACATCAGCCTCATATGCGTCCATGCCCCCACGGAAGACAAGGATGACTCAATCAAGGATGATTTCTTTGATCTCCTAGACAGAACATATACCAAATGCCCCAGCTATGATACCAAAATCCTACTAGGAGATTTTAACGCTAAGCTGGGTAAAGAAAGCATCTTTGAGCGGGTCATCGGCAAACACAGCCTACATGACACCACATCCGATAACGGACATAGGCTGATCGACCTTGCCACGGGGCGAAATCTTCTTGTAGCCAGCACACGATTTTCCCACCTCGATATACACAAAGGCACCTGGCGGTCGCCAGATCAATCAGTCACCAACCAGATTGACCACATCGCGATTGACGTCAGACACTCCTCCACTATCCTTGATGTTCGCACTTTCCGAGGAGCGAACATCGATTCAGACCACTATCTTGTAGTAGCCAAGATACGTCAGCGCATAACACGAACACCGCGGAGTAGAGTTAGAACACCAAGCTATGACGTCGGAAAGCTACTATCGCCGGAGATTGCCAGTGCTTTTGCCAACCGCGTCTCCCTTAAGCTCTCCGATACACCGCAATCCTCCACTCAGTCAGTAGAGCAACAATGGAGCCTGTGCAAACAAGCCCTGAAGAGCACAGCAACGGAAGTGCTGGGCCTTAAAGCTCCACCACGACGAAACACCTGGTTCGATGACGAGTGTAGAAGGATTCATGCGGAAAAGCAGGAGGCATACAAAGCCTCACTACACAAAAAAACAAAAGCGGCTCGTGAGCTCTACGAGCTTAAGAGAAGGGAGGAACATAAGCTTCTCAAGAGAAAAAAGAAAGAGCACGAGAAGCGGGCGATTGAAAACTTGGAGAGGTGCTATTGCAGGCACGACGTTCGAAGATTTTATCAGCGGATAAAACGAATGTCTCAAGGCTATAAAGCCCGAACGGAGGCCTGTAAGGATGAGAACGGACACCTAGTAGTAGAATCGCAGTCGATGCTGAGAATTTGGAAAAACCACTTCTGCAGACTGTATAACGGCGATGACAACCAACATACCGCCGTCAGGCAGAATGATCCATTTTTTAACGACGAAGATCGCAGAGAATTCCGTCTCCCTGACCTCGACGAAGTTGAGATTGCCATGTCGAAACTCAAGTCGAATAAAGCTGCTGGCGCAGATGGACTGTCTGCTGAGCTCTTCAAAGCGGCTGGGGGTGAGCTGGTTAGGAGCATGCACCGGCTCATCTGTAAGATATGGTCAGAGGAAAGCATGCCCGAGGAATGGAGTCTCAGCATTGTTTGCCCGATCCACAAAAAAGGAGATCCCTTTGACTGCGCCAACTATAGAGGAATAAGTCTCCTTAATGTCGCATACAAGATCTTCGCTGCCGTTTTGTGTGAACGCCTGAAGCCATTCGTAAACAAGCTGATAGGTCCTTATCAGTGTGGCTTCAGGCCAGGGAAGTCCACCATCGATAAAATCTTCACACTACGGCAGATCCTGGAGAAAACCAATGAGTTTCAAGTCGATACGCACCATCTATTCGTCGACTTCAAGGCCGCATACGACAGCGTAATTAGAGACGAGCTATATAACGCCATGTTTACTTTTGACATCCCTGCGAAGCTCGTCAGACTATGCAGGATGACCTTGGAAAATGCTCGCTGCTCCATCCGAATCGGTGAGCACCTTACCGATAGTTTTGATGTCAAAAAAGGATTTAGGCAGGGCGATGCGCTGTCGTGTGATTTCTTCAACATCGTATTGGAAATGATTGTGCAAAAATCACAGGCCAATACAAGAGGCACAATCTTCTTCAAATCCTCGCAACTCCTTGCATACGCCGACGAGATTGACATAATAGGTAGATCGCAGCGAGATGTCAATGAGGCGTTTGCGAGTATTGAGATGGAGGCGGCAAAAATTGGTTTGGCAGTTAATGAGGGCAAGACTAAATATCTTCTGTCATCGAAAAAGGACATTTACCACCGACGTCTTGGACAGAACGTGCATATTGGCAGATATAAGTTCGAGGTAGTTAAGGACTTCATATACCTCGGCTCCGCGGTGACTTGGAACAACGACACCAGTTTCGAAATCAAGCGCAGAATTTCTCTTGCCAACCGCTGCTTCTTTGGGCTCAAGAGGCAACTGAGAAGTAGAGCCCTCTCTCGTACGACCAAGTTGACCTTATATAAGACCTTAATTATCCCGGTCCTGTTATACGGCGCAGAAACATGGACTTTATCTAAAGCGGATGAGGAAATCCTTGGTCGTTTCGAGAGAAAGATTCTGCGTTCGATTTTCGGTCCCATAAACACAGAGGAGGGTTGGAGGAGAAGATTCAATCACGAACTGTACGGGTTGTACAGCGACATGAGTCTGGTCAGGCGTCTACGGATCCAACGCCTAAGATGGCTAGGCCATGTAGAGCGAATGGACACCACAGCTCCAGCCCGTAGAGTCTTTGAATCCAACCCCGAGGGACGAAGAAATAGAGGACGGCCGCACCTAAGGTGGCGCGCACAGGTGGAAGGGGACCTCAACAAACTGGGCGTGCGGCATTGGAAAAGACTAGCGAAAGATCGTGCTAGGTGGAGAGGCATGTTGGTTGAGGCCCAGGTTCACCCCGAACTGTAGCGCCCGTTAAGTAAGTAAGTAAGCATCATCGAACCAGGTGTTTCTTCGTGTTGAAGCCTTGAAACCCAAAACTTCGGATGCAGAGCTTTTCGGGGCTTGTTTGCAAAGGCTCCACTGCTATTGTATTGATAGCGTGGGGATTGTGGTGTATTGGAAAGTTTAAGAGAGACACGATCGGTAAAAGCACGAGCGGTTTCTGGCGATAGTAGCTTTCCGACGTCATAATTTTGTATTCTTACTGTACTCCGCTGCGTTCGTGATGCCCGTAGGGGCATCTTGGCTACTACAAAATAATGGTCCGAGTTGATGTCAGCCCCTCGGAAAGTTCGAACATCAAGAATAGTGGAGGAGTGTCTGACGTCGATCGCGATGTGATCAATCTGGTTGGTAGTCGATTGATCAAAAGACCGCCAGGTGCCTTTGTGTATATCGAGGTGCGGGAAGCGCGTACTGGCTAGAAGAAGATTTCGCCCCGTAGCAAGATCAATCAGCCTGTGTCCGTTATCGGAGGTGGTGTCGTGTAGGCTATGTTTGCCGATGACTCGTTCAAAGATGCTTTCTTTACCCAGCTTAGCATTGAAGTCTCCTAGTACAATTTTGATGTCATAGCTGGGACATTGGGTAGAACTCATCTTTGGCAGAGTCATCCTTTTCTTCCGTGGGGGCGTGGACACAGATCTGGCTGATGTTAAAAATATTAGGCTTGATGCGGATTGTTATGAGGCGTTCGCTCACATGCCGAAAGCTTAGGACTTTTTTCCTTAGTCCACCCCGAACAACAAATCTGCATCCGTACAATCGTTGTCCTCTCTCCCTATAGCAGTCGCCGTAGTAAATATCGCATTTTTTCATCAGCTTTATACCCGGTCCAATCCATCGCATTTCCTGGATGGCGGTTATATCCGCTTTTTAGCGGTCTAGGGCATCTGCATCTGTCCCTGTTTACGGACCTAACATTCCACGTACAGAGCCGAAGATTATTGTCCTTTTTTCGTTTTTTGTAAATCGTACAAATCAAATTATTTGTGCAAATCTTACATCTTGCCTCATCATATCATCTTGGTCTCTTGGCGTAACCCTAGTACCTCTCATCCAAATCGAAGCATAACGGTCAGAACAAGTTTTTAATATTTAAAGGTGATGTTTTTCATGTCGGGTAAGGTAGTATGTATTTGCACCAATTTGTTTCGATATGTATCTTTACTTTAATATTGAAAGCAAATATTTAAATTTATTATCCACGCGTGCATTGCACAGCATTTATTGTAGTGAAAACTGGGTCAATTAGGACGAATCGAGGAATAGCGGAATGAGAGGCAAGGAAAATAAATTAATTTTCTCATTTTTCATATTCCATTAAAAGCATTAAACAGAGATTTGACTAGCACGAATCGACCTCATTACAAAAATCTGTTCCACTTTAATCGCTCATTATATCCACCACGAGTACCATAACAAACACCAGCAAGAGTACATGACCGTGTAAATCTATTTAATTGAATACATATGTATAGCTACTTATGTATTGTATATGTATATCAACTCCAGTACCTCAATTGTCCTTGCGATACAATTTTCCACTGCGTGCATTCACGATTATTATTACACTGTAAAGCAGGCACGGATGAGATCCTAGCTCTTAGGTTCATACATCATCATCGCGGCTCACACTCTACTACGAGTATCTATCTTTTTTGCCTCACCGTGCGGCAACATATCGTTCAAACACTGACTATATACTAGGTAAATATCTGGCGGTGGTAAGGGCGGCGTCGATGGCTTGGATACGTATCCAATGTTTCAGCTTATGCATGTATTCTCGTATTCTGTCGGTTCACCTTTGCCAAGCCTCAGCCCACTGGAGTAGGCCGCCCACAAAACACTCATCCGGAACACGTGCTTCCTTTGGAATTCATTGTAAATAGAAAAGTTATAGCCAATGCGTGTACATTTGCATTAGTGTAAATGCGAGACCCAGTAGGCAACAACCGGAGGAAAGTGCTATGCGCTCATGTCCGAGTACAGATACTAGATCCTGACGAACGTGATGACTTTAGTCATCAACGACAGGGCTAAAATCCCAGCTACAGTTGTGCGACCTTAAGGCATATTACCCATTTGCGCACATTCTACATTCCACGCTCCATGTTGACCAAATTGTGTACTTTGGGTTGCATGCGAGCTCGCTTAATACACTTGACTGGCTTGATATGATAATGGATGTAAATTCTGTTATATGTACATATACATTATTGATGGATAAAATACTAGTGGCAGTCGACGAAATGGGTGATGAAATAATCCTTTTCTCGTTTGTATAGAGACGAGTATGTTCGTAAGAAGTTCTTTGAGTTGGATTTGGCTTGTTCGATGGATGCGGATGAGGAACGTGCATGGGTTACGATAAGTGTTTATTGTTTGTTGTTTTTGGCCAGCAGGTACAAGTTCTTAATTTGTCTACGACCATAAGATTTCGACTCTTTCAAATGTATTTTGGATTGCTTCAGTGAATGAATATTTTATTTATAGGAATAGATCTGTTAAATGTCCGTTGGCTATAGCTTATCTTAGTATATTGTACATGAGCATTTTGTTGTAATATGTATGTCAAAAGATAAGCAAACCGATCACGTATGACATTGTAGTTTAAGAGAATGAGAATACGATAAGTATTTGGTGTAATTATCAAAGTCAATCCTGTTGACTGCTAAGAATTAACAAGTGTAACTATCTGTAAGCATGGTTTCGTTAGAGAAAATGAATACTAAGCTTCGTCCTTACGAAGACAATATACATACATATGTGCGTTAATATAAGTAAATACGTATAAAGAAAATATAATATACAATAATGCCTCGCTAATCCGGATCAATTATTGCAAGGGGCCACTCGGATTATCGAATTATTCGGACGAACAAGTACAGGACTTGAGCGGAAAAAATTTTGCTTTTGTAAAGTGATGAAAGCCTTTTGCTGGAGATTTTGGAGAGCCAATATATGTATCTGAATTGAAAGCTTCATTCTTCAAAGACCATTTTGTAGAAATAGCTAAAGCTGTGATGTGTGAATTGTGCCTGTTGAGTACAGGCAAGGAAAGTAAAACGCTCCTTCCTTGTCTTTAGTTCATTAGCTGTTTTTCGGTAGGGCTTACTAGGGTCCTCTCTGGAAAAAGCTTTCAACATAGACCACTCTCATCGCGTTATACATTTTCAACAAGTGAAGTTTTAGCTGGGAATGTGTATACATACATATGTATGTATGTACAATATTATCTACATTGACAAATGGGTCGGAAAACGTGCGCCACTGTTGGTGCGGCCGTCATCTGCCGCGCCTTCCTCCCGGGGTGGATTCGAAGACTCTTCGGGTCGGAGCTGTATTTTCCATGCGCTCTACAAGGCCTAGCCACCTTAGACGCTGTATCCGTAGACGTCGTCGTACAACCCGTACAGTTCTTCGTTATATCTTCTCCTCCATACACCGTTTGAACAAACGGGACCGTAGGCAGTGCGCAGAATTTTCCCCTCGAAACGACCAAGGGCATCTTCATCCGCTTTTGTTAAGGTCCAAGCCTCTGCGCCGTAAAGGAGGACTGGGATGATTAAGGTCTTATTAGTGTCACCTTGGTTTTCCGAGAGAGGGCTCTACTTCTCAAATGCCTCTTGAGCCCAAAGGAACAGCGGTTGGCAAGAGTGATTCTGCGTTTTATCTCAGCGCTGGTGTTGTTGTCGCTGGTCATCAGTGAGCTAAGGTAGACGAATTCCTTGACCACTTCAAAGTTATATCCGCCCATGGTGACGTTCTGGCCAATACGTCGGTATTGTCCGTCTCTTTTAGATGAAAGCAGATATTTGGTCTTACCCTCATTAACCCTGAGACCCATCGTCTCGCTGTGTCCGTCCAATCACATCAATGTCGTCGGCCTACGCAAGCAATTGCGTAGACTTGAAATAAATCGTACCTCTTGTGTTGTGGCCAGTGACTCTTGCACGATCTTTTCAAGCACGATGTTGAAAAAGTTGCATGACAGCGCGTCACCTTGTCTAAATCCTTTTTTAACATCAAAGGTCTCGATTTGCTCATTACCGACCTTAATGGAGCAGCCAGAATTCTCCATTGTCATCCTGCACAGTCGGACGAGTTTGGCAGGGGTGTTAAAACTAGACATGGCTTTGTATAGCTCATCTCTACACACGCTGTCATATGCAGCCTTGAAATCGACGAAGAGGTGGTGAGTGTCGATTTGGTATTCCAGGATCTTCTACAAGATCTGCTGTAGCGTAAATATTTGGTCTATTGCGGATTTATCGGCCTGAAACCACACTTATAAGAGCCGATCAGGTTATCCACAAACGGTTTCAGGCGTTCACACAATACGGCAGAGAAGATCTCTTATGCGGTGTCAATGAGACTCATTCCCTTATAGTTGGCGCAGTTATAGGAGTCTCCTTTCTTATGGACCGGGCAAACGATGCTGAGATTCCATTCGTCGGGCATGCTTTTCTTACCAGCTCATCTCTAGCCGGCTTAACAAGCCCAGCAGACAGGCCGTCTGCCCCCGCGGCTTTATTAGACTTAAGTCTTGATATCGCTAGGTCGTCTAGGTCGGGTGGACTGAATTGTGCTGTACAGTGTACACCAACTGTTCGAGCTTTATCGCCACATCTCCATACTTTTGGGTTTCGTGAAAACTACGGGGTATAACTCATACCGTATGAGAAGCATGTTCGTTGCATTTATGTTGTTTTTTTTTTCGTCTTGTACATATGTGATTGATGAATAAGGGTTGAATGGAACTATGGAACTATTTTCGTTCAATTTGCGGAACGAGAGGACATGTGTCCGAGAGAGGACATAGTTCCGTGAACTATACATGTCCGGAACTACCCAACTCTAGAATTCTGTTACTTCGTCGTCCATTACGAATGGCTCGTTCTGCCTGACAGCGGTATCTTGTCTATCATCGCCGTTATACAGTCTGCAGAAGTGGTCTTTCCATATCCTCAGCATCGACTGCGACTCCACTACCAGTTCTCCATTTTCATCCCTGCAGGCCGCCGCTCTGGCTTTGTAGCCATGGCATGTTTGTTTTACTTTATTGTAAAACTTACGGGCGTCATTCCTGCAGAAGCATCTCTCCATCTCCATATTTAAAGGACTCTGTAAATACCTATTTTTCAGATGTTGATAAAGCAAATGTACTGGCACTGAATTTTGCAAAGAGCCACGATATCTCAAAAAACTTAGGTGATAGAGAAACAGAAAATATCGTCAACACAAGAGTAGAAACATATTTCTCGAATATGTCTCAGCTAAGACCTCGAATAAATCTCGTCACAGAGCAAGATATTCAATATATCGTTAATGATTTAAAAATTAGGAAGGCCAACGGTATTGATTGCATTCGTAACATATATATAAAACATTTACCAAAGTCTGGAATAAAATATCTTACATTTATTGTCAATTCTTGCTTGAAAATAGGGTATTTTCCTGATGCTTGGAAGTTAGCCAAAATTGTCCCGGTTCTCAAAATTGGTAAGCCATCTGATAGTCCTGAAAGTTATAGGCCAATTAGCTTACTCAGTAGTCTAAGTAAAATATTAGAGAAAGTTCTTAAGGAACAAATGCTTAACCATATCTGTGATAACAATATATATCCTAAAGAACAATTTGGCTTTAGACAACACCATAATACCTCTCATCAGGTGCTAAGAATATGCAATCATGTGAAAGCAAACCGTACTGTTGGAAAATCAACTGGAATGGTACTATTGGACATCGAGAAAGCCTTCGATTCCGTTTGGCACAACGGTCTGATATACAAAATGATTAACTTCAATTTTCCGTCCCATATCTGTGAAATAGTTAGAAGCTTTTTATCCAATCGTCGTTTTAAGGTTCATGTTAATTGTGGTGTTTCCAGCATAATAACGTACAGTAGTGGTGTCCCCCAAGGTTCTGTGATTGGTCCAATCTTATACAACATTTATACTTCGGATTTCCCTCAATTACCAAACTGTAATGCTGCTATTTTTGCCGATGATACTGCTATTTTTTCATCGCATACGTTCGCTTCAACCATTGAGAGCGATCTACAAAATGCGATGGGAATACTTAAGGCATACTATTCAAAGTGGAAAATAAAATTGAACGAAAACAAAATGCAAGCTATCTTTTTTACAAGAAAAAGAAAACATTGCTTTCTACCTTCCACTCAATTACAGTTTAATGGAGTAAGCATTTCATGGGAGCCCTGTGTTAAATATCTAGGAATCTTTCTCGACACAAAATTAATTTTTAATGACCATATAAATAGAACGGTTAAGAAAGCAGGAATTGCCATTAAAATGTTGTACACTTTTATTTGTAGAAAATCGTCATTATCAATAGATAATAAGATCATAATCTACAAAGCCATTTTTCAGGCGATTCTTCTATATGGTTGCCAAGTCTGGGGTGATTGTGCGAAATGCCATATAAAGAAATTGCAAATATGCCAAAATAAGGTTTTAAAAATGATGCTTAACTTGCCATGGCATCACTCTACCTTAGACTTACATGAAAAAGTGAATGTTGAATTGATCTATAAAAGGATTGAAAAACTTAGAGCAAGATTTGTGGAGCGATGTAATTTTGCTGACAACCCGCTTGTAAAAGAAATATGTGATAATCAAACTGTTTTTTAACTTCCTCTGTTATTATTTATGTACACCTATTTATTACTCCAATGTTATGTTTATTTATTTATTTACTAACGTATTTATTTATTTATTTATCTTGATTTGTTTATTTATTTATTTATTATTTTTGATTTGTTTATTTATTTATTTATTTATTTAATTACCTACCTATTTATTTATTTATTTATTTGTTTATTTATTTTTATTTATTTATTTATTCATTTATTTATTTTTTTTTTTTTATTTGTTTGTTTTTTTTTTTTTTTTGTGTTTGCGTAGAAGGTTTTTGTCGTATTTTCCTTCTAAATAATTTTATCCCTACTCAGTTTTTAAATAAAAATATCAAAATTTCAGTGGAAAGATATAATTTAAGTATCAAATCCCTGTACTATATATATATAATGTGCGGTAGCAAATCTTTTGTAATTTTTGTACGAAAATAAATATCTATATCTATAAAATATCTATCTCTCCATCTCCCCGATCACACGCTTTCCGTTCTCTCTCTTCTTTCTTCTGAAAAGCGTGCTCATAGATTTCGCGAGCAGCTCTCGTCCGTCGTTGCAGCATAGCTTTATATGCCTCTTGTTTTGCTGCATGGGCTTGTTCGCATTGTTCAGGGAAACCAGGGGTTTCTGAGGTATCGTCTCTGACGGCGCTCTGGCAATGCGCCTATTCCTGCTCTATTGTTTGTGTTGCTGTGGGCGGATTTTGAGAGAGCTTGGAAAGACACGATCGGCAAAGATTCTGGCAGTCTCTTGCGATTGTAGCTTTCCGACGTCAAACTTACGTAGACCTACTCGACTCCTAAGCATTCTTGATATCCTCATTCGTACCTTGGCTACAACAAGGTAGTGGTCCGAGTCGATGTTGGCCCCTCGGAAGGTTCGTACGACGAGAATACAGGAGGAGTGTCTGGCGTCGATCGCAATGTGATCAATCTGGTTGGTGGTCGATTGATCAAAGGACCGCCAGGTACTCTTGTGGATGTTCAGATGGGGAAATCGCGTGCTTGCTACAAGGATAGATAGATAGATAGGATAAGGGGGTGGGACAGAGTCGCCTGATCACTGCGGCCACGAGTGGGCCTATTGTGATGTCCCCCACTTACAGTTCACTCAGAAAACCTGAGTTCGTGATAAAACTTAGTATGTTTTTGAGTGAGCTAGCAGCGATTTCCTCTGCTTCAAGATAATACTTGCCTAGGTGACGATGACGTGTACTGACCAGGCAGTTACAGTGGCATATTACGTGCTCTGCTGTTTCTTCGTCTTCATTACACATTCGGCAAGTGTCATCTTGTATGATGCCCATTGTTTTGAGGTGTTTATTAACTGGGCAGTGTCCAGTAAGGAAACCTGTGATTAAACGAATCCGACTCCTCGAAAGCATGAGAAGTTGTTTCATTCTTTTGAGGGATGTAGTTGGGAGGAACAGCTTGGCTTGTCTGCTACCTTTCGTTTGTAACCAGTAGTGATCCGTCGTGTTCCTTAACCAATTGTTTATGCAGCATTTGGTGGTGCTAATGGGTATGACGCAGAAAGGCCGTGGCATCACCGTGGTGATGCAGAGCCTTTCCTTGCTAGTAGGTCCGCCTTTTCGTTGCCTGTATGGCCGCTGTGTCCAGGTATCCAAATGAAATGAACTCTGTTTGTACTGGCCCGCTGGTGAAGTAGCTGTAGGCAGTCCCATACCAGTTTGGAGGTGATTTTAAGGCTCTTTAGGGCTAGAAGTGCAGCCTTGCTGTCAGAGAGAATGTAAATGTTTTTGGTAAGTATATTTCTGTTTATATTTTCTCTGAGGCAGAGTTCTATAACAAATATCTCTACTTGAAAAACGGAGTTATATCTGTCCATGCTGACGTAGATGCATGTGCCTGTATTTGCTCCGTATACTCCAGCCCCAACGCCTTCGTCCGTTTTGGAGCCATCTGTGTACTACACGTAGGATCCACGATTGAAGGAGGGTCTATCCTGTTCTCAGTTTTGTCGGTTGGGGAATGTGACCTTGTAGTTTTGGCTGAAGTTGTATCTGGGGAGACAGTTGTCTGTAAGAGATGCCTTTAGGATTTCATGCCTGTTTATTTCGGTAAGGATATCAGGGTGAAAGATCCTACGTTTAGAGTCATCCTCCACGATCAGTCTATGGGCGAAGACCATTGCTTCTTTCTTCAGTTGGAGATGAAGAGGTGGCAGGTCTGTGATGACTATTACTGCTGCTGTGGGGGTTGTTCTCATGGCCCCAGTGATACAGATGCAAGCTAGTCTTTCCAATTTGTTGAGCTTGGCTTGCACTGATACTTGTTTTGTTTTGTGCCACCAGATGGGCGCAGCATATGTAAGAATTGGTCTGGTGAATGCTGTATATAGCCAGCGGGACATTTTGGGGTTTGTACCTCAGTTTTTGCCAGTGAGACTTTTGCTGGTTCATAAAAAGATCCTGACTTTCTCAATGGTCAGGATGTGAGAGTTCCTAGTGAGCTTTTCGTCTAGAGTTATCCCTAGATATTTGACTTCTTTTGAGAACCTACCACCAAAGAGGGTAGGTTTAGTAAGTTTGTGCCTATTCCTTCTTTTGGTGACAACGACTATGGTGCTTTTCCTAGGATTGACATTTAGTGCAACCATTATGCACCAGTTTGCAACAAGGTTTAGTGCCCGTTGGAGGAGTTCCGAGACTGTGTCTTCGAATTTGCCTCTAATCAGGATCACTATGTCGTCAGCGTAGCCTTGGACATAGAAGCCATTGCTACTAAGTATGCTTATCAGTTCATTAAGCACGATGGACCACAGGAGTGGTGAGAGAACCCCGCCTTGAGGGCATCATTTCGCGGCGTTTACCCTGATTTTGTCATTGCCTAGTGAGGATGCAACGTTTTATTTGGGTGTATTCGGTGTTATCGAAAGCACCCTCAATATCGAGAAAGCAACCTATGGCAATTTCTTTGTCGCTCAGGGATTTGTTGATCCGGGCCATTAGTTTCTGAAGAGCATGCTTGGACGATTTCCCTGGCTGGTAGGCATATTGGTTTTTGTGAAATGGTGATCTTTTCAGAGCACCGTCCCTGATATGCTTATCCAGAATTTTTTCTATTGTTTTTAGGAAGAAAGAGGTAAGGCTTATCGGTCTGTAGGACTTAGGCAGGTCTGCGGGTCTACGGCCTACTTTGGGAATGAATTTTACATCTACCTCTCTCCAGCTTGTTGGTATGTGTCCCCATGCAGAGCTGGTTCTAAAGATGTTAATAAGCATGGGGCTGATTTGCGCACTCCCCTTCTGAAGAAGGGCTGGGAAGATGCCATCCTCCACCGGGGATTTGTATGGGTCAAATGAATTGATGGCCCATTTTATGCTTCCCTCCTGAAAGATCGTTCGTGCTCTTTTCCAATCCTCCCTGTTGGTTCTAGTTGCCCGGATCTGCGGAGGTATGTCGGAGGGAATGATGTTGGAGTCTGGGAAGTGCGTACTGGTCAGAATTTTGAGTACTTCCGTACCATTTTCCGCGTAAGTGCCATCTGCTCTCCTCAACAGTCCAATTTGATTAGTGTGCTCTTTGGCGAAAACTCTGTGGATACAAGCGCTGCTCTGAACGTCTGAAAGACTGCTGCAGAACTTTTTCCAAGAGTCTCTTTTGGCTCTTCTAATCTCTTGGTTGTAGTTGGTGAGTGAGGCACGATACTGCGTCCAGTCACCAGTCCGTTTAGCTCTGTTGAACAGTTTTCTGGTCAGTGCTCTTAGCTTGGCCAGATTACTGTTCCGGTTGCCTGACTTAACTTTCTCTGGGCAAGCGTTGTGAAAAGCAGATAGGATGATAGCATTGAGGCTGTCACAGCAGAGTTCAAGGCTGTCTATGTCTCTGATGCTGTTTGGACAGTTTCCGATCGTTTGTGCGATTCCTAGGCTATAAGTGTCCCAGTCTGTCGCTCTCGGTTGTCTATATGTTCTAGTAATTCTATCTCCTGCTTTTATGCCAAAACAGATCTGTCGATGGTCTGCCATCGATGTTTCTGTTGAGACATGCCAGTTTAGAATAGAATTGCCTATGAACGGGGTAGTTAGGGTGAGGTCTAATACCTCTTCTCTAATTCTATTCATAAAGGTGGGATTATTTCCACGGTTTATGATATTGAGGTTGTTCCTGAATATGAATTCTAATAGGTACTCACCTCTTTTGTTGATGCCCGAGCTTCCCCATGCTGTGTGGTGGGCGTTGGCGTCACAGCATACGATGATATGTGAGCCTCTTCTTGCAAAGTGGTCGAGAAGATCCTGCAGTGGTGTGATGCTGAGATCCGTGGAGTCGCCCGCGAGGTAGGCTGAGCAGATTACGGCTTCTGACGTACCTTCCACACTGGATAGCTGGATGGTGGCAGCTACCAGCTCCTTATTCGAAAATTCTGGAATGGGAATGGCTTTGTCATTAAACATTATGCAGGCTCTAGGTCGTCCTTCATTTGTGGAGCCGTAGAGCAGCTCACCTGATAGTCCTTTGATCTGGTCTTTAATAGTGTATGGTTCCTGAATAAAGGCTATATCGAGGTGCTTCTTGTTAAATCTATGGCTCAGTAACGCGGACGCGGCCTTTGCATGCTGTAAATTTATTTGGATGCACCTTAATCCCGGCATAATGGATTCAGTGAGGTACTGGCAGGGCTGCCAGTGTTAGTATTTGTTCCAACCATAGGGCTGACTCCTGAAGTCTTGGTTGCCCGAGTTGTTTCTTCAGGCAGCCTTGACGTTTGGGGTGCTTTCGTTGTCTCTATGGCTGGTGCACTAACGCCAGATGCAATGGTTGTTGCTCTCTGGTTTGGCTTATGCTCTCCAAATTACTCACTCCCTTTCTTGAGCATGGCCGGTATACTTTGGGCATCGCACTGCGGATGGGCTTGTACCCTGTCCTTAGTTTTGTTGTCCGCAGTTACCTTTGCCTGCTTGGGAACTCCCTTGATCAAAAGTGACGATCAAAAGTGACGTCAGTTTTGAGTGAAGTGCCTCACGTACACACTGTAGATCTTGTTTGACACGCCAAACATCATTCAAGTACATAATTTCGCGCAGTCACCATGGACAGCGAGATCATGGTAACCTTCGTCTTTTTTGTCCCGACGTATTCATTCATTCATTCATTCATCTTTATTCATATTCTCGACTAATTAAAATTAACAATGTATTTTTTAACAATTCAAATGATATTCTGGAGAATTGTATTAAAAAAAAAAATGGTATTAAATGCCACATCATTAGTAAGGAAAAAACATGGTTTGGGCTGATAAATAATAATACAATTCAAAAATTACAAACATAGGAAGATTATATACAGGTTAAGAACAAATTAATTATTTGGGTATTCAGTGAGTGAGCACCAATAAACCAGAGACCCGATTAGATGATGGGATCCAAATGATTTTCGATCTGATTGTGGTCAAATTCAAAGAGCCATGACTTAGTCTTATTCATGAACATTTTTATTGATTTTATCGATTTAAGTGCGGCCGGAAGTTTGTTAAATAATCTATATGATGCAATGAAGCAAGAATTCCTATAAATCGTAGTGCGAAATGATGGAGTATTGACAACAGAGCCCTGATTGTTTCTGAGGTTATAGCGATCTGAGTGTCTACTATTCAGGTAACCACATCTTAAGAAGAAAATTTTCAAGACTTTATAATAGAACAAGTGCCTTAAGGGAAGTACCTTCAAGCTAATAAACAGTGGCATGGAATGATGCAAACGGCTCTTATTACACATTTTTCTTATTACACATTTTTGAAGAGTCAGTAACTTACATATTTTGTTGCGAGGAGCACCACCCCAGCAGCAAATTCCATATTGTAGTTTGGAATGAAATATACCAAAGTATATCCGTTTCAAGACATGCAGAGAGCACGTTTTCTTTAGATAGTAAAAGATACACAACGTTGAGTAAAAATACTGCTTCAATGATGAGATTTGATCAGACCAACACAATTTATTGTCGATAATAATCCCTAGATACTTATATTGGCTTACTACCTCGATTCTAAAACAATCATTGTCACAAGACAAATCTTTAAGATATAATTCACTATCCATCTTGAGGCATACATTATCAATTGATTTTAGTTTTTTACATTTAGCGGAATGAAAGTAAATATCAATATCCGGTGGTAGTTTGGGACTGAGACTAGGAAACATTAGCTTCGTTTTATTACTAACAAGCATTCTGTGTTCGGTGAACCAGCTTCGCAAAATATCCACATCCTGGTTTATATCCGCAATAATATTGATTGTGCTGTTCGACACATAGGTAATGCCTAGATCGTCAGCAAATGCTGTAATGTTGCCTTTCAAGTTTTGAGTGAAAAGAGAGTATACATATGTTCTGGACACATTACGTCCCAGAGACTCGGTGGGACTCGCTGATTACTTCGGGATATTTCACTGTAAACTAAATTATGGCATAGGATGTTGGGGAGGTGCTTACCGCACGAAAATTCAGCCTCTACTTATATTGCAAAAATGCGCTATTAGGACGATTTGTGGAGTTCGTCGTTTCAGCCATACTATGACCCTCTTTAAGAACCTGAATATCCTGCCGGTTAGGCACCTATATTACTACAAGGTGTCAACAATTTTCTTTATGAGAAGTGGTTATTTGCAGAGCCCGATTTCTGATGCCCGAGTTACGTCTACACGCCGATCACCTCCCGAAACCAACACCCGACACCCAGCATGACCTACATACATCGGTCACTCAACTCATCAACCATCGCCCTATGTATTTCACCACAATTATTGTAACCCTATCACATTGTAATTGCACAAGTGGACATGATCTTGCATAGTCAGCGTCTGGTCGACATCCGACGGGAATGCAAGCTCATGTGATCACCTGTGCAAATGAAACTTCCTTCCCAATGGAAGAGAAAATTGTATTCAATCGATATTATAACGTTGAACCGAACGGTTAGAAAAGAAATTAATCTTTTTTTTAGTCTCCCCGCTACCCACACGATGTATCTGGCGCAGTCATCCGGAGTAGTGCACGGTTTTTTTGATTGAAAAAAAATTAGTAGAAATAACACAATTTTTTTTTACTTCGCTAAGTGATTGTGTCGAGAGTGAGCTTTATTGAAAAGTGCATCTCGATATCGAATCGATCGATAGTAGTGGCACAACGAAACAGTGAAGTGCAATCAAAATTCCATTGGGTTTCAACCCTCAAGCACTACAAAACCTACCTCCCAAACTCCTAAGTGGATACGGGTAGTGGCGAAAAAAAAACAAAAAAATAACCCATCTAACTCAACCCAAAACTGGTGTAATTAAATTACTCTTGAAAACAGCCCGCACGATAGTAAGCTGACCACCATGCTGACCATCCCGACCATCGTACTCGTCATTGGGTGCAGGTAAGTTTAGTGTTTACGTGTGCGATCAAAAAGAAATAAATAATAGCAAATAAAAGAAAACTGCGATCCCTATCCTGGGCACTCCAGTAGCAAATAAAGAAAACTGCGATCCCTATCTTGGGCACTCCAGTAATAACTAATAAGTAATAATAACAAAACAAACTGCGATCCCTATCTTGGGCACTCCAGTAATAACAATAGAGGGAATTTTTTTTTTTTTTTTTTTTTTTTTTTTTGAGAGAAAATACATAATATATATATATACATGTTATATCAGAGCCAACTTGTGTACACCCACAAGAGCTCGACTTCAAATTCAATAAAAATTAAAAATGTAAACAGCATTGATTTGATCCGTACGCAATGTAAACAATCTGCGGTAAAATCATATGCAACAAAAACAATTTCAAACCAATAGACGAGAAAGATCATTGTTTACACAGCTGCGGCTTAATGGCAAAATGCTTTTAGCCGAAGTCAAGTGGATGCAGCTGCGTCAGCATAGTTCTCGTGATTTATGTATGAAGATCAAAGTCCAACAAAAGGGACGCTGTCGAAGAACAGCACAAAGTATATAAGACACTTCATGTTCATTTTTGAACGAGATCAGTTCAAGTTCTATGTCAGTTCGGTTCAGTTATTGTTCGGTGAAGAATAGTTTAAGTTCAAACAATAAAAATATCATTTAAAATTAAAAGTCTTTCCTTTGTTCGGTGATGTTCTCTTTGGGAGCACATAAAATCAATTTTTTTCCCGTTTGTAAAAGTACAAACATATATTACATATGCATGAAAGTAATTAAAAGAAAAAGATTCAAAAATCAAAATTAAGTAAAAGAAAAGAAAAGAACGAAAATATAACAAAACTAAAAAAAAAAAAAAATCTTTTTAATATATACACATATCCATACGCATAAATACGCTGCAGATTTTTTTTATTTTATTTTATTATTACAAAAAATATATATAAGAAATAATTTGAAAAAAAAAACAGAGATTCAAATAACCAACTACCTATACATGTCAAACCCACAAAAAATGAAAAGTAAGCGTAGATTCTTACCATATAATCTGAGAAATTTTTCAAAGAGCCTAAGTTCTATCCCAGAAACCACTGACTCCGGGGAGCTTCTTGATATCTCTTCATCATCAAGCTCATCAAACCCAGAAATAATAAACAACAGTCCAATCGAACAAACACCAAGCCCAAACCAGACTGACATTTTTAATTCCCTGAGGATTCCCGATGCAATAAAGGACCTTCCGAAATTCGACGGGAATCCGAGGTTGCACATATACCAGACCCTTCCAAAATAGACCCTTTCAAAATAGACCGTTCCATTATAGATCATACATACCCACACAACATAGGATATATCCGAAACCAACCCACGTTAATAATGACCAAACTAGACCAAATAACACATTTTCGAGAAACAATATAGATCCACGGAATAACGACAACCGTACCTACAGACAATCAAACTTTACAAATCAAACAAGAACCAATACACACGTGAGAACTAACCCCAGCCAACAAACAAAAAATACCGGAAACAGAAACTTTAACTTTCAAGAGGTCAACAACATTGAAGAAAACAACTTTCAGCAGCTAGACAAATTCTTTAACAGCGACCTGACTAATATCGAAAGCGAAGAAAATTTTCCCACGCGAGCCTCGAGGAAGCCACAGGCTACATAGACCCAAAAAAAAACACCCCACATCCTTACTCTACATTAATATTTCCTCCCCGTTTGGCAGACCCCTCAGATTCCTTTTGGGCACCGGGGCCACAATGTCCTTCATTACCCTGAAATTATACCACAGTAACAGTAACTATTACCACTGTATTTAAAAAATACCAATTAAATAAACAGGCAACTTTTTTTTTTTTTTTTTTTTTTTTTTTTTTTATTCTTTTCGTTTCCAAATTCATAAAGTTTACATTATTTTTGACTTCATTTTAGATACATGACTTAAAGTGACATTACATAAATTGCATACAACCATAGTGTTGATTCCAAAGAGGATTTTAAAAAGAATACTGTTCAGTCAATTCTGTAGTCATAAAACAACTAGAGGCGAATGACTTTTTCAACAAATTACACAAATTTTATTTGGTTGTGGTTGTATAGGTTTTACAAGCTGAGTGTTGAGTGATGACAACAAACATAATATAAACATACTTAATATACATAGCATTCGAAAAAAAAAGGAGAGAAAAAAAAAAATAAATAAATAAAAAACAACAAAGATAAAATGGTTGTCTATTCTAAATTAATTAGAAGATTTTTGACTTCTGAGCTATCCATTGTAAAAAGCCATTTTTTAACATTATTTAAAAACAAGGTAGGAACATTTAAAATTCTTAATTCGAATGGTAATTTATTAAATAGTTTAGGTGCAGATACAGTATAGAATTTCGCGTGGTGAGTTTTAAGTGAGCCTGGTATGTTAACGAATGCCTTATTATTTATCCTCAAGCTATACGTGTTTGAGCCTCTAAGAGTGGAAGAGTAACCACTACGCATAAAAAAGATTTTAAGCACTTTATAAACATAGAGATGTTTTAACGGTAAGACATGGAGGCGATGAAACAACGGCCAGCTACTACTAGATCTATCCTTTTTACATATAATTCTTATTATGTGCTTTTGGGCCAAAACAATGGGCTCAAGGGTGTTAGAATAAGCACTTCCCCAGCTGGAAATGCCATACTGCAGTTTCGAGTGAACAAGTCCGTAGTATATACTCATTAGAAGTTTTCGTGAGCAATAAGGTTGTAGCATAAATATATTTCGCGTGACGGACAACATATACTTTCTTAATTCCGCCGTATGTGATTTCCAGTTCATATTTTTGTCAATAACAACTCCCAGGTACTTAAAGTTATCTACCGATTCTATGTTAAAGCACTTGGCCGTACAAGGAGCACTTGAGACGTAGTTGGATCTGCCACAAACATGAGAAGACAAATAAAATTTTTCACATGCGGAAGAATGAAAACGTATATTGCACTCAATTAACCCAGATGTTTTTAAGCTGCAAATCATAATCTTTGTTTTTTCGCTTACAAGAAGCTCATGTTTGGCGAACCATTGCCTCAAGATTTGCATGTCATGCTCTAAGTTGACCAACGACTCAAAGAAAGATTTATTGACGTAAGTTAATGCAACATCATCTGCGAACGCTGTGACTTTACTTCTGAAATTTTGACTGAAAAGGGAATTTGCATATATTAAGAATAGAATAGGACCAAGGACAGAGCCTTGTGGTACACCAATATTAATTTTTAATTCATCGCTAGTAACCCCTTCTAGTTTAACCCTCTGTGATCTGTCTTTCAGATATGAAGTAAACCAGTTATACACCGACCCTCGAAACCCAGCTTTGTAGAGCTTATCCAACAAAATGTTATGGTTAACCATATCAAAAGCCTTCGTCATATCGATGAAAAAAGCTATTGGTGTACTATTACTGTTAAAACCTTCACAAATTTCACTGCATAATTTTAGTATCGCATCCTCCGTGGACCTACCCTCACGAAAGCCGAACTGCTCACTGCTAAAATACTTATTTCTTTTCAGGAAAGAAACTATCCGGCACTTCATAAGTTTTTCCAATAGTTTAGAAAAAGTTGGTAGAATAGATATAGGTCTATATTGGCTCATATGTTTTCGATTTCCTTTTTTAAACAACGGAATCACTTCAGCATTTTTTAGCGAACTGGGAAAAATACCATAATTGACACTCATATTAAAAATATGAGCTAATACGTCGACGATATACCACGAAATACGTTTGAGTAAATAATTAGTGATTCCATCGGATGTACTTGAACACTTATTATCGAGATTGATTATAGTTTTATGTACTTCACCTGGTGTAAAATTATCGAAAACAAAGGTATTGTTTTGAATCCCGTCAGGAACTAGGTCCGAATACAAGTCACATCCGCAATGTTTAAGGGGAGGACAAGGTTTCAAGTCTATTGCAGTAGAAGCAAAATATTTATTAAAGGCGTTAACGATTTCCATTTTATTAGAAGTGTACTTATTTTCAATTGTAATATCGAAAGTTCGATCGTCATTCACATGTCTGTTAAGGATACTGTTTACAACTCTCCATTCTTTCTTAATGTTCCCTCTACAGTTTTCAAATTTATCAGTGTAAAACCTGTTACGGCTAATTTCTACCTGTTTTTTTACATCCTGACTTAATTTAATATATTGCTGTTTCAGTCTTGAAATATGCGGGTGACGTTTGCATTTTTTCCTTAACCGATTTTTCCTGGTTATCATAAGAAGTAGATTCTTCCCAATCCATGGTTGAAGTCGTTTAACTTTACAAGTTTTAGGCAAATTTGCAGAAACCTCGGTCGATTTCTTAATATGCGTTTGCAATATTTTCAAGAAGTTATCATATGCTAAGGTAGGATCAGTCTCTAAATATATTTCTTCCCAGAGTTCGAATTTTAAATACTCAATTAATTTTACGAAGTTGGTTTTGTGCTTTTGTACTGGGAATGGTATATATTTAGAAGAGTTGTGCTTTTTTGGTTCTAAGAAATCAATTTTCAAAGTTATCATACAATGATCTGTGATTTCGAGGTTCAATATGTCACTGTTTACTTTGGGAGTGCAGCTCTTACGAAATCTTACAAAAATGTGATCAATGCATGTTTGGGTTAAACTTGTCATTCGTGTCGGGGCATTTATTAGTGACTCTAAGCCATATGACGACATTAATGATAGATAACTATCGGAGTCCTGGTTACTAACAAGTATATCAATGTTGATATCTCCTAAGATTAACAAATTTTTACAGCTTATACCTTTAAGTATTGTACCAAGTTGCTCTAGGAAGACATTTTTATTTAAATTATTTAAATGTAACCGATAAATACAAAGAATAACAAGTTGCTCATTACCCAGTTTGCATTCAATTTGCAACATATCAAAAGCCATCAAGTTACAACGCTTAACTCTACATTCATCCACCAACGAATACTTTATAAATACTGCGATGCCACCTGCACTATAGGAATTATTGCAATTGCCAAAAAGCTCATAACCCGGAATGGTATAATTGGAAAGCTCATAGTCGTACAGCCATATCTCCGACAATACAATAAAATCAGCTCCATAATTCAACGCATTAATATGTGCAAGAAAAGAATTAAAATTTTTTCTCATGCTACGTATATTTTGATGAAGTAAATATAAGGGCATTTTTATGATGTATTTATGAAACTAAAGAAAATATATAAGTAAATACAAGTAAAATATAGGAGAAACAAAATAAACTTATTGTTAAGGCCAGCAAGGTCATTTAGACATCTTACTCTAATTGCATTGTCTCCTTCTTTCTTCCGCAAAAAAATCATATTGTTCTTCATCCACAAGTATTTAAATTTGTTATTTTTTTCGTACACTTTTGATGCATTGAAAAGTTCTCTAGTGTGCGAGGTCATGCTGTCATTTATGTAAATGTTAGAACCGTCGTAATGATCGCCAAAAATCTTTGTATTTAGTTTAGTTTTGTTCTTGAATTTAGATTGCATTATATTGTCTTTTATTTGACGACTCCATAGTCTAACACTTAGAATGTTCAGAGAATCTCCAGTTTTAGAACTTTTATTTAAATTTTGTTGTTTTATTTTTTTTAAGAAGCAAGTCTCTATATCATTCTCGTTTATTTGAACACCAACACCATCGCGCATGATTTTCAAGGCTGTTTGCACTGCACTGAGGTCAACATTGGGTACGTTGACGATCTCGATGGCGGATGAAAGGTGGCATTGCTCTAGCCGGTCGATTTTTTCTTGCATCACACAAACTTGGTTTTTTAGCTCAAAGTTTTCAGTTTTAAGTTTATCAATTCGTAAAATAAATTCGTGATTCATCTTTTCCATTTCCAGCAGTTTATTGTAGACTAACTCAAGTGTAATACTATTGTTTTGGTTTTCTATTGCACTTATGGGAGCGAGTGAGATGGGTACATTTTCGTTTTCCGAATTGCAAGGGTTCAAAGGTCCTGGTGCTGGAAGTGGAGGAGAACTTCTCCTGCGTTGTTTGCATGGAAAGCAGTAATACGGCGTATTGCTTTTTTTCATAAAATCATAATCATTTTGCCGTATATTAACACACTTTAAATGAAATAGAGTTTTACACCCGATACATTGAATTTTTGGTTCTGACCGATCTACCTTTACGTTGCAATTGCAGGGCATACTTAAAATTTCACTTTCGTAATAGAATACAGTAGATAATTTAAAGAGTTCACGAAGATAGTTCACACAACCTGTCAACCCGACAACCCGATCACAACTATCCCCACTTTCGTAGAATTTAACCAACCAGGGTCCATGAGTTTCCTTATATTTAAATTTCACAACTATTTCGATGGACATTAACTGATTTGAACGCTAAAATCGACCTCGAAAAAAGAATCCTAGTAACTAACAATGCCATCAATAAAATCCAATTCAGACCGAACCACACTTCGGGCCAAATAACAATACCTTCCCAGTCGAAAGTACTAGCAAACCTTCCTGTCAATAAAGACACCGGTGAGATTTATATAAATACTGTGGAACTTAACCCACTCCTCTATGTGAGCCCAGGATTATACTATGCCAAGCACTGGTACAGTATCGTTGAACTGGTAAGCCTATCTGAGAGTGACCAGAGTATTATCATAGAACGACCAATAAATTGCGAAACATATGACCCCACAGAATTTATAGAAATCAATAACATGGATAACGAGATAAGAGACGATAGTTCAATAAACACAAATGTCAACGAACTAATCAGAACAAACCACCTAAACTCTGAAGAACGTAAAAAGCTACTTAAATTATGTAATAATTATAGCGACATATTACACAAGGACATATTACACAAGGAGGGCGAGCCACTCACTTTCACAAACAAAATTAAACACAACATAACCACTAGCGATGAAGTACCTGTATATACCAAATCATACAGATACCCCTTTATCCACAAGACAGAGGTAAAAAGCCAACTTACAAAAATGCTAAATCAAGGGATTATTAGACAAAGCTACTCTCCATGGAGCTCTCCAGTCTGGATCGTCCCCAAAAAGGAAGATGCCAGTGGGCAAAAGAAATGGAGATTAGTAATTGACTATCGTAAAGTCAACGAAAAGACCATTGCCGATAGATATCCTATACCGAATATCTCCGAGATATTGGATAAATTAGGTAAATGTCCATATTTTACAACACTCGATTTGGCCAGTGGGTTTCACCAAATTGAGATGAACCCAAAACACATCCCAAAGACCGCATTCACAGTTGAAGGTGGCCACTATGAATTTGTAAGAATGCCATTCGGCCTCAAAAACGCCCCTTCTACCTTTCAGCGGGTTATGGACAATGTGTTAGGGGAACTAATCGGCAGAGTTTGTTTGGTTTACCTTGATGACATAATCATATATTCAACATCATTGCAAGAGCATCTCGAAAGTCTGGAACTTGTATTTAAAAAACTCAGGGAAGCAAATTTCAAAATACAGCTCAACAAGTGTGAGTTCCTAAAAAAAGAAATATCGTTCTTACGGCACATCATAACACCAGAGGGAGTGAAACCGAACCCTGCAAAGATTAGCGCCATAAAGAATTTCCCCCTACCACGTACCAAGAGGGAAATAAAAGCCTTCTTGGGACTAATAGGATATTATAGGAAATTTATCATGGACTTGGCCAAACTAACTAAGCCCCTCACCAGATGCCTGAAAAAGAATGCAGAAGTCCTCATAAATGACAAATACACCGAAGCATTCGAAACATGTAAGAACTTGTTGACCAACGACCCAATCCTTCAGCACCCAAATTTTGAACAACCGTTTATACTTACAACAGACGCAAGCAATTGCGCCTTGGGTGCCGTCCTTTCACAAGGCCGTATAGGTAACGACAAACCTATCTGCTTTGCGAGCCGTACCCTGTCTGACAGCGAAAGGAACTACTCCACCATGGAGAAAGAGCTATTGGCCATTGTATGGGCCACCAAATACTTTCGGCCGTATCTCTTTGGTAGAAAGTTCCAAATTATAACCGACCATAGGCCCCTAACATGGCTTATGAACCTAAAAGAACCAAACTCGAAACTTGTCAGATGGCGGCTTAAGCTCGAAGAATACGACTACAGTATCGTTTACAAGAAAGGCAAATTAAACACCAACGCGGACGCCCTAAGCCGAACCCGATCCTGAATTGTTCAACAATGATGAGGAAGTTCTTAGTAAGGTACACAGTGCACAAGAAAACTTGAGCGACGGAATCCCCATTTCAGAGAAGCCCCTGAACAAGTTTAAAATACAAATAATTCTAGAGGAAAAGTGCACAGGATCACCAATGACCACTGAAATAATTTTTCGAAACAAACAAAGGAGAACCATAAGAAGACCACAGTTTGACGAATCTATAATGGTAGATGTGTTCAAAAAAATTCTTCCCCCTAATAGATTAAGCGCTATATTCACAACCGATAACATTTTCAGAATTGTACAATCCACCTTCTCAAAATTCTTCTCCCAGAGTAAGACATTTCGACTGATTCGTTGCACAGAAATACTAAAAGACATCAGAACAGACGATGACCAGGAAAACCTTATTAGGAATTACCATGAAAACTCCAATCACAGGGGAATAAACGAGACATTTCTTCACATCAAGAGAGAAAACTATTTCCCTAACATGAAAGAAAAAATTGGTAAAACCATAAACAACTGTGAAAAATGTAAAATCTTAAAGTATGATAGAAACCCTGCTAGGCCCTATTTCGAAAAACCTGAGATTCCATTAAAACCCCTCGACATCCTTCACATCGACTTATATAAAATAAATAATAACAACATCCTTACGCTGATAGACAAATTCTCCAAGTTCGCCTGTGGTTATAGCCTGAATTGCCGAAGTAGTATAACCGTTCTGAAAAATATAAAAAAATTCATCAGCCTTTACGGCATACCTTCCAAAATCGTATGCGACCAAGGGTCAGAATTCGTCTCGAACATTTTTAAAGATTTCTGTACACAATACGACATCATTCTACACTACACTTCCTTCCAACAGACCAGCAGTAATGGTCCAGTTGAAAGGTTACATTTAACCCTCACAGAAATATATCGGCTTATCCTATCAAAACGAAAGGAACAAAAATTAACCACAGATCACGAGGAAATGCTTACTGAAACATTCATTACATATAACAATGCCGTACATTCCTCAACAAAATTCACTCCATATGAATTGTTTTTCGGCCGACCCTACAAGTTGAGCAAAACAATCACGTACTCGAATGAGCACGAGTACCTTAAGAAACTGAACGAATTTCTTGACGAGTTATACCCCAAAATTCAACAAAAGGTAAAGGAAATAACTTATGCAAGAATTGACAAATAAAATCAAAATAGAGAAACCCCGGAAGTCGTAGTGGAAAATGAACCAATTTTCAGAAAAGAAGCTAGGCGTAACAAACTGACGCCAAGGTTCACAAAACATTTTGCAAAAGAAAACAAAAAAATTAGAAAAATACATAAATGTAAATTGAGAAAAAAACCTAAAACTAAGCAAAAGTAACAAAAAAAAGAAAAAAAAAAAAAAAAAAAAACCTACATCATATGAACACATAACTTGTGAATGCACTCCTTGCACACTCTCATTACTAATCCACTTACTGTCCTATTTAATTACCTAATTTTCAATTTTCAGCCTAACACCTACTAACAACCAGAGATTAGAAGTTTTCAATATACCCAAAGAACATAGTTTACTGCCTCTACGATTAGGACCATCAAGACACATTACTAACTTTCAAAACATAATACACATCATTAACCTTGACGAATACTATAATAACATTCGAAATATTACTAACTCCCTTCATCTGTTTGAAAAGCATAGTAGTAACACAAACTCCCTCCAAATTACTAAACTAAAACTAGAAGAACTTCGGATTAAGCTTCAGAATCTGTATCCTTTCGGGAAAAGAAATAAACGCGGTTTAATCGATGGACTAGGTTCTGCGATTAAACTCATAACGGGCAACATGGATGCACAAGATGCAATCAAAATTAACGATCAGATAGAAAACATAAGCACAAACATCGAGGAATTAACGCACTCATTAGATAACGAACATTTCTTGAACTCCCAAATTATTGAAAGATTCAATAATATTACTCTCCACATAAACACTGAACAGAAGACCATTGAAAACTTCCTTAAAAAACTCTGCTAATAAAATAAAACGAGAACACGATGTTCTTCTAGAAACACAATACCTCAACCAACTAAATTTTAACATTGATATTTTAACTAACCACCTATCTAACATAGCTGAGGCAGTTACTCTAAGTTAAATCAATATTTTCCCTAAATACCTCCTAACTTACATCAAACTAACAATTATAAAAGCTAAACTTACTAAACAAAATGTAACAATTGTAGCACTTGATCAAATTTATGAGTTCCTAGGAATCCAAGCATATTACAATGGATCCAAGATAATCTTTAATATACAAGTACCTACTCTATCCAAGTATAAATATAATTTCTACCACATTATACCCCTCCCAATAAATGGCACGAAATTAATAAACATAAGGCCATATATAAATTATAATACAAGATCCACACAACACTTTAACAAACCTTGCCCCAAAATAGAAGACACGTACTACTGCTCATCGCCAACACTGGAGGAGGATCCTGACCAATCTCAATTTATCGGGAAGCTGATGGAGAACGTTGCAGCAAATTGCCCAATCAGAGACGTTGGGAAAATACAAACAATATCCCAACCACAACCAAACATATTATTATTTATTAACATTCACAATTTAATAATAAATTCTACCTGCAGACCAAAAACTCACAACATAGAAGGCACGGTACTGGTCCACTTTGAAAATTGCAACGTGGAAGCAAACGGAATAACCTATGAAAACGAACCAGACATCTTTTGGGACTCCGTACATATACCCCCCTCATCAAGCAGCATCATCAGCGCCAATACGACAACTGATGAACTGACATTGGAGAAGCTACAGACATTCAACTTTAACACTGAAACCAAATTAATTAGACTTGGCTCCATCACCGAAATGCACAACTACCTAGCGGGATCAACAGTCATCCTCATCTTCATCGGCATAGCTATCCTCGCTACCACAATAAAGAATAAGCGAATCTTCCAAACAACCATGCCAGGTACCGAGATGACCCCGCATCTTCCCGCTCCAGCCCAAGCGACATCATTTCACCAAACTGAAGCAGCTTCAATGACGTCACTTTGGCCTTCGCTCTCCATTAAGGGGGGAGGAGTTACGTCTACACGCTGATAGCCCCCACCTGTAAATACAGCAACTGCATATCGCCCCGCAACACCCCATCACCTCCCGAAACCAACACCCGACACCCAGCATGACCTACATACATCGGTCACTCAACTCATCAACCATCGCCCTATGTATTTCACCAAAATTATTGTAACCCTATCACATTGTAATTGCACAAGTGGACATGATCTTGCATAGTCAGCGTCTGGTCGACATCCGACGGAAATGCAAGCTCATGTGATCACCTGTGCAAATGAAACTTCCTTCCCAATGGAAGAGAAAATTGTATTCAATCGATATTATATGGTGGAACCGAACGGTTAGAAAAGAAATAAATCTTTTTTTTTAGTCTCCCCGCTACCCACACGACGTATCTCCTGCAGTTTACGCAGCAACATTGAATCCCTGGCAAACATACCTACATTTCGAACCACTCACTTTAGAGACTTCTACTCCGCAATCAGCTGCAAACTATTTAATCGCCTTCCTCCTTCGATCCGCGTAGCTAGAACACGAACATTCTTCCTAAACAAAGTCAAAAATTGGCTTTTAAGTTTTGATCACAACAGTTTTGTTGTCCTACGCAAGTTAATGTTACATAATGCTCATGTCTGAACGTTATTTTTCTTTTTTGTACCTCCCTCCACTACTGTACTGCTTTTAACAGATTTAGTTTAGATGAGATTTTTGTATCACCTCCATCTAAATTGTTGTTATATTGATTATGAAATCTTTGATGTGGCATTCAACACTATTTGAATTCTAAATACGAATGTCATTACCTATTCTTTATATTGCAATATATAATTAGAATAATAAAAAATAGAGAACGAAAACAAAAAAAAACATTAAACGTCGCTTAGTTCAGAAGACCGACCAGCACAACATCCCAAAGATTAATTTCAGCCACTCAAGATATTACGAAGTGTGTGGAGGGATGCTGAGCTATTACCTCATAACTAAACTATCGTCGCAGAATTATTCGGCTATGCGGATTAAAGTCACTATACGACACTGAAACAAAAAGGACGAGGTCTGGTTAATTGAGAACACTCACCCTTATACAGCAAGGATCACTTGTAGTCAGTTATAGTATTCGTTGTTGACACCGGAATCGGAAACGGTAGTGTAATTTCATGCATATTATTTATTTGAAAAAAATATATTCATTCTGAGATTTTGGTGCTCTATCAAACCGAACCAAGCACTTTTTATACAATGGAACATAAGGGCACCTGTAACCTTAGCTTTGACGCTCCAAACTCCTGTTGAATAATTTTAGCGAAACAGAATGCAGTTTAAATCTTGAACCATTCAATAATTCATTCGTTGATTGGAGGAGATGTATGTATTTACGTATGTAAATGTAACTATGTACATATCAGTAGTAGCTATGTATACCTTTTACTCTACGAGCATTTCAGCAACATTCCATTGCGTACGACAAGAAATTCCTATCGAACGACTTCAGGCTAGTACTTACATACATATATGTACATATTACAGTAATAAATCAGTAAGGAAAAAGTTCACATTACTCTTTTGCACGGATACGCTTGTTGCAATCGTTTCAGAAACAGCGTCGCGCTTCGCTTGGCCATGCAAGCAAAAGTACACAACAACATGGTTGTAAGCTTGTGATATCTTCTCAGAACTTCTTGGGTACACAGTTAAAGACTCTTTGATATAACAGTATGGAAACGGCTAAAGGGGTTGATAAGCGAGGAAATACAACTTCGATATTCCTGGACAGTTGCATTTAAATTTTACTCGTTGCATGGAAACCCGCGCGCAGGAAGTAGAGACATCAATTCTTTTCCCTTTTTATTTTGCATATATGTAAGAATAGGAATAAGTGTGCATACATACATATGTATGTATGAACAATGGCTGAGCTTTTTGTGGAGCTACATCCTATTAGATTCCGTAGTGTGGAAATGATGTGCAAAATAAAATTGGAGTTCTACTTGCATATGTATATGTGACCAGTTGAAATTCTTGTCAACTGTGGTTTTTACTTCTAAGTCTTGGACAACAAAATCGGCTTTAATTTATATTGAAAACGCACAAATTAATTTCCGTTCATGCTTTACCAATAAGATTTCTATTGTTTAATACATTTGATTCCTTTGGTGAGTTGTCCATAAACTTTAACTTGTGTATCCAATCGCCTTCGCACTTATCCGCTGTATCTTTCTATTTTTTTTTTTTTGTTTTCTTCTCAGAACGAAAGAAGATTATATGATTAAACACTGTCCTTTCGACTAAATCAATGACGACCAACGTCACACTCTATGTATGTATGTATGTCTGATTGAAAGTTCAATGAGCAAAGTGCCAGGGCGTCAATGGAATAAGTGTGACGCTTATAAAAAAAATTTTTTAAAAACTTCATTTAGCTTTTGATAAAATAATTTTCGTTATTAAGATTAAGAAACTGAAATACTATATACTAATACTATACATATATGTATGTACATTAAATGAGTACACGATTTGGTTATATGAAAAGTGGATGGCGTTTGAAGCTACTGGCGATAAATAAAAACCTACATATGTATGTAAGTATGTATGTACATAGTTACATACATACATATACACCGAAGAACGAATTTCGGCAAAGGCAATTAAGGATACCAAACGCCCATATGCAGGCACATTTTGCCCACATGCACAAGAGGAAATACTTACGTAGTCCCAATCAACGTTTGATCTCACCTCTTCGTCCATTAAAATACAAACAACACTGTGGTCTTGCTTCGAACTCTATGCTCCGTCTTTTCGTGCAGTGTTGATAAAAATCTTAACCCATTATGGAGCCCTGAATCGTACCCTGTGTGTGAAATGCCAAGCAATATGGCCATAAACTTTTGCTGCCTGGTGTGCACCTGCATACGTATTCATTATCCTTTTTGACTTTTCGTTGGCCAAAAAAGGAATTGGCACTGCACAAGTTCTCAGCATTCCGCCGTGTAACGGTTTCGTAGTCATACAGCAGGGTACTCGTTGTTCTGAAAGAGACCTCATACTCAAAGAACAAAAAAGCAAAAAACAAAAAGGACAACGAAGAGAAAACATAAACAGGATCAAATGGATGTGACTACGTACTGTAGGTTCTATGTTTTCAGAATCTGAGATATTTTACTCCTGCGGACCGTGGGCTATATACTCGTATGTGTGTCGCATTCCTCGTTCATTTTCTGAACACATACATATATGTATGTACGATCAAGGCGCTTGCCATGAAAGGGCTCAGGTCCTGTGTGTAAAATATGTGACCCGGTGTACTACCACTCCGTCCTCGTAAGCGGAATTACTGTTAGTGCAGCAACAAAATACCAAAAGTATGCTATGTGCATGCATATCCTCTGCACCACACAGAGGAAGAAGGGTGTTGTTCTTCGTTGGTTGTACCTTCACCGACGCCATCGTCTTCATCTCAATTCCTTTTGCCTGTAGGCGGAAATCCTTCCACGAGACCAACAAAGCCAAGAATGCACATAAAAAAAAAGGAGAAAGCAGGAAAACAAAGGTAGTTCACAGTTGACCCGGCTCGCTAATACTGCTGTCAGAAATGGATTGGATGATAGCATAGTGCCGCAATGTACACATCCCTCCGATGCTTGCAGGCAGCAAAGGATACAATCATTTCTTATTTGGCAAAAATAATAACAGACGCCCGTTTCCCGAAAGGATATTAAATTCCTTCCAACGTTAACATAATATTTCCATGTGAGTCCTTCGTCCGTCACCATTCATCAATTCCCTTGTTCCCGTTCATTGAATCTGACTTTATTTTTTATTTTTTTATTTTTCATTATATTATAAATCCTTCGGAGGAAGTGAAATAAAGGTACACGGAGGAGCTGTATGCTTAAGTGAATAGTTAAGGATGCCAAGAGACGAGATGAAGGCTCGAGCAGAAGTCGAAGAATAAAAAGATCCCAAGGACGAGGTAATCAATGCATTTGAACATGCATGAATGCAAGCAGCATTGTGAAAGCAATACACAAAACCAAGCCATCCAACCTCAAGACGCTGCTGCCGATGCAGGATACTGGTAGTGTAGTGTTTTCTTTTATTCCACCACTTCCTTGTGCTCATGTTTTTCCAGCATCTTAGGCAGCCCTTCCCTCAACAACACAATAGTGGAGTTGAATCCTGATTTATTCATGCAATTTAAGTTTTTTTACCGTTTTTTTTTTGCACTGGAATTTTCTAAAGAAAATAATACCGTAATGTTGTTTATGGATGCTAATCTCCGGCAATCAATTGGCATTTGCTTTAGGATTCCGAATGCATTATTTTCTTCAATAAATTTTTTATTGCAATTGATGGAAATTCCAGGAAATTATTTTCATCCCCACTCGGTTCGATTCGGACGAATAGCTTGGATTGGGCGACCGGATGGGGATGAGAATGCACTTTTGGGGAACATTGGAACATTCTCGGCGTAGAAGGAGATTGAATTAATGTGAGAGTACTCTGGAGGACAGAGATTGAATATCTGGAATAGTAGCTGGAGTGGAGACTTATAAATTATCCTTAAAGGGTCCAATAGCGATTAAATGCTTTGATTCGAGTTTCGACTGAAATTCAACATTTTTGGTAGTCTGTGGTTTATCTATTGCTGTTCGCGACTTAGATTTCAATCATACTTATCGCTCCATAGAATTCGCACAATATTTCAGATTTGAAATTTCCATTAAGTTGTCCTTTTATTATATATTTTTATTATTAGCTTGTATTAAAGAATATGCATATACCACTGTTTAAAAAAATAAGGTGACATTTGGGTTTAAACTGAGTTGGGTTTTGGGGAAATGCTTTTAGTTTTCGGTTGGTAGGACTGTCTTTGACATCCATGCCAAGTTTCACATCAAAATATTCAAGTGGATGAGATACGCTTCGTTCCGTGAGTTTACTTACTTACTTACTTTGATGGCGCTACAGTTCGGGGTGAACCAGGGCCTCAACCAACAAGCCTCTACAGCCGGCCCGATCTTTGGCCAGCTGCTTCCAGTGCCGCACGCCCGATTGGGGCGTGCGGTCGTCTTCTGCTGCGTCGTCCCTCGGGGTTGGAGTTGAAGACTCTTCAGGCCGGAGCGTTGATGTCCATTCGCTTTACATGGCCTGGCCATCGTAGACGTTGGATCCGAAGACGTCTAACTAGGCCGATGTCACTGTACAGCCCGTACAGTTTTTGGTTGAATCTCCTCCTCCACTCTCCGTTTACACAAACGGGACCGAAGATTGCACGCAGAATTTTCCTCTCAAAACGTCCAAGAGCCTCTTCATCCGCTTTCGATAACGTCCAAGCCTCAGCGCCGTAGAGGAAGACCGGGATGATTAAGGTTTTGTAGAGGGAAACCTTAGCGGTTGGCAAGAGTTATTCTGCGTTTTATCTCAGCGCTGGTATCGTTGCTGCATGTCACTATCGAACCAAGGTAGTCGAAGTCCTTGACTACTTCAAAAATATAGCTGCCGAAGGTGACGTTCTGACCAAGGCTTCGGTGTTGCGCGTCTTTCTTGGACGGCAGCATATATTTGGTCTTGTCCCCATTTACCCATAGACCCACTTTAGCCGCTTCTGCTTCAATGCTTGCGAACGCCTCATTGAAGTCTCGCTTTGTCCGTCCAATAACGTCAAGTAGATTGTACATCTTGTATTGGCAGCAGAGTCCCGCACGATATTTTTAAGAATAATGTTGAAGAAATCACACGACAGTGCGTCACCCTGTCTAAAACCTTTTCCAACATCAAAGGGGTCGGTTAGTTCACCTCCGACATTAATGGAGCAGCAAAAGTTCTCCATAGTCATCCTGCACAATCTGACGAGTTTGGCAGGAATGTTAAAACATGACATGGCTCTGTATAGCTCGTCTCTATAAACACCGTCATACGCGGCTTTAAAGTCGACAAAAATATGGTGCGTGTCTACCTGGAATTCATGGGTCTTCTCCATGATCTGCCGAAACTACACTGGTAGGAACCTATCAGATTTTCCACGAATGGTTTCAGGTACTTACACAGTACGGCATAGAGGATATTGTACCCGATGTTCAGGAGGCTTATCCCTCTGTAGTTGGCGCAATCATAGGGGTCTCCTTTCTTATGGACCGGGCAAACGATACTGAGATTCCATTCATCGGGCATGCGTTCTTCCGACCATATCTTGCAGAAGAGTTGGTGCATATTCCTGACCAGCTCATCGCCAGCTGCTTTAAACAGTTCCGCGGGGAGCCCGTCTGCTCCAGCAGCTTTATAAGATTTAAGTTTCGATATCTCTATCTTAACATCGTCCAGGTCGGGTGGACGGGATTCTCCTTCGTCATCGTCCATTGTGAATGGTTCGCTCTGCCTGACGGCGGCATTCTGACTGTCATCGCCGTTATACAGTCTGCAGAAGGGGTCCTTCCACAATATCAGCATCGACTGCGACTCCACTACTAGTTGTCCGTGCTTATCTATTTTTGTACATGGGCCTGTCTGCACTCATCATCAAACCAGGGGTTTCTCGACGGTGGTGGTTCGAAACCGAGTACATTTGAGGCGGCCTCTCTAATGGCGTTCTGACAACGACTCCATTGCTGTTCTATGGTTTCTGCAGATTGCATCGGGACTTGAGAGAGCTTGAGTCTTGATCGGCGAAGTTCCTGGCGGTCTGCTGCGATTGCAGCTTTCCGACGTTAAATTTTGGTGTTCTTACTCGACTCCGTTGATTCCGAGAAATACGCATCCGTACCTTGACTGCCATTAGGTCCACTAGCCTTAGTCCGTTTTCTGACGGGGTGTTGTGTAGGCTGTGTTTCCAATGACCCGCTCAAAGATAGATTTTGGTGTCATAGCTGGGACATTGCGCATACTTCTGCCTAGGAGATCATAGAAGTCGTCTTTATGTCGGTCGTCTTTCTCCTCTGTGGGGGCGTGGACACATAATAAACTTATATTGCCGAGATTGGTCTTGATGCGACGTTCGCTTACATACTGGAAGCTTAAGACATTTTTCCTAAGTCTGCCTCGAATAACAAATCCGCATCCGAATAAGCGTTGTTCATTTTCTCTGTAGCAGTTTCCGTAGTAGATATCACAGTTTTTCATCCGCTTTTTGCCTGGCCCATCCCATCGCACTTCTTGGAGCGCAGTAATGTCTGCCTTATAGCAGTCCAAAGGGTTGACTAGTTGTTCGGCTGCACATGGTCAGTTGAGGGACCTAACGCTCCAGGTGCAGATCCGAAATTCATTTCCTTTTTGACGTTTGCGGGGGTGGTCACCATAAATTCAAATACGGCAACTTTGAGGCCACTATCATCTCGGTATACAGACCACCGAAAACTAATGCTAAGTGCTTTGCTCGTGAACGGGGGGAACATGTTGACAAGTTTGGGACGAAAAGAAACCTTATTATAATGGGAGACATCAACATTAACATAAAAGAAAGAAGCAATACAGATGTCTGTGACTATATGGCGATGATTGCGGCAAAAGGTCTTCATAATAGTGTATATTCAGATACACGTGTTGATCTAATTAGGAATACAAGAATATTGATCGACCACAGTTTTTTAAGTAAGCAATGCGGAAATTAATTCAGCGGTGATCAAACTGTGTATCTCAGATCATTATGCTCTATATTGCGGATTAAAAACTAACAACACCGTCCATAAGAAAGCTGATGAAGAGAACCAAATACTTAATCATTTAGTAGCTCACAAAATACACGGCCTTAACTGGTATGAGCTGAATATCTATGCAGATGTAAATGAACTCTATGAGCATTTCAAACAAACCATGAATAACTTTACAATATCCGCAACGGTACCAAGGAAGAGAAGTAGCACGGAGCATAGTTGGATTACCACTGAGTTGAAAAACGATTGCAAAGAACGCGATAGACTATACAGACGACATAAAAACAACAGACAACGAAGATTATAACAGAGAATATAAAACATTTCGAAACGAACTGAACAAGAAATTAACATGGACAAAAGCTTGCTACTACAAACAGAAGTTCCAGCTTTGTAGAAGTGACCCGAGGGAGACTTGGAAGCTCGTTAATTCGATATTGGGTAAGAAGAAAAGCAATCTGGATGACGATTTAAAAAATAACTTCTCGAGCGAATAAAATTTCAAGGAGCTGACCAACAAATTCGCTGAAACTTTTACGTCAGAAATACGAAACATTGTACACGAATGTAGCCACTAAGCCTTTTTTGAGCACGCAAGCAGTGTAAGGCACTCAATGTATGTCGAACATGCATCGGTTGCAGAGGTACGCAGTATTTTAAGCTCAGTGAAGTGTAATAAATCGGCAGGGATCGACGGAGTACGCCCAAAAGACTCGAAAAACAACGCGCAAGCACTGTATGCAGTGTTAACGAAGCTAGTCAATATGAACAAAGATCCTAAACTACAGACCAATCTCAATCTTACCGGCTGTTGATAAAGTTTTAGAAGAGTAATGGCAAGGAGGTTATCTAAATACGTCGAAAAGAAGTATAACCTTTTAAACAAATAACAATTTGGCTTCCGTAAAGGTAAAAATATCAACAGATTGATTGAAGAATTTGCAAATAAAATGTACAAAAGCCTGGACAAAAACCATAGTACTGTAGCCTTATTTATTGACTTCAAAAAGGCATTCGACAACCTGAGCCACAAGCAAATTTTAAGGCAGCTGGAAAGGATTGGAATACGCGGCCACATATTAGAATGGTTTGGAAGTTATTTAAACAATAGATCATTCCGGGTAAAAATCAGTGAACATGTAAGTAATGAAGAAAAGGTCGAGTACGGTATCCCACAGGGATCAAAGTTAGGTCCACTTCTTGTTATTATATACGTCAACGACTTACTGTCAACGCTAAAGTATAGCACGGGATATGCATATGCGGACGACACAGCGATCGTAGTTAGCCATAGGAGCGTTGACGAAGCTGTAAAACGTATGCAACTAGATTTTAACAGAGTAACGGCTTGGTGTCACGACCATGGACTAATTATCAACGCACTTAAAACTAAGGTAATCCACATTCGTCCGCCGCACATTCCCAGAACAAGACTTGAGATAAAAATGCACGACATAAACTGCTTGCACAGAAATGGGTGTGACGGAATAATAGAGGAAGACGACTGCACCGAACACATAGATAACGTATCAACATACAAATACCTCGGACTAACGGTTGACTATAACTTCAAATGGAGCTACCATATAGACTCATTGAAAAATAAACTGTGTCAATCTGCGTACGCACTTTTCCACGTAAGCAACCTTTGCACACCAGAAGTACTCAAGCAGTGCTACTACGGATTGGTGGAATCTCATCTAAGGTATTAAGGTATGGTATTCTAGCGTGGGGAAGAGCACCACAAGTGCGGCCGCTCCAACAAATTCAAACCAGATTGCAAAAACTAGTACAAAAAGCAGGGCGAAACAACGATGTTCAACGAAGAAGAAGTCAGCCAAATAGTACACGTATGCTTAACATCCTGTCTAACTACGGCAACGACAACACCTACAGGACACATACACAACAGACAATGAACACAAGGAGACGACAGTAACAGATAGTTCCAAGATTCTGGAATGAATATGGCCGAAGAACATTCAGTGTAGTAGTTTCAATGATCTTAAACGAACTCCCAAGGGAGTTTCGTAATCTACCCAAAATAGAACTAGTTAAAAAAAACCGGCCAAGTGCGAGTCGGACTCGCGCACGAAGGGTTCCGTACCATCTGTATATACATATAAATATGAAAGAGACTATGTATGTACATATGTTACCTCATCAGTCATCACAGTAAATCACATTTTTTGTATGATGACAGATCTTGGTTGCAGGCAGGTTATCGGCATATTACTTTGATAATCACCATTGAATTCAAATCAATTACCTAACTTGACAGCAACGATGTGAAAAGGTGAATAACAATAAATATGGGGAAAAGGTTTGCAGCTAGGATTAATTCATCAAAGACACAAATATATTGTCGATTAACCTTAGTTCAGTATGTGACCAAGGGGATTTTTTTGGATGAAAATCATGTCGTATGGGAGCCCCCCTTAAATATTAATTTTGTTTTTAGTATTTGTCGTGGTAGCGGCAAAAGAAATACATCATCTGTGAAAATTCCAACTGTCTAAACTATCACGGTTCATGAGATACAGCCTGGTGACAGACGGACGGACGGACAGCGAAGTCTTAGTAATAGGGTTCCGTTTTACCTTTGGGTACGGAACCCTAAAAAGTAAAAGAAATGTATCTAAACTTCTCGGAATAAACTTAAAAATTAAAGTTAATATCGATAATTGTAAAAGTTTGTAAATTGAATTCACTAAAAGTTGGAAATCGAGTCATTGTTATCTTTTCCTCATTTTTTCTCTTTTCTTTTTTGTTTTGGTTTATCTTTTATCTTGAATTTAAATGAATGTAATGAATTTTAACACAAGCATACCTTTGTATTTAGTCTTCTGCAGACAAGCCCTGTTGGCCTTGTAGATAAACAATATGTAAACAACTTAAAAGTGAATAAAGAAACAAAAATGTGAAAATGTCAACATGTAATCCGTCCGTATCCGAGGCTATTGGTTGTTTCGGAACAAGTTTCCGTTTTACGCGATAGGGATGTTAACCCTAATTCAAATTCACACTTTACACTCTCGTTATCTTTTTTTCAGCAAATTGATTTAGTAAATCATCTATAGCTGAAGACGATTTCAGGTTTTCTAAAATTTCTGTCTCTATAGACAATATTGACAAGTCTAATAGCCATTCCTGCCCCATCGAAGTCCTTAGGTAATTTTTTATCAGTTTTTATTTTGAAAAACTTCTTTAAGCTGTTGCGCTTGTAACTGGAAGGGTCAAGAATAGAAAGCATGCTGTTACTACCTCCGGACAATTGGATGCAAGGCTATTGAATTTTATCAGCAATAATTCCATGACTTCCTTAATGGAATGAATTTTTTGAATTTCAGATTTTAAGCATGTTTTCAGAGCAATTAATTGTTCATAAAAACTAACTAAGATGTCTTTACAGTTTTCCGGAAGCGTTTTTTGTCACTTCGTTTGAAGAAAATAGGAGTTTTTCCGGTTATAATACTTCGAACATATTACTCAGGTCACAAGTTTGAGAAATTAATATGTCTAAACAACAATAGTATACATTGACTTTGAAATATGATTGCGGGTCTGAAATTCTTTCATCTTGTGATAATTCATAAAAAAAACGCTTTCGTTATCCTTTTATTTTTAAAAACAGTTGTTAACCCCACTCTTTTGCTAAGTCTCTAGACTCATTTAGCAAACCATTGCATGAATTTTGATTTCTTATTACGCCCAGTCTATTCAAAAAAATACTTAATAAACTACTAGCTTTCTGTAAGTAATTATTTTCATGCTGTAAAGCTTTAGGGCGCAGTGGTTAGTTTGTTAGACTCTAGCGCACGATGAGCGAGTTCGGATCCCTATAACACCAACGCCATCGACTGTTTATTTCGCGGCGTCCGTCCTCAGCGGGGTACTGGCAAATCCCGCCGTAGTTTACTTGCCAAGAAAAAGCTTCTCGACTCAAGCCGTTCGGAATCGGCATTAAACTGTAGGTCCCTTTCACCTGTGTAAAAAAAAATAAATAAATCACACACAACATGGGTGATTGAGAGAAGCTTGGCTCTGGCCCTTCATGAACTGTAACGCCACCAAAGCAAGCAAGCAAACAGGAGCTTTAGAAACGATTTATGGTTTCAAATAGTGAAGAAAAAAAGTGTGACAAGCACTAGGAAATCATAACTCTCTAAAATGTTAATTACATTTTTACATTCTTCGCGTTCATTTTTTTAGTGGGAATTAAATTTAGTTGGTACAAAATGTTCATGATTAATAAATAATTGTTCTTTATCGCTTATAAAGCGTCGTTCTTTGAACACGATCTAGTAGGACATACCTTTTTAAGGGTGATTTTTCATTTTTCAAATGAATCGTTTTCCAACATTGCACAGCGTTTTATACTATTGCTAAAACAAGTATGTAAATTTTTCTAAATTGTCGAAAATAGACGACACTTCAATAACATATTTCGCAGCATCGTTTAAAATTAAATTTAATGCGTCTGCAGCACAATGAACATAATTGGCATTGGAGGCATGCTATTTGATAAGAGCTTGTAACCCTCCATATATACCCGACATTTGCTCCATCGTTAACCTGTCCTCAACATTTAGACAAATCAATTCCATATTCTTTAATCGTACTTAAAATATCGGTTTTAAGTCCTTCTGCACTGCAATCGGATACTGCTATAAACCTCAAAAAGGACTCACAGATCTTTAATTCTTCAGGTACATTATGATAATTTTCTGTTATCGAGATGTATCGAAAAACTACAGTAAGCTGGTCAATTTTTGACAAGTCTTGTGCTGTATCCAAAATAATCTCCAGAAATGGAGCTTTTTTAATTTCTAAAATAACAATATTCCTAAATAGGGACAAAAAAATATTTCTAGGAAGGAAATCTCTCAGAAAAAAAGTTTGTTTTGGAGAAATTCACAGAATTGTGGTTTAGTTTTAAAAAAAACTGATTCATGCATACATGTATTCATCACCATGCATTAAGACCATTCTGTCTCAAATAAACATCTTGGATCAGGAATTCATTTAATTTTCATAAAGAGATAAGTAGACAGTAAAACAAATTTGAATATTAAATAATTTTTTTTAAAACCAACAAGAAAAAAATAAGGAAATAATTCGTTATCATAGAAAACACAAACTCCATGCAAAATAAATACATAGAAGAAAACGATTAGTACAAGTTGAAATAAATAAAATTATTAGAAAAAATCAATATTGCACAGATACCTACATACATTGTTCTAGATCTATAAACTATCAAAATAACGAATTCAAGGAATATGAAAAAAATTTTTTTAACTCACTTTTTTAAATAAATTATTACTTTTTTTGCTCTCAAAAAAATATGTTTTTCACTTTTCACACCACATGCGCCACGCACTAAACTTATCACAGAATGAAAAGCAATGTGTGTTTGCAGAATCTGTAAATAACCATACTTGGAAGAGGAAAGTTCAAGGAATCAAAAACAGAATACCTACCATTTTTCATTCTGGCTATTAATTCAAAAGAAATAACCATGCATCATAGGGTTAAGTGACATTGTGGATAACATTTTACTAAATTTGCTTACACACGTTAGGGGCCCCTGTAGCCCGGGGGCACGTATCATTGATACGGCTGATACGGCGGTAGCTACGCCCCTGGTATGTAACAAATTATATTGTTTTGTCCTTAATCCAGCAAAGCGATTGTTGTTCATCCATTGCTCCTGGATAGCGGAGAGGTGGCAAGGTGGAGAATAAGATTGGCAGAAGCAACTTTATTGTGGTGGAGGTTTAGCTGGGATACGCGCAACATTAGAGCTATTGCTTAAACCATATGCCACAGTGGCATCTAGATCCACTGAGTCAGATGATATAGAACCGGATTCTTGCCAAATTCTGAAGGAGGCTGAGGGTTGGGTGTTGGGTGTTGGGTGGCCATTGCCAGCCTCTCGTTCTGCTCGTAGACCTTTAGCCTGATGGCTTTAAGGCCGTATCGAACTTTGCTTTCCTTCGCTTTTATTGGAGGGAGAGAATCTCTGTTTAGTAACAGAGTGACTGTTCTGTCCGAGTCTTTTCTCACCTCCGTCTTCAGTTGGAAGAAATTACCTTCTGTAGCAGAAGCAACATATCCTGTGGGTCGCTGGGCTCCATGGGTATACAGACACGTGCCCTTGGCCTGAGCGAGATCTCGACCTTTTTGTGTTTTGTTTTTTGATAGCTCGCACAGGTTCAAGAATCATACTCTTATGACGTTCGTTACACAACCTGGATGGAGTGCAGATGGTTTGGATGGTAGATGTTCGTTCATTAATCTCCAGGGGTGGTTTTCCTAAATAAGATTCGAGAGAACTTGACTGAATCTCACGATAGTTGCAGTTCCCAGGAATGTTCCATGCCATTATGGTGTTATATTGGAAGTGCACATACAGGGTATGAATTTGAAGTGACCGTATACTGTGGGTGTTATGCCTTCATCATTATTTTTAATCACCTCCCATTCACAACAACTGTGTTGTACCATTTTTCCGCATAGGAGTTGCATTTCTTGGTCACTTTGTTGATCACTGCACCAAGGCCACCCCCTTGATGATCTGAGGGATCACCTACCTGCACCTCCCTGAGAATGGGCACCGTAATTTCAGCTGCTTCCCTGATGGCTGACCGGCAATGGAACCACTTATTGTTAGCATTTGTGTCTACGTAGGCATACTTGCGAGTCGTCCGCTCAATTGCTCTCTATTTGGCGATCTCCGAGATGCTCAGGCTTCCAATGTTCTAACAATGTAAAGTCGGGCTAAAAGCAAATTTGCTTGGCAGTTCGACCAGATCATCTGGAGACCGTTAGGTTGTTGTGTGGATCTGCATGTGAGGATATCTTGTGCTACTTATTAACGTATCATGTACGAGTTGCCGCAAAGTCCGTAAGTCGGAAGACGTTGTTTGTTGTCGTATCGTGAAGGCTGTGCTTTTCTACTACTCCGCCAAATATGCTCTCCTTACCGATTTTGGAGTTGAAGTTGATTTTTATGTCGTACTCCGGACAAGCGCCGTAGGCCTCATCCAAGAGGTCATAGAAATCCTTTTTAATGGGTTCTTCAGCCTCGTCGGTAAGGGTGTGTGCACAGATGAGGCTGTTGTTGCAGAATCTGCCTTGGATGCTAGACGATCGCTGGTTGGCATCGAATCGATGACTTTCGTCCTTAGCCTTCTTCCTACAACGAATCCGCCTCCCAATAAGTGCAGCCTTTTGTGACAACTTCTTCTTTATCCACTTCCTGGATCGCAGTAATATCCGCCTTATACTGCCTGAGCGTCTTTTCTTGTTGATGAGCAGCTCCAGGAGTATAGAGACTTCTCACATTCCAGAAGTATACGCAAATCGTGGTCCCTTTTCTTTCTGTGGCCTCTTTGGGTATCCGTCCTTGTATCCGTGGCCATATTCTCGTTCATAACAATGTTTCTTTTTATATGGGCGAGTTGTTCGCCCTCCAGATTAGTGTCATCCTGGTCGGATTTGGCGCTCTTGCATAGGGTGGTAGCTGCCTACATCAGTTCACCTCTCAACAGGTGCTGAGAAGGCTATCCAGAGGGAGCCGCGAGTAGATTGTATGTCAACTTGACCTGAGCATTAGCAGGGGTCGTTGCTGGCGTTTTTTAGAGACTCGCGCAGGTTCAAGAGTTTTTATATTCTCTTATAATGTGTTGTTATACACACAACCTGAACGGAGTGCAGTGGTTTGGGTCGTTGATGTTCAATCACTACTCTCAGGGGTGGTTGTCCTAGATAGAACGAGAGCCGACCAAAATCCGCTTTGGTTATAGTCGTTCGAGCACTTTTAATATCGCACACGCAGTGGATGAATTTCAATTGACTATATACTGTGAGTGTTATGCCTGCAGCAGTACGTCTGGTCACTTACCATTCACAACTGCGTTGCATACTTTTTGTCCGTATAGGAATTACTTTTTCTTGGCTATGAAGCGAATTTGAACTATAGACCTTCCACACTGCGGTCGATGATGTTAACCACTGCACCACGGCCACCCCAACCGATTGCAAACGAGTTGCCTAGAGTTCCTAATACAGTCAATATCTTGCTGGTTGGGAAACAGGGAGCCCAAGGTTACAAAGACTTCAGGGTCAGACGACAGGCGGTACACGATGTTTTGGTGTTTCTAAAGCAACAGAATCGCTTCTATGCTGACTTGCAAATCAATATGTCCGCCTTGGCGGCACTACCAGAAGACGGAAGCGTTCAAGATCAACTTAGACATGTCGCCGGAAGTGTTGCCAACGACTCAATGCCCGATGTTGCTGAAGACAGTGACGATGTGGTTATTAATGCGCTTCCCGTGTCAAGTGGTATGAGACAAACCGAGATTGTTCAGCATGTAATCGACTGGCCTGCAGCTTCAGCAAATCCGGTCAACGAATTGATGACTGTTGGATACATCGTCAAAGCTTTTCCTCATCTGTTCCCTTCTGGTGCTGCTGACTTCAATGATAATACACGTTCTAGGGAACATCAACCAACATTTCAGGAATGGGCTCGATATTGATGAGGCTCGGATTGAGACAAGAGATTTGCGCAAGACCCGAGGTTTCCATTTATCTGCCTCGACACGATGCAACGCCACGACGCAATTAGCAAAGGCTTAATCTACGCCAACACGACGGATCTCCGGAGTATCTACAACAACAAGCTAGAGAGAATCCGGCGCTGATGAACCGTTTTCTCTACTTTGCTTCAAATATCAGAGGCACAATGTCTTACGGGTATCAGAAGCGTTTAGAACTTGAAAGTATGGTTAGCCAACTTGGTGTTCCAACATTTTTCTTGACGTTAAGCGCGGCAGATCTCTGGTGGCCATGCCTAACGAAACATTTTGGATACGATCCAACTGGGAAGTCTGAAGCTCAGGTTGCAAGGGGCATGCAATCATTGCTCTCAAAAAACTCGTCAGTTGCAGACAGTTACTTTGGCAAGAGAGTGGAACTGTTTGTGTCAGTATTGGAGAAGAAGTATCCGATCATAGACTATTGGTACCGTTTCGAGTATCAACATAGAGGAAGCCCACATGTTCTTGGCGTATTTTGGCTGTCTGGAGCTCCTACATTAGAAACTTTGAGCCAATGAATATTGAAGAGCTGACAAATGCCAAACATTATTACGACAACCTGGTGTCAGCGATCAACCCCAATCATTCGGCAGGATCAGACCTGCACCCCAGTAGAATGAGAGCAACAGACCTCGATCTCACTGACGAAAACATAGCCAAAGGTTTGAACAGATTTCAAAGACACGCGGATTGCTCGAAGTCGTATTGTCTGCGAACAATCAATGGACATGAGCAATGCCGGTTTGGATTTCCAAAACCACTACTCATTGAATCGAAGCTTGCGAAAGACGAACGAGGAGTTTGCTTTTATACACCTGCTCGAAACGATGGACTACTCAACCCATTCAAGAAGTTTGTTTCATTCGCAAAACCAAGTTTTCAATCGGGGAACCTTCCTTCTACGTCGAGGGCCGCTGCACGCCCAGTGACGACAGTTCCCGTTTAAAAGACGCATCGAGCTAGAAATGACAGAGTTGTTTAAGTCATTCCTAAAGTCGTGAAAGGTAAGTCCCGTGAAACCGACGAAATCTACTACAAACAACAACTGGTACTTCACACTCCATGGAGAGTCGATATGACAACTTTGCTGACGCACACAACATAGGAAGAGTCATACAAGGCACATGGCGTCACTGTTTGGGCGTTCAACGTAGATATGGCGGACGTTGTCGAAGAGAATGACGAGCCGGAAACTCCCATATATGAACCGCACGATTGGATGGCTGCTGCCGCAGCGCTTCCGAATCAAACACCTGCAGACATCGAACTTGGATTCCGAGATGTCGATCGGCAGCATGACTGGTATTTGTCCTTCAGCAAATATCCAGGAGTAGAAAACGAGCTCAAGCTCATTGATGCGGCAATGGCTTCCTACGAAATACCAAAAGTTGAGGCGGCAGCAAGCTGCTTTACATTGAACATCGAGCAAAAAGGCGTGATAGACCTCATCACAAGAGCGACAAACGGAGAAACGACGGACAAAATGGCAATAGTCATGGGAGCTGCTGGGACCAGCAAGTCGTTTGTCATCAACGAAGTTGTTAAAAGTTTCGGCTTGGAGCACGACCAGCTAATGGCTTCTGCCGGCGTGGCTGCAAGCAATATTGGTGGCCAAACTCTGCATTCCGGACTGCACATTGCCACATCAGCCAGAGTTACGCCCCTAACTGGAAAGACCCAAAGAGAGTTTCAGGAGCATTTCAGTAATATCAAGGTGATATTGATAGACGAATTCAGCATGATTGGGTTGCGTATGCTGGGCAAGATAGATGCCCGGCTTAGAGAAGCTAGCCCTAAGAAGCAGCACGAATGTTGTGGAGGATTTGTTGTTGTATTCTTTGGTGACTTCAATCAGCTACAGCCAGTTTTGGACAAGCCTCTGTCTGGCGTACCTAAAGAATCGGATGAGTTTTCCCTACGAGGCAAAGCAGCTTATTTGCAGATACGGAAGGCGTATATTTTCAAGCAGATCATGCGACAGACTTACAATGAACAGAAACAATTTCGAGAAGCACTTTATGCTCTAGCCCTAGGCGAGAACAACCTCTCGCACTATGAATTCTGGTCACAACGACTTGTCGACAATAATCCAGGATCGACCCGAGATTTTAAGGACGCGATACGATTGATGGCGACCAACAAAACATCAAAGCTTATAACGAGAACGCCTTACGATCGCTTGGATGCCCAGTGACTCGAATAAATGCCTCAAACAACAATGTAACAACCGCTCAAGCGTCGGATGATGAAGCTCAAGGACTGAGCGCAAAACTGTTACTCTGCGTTGGCGCTAAAGTGATGTTACGCCAGAACATGTGGACCTCTTGCGGACTGTGCAATGGCTCGATGGGCCATTATTTACGGTCCGACCGAAAACAGAGTAGAGAACTCTATACCAAAGCGAAACTTACACGGGACCGACCTTCGCTTCAGACGCTATTCCTATAACGCAGGTCGTAAAGTCATTCAAAAAAGGAGCAGTCAACGGCACGAGGAAGCAATTTCCGTTATCGTTGTCTTACGGCATTAGTATTCACAGGTCGCAAGAAATTACATTGGACAAAGCAGTTGTGGACTAAATGAATTTAGTACCGGGTTGGCCTACGTTGCGTGTTCGAGGTTCAAGAAAATTTATGGAATCCTCTTCGATCCAAGTTTTCCATCCGAAAGGTTGTTGGGAAAAACTCCAAACCAGCGTTCTTACTAAAGCGGGCTGAACTCGAAATACTGAATAGTATGCAATAGATGTGTGTGAAAAGAAACAGTTCAAATAAAATGGTCTTCTTCAAATATAACAGTAATACATTTTATTTCATCAAAATCGCAGCAATAATTTATGAAAAATCAATTGCACAATTTTCATACTTTAGCGCCAAAAGTTGTCACACCATTTTAGTTCGTGAAGTTGGAGGTTCGCTTTGTTTTGGGGAATTTATTCCCGCCTAGTTTTATTGTATTGGTGTTTCTTCGTGGTGGAGCTTTGAAACCCAAAACTTCGGATGCAGAGCTTTTCAGGGCTTGTTTGCAAAGGCTCCACTGCTGTTCTAGAGATAGCATGGAGGATTGAGGTGTATTGGAGAGCTTACGGGAGACGCGATCAGTAAAAGCACGAGCGGTTTCTGGCGACTATTCTTACTCTACTCCGCTGCGTTCGTGATATCCGTAAGCGCATCTTAGCTACTAGAGGATAGTGGTCCGAGTCGATGTTAGTCCCTCGGAAATTTCGGACATCAAGGATAGTGGAGGAATGTCTGACGTCGATCGCGATATGATCAATCTGGTTGGTAGCCGATTGATCAAAAGATCGCCAGGTGCCTTTGTGTATATCGAGGTGCGGGAAGCGCGTACTGGCTAGAAGGAGATCTCGCCATGTAGCAAGGTCAATCAGCCTGTGCCCGTTATTGTATGTGGTGTCGTGTAGGCTATGTTTGCCGATGACTCGTTCAAAGATGCTTTCCTTACCCAGCTTAGCATTGAAATCTCCTAGTACAATTTCGATGTCATTGCTGGGACATTGGGTATACGTCCTGTCTAGGGGATCGTAGATCTCCTCTTTGGCGGAGTCATCCTTGTCTTCCGTGGGGGCGTGGACGCAGATCGGGCTGATGTTAAAAAATGTAGCCTTGATACGGATTGTTATGAGGCGTTCGTTAACATGCCGAAAGCTTAGGACTTTTTGCCTTATTCCACCTCGAACAACAAATCCACATCCGAACAATCGTTGTCTTCTCTCCCTATAGCAGTCGCCGTAGAAAACATCGCAGTTTTTCATCCACTTTATACCTACCCGGTCCATTCTATCGCATTTCCTGGATGGCGGTTATGTCCGCTTTATAGCGGTCTAGGGCGTCCGCAAGTTGTTCGGATGCAAGTTAATATCTTAAAGCATTGGTTTGATCCGTAAGCAATGTAAACAAGCTGCGGTCAAATCATATGCAACATACATATATAATTGTGGGGAAACCAATGGACGCGAACGATCATTGTTGACACAGCTGCGACTTAATGGCAAAATGCTTTTAGTCGAAGTCAAGTGGTTGCAGCTGCGTCAGCATATTCTTCGTGATCTGTATTAGAAGTCCAAGGTCCAGCAAAAATAATTTATGTTATAAGTTCAAAGTCCATCAAAGGGACGCTGTCAAAGAACAGCACATACTATATAAGGCACATAATGTTAATCTATAGTTGAGTTTTATTCCATCAGCGTCAGAGTGCAGTTCATCAGCACCAGTCACCCGACCAAGACACAAGCAGTTCCTGATCCACACCCGTCACGGTTTCCTGACTAAGCTCTTGGGCAACGCAGATGGAACTCCGCAACATAAATAATAAAATTAAGTTAAGCTACATAATAAAGTTACAATTTTTTTAAAAGTTAAAAAATTGCACAAATAAATTAATTGGCGCCCAACCTGTGGGGCATCGGTTTCCGCAATATATCCTGAACAGACAAAGTAAGGATCGGTTCCGCGAGTGCCCAAAAAGAAAAAATAAGTATCCTCAAAAGGAGGAGAAACAAAAACCAAGTACCCTCGAAGGAAGGAGAAAGGAAAAAACTAAGTATCCTCATAACAAGGGGAGAAAAAGACTAAATAAAAAATAACTAAGTGTTCAAATTAAAGAATTATATTGAAATTGTGAACGAGTTTACAATTGGTTATTACCAGTTACGAATAATAGTGTTACGAATTACCAGTTACGAATAAAAGTGAGATAGAGTTAGTATAACATAACTAACAAGTGAGAAAAAAAGATTAACAAAAGACTGCCAAAATAGAAACTCAAATGGCGAACTTTGAAGTGAATTGTATTGAAGACATCAATAATATTCATCAACACAACAAACAAGCATCTAGCATCAACGAGGAAATCAACATCAATCCAACAGCAGCATCAGGCGTTAACAACGAAGTGGCCAGAAAACTACAGAACATCAATCAAGCAACTAACAAGTAACATATTTAAGCTTACATTACTATAGTATTATAATTTATTATTATTATTATATTCCCGTTATTAAATAATTTTTGGTTAGTATATAAACCAAGTGATTTTATAATAAATTGTGAAAAATAACTATACAAGGTGGATTCATACGGTGAAATAGAATTGTTACCAGGAGAGAGGGAATATTTGGACAACGAAGCTAGGGACCTAAGAATTCCATCCACGTACGAAATGGCAACAACAGATCAAATTAAAGGCCTAATAGAGGCTCAGACAGGCCCATTACTTAGAAAAATAGAACAATTAACTATGAATTTGCAGCAGTTGATCACGGTCAACACTGTTTCAGAATATCAGGTCGAATCGATAGATGAAAGAATTAGCTGTGAGGAATCATTAGATGTAGTGAAATCGTTGCCGCCGTTTAATGGCAGAAATTCTTATGTTAGTTGGCGAGAGGCCGCGAACAATTCGATTAGTTTATACAAAAAAGGAAGCCGTAGGTACTATGCTGCTTTGAAAATACTTAGGAACAAAGTAACGGACGAGGCAAACGACATTTTAACAAACCATGGTACTGCGTTGAACTTTGAGGCTATCCTTAGTCGCTTAAATTTTGCGTATGCGGACAAAAGACCGCTACACATCATCGAGCAGGAACTGAGCATCATGCGACAGGGTCCTCTCAGCATCATTGACTATTACAATGGGGTTAATAAAAAGTTAACCGCCTTAATTAACAAAACAATTATGTCGCATGGCTCCAACTCTGAATTAACGAAGGAACTGAATAAGAGAAACAGACAGTATGCCTTGAGAGTGTTTATAACGGGATTAAACCCACCATTAGCCAATATCCTATTTTCACTATCCCCAACCGATCTCCCTAACGCTTTGGCAAAGGCCCAAGAACTTGAATCTAACAATATAAGAGCAAATTTTGCCCTTCAATTTAATCGAACCAACAATTCAAGTGCCAATCATCAAAAGTCACATAACTTCTTGCGCTTTCCACAACGTAACCAAGACGACGCCCGAATTTAATTTTCCCAACCTCAACCAACCCAACCGAAACCCGAACCTATGGAATTAGGTAGTTCGGCCAACGTGGTTCAAAAACCGCGACAGCCTTTTTATAATAACTATTCTAATCCACAAAGTCCCTCTCGGCCAACCTTCAACAATAGTTATAACAATAACTATTCTCAAAAACCCAATCAGTATAATTTCCAAAATTACCAGCAGAAGCCTATGGGCTTCAATAATTTCCAACAAGGCGTTAAACGCCAACCTCAAAGTGCCCAAATAAGTTATCAGCCACAATATAAAACACCGCGAATAAATAACCTAAATGAAGAATCTTTTTTAGGAGAAAACCCGGATTGCCCTACATCATCAAATGTGGAGCATCTGGAAGAAAATATACAATATTAATCGACAGTGGTGCTACTAGCTGTAACTGTAGCCCAAATGTTTTTGGAAATAGGAAGGAGCTAGTTATCAAAAAAAGAGTCAGAACGATAAATGGCTATACAATAATCCAACATTTTTGCGTAGCGAGGCTTTTCGGGATTAGGGAAAGATTTTATGAGATTCCTAATCTCGAAGCCGATATCTTAATAGGTTACAATTTCATGAAAAAAGCAAACATAATATTAGATTTCGAGAATGGAACATTGAAGAGCGGGAACCATTGTGAGAAATTCCTGAACTTCAATGAACCAGAGGAGGGAAGAGAAACTGAAGACGGAGTTGATTCCGAAAACGAAAGATCACTGGAAAATATTAATTACATAAGAAAATATGAAGGAATTGAATATTTAAGACATGAAATTGTTAAGGAAATCGAAGAGCTTCATTCTAAAATTAATATGAGGCTACCATTTAGGACAGACATAAAGGCAGAAATTCGCACAATTGCTGAAACTCCTATATGGAGTAAGCAATATCCATACCCCATGTCTGTCAACTCTTTTGTAAATAAAGAGATACAAAACTTATTGGACGATAGTATTATTCGGCCAAGCAAAAGTCCTTACAACTCACCGATATGGGTAGTACCAAAAAAAGGAACGAATGAAGACGGATCCTCAAAATTGAGGATGGTAATTGATTACAAAAAATTAAATGAACAAACAATTGCAATGAACTATCCCATTCCTGACTGTAGTGTCATTTTATCGAATCTAGGCAGAGCAAAATACTTTTCAACAATAGATTTAGAATCTGGCTTTCATCAGATATTAATGAAAGAAACAGATGTCGAAAAAACTGCTTTTTCCGTGAACAATGGAAAATACGAATTCGTTAGGATGCCGTTCGGATTAAAAAATGCTCCTGGTATTTTCCAAACCGCCATGGATAATATTCTTAGGAAGTATATCGGAAAATTGTGTCTTGTCTACATAGACGATATAATAGTATACTCGTCGTCAGTAGAAGAACACAGAATTCACCTCTCGGAAGTAATAAAGACTCTGAGAGACGCAAATATGAAAATATCGTTAGAGAAATCTGTATTTTATAGAGAAGAAGTTGAATTCTTAGGATATAGAGTAGGATTTAATGTAATAAAAACTGATCCAAAAAAAATCGAAACCATTCAAAATTACCCCTAGCCAACAACCTTACGTCAGTTGAGAAGTTTTCTAGGAATGGCAGGCTACTATAGAAAATTTATAAAGGATTACGCGTTAGTCACAAAACCCTTAACAACGTACCTAGCAGGAGAAAATGGTAGATTATCACAAAACATGTCGAAAAAAGTAGAAATTACATTAAACGCAGAAGCAATTACAGCCTTCAATAAAGTGAAAACGCTACTAATAGGTCGAGTAGAACTGGTGCAACCAGATTTCAATAAAAAATTCACTTTAACCACAGATGCATCGAACGTCGCAATAGGCGCAGTGTTAAGCCAAAATGGGAAACCTATCACGTTCATCTCCAAGACCCTTAATTCTACTGAAAGAAATTACGCTACAAACGAAAAAGAATTGTATGCTATAGTGTGGGCATTAAAAACATTAAGGAATTATTTATATGGTGTATTAGATTTGGAAATCTACACGGACCACCAACCTTTAACATTTGCAGTATCCACTAGGAATCCTAATGCCAAGATGAAAAGGTGGCACGCTTTTATCGAAGAGTTTGCACCCAAAATCATATACAAACCAGGAACGCAAAATACGGTCGCAGACGCACTCTCGAGACAGTATCTTAACAATATGCCTGATGCCCAAACAAGTACCGAAACAGAATCATCTAACGATTCTTTTGCCACACAACATTCAGCCGACAGTAGTGACCACACAAACATTTTAGAAACGTTAAAACCATTGAACCAATTTAAACAACAACTACTTCTTGCAAAAGCAAATTTCACCATTCACGAATCTGTTCACAACTTCGGAAACACAAGACATATTATAGAGTTCGACACACCAGAAAACTTATTAACAATCCTAAAAGAGTACTTACAACCCAACCTGGTAACCGCAATCCACTGTACCCCAGAAGATCTGTACACTGTAAAAGATAAACTTTTAGAAACATTTCACTGCAAATTCTTGTACACTAAGAACTTTCCCTTAGACATCATAAATCGTGATGATCAATGGGCAATCATAGAACAAACACATTCCCGAGCACACAGAAACTACACTGAAAATATCAAACAAAATTCACAAATACTATTACTGGCCTAATATGAGTAAACAGTTTAAGCAGTATATTAGAGCTTGTGAAATATACAACAGGAATAAATATGACAGGCACCCAAGTAAAGAGCCAATTGGAGAGGCTCCAATTCCTAAGAAAGAGGGGGAGCATGTCCATATAGATATCTTCTACGCACAAAAATCAAAATTTTTAACCTGCATTGACTCCTACTCAAAATTCTTAATTTTAAAACAGATATCCGACAAAGCGAATCTACATGAAAAAGTCCTAGAAGCCATACAAAGTTTCCCACAAGTAAAGAAAAGAACGCTAGACAACGAACCAGGTTTTACCACTGTACAATTTAAAAGTTTAATGTCGAGATTGAACATCGAAATCTATTTTTGCAATCCTCACCATAGTACCACAAATGGTCAAATAGAGCGCGTACATTCAACCATAATCGAAATTGCTCGATGTTTGAAGGAAGAATATAGCTTAATTAACGATTCAGAATCCATTTATAGAGCCGCGCAACAATATAACAAGACAATCCACTCAGTGACAAACAAAAAACCATTTGAAATAATGTTTAATAAGGTATTTCACGAAAATTTACGAAATCAATTAATAGTAGCCCAGGCCAAAATGTTAGGAAGAAATAATAGAAACAGAAAACATAGAAACTATAATACTGATGACATAGTATTCGAGAAAAGATCAGGAGAGAGAAATAAATTAGAACCCAGGTATAGAAAACAAAAAGTTAAGGAAGACCTAGGAAATAAGATTAGAATATACAATAAAAACAGACTAATCCACAAAGATAATATTAAAACATAAACCCAGAAATATTGAACCTTAAGAAAATAGAGGACGTAACAAGACATGAACATGAAAGCATAACCATCACAGACCTTATGGACGCTTCTGATTTTAAGATCGTCCAAAACAAAGACGTAATAGTTATTTATATTAAGTACCCGAAGATAGAAAGAACATGTGATTTTTACGAATCACGCTCCATTCCTGATAATAACACTAAACTTATGATAGAAAACAGAATTGTTAAATGCGAAAACATATTTAAAACAATAGAAAATTGTACAATAGAAATAAGTAACACATTTTGTAAATTGAGTCAAAAAGAAACCTGTTTATCTAAAATTTTGAATAATAAAAAAGCAAATTGTTCTAAGATTATAGGAAAAAATAAAGATCTGGAAATAATTAAAGATGGAGCTATTCTAGTATCAGGTATTAATATTGTAAACGAACATATCTTAAATGGGATATATCTAATAACCTTTGAAAACTCAACCGTAATAAATAACGTAACTTATTTCAATCCCACTAATGCTATACAAAACTTTTTGAAAATGAACCAACCCATCGAATTTGATTTTATTGAATATGTAAGGCTCAATAAATTAAATATGGAAAATATCGATATATTAGATGTAAGACAGGATGAAATGAAAACTCGCTCGGTACTTTGGACCTCCCTAATAACATTTGTAATTATCTTATTGTGTATATTTTTATATAAAATGCGTAAAACCCTCTCAAACTATAAAGAAAAAATTTGTAAGAAACCCAAAAAGAAAAACGATGTAAATAAAAACATCGAAGAATCAATAAACGAAAACGATGTAAATAAAAGTAATGAAAACATCGAAGAAACAATGCTAAAAGATTTAAACGAAATAATCGAAGAATTAATGAAACAGAATTAAGAATCGGGACGATTCACTTAAGAAAGAGGGGAGTTAATATCTTAAAGCATTGGTTTGATCCGTAAGCAATGTAAACAAGCTGCGGTCAAATCATATGCAACATACATATATAATTGTGGGGAAACCAATAGACGCGAACGATCATTGTTGACACAGCTGCGACTTAATGGCAAAATGCTTTTAGTCGAAGTCAAGTGGTTCCAGCTGCGTCAGCATATTCTTCGTGATCTGTATTAGAAGTCCAAGGTCCAGCAAAAATAATTTATGTTATAAGTTCAAAGTCCATCAAAGGGACGCTGTCAAAGAACAGCACATACTATATAAGGCACATAATGTTAATCTATAGTTGAGTTTTATTCCATCAGCGTCAGAGTGCAGTTTATCAGCACCAGTCACCCGACCAAGACACAAGCAGTTCCTGATCCACACCCGTCACGGTTTCCTGACTAAGCTCTTGGGCAACGCAGATGGACCTCCGCAACATAAATAATAAAATTAAGTTAAGCTACATAATAAAGTTACAATTTTTTTAAAAGTTAAAAAGTTGTACAAATAAATTAATTTGCACGTGACCTGTTTAGGGTCCTAACATTCGACAAGGGTCGTCAACATAATCCGGTCCGTTATATCCGAGGCTTGTGGTTGTTTCGGAGTTTGTGGTTTTTTTACGGTTACGGCTTAATCCTGTTTTTTGGCGCAGGAGGCTCGCCATTCGTTCTTCCCCGTCTGCAATTTCCATAGGAAATCTCCAGATGGTACCGCGAGGAGGTGGCGGTAGGCCTTACTAACAGTGCCGCTCTTCTCGCTTTTTAGCAGGCCAGCATCCGTCGGATAGATGCTACCCCTACGAGGCCTTTGTTAGTCCTTTGCCATCCAAAGAGAGTAATTAAAGAGTGAAAAAATAACCTATGTACATACATACATATATCAAACCAAAATTAAATTAATGTGAATAAAAATCAAATTACGCGACTTGTAACGTGCAATTAAAAACACAAAAAAAAAAAAAAAAAAACGGACATCATGCGTCATTGAACATCGTTTACATATATATAGTAAAAAAGGTACTTAATCGGTAGATTTAAGGATTTAAGGCCACCTCCGAAGTCATCCAAGCGCATTTAATTAGCGGTATATGAGTATTCTATAATTTACACAACCGTCGGCACACACTTTTAATCGCATTACACGTGCAAAAGACTAAAGTCAATTAAATTAATTGCGTATATCATTGCGCAATTATAACTTTCATTTGTAGATCCACCGCCTTTCCCTTTCCCTTGATGTCATGTCCTGCTATATTTAAGCTGTACCGGCGCTCATCGCTCATCAATAAAGTCTAACAGAATCATTCGTTAAAAGTTTATCTCAGTTAACTTTATGTCCGAACAAAAAACAACTTTTTATCTCTCTTTTGTTTCGATATTCTTTTTACGTACCCATGTACATATGTATGTATTTTCAAAAGATTGTAATAAAGAGGATGAAGCACAAAATGCAAGAGTATAGGCACTAAAGGTTTTCGGGTGTTCGGGCGCCCATTTAACATGGCATACAAATAGGTGATGTGGATTTGCATCTCAAATTTGAGCATAATCCGTTTTGGGTGAACTTTTCCCCATCCATTTCGTACTGTGCTGTGTAAGGATGTGAAATGTTGTAAACAAAAAACAGGATATGTGGCTAGAGCTCTTGACGACAGCCACTTTCTCTCTGTTGCACATTTGTGTTACTCCGAGACTTAATGGCATTCAATATACATTGGGTGTGTGTACAATTGGTTTATATTTTTGGCTTACGGAAAAGTTTTCCTGTTAACGCATTATTAAATTTGCCGAAACTACAGAGGATTCACTTCCTGACAGGAATTCCGATGTCGTACAATGCCAGTCAACAGTTTATGAAACAAGAAAGTATGTATGTTCATGTCCACCTTTTTTATAGAAAAATGATACAGTTGAAAGTAGGGATAAGAAATGAGATACCAATCTTTTGGATTTGACAGGCATTTTGACAACTAGCCCATACAAACGTGTTGCGGTTTGACGACGTCTTGACTATGTCATTCTGCCTTGTTCCGACGTCTTGACTCCAAGTCAAAAGCATCGTTTTTAAAGCGGCCCCTAGACGCTCAATATTATTGTACAAAATATTGCACAACTTTATTGGCTTGCTGTCCCAGACTGTTCAATATTTTTCCCAAATTTAGTTGTTCGCTCATATTTGTAATAAAAGCCGAAAGCGTTTTGATTTTCCGCTATATATTGCACAATCTTGCAATATTATCTACAGACGAACTATTATTAGGCAACTAGGGGCCGCTTTAATTACAAAAGCAACAACCAACCCCTGCGGGGATCAACGGGCAGACGTACGAAAGTTTGGTATCTCATTCTTTATCCCCGGTTGAAAGAAAGAAGTGAAATGGTTTGCAAGTATACGATGCGGAAGAATTATTTAGTTACATTACTGATTTTCTGAGATTAAAAGCAAGTTTTCACAATAAAAAGGAGGCATCATGTCACAATGGGCAAAGTGTGTTGTGAATATGTTTTTGCGTGGTATCTCTTCCCAGCGGAGTGCTTTTCAGAAAAATAACTTTCGTGATTCGCCGTTCAGAGTCAACCGATCCTTATGTCCCTTGGCTGGCTTTACACATCAGTCATAAGGCCTATCCTCCTGTATGGCGTCGTAGTCTGGTGGACTGCTCTGGACAAAGCAGTCAATCGAATCCTTCTGGGGAAGGTACAAAGATCAGCCAGCTTATATATAAGCGGAGCGATCAGATCAACCCCCACGGAGGCCTTAAATGTTCTACTACATCTTCCACCATTAAACCTTTTCAGCAAGCAAGTTGCTGCATCGCGGCCCTAAGGATGAGGAGCATAAGAAAATGGCCCACATCTCAAAAAGGCCACACCTCTATTCTAAAACACTTCAAAGTACCCATGGACACTGACTACATCAACCCGCAGAATGTGTTCACCAGGAACTTCGAAGTTGTCTTTCCATCCAGGGAGGAATGGGCTGAAGGGAAAGTCATACCAAAGGACTCGATCTCCCTCTATACTGATGGCTCTAAGATGGAGTCGGGTGTAGGCAGTGGGGTCTACTCCAAGGAACTTAACCTCAACCTATCATTTAGACTCCCAAATTACTGTAGTGTGTTTCAGGCAGAAATAACTGCGATAACGGAGGCCCTGGCATGGCTCAGGATCAATGTAATATCCACAAAGGTTATTATCATTTGCACGGATAGCCAATCTGCGATAAAATCCCTGGCAGCGGTAGCCTACAAATCAAAAACATCCATTAACTGTCGCCTATCTCTAGATGAGATGGCTGAACAGTTCAACATTAAAATACTGTGGGTTCCCGGGCATAGGGATATTCCAGGAAACTGCGCGGCCGACGAACTCACAAGGTTAGCGTCAAGCACACTCAGCCTACCTATCCTCGGGTACCTAGAAACACCAATAAGTACGGTAAAGCACATGATAAAGCTTCAAACCATAGAGGAGACCAATCTCCAATGGAATGAGAGCAAGGAAAACACGCCGCCAGACTGAGGCTACCCTACAATGACTTCTGTCGCGGCTGCATGGACGAGGAGGAGGAGGAATCAATACACCATCTCCTCTGCTCATGTCCCTCTTTTGCGAATCGCAGGAGGATTTACCTCGGCGCGCCCTTCTTCGACAGTCTGAGTGAGCTAGCAAACCAAAAAATAGCTCAACTCCACCGCTCTATTAGAAGCACCGGTTGGTTTCCGGGTAGCGGATCAGGGTAACCTGATCGAGGTGGTATCACAATGGGCCGGTTTCGGCCTAAGTGTGGCTTACGCCTACCACGTCAACCTAACCTAACCTATGTCCCTTTCACCTATGGGAAAATAAATTTCACAAACGTCATGACGTCACTATTTACCACCACGCAGTCAGAATGAATATTTCGATAGGAAAAAACGCGCGTTACGTCGAACCGCATTTAAATACCAGTAGATACACGTACATGTTAAGTACCGGAATATGATCAGACGTTTTTCTGTGAGTTAAACAGAAACACAAAGCAATTGACCCTTAAGTATCGAAATACCATTGCTAAGTATCGGAGTACGGTCGGACGTATTTCTTTAACGTATATCGAACTAGTAAACAAATCATTCAGCACTCGCTCTTAAGAACAGATATACGAGGAATCAATTGGCTCTTCTAAGTGGCGTCCTCGGTCAAGCCATCACCGTCGTCACCCAACACATGCCGTTATGCCGGGGGACCATGGCCTGACCGATCATCGTGGGATGCTTTCCTCTCGACTGGATTTAGTTTCTAAGATTGGTTTGTAGTTGGGGTCAGAAGCAACCGGTTGTTCGAGTTGCATAATAAATCCATCGTGCCCCGAAAAATAAAAAGTTTTTTTTTTGTTTAATTTTTTTAATAACAAATTAAATTAATTTACTTATATAGATACACATTTATTATGTACATCAATCCATATTGAAAGATTATTGATTATTTTTTTAAAATTCTTCAAAATTCTTAAACGGAAAGCAGCGTTTAAGAATTTTTAAGAATTTTGATTCTTTCCCCAACCATTCTTCTTTTTCTTAACGGGCACTACATTTCGGGGTGAACCTGGGCCTCAACTAACATGCCCCTCCAACTAGCACGATCTTTTGCTGGCCTTTTCCATTGCCGCACACCCAGTTGGCTGAGGTCCCTTTCCACCTGTGTGCGCCATCTTAAGTGCGGCCGTCCTCTGCTTCTTCGTCCCTCGGGGTGGGATTCAAAGACTCTCCGGGCTGGAGCTGTGGTGTCCATTCGCTCTACATGGCCCAGCCATCTTAGGCGTTGAATTCGTATACGCCTGACTAGACTCATGTCGCTGTACAGCCCGTAAAGTTCGTGGTTGAATCTTTTCCTCCATTCCCCGTCTGCGTTTATTGGCCCAAAAATCACGCGCAAAATCTTTCTCTCGAACCGACCAAGGGCCTTCTCATCCGCTTTTGATAGTGTCCATGCTTCTGCGCCGTACAACAGGACCTGGATGATAAGGATCTTATATAGAGTCAACTTTGTCGTTCGGGAGAGGGCTCTATTACTCAGTTGCCTCCTGAGCCCAAAGAAACAGCGATTGGCAAGAGTGATTCTGCGTTTGATTTCGGAACTGATGTCGTTGCTCTAGGTCACTAAGGAGCCAAAGTAGACGAAGTCTCTAACTACCTCGAACGTATTTCTGCCAATACAAAGGTTCTGGCCAAGACGTCGGTGATGAGCGGCCTTTTTTGATGACAGCATATATTTAGTTTTGCCCTCGTTTACCGCCAAATCAATTTTCGCCGCCCCATCTCAATACTCGCTGTGATCTACCTATTATGTCAATATCGTCGGCGTATGCAAGGAGTTGCGAGGATTTGAATTAGATTGTGCCTCTTGTATTGGCCAGTGATTTTTGCACAATCATTTCCAATATGATGTTGAAGAAATCATACGACAGCGCATCGCCCTGTCTAAATCCTTTTTTTTTTATCAAAACTATCGGTAAGGTGTTCACCGATTCAGATAGAGTAGCGAGCATTCTCCAAAGTCATCCTGCATATTCTGATGAGTTTAGTAGGTATGGCAAAGGTAGACATAGCGTTGTATAGCTCGTCTCTAATTACGCTGTCGTATGCGGCTTTGAAGTCGACAGATAGGCGGTGAGTGTCGACTTGAAATTCATTGGTTTTTTCCAGGATCTGCCGTAGTGTGAAGATTTGGTCGATGGTGGACTTCCCTGGCCTGAATCCGCACTGATAAGGACCTATCAGCTTATTTACAAAAGGCTTCAGGCGTTCACACAAAACGGCTGAGGAGATCTTAGAGGCGATGTTAAGGAGACTTATTCCTCTGTAGTTGACGCCGTGGCGCAGTAGTTAGTGTGTTGGACTCTGACGCACGATGAGCGGGTTCGGATCCTGATAACACCAACGCCATCGAATGTTTATTTCGTGGCGTCCCTCCTCGGCGGGGTACTGTCAAAACGGGGGGTCTTAGTTGCCTAGAAAAAGCTTCTCGACTCAAGTCGTTCGGAATGGGCATTAACATTGTAGGTCCCTTTCACCTGTGTGAAAAATAGAATCAGACACAACATGGGTGATTGAAGAGAAGCTTGGCTCTGGTCCTTTATGGGCTGTAACGCCACCAAAAAAGAAGAAGTTGGCGCAATCAGAAGGGTCTCCTTTCTTGTGGATCGGGCATATGAAGCTGAGACTCCATTCCTCGGGCATGCTTTCCTCTGACCATATCTTACAGATGAGCTGGTGCATGCTCCCAACCAGGTCATCCCCAGCTGCCTTGAAAAGCTCAGCAGACAGTCCGTCTGCGCCAGCAGCTTTATTCGAGTTGAGCTTCGATATGGCAATCTTAACTTCATCGCGGTCAGGGGGATGGAATTCTTTGCGGTCTTCGTCGACTAGAAATGGATCATCCTGCCTGACAGCGGTATATTGACTAACATCGCCGTTATACAGTGTGCAGAAATGGTTTTTCCATATTCTCAGCATCGACTGCGATTCTACTACTAGGTGTCCGTTCTCCTCCCTCCAGGCTTCCGTTCTGGCTTTATAACCTTGGCATGTTCGCTTTATCTGTTGATAAAACTTTCGGATGTCACGCATGCAGTAACACCTCTCCAAATCCTCAATCGCGCGCTTCTCGTGCTTTTTCTTCTTTCTTCTGAGAAGCTTATGTTCCTCCCTTTTTTTTAACTCGTAGTGCTCACGAGCTGTTCTTGTTCTTTTATGCAGCGAGACCTTATATGCATCCTGCTTCGCTGTGTGAATCCTCATGCATTCGTCATCGAACCAGGTGTTTCTTCGTGGTGGAGCCTTGATATACAAAGGATGCAGAGCTTTTCAGGGCTTATTTGCAAAGGCTCCACTGCTGTTTTATTGATAGCATGGAGGATTGAGGTGTATTGGAGAGCTTAAGGGAGACGCGATCGGTAAAAGCACGAGCGGTTTCTGGCGATAGTAGCTTTCCGACGTCATAACTTTATATTCTTACTCTACTCCGCTGCGTTCGTGTTATCCGTAGGCGTTCGGACATCAAGAATAGTGGAGGAGTGTCTGACATCGACCGCGATGTGATCAATCTGGTTGGTAGTCGATTAATGAAAAGACCGCCAGGTGCCTTTGTGTATATCTAGGTGCGGGAAGCGCGTACTGGCTAGAATGAGATTTCGCCCCTTAGCAAGATCAATCAGCTTGTGTCCGTTATCGGATGTGGTGTAGTGTAGGCTATGTTTGCCGATGACTCGTTCAAAGATGCTTTCCTTACCCAGCTTAGCATTGAAATCTCCTAGTACAATTTTGATTTCATAGCTGGGACATTGGGCATACGTTCTGTCTAGGAGATCGAAGAACTCATCTTTGGCGGAGTCATCTTTGTCTTCCGTGGGGGCGTGGACGCAGATCAGGCTGATGTTAAAAAATGTTGCGTTGATACGGATTGTTATGAGGCGTTCGCTCACATGCCGAAAGCTTAGGACTTTTTGCGTTAGTCCACCTCGAACAACAAATCCGCATCCGAACAATCGTTGTCCTCTCTCCCTATAGCAGTCGCCGTAGGAAATATCCGGTCCATTCCATCGCATTTCCTGGATGGCGGTTATTTCCGCTTTATATGTAGCGGTCTAGGGCGTCCGCGAGTTGTTCGGCTGCAAGTGGACTGTTTAGGAACCTAACATTCTACGTACAGAGCCGAAGATCATTGTCCTTTTTTCGTTTTTTGCAAGGGTCGTCAACATTAATCCGGTCCGTAATATCCGAAGCTTGTGGTTGTTTCGAAGTTAGTAGTTTTTTTTACGGTTACGGCTTACTGGTCCGCAACCCAAACGACTAATCCTGTTTTTTGGCGCAGGAGGTTCTTCATTCGCCCTTCCCCGTCTGCAATTTCCATAGGAAATCTCCAGATGGCACCGCGAGGAGGTGGGGATAGGACTTACCAACAGTGCCGCAAGATGTTCGACTGTGGTGGCTCTTCTCGCTTTTTAGCAGGCCAGCATCCGTCGGATAGATGCTGCCCCTACGACCCCTTTGTTAGTCCTTTGCCATCCTTCCCCAACCATTACTACAACAATAAACAGTTGAAGTGATTTTAACGTGGTGTTCAATCTTTGTGAGGAAATTGTTGATTGGTGCATATTATCCTGCGGATCAATTTAGGTACATACATGTGTACATATATTATACAAACATATATTCTGAAAACACTAGAGGGGAAATGATAGAATAATCGAAACTACCAAATTTCCCTTACGAGAATGCAAATATTAGGGGGGGGGCTGTGGTGCAGTGGTTAACATCATCGACCGCCGAGCGGAAGGCCTATAATTCAAATTCGCTTCGTAGCCAAGAAAAAGTAATTTCTATACGGACAAAAAGTTTGCAACGCAGTTGTGAATGGAAAGTGACCAGACGTACTGCTGCAGGCATAACTCACAGTATATGGTCAACTGAAATTCATCCTCTGCGTATGCTATACTAAAGTGCTCGAACGAATTACTACGGACTATAACCATCCCAGAATTGGTCGGCTCTTGTCCTATCTAGGACAACCACCCCTGAGAATAGTGAACGAACATCAACGACCCAAACCACTGCACACCGTTCAGGTTGTGTTTCTAAAAACACATCATAAGAGAATATACAAAAAAAAAAAAAAACTCTTGAACCTGCGCGAGTCTCTAAAAAAAAAAAAAATGGTAGATTGAAACATAGGCCTGCAGCTTTACATTTCTACATACATATGCATGTATTTAACAGCATAACACATATGTATGTATGAATTTCCTCCGGACGTTTAGTAGAATATTAGAGTCAGAGAATCTGGAAAGATGCATTGTAAAAACACTAGAATTCCGGCGAAGTATATTTTCCTGCGACATACCCTGTATGGGCCAGGTTCCTAAGTACCTACATATGTACATATTTTTATTCGTTGTTATTATTTATTCCTTCTTATCATACATTCAGTTTTCCTCTGCCTTTTTTTTCTATTCGCACATTCGTTGTCATGCTCATCTTTAATGCTCTGCCTATGGTTGAGTATTTGAATATGAGGCGGCATACATATATATATGTACATATATTTAAATCTCAAGCAGATTGTGACAATAATTTGCCACTCGACGGCGACAACGAGCACGAAGGTGCATCTACGATTTCATGACATGTATTGTGTATACGTTACACGAGAAAGTTTAGTTCTAACTAGGTATTCACACAATCACTCATAATACATTCTACATATATAAATATAGTAAATACATACATATGCATATGAAATGTCCATATATGTAAGTATGTACACACATATGAATAGAACCCCACATTTGGGTGTATACGTACATTTTTCCTGAGTTTGCATAATACGCATAAGGGACAAGGAATCCAGGACAATATTTCCCTGTTTTATCAAAGTCAAAGTGGAAAAGTTTTTTTGTGCAGTTTTTCATGTGGCTAGGTGAGTTCATCTTTATTTCTGCTGTCGTCTCATGGAACTTTATGGTTGTGTCATATTGTATTATGGGGTGCCCCTATCACATCCTTCGTTGAAACTTTGTCCTCTGTACCAACAAACCAGCCTTCGTCGTTTGGCACTCAGAGTTTTTTTTTTCTCCATTTCTCTGTCTCCCTCTTGCTTTTTGTGCAGTCCGCCTTTTTTCGAGTAGAGTTCATTCTTCTTTGAAACCTCTTGCTTTTAGGTTTTTTTTATTTTCTTTACTTTTCATGCCCTGACTCTTGTTGCTGGTTCAATTCTTGTTGTTGTTGTTATGTCGTCCTTTTGAAGGACTACAGGAATTGGCCTTGCACTATTTTTTCTCGCATTTTTTTTTTCGGTTCTTGTTTTCTGTTGTTTGTGAGAAAATATTTAGATGGTTTCTTGTGTAGATTCAACATTTTTAATGGATGCACTTTTGTTATGAAATTGATCTTTGATGGACGCTCAAGAAGTTGCTTAACTAGTTGACACTTATCTCTGGGGCAGACATACTGAGCGTGTTTAGCCATCAACAGGGATGTATACTGTGGCTGGTGGGAGGTGGACTTTTTCTTTTTTTAATGGGAGTTTATCGAAAGCCCAATCAAGAAATGCTTTTAGTGTTAAGGACCATGTATTATACTTGCTCAGATACAAAACGTTGATTTTAAAACCGGCATGAAGATAAAAAATCTACTTTAGAAAAGTACAAGTACCGTCTTATTATGTATGGCAGAGTTTAGGTTGGGCTGGATGGCATTCCAAATAAGGCCTGTTGCCCCAGGAAAAAAAAGGCGAAACGAACCAATAGCAAATATCAAATATCCCAAATTGGCAAAAATTCGATTTTATTTTCTGAAACAAAATATTGTTGATAACTTACAGTAGCACACTTAAGCACACTTACAATTGGTATCGAAATACAATAAACCAAATTTAAACTCAAGAAAACTTTTGAAAGCTTTTGAGAGCACCGTGGCGCAGTGGGTAGTGTGTTGGCCTCTGACGCCGATGACACGGGATCGAATCCCCACACAGCCACGTCATCGAACGTGTTTTTCACGGTGTTTCTCCTCAGCGGGGCTCTGTCAAAACCCCCTGTAGTAAAATTGTCATGAAAAGCTTCTCGAAATTCGCCGTTCGGAAACGGCAATAAAACTGTAGGTCCCTTTCACCCATGGGAAAATGAAATCACACACAACATGGGTGATTGAGAGAAGCTCGGCTCAGGTTCTTCATGGACTGTAACGCCATCATACATACATACATACAACTTTTGAAATATATATGTATGTGTTTGTCTGTCACCTTTTTCAATTCGATCTTAAAATGTCTGACTCCATGTGCGCGTCCCATCTCCTTTCTCCCTCATTCGAAAGGAATCAATATGCGTTCACAATCCACATAGTTGCGGTTCGTTGAGTTGCCAAGCGAATACAATTTAAGAAATAAGATGGAAATTAAAATTCGGCCGGCTGAGGATTAAGTCTTAGGTCGAAGTCTTTAAGTCCAACACAGCGAGTCTTCCGACCGACCTCTTAGCCTTTATTGAACCGTTGGAAAGTTGTACGTCCGCCATTCTCACGACCTCTTGCTTTTAGGTTTTTTTTATTTTCTTTACTTTTCATGCCCTGACTCTTGTTGCTGGTTCAATTCTTGTTGTTGTTGTTATGTCGTCCTTTTGAAGGACTACAGGAATTGGCCTTGCACTATTTTTTCTCGCATTTTTTTTTTCGGTTCTTGTTTTCTGTTGTTTGTGAGAAAATATTTAGATGGTTTCTTGTGTAGATTCAACATTTTTAATGGATGCACTTTTGTTATGAAATTGATCTTTGATGGACGCTCAAGAAGTTGCTTAACTAGTTGACACTTATCTCTGGGGCAGACATACTGAGCGTGTTTAGCCATCAACAGGGATGTATACTGTGGCTGGTGGGAGGTGGACTTTTTCTTTTTTTAATGGGAGTTTATCGAAAGCCCAATCAAGAAATGCTTTTAGTGTTAAGGACCATGTATTATACTTGCTCAGATACAAAACGTTGATTTTAAAACCGACATGAAGATAAAAAATCTACTTTAGAAAAGTACAAGTACCGTCTTATTATGTATGGCAGAGTTTAGGTTGGGCTGGATGGCATTCCAAATAAGGCCTGTTGTCCCAGGAAAAAAAAGGCGAAACGAACCAATAGCAAATATCAAATATCCCAAATTGGCAAAAATTCGATTTTATTTTCTGAAACAAAATATTGTTGATAACTTACAGTAGCACACTTAAGCACACTTACAATTGGTATCGAAATACAATAAACCAAATTTAAACTCAAGAAAACTTTTGAAAGCTTTTGAGAGCACCGTGGCGCAGTGGGTAGTGTGTTGGCCTCTGACGCCGATGACACGGGATCGAATCCCCACACAGCCACGTCATCGAACGTGTTTTTCACGGTGTTTCTCCTCAGCGGGGCTCAGTCAAAACCCCCTGTAGTAAAATTGTCATGAAAAGCTTCTCGAAATTCGCCGTTCGGAAACGGCAATAAAACTGTAGGTCCCTTTCACCCATGGGAAAATGAAATCACACACAACATGGGTGATTGAGAGAAGCTCGGCTCAGGTTCTTCATGGACTGTAACGCCATCATACATACATACATACAACTTTTGAAATATATATGTATGTGTTTGTCTGTCACCTTTTTCAATTCGATCTTAAAATGTCTGACTCCATGTGCGCGTCCCATCTCCTTTCTCCCTCATTCGAAAGGAATCAATATGCGTTCACAATCCACATAGTTGCGGTTCGTTGAGTTGCCAAGCGAATACAATTTAAGAAATAAGATGGAAATTAAAATTCGGCCGGCTGAGGATTAAGTCTTAGGTCGAAGTCTTTAAGTCCAACACAGCGAGTCTTCCGACCGACCTCTTAGCCTTTATTGAACCGTTGGAAAGTTGTACGTCCGCCATTCTCACGACTCCATCTGGATCCGGATAAATCTTAACCACTCGACCTAAACGCCAGGCCGAACGAATTTCGTTAGGTTCGATAACGATGACAATGTCGTCTAACTGCACTGGACTCGTTTCCTTAAACCATTTTGACCGTCTTGTGATAATCGGCAGATATTCGGTGTACCAACGTTTTGTTAGCTCTGCCATCAGGTGTTGAAACCGGCGACTATAAAGTTTGCTGCAAGCATTCCTTTCAGAGAATATTCCAGGGGCTGTAACGTCTCGATCATCTTCTCCGAAAAGCATAGAATTTGGAGTCAGAGGCATTGGGTCTTCAGGATCGACTGGAATGTGAGTGAGCGGGCGTCGGTTTATCTGACTTTGACTTTCCATAAGCGCGTTCCGCAAGACATCTTCTCTAGGAACGAGACCTTTTAGCACAAATTCGACGCTCCTTTTGATAGACTGAATAAGACGTTCCCAAGCTCCTCCCATCCAAGGCGAATAAGCTGGTATGAAACGCCACAAAACACCCTCGTATATTGAAGAATAATCGCAGAATAATCTCCAGCTTCTTAGCATCCTTGACCAACAAATTCTGAGTCCCAACAAAATTAAGACCGTTGTCACTGTAGAAAAACCTCGTCACGACACGGTTGATCAGGAAACGCCTAACGGCCATTGTGCATTGGTCTAAACTAAGATCATTCAACAGCTCTAACTGCACTGCCCTAAATGTAAGGCATGTGAAAATCATACCGTAACGTTTCACCGTACTTCGACCCCACTTAACTAAGAGGAGGCCGAAACAGTCTACTCCTACATGAGTGAAGGGTTGGAAATCGAAGGCTAAGCGAGCTTCAGGAAGCTGGCCCATTATCGGCATAACTGCCTTAGCTTTGAGGCGCTTGCACATGAAACATCTTTTCTGCACTCTTTCAACAGCTCCACGTATGCAGATTATCCAGGCACTTTCACGAATGTCAGATATAACGGTGGCAGTCCCCATGTGTGAGTTTCTTTGGTGATGATAATCGATGAATAGGTCAACCAACAGATACTTCTTTGGGAGAATAGCTGGATTTCGAGAGGAATAAGAAGAAGTTGCCTTTTGGGTCTTCGATCACAGACGTAACGTACCATGTTCGTCAAGAAACGGCGACAAATTTAGGATTGAACTTTAAGAGCTGACTCGACAACTTGACCTTAGAGAAGCGATATCGCCGGAAAAGGACTCTACTTGAATTTTCCGAAACAACCAATCTTCTGCTTGGCGAAACTCGAATGGTGTGACGAAGACTTATTTATCGGTGGCTCTCTTCTGAAAAATATGCTTGAACCGTAACAAAAGAGCGATGGCTCGGACGGACGAAGACCATCTGGCTTGAAACTTTGCAGACAGCAAATTATACGCGTCGTAACAATTCATTTGTTTATAAACGTGGAACAGAAATTTGGAATCCTTTGTTTCATTGTTCTCTAAGTCCGCCACGGCTAGTCAAGGTGTAACAGGCCACTCCATCAAAGGACGTCTCAGGAAGTTTGGGCCTTTAAACCATCTCGTATCTTGATTCCCCATCGAAGTTTCAAAATGTTTTGTGCCATCATCAGCCACGTTATCGTTGGAGCTGATATGAAACCATTGGCGGAGGGAGGTGGAGTCCAGGATCTCACCTACTCGTGGTGCAACGAACGGAGGCAGTTTATTGGTGCAGTTAATCCAAGAAAGTACAGTTTTCGAATCAGAAAAAAAACAGCGTCTCAGCAATATGTATAGTGTGTGACTCCTTAATTGCTACTGCCAATCGAACGCCAAGCACAGCAGCTTGTAGCTCCAAGCGAGGAATAGATAACTGTTTAACAGGCGCTACCTCAATTGCAGCATTGCGAACAAAGCGAAAGTAAGCCACTGCAGAAAATGCTTTTTCCGACGCGTCGACAAAAATTATTAAACTTATTTCGGATTCGTCAGGGTTCCAATATACGTATTGTCGTGGAATCTTAATATTTTCAATGTTCTTCAGATCCTTGATAAAACCCAACCACAAGCTCCGTAAATGAGATGACACTGGCTCATCCCATTCAAATCCCTCTCGACACACGTCTTGAAGTAAGATGCGCCCACGTATGATGAACAAGGAAACAAGTCCTAGAATATCGAAAATCTTCAAGATGGTTTAGAGCATTTGACGTTTTGTGACAACCGCGCCTTCAGCCAGCGAATCCGTTAGGATTAATGCTTACCAATTTAGAGTTGACATAACCATCCGGCATCTGATGTAAAAGATCACGGCTATTTGATTGAGAGATCAAAATTCATGGATTGACAAATGCGAATAGCATCTCTCGTGACGGAAACAGCTTCTACGACTGAGTTATGGCTATTAAAACAGTCGTCGACATAGGAGCGTTTGGTCAATCCATTAACGGCTTCGGGACACTTATCTTCGAAAAGGTTGGCATGGTGATTTTTGACATACTGCGCGCAAGCCAGAGAACATCTGGGACCAAACATCATGACTTCCATGATGTACACTGTCAGTTTCCTAGAACAGTCTCCATCTCTCCAAAGAATGCGTTGGCATTGCTGGTCTTCAGCCTTGATACTGATTCTGTGGATCTCTCTAACATCGGCGTTCACCTCCACTTGACGTTCCCCGAATTTGAAAAATCCCGCGTGCAAGGTTATCTGGGCCCTTCATCAGGTAAGTATTTAAAGATATACCGTTGACTTTTGCAGCTACGTCTGCAACGCATCTGGGTTTTGGTGGAAGCTTATTAGGATTTATAATGATAAGGGTTGGCGTGTACCAGACCCGGAACCCATCCTTTCCCAACTCCTCCTACGAAACGATCCTGGCATAACCCTTAGATATCAAATCCCGAAAATAATTATTTTTCCATTCCAAGAGTTCAGGCTTCTTCCTTAAGGATTTCTCCAAACCAACAAGACGTTTATAGGCCATATTATAGCTGTCGGGAAGACTGATGTCATCTGAATTCCACAAAAGGCCAATCTCATATTCTCTGCCTACAAGCTTCAACGAACGTTCCATTATATCGAAAGACCGACTGACTTCTCGACTGAGCAGTTCACCTCTTGGAGGCATGACCCCAAATTCCTCGGTGGTAAAATGACGCCGTACAAGATCGTGCAGGTCTACTTCCTCCCTAATAGCTTCGTGGAACATGAGTTTCATAGTATGCTTCAATGCCTGATGCAAGCAGGACACATTCATCGATGGAGCTGAAGTGCCGTACACGATCCAGCCCAGAAGAGTCTTTAAAGCGTGAGGTTTCTCAGCCTTGCCATGACGCTGACCGTGGCCTAATAGGAATTTTGCTTGATCCAAACCCAATAATAGTTTCGGTCGAGCATCCACCAGGTCAGTGAGCGACTGACTAGCAAGACCCAAGTCTTTGATGGTGTAGACATTGTTTAAGACATACCGCTTACGACCCTTTACTCCAGACACGGATAACGAAGTACGTTTAGAATCCTCGCCGCGAGACACCCCCATTGTCCACTGCAACGTGAGTTGCTCGGGATGTCCTTTTAGACCGAGATCGTGAAAAAGGTCTTCTTCAATCATCGACAACGATGATCCGTCATCCAGAAAGGCGTAAGTATCCACAAACAGATCTCCAGTTCCAAGAATTCGAATCGGAACTATCTTGAACATGATTGAAACATTGGCCCCAACATGAGAGGAATGAACATGAGTTGGTGGCATGAACGGGACTGCTCCAGAATTTAACCCAGAGCTACTGGAATTGGGTGTCCTATGCAGCAATGGGTGGTGACTTCGGTTGCAACCATTAATACCACACGATCTTTTTTTGAGCACGCTTTCCACTGATGTCTTGAGGGATCTAGGCAAGTGAAGCAAATTTACTTTTCCTTAGCAAATACCTGTCTTTGATCCGGAGTTAAAGCCAGGAAGTCTTCGCATTGATGTAAAGCGTGTTGACTTTTATTGCATTTACAGCATGGGCCGGTTGATGCAGACAAAGAAACGGGTTGATGCAACAACACTCGAGGAGATTTGGTGTTACCGGCTGACGTTGGCTTCTTCTGTTCAAATGGACCCCCAGGTTTCAACAGATCAGGGGGTAAATTAATAACTATCCCCGCACCTAGTCTAGTGGCTAAATTAGTGAGAACATACCCATTTGTAAGGTCCTCTTCTCTATTCATAGACTTGATGTCTGCCACGAATCCGTTGAGTTTCACTGCCCACATACGAAGCAAGCACTTTGCCGTGAGCTTCGGCAGACTTAATAAATCAGAAGTCACGTCGTGAACCAGAACGTCATAACGACCAAACATGGTACGAAGTGAATCAATTATCGCGTCAGCATCCGACGAATACTTGAGACGATCGCTTACGAGATAATACGCTTCTCCCGTTAATGCTTTACTAAGACGAGCGACATTTTCTTTAGAGCTATATCTCCCCTCGATCGTGGTGGTTTTGTAGACCTCCTCAAAGTATTGCCACTCTCTTTGGTTTTCACCTGAGAAATTCGGCAGCTCTTGCACGTTGCTGCGATTTAGAATCGTGAGAAGATTAGCCATATACATTGTTCGTGTGTATGAATGTCTCACAAAAGAAAATTATACACTCTTCAAAAGGGCGAATGAACTCCGGCGCAGCAAGTGTCTACACTTTGTCTTTACGAGGAGCGGGAGGGTGTTCGTCAAAACAATAACAGAAAGCCGGCTTGCATTCGCTCGAGTCATTGTGTTCTGCAACTGGAACTCATGAAGATGGTGAATCGCTTTCATCGAAAAGAACAGCTGATGGACGAGATTAAATGAAAGTAATATGTATAATTTAATTGCTAAAGTAAGACATGGTTTTTTAATTTTTAGTTTAAATAATGAATTTGTTGCTTGATACATACATATGTCCTAGCTTAAATCAATAATTCACTAGTTTTTATGTGTTTTCTATTGTTTGTTCCTTATTCTGTTCTTACTTATTATAATTTGCTGTTGTTTTCTGAAAACGGTATATACCTTATATTCTTATAATTTCGCATTCTATGAGTTTGAACCATCCTGATAATATAAGGACTGTTCTCAATGCAATCGGTAAATCAAATCAAGGTCTCAGAATTTGTCACATTAATGCCGAAAGTGTAAGATCTAAGTATACGGTGTTACACCAAATATTTAGTATTTCTAAGATTGACATTCTACTGGTTTCTGAATCTTGGCTTAACTGTGATATACTCTCAGAAATGGTAAAAATTCCTAATTTTACCTTATTTAGGAATGACCGTAAAAAGAGGATGGGTGGTGGTGTGTGTATTTATGCCAAAACCTGCCTAAAACCGAAGTTTGTGTATTCGTCCTCTAAGTCTGTTATATACAATTTTGTTGTGTAGAAGTCAGTTTTCCATATGAGAAGATACTTTTTGTTGTAGTGTATTCGCCCCCTCACAGTTTTAAAGAAGAAAACTTAGTAGAACTGCAAGAAACATTATTAGAACTACAACTTAAATATAATAAGATCCTGGTAGGTGGCGATTTTAATGTAAACATCTTAAAGTGCAATAATGTAACTAGTCAATTGTATTATTTCTGTGGTAGATTAGGACTATCTAGAGTTAATTCTAGTTATCCCACCTGTTTAAAATCTTCAAATAATCCCTCACTAATTGATATGTTTCTAACTAATTGTGCTTCGAGTGTATTATGTTTTGACCAAGTTAAATTGACTAGTGAATTCATTCATGATATGATTCATTGTTCTTTTGATTTTAGCACAGATATACCCAATTGTGATATCACTTTTAGCCTTAGATCGTTTAAAGACATCAATATTGTAGGGCTTACACATGCACTCTATAGGTTAAATTGGCATGATATATATCTAACGTCCAATATCAAAAAAAAGGTTGAAATTTTTAATAATCTAGTCAACATCTTATTTTATAAGTTTGTTCCTGTTGTAACTAAGCGTGTTAGATCTTGTTCTGGTCCCTGGTACAGTGCCGAAATTCAACGTAAAATTACTGAGCGTGAGCGCCTTTATAATAAATACAAACGTAATCCCACAATAGAAAATAGAGTAAAATATTGTATTTACGTAATAAAGTTACTACACTTTACCGTAACTCCAAAAGGTCATACTTCTTAAAAAAGCTTGATCCTAGCCTAGGCTCCAAGCAATTGTGGAAAAATCTTATAGAACTGGGTGTAATTTCGGATAATAAAATGTCCAAGTGTTCGCTATCTCCGGAAGAAATGAGTGTGTCTTTTTCTCCGGATCCTCCTCACCCCTCATTTTCTAACCTTGATCTGAGTTCTTCTGAATCATCTCCAAATTTCTGTTTTCAATGTATCGATGAATTTGATGTATTCAAAGCTATTAGCTCTGTTAAATCGAATGCTATAGAGCCCGATGGTATCTCACCCAGATTTCTTAAACTTATACTGCCTCACATCATTTGCTAATACATCATATATTTAATTACTGTATCTAGGAGGGCATGGGCTCGGACATACAGGGTAAAGTTGTTGATTGCTCTCAACCTGGCGAGATGCCAGCAACGATCCCTGTTTAAATGCCCGGGTCAAGTTGACATACGGCCTCCTCGCGGCGCCCTCTGGATAGCCTCTTCAACAACCGTTGGGAGGTGAACAAACGTATGCAGCGAAGAAAACCCCGACCAGAATGGCGGTTGTGCGGCGGGCTAACAATCCGCCCACGTAAAAAAACCCAAAGTTATGAATGAGCAAGATGCCTCGGATATACGGACGGATACTCGACGACGACAACGCACGAAAAAGGAACACGATTTGCGAGTATGCTCCTGGAATGTCAGAACCCTGTACACTCCCGGAGCTGCTCATAAACTAGAAGGAATCCTCACGCAGTACAAGGCGGATATTACGGCGGTCCAGGAAATACGCTGGATAGGAAACGGTATGATACGGAAGAAAAATTGCGATATTTATTACAACTGTCACAAAAGATTGCACTTACTGGGATGCGGATTTGTCGTGGGAAAGCGGTTAAGGTCGAAGGACATCGACTTTAAACCTATAAGTGATCGCCTGGCTGTAATCCGTATCAGAGGCAGATTTTATAACATCAGCCTTATATGTGCACACGCCCATACCGACGAGGCTGAAGACCCTATCAAGGAGGACTTCTATGACCTCCTAGACAACGCCTACGGAGCTTGACCGGAGTACGATGTTGAAATCGTTCTCGGGGACTTCAACGTCAAAATCGGGAAGGAAAACACCCTTGGCGGAGTGATCGGAAAGCACAGCCCCCTCGATACAACAACAGATAACGGCTTCCGACTCGCTGACATTGCGACAGCTCGTAATGCGGTGATAAGTAGCACAAGATTCCCTCGTAAGCGAATCCACACAGCAACCTGGCGATCTCCGGACGGTCGAACCGCCAACCAAATCGACCATGTGCTCGTTGACGCAAGGCACTCGTCAAACATCCTGGATGTGCGAACATTCAGAGGGGCAAATGTCGACTCTGACCACTTCCTCGTAGCAGCAAGATTCAGAGCTCGACTGTCCAATGTCAGAAAGCTGCACTAGCCCATCAGGAGGAGGTTCGACATTGGGCGCCTGAGCACACCGGAGGTTGCCAGAGTCTACAGGGAGCAGCTGAGCGAAAGACTCTACGGTATGCCTACGTCGAACACAAAAGCCAATAATATGTGGCTGTATTGCCGCTCAGCCATTCAGGAAGTAGCCGAAACCACATTAGGATACCTACCACCCTACCTACCGAGTGTGAGCAGAAAAAGGCGCTGCAGAGGAAAACCAGGGTAGCGCAAGAAGAGTACCGAGCCAGAAGAAGGGAGGAGAAATAACTACTGCGACGAAAGAAAAGAATCTTCGCAGCCTCCCAGCTCAAGGATATCGAGGAGTCTAGGCATAAACATAAAATACGAGCCTTTTACAAGAAAGCCAAAGGCCTTGCAGGAGGCTTCAAAAAGGGCACCCTGGCTCTTCGAAACTGCGAGGGTAATCTTGTCACCGACCCGCAGGGAATAGTGGATGTATTTAAGCAGCACTTCCAGCAGCTGCTTAACGAGCATGACCAAGAGAGAGTGGTAGGGACTGAGGAAATCCCAACTCCAGCCGCTGAAGTAGTCCTCCCACCCAGCATAGAAGAAGTCGGCACAGCTATTCAGAAGCTGAAGAACAACAAGGCCGCAGGCTCAGATGGCTTGCCATCAGAGCTCTTCAAGGCTGGCGGCGATGTTCTGGTAGGGAGCATGCACCAGATCATCTGCAGAATTTGGGAAGATGAGAGCATGCCCGACGACTGGAATACCAGCTCTATATGCCCCATCCACAAAAAAGGCGATCCTACCTCTTGTAAGAACTATAGAGGTATATCCCTGCTCAATGTCGCATACAAGATCCTGTCCAGGGTATTGTTTGAACGTCTAAAACCATTTTGCACCGCACTAATCGGCAGCTACCAGTGCGGCTTCCGGCCCGGCAAATCAACTATAGACCAAATTTTCACACTTCGACAAATCCTGGAAAAGACCAACGAGTTTCAAATCGATACACACCATCTTTTCATCGATTTCAAAGCCGCATACGACAGCATTCATCGTGAAGCACTGTTTGGGGCGATGGCCGAATTCGGGATCCCGGTAAAACTGATCCAGTTGTATCGCGCCACGCTAAAAAACACGCGATGCACCGTGCAACTCGGTTCTAGGACCTCGGAACCATTCGAAACATGCACCGGATTTCGGCAAGGAGATGCGCTGTCATGTGACTTCTTCAACCTGGTGCTGGAGCAGATAGTGCGACGGGCAGGCGTCAACAGGGAAGGCACTATCTTTTACAAGTCCATCCAGCTGCTAGGATACGCGGATGATATCGACATCATCGCGTGTTCTCGCCGTGGCATTGTGGAAGCATTCACGGCGATTGAAGAACAGGCGAAACGAATTGGCCTTAAGATCAATGAGGACAAAACGAAATACATGCTGTCAAGCAAAAACCAATCCGTCGCTCACCACCTGGGACAAAACATAACAATTGACAGCTACAATTTCGAGGTAGTTAAGGAGTTTTTCTACCTCGGGGCAAACGTAAATTCCACAAATGACACCACAGTGGAGATCCGGCGTAGAATCGCCCTTGGCAACCGCTGCTACTTCGGCTTGTCCAAACAACTGGGGTCAAAACTCCTCACTCGAAAGACCAAAGTCATGCTTTACAAAACGCTCATTCTGCCAGTCTTGCTGTACGGAGCCGAAAGCTGGACGATAAGCAGGACAGCGGAGCTGATTTTGGGTTCTTTCGAAAGAAAAATTCTGCGCCGGATATTTGGTCCTGTCTGTGAGGAAGGTGAATGGAGAAGAAGACACAACCGCGAACTCTACGAGCTGTACCAAGATGTGGATGTAGTCCGGAAAGCAAGGACCCGTCGACTACACTGGCTCGGCCACATCGAGCGCATGGACATCAACGCTCCAGCTAAGAGGGTCTTCGACTCCGAGCCTCCTGGTTCGAGAAGAAGAGGAAGACCGAACCTCCGGTATAAAGACCAAGTAATCGCGGATGTAAGACATCTTGGTCTTGACAACTGGAAGCAGCGTGCCCGGGACCGTCAAGGATGGAAGGCAGCTATAGCTCAGGCTCAGATCCTCCATGGATAGCAGGCCTGATAAGTAAGTAAGTAAGTATCTACAGCTCCCAGTTCCCGGATAGTTGGAAAATGGCCAAAATCATTCCTATACCCAAAAAGCTTAGTCCTAATTGCCCTGCCGACTTTAGACCAACTAGCATTTTGTGTTCTTTGTCAAAGGCTTTTGAAAAAATGTTATCTCTCCAAATGCGGTAATTCTTAGACGATAATAATAAGCTCTCAAAATGGCAATACGGTTTTCGAAGCAAACACAGCTGTGAATCTGCTGTTCTAAAAGTTGCTACTGATATTCGATCTGCTTTAGACCGTAACGATATCTATATAGCTGTTCTTCTAGACTTCACCAAAGCCTTCGACTGCATTGATCATTCTTTATTACCTTCAAAGACTAAAAATGGCTTTAATTTTTCAAACTCTTCCACCAAGCTATTAAGCTGTTATTTAAGAGATAGACCACAGTCGGTCATAACTGAGCTTGGTTGCTCAAATTTTAATGTTACTCATGCAGGGGTTCCGCAGGGCTCTGTTCTGGGGCCACTTCTGTTCTCTCTTTTTAACAATGAAATATCAGGTATTGTTAAAAATTGCAACATACACATGTACGCTGACAATGTGATCATATATTTTACGCGTCCCATTGGTCTTATTGAAGATTGCACTGCAAGGGTGAATGATGATTTTAACCAAATATCCAACATGATGCCAAAGGCAACAAACTGAAATTGAACCCTGTCAAAACAGTTTGTGTCGTTATTTCAAATAATGAAGTCTGTTCACATTATTATCTTCCTGTTGTCCTTGATGGTAATCCCGTTACCGTTGTAAGTTCTGTTAAATATCTGTGTTATCACATTAACTCTTCACTGTCTTGTTGTGACGCTGTTAGGGATGCCCTGAAAAAAGTTTATTGTGGATTGCGTAAATTACGATACTCAGCGAACTACTTGCATCAACTAATAAAAATAAGATTAGTGAAGACGCTCGTTATGCCTTACCTGTCTTGACTTTGTTTGTAAACATAGGCTTAATGTTGCGTTTAATGACTGTGTCCGTTTTATTTATAACATACCCAGATCCAATAGGGTGTCCAGTTTTACATCCTCAATTTACGCACTGAATCTAAATTTGTATTAAGCTTCCGCAATGTATTAAAATTATTTGAAATCATACAAACTAAGTCTCATAGTTATTTTTTTGAAATACTACAGTTTGCTCAATCTAATAGAGGAAAGAAACTTATCATTCCTTCATTCACACGATGCATCGGAGAGCGATCCTTTTTTGTATCAGCAATTCGCGCCTGGAACCACCTTCCACATGAATTGCAGGTAATCAACTCATATGCCGTCTTTCAGAAAAAGATTTTTCTTTATCTTTCCGATAACCGTTTCAATTTTGGATTTTTGGTTTTTATATCTTGATCTTGATTACCTTAATTGTTAATTTAACGTATAATTTGTAACGTCTGCAAGACTATACTCTTAAAAGATTTTCAATCTTGTAGTATCAATGTAATTTCACTCTTAAATAAATAAATAAAATAACTTCAACTTTGTCTCCTTAAGTTCAGCTCGCAACTCTAAAAGCTCCTTGTCTTGTTGAGCTACTACAGCTTGCGCCACTGCAGCCGCTTCAATCATTAAGTCCATGTGTTCATCGACCTTCTTTGTTGCGGCGGGCGCTGGTAAAGCACTTATGGGAATTGTGTGCACACTTCCAAGATCATCATCCTCTCGGAAAATACAATTTTCCTCCTCGCAAAACCAGGGAGTTGTTGAGTCGAACTTCTCGGGATCAAAGTCGTGGCATTAATAATGCCACCAGCGCTTTCACTTGTCGCAAGACACCATAGACTCATCATCCGGTCTACGGCAACTCGACGAACTGCAATTACGTGCCACTTTATCCATAACAAAACCAGAATTAAAATAAGATATTGTTGTCCAAAGAAAAAAATTGCGAAACGAACCAATAGCAAATATCAAATATGCCAGTTTAGCAAAAATTGGATTTTATTTTCTGAAACAAAATATTGTTAATAACTTACAGTAGCACACTCAAGCACACTTACAATTGGTGTCAAAATACAATAAACCCAATTTAAACTCAAGACAACTTTTAAAATATATATGTGTTTGTCTGAATGTCACGTGTTTCAATTCGATTTTAAAATGTTTAAAATTGGTGACTCCATGTGCGCGTCCCATCTCCTTTCTCCCTCATTTTGAAGGGATCAAAATCCGTCCACAATCCACATAGTTGCGGTTCGTTGAGTTGCCAAGCGAATACAATTTAAGAAATAAGATGGAAATTAGAATTCGACTCGATGCCAAGGCCCTTAAACTAGCCATTAAAACAAATACGGGACCGTTCCTAGAAATGTACAATAAGCGCCTAATCGAAGGGGTCTTTCCAGACCAATGGAAGAAACAACGCTTAGTGCTGCTGCCTAAAGGGAAAAAACAACCAGAGGAGCAGTCGTTATACCGTCCGATTTGCCTATTAGATACAATGGGCAAGATACTGGAGAAAGGCCCGTTCTACGATCAATGCTACATAAACGGAGGGTAACCACAGTTCTGGAAGAAACTATTCAGAGCAAGAGATGGGCAGGAGGCGCAAAAAAAAATGCGGTGCCGTAATAACACTGGACGTTAAAAATGCGCTGAACTCTGCAAACTAGGGATAAATTGTACACTCACTTAGAGAAAAGATGATGCCAGGATTCCTCAGCAAAATAATTGAAAGTTATTTCCAGAAAAGGTATCTTTTCTACGATATCGACGACGGGGTAGTGCAGTACCACATATCTGGCGGAGTACCACAAGGATCGGTGCTAGGTCCTATTCTGTGGAACCTTATGTATGATGGATTTCTGAGGCTAGACATTTCCAATGAGGCAAAAATCATAGGCTTCGCTGATGATATTGCAATCGTAGTAGCAACGAATGTATCAGAAAAGTGAGACGCTGGATGTCAACAGTCGGGTTAGAGATCGCTGATCACAACATAGAAGTAGTACTAGTAAGCAGCCACAAGAATAGAGAAACAATCACCATCAGGGTAGGCGATCAACAGGTCGAAACCGTCTATCAGATACTTAGGTGTGAGGATTGACGCTAGGCTCAGCTACAAAGAACACCTTGAAATAAAGTGCGATAAAGCAGCTCAGGTGTGTGCTGCTTTAGCCAGCAATACAAATATCGGAGGACCCAGGCAGCAAATAAGACTAGTTTTGTCAAGAGTGGCGCAGTCAATAATTATGTACGCGGCACCAATATGGACAAAGGCGATGAAAACTAAGTCCCACTCAAGAAGAGTAAATTCCACCAACCGACTATCCGCACTAAGAGTGTACAGCGCTTTTCGGACGGTATCGAATGATGCTATATGTGAAATTGCTGGAATGCTACCAGCCGATATCTTGACCATCGAGTCGCAAAGGTCCTTACTTACTTTCTTTGATGGCGCTACAGTTCGGGGTGAACCAGGGCCTCAACTAACAAGCCTCTCCAGCCTCTCGGGCTTGCGTTCTTCCGACCATATCTTGCAGATGAGTTGGTGCATGTTCCTGACCAGCTTATCGCCAGCTGTTTTAAACAGTTGCGAGGGAAGTCCGACCGCTCCAGCAGCTTTATAATACTTAAGTTTCGATATCGCTATCTTAACATCGTCTAGGTCGGGTGGACGGGATTCTCCTTCGTAATCTCAGCATCGACTGTGACTCCACTACTAGTTGTCCGTGCTCATCTCTGCAGGCTTCTGCTCTGGCTTTATAGTCATGGCATGTTCGTTTTACTTTCTGGCAAAATTTTCTAACGTCGTTCCTGCAGTAACATCTCTCCATCTCCTCGACCTCACGCTTCTGGTGCTCCTTCTTTTTCCTTCTCAGAGGCGCATCCTCCTCCCTCCTTTTCTGTTCATAGAGCTCGCGGCAGCTCTCGTCCGTCGATGCAATGTGGCCATGTATGCATTCTGTTTCTCTACATGGGCCTGTCTGCACTCATCATCAAACCAAGGGTTTCTCGACGGTGGTGGCTCGAAACCGATTACATCTATGGCGGCCTCTCTGATGGCTTTCTGACAACGACTCCATTGCTGTTCTACGGTTTCTACAGATTGCAACGGGACTTGAGAGAGCTTGAGGGAGACTTGATCGGCGAAGTACCTGGCGGTCTCCTGCGATTGCAGCTTTCTGACGTTGAATTTTGGTGTTCTTACTCGACTCCGTTGATTCCGAGAAATTCGCATCCGTACCTTGGCTACAACAAGGTAATGATCCGAGGCGATGTTAGCTTCTCGAAAGGTTCGGACATCTTGGATGCTGGAGGAGTGTCTGCTGTCGATTGCAATATGATCAATTTGATTGGTTTTCGATTGATTGAAAGACCGCCAGGTCCCCTTATGGATGTTGAGGTGTGGGAATCGTGTACTTGCTATTACCAGATTATGTCCCGCCATAAAGTCCACTAGCCTAAGTCCATTTTCTGACGTGGTGTTGTGTAGGCTATGCCTTCCAATGATCCGTTCAAAGATAGCTTCTTTACCCAGCTTTGCATTGAAATCTCATAGAACGATTTTGGAGTCATAGCTGGGACATTGCGCATACGTTTTGCCTAGGAGATCATAAAAGTCGTCTTTATGTCGGTCATCATTCTCCTCTGTGGGGGCGTGGACACATAATAAACTTATATTGCCGAGACTGGTCTTGATGCGGATAGTTATGAGGCGTTCGCTTACATACTGGAAGCTAAAGACTTTTTTCCTGAGTCTACCTCGAACAACAAATCCGCATCCGAATAAGCGTTGTTTATTTTCTCTGTAGCAGTTTCCGTAGTATGTATCAAAGTTTTTCATCCGCTTTTTGCCTGGCCCATCCCATCGCACTTCTACGAGCGCGGTAATGTCTGCCTTATAGCAGTCCAAAGAGTTGGCCAGTTGTTCGGCTGCACCTGGTCTGTTGAGATCCGAAATTCGTTTCCTTTTTGACGTTTGCGGGGGTCGTCAACAGGTAATCCGTCCGTATCCGAGGCTATTGGTTGTTTCGGAACAAGTTTCTGTTTTACGCGATAGGGATGTTAACCCTAAGCGCAACCCCCAACCTGGAGGGCCAGGTTCCTCTTTCCCCAGGAACAAGGGGTCGGGTCGCTGCACACACTGGTTCACTACCTGGCGGGTGCCAGTGTAGCTATCCAGGGTAGGCCACGCGGAGGCTGTGCGTCAATCAACTTCTTCGCTCTGTCTGCTTGCTCCCTTCTCCCTCCTCCATTGTGATTCCACATGGATCATATTACCCTGATCCCCTACCTGAGAACCAACCGGTATTGGTTGGCAGAGTTTACTCTGAATCGAATTTCGGATTTACGTTTTCTACAAAAGCCTCTCTAAAAAGTGAAGAAAAATATACATCGGAGGGCACGGCAGTGCGCCCGGCAAGTCGAGCGCGAAGCAAACACTGCCGTACCATCCTTTACTGGAACCATTTCGCCGCATTTTCAGGCCCCTATTTGAGAACCTCTCGATAAGACCAGAACGCAGAAATTTTCGTCATCCAGTAAGCTATAATCACTTCAAGTCTGTAGGTCATTTAGTTTCGAAGTTAAGCGAAAGCAAAATTTCGAATTTATGACACTCACTCACTCTTTCATGATCATCAGAATATAACTAGTACTTCCCATTAACTCTTGGTACAGAGTTAGGGTTTAATGGCCAGGCCACATAAAGGGAAAACTATAAAAACTAGGATAATCGAAGATCTGGAGTACCTGGTGACCCTGATTAGAAAACACAAGAGCCCAACCAAACTATTAGAGATCGACATACCGCCTTTGCAAAAAATACTCAACTTGGTGGGCCGCTTCATTTGATGTCAAAAAATCAAAGGTCTGAAGTATCTAATGAAGAACCCTCAGCTGGTCTCAGCTGTATTAGAGATATGGTAATGCCCCCTTCTACTATTGGTACATAAAAAAATCTACTGTCATTGCAAAAATCCAGCGTAGTGGGACACATCGTCTAATTTAATCTAGCCTATAGCCTATTAAAATAAATCAATATGTCCACGTTTCTACGAAAAGAAGGTAAATCCCACTAAAAATATTCTGTAAAAAACTAGCCAAGTCTCGATGGAGCTGCTTGTTTATCTTTAAAAATAATGAAATCTAGACAAAGTCGTGCCAAGTCTCCTTAGACGATTTCCTTACAGCGATTTCTTTATTATTATAGCTAATGTAGTGTGACTTGGCCGTTGAAGGGTACACAAGGGTACAAAACCAGGTGCTCCATGACACCATTGCACCAATCTGTCGCCAGAACCGCTACCCCTTGACGATCTCCGACGATCCGTCTGTACTGGAAATAATTTTTTATACTGTTTGTTTCAGGTCGCCTATACATAAGTATTATTGGAATATGCAGCCTTATCAAGCCTACAATTGACTGGTTATTGAATCAACGTTTTCCAAGTGGCAATTTTCCATCGTCAACGGCCAAGCCACACAACCTTAACTATAATAATAAATAAATCGCAGTAACCTTAGACTTGGCACGACTTTGTCTAGATGTCATTATATTTTAGAGATAAACAAGCAGCTCCATCGATACTTGGCTAGTTTTTTAGAGAATGTTTTGGTGGGATATATATTATACAAAAGCAGTTTTTTTTTTTATCATTCCACTTGCTTTTATTTGTTACGCAAAAAACGTCATACAGTTTTGTGATTGATTATGGCCAAATTTAACGATTCAAATGGAATTATCCCTCAACTTTGAAAGAATTTATTACAGCCCAAGCATTTAGATTCCATTGAACACCAGCGTAGTCAAAATTCTGTGCGCAATTTCTACAGTGCTTGAAGTCATAAATTATGGCTTAACTATTTATGCAGATAATTGTCAGGTATTTTTAAAAGTGAATTTTTGAACAAATGAGCTCGCAAAACAAATTAAACTCCTGTAACTTGTTTGTGTACTGCATTTTCATGACTCTTTCATTTTTTTTTAATGTAGTTACTTATGTACATAATATGTGTCCACAAGTTGTTTTCTTTTGGATAATGTGCTCGTATCTTTAGATGAACAATTTGAAAATACATATATTAAATTCAAATTGTGAAAGTGAAATTGTTGATACTTTCTACTTTAATGATTGAATGCACATTTTTAAAGCTCAGGTTCAGAAAATCCATTCTAATGAAAGCTAAAGAGTGGAATGCAGTGGGAATTAAAGTGTTTTATGCTTATTGTGTTGGAAATGTTTCACAAGATAAGCTCAAGAACTGCTACATAATACATATACATATACATATGTATGTATGTACCTTCAGGATAATAATAAATTATCCTACTATTGAAAATCCACGGTATGATATACATACATACATACATATGTACATTGTTCATCAAAATTTTGCAATGTCGCCTTAGGACGCAAGTCGAAGGGGACCTTAAGGCCGGGCGCAAATCGAGAAACGTATAGCGCACGTGAGGTGACATGACACGGGTGCCATGACGCGTACGTGCCAAACGCGTAGGGTGGTGATCCGCAAATTGAGACGCAGGTACTCGCAGATCGAACGCATAAGAGTGGTCATTTCATAATTTTGTCTTCATATAGTTGGCACAATGGGTATCATATAGTTCTTTATGAGCCCTAACTGCCTCTATTCATTTATCTTCTGCCATTTCTCGAAAACCAAGAACCACACGCGAGAGAATGCCACGTAAAACTGTATCTCAACTACTGCGCCGCGCGTCGGTCGGCTAGCGCGCGTCGCGGCACGTCACACGTGCGTACCAATTTGCGCCGATTGAATTCTGTAGTTTACAAGAAACTGCGTCACGCTGCGCCACCTCACACGCATTATAAGTATCTCAATTCGCGCCTGGCCTAACCAAATGGGCGTGCGCCGCTGGAAACAGCTGACCAAAGACCGTGCCAGCTGGAGACGCTTGTTGGTTGAGGCCCAGTTTCACCACGGACTGTAATGCCACCTAAGTAAGTAAGTAAAGGTTCTCTGGATCTACATGGCAATGATAAGACCTATAATCTCATATGCATCTGGTGGAACAGACTAAAATGCAAACACGTCGTCGTAGCCTCTTTCACCAAACTCCAAAGAACGGTCTGTCTCAGCTGCACGGGGTTTCCCCAGCACGCCGGGCGCTGCTCTAGATGCTATGATGAACCTTCCACCTCTTGTTATATTTATCAGAGGGTGTGCTCTGAAAGTCATCTCTCGTCTGAAGAGAAATGGCTTTTGGTACAACTCGCATAGGAATTGTCCTGCGACCCCTGTGTCATGGACATGACTTGTGACGCACTGACGCCTATTATCCTACTCCGCCGTAATTTCACAGCCGAGTTTCCATGGCGTCAGGATTCGCTCCGACTGGATACTGAACCTGGAAAGGATAGTCTTCGCATTTTCACGGATGTCTCCAGGTCTGGGCGGCGGTCGGGTGCTGGGGTCTTCCTTGAGCGCGAAAACATCTGACTGCACTTCTCGTTAGGAAAATATGCGCCTGTCTTCCAGTGTCGGTGGACTGAATTCGTTAAAGCTTGTATGGATTCCAGACCAGTCTGGGATCCCAGGAAATGAGATCTCTGATGAACTCGCCAGAATGGGTTCAGAGGAGAGCTTCTTAGGACCTGAGCCCGCTGTAGGTCTACCTGCGTCCACGGTTAATTCCCACATTACCGATTGGGTGTTTAATACACACAACCGTAGATGGAGGAATTGTCCAGGATGCAGGATCACAAAGCGCTTATGCATGAAATCTGCATGAAATCCGCAGCATTCTCCTGTCTTTAAGGAGAATCGAATGCAGAAGACTTGTGGGAGTCATTACGGGCCATTACACTTTTGCTCTGCCTACTTGGCATAAGTGAGACGCCTATCTGTACTGCATGTTGCGAGGAGGATGACACTGCAGAGCATTTTCTCTGTGACTGTCCCGCCTTTGCTCGCGCACGGCGGCGCACCCTTGGGACCGGTGTGGTGTGTGTCGAATCTCTTAGCTCTACATCACTGATGCTTCTTTTCATTTTTCTCCGGAAAGCGGGGAAAATACATAATGTAAGGTGTCTGTCTGGAGTACAATGGACCAGTAGTTGCGTCTGAGTGCTCCATAGCAGAAGCCTTCAACAAAAAAAAACAAGAAAATAGAAAAACAAGCTTATTACAAGTTGCTAATCGTGAATATGTTCCTACCAACCAGACAGCGACTGGAGAGGTTTGTGTTGGCTTCCTGAAAAGGCTGCGAGCACGTGTTTTCCGTGTGCGACCCTAGCTCGCCAAGAAGTTCTGAATCGCGCACGATGAAAATGCAATGGTCCATTTCTCGTTGATTATGCAAGAGTTTCTGGTGAAAATAAAAACATTCCCATGTTGTTGCATACATCCCCGATATTGCTCCTCTGACTTTTTTTTTATTCCTCAAGATGAAGGCATTGGCGGTGTAGAGAAGGTCAAAGAGTCTGTAGCCATGGTTCTGAACGAGTTAACTTCGGAGGATTATCAAAGGTGCTTCGAATAGTGGAATCAACGTAGGAATCGTTTTGTAGAGTTTTGTGAAGGGCGATAGTAAAATTGTGCGACAAACAGCAGCAACAACAACAACAAAAGCAGAAAAAGAAGCGAAACCGCCGCTCCAGGAAGAAGGAGAAGGTGCCGCCCATCTACGCCCACACCCTAGCTGTTAGGCAGACAGTCGACATGTGTAAGTATATTGTTACGTATGATCTGCAACCTCTCCCACATGCGTATCCCTTACGTCTGCCCTTGCACCCCCGCAAGTACGTATAATTGCTTTGGCGACACTTGGTGTTTGGTCTATGCAAACACTAAGTGTACGTTAGATTTTTAAACCGCTCTATCTCTCCAATGTGCCCTCCTTTCGGAGATATAGACGAAAATGCTGTGGAGAGATTGAGCAGAAAACCATAAGACGTGGCCGGCTGTGGACTATACCGAACGGTGTGCAAATAAATATGTGTTTTTTACCGGATTAAATAAATGTCTCTTTTTGTAAAGCAATCCTTTAATTACCAATATAACTATATGGAAAGGGTGATAAATAACTGTATTGCATGCATTGTAATGTCCAAGGAACCAGGAAAGGCACAGGGTCTATTTAATCCTGTTGAAAAACCTTTTGCTTTTTTTATAGCTCACACAGTTCAAGAGTCATACTCTTATGATGTTTGTCAAACAACCTGTACGGAGTGTAGATGGTTTGAGTCGTAGATGTTCGTTCACTTCTCTCCAGGGTTGTTGTCCTAGATAGGGTTCGAGAGAACTCGACTGAATCCCACGTTGGTTGTAGTTCACAGCAAATGATCCATGCCATTATGGCGTTATATTAGAACTACACACACAGAGTATGAATTTGAGGTGACCATGTACTGGGGGAAATGGGCAAGTAGAAAAAATAAATGAAGTCATCATCGCAATGTTTGCTAATCTTTCATTAGAGGAGCCTTGGAAGAGGTACAAATAGGTTGGGCGTTCCAAAAGAGCCATCAATTCGACTGCACACGAGCACGCAAAAAACACCATTTGAAATTATTTAAAACTCGAAGACCTTATCGAGGAATAAATCGTATGCCAGTATGAAAAATGGAAGAAAAAACTTGCAAAAGAGCAAATCTATAAAATTCAGACTGAAAACAAACGAGGGTTTGACAGGAAGAGAATAGAGTTAACGAAATATAAGCTTGGCGATCTGGTTGCAATTTTGCGTACCCAGTTTGGCGCATGATTAAAGTTACATCCAAAATACTTAGGTCAATACGAAATTGTCAGAGTCATGAAGGATCAAACCTAAGGTCTACATCTGTTGATGATATGAAACCATGGAAATGCTTCGATACAGAGAGTGAAAATCAAATCGTCTGGGGCAGACGATACTTAAGACGGCCATGTAGTTATGCATCAATTTGTTTATTCTGTTTCTTTCTCTTATTATCATATTCGTTTTTGTTGTTTTTTAAAGTAAAGTAAAGTAACATCACTAAGTATATGTATAAGCTGAAAAGCACTCACAAAAAAGAATGACAAAAGTCAAGCTGCGAAGTTAAAAAAAATCACAACAAAAGAAAAGGAACATTTTTTTTTTGTTTTAAAGAGAAGTGTGAATTAATCTATTTTAAGTTTGGCTATATCTTGTTTGTGTTTTGAAATTTATTAATTTGGATTATATTTTAAGTGAATCAAATAAATTGTTTAAATATTGTGTGGATGGCAAAGGACTAACAAAGGCCTCGTAGGGGTAGCATCTATCCGACGGATGCTGGCCTGCTAAAAAGCGAGAAGAGCCACCGCAGTCGACCATCCTGCGGCACTGTTAGTAAGTCCCATCCCGACCCCCTCGTGGTGCCATCTGGAGAATTCCTATGGAAATTGCAGACGGCAAAGGGCGAATGGCGAGCCTCCTACGCCAAAAAACAGGATTAGTCGGTTGGGCTACGGCTTAGTAAGCCGTAACCGTAAAAAAACCACAAACTCCGAAACAATCACAAGCCTCGGATATAACGGACCGGATTTATGTTAACGACCCTTGCAAAAACCGAAAAAAGGACAATGATCTTCGGCTTTCTACGTGGAATGTTAGGTCCCTAATCAGGCCACGTGCAGCTGAACAACTTGCGGACGCCCAAAACCGCTATAAAGGGGACATAACCGCCATTCAGGAAATGCGATGGAATGGACCGGGTATAAAGTGAATGAAAAACTGCGATATTTACTACAGCAACTGCTATAGGGAGAGAGGGCAACGATTGTTCGGATGCGGATTTGTTGTGCGAGGTGGACTAAGGCAAAAAGTCCTAAACTTTCGGCAAGGGAGCGAACGCCTCATAGTAATCCGTATCAAGGCTAAATTTTTTAACATCAGCCTGATCTGCGTCCAGGCCCCCACGGAAGACAAGGAGACTTCAATGCTAAGCTGGGTAAGGAAAGCATCGTTGAACGAATCATCGGCAAACATAGCCTACACCACACCACATCCGATAACGGACAAATGCTGATTGATCTTGCTTGTAGCCAGTACGCGCTTCCCGCATCTCGATATACACAAAGGCACGTGGCGGTCTCTTGATCAATCGACAGATTTATCGCATCGCGATCGACGTCAGACACTCCTCCACTATTCTTGATGTTCGAACTTTCCGAGGGGCTAACATCGACTCGGACCACTTGTGGTAGGCAAGACGCCGCTGAGTAGAGTAAGAATACAAGGTTATGACATCGGAAAGGTACTATCGCCAGAAACCGCTCGTGCCTTTACCGATCGCGTCTCCCTTAAGCGCAAGCCCTGAAAAGCTCTGCATCCGAAGTCTTGGGTTTTAAGGCCCCACCACGAAGAAACACCTGGTTCGATTACGAGTGCAGGACTATTCACACAGCGAAGCAGGATGCATATAAGGCCTCGCTGCATAAAAGAATAAGAGCAGCTCGTAAGCTCTGCGAGTTAAAAAGAAGGGAGAAGCATAAGCTTCTCAGATGAAAGAAGAAAGAGCACGAGAGGCGCGCGGTTGCAGATTTGGAGAGGTGTGCCTTCAGGCGTGACGTTCGAAAGTAATATTAACAGATAAAGCGAACATGCCAAGGTTATAAAGCCAGAACGAAAGCCTGCAGGGATGAGAAGGGACACCGAGTAGTAGAATCGCAGTCGATGCTGAGAATATGGAAAAACCACTTCTGCAGACTGTATAACGGCGATGTTAGTCAATATACCGCTGTCGGGCAGAATGATCCATTTCTAATCGACGAAGACCGCAGAGAATTCCGTCCCCCTGACCTCGATGAAGTTACGATAGCCATATCGAAACTCAAGTTGAATAAAGCTGCTGGCGCAGACGGACTGTCTGCCGAACTCTTCAAGGCAGCTGAGGATGACCTGGTTAGGAGCATGTACCAGTTCATCTGTAAGATATTGTCAGAGGAAAGCATGCCCGAGGAATGGAGTCTCAGCATCGTATGCCCGATTCACAAGAAAGGAGACCCCTCTGATTACGGCAAGTACAGAGGAATAAGTCTCCTTAACATCGCCGTTTGTGTGAACGCCTGAAGCCTTTTGTAAATAAACTGATAGGTCGCCATCAGTGCGGATCCAGGCCAGGGAAGTCCACCATCGACCAAATCTTCACACTACGGCAGATCCTGGAAAAAAACAATGAATTCCAAGTCGACTTCAAAGCCGCATACGACAACGTAATTAGAGACGAGCTATACAACGCTATGTCTACCTTTGCTGTACCTGCTAAACTCATCAGACTATGCAGGATAACGGTGAACACCTTACCGATAGTTTTGAGGTCAAAAACGGATTTAGGCAGGGCGATGCGCTGTCGTGTGATTTCTTCAACATCATATTGGAAATGACTGTGCAAAAATCACTGGCCAATACAAGAGCCACAATCTATTTCAAATCCTCGCAACTCATTGCATACGCCGACGATATTGACATAATAGGTAGATCACAGCGAGATGTCAATGAGGCGTTTACGAGTACGGCGAAAATTGGTCTGGCCGTAAACGAGGGCAAAACTAAATATATGTATGTGTGCTGGCGTTACAGTCCATGAAGGACCTGAGCCGAGCTTCTCTCAATCACCCATGTTGTGTGTGATTTCATTTTCCCATAGGTGAAAGGAACCTACAGTTTATTGCCGGTTCCGAAAGGCGAATTTCGAGAAGCTTTTTATGACAATTTTACTACAGGGAGTTTTGTCAGAGCCCCGCTGAGGAGAAACATCGTGAAAAACACGTTCGATGACATGGCTGTGTCGGGATTCGATCCCGTCTCATCGGCGTCAGAGGCCAACACACTACCCACTGCGCCACGGTACTAAATATATGCTGTCATCAAAAAAGGACGCTCACCACCGACGTCTTGGCCAGAACGTTTGTTTTGGCAGATATAAGTTCGAGGTAGTTAAGGACTTCGTCTACCTTGGCTCCGCAGTGACCTGGAAGAACGACATCAGTTCCGAAATCAAACGCAGAATCACTCATGCCAATCGCTGTTTCTTTGGGCTCAGGAGGCAATTGAGTAATAGAGCCCTCTCCCGAACGACAAAGTTGACTCTATATAAGACCCTTATCAGCCCGGTCCTCTTGTACGGCGCAGACGCATGGACACTATCAAAAGCGAAATTACAAATTGGTTCTAATTTAGAATCATTAAGCCGTTCGCTGTAATTTTCCACCATACCATGCTACAAATTTCCGTCTGCGCCCAAGCTCCACCACTTTAGAGCAATTACAGAATTAAGTGATCACCGTGAAATTGTTTGCCTCCGCACGCCGGTCAAGGGTTACCGGCTATCTATTCTCCAAACGTGCAAAGCATAATGAATTGCTAAGTAGCGAATAGCGACTGGCACTGTTAAAACAATACAAAACATTATTAACGCATTATGCTGCCGTATAGGCTTAGTTGATCCGGTAATTACGAAACAACTAGCGTCGAATTTACTGGCGAGCTGTGCACCAATTAAAATCAACTCATTGCAGTATGCGAGTACCTCTACTGAGGTGATTGTCGCCTTCGTTTTGGTGTTGCAGCCTGGTATGACCAATGCCCGGGACTGCATTATACACACATTACCGTAGCTTCACAGTGCCGAATTCATAATCTAATGTAATTGCGATTTTATTTGAAATATTTCTTGTTCTTTGTTTTGTGTGTATTTTGGTTAGATATTCTGTCTGGACGACTAAACTGTAGGTGTTCGTTGGTCCTTTTGATTTACGGGGACAGTAGGACAATAGGAAACAACAATCACCAGAATGGCACATTTAGCCAAAATGTGTGCACTTGGCAAGTGCAGATACCGAAACAACAAAATCCAAAGCCAAAAAAATAAAATAAAAGAAATTCATCCACTCAGAGCAACAAAAATTAAACCGCATCTATGGTGTAGCATTCCGTCGTTCGACCACAAGAGCGAAGCGTATATGAGTTTGCATGTTAACAGTAGAAATGGTAGACATGTACGTCTGTATACTGGTGAGCTCCTGCACCGTCGACCGTAGTGGGCCGACAGTAGCGCTACCTACAGTTCCGTTTTCAATTGTTCTTACATATATCCTGCCGTCAAGCGGTTGAGCTGCTCGATAGTGGAAAGTGGGCAGTGGGTTCGATCTGGACAGCATGAAGGTGTATATATGTATGTATGTATGTATGTATGGTGTCATGGCTACCACTGCACTACTGGTTATTGGAGCGATGAGTTAGGCGAGTGGAAATAGTCGTGTCATTATCACCACTGCCATCCAGCTTTGCTGTCATCGTCGGAACTGCAACGCATTAGGCTGTATTAATTCCCGCTTCCCTTTTGCCTATGTTAACTACTTCAGTCAACTTTGCTGCTACATATATTGTGGGCTATGTGTCGACTGAGGATACATTCTGTTTTTCGTTTTTGATTTTTATTTTGCGTTTCTGGGAAATTCGAAGCCCAAATGTAACATGACTTCTCAAGGCTCTTGTCATTTACCTAATGGCAATGAGAACGTGGCGCGGAAGTGTACAGTGGAATGCTTGCGGTGTGACGCTGTTTATTCGATTATTATACGAGTTCGAGCAATTTCTAGAAGCGAAAACGATATTGAGCAGATACATACTTACATAAGTATGTATGTAAGTGAGACAGTGGATGGGAAGTGGACTTAATCTCTTGCAAAATAATCGTTTTTATTATGTGAACCAAATATGTACATGCGGTCAATGTGCTCCTCTTGTCAATTATAGTTTAATAGTCCGATAATGGGGATGGCAAAGGACTAACAAAGGCCTCGTAGGGGTAGCATCTATCCGACGGATGCTGGCCTGCTAAAAAGCGAGAAGAGCCACCGCAGTCGAACATCTTGCGGCACTGTTAGTAAGTCCTATCCCCACCTCCTCGTGGTGCCATCAGGAGATTTCCTATGAAAATTGCAGACGGGGAAGGGCGAATGGCGAGCCTCCTGCGCCAAAAAAAAACAAGATTAGTCGGTTGGTCTACGGCCTAGTAAGCCGTAACCGTAAAAAAAACACAAACTCCGAAACAACCACAAGCCTCGGATATAACGGACCGGATTTATGTTGACGACCCTTGCAAAAAACGAAAAAGGACAATGATCTTCGGTTTTGTACGTGGAATGTTAGGTCCCTAAACAGGCCACGTGCAGCCGAACAACTTGTGGACGCCCTAGACCGCTATAAAGCGGACATCACCGCCATCCAGGAAATGCGATGGAATGGACCGGGCATGAAGCGGATGAAAAACTGCGATATTTACTACGGCGACTGCTATAGGGAGAGAGGGCAACGATTGTTTGGATGCGGATTTGCTGTTCGAGGTGGACTAAGGCAAAAAGTCCTAAGCTTTCGGCATGTGAGTGAACGCCTCATAACAATCCGTATCAAGGCTAAATTTTTTAACATCAGCCTGATCTGCGTCCACGCCCCCACGGAAGACAAGGATGACTCAGCCAAAGATGATATCACGAACGCAACGGAGTAGAGTAAGAATACAAAGTTATGACGTCGGAAAGCTACTATCGCCAGAAACCGCTCGTGCTTTTACCGATCGCGTAAGCTCTCCAGTACACCTCAATCCTCCACGCTATCAATAGAACAGCAGTGGAGCATTTGCAAACAAGCCCTGAAAAGCTCTGCATCCGAAGTTTTGGGTTTCAAGGCTCCACCACGATGAAACACCTGGTTCGATGACGAGTGCAGGAGGATTCATACAGCGAAGCAGGATGCATATAAGGCCTCGCTGCATAAAAGAACAAGAGCAGCTCGTGAGCTCTACGAGTTAAAAAGAAGGGAGGAGCATAAGCTTCTTAGAAGAAAGAAGAAAGAGCACGAGAAGCGCGCGATTGAGGATTTCGAGAGGTGTTACTGCAGGCGTGACTTTCGAAAGTTTTATCAACAGATAAAGCGAACATGCCAAGGTTATAAAGCCAGAACGGAAGCCTGCAGGGATGAGGACGGACACCTAGTAGTAGAACCGCAGTTGATGCTGAGAATATGGAAAAACCACTTCTGCAGACTGTATAACGGCGATGTTAGTCAATATACCGCTGTCAGGCAGAATGATCCATTTCTAATCGACGGAGACCGCAGAGAATTCTGTCCCCCTGACCTCGACGAAGTTAAGATTGCCATATCGAAGCTCAAGTCGAATAAAGCTGCTGGCGCAGACGGACTGTCTGCTGAGCTCTTCAAAGCAGCTGGGGATGACCTGGTTGGGAGCATGCACCAGCTCATCCGTAAGATATGGTTAGAGGAAAGCATGCCCGAGGAATGGAGTCTCAGCATCGTATGCCCGATCCACAAGAAAGGAGATCCCTCTGATTGCGCCAACTATAGAGGAATAAGTCTCCTTAACATCGCCTACAAAATCTTCTCTGCCGTTTTGTGTGGACGCCTGAAGCCTTTTGTAAATAAGCTGATAGGTCCTTATCAGTGCGGATTCAGGCCAGGGAAGTCCACCATCGATCAAATCTTCACACTACGGCAGATACTGGAGAAAACCAATGAATTTCAAGTCGACACTCACCACCTATTTGTCGACTTCAAAGCCGCATACGACAGCGTAATTAGAGACGAGCTATACTACGCTATGTCTACCTTTGACGTACCTGCTAAACTCGTCAGACTATGCAGGATGAATTTGGAGAATGCTCGCTGCTCCATCCGAATCGGTGAACGCCTTACCGATAGTTTTGATGTCAAAAAAGGATTTAGGCAGGGCGATGCGCTGTCGTGTGATTTCTTCAACATCATATTGGAAATGATTGTGCAAAAATCACTGGCCAATAGAAGAGGCACAATCTATTTCAAATCCTCGCAACTCCTTGCATACGCCGACGATATTGACATAATAGGAAGATCACAGCGAGATGTCAATGAGGCCTTTGCGAGTATTGAGATGGAGGCGGCGAAAATTGGTTTGGCGGTAAACGAGCGCAAAACTAAATATATGCTGTCATCAAAAAAGGACGCTCACCACCGACGTCTTGGCCAGAACGTTTGTTTTGGCAGATATAAGTTCGAGGTAGTTAAGGAGTTCGTCTACCTTGGCTCCGCAGTGACCTGGAACAACGACATCAGTTCCGAAATCAAACGCAGAATCACTCTTGCCAATCGCTATTTCTTTGGGCTCAGGAGGCAACTGAGTTATAGGGCCCTCTCCCGAACGACAAAGTGGACTCTATATAAAACCCTTATCATCCCGGTCCTGTTGTACGGCGCAGAAGCATGGACACTATCAAAAGCGGATGAGGAGGCCCTTGGTCAGTTCGAGAGAAAGATTTTGCGCGTGATTTTTGGGCCTATAAACGCAGACGGGGGATGGAGGAGAAGATTCAACCACGAACTTTACGGGCTGTACAGCGACATGAGCCTAGTCAGGCGTCAACGGATTCAACGCCCAAGATGGCTGGGCCATGTAGAGCTCCAGCCCGGAGAGTCTTTGAATCCAACCCCGAGGCACGAAGAAGCAGAGGACGGCCCCCCTTAAGATGGCGCACACAGGTGGAAGGGGACCTCAGCCAGGGTGTGCGGCGATGGAAAAGGCTAGCGAAAGATTGTGCTAGATGGAGGGGCATGTTGGTTGAGGCCCAGGTTCACCCTGAACTGTAGCGCCCACTAAGAAGAAGAAGAAGTCCGATAATGGTTTCAGTATATATGTACATATGTAGGTATGTATGTAGAATTGTAGATACATACTTATGTAAGTTAAACACGACGCACATTTGTTAACAACTAAACTCCAAAGTCCACACAGTCATCCGATCTTCTCATATGCACTTGCATTAACATTCCCCACGTGCATCCGGTAAACAGAGCAAAGAAGTTGATCGCGTTTAACGGGGCAAACGCCTATTCGGGTGCGGATTCGTTATTCGAGGAAGACCCCGACAAAAAGTCTTAAGCTTCCGAAATATAAGCGAACGCCTCAAAGCTAAATTTGGAAACATTAGCTTAATATGCGCTCACGACCCAACGGATGGAAGAAAAGGACGATCGACTCAAAGAAGAATTCTACGATCAAGAATAGTCCTAGGAGACAAAAATGGTCCTAGGAGATTTTAATGCAAAACTGGGCAAAGAGGACATATTTGAGTCGATCATAGGAAAGCATAGCCTCCATAACACCACATCCGACAACGGACTTAGGCTAATCGATTTCCTAGCGGGCCTTTACCTCCTTGTAACTTGGACCACTACCTTATTGTAGCCAAGGTAGGAATGAGGATATCAAGAATGCTTAGGAGTCGAGTAGGACTACGTAAGTTTGACGTCAGAAAGCTACAATCGCAAGAGACTGCCAGAATCTATGCCGATCGTGTCTCCTCCAAGCTCTCTCAAAATCCGCCCGCAGCAGCACAAGCAATAGACGCTGCCTCAGAGGTTCTGGGTTTCAAACCGCCATCACCTAGAAACCCCTGGTTCGATTATCAATGCGAACAAGCCCATGCAGCAAAACAAGAGGCATATAAAGCCATGCTGCAACGACGGACGAGAGCTGCTCGCGAAATCTATGAGCAGAAGAGAAGAGAGGAACACACGCTTTTCAGAAGAAGGAAGAGAGAGCATATAAGATCATCTCTGCCGTATTGTATGAACGCCTGAAACCGTTTGTGGATAACCTGATCGGCTCTTATCAGTGTGGTTTCAGGCCAGGTAATTCCATAATAGACCAAATATTTACGCTACAGCAGATCTTGGAGAAGACCCAGGAATACCAATTCGACATTCACCACCTCTTCGTCGATTTCAAGCCTGCATATGATAGCGTGTATAGAGATGAGCTATACAAAGCCATGTCTGGTTTTAACATCCCTGCCAAATTCGTCCGACTGTGCAGGATGACAATGGAGAATTCTCGCTGCTCCATTAAGGTCGGTAATGAGCAAACCGAGACCTTTGATGTTAAAAATGGATTTAGACAAGGTGACGCGCTGTCATGCAGCTTTTTCAACATCGTGCTTGAAAAGATCATGCAAGAGTCACTGGCCAACACAAGAGGTACGATTTATTTCAAGTCTACGAAATTGCTTGCGTACGCCGACGATATTGACGTAATTGGACGAAAACAGCAAGACGTCAATGAGGCTTTCGTGAGCATTGAGGTAGAAGCGGCTAAGATGGGTCTCAAGGTTAATGAGGGTAAAACCAAATATCTGCTTTCATCTAAAAGCGACGGACAACATCGACGTTTTGGCCAGAACGTCACCATGGGCGGATATAACTTTGAAGTGGTCAAGGAATTCGTCTACCTTGGCTCACTGATTACCAGCGACAACAACACCAGCGCTGAGATAAAACGCAGAATCACTCTTGCCAACCGCTGTTTCTTTGGGCTCTAGAGGCAATTGAGAAGTAGAGCCAAGGTTACACTAAATAAGACCTTAATCATCCCAGTCCTCCTTTACGGCGCAGAGGCTTGGACCTTAACAAAAGCGGATGAAGACGCCCTTGGTCGTTTCGAGAGGAAAATTCTGCGCACTATCTACGGTCCCGTTTGTTCAAACGGTGTATGAAACGGAGAAGATATAACAAAGAACTGTACGGGTTGTACAGCGACATCGGCCTGGTACGACGTCTACGGATACAGCGTCTAAGGTGGCTTGGCCATGTAGAGCGCATGGAAGATACAGCACCGACCCGAAAAGTCTTCGAATCCACTCCGGAAGGAAGGCGCGGCAGAGGACGGCCGCCTCAGCGGTGGCGCACGCAGGTGGAAAGGGACCTCAACCAACTGGGCGTGCGGCACTGGAAACAGCTGGCCAAAGACCGTGCCACCTGGAGACGCTTGTTGGTTGAGGCCCAGGTTCGCCACGGACTGTAGCGCCACCTAAGTAACTAAGTTCGTGCATCCGGTCATTCTGTGTCTGCATGCATTCACATCATAGAGTACAAGAATACTTTATGATTCACCTTCAATCAACATGTACCAGAGATGCACCACATCCATCAAGTACACGATGATGCATATTAGTAATAAGTCAGGTGATAAGTCAATAAGAGGAGGTTCATAAAAATAAAATAATATTTTTTTAGTTATAAACCAAGATAGGTTTTTTAACTTGTATAACTTATGAATGTAAGGGGTGTGAAGATCAAAGACACTAATTAGCATTTTTGTTGACATATTTATCTACATACATATTTGCCAGTTTCGAATTAACCATGATGAAACTACTACTTATGAAGAACCACTTTGTGTAAGCTTGGTGTTCGGGGGCTAACTTAAAAGAACGAAAGATGTCTTCATTAAGATCAGATTGTATCTAATGATTATATGAATTCTTAATCACTTTTCGTCAACAATAACGTCCCCATTTTCCTATAATATACACTGTATCATACAGTGGAACTAAGTAAATTACATATGTATACTTAGAGTACCAAGACCCTTCTTATAACGCTGACGACCAGATATCTACACTTCGGAATGTAGAGCATCATACCATAATGGAATGAGAACTACACCATGCGAAATTCATTACTGTCGAAAACATTCAATTTCATCATCTATGAGCGATTTTGCCATTCACATATCTGAAAACATCAAACTAATGACATTTGCCCATTGGAGCATTAACCAGCAAGACCTTCGGTCCCTTCGTCATTGAAAAACATCACAAATGAAGTCATTACCGCCTAGGGAAATTAAATTCCGAGATTTATAAACCTAACGTTCGGAAATCCTCAAAATGTAATTCCATTGCATGCACCAAAGGCTCATTTGTACGATTTTCATGCCAACACTTGGATTCAAGTTTCCAATCCAAAATTAAAGTTAACACCCCATACCCCATTCACCTAACCCGTTCTCATTTCCTTGCCGAAATCTAATTTGTCTGCTGCAGAATGTTTCTTAAGTGTTGCTGGACCAGAAAACATTCATTACATTTTGGTATTTTGTACCGAAAGATGATGAGAGGAGTATTGCAGGGGTAAATGAGAAAGGGTGAAATCCTTTTGACAACACTCAAAGAATCTGGATAATTCAGGAGAATGAAGTCGACGTAATTGACCGTAGAAAAACACATTTCAAATCAGACCATAGAACATCCGATATTCAGTACGACAAACGCTTCAGCTTATTGTCCTTACCGCCTCCTAATTCAATTGCTTCAAACCCAAAACCCTGTGAATATTTGAGATCGAAAACCGAAAACTTGTCAAGTAAGTGAATGAGAGTGTGGGATCCTCGAAAACTTTTGAGACAATTTAAATATTATTTAGCCATTTTCACCGTCAACGCGGCATTGTCTCGTTTCGGGCCTTGGTCGCTTCGTGGGCGAGGCAATTTGTCCTAAATCAAGCTGGAAAGAGAACTGAGACGCTCACGCCCATATACATACATATCTGCAAGCAGCGAACAGGAATCGCCTAAAATGCTAAAGAATAGGCAATTAAGAGGAGCCCAGGAGCACGACAGCATAATGAATTCATATTAGAGGTGAAAGCTGTTTGCGGGCACTGATGCAGGGCATTGGTAATGGGGACGGTTACGAGGACCTGTTGTAAGAGTAGCTTGAATTTAAAATCCCTAGCACTTAACCATGTCACGTACCGTGAGTGTTAATTTGAATTACCGGACGTGAGGGGAATTATTTATTTGTCCCGAGAGCAATGAGCGAGTGTATCTCAACTTGGGAGATATGAAAAGACGTGGAAAGGAAGAAAGGTGAGTGCTTGAAATCGATTAATTTTAGCGGCAGTCATTAGAACCGTATGACCTAGTGGTACTCGTACTTACTTAAGCTTAAATGGATGAGGTAGAAGTAACTTGGGTAATTTAAGATGCCGAACACGTCAGCGTTTTAACATTGTAGTTAAGTTAGGACATGTGTCTGGAGGATGTTATCGTGAAAATACTTTTTGGGGATAGGGTGAGAGAAAGGGACTTATTTGAAGTCTCATGACAGTTAGGGGGTATAGTTAATTCTGGACGTGCAGAAGGTGGAAAAACGCGCGTCTGCTTTTATTTAATGACATTGCTTCATTTCCTTTTAATACATTCTTTCGCAGCTACTAAATGTAATTCTAAAAGGTGAATTTTCTTGCAAGCTACTACATACGATGTTCTGTGTGCATAGAAATGCAGCACTACCTTCGGTCTGGAAAGGGGGCAAATTAGCTCTTGAACATTTTGCTTGATGTCGACATCCTCTTTATCTTGTTTACTACGGTATCATGTACTCGCATTTTTTTATGCCTCAACCCTAATGAAAATGAAGGCTGTAAATTTACAAATTGTCCTAAGTGCACTGGACTCTTTAAGGCAATATGGGACTTGACTAATTGCACTTAGCACGACAAGTGTTTGATTCCTGTTTGTTGGATAACCTGATACACAATTTATACAGAAAGAGGACAAGATAGGGATGGTGTCCGAGTGCCTTTATGTTTTGCTATGAGTATCCTGTATGTAGTACGCTTACGTTAGCTTTGCAACAAAATTCATTGAAGCAGCCATTCACTCTTCTCTGGACTTCTTACTCGTTGGATTAATCATCTTGCTCCAAAACTTTTTCTTTTATTTCACTGGTATATCATGTATGTAAGAAATAGACAATTTCTGAATATTTTTATTTATTATTTATATTATATGCGGTATTGAAAAAACAAAAAGGATTTCTCCTTAATAAGTAATAAGAACAATAAAGTAAAACTATAGTTAATAATTCGAGTAGATAATAGATAATTCAATTAGGTAAATTCTCCTGGTGCGTCCTCCCACGGCCATGGTTAAGACAAGAAAGAAATAGTGTCGACGATTACGCCACCAGCTATGCTGCCACAAGTGCTGCCAAGTGTGATTCCATTTGTGGGATTGATGAACTTTAAAATCCCATTCGGCCATCCTAGGGAATCTTCGCCTCCTGAAGATTCGCGAACGGTCTAAGCTTTTACTTCATCATGGGGTTCATCATTCGTAATATTTACATCTTCTTCATCCGAATAGCTCCAAGGCTTCATTTTATTAGCGCTGCTTTCCGTGCTCCTGGGTCCTTCACATTCACCTTCCTTTTGAACTTGATAACGGTCTGATCCTTTGACCGCACTGATACGATATACTTACTTTGATGGCGCTACAGTTCGGGGTGAACCAGGGCCGCAACCAACAAGCCTCTCCATCTTCGGGCAGCCGCTTCCAGTAACGCACGCCCAGTTGGTTGCGGTCCCCTTCCACCAGTGCGCGCCACCTTAAATGCGGTCGTCCTCTGCTGCGTCGTCCCTCGGGGTTGGAGTCGAAGACTCTTCGGGCCGGAGCGTTGAGGTCTGATGTAAATTATAATGTACATTTTGGTTTCGTAAACATAATTTTTCTTTTGTTCTTAAAACTAATCTATGAATAAGTTAAAACAGTACAAATTATAACTTCGAACATTCTACTACATCCTAGCTTAAATATACAATTGTCAACTTGAAGTAGTACCAAATAAAAATTTGACACTTGTCTTTTGGCTACTGTGGAAACCGCACGTTTTTTTTCTTCAGGTTATGGGCCCAGGATCCTACCAACTGCGCACGCGTTAGTAAATTTATTAAATCTCTTTTTATTAAAGTAATCGGTATAAAAATAAGGTGGTTGTTTATCGCAACAAATCGTTTTTATAATCACAAGACTATCACAACGAATATTAATGTGATTAAAATGGCAAATCATCAATTATTAAGAATTGAAGCACTCACAAGTGAGAATTTCGACACTTGGAAAATACAAATGGAGGCTCTATTAATAAAGAATGATTTGTGGGAATATGTTTCCGGTCTAAAACCAGCACCGAAGATAGAAGCAGAAAACGCAGAGGATCAAATTTTGTTCGACAAGTGGAAAATGCAAGACAATAAAGCACGAGCTGACATTATTCTCGCGGTAAGCCCTGTAATTTTGAAAGATATTAAGCATTGTGTATCTTCGAGTCAGGTTTGAAACAAACTGCACAGTATCTACCAATCTAAAGGACCAGCTAAAAAGGCGAATTTATTGAAGCGGTTAATCCAACATAGAGGAATGGCAAACGATAACATGCAAACACACATTTCAAGTTTTGGAGAGATAGTCGAAAAATTAAATACATGCAGATTGAGATCCATGAGGATTTATTGTGTATACTATTGATTAATAGCCTTCTTGATGATTATGAAAATTTTAGAGTAGCAATCGAAACAAGAGACATGCTACCAACGCTCGAAACACTTAAGGTAAAAATAATAGAAGAGTACGAGTCAAGAAATGATAAGGAAAGACAGCAAAGTTCTGGTGCCCTTTATGCAAAAGGCTTAAGAGGGACATTCAATTATAGAAGCACTGAGCCGAAAGGAAGTCATACAAAGCATACAAATCCCAGCAATATAAGCAATAAAGGCAAATACAAATGCTATAAATGCAAGAAGATGGGGCATAAGGCAAATCAGTGCAGAACAAAAACTGAAAATAGTGCTCTGATGGAAGAATCGTTTTGGATATCTGAAGCTGAGTTTAAACCACCAGAGAAATGGTGCCTGGACAGCGGTGCTACTTCGCATATGTGTAGCAGCGAAGACAAGTTCAATGATATCAAAACCTGTAACGAACGATCGCTAAGTCTTGCAAGCAATACGACAACAGCCATTCACGGCTTAGGGCAAGTGAGACTTAATGTAAAACATGGAAAACATGTAACTTTAAAAGAAACTTTGTTCGTGCCAGATTTACGTACTAATTTGCTCTCAGTTCCGAAAATAGTGGACAATGGTTATACCGTGATCTTTAATCGCTCTCATGCCATAATAAAAAATAAAGACAATGTGGACGTTATTAAAGCCAACAAAATAAATGGACTTTATTATGTCACTAAGGATAATGAAAGGACTTTCATAGCACAACCTGTTAACAAAATCATGAACTGGCACTACCGGCTTGGTCATCTAAATTTTGCGAGCTTAAGGGATGCTATCCGAAAGCAAACATTAAAAGGTATCAACCCAGAGATTTTGAAGTACAATAGTACGGAGATATGTGATTACTGCATTAGGGGAAAACAAACGAGCACACCATTCCCAAAAGAAAATTGCATCAGGAAACAAAGACCGTTGGAATTGGTGCATTCGGACGTTTGCGGCCCAATGAATATAAGATCGAATGGAGGTGGGCGCTATTTTGTGACGTTCATTGATGACGCAACTCGATGGTGCAGTGTTTATATTATAAAAAAGAAAGGTGAGGTTTTTAAAACATGTATTGACTTCCAAAAACATGCGGAAACATTTACTGGAAACAAAATAAAGGCCATACGTTCAGATAATGGCAAAGAATACTGCAACAAGGATTTTGATGAGTACTTAAGACAAAATGGAATAATACACCAATTGAGTGTCGAATACACCCCACAGCAAAACGGAATGGCTGAACGCAAAAATCGAACGTTACTAGAGACAGCTAGATGTATGCTATTGCAGTCTGGATTACCTCCTAGTTTTTGGGGTGAGGCAATTACCACGGCAAACTATGTTCGAAACCGATGCCCGTCCCGAGTATTAAATAACGAAACGCCGCACAAGATGTGGACCGGTCGTGAGACTCACATAAAGCATTTCCAAATCTTTGGAAGTATAGCCTATGCACTTGAAAGCGACCATCAAAAGGGAAATTTAAGGCAAAGTCAGTTGAATGTACCTTTGTAGGATACTGTGAAGATTCTAAGGCATACAGACTTTGGAACGAAGCCTACAAGAAAATTATAAAAAGCCGTGACGTGATTTTTACTTCGAAATTCAGAAAGTCTACCAAAGCTGACCAAGATCATACTGACGCGGAAATATGCAGTGAAATTGTTCCCACAGTAGAATGCGCCAAAACAACAAAGGATCAATCCATCAATAAAAATGGGATTGAAACCAAAAGAAAGCCCTTTAATCTACGATATGCCAATCGAGAAGCACAACCCCAACCAGCTATAACCTATGAATGCATCAACATAACATCAAAGAAAGAAATAGACGAAAAAGAAAATGACGATTCAAAAATGAGAGAGGTGGAAAAAGATGGGCCAAATACTCGAAATAATGGGTCACATGTGGTAAAAGATGTCCCAGATGATTTTAAGCAGCATGTTGCAGAAGAGCAGTCAGCCTTTATTTCTATTCATGTGCCACAGAACGTGAAAGACGCCTTAAACAGCCCCAACGCAGATGGATGGAAAGCAGCGATGAAAGCGGAACTAGATGCACATACAGAAAATTCAACATGGCAAATAGTAGGCAAGCCATTAAACAAAACGATTGTCCAATGTAGGTGGGTATTTAGTACAAAACCTACTAATAATGTTACTTTCAGACAAAAGGCGCAGTTGGTGGCGAAAGGATGCTCACAGCGTTTTGGTATTGACTACACCGAAACATACGCACCTGTAGCTCAACAGAAATCAATCAGGATTTTGATGGCATTAGCGGCGGAGTGGAAATTACAACTTAGTCAGTTTAGACGTAGTAACGGCTTACCTTAACAGCGAAATCGATGAGGAAATATATATGCATATTCCTGAGATGTTTTATGAATTAATGCATGAAAAGAAAGCAGAGAACAAAGTGTGCTTACTGAAGAAAAGTATGTATGGCTTACGACAATCAGGATTACTATGGTACAGAAAATTACATGATAGACTAACTGAATTGGGATTTCAGGCACTCAAGTCAGAGCCATGCCTCTACCAACGGCATAATGCAAAGGTAATTGAATTAATCGCAATTTATGTTGACGACATTATCTACGCCAGCAATTGCAATAAAGCGAGATCAGATTTTTTCTTGGAAATCGACAAATCCTTCAAAGTCAAAGATTTGGGACCATTGAATCAGTGTCTTGGGATACAATTTCATCAAAATCCGGATTCGAGTGTTTATATGGTGCAAAGTAAATATGTGGAGTCAATTCTCGAACGTTTCGGTATGAAGGACGCAAAGCCAGCTCGAACACCAATGGAAGTGGGAGTAAAATTGCACAAGGCAGTTCTGGAAGAAGGAAGTGAAGAGAAATTTGAAATTGATAAATTACCTTATCAAAGTTTAATTGGCTCTTTGTTGTATCTATCCATATGTACACGACCAGACATAGCACACGCTGTCAGTTGTTTAAGTCAGTATAATAATTGCTATAACAGAACACATTGGAATATGGCGAAAAGAGTTCTTCGATATCTGAGTGGGACAAGAGATATAGGACTTGAGTATAAAGGAGGGAATACCGACCTGACGGGGTATGCTGATGCAGATTGGGGCTCATGCATCGATGATAGGAGGAGCTATACGGGATTCGTTTTTAATCTGGCAAATTCAGCTATCTCATGGGAATCAAGAAAGCAAAGAACAGTTGCCGAATACATGGCTATATCCGATGCGACTAAAGGGGCCATGCACTTACGCAGTATTCTGAAGGAAGTAGGCTACCGACTCGTAGGCGAAACCACAATCTTCAATGACAACCATAGTGCTCAAGATATTGCAAGCCATCCAATCTCAAATTCAAGGACTAAACATATAGATTTACGACACCACTATGCAAGAGATGCAATCAAATCACGAGATATCGCACTATTATATCTAGCCTCAGAGAAAATGCCAGCTGACGTACTGACTAAATGCCTACCAGTCTCAAGACATCATAAATGTATTGAAATGATAGGTATGAAACTAATAAATTAATTTCTTTTTCTTTTTTTAATGAAATGAATGGACTAAATGAATTAATGGATTGATTTATTTTTAACTATATGAGTTTATTGTTTTTTTTTACCGTAGTCTATTTTTATAATAAATAAAATTATGTTTAAGGGGGAGTGATGTAAATTATAATGTACATTTTGGTTTCGTAAACATCATTTTTCTTTTGTTCTTAAAACTAATCAATGAATAAGTTAAAACAGTACAAATTATAACTTCGAACATTCTACTACATCCTAGCTTAAATATACAATTGTCAACTTGAAGTAGTACCAAATAAAAATTTGACACTTGTCTTTTGGCTACTGTGGAAACCGCACGTTATTTTCTTCAATGTCCATTCGCTCTACATGGCCTAGCCATCTTAGACGTTGGATCCGAAGACGTCTCACCAGACCGATGTCGCTGTACAGCCTGTACAGTTCTTGGTTGAATCTCCTCCTCCATTCTCCGCTTACACAAACGGGACCAAAGATTGCACGCAGAATTTTCCTCTCGAAACGTCCATGAGCCTCTTCATCCGCTTTTGATAACGTCCAAGCCTCAGCGCCGTAGAGGAGGGCCGGGATGATTAAGGTTTTGTAGAGGGAAACCTTAGTTTTTCGAGAGAGGGCTCTACTACTCAATTGCCTCTTGAGCCCGAAGAAGCAGCGATTGGCAAGAGTTATTCTGCGTTTTATCTCAGCGCTGGTGTCGTTGCTGCTTGTCACTATCGAGCCAAGGTAGACGAAGTCCTTGACTACTTCAAAAATATAGCTGCCGAAGGTGACGTTCTAACCAAGACGTCGGTGTTGTGCGTCTTCCTTGGATGACAGCATATATTTGGTCTTGTCCCCATTTACCCTTAGACCCACTTTCGCCGCTTCTGCTTCAATGCTTGTGAACGCCTCATTGACGTCCGATAACGTCAATGTCATCTGCGTAGGCAAGCAATTGTGTGGACCTGAAGTAGATCGTACCTCTTGTATTGGCCGCAGATTCCCGCACGACCTTTTCAAGAATAATGTTGAAGAAATCACATGACAGTGCGTCACCCTGTCTAAAACCTTTTTTAACATCAAAGGGGTCGGTTAGTTCACCTCCGACCTTAATGGAGCAGCGAGAGTTCTCCATAGTCATCCTGCATAGTCTGACGAGTTTGGCAGGAATGTTAAAACATCACATGGCTTTGTATAGCTCGTGTCTATAAACTTCAAAGTCGGCTTCAAAGTCGACGAAAAGATGGCGCGTGTCGACCTGGAATTCATGGGTCTTCTCCAAGATCTGCCGTAGTGTAAATATTTGGTCTTTCGTGGATTTTCCTGGCCTGAAACCACACTGGTAGGAACCTATCAGATTGTCCACGAACGGTTTCAGGTACTTACACAGTACGGCAGAGAGGATCTTGTACGCGATGTTAAGGAGGCTTATCCCTCTGTAATTGGCGCAGTCATAGGGGTCTCCTTTCTTATGGACCGGGCAAACGATACTGAGATTCCATTCATCGGGCATGCGTTCTTCCGACCATATCTTGCAGATGAGTTGGTGAATGTTCCTAACCAGCTCATCGCCAGCTGCTTTAAACAGCTCCGCGGGGAGTCCGTCTGCTCCAGCAGCTTTATAAGACTTAAGTTTCGATATCGCTATCTTAACATCGTCTAGGTCGGGTGGACGGGATTCTCCTTCGTCTTCGTCCATTGTGAATGGTTCGCTCTGCCTGACGGCGGCATTTTGACTATCATCGCCGTTATACAGTCTGCAGAAGTGGTCCTTCCACTATCTCAGCATCGACTGTGACTCCACTACTAGTTGTCCGTGCTCATCCCTGCAGGCTTCTGCTCTGGCTTTATGGCCTTGGCATGTTCGTTTTACTTTCTAGTAAAATTTTCGAACGTCGTTCCTGCCGTAACATCTCTCCATCTCCTCGATCTCGCGCTTCTCGTGCTCCTCCTTTTTCCTTCTCAGAAACTCATGCTCCTCCCTCCTTTTCTGTTCATAGAGCTCGCGGGCAGCTCTCGTCCGTCGATGCAATGTGGCCATGTATGCATTCTGTTTCTCTACATGGGCCTGTCTGCACTCATCATCAAACCAGGGGTTTCTCGACGGTGGTGGCTCGAAGCCGAATATATCTGAGGCGGCCTCTCTAATGGCTTTCTGACAACGACTCCATTGCTGTTCTATGGTTTCTGCAGGTTGCATCGGCACCTGAGAGAGCTTGAGGGAGACTTAATCGGCGAAGGTTCTGGCGGTCTCCTGCGATTGCAGCTTTCCGACGTTAAATTTTGGTGTTCTTACTCGACTCCGTTGGTTCCGAGAAATTCGCATCCGTACCTTGGCTGCAACAAGGTTATGATCCGAGTCGATGTTGGCTCCTCGAAAGGTTCGGACATCTAGGATGCTGGAGGGGTGTCTGCCGTCGATCGCAATATGATCAATTCGGTTGGTTGTCGATTGATCGAAAGACCGCCAGGTCCCCTTATGGATGTTGAGGTGTGGGAATCGTGTACTTGCTGCTACCAGGTTATGTCCCGCCATATAGCCTTAGTCCGTTTTCTGATGTGGTGTTGTGTAGGCTATGTTTTCCAATGACCCGTTCAAAGATAGCTTCTTTACCCAGCTTCGCATTGAAATCTCCTAGAACGATTTTGGTGTCATAGTTGGGACATTGCGCATACGTTCTGCCTAGGAGATCATAGAAGTCGTCTTTATGTCGGTCATCTTTCTCCTCTGTGGATATAGTAAGCTTATATTGCCGAGATTGGCCTTGATGCGGATAGTTATAAGGCGTTCGCTTACATACTGGAGGCTTAAGACTTTGTTCCTGAGTCTGCCTCGAACAACAAATCCGTATCCGAATAAGCGTTGTTTATTTTCTCTGTAGCAGTTTCCGTAGTATATATCACAGTTTTTCATCCGCTTTTTGCCTGGCCCATCCCATCGCACTTCTTGGAGCGCGGTAATGTCTGATACGATATGGTCCCATCAATTTCACCGAATTTTTAACCCAACACCGAATTGAACCTTCTCGATTGCCATCGAATCTTCTACTTGATATTTTCTTGCTTCTCTCCGGTTTTTATTAAAATTTCGTTGCTTCTCTTCTTGTATCTTTTGGATTTTTCTTTTAGCTAGATGCCTTAGTTGTTCTCTTGTGTCCTCAAACTGCTTCGTAAACTCCTCCCCTATTGTCTCCATAAGTTGCAGGTCCTTTCGCATTCTCATTTCGGTTCCAACAGGTAATTAAAAAAATGGAGTTTTGATAGCACGTTGATTCGTAGAATTCAGCATATGTTGTAGGGGTTTCACGTGTTGATACCATCTGTCTGCATCTTCCATTGAAAGTTTGGTTAGGGCCGCTATCATAGTTGAGTGAAGACGTTCCACCTGACCATTACCCCTTGGAACACCTACGGTGATAAAATGCAATTGTACATTATGACCTGTACAATAATATCTTAAATAATTTGAGATAAATGTTTTTGCTGTGATACTCAATTTTTGTACAGCTTCTTCGCTATTTAATGTTTTTGTCGGGAACAGCCAGCAAAATTTTGTAAAGGCATCAATGACGGAAAAGATGTATCTGTAATTTTTCCTCGTTGACTGCATCGGGCCTAAGTGGTCTGTGTGTAATGTTTCGAGTGATTGCTCTCCCTTAGGTATGGGTTGTTGCAGACATTCGGGTCGTCCACGTTTTCTTTCCGCTAAAATGCATCGTACGCAGTTGGATATAAGCTTTGTAATTTTTCTTTGTATGTCCGGAATGAAAAATTCCTTTTCAAGCAACTCTTGCATTTTTTTGAGATGAAAGTGACCTTCCTCGTGGGCTTCTTTGATGATACCGTTTATCATGCCATATGGGACCACAAAAACGATGTTGTTATTTAAATTTTTAAAAAGTATTCCATTATTCATAATATAATCCTTGTATGACCTGTCTTTCAGAATTTCTATAATTGCCTTTAAACGATCATCCTTTTGCTGAAAACTTGCAAATCTTTTTAGGAATTCGCTGCTACTCGATGTACACATTACAATTGGATATCGGCCAAGCACGTCCACGTGCTTCATTCTAGTTCCAGTACGATGTTCAGTTGTATATTCAAATTCCTCGAGAAGTAATGCCCATCTTGCTACTCTGGTGGTCAAGTCTCTCTTACGCGTTGTGCATTCGAACGCTTTCAAATCTGTTACCAGTTTAAATTTCTGACCTAAAAGATAACTCGAAATTTCTTTAGTGATTCTGTTATAGCTACAACTTCTAATTCAACAGAGCTATAGTTTTGTTCAGCATTTGTAGTCTTCTTACTCATATAGTACACTGGGTGAAGGGCATTATCTTCTGAATCCCTTTGTAAGAGTACAGCTCCGCAGCCTTCTTTTGAAGCGTCCGTTTGTGACTCTGTAATGGCACCATATTCGAAAATGCTTTGTAATTTATGGCGGCAATTTGTGATTCATCCATCTTAAAACGAGCCATTTTCTTAAGCAATTCACTTAGTGGCCTGGCTCTCAGTGCGAAATTCGGTATAAATTTTCGGAAGAAGTTAACTAGCCAAGAAAAATTTGAAGCTGTTTAGCTGTTGAGGGAGTAGGAAAATTAAGTACTGCTTTGGTCTTCAAAGAAGATGGTGAAATGCTGCCATTGTGAATGCGATGTCCAAGGTATTCAATGCCACTCTATAAGAGTTGACACTTCTTCCACTTTATTTTTAAGCCATTTCTTGACGCGACTTCCAGCACTTTTTCCAATCTCCCAATTCCTTCTTGTATTGTTAATGACGGAATGATTATATGGTCGATATAAGCTACAATAAAACCAGAATTAATTAAATCTTTAAAAATAAAGTTAATGTACTTTTAAAAGACATGCGGTGAGTTACATCACCCGAATGGCACTCGAACTCAAACTGCCTACAATGGGTTATAAAGGCAGTGTACTTTCTGCTTGCCGCTTCAATTGAAACATGGAAAATTCCATTTTCTAGGTCAAGAGTTGAAAAGAATTTAGCCCCTTGTAAGTTATCGATTTGTTCCTCGATATTAGGGAGAGGGTATCTTTCTTTTCTAAGGGCGGAAATCTTCTAGGTGGTCTATAAACAGGTTTTTTGTGTTGGGGGAACCACACACTAAGGCACAAAATGCAAATACTTTGGAAGAGTGATAGTTCTAATGAATTTGAATTTGTTAAAAGGGGACATCCCTTAGTATGAGTTTTCCTTTTTATACTTCCCATATCTTTTGGGTTTCTTACTCACTCTTGAGTGAGCTTTCAAAGGTGAAGCATCAAAATAAAATCAATGAGAAAAAGTACGAAGGGTTGTGTTTAATTAACTTAAAATAAACTATATTTTTTGCCCTCATTTATAACATCTGAAGCATTTAGGACCCTTTTCTTTTTGAGGACAGCTATAGTGCTCATGTTGATTAGACCCACAGTTATACAACATCTTTGGTTTGCATTTTTGTATACCACGTGTTTTACGTTTTCAATTTTCCGCACCTTGTCATATATCAAAAGCTTTTCATTTAATTCACCTACATCTTTTGCACCATACAAAACCATTTTATTGTTTGGCAGGTCGTCAATACCATCGATAATGTAACTTATAATAGACAATTTGTCGACTTCTGCTTGGAAAGCAATGTCAAGCATGTTGTACAAATACTCACGAAATGTTTCCTTCTTTTTATTCTTCTTTCCTCGAAGTCTTGCATGAAATTCTGCGCTCGTTAGCTTTGCTTGAAATTCATTCAGAAGTGCTAGTTTCAGATCATGATAGCTAAACGGTTTCGCCCCAAGGTCAATATATAATTTAGCAGCCCTACTAAGCGATCTTTCACAAAATATATACTTTCGAAGCTCATTCCAATCAAACACATTTGCGTATTGTTCAAAATCTGAAATCCATTTTTTACATTTTCAACTTCGGTACAAGTGAATTTTCTTAATACATTTTCCACGTCAGAAAAATGTATTTTTACTGTACTCTCGTTATCCAAAGACAAAGCACTGTTTCCAAGTCCGCTATAGAATCTTCGCTACGTTGGTTTCTTCTCTGTCTTCTTCTGTCTATCTAAGGAATCTTATTAGATTAGACTATTAGAATTCATAGTCAGGAACAACCTCAATATCATAAACCGTGGAAATAATCCCACCTTTATAAATAGAATTAGAGAAGAGGTAACTCTATTCTAAACTGGCATGTCTCACCAGAAACATCGATGTCAGACCATCGACAGATCTGTTTGGCATAAAAGCAGGAGATAGAATTACTAGAACATATAGACAACCGAGAGCGACAGACTGGGACACTTATAGCCTAGAAATCGCACAAACGATCGGAAACTGTCCAAACAGCATCAGAGACATAGACAGCCTTGAACTCTGCTGTGACAGCCTCAATGCTACCATCCTATCTGCTTTTCACAACGCTTGCCCAGAGAAAGTTAAGTCAGGCAACCATTCCGTGGTGGAACAGCAATCTGGCCAAGCTAAGAGCACTGACCAGAAAACTGTTCAACAGAGCTAAACGGACTGGTGACTGGACGCAGTATCGTGCCTCACTCACCAACTACAACCAAGAGATTGTATGTATGTATGTTGGCGTTACAGTCCATGAAGAACCTGAGCCGAGCTTCTCTCAATCACCCATGTTGTGTGTGATTTCATTTTCCCATAGGTGAAAGGGACCTACAGTTTATTGCCGGTTCCGAACGGCGAATTTCGAGAAGCTTTTCATGACAATTTTACTGCAGGGGGTTTTGTCAGAACCCCGCTGAGGAGAAACACCGTGAAAAACACGTTCGATGACATGGTTGTGTCAGGATTCGATCCCGTGTCATCGGCGTCAGAGGCCAACACACTACCCACTGCGCCACGGTGCTCTCGAAGAGCCAAAAGAGACTCATGGAAAAAGTTCTGCAGCAGTCTTTCAGACATTCAGAGCAGCGCTCGTATCCACAGAGTTCTCGCCAAAGAGCACACTAACCAAATTGGTCTGTTGAGGAGAGCAGACGGCACTTACGCGGAAAATAGTACGGCAGTACTAAAAATTCTGACCAGTACGCACCTCCCAGACTCCAACATCATTCCCTCCGATCTCTCTAACATACCTCCGCAGATCAGGGCAACTAGACCCAACAGGGAGGATTGGAAGAGAGCACGAACGGTATTTCACGAGGGAAGCATAAAATGGGCCATCAATTCTTTTGACCCATATAAATTCCCGGGGGAGGATGGCATCTTCCCAGCCCTTCTTCAGAAGGGAAGTGCGCAAATCAGCCCCATGCTCATTAACATCTTTAGAGCCAGCTATGCATGGGGACACATACCAACAAGCTGGACAGAGGTAAAGGTAATATTCATTCCCAAAGTAGGCCGTAGACCAACAGACATGCCTAAGTCCTACAGACCGATAAGCCTTACCTCTTTCTTCCTAAAAACAATGGAAAAATCCTGGATAGCCATATCAGGGACGGTGCACTGAAAAGATCACCACTTCACAAAAACCAATATGCCTACCAGCCTGGGAAATCGACCACGCATGCTCTTCAGGAACTAACGGCCCGGATCAACAAATCCCTGAGCGACAAAGAAATTGCGATAGGTTGCTTTCTCGACATTGAGGGTGCCTTCGATAACAGTGAATACACCCAAATAAAACGTTGCATCCTCAGCACAGGGGTGGACAATCCCACATGCTAATGGATCCAACACCTGTTGCTAAGCATGTGCTAATGCTAATGCATGTTGCTAATAAACACCTCACTAGGCAATGACAAAATCAGCGTAAACGCCGGGAAAGGATGCCCTCAAGGCGGGGTTCTTTCAGCACTCCTGTGGTCCATCGTGGTTAATGAACTGATAAGCATACTCAGCAACAATGGCTTCTATGTCCAAGGCTACGCTGACGACATAGTGATCCTGATTAGAGGCAAATTCGAGGACACAGTCTCGGAACTCCTCCTGCCCGTTGGAGGACCTAGACCTTGTTGCAAACTGGTACATAAAGGTTGCACTAAATGTTAATCCTAGGAAAAGCACCATAGTCGCCTTCACCAAAGGCGACTATGGTGCTTTTGGTAGGCACAAACTTACTAAACCTACCCTCTTCGGTGAAGCATAAGAGTTCTCAAAAGAAGTCAAATATCTAGGGATAACTCTAGACGAAAAGCTCACTTGGAACTCTCACATTACAAAGACCATTGAGAAAACCAGGATCTCTTTATGGACCAGCAAAAGTCTCACTGGCAAAAACTGGGACACAAACCCCAAAATGTCCCGCTGGCTATATACAGCAATCACCAGACCAATTCTTACACATGCTGCGCCCGCCTGGTGGCACAAAACAAAACAAGTATCAGTGCAAGCCAAGCTCAACAAATTGCAAAGACTAGCTTGCATCTGTATCACTGGAGCCATGAGAACAACCCCCACAAACCCTGCAGATGATATGGTGCATGCTCCCTACCAGGACATCGTCGCCAGCCTTGAAGAGCTCTGGTGGCAAGCCATCTGAGCCTGCGGCCTTGTTATTCTTCAGCTTCTGAATAGCTGTGCCGACTTCTTCGATGCTGGGTGGGAGGACTACTTCAGCGGCGAGTTGGGATTTCCTCGGTCCCTACCACTCTCTCTTTGTCATGCTTGTTAAGCAGCTGCTGGAAATGCTGCTTAAATACATCCACTATTCCCTGCGGATCGGTGACAATATTACCCTCGCAGTTTCGAAGAGCCTGGGTGCCCTTTTCGAAGCCTCCTGCAAGGGCTTTGGCTTTCTTGTAAGAGCCTCGTGTTTTATTCTTATCCCTAGACTCCTCGATATCCCTGAGCTGGTAGGCTGCGAAGATTCTTTTCTTTTGTCGCAGTAGTTTTTTCTCCTCCCTTCTTCTGGCTCGGTACTCTTCTTGCGCTGCCCTGGTTTTCCTCTACAGCGCCTTTTGGTACGCCTCGTCGGTTGCTGCCTTTTTCTGCTCACACTCGCCACCATACCACGGGTTTCTTGTCGGGGGTGGTAGGTATCCTAAGGTGGTTTCGGCTACTTCCTGAATGGCTGAGCGGCAATGCAGCCACATATTATTGGCATTTGTGTTCGACGTAGGCATACCGTAGAGTCTTTCGCTCAGCTGCTCCCTGTAGACTCTGGCAACCTACGGTGTGCTCAGGCGCCCAATGGCGAACCTCCTCCTGATGGGCTGGTGCAGCTTTCTGAAATTGGACAGTCGAGCTCTGAATTTTGCTGCTACGAGCAAATGGTCAGAGTCGACATTTGCCCCTCTGAACGTTCGCACATCCAGGATGTTTGACGAGTCCCTTGCGTCAACGAGCACATGGTCGATTTGGTTGGCGGTTCGACCGTCCGGAGATCGCCAGGTTGCTGTGTGGATTCGCTTGCGAGGGAATCTTGTGCTACTTATCACCGCATTACGAGCTGTCGCAAAGTCCGTGAGTCGGAAGCCGTTATCTGTTGTTGTATCGTGGAGGCTGTGCTTTCCGATCACTCCGCCAAGAGTGTTTTCCTTACCGATTTTGGCGTTGAGGTCCCCGAGCACGATTTTTACATCGTACTCCGGACAAGCTCCGTAGACGTTGTCCAGGAGGTCATAAAAGTCCTCCTTGATAGGGTCTTCAGTCTCGTCGGTGGGGGCGTGTGCGCATATAAGGCTGATGTCATAAAATCTGCCTCTGATGCGGATCACAGCCAGGCGATCACTTATAGGTTTTAAGTCGATAGCTTTCGACTTTAACCGCTTTCCTAAGACAAATCCGCATCCCAGTAAGTGCACTCTTTTGTGACAGCTGTAATAAATGTCGCAATTTTTCTTCCATATCATTGGAGTTTGCCATTGACAGTCGTCGCGCGCGGTCACGAACAACCCCCACAGCAGCACTAGAAGTCATCACAGACCTGCCACCTCTTCATCTCCAACTGAAGAAAGAAGCAATGGTCTTCGCCCACAGACTGATCGTGGAGGATAACTCTAACCGTAGGCTCTTTCACCCTGATATCCTTACCGAAATGAACAGGAATGAAATCCTAAAGATATCTCTCACTGACAACTGTCTCCCCAGATACAACTTCAGCCAAAACTACAAGGTCACATTCCCCAACCGACAAAACTGGGAACAGGATAGACCCTCCTTCAATCGTGGATCCTACGTGTGGTACACAGATGGCTCCAAAACGGACGAAGGCGTTGGGGCTGGAGTATACGGAGCAAATACAGGCACATGCATCTACGTCAGCATGGACAGATATAACTCCGTTTTTCAAGCAGATATATTTGCTATAGAGCTCTGCCTCAGAGAAAATATAAACAGAAACATACTTAACAAAAGCATTTACATTCTCTCTGACAGCAAGGCTGCACTTCTAGCCCTAATGAGCTTTGAAATCATCTTCAAACTGGTATGGGACTGCCTACAACTACTTCACCAGCTGGCCAATACAAACAGAGTTCATCTCATTTGGATACCTGCACACAGGCAACGAAAAGGCGGACCTACTAGCTAGGAAAGGCTCTGCATCACCATTTATGATGCCACGGCCTTTCTGCGGCATACCCATTAGCACCACCAAACGCAGCATAAACAATTGGTTAAGGAACACGACGGATCACTACTGGTTACAAACGAAAGGTAGCAGATAAGCCAAGCTTTTCCTCCCAACTACATCCCTCAAAAGAACGAAACAACTTCTCATGCTTTCGAGGAGTCAGATTCGTTTAATCACAGGTTTCCTTACTGGACACTGCCCAGTTAATAAACACCTCAAAACAATGGGCATCATACAAGATGACACTTGCCGAATGTGTAATGAAGACGAAGAAACAGCAGAGCACATACTATGCCACTGTAACTGCCTTGTCAGTACACGTCTTCGTCCCCTAGGCAAGTATTATCTTGAAGCAGAAGAAATCGCTGCTAGCTCACTCAAAAGCGTACTAAGTTTTATCACTAACTCGGGATTCTGAGTGAACTGTAAGTGGGGGACATCACAATAGGCCCACTCATGGCCGCAGTGATCAGGCGACTCAGTCCCACCCCCTAACCCTATCTATTTATCTATAGGAATCTTATTCTTTGCACTTGTACGTCCCACGTTGTAAAAATAGATGATTACCTCGACCAATTAAGGGTTCCCCAGTCGGCGCTAAATTAGGATTGTTGGGAAATCTTTTAAAGTCTGCAAGGATTTGATCCCGGTTGACCCCCATGTAAGAAATCGATGATTTCTGAATATTTTTGTTTATATTATATGTGGTATTACTTACTTACTTACTTATCAGGCCAGCGACCCTCTTAGCTGGAGCGTTGGTGTCCATGCGCTCGATGTGGCCGAACCAGTGTAGTCGACGGATCTTTACCTTCCGGACTACATCCACATCTTTGTACAGCTCGTAGTTTTCGCGGTTGTGTCTTCTTCTCCATTCACCTTCCTCACAGACAGGACCAAATATCCGACGAAGAATTTTTCTTTCGAAAGAACCCAAAATCAGCTCCGCCGTCCTGCTTATCGTCCAGCTTTCGGCTCCGTACATCAAGACCGGCAGTATGAGCGTTTTGTAAAGCATGACTTTGGTCTTTCGAGTGAGGTGTTTTGACCTCAGTTGTTTGGACAAGCCGAAGCAGCAGCGGTGGCCAAGGGCGATTCTATGCCGGATCTCCACTATGGTGTCATTTGTGAAATTTACGTTTGCCCCGAGGTTCACAAACTCCCTAACTACCTCGAAATTGTAGCTGTCAATTGTTATATTTTAACCCAGGTGGTGAGCGACGGATTGGTTTTTGTTTGACAGCATGTACTTCGTTTTATCCTCATTGACCTTAAGACCAACTCGTTTCGCCTGTTCTTCAATGGCCGTGAATGCTTCCACAATAACACGGCGAGAACTCACGATGAGGTCGATATCATCCGCGTATCCTAGCAGCTGAACGGACTTGTAGAAGATAGTGCCTTCTCTGTTAACGCCTGCCAGTCGCACTATCTGCTCCAGCACCAGGTTGAAGAAGTCACATGACAGCGCACCTCCTTGCCGAAATCCGGTGCATGTTTCAAACGGTTCCGAAGTCCTAGAACCGAGTTGCACGGTGTATCGCGTATTTTTTAGCGTGGCGCGACACAACTGGATCAGTATTCCCGGGATCCCGAATTCGGCCATCGCACCAAACAGTCCTTCACGATGAATGCTGTCGGCTTTGAAATCGATGAAAAGATGGTGTGTATCGATTCGAAACTCGTTGGTGTATTCCAGGATTTGCCGAAGTGTGAAAATTAGGTCTATAGTCGATTTGCCGGGCCGGAATCCGCACTGGTAGCTGCCGATTAGTGTCGTGCAAAATGGCTTTAGACGTTCACACAATACACTGGACAGGATCTTGTATGCGACATTAAGCAGGGATATACCTCTATAGTTCTTGCGAGAGGTAGGATCACCTTTTTTGTGGATGGGGAAAATAGAGCTGGTGTTCCAGTCGTCGGGCATGCTTTCATCTTGCCAAACCCTGCAGATGATATGGTGCATGCTCCCTACCAGGACATCGTCGCCAGCCTTGAAGAGCTCTGGTGGCAAGCCATCTGAGCCTGCGGCCTTGTTATTCTTCAGCTTCTGAATAGCTGTGCCGACTTCTTCGATGTTGGGTGGGAGGACTACTTCAGCGGCTGGAGTTGGGATTTCCTCGGTCCCTACCACTCTCCCTTTGTCATGCTTGTTAAGCAGCTGCTGGAAATGCTGCTTAAATACATCCACTATTCCCTGCGGATCGGTGACAATATTACCCTCGCAGTTTCGAAGAGCCTGGGTGCCCTTTTCGAAGCCTCCTGCAAGGGCTTTGGCTTTCTTGTAAGAGCCTCGTGTTTTATTCTTATCCCTAGACTCCTCGATATCCCTGAGCTGGTAGGCTGCGAAGATTCTTTTCTTTTGTCGCAGTAGTTTTTTCTCCTCCCTTCTTCTGGCTCGGTACTCTTCTTGCGCTGCCCTGGTTTTCCTCTACAGCGCCTTTTGGTACGCCTCGTCGGTTGCTGCCTTTTTCTGCTCACACTCGCCACCATACCACGGGTTTCTTGTCGGGGGTGGTAGGTATCCTAATGTGGTTTCGGCTACTTCCTGAATGGCTGAGCGGCAATGCAGCCACATATTATTGGCATTTGTGTTCGACGTAGGCATACCGTAGAGTCTTTCGCTCAGCTGCTCCCTGTAGACTCTGGCAACCTAAGGTGTGCTCAGGCGCCCAATGGCGAACCTCCTCCTGATGGGCTGGTGCAGCTTTCTGACATTGGACAGTCGAGCTCTGAATCTTGCTGCTACGAGCAAATGGTCAGAGTCGACATTTGCCCCTCTGAACGTTCGCACATCCAGGATGTTTGACGAGTCCCTTGCGTCAACGAGCACATGGTCGATTTGGTTGGCGGTTCGACCGTCCGGAGATCGCCAGGTTGCTGTGTGGATTCGCTTGCGAGGGAATCTTGTGCTACTTATCACCGCATTACGAGCTGTCGCAAAGTCCGTGAGTCGGAAGTCCCTATCTGTTGTTGTATCGTGGACGCTGTGCTTTCCGATCACTCCTTGGCAGAGTGCAGGAGGTCACAGAAGCCACCTTGATAGGGTCTTCAACCTCGTCGGTAGGGGCGTGTACACATATAAGGCTGATGTCATAAAATCTGCCTCTGATGCGGATCACAGCCAGGCGATCACTTATAGGTTTAAGGTCGATAGCTTTCGACTTTAACCGCTTTCCTAAGACAAATCCGCATCCCAGTAAGTGCACTCTTTTGTGACAGCTGTAATAAATGTCGCAATTTTTCTTCTTTATCATTGGAGTTTGCCATTGACAGTCGTCGCGCGAGTTACGACGTCCCCCAGTCACCCCGTCGCCCCCTGAATCACCCAACCAACATACACGAATCCACGACACCGGATAGCCACGAGTTTCCCCGCAACACCCCATCATAACGATGACCTCCATTACCACCCCATACGCAACCAGCAAACATACGATCAGCACTTTCCTTTGTAATTGCGCAAGTGAAACGATGATCTTGCGACGTCAACGTCTGTTCGGCTTCAGGTCAGAAATGAATATTGCGTGCTCATCGAATCAATTGCGCAAAACCGAACCTTCATGCTGTTTAATAAATGAACATTGTGACAGTCTACTTGTGGGATTGAACCTTGAATGAATAAAGGATTATAACGAAAGTATTTTTGTTTCTTTTTTTTATTGAACATCGAATCGAAAAAGTTAAGTGGCGCAGTCGGTAGGATAGGTGAACAGTGACGGTGCTAAGTCTTATTAGTTTGTGCTAGACAGTTGTGTCTCGAGTTAAACTTAAATAATCGTATCGCACGGTATAAGTGACTGAGGACTTGGTACCGCGTACGCTGTTGGGTTTTAACCCTTAATCACCGATAAAAAAAAAAAAAAAGAAAGCATCAACACCGAAACTTCTATGGACACCTGGACAACCACAACAATCTTCATCTTCGGGTGCATATTGTGCAAGTAAGTGCTGTTATCTAAATAAACTTAAAAGATATAATCAGTAAATCGACAAAACTAACCCTACTGATACTATCATTCGTATCAAATATATTAAATAATCCACAAAGAGAACTAGACAAACATTCCCAAATTTTTTTTTTTTTTCTCCTATTACCCAAGAGTCATATATTGCTCTAAGACATATTTTTCGAATGCCAAGCTCAAAAAAAGAAAAACCAAAAACTGCCTTTATCCCGTATCAACTAAGGAGAATATCGAAAAGCTTGACTTCCATTCCTGGGAGCAACACGATTGCTGCACCTCTCGATAACTCTGATTTAAGCCTAGACACAATGAACCCCTCCGAACGGTCTCCTTCGAATCCGGGATCGAGCCAGATGGACATCTTCAATTCACTACGAATTCCAGATGCCATTAAGGATCTCCCGAAATTTGACGGCAATCCTCGCCTCTTGTACGAATTCCTCAATAATGTAGAAGAGATACTTCTTTACATTTTATTAAGGGCCATACGAAACAAAATAGAGGGACAGGCCAACGAGATTCTAAACATGTATGGCACACCTCTCAATTGGGATGAGATTAAAAACAATCTCATCCTACACTATTCCGATAAGAGAACGGAAACGTCTCTTATACGCGACCTGCACAATGTCAGACAATATGACAAGACGGTCGAATCCTTTTACGGAGAAATAATCGAGTTGCAATCGGCTCTTTGCAACAACGTTTTAATCCACGAAAAGGACGGAAATGTGATAGACGCAAAGAAGGAATTATATTCCGAAATGTGCCTAAATTCTTTTCTTAGCGGCCTAAAAGAACCCTTAGGATCTAGAGTAAGATCTATGCAACCTAATTCGTTACCCATGGCCCTGACACACTGCATAAAGGAGCAGAATATCTCCTATCAGCGAGTGTCACAAATGCCCAGGTCTAGAAACGACTTTTCATACAAACCGTACAATAACCCCCGACACCCCCAACAAAGAAACAGTCCTCCCGATAACCCAAATAATTGGCAGAGACACACCCAAGGCCCATATCCCTACAGAGAACACGTTGTAAGCCAATCAAACTCGCAACGCTCCAACCCATTCGATCGAAACACTATTCCTAAACCGTATAATAACTTCAGACACCCAGGGCTCGATCCTACTCCTTCTACATCTAACAACCAAAACCAGCCGAAGATTAAAACAAACGGGAGCAACCAAACAAAATTTGCCAGGAGCTCTAATTTTAACTTCCATGAAGGAAATAGCACAGGAGAGAGACACCAACAATTAGATAGATATGTCGAAAACGACCCTACTAATATTGACGACACACCAAATTTTTTTTCACACCAGCCTCGACCAACCAACCGGATACGTAGACTCTTCCAATCACCCTTCAGCACTGCCTTACATAAACATATCCTCTCCTTTCGGTAGGCCACTCAGATTCCTACTAGATACGGGCGCGTCCACTTCATTCGTTAACCCCGAATACATTCCCCACACCAAACAGGTGAGCTGTGAACCGGTTACAATCACAACCGTTTTCAAAAGCCACCAATTAACAAAACAGACAACACTACCTATCTTTTCCGAGTTTAATCAAGAAGGAAATTTGAAATTTTTAATTTTCAAATTTCATAACTTCTTCGATGGACTCTTAGGACTCGACGCTCTTCTTACCTTAGATGCGAAAATTGACCTCGAAAACAAGGTTCTAACTACAAAAAATGCCACTATCCATATAAACATTCAACCCAACCACTCTTCAGGCATCATCAAAATTCCAGCAAACTCGAAAATACTAACTAAAGTACCAATAGATAAGGAATCTGGTAGTGTCTATATAAATTCTGCAGAAATAAACGCTTACCTTTTCCACTGAACATGATTACCTTTCCAAACTGAATTCCTTCCTCAATGAACTGTACCCAAATAATGCCCCGCGAGAGGTTCCTGAGGATGTCAGCGGAAGTCGGGTTGTTTTCAGAAAGGAAGCCAGGCGCAACAAACTTGCGCCCAGATTCTCCAAACATATAGCGAGCAAAGATAAAAAATTCACTATACTAACTAGAGAAAACAAAAAAATACATAAAAGCAAACTAAGACGTAAAAAAAAAAAAAGAAAAATAAATTAACTTAGAACATTCATGGCATATGAGTGTTAACATGGTAGTAGAATCACTGCATATGATTCAGAGGCTACCCACTAGTTTAAGGAAACCTTAGTTGTAGTAACGAATATCATAATTTTAGTCAGTAAGATATATTAAGGAAATCTTAGCTATAATTTTAGTAAGTAAGGTTTTTAGATATAATTAGCAATGTAAGTAACAAACAGATCATGGCATATGATCAAGAAAATATCACCAGATCAGGCCATGGCAAATGGAAGATCGATGAACAGAACACGCCTCAGCGACATATTCATCTCTCCCTTAATAACTTTTCCTTTTCAGTCCCCAAAACCTCTCTTCCCAGTTAATTGAAATGTTCAACCTCCCTAGAGACCGTGGTATTCTTTCCTTACGACTGGGTACTTCCCGCACTATACATATAACTACGATAGTCTGATACACATAAGTAACCTTGACGATTACAGTGCCAGCATTCAAGCAATTACTAACACAACACACAATTAACTACCAAACTATACAACGATTTAAAAATATTACACCCCACATAAATAAAGAACAGACGAAAAAAGAAACATTTTTAGAAAAAAAAAAAAACACATAACGTCGTAAAGAAGGAACACCACATACTCAGCGAAACCCAGTACCAGATGAATTTTAATATTGACCTACTAACCAACCATATCACGAATATCGCAGAGGCTGTGATACTGAGTAAACTTAACATAATACCTAAACTCTTGCTGAATGCAGAGGAATTGGAAAATATTAAAAACAAATTAAGTTTGCAAAACATAAATATAAAATCTCACGAACAAATATATGATTTCTTGGGTTTGCAAGCATATTACAACAACAGTAATATCATATTCAACATTCGTATACCCGTCCTGTCCTCTCAAAACTACTCCCATTTTCATATCATCCCACTTCCTATCAACGACACTAAGCTCATAATAACACACCCATACATAAACATTAATAACAATGATATACAGTACTTTAACGCACCTTGCCCCAAGATAGAAGGTTCTTACTACTGCTCGACTCCAATACACCAAGAAGAAACCAACAAATCCGATTGCATTGGGAAACTAATAAACAACGAAGCGGCCAATTGTCCACTCAGTGACGCGGGGAGAATAGAGACAATCCTACAACCAGAGCCTAATTTCCTTTTGTTCATAAATGTTCCTAAAATGCTAATAAACTCTACTTGTAGTACCAAAATCCCAACCATAGAGGGCACAGCACTTCTCCATTATCAAAGCTGCAGCGTAGAAGTCAACGGCTTAATCTACCAACACAACCCTGATACATTCTGGAACGATATCCTCATCCCACCACTACCAAGCAGCGTTATTACATCAAACTTCACCCAAGAAATACTAAACCTGGGCATCAAAACTGAGAAGGAAGTCCTACACCACCTCAACTCCAACACTACAATCCTTCGCTCCAGCCCCAATGACGTCCTTGTGGCCTTCGCTCTACATTAAGGGGGGAGGAGTTACGACGTCCCCCAGTCACCCCGTCGCCCCCTGAATCACCCAACCAACATACACGAATCCACGACACCGGATAGCCACGAGTTTCCCCGCAACACCCCATCATAACGATGACCTCCATTACCACCCCATACGCAACCAGCAAACATACGATCAGCACTTTCCTTTGTAATTGCGCAAGTGAAACGATGATCTTGCGACGTCAACGTCTGTTCGGCTTCAGGTCAGAAATGAATATTGCGTGCTCATCGAATCAATTGCGCAAAACCGAACCTTCATGCTGTTTAATAAATGAACATTGTGACAGTCTACTTGTGGGATTGAACCTTGAATGAATAAAGGATTATAACGAAAGTATTTTTGTTTCTTTTTTTTATTGAACATCGAATCGAAAAAGTTAAGTCGCGCGGTCACGAGTCGCACGCGGAAGGAAAATAGAAAAGAACGAACAAAACAAAAGAAAAAAAAAAAAAAACGGGAAAGAAAAAAAAAATACCGTAGTGCAGTGTAGTGCGGGCAAAAACAAAAAAAAAAAAAAAAACGTGAAAGTGCCCCAACCGAACACCTGGTCGGCAACAGCGCTGGGCCGTACTCCTGCCTGTCCCTCTTCCCCTCTCGTGAGAGTGTTCGCACTCAGCACACACGCTGATTGAGTGCTAACGCAACCGACGCGTAGCGGGTCGCGTGTGTTGTTCTTTGTTGGTGGAGCAAATCTTACTGTCGTAAGGGCATAACATTTACGGTAGTTTGTTTTTGCAAATCCGGCGATAGAACTTCACTTACGCGTCTCTGCTTTAACGGTTTTGTATCTGTACATGTTTTGTAGTTTGCATTGATGAGGGATTTCTGTGTGCAGTTCTGCAATATTCGTGGGTTACGGAAGAATTTCCTTGCCACGTATATCCATCTCTCTCGCCACAAACCGGCTGTTTTGGCACTTTGTGAAACACAGGTCGATGAAAAATCTGATCCTTCGGATTTCAGTCTTCCGGGATATAGCTTAGTGCCATTATTCGTTTCTCGCCGTGGTCTCGCCATCTATGTCCGTAGTGATATTGCTTACCAGTTACTTCCACAGTATAGCCAAACATCCACCCCGGAATTTGATTTCATATGGCTTAAATTCATATTCCGTAAGCACTCCATCCACTACTGTTTTCTTTATAGAAGCCCCAATCTAGACAGGAATGCAACATTTGATGCATTCGACGCACTGTCTGATTCCATCCAAAGAATTGTTTCCCTGTTCCCTCGCACTGAAATCGTTTTAGCGGGCGAGTTCAATGTACACAATTCTCAGTGGCTTCGACATTCTGGACAGACAACACCCGAAGGAAGGTATGTTGAAATTTTTGCTGAGTTAAATCACTTAACTCAACTTGTGAATGAGCCATCACGTATCCCCGATGTTGCTGGTCATACCGCCAACACACTGGACTTGTTTCTTACCTCTCAGCCTGACAAATACACGATCGATGTATTGGAACCCCTAGGCTTGTCTGACCACTGCATGATATCAGCGAAATTCTCGAACTCCCACCATCCAGTTAAAGAAAAAGCTCCTAAGAGAACACTATGGCTATACGAGAAAGCCAACTGGTGCGGCCTTAACAACTTCTTTCGGATCTTTAACTGGTCGTTGTGCTTCCTCGACAACGACGTGGACGCCGCAACTGATATTATCGTAAACATTATCCGAATCGGCATGGTAAATTTTATTCCCAGCAAGATTAAAAGCACTAGGCTTAAGGATAATACGTGGTTTGACTCGAGCTGCAAAGAGGCTATTAGGCTCAGGGAGCTAAGTTTTCGGGCCTACAAGGCAAACAGTTCTGAGGAAAACCGAAAAAAGTACATACGAGCCAGAAATGACTGCAACACCCACATTCGACGGACTAAATTCCAATCCGACCAAAAATTAAGGCGTAAAATCCTTCAATGTCCCAAAGGTAGCAAAAGTTTCTGGTCGTTTGTAAAAAAAGTAAAAAACTCAACTAAGTCGTCTATACCGACGCTCATCCACAATGACATTCCAGCTGTCACCCCCTTAGACAAAGCTAACCTACTTGCTGCCCATTTCGCAACCAGTTCTCAGCTGCCAGCTTGTACTTTGTCTCCGCCTGTACTAGAGTGCGTCAATTCCACCATGGGACTAATCCACTTCCGCACTCGTACAGTCGCAAGGGTTCTTAAAGACCTCGACATACACAAATCCGCTGGTCCAGATGGTATTGCCCCAATAGTTCTGAAGAGGTGTTCTTCTACCCTGCAAAACCACTGCGTAAGCTTTTTCACCTTTCCTACACCTCTGGGCTCTTTCCGAGTAGGTGGAAAACAGCATTTGTCCAGCCTATACCAAAAAAAGGCGAATCATCTTCTCCCTCCAACTACCGACCCATTGCACTAACGTCCCTTCTTTCCAAGGTCATGGAAACGCTGATTAACCGTCAGCTTATGAAATATCTTGAATGACGGAAACTCCTCAATGACCGCCAATACGGTTTCCGCAGCAACAGATCCACTGGTGATATGATGGCATATCTCGCTGAAAAGTGGAATCACTCGCTTCACCAAGCAGGTGAAAGCAAAATTGTTGCACTGGATATTTCGAAAGCATTTGACAGGGTTTGGCACGAAGCCCTTTTGTCGAAAATGCGTGCTTTTGGGATCGATGAGTCTCTCTTTCATTGGATTAGAAGCTACCTTTCGAATCGTTCAATCCAAGTTGTTTTGGACGGATTCAAGTCTGATACTCACTTTGTAAATGCCGGTGTTCCCCAGGGCTCCGTTTTGTCTCCGACACTCTTTCTTATTTTTATAAATGATCTCTTGTCTGTTACTTCTAATCCAATTCACTCCTTCGCTGACGACAGTACCCTCAGCTTCTCATATTCGTTCACCAGTTTACGACCCTGCACTTCGGTTGTAGATAATGAGCGGCAGCGTATGTTAAGCTCATTAAATTCCGATATCGACAGCATCATCCAATGGGGTAAAAACATAAGAGTGGAATTTAATGCTTCCAAAACACAATGCTGTCTCTTGTCGTTAAAGCGTATAAATAACCCGCAGCCATTATCCATGAATGGCACTTGCATCTCAGAAACTGAAAAGCTTTCTATCCTGGGTATGAGTGTTGCTCACAATCTTAATTGGAGCGACCATATATTCAGTGTCGCCAAGAATGCTGCGAAATGCCTAGGATTCTTATACAGATGCAAGAAATATTTCTCACCCTTAGATCTGGCTACAATCTATAAGGCGCTCATTCGCCCCAAATTAGAGTTTAACGCTCATGTCTGGTCCGGTGCTTCCAAGACCTCACTGCACCTACTAGACAGAATACAAAAACGAGCCATAAAACTGATAGGTGACTCCAGCATTACCAAAACATTAGACTCGCTGGAACATCGCAGGAATGTTTCCTGCCTCTCCCTGTTTTATCGTTACTACCACCAAAAATGCTCTGATGAAATAGCCAGTTGCATTCCGCCCCTTCAACATTTCTCCCGCAATACACGTCTCTCTAGGAATGCTCACCAATACACTCTGAAGCCCGCTTTCGGACGTACTGTCAAATATAGAGAATCTTTCATTAACCGAACCACACGAATCTGGAACTCCCTGCCGGATTCGGTTTTCCCCCCTCAATGCAACATGCAAGCATTTAAGATCAATGTCCATCGGCATCTCCTCTATTCCTCTTCCTCTCTACCTTCTGCCCGCACTGTGTCGCCGACATAATAAGGTTATTAGACCTTGAGTGCGCGCAAATTATTAAAAAAAAAAAAAAAAAAAATCATACCGTTTCCTATCCAGCGTATTTCCTGGACCGCAGTAATATCCGCCTTGTACTGCGTGAGGATTCCTTCTAGTTTATGAGCAGCTCCGGGAGTGTACAGGGTTCTGACATTCCAGGAGCAAACTCGCAAATCGTTTTCCTTTTTCGTGCGTTGTCGTCGTCGAGTATCCGTCCGTGTATCAGAGGCATCTTGCTCATTCATAACTTTGTTTTCTTTTACGTGGGCGGATTGTTAGCCCGCCGCACAACCGCCATTCTGGACGGGGTTTTGACGCTGCATACGTTTGTTCACCTCCCAATGGTTGTTGAAGAGGCTTTCCAGAGGGCGCCATGAGGAGGCCGTATGTCAACTTGACCCGGGCTTTTAAACAGGGATCGTTGCTGGCATCTCGCCAGGTTGAGAGAGATCAACAGCTTTACCCTGTATGCCCGAGCCCATGCCCTCCTATATGCGGTATTGAAAAAACAAAAAGGACTTCTCCTTAGTATGTAATAAGAACAATAAAGCAAAACTATAGTTGATAATTCGAGTAGATAATAGATAATTCAATTAGGTAAATTTTCCTGGTGCGTCCTCCCACGGCCATGGTTAAGACAAGAAAGATAGAGTGTCGACGATTACGCCACCAGCTATGCTGCCACAAGTGCTGCCAAGTGTGATTCCATTTGTGAGATTGATGAACTTTAAAATCCCACTTGTATAGATCACATGCTAGATACATACATATATCTCTTAATATATTGGTGGCCACATTTTTTGTTTAGGGCGATACCACGCTAAATATATCAACACTTGTTCGATTATCGCAATCAACCTGCGTCCGACGCGGTCAATACTTAGATGGTAGACAAAAAAAAATTCGTTCTCTTCCTAAAGCTTTTCTGCCCATGCTGTTTTGAATTCTTCTATTTAAGACTGAGACAATATAGGGCAGTACTAATGCACGCGCAAATTATACAAAAAAAAAAAACAAAAAACAATGGTTTCTCTAACGTGGTCTAACTTCTTCGTTTAAGCTTTTACGGTCTTTTAGCATCGTCTGTTCCCAAAAACGTATTATACTAGTTTTATAGTGCTCATGGATAAATAGATAGACTTTATTTCGTATTATAATTAAAACTTTAGAAGTTACCACACATTGGTCGGCACAGAGATTTGATTGTTTCTTCTTCCTAAAAAAAAGATAAAAATGATAGTAATGCATAATCGGAGGAAAAATACAAAAATAAATCTCCATGTAAGACGAAAAACCACGAGAAACCACCCACCATGGTGGAATGCCAAAATAGCGGAGTGGCTTCGTATCTCTAGATTTAGTTGGAATCTGGCATAAGAGGGGGCCATTAAATGGTCAACCTATAGAGATAGTGTTAAGCGGCTCAAAAAAGAAATTAGATTCGCCAAGAAGGACTCTTGGAGAAACTTCTGTGGCTCTATTGAATCATGTACGGGCGCCGCTCGTCTGAGGAAGGTCCTGGCAAAAGTTCCCACACAGATGTCCTCTAAAAGGAGATCTGATGGTAGCTGGACTGACTCAAACGAGGGCGTGCTTGATTTTTCACTGAAGTATAATTTCCCTGGCTGCGAGGATGCAGGAATCTTCAATTCGGCGCTCACACTGCCTAGGGAATGTATTGAGCATGAGAAAGTCGATAAGATTGTTACGGAGAAAAAGATCCTGTGGGCAGTCAACTCTTTTGACCCCTACAAAGCGCTGGGAATGGATGGGATCTTTCCGATCATGTTGCAGGAACCATGTGAAGTCATTGCTCCGTGGCTGAAACGCATCTACTCCTGGTGCCTCAGGATGGGTTATGTTCTTCAAGCGTAGAGGGCAGTTAGGGTGGTTTTCATACCCAAGTCGGGTAAAGTCAACCATGCTACTGCAAAGGACTTTAGGCCTATCAGTCTCTCGTCCTTCCTGATGAAAACGCTGGAACGAATAATATGTAGACTTGTACGTAAGGGAAGAGATTAGTGACGGTTATCTGTCACCATCACACAACGCGTACATAAGGGGAAAATCGGTATATACTACTCTGCATAGGGTAGTCTATATGATACAAAAATCGCTCAATATCAAGGAATTCACTCTTGATGCCTTCCTAGACATTGAGGGTGCTTTTGGTAACGTTAGTACCGAGGCAATAGTGTCCTGAAGGCTGGACCAAATAAACCCGGGTGTATGCAGTTGGATTGGGCAAATGCTGGGTACTCGTATAGTAAATTCGCGATGGGGAAGGGAAGTAAGGGAAGGGTGAGAGTGAATAAAGGTACACCACAAGGCGGCGTTCTGTCACCCCTCCTATGGCTCCTTGTGGTCGACGGAATGGTCAAGATTCTAGAGACAGAGGGTTTTAATGTCACGGCCTACGCCAATGACATTGCCATTTTAGTCTCTGGAAAATTTCCGCAGGTCCACAGCGATAGACTAAGCTATGCACTGATGTTAGTGGATAACTGGGTCGATCGGCGAGGCCTGGGAGTAAATCCGGCGAAAACAAAGGTCGTACTCTTCACAAGGAAAAGATCTGTATCAAGATACACCTACCCCAGTATGAATGGTATAGATCTGATCCCTGGAAAATCTGCCTAATATCTTGGCATAATATTGGACTCCAAGCCTAGTTGGAGAGAAAATATTGAGGAAAGAATCAAAAAGGCCTAGGTGGCACTATATTCGTGCAAGGAAGCCTTTGGAAAAACATGGGGCCTCAAGCCGAGGTTAGTACATTGGTTGTACAGTGCGGTGGTAAGACCCATTTTAGTCTACGGCTCGGTTGTTTGGTGGAAAGCGCTCGAGAAAAAATGTCATCTTCAGAGTATGTCAAAGGTTCAAAGGGCAGGCTGTCTGGCGGTGACGGGATCTATGAAGTCCACACCAACGGCGGCTCTTGAAGTCCTGCTGACCCTCCCACCCCTGGACATATACTGCGAGAGCGTCGCAACCAGAACTGCTCTAAGACTACAGGAATCCGGTCTCTGGAAAAAGAGTCCTCACGGACATGCATCAGTCTTGGATCGATGTTCCGTCTCGAGATTCAGAAAGGTAACGTACTAACGTCACCCTTCCTGGGAGAGGAGATTCTCTATTAGAATTCCCTCCAGCGAGGAATGGACCGGTGATTTGGTAAGCACGGAAGGTTAGGTTAGGTTAGGTTGACGTGGTAGGCATAAGCCACACTTAGGCCGAAGCCGGCCCATTGTGATACCACCTGGATCAGGTTACCCTGATCCGCTACCTGGGAACCAACCGGCGCTTCTAATAAAGCGGTGAAGTTGAGCAATTTTTTGGTTTGGTAGCTCACTTAGATCGTCGAAGAAAAGCGCGCCGAGGTAAATCGTCCTGCGATTCGCAAAAGAGGGACATGAGCAGAGGAGGTGGTGTATCGTCCATGCAGCTGCGACAGCAGTCATTGTTGGGTAGCCCCAGTCTGGCGGCGTGTTTTCCAATGGTGCAGTGACCTGTAATGACACCCACTAGAGAACGGAAAATCTGCTGAAGTTCAATAGTGGCAATATTCGACTGGCAGTCGGTACCCTCACCGGGCACTGCACGCTATCCTACCATGCAGCTCGACTAGGCCAGCCCTACAATGACTTCTGCAAAAGCTGCATGGACGAAGAGAAAATTGGATCCATTCGTCACCTGCTGTGCAAATGTCCGGCGCTAGCCCCAAAAAGTAATATATTCCTAGATGGTACTTCCTTTAGGTAGTCTACGTGAGCCTTGACTTTTCGTCAATAGGGCAGCCATGCACCTAACCTAACGTAAGGCGAAAAAAATAAATAAATAAATAAGTAAATAAATAAATATGTAAAACAAGTAAATAAACATGCAACTAAGAAAATATAAGTTAAAGCATTCCCTGAACGGGATCTTAAAAAAAATCACGAATTGTGAAGCGGAGCTTCCCCCCAACTGTTCGACTTGCACTTTTTGACACCGAAAAGAAATACGTCACGCTAATGAATTGAAGGCGAATCTTTATTCTACAAAGTCCCTCTTAAGACCAACTTATCCACTAACCTGCTATTCGCAGGTAAAACCATCGCTCACGCCGAAACTGCAACGTATACTTTTTTGTGGGAACACAAGCATCCGCTCGGTGAAATGTTTCCCAGGCTGGTTGCATCCGATTTCATCAGCCAAGGCGAACATGTTATCGGTGCACTTGCGTCAATTAATTTTAGTTGGGAACAAGCGAGGTAATGGGAACCGCGCAAAATGATGACACAGCGAATCCCATTCGACCTTTGCCTTTGGCTTCGGTCGGTGGGGTTAACTAATATGTATGAATGTATGAATACATACAAAAGGAGAACAAAAACCGGCCAAGTACGAATCGGACCCGCGCACGAAGGGCCGTACCATCTGTATATAAAATTATGAAATAGACGTTGTATGTTACCTCATCAGTGATCAAATTAAAACGGCTAATCCGATTGAAATGATTTCTTGCATGATGACAGATCTTGGTTGCAGTCAGGTTATAGGCATATTACTTTGATGATCAAAAATCTCCATGATGAGATAGTTGATCATCAAAGTGGCCTTTGAATTCAAATCAATCATCTTACTTGCAAGCAAGTAGGTGGAAACGTGAATAACAATAATTATGGGAAAAAGGTTTGCAGCTAGGATTAATAAACATACATATCAAGGACACAATAGCGATCAATGCTTGCAAGTGTTTTATTGGTTGTGGGATATGATTCAAAGTTAATTTAATGTCAGGATGCAAAAGGAGGGGAATAGCAATTGTACGAAAGGGTTTGCAGCAAGAATTGACGTAGCAGTGACACAATAGGGATCATCAAAGCTTAAAGTGTATTTATTATTGGTTGTTCGTAATTATAGGAAAAAGGGTTGCAGCTAGGATTAATACATCAAAGACACAAAAGGGGTCAAAGCTGGGAAGTTTGCTACTGGTTGTGGGATATTGTCGACTAACCTTAGGTCCAAGGGGATTTTTTTGGATGAAAATCATGTCTGTTGTGTAGGAGCCCCCTTAAACATTCATTTTATTCTGTTTTTAGTATTTGTTGCTATTTGTTGCAACGGTTCATGAGATACAGCCTGGTGACAGACAGACAGTGAAGTCTTAGTAATAGGGTCCCGTTTACCCTTTGGGCACGGAACTCTAAGAAAGGACCAGGGGTGATAGAAAAGATCAATATCTGAATTAGTGTTGGAAATTGGATTATTCACGAGTGGATTTTCCGCAAGATCCGTACATCTGACGTCGAGGTAGGTTGAGCATCATTTCAAGTATCCTAATTTTTGATACCTATAGTTTTATAGGTTTTATGGTTTTCCCCCAATCTGGGGAAAGTGCTTGGAAGGTAACTTTAAATAAGATTATTTTGATTGCTGTTGAAAATTTCGATTTTCTATTTATAAGGAGATACAATAACTTAATTGCAATCGCTACCTTTCGAATATTGTGTGTTGTATGTATGCTAAAGGTTAGTTTGTGATCCAAATGAATTCTGAAGTATCTAACCGAAGGGAACCAACTAATATTTTTGTTATCTATACTTTTTTTTTTTTTTTATGTATATATATGGGGCTAGTGCTACCATTGGATGGCAAATGACTAACAAAGGCCTCGTAGGGGTAGCATCTATCCGACGGATGCTGGCCTGCTAAAAAGCGAAAAGGGCCACCGCAGTCGAACATCTTGCGGCACTGTTAGTAAGTCCTATCCCCACCTCCTCGTGGTGCCATCTGGAGATTTCCTATGGAAATCGCAGACGGGGAAGGGCGAATGGCGAGCCTCCTGCGCCAAAAAAACAGGATTAGTCGGTTGGGCTACGGCCTAGTAAGCCGTAACCGTAAAAAAAAAACACAAACTCCGAAACAATCACAAGCCTCGGATATAACGGACCGGATTTATGTTGACGACCCTTGCAAAAAACGAAAAAAGGACAATGATCTTCGGCTTTGTACGTGGAATGTTAGGTCCCTAAACAGGCCACGTGCAGCCGAACAACTTGCGGACGCCCTAGACCGCTATAAAGCGGACATCACCGCCATCCAGGAAATGCGATAGAATGGACCGGGCATAAAGCGGATGAAAAACTGCGATTATTACTACGGCGACTGCTATAGGGAGAGAGGGCAACGATTGTTTGGATGCGGATTTGCTGTTCGAGGTGGACTAAGGCAAAAAGTCCTAAGCTTTCGGCATGTGAGCGAACGCCTCATAACAATCCGTATCAAGGCAAAATTTTTTAACATCAGCCTGATATGCGTCCACGCCCCCACGGAAGACAAGGATGACTCAGCCAAAGATGAGTTCTACGATCTCCTAGACAGAACGTATGCCCAATGTCCCAGCTATGACATCAAAATTGTACTAGGAGACTTCAATGCTAACCTGGGTAAGGAAAGCATATTTGAACGAGTCATCGGCAAACATAGCCTACACGACACCACCTCCGATAACGGACACAGGCTGATTGATCTTGCTACGGGGCGAAATCTCCTTCTAGCCAGTACGCGCTTCCCGCACCTCGATATACACAAAGGCACCTGGCGGTCTTTTGATCAATCGACTACCAACCAGATTGATCACATCGCGATCGACGTCAGACACTCCTCCACTATTCTTGATGTTCGAACTTTCCGGGGGGCTAACATCGACTCGGACCACTATCTTGTAGTAGCCAAGATGCGCTTACGGATATCACGAACACAACGGAGTAGAGTAAGAATACAAAGTTACGACGTCGGAAATCTACTATCGCCAGAATTCGCTCGTGCTTTTACCGATCGCGTCTCCCTTAAGCTCTCGAATACACCTCAATCCTCCACGCTATCAATAGAACAGCAGTGGAGCCTTTGCAAACAAGCCCTGAAAAGCTCTGCATCTGAAGTTTTGGGTTTCACGGCTCCACCACGAAGAAACACCTGGTTCGATGACGAGTGCAAGAGGATACATACAGCGAAGCAGGATGCATATAAGGCCTCGCTGCATAAAAGAACAAAAGCAGCTCGTGAGCTCTACGAGTTAAAAAGAAGGGAGGAGCATAATCTTCTTAGAAGAAAGAAGAAAGAGCACGAGAAGCGCGCGATTGAGGATTTTAAGAGGTGTTACTGCAGGCGTGACGTTCGAAAGTTTTATCAACAGATAAAGCGAACATGCCAAGGTTATAAAGCCAGAATGGAAGCCTGCAGGGATGAGAACGGACACCTAGTAGTAGAACCGCAGTCGATGCTGAGAATATGGAAAAACCACTTCTGCAGACAGTATAACGGCGATGTTAGTCAATATACCGCTGTCAGGCAGAATGATCCATTTCTAATCGACGGAGACCGCAGAGAACTCTGTCCCCCTGACCTCGACGAAGTTAAGATTGCCATATCGAAGCTCAAGTCGAATAAAGCTGCTGGCGCAGACGGACTGTCTGCTGAGCTCTTCAAGGCAGCTGGGGATGACCTGGTTGGGAGCATGCACCAGCTCGTCTTTAAGATATGGGCAGAGGAAAGCATGTCTCAGCATCGTATGCCCGATCCTGAAGAAAGGAGACCCCTCTGATTGCGACAACTACAGAGGAATAAGTCTCCTTAACATCGGCTACAAAATCTTCTCTGCCGTTTTGTGTGAACGTCTGAAGCCTTTTGTAGATAAGCTGATAGGTCCTTATCAGTGCAGATTCAGGCCAGGGAAGTCCACCATCGACCAAATGTTCACACTATGGCAGATCCTGGAAAAACCAGTGAATTTGAAGTCGACTTCAAAACCGCATACGACAGCGTAATTAGAGACGAGCTATACAACGCTATGTCTACCTTTGACATACCTGCTAAACTCATCAGACTATGCAGGATAACTTTGGAGAATGCTCGCTGCTCCATCCGAATCGGTGAACACCTTGCCGATAATTTTGATGTCAAAAAAGGATTTAGACAGGGCGATGCGCTGTCGTGTGATTTCTTCAAAATCATATTGGAAATGATTGTGCAAAAATTACTGGCCAATACGAGAGTCACAATCTATTTCAAATCCTCGAAAGTCCTTGCATACGCCGACGGCCTTGACATAATAAGTAGATCACAGCGAGATGTCAATGAGGCGTTTGCGAGTATTGAGATGAAGGCGGCAAAAATTGGTTTGCCAGTTAATGAGGGCAGGGCTAAATATCTGCTGTCATCGAAAAAGGACATTTACCACCGACGTCTTGGACAGAACCTACTTATTGGCAGATATAAGTTTGAGGTAGATAAGGAATTCATTTACCTCGACTCCGCAGTGACTTGGAACAACGACACCAGTTTCGAAATCAAGCGCAGAATTACTATTGCCAACCGCTGCTTCTTTGGGCGCAAGAGGCAATTGAGAAGTAGAGCACTCTCTCGTGCGACCAAGTTGACCTTATACAAGATCTTAATTATCCCGATCCTGTTATACGGCGCAGAAATATGGACCGTATCTAAAGCGGATGAGGAAATCCTTGGTCGTTTCGAGTGAAAAATTCTGCGGGCGATTTTCGGTCCTATAAACATAGAGGGGGGTTGGTGGAGAAGATTCAATCACGAACTGTACGGGTTGTACAGCGACATGAGTCTAGTCAGGCGTCTACGGATCCAACGCCTAAGAAGGCTAGGCCACGTAGAGCGAGTGGACACCACAGCTCCAGCCCGTAGGGTCTTTGAATCCAACCCCGAGGGGCGAAGAAATAGAGGACGGCCGCATCTAAGGTGGCGCGCACAGGTGGAAAGGGACCTGGGCGTGCGGCACAGGAAAAGACTAGCGAAAGATCGGTCTAGGTGGATCGACATGTTGCTTGAGGCCCAGGTTCACCCCGAACTGTAGCGCCCGCTAAGTAAGTAAGTAAGATACTGATTTAGCCAGATCCAAAAGTATCTGACTACACTTCTATTTGCCAGTGGACGCCCGTCCAATCCAAGGATTGGGAACTTTCGCCAGTGCTTTCTAGTATCCCTAGAAGCTCTAGACAACGGCTTTCTGAATAAAGTAGTCCCTGATTTTTGAAAGTTGATTTTCAACTTCCAGTCATCACAGAACTGCTGAATTTTATCGAAGTCACGTTGCAATAAAGTAGCAATGACGTCGATCGGTGGATCATAAAGATCATATGATCAAAGATCATAGCTATGGTTTACTTATGCCCAACTGTTTGAGCTTGTGGTAGAGTTCTTCTAAACCATACAGTATCGAAGGCTTTTTCAAGTCAAGCAGGCAGGCACAAAATTTGTTACACCATCAGTACCCGAGGTTTTTTTAGTAGGTAGAAGTGATTTTAAAGGCTCTGTTCTCGAAGTCGTGGTTCGGGAAAATGCTTTCATTCTCCTTGTGCACTTCCTGAAAGACAGCTCCCACGATCGCCACTTTTTCCCGAGGATTCTCGATCACAAAGAAATCGTCTTCTAGGACGGCGCTCTCTGGATCAATGCTGACTATACGTACATAGTAGATGTTTTTTTTTTGTCGGAAGTTCTCGGAAGCTTGAGATCCTGGATGCCATTCTGATTTTTTCTTCGGAATATTTGAACTATCTGCGGGAACATATTCGCGTTGTTGGATTTACAGCACGAATTTTGTTGCTTATTGACAGGAGTCTACTTTTCTGTCTCTGAAGTGCGTCTATGGTCGCGTTTCGGTACACGTCAGTGGTATCGTGATGCCGTGGTATCGTTTTGGTCATCGTTTGTTTAATCAATTCGTTCATTTGTTTAAGGTTCCTGTCGATCTCGTCGTTTGACAGGTTCATGTTTGTGGGTGAGAAGGCTGCGCTCGAAGTGAGTGCTCTCGTTAAGCAGTTGGCAAAGTGTCAAATCCAAGTCCACAATGGTCTCTGTCGTATTCATTGGCACGTTAACAGCTCGTAGACTATACGTTTGTGTTTGCAGTCGTGAGTCAAGCAGCACAAAATCCAGATACAACCCGCTTATAGGAAACGATGGACTATCCGTTGCGAGCAGCTAGATTTTGTACTCAGTGTTGTGCAGACTCCACCATTGCCTTCCTATGCTCCCTCTCGTGTTGGGAACACTATTTTCCCAATCACCATGTTTGGCATTCTAATCTCCAGCCAGAACATAAAAGTTTTCTGCCGAGTTCAAGCGTAGAGATCGAAAGAGAATTTCCAGCTCTGCAATGAAGATATTTGGTTTGAGAGGCTTCAGGTGCATAGCCCGATACTATGTACATCCTCCTTCCATTCCGAAGAGGGATACACACAATACATGCTTCCAGCACCTGGAACCGCCGTGCTTCACCGCTATATATTGGCTGGTCTCTTCTTATTATTTCATAATAATTATGCCGAATTTTGTGCTTCTGATTTAGCTTAGTTTCGCTAGCCAGGGCACATCAGAACTATCATTCTGCAATAAATTAAAAAGAGCAGCTCTTCGCTCGATCCTGATCAGTCAATTTACATTCACCGACAGGAACTTTAAGGGACTCTCTACCAGTGTACCCATTACGACTGTAGAGGCACGGCTAAATCGAGTAAATCTTGTCCACCCGATTCGCCTGCCTTTGGATCTGCTGTTAGAGTTGGCCAATCTGCCCTTGAATAGAGAGCAACATCGAGATCATGTCCACCTCAGCCTCCGGTACCTTAGAGACGGGCGCCGGAACTTTGGGAGCAGTCTTGGGCAGTTGTACCGTCTTTCCCTGATCTGACTCCATTTGGGCGTAGGTCATTTGGAGGATGACGGCTGGTGTTTGAACGTATCTCTGGGGAGGTATCTTCTGCACTCTTTGCTGCCGAACCAGATATTTGGCTTCAGCTGCTGGGTGACATTACCCTTCTTAAGCACACAATTCACTAGTGTCTATACACAGTGCCTTATAGAAGCCCAAACCTGGACAGAGACGTCATATTCGGCGCATTTGGTTCATTGTCCTACTCAATCCAAAGAATTGTTTCCCTGTTTCCTCGCACTGAAATTGTTATAGCGGCCGATTTCAATGTTCACAATTCTCAGTGGCTTCATTCTGGACGGACAACACCCGAAGAATGGTATGTCGAGGTAATCTCGCTGAGTTGAGCCAATTAACTCAGCTTGTGAATGAGCCATCCCGTATGCCGGATGTTGCCAGTCATACCGCCAAAACCCATGAGATTCTTACCTCTCAATCTGATAAATATGCTTTGGATGTACTATCTCATCCAGGCTCGTCTAATCACTCGGTTATATCGCCTAAATTCCCATATTCATTCCATTCTGTTAAAGAAAAAGCTCAAAAAAGAATAGCTTGAGTGTTAAAATTATGCTAAAAATTCCTGTAAAAATAATTGATTAAATTAAGAGGTTTACACCCTTTAGAGAGTTAAAGAGGATAAGGGAGTGGGACAAAGTCGCCTGATCACTGCGGCCACGAGTGGGCCTATTGGGATATCCTGAGTTAGTGATAAAACTTAGTATGCTTTTGAGTGAGCTAGCAGCGATTTCTTCTGCTTCAAGATAATACTTGCCTAAGTGACGATGACGTGTACTGAGAAGGCAGTTACAGTGGCACAGTATGTGCTCTGCTGTTTCTTCGTCTTCATTACACATTCTGCAAGTGTCATCTTGTATAATGCCCATTGTTTTGAGGGGTTTGTTGACTGGGCAGTGTCCATTAAGGAAACTTCCGCCTTTTCGTTGCCTGTATGGCCGCTGTGTCTAATTATCCAAATGACTCTGTATGTGCTGGCCAGCTGGTGAAGTAGCTGTAGGCAATTCCATATCCGTTTGGAGGTGATTTCATAGCTCTTTAGGGCCAGAAGTGCAGCCTTGCTATCAGAGAGAATGTAAATGTTTTTATTAAAAATATTTCTGTTTATATTTTCTCTGAGGCAGAGAAATATAGAGATAGCAAATATCTCTGCTTTAAAAACGGAGTTACGTCTCTCCGTGCTGACGTAGATGCATGTGCCTGTATTTGCTCCGTATACTCCAGCCCCAACGCCTTCGTTCGTTTTGGAGCCATCTGTGTACCACACGTAGGATCCACGATTAAAGGAGGGTCTATCCTGTTCCCAGTTTTGTCGGTTGGGGAATTTGACCTTGTAGTTTTGGCTGAAGTTGTATCTGGGGAGACAGTTGTTTGTGAGAGATATCTTTTGGATTTCATGCCTGTTTAGTTCGGTAAGGATATCAGGGTGAAAGAGCCTACGGTTAGAGACATCCTCCACGACCAGTCTGTGGGCGAAGACCATTGCTTCTTTCTTCAGTTGGAGATGAAGAGGTGGCAGGTCCGTGATGACTTCTAGTGCTGCTGTGGGGGTTGTTCTCATTGCCCCGGTGATACAGATACAAGCTAGTCTTTGCAATTTGTTGAGCTTGGCTTGCACTGCTACTTGTTTTGTTTTGTGCCACCAGGCGGGCGCAGCATATGTGAGAATTGGTAGACTTATCCCTAGGTATTTGACTTCTTTTGAGAACTCTATCGCTTCACCAAAGAGGGTAGGTTTGGTAAGTTTGTGCCTATCCCTCCTTTTGATGAAGGCGGCTATAGTGCTTTTCCTAGGTTGACCATTAGTGCAACCTTTATGCACCAGTTTGCAACAAGGTTTAGTGCCCGTTGGAGGAGGTCCGAGACTGTGTTTTCGAATTCGCCTCTAACCAGGATCACTATGTCATCACCATAGCCTTGAACATAGAAACCATTGTGGCTGAGTATGTTAATCAGTTCATTTACCACGATGGAGCACAGGAGAGGTGAGAGAACCCTGCCTTGAGCGCATCCTTTCGTGGCATTTACACTGATTTTATCATTGCCTAGTGAGGTGTTTATTTTCCTATTGCTAAGCATGTGTTGGATCCAATTGCATGTGGTGTTATTTATGTGTAGTCGGTGTTGTCGAAAGCACCCTCAATATCGAGAAAGCAACCTTTCGTAATTTCTTTGTCGCTCAGGGATTTGTTGATCCGGGCTGTTAGCTCCTGAAGAGCATATGTGATCGATTTCTCAGGCTGGTGTTGGCATATTGATTTTTGTGAAGTGGCGATCTTTTCAAGACACCGTCCCTGATATGCCTATCCAAAAAAATTTTTCCACTGTTTTTAGGAAGAAAGAGGTAAGGCCAATCGGTCTGTAGGACTTAGGCAGGTCTGTGGATCTACGGCCTACTTTGGGAATGAATTTTACCGTTACCTCTGTCCCAGCTCGTTGGTATGTATCGCCATGCATAGCTGGTTCTAAAGATGTTGATAAAATGGGGCTAATTAGCGCACTTCCTTTCTGAAGGAGGGCTGGGAAGATGCCATCCTCCCCCGATGATTTGTACGGGTCAAAAGAATGAATGGCCCATTTTATGCTTCCCTCGTGGGAATACACCCTTTATTTCATGTGAATACAAGGGAAAGTTCTACAATTTAATTGCCGAAGAAGTAGTCAATAAATTACTTCCTCCTTATGAGTGATATCGGCGCTTCGGCGAAGCAACCCGTTTGAACCCAGCTCTTTATGTGAATTGATACGTTCTTTACGTACACGAGACCTCTAAGGGAAGCAATTATTTATCTTTGTCTTAATTTACCGAGATTTATACGCAATAGATGAAAAGCTAGCAGAGGGTTTGAACAAAAATAGACCGTCCGGTATAAGGGAAAACATCAAAGAACTTGCAAAATAAATACGCTTTTGTAATATCTCCCATTTCGCCGTACACTCGCTTTCCTTGTAATATTGACTCTTGCTTCCATGATAGATTTGTGTTTTTTTTTTTGTCCTTGAAGCTTGTTGTTTATGACTCCGTCTGCTCCTCCGTTTCCGTGCGTCCGGATGGGTCGCTCCTCATCTCCTTCGTTTGATTATTGTTTTTCATTGACTCATTGAAGAAATCAATACTGAACAGACACTGCTTGTCTGCTCGAGGAGTGGGTTAATACAAATATCATGTTAACCTCATTCCATTTTAACGTAGGTGAATGTGAAGAACTCGTTTCCTTTTTCTTTCTTTGTTTCAACGACCGTGCTGAAGTTCAATAAACTTAAAAGGAAAGGTCGAGGAATTCCACACCGAATCCTGCAGACATCATCATGCCAAGTCATACATTCCTCATACATTGTCTTAGCGACTGCACTGTCTCCTTTAAAATATTTTCACACTTTCAGCATAGAGCTAGTTAGCTATATAAACATGTAAGATCATAATGTCTTTGTGTGTGTGTTGCGAACAGGAGAAAAATATTAACTTATTGAAAGGTCCTTAGGGGAGATGCCATTATCCCTGAGAATGGAATTTCTACGAGAAGGAAATAACAAGTAGCCTGGAATTACTTCACATACACAAGTACGCAAGCTCCTTCATGTCATTTTCAATCAACGAAAGAATTTATTCTGACGGATGGATCCCCTTTAAGCTGGATGAATTCTTCAATTATTTGCCAACCCTCGAAGATGATTGTTTTCCAGAGAATTGGCAGAATAAAATCCTGGAGTGGATAATTGGCCGGGTCAGCACCGTGAAATCAAAAACTTGTCCTTGCATGAGAAAGAGTCAACAACAATGAGGGATCTGTAGTATATTGCGTTTAGTAGTTGTCAACAAGGAGGTACTTGCAAGTTGTATGTCATTGTGTCTGAGATGTAGACAAAGTTTTCACAACAAGCATGGATAAGACTTTGCTACCAGATAAATCAATTTAAAACATAATAACTTAGAGGCGTCACTTACCGTGGAAAGAAGGACTAGTATAGTAATTCCGGCAATTCTGTAATTTTTTGATCAGAATACTTTTAAGTTGGCGGAACACGATAGTATATCTCTCGAGCTCGATTCAATTGATCTCGCACAACTGAAGCCTTTCAAAATCTCGACGGGATCTATGACTTCTAGTGTTAATTTTTTCGATGACCATATTAAAGATTTTTAGGACACTGCTTACAATTGGCAATATTTTTTTTTTGTTTTGATATATAAGGGGCTATTGCCACCATTAGTAATACGGTACTGCGATCTTTGCAGATCTAGTGTGCCTGTTAGCCGATTAGCCGAGGGGCCTCTCCACTTCTATAATGAAGTTGAGAATGCTCCTCGTAGGAGCCCAGGTGATCCCCTTAGGAGTCATAACTTCACTGAGAAGGATACGCTTCCTAAGATGGCAGAGAGCAGCACACTCACATAGTATGTGTTCCGCCGTCTCTTCGTCCTCGAGACTGAGCCGAGACTCAGTTTCGGACGAGAGGCTAATTTTATTTAGATGATATCTCAGACCGCAGTGTTCTGTTAGGTAGCTGACTAGTCTTCTGATATCTACCCTACTGAGTTTGAGTATGTCACTAGAGTGTTTGTTCGGGGGTCGTATGTGTTGTTTAGATTAACCGAGTCCCCGAACGCTGTTCCAAAAGGACAGGTGTTAACATTTTTCCCACTTGTCTAAGAAGAAATTTATCTTAGACTCGGGAGTGCCGCAGAATGGTTCCGGACCTATACCTTTATGTCCTGGCACCCACCAAAGTTTAACATTGTTTCTTTTGGCGAGGTCTTGTAGGGCATTCCTTGACGGCTTTTGAGTTCGTAATGTGCGAACCCAGCGCTTTAAGCGCTGCTTGGCTATCAGAGAGTATGTTGATGGTTACTCCTCTGATGCCGGTCTCGAGATTGAGACTGACGCATGTTAGGATGGCATGCAGCTCTGCTTGGAAGCTGCTGGGGCTTATTCCCAGGGCCTTCGAGATCTTGCGTTTTGGTCCAAAGATGCCGTCGCCAACGCCAGAAGCCATCTTGGAGCCATCCGTGTACCACCTGAGGCCTTTGACATTTAGCAGGGGATCACTGTTTTCCCATGCTGAGCGGTTTGGGATCAGTATCTCAAAGGTGAAGGTGTGCGGCAATGCGTCCGAGACCGTAGTGGCCTGCGGGTCTACATGGCATATTTGCTCCGGGGCAGAGGATTCTGATTGCACAGCGTAATGCTACCTTTTTGATAAGAAGGTGCAGTAAAGTGAGTCCAATGAGTGTTTCTTGGGCTGCCGTGGGGCACGTTGGCATAGCGCCTGTGATGCCGAGACACACTAGTCTCTGAAGGCGCTGAAGCTTACCAATTGTAGTTTTTTGTTCAACTTTTCTCCACCATAGGGTGGACCCGTAGGTGACGATAGGTCTTACTATCGCGGTGTATAACCAGTGGACTACCTTAGGTTCAAGTCCCCAGGTCTTACCGTAGGTGCGTCGACAGGCCCACATGGCCTTAGTCGCTTTCAAGAGTTTATTTTCGATATTGGATTTCCAGTTGACTCTGCCGTCTATGTCAATACCTAGATACTTTACCTTCTCTGAAAATCCTATGTGTGTGCCATTCAGAAAGATTGAGCAGGGTTGTACCTTTCTCCCCTTTGTAAATGGGACTAAGATTGTCTTATTAGGGTTAATAGATAAGCCCTCTCTGCCACAACTGTCAGAGATAAGTTGGAGCGCAAGCTGCATGCGCTCACAGGCAGTGATCTCGCACTTGCCCATAACAATGACTACTACATGGCATATCCGATGACTTCGTAGCCCCAAGTGGTTAGCTTGAGTAGTAGATCATCGATGACTATCGACCAAAGCAGTGGTGAGAGGACTCCCCCTTGTGGGCATTCTCTAGCCGCCGACAGTGTCACTGAGACCTCTCCGCATGTGGCTGATATGATACGGCTATTTAGCATCGCCCTAATCCAGTGATAAGTGGGATAGCCCACACCCCTGCAGGATAGTACAGTGGTGATCGAATCATAGCCAGTATTATCGAAGGCTCCCTCTATATCGGAGAAGGCGCAGATTGCGATCTCCTTTTCTGTGAAACTATTTTCAATGCGCGTCACCAAGTGGTGTAGTGTATTCTCGGTAGATAGCTCTTTGCGATATGCATACTGGTTGGGATGCAGGGTTGTCTGATTTTCCAAGATTCCCCGTAATATGGAGCTCTATCGGTTTCTCCCACTGTTTTTATAAAGAACGAAGTCAGACTGATAGGGCGATAGGATTTAGGTTGCTCACTTGGCTTCCCAATCTTGGGGATGAAGACAAGATTGACCTCTCTCCAAATTTGGGGTATGTATCCCAGATTTAAGCAAGACCTAAAAAGAACTATCAGTTGTGATAGAATTGTATTTAAGCCTTTCTGTAAGATCGCAGGGTTTAAATTAACCAATTGCCCATTTGACCCTGTCCGGGCTGAAGAATCTACCAGAGAGGCTATTTGTTCTTCTGTCGATGTTATTTATGACGTTAGTTTGAACGTCAGAGGACATCGAGTAAGGAGTAGAACCAGGGCCCATTTGTGTGCCCTCGAGATAGCGCTTTGTGGAGTCGGGCCGCAGTTGGAAGCGAGTCTATGTTCTCGCAATTTTTCCTCCAAGACGTTGTCTTAGATTTCCTCATTTCGGTTGTATTTAGTTAGAGCAGATCAATAATCAGTCCAACTACTATACCATTTAGCTCTTTTAAACAGCGATCTCACCTATTTCCTTAGGGACTCAAGCTGAGTATTCCACCAGGGCACACACCGTTTGTGTGTAATTGACCTGGGTGTACAACTGTCTCTAAAGGATGAGATGAGTGCTGCATTGAGCTGGTAAGCCGCTTCGTCGATATCGTCTGTCGATTCAATCGACTTGAGAGGCATATCCTCTTTGGCGGCGAGTTAGGCTTGGAACCGAGCCCAATTCGTTCGTTTGGGCTGATATCCGGGCTCAGCCTCTTTAACCTCACCGGAGATGTTGAATCTTATGACCTGGTGATCAGACACTGAGGCTTCATTGGAGACATGCCAGTCCCCAATCGCATTTGAGATAAATGGGCTAGAGATGGTGAGGTCAAGCACCTCTTCTCTAACCGCATTTATAAATGTTTGTTGCCTGATTAAAAATTCAAGGAGTGACTCACCTCGTTTGTTGCTATTGCTGCTGCCCCATTCCATATGGTGCGCGTTGGCGTCGCATCCAATTACCAGGTGGTGTTTTTTCTGGTTGCAATACCTAACCAGATCCTGGACTTCAGTGGGAGGGATTTGTTGGCCGTCTCCAGGAAAGTAAGCGGAGGCGCATAGGGACTCCCACAATGATGGCTGCCAGGTCCATTGTGATGAATTCTGGAATGGGGAGAAAATTTAGATTAGTGCCGATCACACATGCGGCCCTAGGAGGAGAACCTCCTATGGCGTAAATTGGTTTACGCGACCTGTTTTACAGGCCCATAATCTTACCTCTATGGACCCATGGTTCTTGAATTAGCCCAATGCTGATCCTGTCGCGGTACAATCGCAGGCTAAATGTGTCCGAGGGACCGTTGGCATGGTGCAGGTTGCCCTGCAGCACACGCAGCCCACCCATTATTTGCGACGGTAGGCCGGATCCTTCGTTCTGTAAGGCTTGCTGTTTCCACGCCTGAAGTTTCTGGCCCGATGGGAGTGATCCTCTGATCTACTTCCCATCGAGGATTCCCCTCGTTTGGTTGGGGGACGTTTGTTTCTTTTATTTGGGCGACCCTTAGTGGTCGCCGGCCCAAATGTGGCAGCGGCTTTCGGCTCGTCACATCTGGACGTGTCTACTACAGCAATAGGTGCAACCACCATATTGGTGGCTGTAGGTTTTTCTACTACAGTAGTAGGTGCAACCACCATACTACTGTTTGTAGGTTTTCCTATTGCGGCAGTAGGTGCTTCCACCGTACTGCTGGTTGTAGGTTTTCCTACAGCGATTGGTACTACATCCAAGGATGTTTTCACATGGCATTTGATAATTAATCATCTCTATGATTTCAAATCTGTAAGCCTACTACAATTGGGAGTAGTGTCTACAATTGTTCTAGCAGGCATTGATATCCTTTACGTTTTTGTTTCTTGTACCCTTCGGGTAGGGATAACAATAGGAACGTCTGTCGCTAACACCTGGGCTGAATTAAGGCGTTAAGCGACGCGTATCGCAATTTAGCATGGTTGGGGGGCAAGTCAAACAAATAGCCTAATCTCTAACAGAGCATCCGGATACCTGGCGACCAGCTAGCCTTATCTTACTACTGCGGATCTCTGGAGAGATGGATCATACTTTCTCCGCTATTTGTCTCGGGGGAATCTAATGGAAAACAATAATTTTTGAAAATTAGACACATTTAGGAAAAAACTCAGAGACCACAAGATCCCATACGTCGGGATCTACGAAAGAAATCAAGTGCTCTGAAAGGATAAACACCTCAGGCGAAAAGCTACCCCTCCCAAACTACAAAGTTTGAAAGAGGGAAATTCTGATCTTCGCATGAAGCTACATACTATGGAGCTTCTTTGCGAAGAACTGAAGAAGGAGTTAAAAACTCTAAAAGCACGGTCGGACAGCATAACCAAATCGCAACTTAACCGTCCGGATAATGTAAATTATCTCACGGACGAAGAAGAATTGGGTCGCGAAACGGACTGGCTCTTAAAACCCACAATGCCACGACGAGAACACGCGATGATGTCGATATCATCCGCGTATCCTAGCAGCTGGATGGACTTGTAAAAGATAGTGCCTTCCCTGTTGACGCCTGCCCGTCGCACTATCTGCTCCAGCACCAGGATGAAGAAGTCACATGACAGCGCATCTCCTTGCCGAAATCCGGTGCATGTTTCGAATGGTTCCGAGGTCCTAGAACCGAGTTGCAGCGTGCATCGCGTGTTTTTTAGCGTGGCGCGACACAACTGGATCAGTTTTCCCGGGATCCTGAATTCGGCCATCGCCCCAAACAGTGCTTCACGATGAATGCTGTCGTATGCGGCTTTGAAATCGATGAAAAGATGGTGTGTATCGATTCGAAACTCGTTGGTTTTTTCCAGGATTTGTCGAAGTGTGAAAATTTGGTCTATAGTTGATTTGCCGGGCCGGAAGCCGCACTGGTAGCTGCCGACTAGTGCGGTGCAAAATGGTTTTAGACGTTCACACAATACGCTGGACAGGATCTTGTATGCGACATTGAGCAGGGATATACCTCTATAGTTCTTGCAAGAGGTAGGATCGCCTTTTTTGTGGATGGGGCATATAGAGCTGGTATTCCAGTCGTCGGGCATGCTATCATCTTCCCAAATTCTGCAAATGATCTGGTGCATGCTCCCTACCAGAACATCGCCGCCAGCCTTGAAGAGCTCTGACGGCAAGCCATCTGTGCCTGCGGCCTTGTTGTTCTTCAGCTTCTGAATAGCTGTGCCGACTTCTTCGATGCTGGGTGGGTGCTGGGAGGATTACTTCAGCGGCTGGAGTTGGGATTTCCTCGGTCCCTACCACTCTCTCTTGGTCATGCTCGTTAAGCAGCTGCTGGAAGTGCTGCTTAAATACATCCACTATTCCCTGCGGGTCGGTGACAAGATTACCCTCGCCGTTTCGAAGAGCCAGGGTGCCCTTTTAGAAGCCTACTGCAAGGCCTTTGGCTTTCTTGTAAAAGGCTCGTATTTTATGTTTATCCCTAGACTCCTCGATATCCTTGAGCTGAGAGGCTGCGAATATTCTTTTCTTTTGTCGCAGTAGTTTTTTCTCCTCCCTTCTTCTGGCTCGGTACTCTTCTTGCGCTGCCCTGGTTTTCCTCTGCAGCGCCTTTTGGTACGCCTCGTCGGTTGCTGCCTTTTTCTGCTCACACTCGCCATCATACCACGGGTTTCTTGTCGGGGGTGGTAGGTATCCTAAGGTGGTTTCGGCTACTTCCTGAATGGCGGAGCGGCAATGCAGCCACATATTATTGGCATTTGTGTTCGACGTAGGCATACCGTAGAGTCTTTCGCTCAGCTGCTCCCTGTAGACTCTGGCAACCTCCGGTGTGCTCAGGCGCCCAATGTCGAACCTCCTCCTGATGGGCTGGTGCAGCTTTCTGACATTGGACAGTCGAGCTCTGAATCTTGCTGCTACGAGGAAGTGGTCAGAGTCGACATTTGCCCCTCTGAATGTTCGCACATCCAGGATGTTTGACGAGTGCCTTGCGTCAACGAGCATCGATTTGGTTGGCGGTTCGACTGTCCGGAGAACGCCAGGTTGCTGTGTGGATTCGCTTACGAGGGAATCTTGTGCTTATTATCACCGCATTACGAGCTGTCGCAATGTCAGCGAGTCGGAAGCCGTTATCTGTTGTTGTATCGTGGAGGCTGTGCTTTCCGATCACTCCGCCAAGGGTGTTTTCCTTACCGATTTTGGCGTTAAAGTCCCCGAGAACGATTTTTACATCGTACTCCGGACAAGCCCCGCAGGCGTTGTCCAGGAGGTCAAGTCCTCCTTGATAGGGTCTTCAGCCTCGTCGGTAGGGGCGTGTGCACATATAAGGCTGATGTTATAAAATCTGCCTCTAATGCGGATCACAGCCAGGCGATCACTTATAGGTTTAAAGTCGATGACCTTCGACCTTAACCGCTTTCCCACGACAAATCCGCATCCCATTAAGTGCAACCTTTTGTGACAGCTGTAATAAATGTCGCAATTTTTCTTCCTAATCATACCGTTTCCTATCCAGCGTATTTCCTGGACCGCAGTAATATCCGCCTTGTACTGCGTGAGGATTTCTTCTAGTTTATGAGCAGCTCCGGGAGTGTACAGGGTTCTGACATTCCAGGAGCATACTCGCAAATCGTGCTCCTTTTTCGTGCGTTGTCGTCGTCGAGTATCCGTCCGTGTATCCGAGGCATCTTGCTCATTCATAACTTTGGGTTTTTTACGTGGGCGGATTGTTAGCCCGCCGCACAACCGCCATTCTGGTTGGGGCTTTTTCCGCTGCATACGTTTGTTCACCTCCCAACGGTTGTTGAAGAGGCTATCCAGAGGGCGCCGCGAGGAGGCCGTATGTCAACTTAACCCGGGCATTTAAACAGGGATCGTTGCTGGCATCTCGCCAGGTTGAGAGCAACCAACAACTTTACCCTGTATGTCCGAGCCCATGCCCTCCAAGTCTGGTTAGTGATTAATTATTCTGACGACCGCCAGACACCTTTGTGTATATCGAGGTGCGGGAAGCGCGTAATGGCGTAGTGACCTGTGGCCATTATCGGATGTGGCTGTACTGGCCTATGAACCGTTGAAATATCCTTTCCTTACCCAGCTTAGCATTGAAGTCTCCTAGTACAATTTTGATGTCATAGATTGGACATTGAACATACGTTCTGTCTGGGAGATCGTAGAATTCATCTTTGGTGGAGTAATCCTTGTCCTCGTGGGGGCGTGGACGCAGATCAGGCTGATGTTTAGCCTTGATACGGGTTGTTATGAAGCGTTCGCTCACATGCCGAAAGCTTAGAACTTTTTGCCTTAGTCCACCTCGAACAACTAATTCGCATTCGAACAATCGTTGTTCTCTCTCCCTATAGCTGTCGCCATAGTAGATGTCACAGTTTTTCATCCGCTTTATACCCGGTCCATTCCATCGCATTTCCTGAATGGCGGTTAAGTCCGCTTTATAGTGATCTTCACAAGTTGTTCGGCTGCACGTGGTCTATTTAGAGACCTAACATTCCACGTGCAGAGCCGAAATCATCGTCCATTTTTCGTTTTCTGCAAGGGTCATCAACCTTAATCCGGTCCGTTTTATCTGAGGCTTGGGGTTGCTTCTGAGCAATTGTGGGGTGTCGTGGTTACGGTTTGCTACATCATAACCCAACTGAAATTAATCCTGTCTTGTGGCGCAGGATCCTCACTATTCGTCCTCTTCCGTTAGTGATTTCCATGGTCAGGAAATGTCCAGATGGTACGGCGAGGCGGTGGAAATAGGACCTGGATAACAGAGCTGCAAGGGGTTCGGCTGCAGACGCTCTTTCGCGCTTTTTTTTTTAGCGGACCAGCACCCGTCGGTAGATGCTACTCTTACGAGGCCTTTTTAATCTTTTAGCATCGCCTTTACATTCGATAAAAATTAGAATAAAAAAAATTCATGGTATTATTAAGATATTAGTATTCTTGTTAATATTAGGTATTCTTGTTAATATTGAAACACAACGAAAAATAACAAGGTTAGTTCCTCAATGCAAACTCTGACAGGAATTCAACCACACGCAGGCATATTATCATAAACAACCGCGTTGTATTAAGTGTTTCGGACCTCACCTAATGAAGGGGTGTCTTTCTATAAAACAGTCCCCTGCAGTTTGCGCCAACTGCAAGGGAAAACATCCAGCAACCTACAGTGGCTGGGATGCACATAGCTAAGACGTTACAAAAGCGGTGGGACAAAATAAATGAGGCTCAACTGAGGAAAACACCTGACCTCATCGATTTTTTCATTGCAAAAGGGATATCTGATCGCTACATTAAAGTCGAAGAGGACTTTGATCTTTCCTTAGATCATTCTTAGGTTGTATCGACGATGAGTAAAACTCTCATTAAAAATCCTGAACCACCTAGGCCTACGAATAGAAGGCAAACTGAGTGCGACGTAGTACGCCGTACGAATTAGAATTCGAAGTCGACCAATTCAATGAAACTATTCAGCGCCATGACGCAGTAGTTAGTGTTTTGGACTCTGACACAAGATGAGCGAGTTCGGACGCCGATAATACCAACGCCATCGAATGTTTAATTTGCGGCGTTCGTCCTCGGCGAGGTACTGGCAAGACCCCCGTAGTATATTTGCTTCTCGGCTCACGCCGTTCGGAATCGGCATTAAACTGTAGGTCCCTTTCACCTGTGTAAAAAATAAATCACACACGACATGGGTGAATGAGAGAAGCTTAACGCTGGCCCTTCATGGGCAGTAACGCCACCAAAGAAGAAGTCGAGCGCTGCAGCATAAAACACATTTAAGTAACCTACTGCGGAAATCTCCCAGAGAATTAAAAAATCATGGGGTTCGTTCGTACATACAAGAAAAGCGTAACCACTGACAGCGAATCAAATTATTCCCTCTATTACGGGCATTAAAAAGCCTAAATGACGGGTAAATGCAAAAAGCGATGAAGAAAAGGCTGAAGACTGGAAAATATCATAAAATCCCTCAAGCCAGATAAAGCACCAGGCTACGACTTAATTACAGACGGTTGTTGAAGAATGGCGTCTTTTGTCGGATCACCAGTTTGGTTTCAGAGCAATTACGGCTGGAGTTCCGCAGGTATAGCTTCTGTATACCGGAGACATACCACAAACGGATGGCACTGTGCTGGCTAGTGGCCGCATTCGCCGATGAAACTGCAATTTTGGACACAGGAAAATCAATAGAAGGATCAACGACTAAATTGCAATATGACCTGAACCGTAAAAGCGACTGGACAAAGACTTGGCGGATCGCGCTAAACGAAACCAAATCCGTCCACGTAAATTTTACTTAGATTAGATTTTAGATTAGATTAGATTTAGATTTTTTTTCCCTTATAAAATTTACAAAATAAACTAACAAATCAGTTCACATGGCATTGCCGTCGGCCGGATTGATATATAATAAAAATTAAACACACAAGTTATTCAAAAATTCTCATTTAGTATCTTTTCCCTATACCTTAACGCTATAGCACAGTATTTATACAATTTACGAACGTTCATTTCGTTGAGTAGCCCTATCATTTCCGCTTCCGACAAAAGGTCTTTACCGAAAATACTTCTTCTTGTTTCCCTAAGAATCGGGCATCTTCCGAGAAAATACATGCTATCTTCTCGTTCACTTAAATTGCATAAGTTACACAGTATAGGTAGATCTTCTCTGTGAGGAATAAAGTTTAGTTTTAAGAGTTACCCACGAAGTTTGAACATCATCGAAATCTCCTGGATGCTTAACTCGTCCTTGAAGTTATTATTCCCCCTCAGGTTGTAGTCCAACTGACTGTATGTCATTCGGTGTAGAGACCCTCTTGCATCCTCTATACATTTCCGCCTAGCCTGCTCCTCTACACCCTCTATGATCTGTTGTAGTGCAGTTTTCCAGTTTCTATCCTCGTAGCTCAGTTCCACACAGCATCTTCGCGCCAGCTCTAACCACTCCGAGTAACGCCCATTCTGCCAGCTTAAAACCTTCAGAATGTAGTCCATTTGCAGCTTTAACGTCTGGATAAATAAGGGGGTAAGTCCTGTTTCTAAAATGATCATGTAATTAGGCGTATTTTGGGGGAGCCTGAAGAGCCTCTTAATAAAATAACGCTGCAACTTCTCGACGTGATCATATTGTTTACTTCCCCATACTTGCGCGGCATATAACATAACAGACTGAGATACAGCTTTGAAGACCCTAAATTTGCTGCTATGATCAATGCTTGCATTGTTCAAAATGTTCTTCCAGGTGGTGTTGATGGCTGTTTTACACTTATTGAGTTTCTCCCTGAAGTGTCTTTTCATACAGAGGTTTCTGGTCAGATAAACCCCCAGATATTTGTACTCCTTCACGACTTCTACTCCTTCTCCGTTATACTGCCACTGTTCCCTGCTAGTACTTCTACCGCCTCTTCCTTGGAAAATCATTATTTTTGATTTTTCCAAATTAACTATAAGTCCCTACAGCCTGCAATACTCGTAAAGTCGATTAATCATCTGCTGCAAGGATTCCGGGGAATGCGCCAAGAGAACGATGTCATCCGCGAACAGAAGAGCTTTTATTAGTACTCCAGCGAATTCCACTCCTCCTGTCAAATAGTTCCTTAGATCTTCCACAAAAAGCGTAAATAAACTTGGACTCAGTGCACACCCCTGTCTTACACCCGACCCTGTCCTAAACCATTCTGATAGGGCTTCGCCGTTCCATACTGCAACCATGGTATCATCGTATAAACTTTGCATAACTCTTCCAAATTGAAATGACATCCTCATCCCCTACAGCTTATAAAAGAGGGCATTTCGATTAACCGAGTCAAAGGCGGCCTTGAAATCCACAAAGAAAACGTACAGCTTCCCCCTCCTGTTGATGAAAGATTCCGCGATACTTTTCAGCCCAAAAATCTGGTCAACAGTTGAATAACCTGGTCTAAAGCCAGCCTGGAATTCTGTTAGCAAGTTACTGTTCTCTATCCATTTTCCCAGTCTCCTCTGCAGTATAGCGGCAAAAATTTTGTAGGAGGCGTTTAAGAAGGATACGCCTCGATAATTGGTAGGATCGGAAGTACAACCCTTTTTATGGATAGGGAAAATCAAAGCCTCTTTAAACCTTTGCGGTATTGTGCCAAAGTCAAAAATGTTGTTGAATACTGCTGCTAATTTATCTAATAGCCTACTGGTGCTATACTTATAGAATTCGATTGGAATCCGATCCGACCCTGCAGCTTTTTTATCTTTTAGGGTGGACAATGCTCTTAAAATATCCTGATGTGTAATTGGTCCACCCAGGATGCAGTTTTGGATGTAAGGCGCAGCAAATTGATAGCTCGGACCACTCACCGAAGGGTTTAGTATCCTTTCGAAATGCTCCAGTAGGGCGTCCTCACTAATATCCTTATTTTATCTGTACCTTTCGCCATTAAGTTTTTTGGCTGCCTTCCAAAACTCCGCTGAGCAAGTTGACTGACTCAATTTGTACGCCTCCTTCTCGTAGTACATTCGACTGCTCCGCGTGCAAATTAATTTATACTCTCTGTTGGCCTTGAGGTAAGATCTCTAAAAGGTCTCCGAATTGAATGTCCGGAACAACTTAAGCCAAGCAAACGATAAGCGTCTCGCTCTTTGACAAGTAGCATCAAACCACGGCTCTTTGTATTGCTTTGTGGTATTCCGTTTTCGGGGTATTGAAGAATATGCGCTATTTGTAGTTGCTTCGATTACAGCAATACTATCAATATGTCTACGCTCCAGTCGCTCATCTAGTTGCCGCCTATACAAAGCAGCATTACCTTCATTCCATAATATCCTAGGGAGCGTTCTCATCTCTCTTGTTTCCTCATTTGCCTGCAGAAGGATGTTGCCCTTGACGACAATAGGTAGGTGATCCGAGTACGTAGCTTGTCTAACTTCAAAGTCTGTGATGTAGTTTCGCCACCCTCCCCGTATCAAACAATAGTCAAATTTTACTTATAGAAAAGTAAGTGCACTACCTGTCTTTGTAAATGAAGTTCGGATTCTTGCTACAATCGCAAGAGACTGCCAGAATCTTTGCCGATCGTGTCTCCTCCAAGATCTCTCAAATCCGCCCACAGCAGCGCAAACAATAGAGCAGGAATGGACGCATTGTCAGAGCGCCGTCAGAGACATTGCCTCAGAGGTGCTGGGTTTCAAACCGCCACCACCTAGAAACCCCTGGTTCGATGAACAATGCGAACAAGCCCATGAGGCACAACAAGAGGCATATAAGGCTATGCTGCAACGACGGATGCTCGCGAAATCTATGAGCAGAAGAGAAGAGAGGAACACACGCTTTTCAGATCGAGGAGATGGAGAGATGCTTCCGCAGGAATGACGCCCGTAAGTTTTACAATAAGGTAAATCGAACATGCCATGGCTACAAAGCCAGAGCGGCGGCCTGCAGGGATGAAAATCGAGAACTGGTAGTAGAATCACAGTCGATGCTGAGGATTTGGAAATACCACTCTTGCGGACTGTATAAAGGCGATGATAGACAAGATACCGCTGTCAGGCAGAATGAGCCATTCGTAATGGACGACGATGTAGGAGAATTCCATCCACACGACTAGATGAAATCAAAACAGCGATATAGAGACTTAAGTCTAATAAAGCCGCGGGCGCAGACGGCCTGTCTGCTGAGCATCTTAAGGCGGCTAGAGATGAGCTGGTAAGGTGCATGCACCATCTCATTTACCAGGTATGGTCGGAGGAAAGTATGCCCAACGAATGGAATCTCAGCATCGTTTGCCCGGTCCATAAGAAAGGAGACCCCTATAAGGGAAAAAGTCTCTTTAACATTGCATATAAGATCTTCTCTGCCGTATTGTATGAACGCCTGAAACCGTTTCTGGATAACCTGATCGGCTCTTATCAGTGTGGTTTCAGGCCAGGTAAATCCACAATAGACCAAATATTTACGCTACAGCAGATCTTGGAGAAGACCCAGGAATACCAAATCGACATTCAACACCTTTTCATCGATTTCAAGGTTGCATATGACAGCGTGCATAGAGATGAGCTATACAAAGCCATGTCTAGTCTTAACATCCCTGCCAAACTCGTCCGACTGTGCAGGATGACATTGGAGAATTCTCGCTGGTCCATTAAGGTCGGTAATGAGCAAACCGGGAGCTTTGATGTTAAAAAGGATTTAGGCAAGGTGACGCGCTGTCATGCTACTTTTTCAACATCGTGCTTGAAAAGAGTTACTGGCCAACACAAGAGATACGATTTATTTCAAGTCTACGCAATTGCTTGCGTACGCCGACGACATTGACGTGATTGGATGGACACAGCGAGACGTCAATGAGGCCGGTAGAAGCGGCTAAGATGGGTATCAAGGTTAATGAGGGTAAAGCCAAATATATATCTGCTCTCATCTTAAAGAGAGGGGCAACACCCACGTATTGGCCAGAACGTCACCATAGGCGGATATAACTTTGAAGTGGTCAAGGAATTCGTCTACCTTCGCTCACTCATGACCGGCGACAACAACACCTGCGGTGAGATGAAACGCAGAATCACTTTGCCAACCGCTGTTTCTTTGGGCTCAAGAGGCAATTGAGAAGTAGAGCCCTCTCTCGGAAAACCAAGGTGACACTATATGAAACCTTGATCATCCCAGTCTTCCCTTACGGCGCAGAGGCTTGGACCTTAACAAAAGCGGATGAATGAAGATGCCCTTGGTCGTTTCGAGAGAAAAATACTGCGCACTATCCACGGTCCCCTTTGTTCAAACGGTGTATGGAGGAGAAGATTTAATAAAGAACCATACGGGTTGTACAGCGACACCGGCCTGGTACGACGTCTACGGATACAGCGTCTAAGGTGGCTAGGCCATGTAGAGCGCATGGAAAATACAGCTCCGATCCGAAGAGTCTTCAAATCCACCCCGGAAGGAAGCCGCGGCAGAGGACGGCCGCATCAACGGTGGCGCACGCAAGTGGAAGAGGAGCTTAACCAACTGGGCGTGCGGCGCTGGAAACAGCTGGCCAAAGACCGTGCCAACTGGAGACGCTTGTTGGTTTAGGCCCAGGTTCACCACGGACTGTAGCGCCACCTAAATAAGTAAGTAAATAAGATATAAACATATAAGAATTTAGATTATGGAGAAACCCAAGACTTAATTATGAGTAACGAGGGACTACTAGTTACTTTTTTTAATGTTAATATACTACCCAGCATAAACAATGGGTAAAATGATCTGACGCTTCCTTACCACAATAATTATTTGTTGATGCGATGGCCTTAGTTCCCAATATTGCAATGGTATTGAAACCCATATACGCCGTTTCTTGTCAATAGATGGTGTTGTTGCCCATATATTGGGTAGCACTAATCTGATTTTTTCAAACGTTTAAAGATGACATACTCGTACACAGACCATATTTTTTGTGTAATCCGTCGTTTACTTCGACAGTTATACTTATTTCAAAATGAGATAAATATCTAAAGAAATACGCTCTATGGTTCTTTTTTCAACAAAAATCTAAAGAAAAGGAAGAATGTGTAAACTACACAGTGAGAATGCTATGAGTGAACACAGAATCCAAGAGTGGCTTGCTCGTTTTCAATCCGAACATTGTGGTGTTAAAGATGGCACCCCTCTTTGATCGGCCAATTATCGAATAAGTCGATGAAATTTATCAGCTAGTGGAGTAGGTTACTCAAATAAAGGCGATGTTAGGGTGCACCATAAATTGATGAAAGGAAATTAATTGGTCGAATTATTATCAGTGGGTATCAAACCCAAGCGATTTTAGTCATAGACCACCCACCTTCTACAAAAGATTTCAGAGCTTGGATTGACGGAAACAAATGTGATACTGAGTGTGGGAGATTGTATTAGAATTGTCCATTATAAGCTTGACCAAGTTTGAATGTTTTTTTTGCAATTTTGCTGACCATGCCATACCAATGGTTCTTCTAGAAATAAAGCGTTCTGGGAATTTCCCTTATAACGACCCCAATATCGCACCGATGTATGAAACGATACGCAGTATTTTTGAGCCCAAGTTTCTTTTGTTATCTTGGCCCGATACTGTTTGTTATTTGCAGCCACCTTCTGGCCACTCCTCATTTGGGATACGTAAGGCCCAATTATACCATCTGACCAAAATTTAAATCAAACTTACTGCTTCTTCCTTTCAACCGAAAATGGTTTCATTAGTGAAGATGATTTTGCAAATGCTCTAAAACTGACTAACGCAAGCAATACTGTTGCTTAAAAGCACGTTTCGGCATTGCGAAGGTACTAGTCGAACACCGACCGAGCCACATTCTCAGTACTTCGTGGTAGTGTGTTGAATTGTACATACATACATACATACATTATCAGTGGCCCGCATGTTCCAATAAAAGAGTCACGGGGGTAATGCGCGCACGCGGGATTTCCAGGCCACTCGATCCTCCGTCATAGACTCTAACCCATCCGGAGCTATGCCCAAGCGCACCCAGGCGAGTTTTTGGACTCGGTCCAACCAAGCGGTCGCCTGCCTGATGGTATTGTATCCAAGGCACGCTTCAAAGGCCGTGATGATGGCAAAATTCGTCTCACGTGACCAAACCATCGAAGTATAGCCCCTTCCGTTCGGAGAAGCAGCTGCTCAACATTGAGCTCCCCGCGCACTGCCGTGTTTCTCACCCTATCCGAGTAACTCCCACAACAGCGCGAAGAAATCTCATTTCGGCAGCTTGTATTCGCGATCTTATTCTTTCGGTCAATACCCAAATTTCATGACCATAAGTGAGAGTTGGAACAAATACTGAGTTAAGAACCGCTAATTTGGCTTTGACACCAAGCTCGGTCTTCCTGATTACAGATTTTCCAAGCTGTTTTAAAATTGACCCAGCTTGGCCAATCCTGCAGGAAAGATCAGTATTATTCCTCCCATCATTCGTGAAGAAGACCCCGAGATACTTAAACTTCTCCACCTGCTTCAATGGGAGTTCATTAATATGTAGAGTGCATTGGACAGATGTTCTAGTAATAACCATAACCTCGAAATTTTCCACGTTAACCCTCATTCCAGCATCAGCACATACGGCCACAAACCTATTTAGCGCGCGCTAAAGTTCCATCTGAAGGATGTGAGGACAACTAAGTCATCTGCAAGAAGAGGATGGCTTATCCTCAACTCCCCCAATGTAAAACACTCCTCGCCTCGACTGCGCTGCAACATCCACTATATATATATAATGAAAAGGAGAGGTGACAAGACGCACCCTAGGCGAAGTCCAACGCCCACGATGAAAGGTGTTGATTTACTATCGTTAACCCGCACGCATCTGCTACAGTTTGTGTATAGAGACTGAATGGCCCTCAACAGAGGACCAACAAATCCATACTCCTGCAGAACACTCCAGAGTTTACCTCGAGGAATTCGGTCATACGCCTTTTCCAAATCTACAAAGCAGCTGTAGATTAGTTTGGTGTACTCCAAGCTTTCTCGAGTACCATTCTTAGAGTGAAAAGCTGGTCGGATGTGCTTCTGCGGTGACGAAACCCGCACTATTCATCCCCTATCCTGGATTCGACCATAGCTCTAGAACGTGCCTCCAACACATTAGCGTAGACTTTACCGGGGACACTTAAAAGAGATATGCCCCTATAGTTGGAGCACTCTTTTTTATCTCCCTCTTTACCCATTGCCTTAAGCATTTCTGACCGAACTTCATCCACACCGGCGGATTTGAAAACTTTTAGCGATTCAATCGCTAAAATGACTTTCTACACCGTTGGACTATTCCCCGCCACACTCAAGACTATAGGTCTGTCCCCCACAGTGCCCTGTTCGGGATTGAGCAGCTCCGAAAAGTGCCCGCTCCATCTGCTTAAGATGTCCATCTCATTGGAAAGCAACACACCATCTTTGGATTTAACTCCTTCGATTATGTTGAATTTCCTTCCTCTGAGCCGGCGAATGGTTTGCCAGAACACCTTTTTCGCAGATCTATGGTCGCCTTCCAACTTCTCACCGAACTCCTTCCAGGACTGCTCTTTAGCTGCTCGCACAGCAAATTCGCAAGTTCTTCGCGCCACAGTGTATCGATCACGAGAGGCAGAGTCCCCCAAGAGAATCCAGTCTCTGTAGGCCTTCTTTTTCTGGTTTCTTGAACTCCGGGTGTTTTAAACCAGGCAGTTCTTTCTTACCATCAGCCGCCACACCAAGCCGCTTCTCTCGACAAACATCACGTGCAGAGGCAATGACAGCTGTTGAAAATAGTCGCCACTCTCCCTCTACATGCGATGGAACAGTTGGAATTTGCTCAAACCTTTCGGATATGTGCCTTGCGAAGTGTTGCTGCACCTCACTGTTCTGTAGTTTCTCCCACCGTATACGTGTAACCACTCTCGGTTTCCGCCTTGGCAAACGAGGTACATACTCTATCAGTAACATACAGCTTACACAACACCAGGTGATGTTCAGTTGATAGTTCAGCTCCTTTCAGCACACGAACGTCACAAACCATCCGTTTCACACACGATGGTACCACAAAGAAATCTATCAACGATTACTGTTGAAGACTCGGACGGTTGCACAGCAAAAATCCAGCAACCTCTCTCCGTTCACGTTTTGATGAGGATCACCGTTCCTCCCAATCACACTCCCTCATGTAGTTACATCCACACCCACTTGGGCGTTGAAGTCAGCCATCAGGATATAGGAATCCATCTCAACCACCCTATCAAGGGCCGCATCAATTTCATCCAGGGAGGTCACATACTCAGACTCTAGATTCGGTGCATATACCTGCACCAGAGCCAAAATTGAATTTTCAAACTTGAGTTTTAAGGTCGCGACTCTCCCTCCTAATGGTATCCACTCCAATACCCTGTCTGCCAGCCTGGGACTTATGAGTATCCCCACTCCTCCCTGTGCAGACATTTGAGGTGCAACTCCCGACAGGAAGAGTTTCCACCCGTCCGAATGGTGCACAGTTTTATATCCTATTTGCTTTGTCGAAGAGATACCTACGATATCTAACCGATACCTGGTGATACTTCCCTGTGAGCGTTGAGACGTTCCACGTGCCCATCCTAAGTCGATGCCGTTGTCTGTTGCCCTTTACTCCCCGCACGCACTGGTTAGTGCATGGCGTGATAACCCCCCCGCCTCCGTAATGGCTCACGAGACCACTGCCGGGTTGCTCGTGACTTCTTCGGGCTAAGCGCTGCCGAGCGGGACAGACTGGCCACCAGACGTTCGCATACTGCCACCATTTAGGCCTGGCTCCGAATGGGGCCCTGGCACACCAGGGTAGGCAATTTCCGAGGCTGCTCTTCTTTTCGTCATCCTTGGGGTTTGCGCTTCGTTAGCCAGGTTTGGTCCGTACGAAAACTGATTCGCACACCCCAAACCTGTTGCCCGCCCCCCACAACGAGCAGGTCAGCTTCGGCGTGTTGAATTGTCCGCTCGATTAACCAATCACCTCTTCTGTAAACATTTAGTAACTCGCGAAGAATTTGGCGAAGATAACACATGTTTCTGTGAGCAATTTTAACAAATTCGACTCCTTTTTCATGTCTTAATAACATACCTCAAATAATAAAAAATTAAATGAAAATCAACTCCATGTATGATAGTGCAAAACAATAACTTCTTTTGAACATGTGCATTTATTAATACCTCTCATGCTCCACACGACATTCAACATTCGGCGAATTCTCCGGTGATTATAATGTTCCCCTTGCCATTTGAATACAACATATACATATGTAAGTTTATCTCAACCGGACTTGGAGCTATCTCAAATGGAATTTGTAATTGAGAAACGTGTCCTTCATTGTTCGTGTCCTCATGACCTTTTGAACTTTTGAAAACTATGTTTAGTTTTCTGGCGGGAAACCGGACACCCAAAGGTGCTTATTTATCTGCTTGGTAGGAGGTTCTAGTTACTCAAAATGATGTAGGCAATGTAACGTGCTAACAAGCTTAGAATTTTCAAAAGCGTTGGCACAGAACAATTCTCTTATAGAAAAAAGTACGTTAAATCAAATCACAGAACTCTAGATGTTTTCACCCAGCAAAAAAAGTTATTGTGACTCAAACCCTTGGGTGTAGCCTGGCCCTGCCATAAAAACCAAGTCACTGCCACAAATTAATCACCGCTAATACTAAATCAACTTTGTGAAATATCGCAGAAAGTAAGGCGAATAGCGAGAAATATTCATAAAATACATTTTTTCACCTGATCCTTGCCATTCTCCCTTAAAATTGTTACAGACTGTGGCAAAAAAAAAAAAAACAAAAAACAAAGAAAAGCAAAAAGTAGTGAGAAGAAAAGAAATCCTCAAATCCAAAGAAACAGAACCCCACTAAAAGTAATCATAGTTTAGTGAAACTTTGTGCATAGTCCTTCGTCGTCATCCTTCATCGCAGTTCGGTTGCAATGGCCCATTCATTTCAACAAGAAATTCGTTTCTTCCTCGACTCCTGCCCAATCCCTAATATAGCTTCCTTCTTACTGGCGAACTAGTGCTTGGTAGTTATTCATAAGTTTTAATGTCTATTCAAATATTTTCGTAGTTTTTGCTGCCAACTTCACTGCCGTCACAAGTGTCGGTGGGGGACGCAACGAAAATCCGCCCTAGAATGGAGAGTGTGAAAAAAGTGAATAAAAAATGGAGGGACAAAATGTCTGTCAGGATAATAGCGCCTGGTTTTGATGCTTCAAGGCGGAAGTGAATGGCATAGAGATTCGTAGGAAAAGATGCAGAAGAGAAATGAATTATCCTGCCACAGCCGCCATAAGGACACGCACATACTGTGGGATAAAGAAGTGTAAAAGGAAGCGTAAAAAAAGAGGTAAGAATAAATGAAGAAGAGAACTGATGACCAAAGAAAAACTGCGTCCTCCTAGCAATGCAAAACTTCCTCATCCTCGCGCACCAACTTGCAGAATTTTCAACTACACAATTTTCCTTTTTCTTTATTAGTTTCTCTTTTTCTAGTGTCTGTTCCCCTTGCTTGATCTTAGAGTGATTTTGGCGGAAAAGAACAATCTTCAGAATAATCGGAACAAACTTTTGGATTTCCTGGAACTGATGTTTAGTAGTGGAAATGAGGGTAGCGGCTGTCGCCTCGGACTATCACTGTTAATCTTAATTCAATTTAGTTTGTGAGCTCACCTGCTACTTCGAGTGGTGCCTGTGTCTAACGCAGGCCTCTGTATGTATGTATGTATGTTGGCGTTACAGTCCATGAAGAACCTGAGCCGAGCTTCTCTCAATCACCCATGTTGTGTGTGATTTCATTTTCCCATAGGTGAAAGGGACCTACAGTTTATTGCCGGTTCCGAACGGCGAATTTCGAGAAGCTTTTCATGACAATTTTACTGCAGGGGGTTTTGTCAGAACCCCGCTGAGGAGAAACACCGTGAAAAACACGTTCGATGACATGGTTGTGTCAGGACTCGATCCCGTGTCATCGGCGTCAGAGGCCAACACACTACCCACTGCGCCACGGTGCTCTCAACGCAGGCCTCTACCTGCACAAAAATGGCCTGACAGGCAGTCAATAAATTCCAGGCGGAGTTACGTAAGTTGATTTATATGTATTAGTCTATTAGAATAGTCTGAGAGGCCTTAGAGTTTAAAACATACATAACATATTTGTGCTATTATCACGCCTAATACGATTTGCATGATATCCTCATTATAAACATTTCCTTTAAGTTTTTTTTTTTTTTTCACAGATATAATCAGAAAGGGTCAAAGGGAAACTTTTGAACAAAGTTTTTTCGCCTGTCTGTCGGTTGTCCTCAAAAAACTTCTGAATTTGCAGACTTTTCCTTCCTCTCACTCTTTGGTTGCAATTTTTGTTCTTATGCAACTGCTTTTGTTTATTTTAAAACAGATCTCCCCTCCTCGGATAAATTTTTCCTAGTCGCTGGCATTGGTGTTACACACTGTCCGGTTGTGCAGCGTGCCATAATTTTGACAGATTGACGCCGAACAAACAAAGTCCGTCCTTTTCTGCGTTGGAGAGATCCTTCAATTAACCTCATCTACTTGACATGGGCAACTTTTAAACAACAGTTTAAAGATGAGACGGAAATGGATTTTTTGTTTTATGTATTTCTCTCCAGGGCTACTTTTATCATTTGCTAGTTTCTTCCTAGAACAACGTTAAGTGCCAAATTACATTACGGGAGGAATTTTAATATATCCTTGAAGATTTTCTCCGTCTATCATTCATTCCGCTGAAAGTGGACACTTCTGAAAAAATATAAATGCATGTATGTACATGGTCTTTCGATGCTTTTGTTTCGTGTTTTTTTGCTCTTCAAGAATAGAAAATCAAAATGAAATCCATTCTCTTTGGGACAGAAAACATAAATCTGCTATGCTATACTCCTCTTACTGTGGCCTTGTCCATCTGACGGTGTTCTATGAGGCAGTTATACAAGAGAGGTCGGTATACCTCGTATATCCTTTAAGTTGAAACTTAAATTGCTCTAAAATTCAATTATTACGGATGAGCGGAAACATACAGAAGCTTCTCACGCTGATGCGAGCGAGTGCCTTCTGTACTGGTCGGTCAAACATGAACTTTGTTGTAGTTGGCCAACAAGACTGGGGCGTCACTGCCATTGCTAGCAAGTGAGATTAACAAACTATGAAAGTGATAAAATAATGTTTAAATAGTTTCCTTATTGGATTATAATTTTCGGAATGCACTGTAAGTGACCGCAAGTCTATTTCTCCCATCGCTGTGTGCATAAAGTAAGACTTTCTGACCTCACTTTCTGGCGAAGGAATGAAAGAAGTTTAAGCGTATGCCTTATTGGATTGCGAGCAATTTGGTTCACTCACTCGGATGAGGACCGAGATTTGGTGTATGAAAGCCTTTCACTGGAATATTTCCGTGGTTAATGTGGTTCTGATACCGATGTAAGCAGAAAGGAAAATGTTTGCTTCCGGGGAACAGTGTGTGTTACGAGCTTTGTATTTCATTTTCGTTTTCATTGCCATTTCTATCTACCTACAGATGAGAACATGCTTGTGACGAGTGCTGTTTAGTTAGATTCTGGGAAATTGTGGAATTCCTGCTATACATATGAGTTGAATAGCTGTTGGCAGCTACCAAGTTGGATGTGAAAACCTTGGAGTATATTACCCCCTGTGGGTTTTTAATTCGATTCTAAGGACAACATATCATTTTGACAGATAGCTTTGAATTGGGTGCAAAATTTATTAATTTTGCTAGGAACACAGATGGAGCTATTTATGTGGTTCTTTATTAAACGTAGAACTGGGAGCCTAGGTGTCTTTGGTTTGATTAAGAAGGCAGAAATGAAACCGAACACCTTATCTTTGAGTACAGTGTAAAGAGCGATAAATATGTATATATATATATATATATATATATATATATATATATATATATATATATATATATATATATATATATATATATATATGTATGTTGGCGTTACAGTCCATGAAGGATCTGAGCCGAGCTTCTCTCAATCACCCATGTTGTGTGTGATTTCATTTTCCCATAGGTGAAAGGGACCTGCAGTTTTATTGCCGGTTCCGAACGGCGAATTTCGAGAAGCTTTTCATGACGATTTTACTACAGGGGGTTTTGTGAAAAACACGTTCGATGACATGGCTGTGTTGGGATTCGATCCCGTGTCATCGGCGTCAGAGACCAACACACTACCCACTGCGCCACGGTGCTGTCATATATATATATATATACATATGTACATAAATGAAGATTCCGGTTCTATCATGCTAATAAAATGGGTAAAGAAGAAAAACGAAAATGCCTAAATGTATAAGGAAGAAATAAATTACTAAATCATTCAATAGGAAAAGGTGATACGTTATAGCCGTCAAGGAAGTAATGATCTATGGGAACAATGTCTATTTGTCCACTTAAGTTGCTTACTCACTTACTTACTTATCAGGACAGCAATCCATGGAGGATCTGAGCCTGAGCTATAGCTGCCTTCCATCCTTGACGGTCCCGGGCACGCTGCTTCCAGTTATCAAGACCAAAATGTCTTAAATCCGCGATTACTTGGTCTTTATACCGGGGTTTCGGTCTTCCTCTTCTTCTCGAACCAGGAGGCTCGGTGTCGAAGACCCTCTTAGCGGGAGCGTTGATATCCTTGCGCTCGATGTGGCCGGGCCAGTGCAGTCGACAGATCTTTGCCTTCCGGACTACGTAAACATCTTTGTACTGCTCGTAGAGTTCGCGGTTCTGTCTTCTTCTCCATTCACCTTCCTCACAGACAGGACCAAATATCCGGCGCAGAATTTTTCTCTCGAAAGAACCCAAAATCAGCTCCGCTGTCCTGCTTATCGTCCAGCTTTCGGCTCCATACAGCAAGACCGGCAGTATGAACGTTTTGTAAAGCATGACTTTGGTCTTTCGAGTGAAGAGTTTTGACTCCAGTTGTTTGGACACGCCGAAGTAGCAGCGGTTGCCAAGGGCGATTCCATGCCGGATCTCCACTGTGGTATCATTTGTGGAATTTACGTTTGCCCCGAGGTAGACAAACTCCTTAACTACCTCGAAATTGTAGCTGTCAATTGTTATAATTTGTCCCAGGTGGTGAGCGACGGATTTGTTTTTGCTTGACAGCATGTACTTCGTTTTGTCCTCATTGACCTTAAGACCAACTCGTTCCGCCTGTTCTTCAATCGCCGTGAATGCTTCCACAATGTCACGGCGAGAACACGCGATTTTTTTTTTTTTTTTTTTTTTTTTTTTAGTGACTCGCGCAGGTTCAAGAGTTTTTATATTTATATTCTCTTATGATGTGTTGACACACACAACCTGAACGGAGTGCAGTGGTTGGAGTCGTTGATGTTCGTCCACTACTCTCTGGGGTGGTTGTCCTAGACCTAGATAGGACCAGAGCCGACCAAATTCCGCGTTGGCTACAGTCCCTAGTAATTCGTTCAAGCACTTTAGTATTGCATACTCAGAGGATGAATTTCGGTTGACCATATACTGTGAGTGTTATGCCTGCAGCAGTACGTCTGGTCACAACTGCGTTGCGTACTTTTTGTCCGTATAGGAATTACTTTTTCTTGGCTATGAAGCGAATTTGAACCATAAGCCTTCCGCTCGGCGGTCGATGATGTTAACCACTGCACCACGGTCACCCGTAAATGACGATGTCGTTATCATCCGCGTATCCTAGCAGCTGGACGGACTTGTACAAGATAGTGCCTTCCCTGTTGACGCCTGCCCGCACTATCTGCTCCAGCGCCAGGTTGAAGAAGTCACATGGCAGCGCATATCCATGCCGAAATCCGGAGCATGTTTCAAAAGGTTCCGAAGTCCTAGAACCGAGTTGCACGGTGCATCGCGTATTTTTTAGCGAGGCACGACACAACTGGATCAGTTTTCCCAGGATCCCGAATTCAGCCATCGAACCAAACAGTCCTTCACGATGAATGCGGCTTTGATATCGATGAAAAAATGGTGTGTATCGATTCGAAACTCGTTGGTCTTTTCCAGGATTTGTCGAAGTGCGGAAATTTGGTCTATAGTCGATTTGCCGGACCGGAAGCCGCACTGGTAGCTGCCGATTAGTGCGGTGCAAAATGGCTTTAGACGTTCACACAATACGCTGTATAGGATTTTGTATGTGACATTGAGCTGGGATATACCTCTATAGTTCTTGCAAGTGGTAGGATCGCCTTTTTTGTGGATAGGGCAAATAGAGCACGTATTCCAGTCGTCGGGCATGCTTTTGTCTTCCCAAATTCTGCAGATGATCTGGTGCATGCTCCTTTTCAGAACAGCCTTGAAGAGCTCTGATGGCAAGCCATCTGAGCCTGCAGCCTTGTTATTCTTCAGCGTCTGAATAGCTGTGCTGACTTCTTCGATGCTGGGTGGGAGGATTACTGCAGCGGCTGGAGTTGGGATTTCCTCGGTCCCTACCACTCTCTCTTGGTCATGCTCGTTAAACAGCTGCTGAAAATGCTGCTTAAATACATCCACTATTCCTTGCACGATCGCACTTTCGAAGAGCCTGGGTGCCCTGTTTGAAGCCTCCTGCAAGGCCTTTGGCTTTCTTGTAAAAGGCTCGTGTTTTAAGCTTATCCTTAGACTCCTCGATATCCCAGAGCTGGGAGGCTGCGAAGATTCTTTGCTTTTGTCGCAGTAATTTTTTCATCTCCCTTCTTCTGGCTCGGTACTCTTCTTGCGCTGCCCTGGTTTTCCTCTGCAGCGCCTGTTGGTACGCCTCGTCGGTTGCTGCCTTTTTCTTTACGTTTCCTGTCGGGGGTGGTAGGTACCCTAAGGTTTCGGCTACTTCCTGAATGGCTGAGCGGCAATACAGCCACATATTATTGGCATTTGTGTTCGACGTAGGCATACCGTAGGGTCTTTGGTTCAGCTACTTCCTGTAGACTCTGGTGACCCCGGTGTGCTCAGGCGCCCAATGTCGGACCTCCTCCTGATGGACTGGTGCAGTTTTCTGACATTGGACAGTGCTGCTACGAGGAAGTGGTCAGAGTCGACATTTGCCCCTCTGAATGTTCGCACATCCAGGATGTTTGACGAGTGCCTTGCCTCAATGAGCACATGTTCGATTTGGTTGGTGGTTCGGCCGTCCGGAGATCGCCAGGTTGCTGTGTGGATTCGCTTACGAGGGAATCTGTGAGGCTGTGCTTTCCGATCACTCCGCCAAGGGTGTTCTCCTTACCGATTTTGGCGTTGAAGTCCCCGAGCACGATTTTAAGATCGTACTCCGGACAAGCTCCGTAGGCGTTGTCCAGGAGGTCATAGAAGTCCTCCTTGATAGGGTCTTCCGCTCCGTCGGTAGGGGCGTGTGCACATATGTATGTATAAGGCTGATGTTATGAAATCTGCCTCTGATGCGGATCACAGCCAGGCGATCACTTAGAGGCTTAAAGTCGATGACCGTCGACCTTAACCGCTTTCCCACGACAAATCCGCATCCCAGTAAGTTCAATCTTTTGTGACAGCTGTAATAAATGTCGTAATTTTTCTTCCTTATCATACCGTTTGCTATCCAGCGTATTTCCTGGACCGAAGTAATATCCGCCTTGTACTGCGTGAGGATTCCTTCTAGTTTATGAGCAGCTCGTCGTCGAGTATCCGTCCGTGTATCCGAGGCATCCTGCTCTTTCATAACTTTATGTTTTTTTTACGTGGACGGATTATTAGCCCGCCGCATAGCCGCTATTCTGGTCGGGATTTTGTCGCTGCATACGTTTGTTCACCTCCCAACGGTTGTTGAAGAGGCTATCCAGAGGGCGCCTCGAGGAGGCCGTATGCCAACTTGACCCGGCCATTTAAACAGGGATCGTTGCTGGCATCTCGCCAGGTTGAGAGCGATCAACAACTTTATCCTGTATGTCCGAGCCCATGCCCTCTCCACTTAAGGTGATGTCCGTTAAATACATAACAATCTTACTTTAAGCTTCCCTAGCTAATGTAAAGGGTTTTCCAATAGGGAATTGACAATTTTGAATTCAATTTGTGAGCGCACCCTTTCACTAATCGTCGAACTGTCATTGTCAGTTTATTCAGTAAACTCAACGTTTTCATCGAACGAGCAAAGTCTGCAAATTATGAAAATTTTCTACTGAAATTCGGAGTCGGTGACCGCAACATTAAGAGCACCGCAATTTTCGGTCGTAATTCTCGCCCTAGTAGACAGGCAATAACAAGTCTAGTGCAAGAATTAGGGCCAAAATAATCGTTGTGTGTTGTTCCCGTATCAGTGAGACAACGGGTTGGTCGAAGTATCGAAAATATCGCTGCCAATCGGGCGTCCGCAGCAAACGACACAAATCAGTCAATTCCACGGCGTTCTCAAGAATTGGGCATCGCTCAGACCGCAATATAGCGTATTTTACCTAGGGATCTTGGTTTACACCCATACAAGATGAAGCTTACTCATGAATTCAAGCCGATGGTAGATTTGAAGCGACTTACGTTCACCGATTGGGCTCTGGAGAAGATGCGCCAAGATGATACATTTCATCGTAAAATCATCTTCAGTGACTGAAGCTCAAAAATGAGCTTTTTAGCTGGATAGGTTCGTCAATAACGTGCTTCATGAATCACCACTTCATCCACAAAAATAACTGTTTGGTGCGGTTTGCATGCCGGCGGCGTTCTTCTTCTTATTCTTCTTAGTGGGCGCTACAGTTTGGGGTGAACCTGGGCCTCAACCAACATGCCCCTCCATCTAGCACGATCTTTCGCTAGTGTTCAGAACTAAACATCCATCTTTAAATTATAACGTAAAACAACTTTAACACCTGCAAGTACTAAACTTTAACGTACATTTCTTTAACACCTGCAAGTACTAAATGTATCGTTGCTCGCACGTGCAAGTGCTAAACTATTTTCACTCTTCCCTTGTGCCTTCCTTCGCTCACTGTTCATTAAATTCATTTCCGTTGTAATCAAACATTAAATGGTCCTTCCAAGCCGAATTTAAAGAACAATTATCGTGACAATCGTGTAGAAATCTAATGTATTCCATCTTAAATTAAGAAAGTGCTTACGCATATGCTTTTTTATGAGTTGTGAATTTCGGTTATCGAATTATCTAATATCGGTTCAATTTAGAAAGGAACGTATTTTCTTTGTTTTTATATATTTTAATCAAATCAAATTCTAATTAATTGCCATGGCAGGTGCATTAAAAACAAAGTGCAGTAATGCAAAAGGGCGCTTAACTCGGGCGGCAGCATTTGTAGAGACAATTGATGAATCTACATCCATCGAAATGCTTGAGATTCGGTTGGCTAAACTTGAGACCACATGGTCTGAATTTTCATCTCTTCATAACGAGGTTCTCGAAATTTCGGAAAAAGAAGAAATTGATGAACTTGAGACTGAATTTTTGGAGTACGAATCAAAGTATTTTATTTCAAATGCCAAGCTCGTTAAGGCCATTCGCGATAGAACAAAATCTTCCCCCAAGACTTTTGAAATTTCCGATAATTCTTCAGCTATAAATCGCTTAACTGAGTAGCGAGCAGCCTTTCTCGAACAACTTATTTTGTCTACCCCGCCGTCTAATAATGCCAGCACTTCTAAACTTCGATAGTCGGTTGTGTCACCATTCAGTGGAAGTTACAAAGACTGGCCATCGTTTCGGGACATTTTTCTGGGTTCAGTTGACACTAAGGTGAATCTTAATCCAACTTATAAGTTTCATTACTTGAAATCGTACCTGCGTGGTGATGCAGCTCACCTTATAAAGGATCTCAAGGTAAATGAAGCAAATTATTCGGAAGCTTGAGATCGTTTGGAAAAGCGATACGATCGTAGCCAATTGATAGTTCAGTCTTTTATTGAAACATTTTTGTCCCTTCCTACTGCCAATAGTGGTAATGTGCAAACGTTAAGGAACATTTCTGATGGTGCCGATGAAGTTGTGCGCGGTCTTAGTGCTTTGGGTAAATCGGGTCGTGACCCTTGGCTCATTTATTTATTGTTAAATAAACTTGATTCGGACACAAAACAATCTTGGGCAGAGCATATCGGGTCTCGGGAAGACTGTACTATGGTATAATTTTAAGAATTCCTAGAAGAGCGGTGCCATGCTTTTGAGGCGTGCCAATCTTCTAGTATTAGTGCGGGTACATCGCGTTCAAAGCAATAAAAAAGACATTAGAGCGTATCTAGCTGCGGCTTCTGATTCAACTTCGAAATCTAAATGTCCAATGTGTCAAGAAAATCATGCCCTGGCCCAGTTCGCCAAATTCGCCGCGTTAGACATTGAATCTCGTCGAAGCTTTGCCAAGACAAATTTATTATGTTTTAATTGTCTTCGAGCTAGATATTCATCACAAAAATGTTATTCTCCGTTTCGTTGTCGGGTGTGCAGATCACGCCATCATTCGCTTGTGCATTCCAATAATGCAGCCAAGAATACTCAACCTTCTTCGTTGGGTTCTTCGAATCACTCTCAATCTTCGTTATCAAACCTCGCTCAATCCAACTCCACGGTTCCGCTCGTGAGTAATCATTCGTTTGAATTAAGCTGTCGCAAGAAAACTCTTCTACAAACCATCTTAGCTAAAATTCAAGACATTCAAGGGAATCTTATAGACTGTCGAGTGCTTCTAGATTCCGGGTCACAGTCTACATTCGTGGTTGAATCCTTCGCTCAAAGGCTCGGTTACCAACGGAAACATTCAAGAATTCCTATTCTCGGTTTATCGTCTACGGAAGTAGGATTTACAAAAGGATTCATCTCGTTAACTCTTCGGTCTCGTGTCAATTCTCCTTATTTATTCATTGATGCCTTTATACTCGATAAATTAACATCGAATTTACCAACTAAATCGATTGATGTTTCTTCCTGGTCTAATATTCGAAATCTTGAATTCGCTGATCCAAATTTCAACGTCGCTGCCCCAATCGATATTCTTCTTGGTGGTGACAAGCTTTGGAGCATTATTAAAGACGGTCAAATTCGAGGTCCTAATGGATGCCCAATAGCGCAAAGCACTTCGTTTGGATGGGTTATAACCGGATAGTTTTTTGAACCAAAAGAATCAAGCCATTTTACTACGTTTCACTCGCTCCTCGACACGGATGCCTTGTTACAACGTTTCTGGGAAATTGAGGAGGTTTTTCCAGCAAACAATTCAGTTGCTTTCGACCAAGCCGAAGAACACTTTCTAAAGACATTTTCTCGCTCTCCTGACAGGAAGTATGTTGTTCATCTTCCTCTTAAAACTCCGAATCCATCGTTTGAAAATACTCTTTCTCTCGCCGTTTCTCGTTTATTCGCAATGGAACGTCGGTTTTCTCAAAATTCGAAATTACGAGACTTGTATTCCGGTTTTATGCAAGAGTATATCGACTTAGGCCACATGACTCGTATTCCTCGTGAAGTAATTGCGAGTCCCAAAGGCAGGTGTTTTTATCTCCCTCATCGTGCAGTGCTAAGACCGGACAGTTCGTCTACAAAATTACGTTACGTTGGTTTTTGATGGTTCTGCCAAGGACACCACTGTAAAGTCATTGAACACTACGTTATTAATAGGCCCTCCAATTCAACGCGATTTGATCGGTGTTTGCTTACGGTTTCGACAACATCCTTTCGTTTTTACCGCCGACGGTGTAAAGATGTTCCTACAAATTTGGGTCGAGGATTCGGATTGTGACTACCAACGTATTGTTTGGCGCGACTCATCGTTTAAAGAAATCGAACATTTTCGTTTACACACTGTGACGTACGGTACAGCTTCGGTTCCGTTCTTGTCAGTTCGCGTTTTAAAACAACTCGCAGAAGACTAAAAAACAGACTACCCAAATGCAGCCCGTGTTCTATTGGAAGACGTCAACGTCGATGACGTGATGACAGGGGCAAAATCGACCAAGAAAATCATTGACTTGCAATCAGAACTCGTTATTCTTCTTTCCATGGCAAAACTTGAGTTGCGAAAATGGAGCTCTAATTGTTGGCCCCTCCTCGCTTCTCTTCCAAAAGAAGACTGTGAGTATTCTTTTTTTGACACCGAACGCTCAAACTCATGTGTAAAAGTGCTTGGTATGCATTGGAATCCACCAACCGACGAATATTCGTTTCGCATGTCGGAGTCTCTTCCACCCAGTTCGGTAACTAGGCGCTCTTTGTTGTCAGAAGTGTCGCGCATATTCGACCCTTTGGGACTGTTAGCACCATCGGTAGTACTCTTCAAAATGCTCTATCAGGAACTCTGGTCATCGAATTTAAACTTAGGATGGGACGATCCACTGCCGTCTGAGTTGGCTGAAGGATGGGAAAATTATAGAAATGAGCTGCGATTTTTTGAACAGATTCAAATACCCAGAAACTTGTTTGCATCTTCGTGCGAAGACACTGAGCTTCATGGGTTCTGCGATGCATCAACTCTCGCTTCTGGAGCTGTCTTATACACTCGCTGTAGGATCGCTGAAGGAAGGTACAACATAATAGTTGTCGCAGCTAAGACCAAAGTTGCTCCGTTAAAACCTGTCTCGATTCCACGTCTAGAGCTGTGTGGAGCCTTGCTGTTAACTCGTTTGTTCAGCCTTATAAAATCATCGATTCCACATCAATTCACACGAACTATAGCTTGGTGCGATTCTGAGATTGTACTCCACTGGCTCTCATCACAACCTCGTCGTTGGACTACATTCGTGGCTAACAGAACTGCAGCTGTTCTTGAAACCACTCCAAGAAGTTGCTGGCGTCACATTTCATCAGAGTCAAATCCAGCAGATTGTGCTTCGCGCGGTATACTGCCATCCAATCTGCCAAATCATCATCTTTGGTGGACTGGTCCATTATGGTTATCGCTCGAAGAAAGCAAATGACCTAAATCCAAAGTCACGACATTTAAACCGGACGATAATGAACTCCTGTTCGAAACAAGACACTGTCCTCGTCAAGTGCTTCTAAAGGAACCGACCAATTTTGATGTTATAGATCACATAATCAGCAAAACTTCGTCGTGGGCCCGCATGCAAAGGACACTCGCTTACGTTATTCGATTCATATTCAACTATCTAAGCGAAAAACATAATCGTCGTACTTCATACCTAACAACTAAGGAAATATTTATCGCTAAAACAACCCTCATTAAATCGGTCCAACTAAAATCATTCAGTGAAGATATTCGTGCCCTTAAAAATAAAAATCAATTGCCCCTAAAATCCGAACTTCTAAAATATACTCCATTTCTTGACAATAACGGTCTCCTGAGAGTAGGAGGAAGAATAAGAAATGCAAACATATCTTTTAATATAAAACATCCTTATATTCTTCCAAATATTAATCTGTCTTCTCTTATTGTAGAAGCTATTCACAAGAGTTATCTACATCCTGGAGTCTCCGCAACGTTCGCCATCGTAAGACAGCAGTATTGGATCCTAGGCTCTCGAAATCTCATTCGAAAGATTGTTTTTAAGTGCACAACATGCTTTAAATTGCGAAAAACCACCACTTCGCAGCTAATGGGAAATTTACCATCGCAACGAATTTCACAGAGTCGTCCATTTTCACACACTGGTTGTGATTACGCTGGGCCATTTTATATTAATGTTTCCAAAGGTCGCAATCCAAAAACATCAAAGGCATACATATGCTTGTTTGTATGTATGGCTACCAAAGCATTACTTCTCGAGCTTGTGAGTGACCTTACCTCAGACGCATTCCTAGCCGCTTTTCGTCGATTTGTTTCTCGACGTGGATTTTGTTCGAACGTGTATTCAGACAATGGAACCAACTTCCAAGGAGCACGTCGATGTCTGAACGAGATGCACAAGTTGGTTATCTCAGAGGCATGCAACGAGGCTGTCGCTACGTCTCTGGCTAAGGACAATGGCACCTGGCACTTTATCCCCCCATCGTCCCCACATTTTGGAGGGTTGTGGGAGGCTGGTGTCAAGTCCGTTAAGTTTCACCTGCGACGAGTGATTGGAGCATCAATCCTTACATTCGAAGCTGTTTTGAATTCTCGTCCTATCTGTGTTATCTCAGATAATGATTTAAATCCAGCCCATTTTCTTTAAGGTGAGCCACTTACTGCTGTCCCAGAACCAACAAAGCACTGGAACCACCTACAAAATATGGTACAAGGACTCTGGAAACGGTGGCATGTGGAATACATCACCACGCTTCAAGAGCGACCAAAATGGAAGCGGACAATTCCCAATCTTGAGCCAGGGGACTTTGTATTAATAAAGGAGCCAAGTCTTCCACCAACAAAGTGGCTTCTTGGCAAGATCGAAACAACAGCCCAAGGAACTGATGGTCGAGTACGAGTTGCAACAGTAAAGACGAGTGGTGGAACATTTGTTCGTCCAATCACTAAACATGCAAAACTACCCATGTCCTGAAACTAGTTCCAGGGACATCCATCTTTAAATTATGGATGGATGGATGACCAGAACCATCAAGCGAAGCAGAACGTTGAAGCAGTTACTCTAATACAGTCCGCTGATATTAAACGAAATACGAAAATTAGCCACTTGCAATGTACATTTATGTATTTAACTTAAAACAAATTTAAAATTACAAATCCACTGTTCATTAAATTTATTTCCGTTGCAATCAAACAGCTAGCCTTTTCTAATGCCGCACACCCAGTTGGCTGAGGTCCCCTTCCACCTGTGTGCGCCATCTTAAGTGCGGCCGTCCTCTGCTTCTTCGTCCCTCGGGGTTGGATTCAAAGACTCTCCGGGCTGGAGCTGTGGTGTCCATTCGCTCTACATGGCCCAGCCATCTTAGGCGTTGAATCCGTAGACACCTGACTAGGCTCATGTCGCTGCACAGCCCGCAAAGTTCGTGGTTGAATCAAAATCACGCGCAAAATCTTTCTCTCGAACCGACCAAGGGCCTCCTCATCCGCTTTTGATAGTGTCCGTACAACAGGACCGGGATGATAAGGGTCTTATACAGAGTCGACTTTGTCGTTCGGGAAAGGTCTCTATTACTCAGTTGCCTCCTGAGCCCAAAAGACAGCGATTGGCAACAGTGATTCTGCGTTTGATTTCGGAACTGATGTCGTTGTTCCAGGTCACTGCAGAGCCAAGGTAGACGAAGTCCTTAACTGCCTCGAACTTATATCTGCCTATACAAACGTTCTGGCCGAGACGCCGGTGGTGAGCGTCCTTTTTTAATGACAGCATATATTTAGTTTTGCCCTCGTTTACCGCCAAATCAATTTTCGCCGCCCCATCTCAATACTCGCTGTGATCTACCTATTATGTCAATATCGTCGGCGTATGCAAGGAGTTGCGAGGATTTGAAATAGATTGTTCCTCTTGTATTGGCCAGTGATTTTTGCACAATCATTTCCAATATGATGTTGAAGAAATCACATGACAGCGCATCGCCTTGCCTAAATCCTTTTTTAACATCAAAACTACCGGTAAGGTGTTCACCGATTCGGATGGAGCAGCAAGCATTCTCTAAAGTCATCCTGCGTAGTCTGACGAGTTTAGCAGGTATGTCAAAAGTAGACATAGCGTTGTATAGCTCGTCTCTAATTACGCTTTCGTATGCGGCTTTGAAGTCGACAAATAGGCGGTGAGTGTCGACTTGAAATTCATTGGTTTTTTCCAGGATCTGCCGTAGTGTGAAGATTTGGTCGATGGTGGACTTCCCTGGCCTGAATCCGCACAGATAAGGTCCTATCAGCTTATTTACAAAAGGCTTCAGGCGTTCACACAAAACGGCAGAAAAGATTTTGTAGGCGATGTTAAGAAGACTTATTCCTCTATAGTCGGTGCAATCAGAGGGGTCTCCTTTCTTGTGGATCGGGCATACGATGCTGAGACTCCATTCCTCGGGCATGCTTTCCTCTAACTATATCTTACGGATGAGCTGGTGCATGCTCCCAACCAGGTCGTCCCCAGCTGCCTTGAAGAGCTCAGCAGACAGTCCGTCTGCGCCAGCAGCTTTATTCGACTTGAGCTTCGATATGGCAATCTTAACTTCGTCGAGGTCAGGGGGACAGAATTCTCTGCGGTCTCCGTTGATTAGAAATGGATCATTCTGCCTGACAGCGGTATATTGACTAACATCGCCGTTATACAGTCTGCAGAAGTGGTTTTTCCATATTCTCAGCATCGACTGCGGTTCCACTACTAGGTGTCCGTTCTCATCCCTGCAGGCTTCCGTTCTGGCTTTTTAACCTTGGCATGTTCGCTTTATCTGTTGATACAACTTTCGAACGTCACGCCTGCAATAACACCTCTCCAAATTCACAATCGCGCGCTTCTCGTGCTCTTTCTTCTTTCTTCTGAGAAGCGACGGCGTTATCGGGCTATATTTATTGTCGACGATAACGATTGTCACGTTACTGGGAATGGCCAGCGTTATCGCGCCATGATTACCGATTATTTTTGGCCCGAATTGGAAGATATGGACTTGGACAACATGCGGTTTCAACAGGATGGTGCCACAAGCCACACAGCACGCGTTACAATCGATTTGTTGAAGAGTAAGTTTGAAGAGCGTGTTATCTGCCGAAATGAGCTAATCGATTGGCCGCCTCGTTCGTGCGATTTAAAGCCTCTAGACTATTTTCTTTGGGGCTACGTTAAATCATTTGTTTATGCCGACGACACTGGAAGAGCTCAGAGCCAATATTGAACGCGAAATAGCGTCTATTTCGGCTGAAATGTGGGGCCGAGTCATCGAAAATTGGGTCCAACGAATCGACCGCTGCAAACGTGCCCGCGGTGGCCATATGAACGAAGTCGAACTCCGTTCATAAATGTTTTGCTACTTGATACTTGATACTTCAAGCCGATAATAAAGTTTTTGAAATATCTCAAATGGTTTGCGTTTTGTTAAAAAAAAAGTTTTCAAGTCCTTATTGGAAAACCCGATATAAAAGGTGGGCCATCTGGTGTTTTTTTTTTTAATCATAATATTGGTTATATTGACATTGACAGCTATTTCCCGCTCGAAATCTCGACAGAAATATTGAAAACTTATTTCTAAAGTGAGTGCTGTGCCCAAACAGTGCGTTTTTTAGGTTTTTAGCGAAATGAGGCACCCACCGCGACTGCTGTACGCAAGTTTGTGCAAAAAGTTCGTATGCTAGTGGACAACACTCATAAAAAAACTTCTTATAAATTTGCACACGCTTGACAAATACATTATTTACTTACTTAGGTGGCGCTACAGTCCCTTGTGAGCCTGGGCCTCAACCAACAAGCGTCCCCAGCTGGCGCGGTCTTTGGCCAGCTGTTTCCAGCGCCGCACGTCCAGTTGGTTAAGGTCCCCTTCCACCTGCGTGCGCGGCCGTCCTCTGCCGCACCTTCCTTCCGGGGTGGATTCCATGCGCTCTACATGACCTAGCCACCTTAGACGCTGTATCCGTAGACGTCGTACCAGGCCGATGTCGCTGAACAACCCGTACAGTTTTTCGTTATATCTTCTTCTCCGTACACCGTTTGAACAAACAGGACCGTAGATAGTGCGCAGAATTTTCCTCTCGAAACGACCAAGGGCATCTTCATCCGCTTTTGTTAAGGTCCAAGCCTCTGCGCCGTAAAGGAGGACTGGGATGATTAATGTCTTATATAGTGTCACCTTGGTTTTCCGGGGCTCTACTTCTCAATTGCCTCTTGAGCCCAAAGACACAGCGGTTGCCAAGAGTGATTCCGGGTTTTATCTCAGCGCTGGTGTTGTTGTCGCCGATCATCAGTGAGCCAAGGTAGACGAATTCCTTGACCACTTCAAAGTTATATCCGCCCATGGTGACGTTCTGGCCAATACGTCGGTGTTGTCCGTCTCTTTTAGATGAAAGCAGATATTTGGTTTTACCCTCATTAACCTTGAGACCCATCTTAGCCTCAATGCTTACAAAGGCCTCATTGACGTCTCGCTGTGTCCGTCCAATCACGCCAATGTCATCGGCGTACGCAAGCAATTGCGTAGACTTGAAATAATTCGTACCTCTTGTGTTGGCCAGTGACTCTTGCACGGTCTTTTCAAGCACGATGTTGAAAAAGTTGCATGACAGCGCGTCACCTTGCCAAAATTCTTTTTGTAACATCAAAGGTCTCGGTTTGCTCATTACCGACCTTAATGGAGCAGCCAGAATTCTCCATTGTCATCCTGCACAGTCGGACGAGTTTGGCAGGGGTGTTAAAACTAGACTTGGCTTTGTATAGCTCATCTCTATACACGCTGTCTTATGCAGCCTTGAAATCGACGAAGAGGTGGTGAGTGTCGATTTGGTATTCCAGGATCTTCTACAAGATCTGCTGTAGCGTAAATATTTGGTCTATTGCGGACTTACCTGGCCTGATACCACACTTATAAGAGCCGATAAAGTTATCCACAAACGGTTTCAGCCGTTCACACAATAAGGCAGAGAAGATCTCTTATGCGATGTCAATGAGAGTCATTCCCTAATAGTTGGCGCAGTTATAGGGGTCTCCTTTCTTATGGACCGGGCAAACGATGCTGAGATTCCATTCGTCGGGCATGCTTTTCTTACCAGCTCATCTCTAGCCGCCTTAACAAGCCCAGCAGACAGGCCGTCTGCCCCCGCGGCTTTATTAGACTTAAGTCTTGATATCGCTATTTTGACTTCGTCTAGGTCGGGTGGACTGAATTCTGTTACTTCGTCGTCCATTACGAATGGCTCGTTCTGCCTGACAGCGGTATCTTGTCTATCATCGTCGTTGTACAGTCTGCAGAAGTGGTCTTTCCATATCCTCAACATCGACTGCGACTCCACTACCAGTTTTCCATTTTCATCCCTGCAGGCCGCCGCTCTGGCTTTGTAGCCATGTTTGTTTTACTTTATTGTAAAACTTACGGGCGTCATTCCTGCGGAAGCATCTCTCCATCTCTTCGATCTCACGCTTTTCGTGCTCTCTCTTCTTTCTTCTGCTCATAGATTTCGCAAGCAGCTCTCGTCCGTCTTTGCAGCATGGCTTTATATGCCTTTTGTTTTGCTGCATGTGCTTGTTCGCATTGTTCATCGAACCAGGGGTTTCTAGGTGGTGGCGGTTTGAAGCCCAGCACCACTGAGGCAGCGTCCCTGACGACGCTCTGGCAATGCGCCTATTCCTGCTCTGTTGTTTGTGCTGCTGTGGGCGGATTTTGAGGGAGTTTGGAGGAGACACGATCGGCAAAGATTCTGTCAGTCTCTTGCGATTGTTGCTTTCCGACGTCAAACTTACGTAGTCCTACTCGACTCCTAAGCATTCGTGATATCCTCATTCGTACCTTGGCTACAACAAGGTACTGGTCCGAGTCGATGTTGGCCCTCGGAAGGTTCGTACGTTGAGAATAGAGGAGGAGTGTCTGGCGTCGATCGCAATGTGATCAATCTGGTTGGTGGTCGAATGATCAAAAGACCGCCAGGTACCCTTGTGGATGTTGAGATGGGGGAATCGCGTGCTTGCTACAATGAGGTTACGTCCCGCTACGAAGTCGATTAGCCAAGTCCGTTGTCGGATGTGGTGTTATGGAGTCTATGCTTTCCTATGATCGACTCAAATATTTCCTCCTTGCCCAGTTTTGCATTAAAATCTCCTAGGCTTTGTTTGTGTCGTAGCATTGGGCATATGTTCTGTCTAGGAGATCGTAGAATTCTTCTTTGAGTCGATCGTCCTTTTCTTCCGTTGGGGCGTGAGCGCATATTAAGCTATTGTTAAATTTAGCTTTGATGCGGATTGTTATGAGGCGTTCGTTTACATCTAGGAAGCTTATGACTTTTTATCGGAGTCTTTTGACAAATACATATGTACTTAAATACAATATTTTCAAATACCTATTATGTATGTACGTATATAATAATTAAGAATTAAGGAAATGGAAAGTAAAAGTAAAATAGATGCATAGAAACCGGACTAACATTAAGATTAGTAAAATTGGTGAAGGGGACAGAGAAAGAAGAGAGAATTAAAAGGGTGTTTTCCATTAATAATTTTCTGCTATGTATTTAAATGACTTGGGATTGAATGCATTGCTCTCTTGCTTGATATGAACGGGTAGCAAATTCCACTGCTGAATCGTATGAACAAAAAATTGTCGGGCCGCTGCTAAATATATACATATCTAAGTTTCAGTTCAATTATTTGTAAGGACCGTTGTTTTCTGGCGAACCGAATACATTCAAGTAGATACTCCGATTTATTAGTTGTTATAATCGTATGCAGCAAGGTGCGATTTTTTAATAGTCCTGTAAGTGAACTTGTATTTTTTTTTGGTAAACTCAGAAATGTGCTCATGGCGTTCAACTCGAAAGATGTATATCACACAGCTGTTATACGCCATGTCAAGTTTTCTCTCTGATTCATGGTCCAGATTGGAGAAAAGCTCGCAACCGTATAAAATAATCGGGAGAATAAATGATGTTACGGGTCTATGTTTTGCATTTGTGGGCAAGTAGCTGGCAGTGGGGCTTAAACTTCTAAGAGCGCCAAATATCTTAGATACCACGCTATTTACGTTTACTATTTATTAGTAGGAGAGGTAAGCTTAACATGGTTTGACCCCTGTTTGGAATCAACGTTTTTTTTTTTATGTGTTCAGTGTTAACATATTGATTGTCGACCAATTTTATACTCGATTGAGTTCATTTGATATTGAGTTAACATCGAGTAGACTTGAACATCGTCGACATAGAACCTTGAGGTAGACCAGACTTGACAAAAAGCAGTGAGGAATGCTTATTATTCTTACGAAATTTATCCCACTTGTAATAGGAATCGTATCACTGAATTGCAATAAACTACAATTGTCTACTTTTTATTCGAATTAAAACACACACTTTTCTTATTCCTCGTCAGATCAACTATCTGAGTACTTCACCACTTTTATTTATTGTTACACTTTATTACACACGCAAACCTTTACCAAAAGCTCTTACTTTCACACTGGTTTATCGACCGAACACACTATATACCGACTTGTCACGCTCTATTAACTTCCGTAAACAGAACGAATCCGACGGCAAGCGTTGGCGCTTATATAGCTCTCGGTCCACCTTCTCGAATGTTCGCCGTTGGAAGTTTACGCCGTTTAAAGTTGACATAATTTCAACTTCCGCTTCACCAAAATATTCGACTTTCGACTGTGAAATTCGAACTTAACTGTCGGTTTGTGTCTAAGAGTGCCAGATGAAAGCACCGTGGCGCAGTGGGTAGTGGGTTGGCCTCTGACGCCGATGACACGGGATCGAATCCGGACACAGCCATGTCATCAAACGTGTTTTTCACGGTGTTTCTCCTCAGCGGGGCTCTGACAAGACCCCCTGTAGTAAAATTGTCATGAAAAGCCTCTCGAAATTCGCCGTTCGGTACCGGCAATAAACTGTAGGTCCCTTTCACCTATGGGAAAATGAAACCACACACAACATGGGTGATTGAGAGAGACGCTCGGCTCAGGTCCTTCATGGACTGTAACGCCAACATACATACATACAAGAGTGCCAGATGCAATAAAGGATTTGCCCCAATTCGACGGCAATCATCGTCTTCTATTTGAATTCATTAATAACGTCGAAGAAATGTGGCGACTTATTCCAACACTAGATGGAACCATACACGGAAAAATACTGCTGCGAGCAGTCCGAAACAAGGTTGTTGGCCCAGCCAACGAAATCTTAAATATGTATAGGACACGTTTGGTTTGGAATGATATAAAAGCAAACCTCATCTTGCATTATTCGTATAAGAGAAACGAAACTTCTCTTATCAGAAACCTTCATGGTATAAACCAAGACCAGCAAAGCGTAGAACAATTTTATAGCAGCATAATATAAATATTTGCTACTGTAAGTAATCATGTTCAAGTCTACGAAAGTAATGCAAGTGTAATTAAAGCCAAGAGTGACTTGTACAGCGAAATGTGCTTGAACACTTTTCTAATTGGATTGCGTGAACCTCTTGGATCAACAATTCGCGCAATGAAGTCCAAAATCATTACCAGAAGCTTTTGCCTTCTGCATCCAAGAGCAGAATATATTCTATTCCAAACCCAACCCCTTATCAATGTTGAAGAAAACTCCCGAACAACGTCACCCCATTGGGCAACAAGCAACTACCCAAAGACGGCAGCCTCGGCGGTTCGACTTTCCATACCATCAACAAAGACAACACTTTCAGCAAGTATCATATCAACCTCGTTTTTCACAGCAACCTCATTCTCAACAGCAGAATCACCAATTTTTTTTCCCAAAAAGGACTTACCAACCACAAAACCAACAACAAGCCCTTGCACCACTACCTAACAATCAAAAACCTCAGTAGCCAGCACCGTTCCAGCAAACTCAACAAAGGCAACAGAATTTACCACCAGTAGAACCAATGGTTCTCGGCTCTGGTAACACCAGACAGTCGCGTCACAACACCAATGTCTTTAGGCAAAATTGGCCTCCAAAACAGGAATTTCATAACATAAACACTCACGTACAATACAACCCTCTAAATTTTAAAGATTACCAAAATTTAGACTCGTACTACGAATATGATGACTACCCTGGCCCACAACATACTAGTTTTTCTAACGGTATGCACGAGTTAGATGACCAACATTTTCGTATACCTGCCCATACCGACCAGTCGGATACCTAGAAGTAAACAAACACGGCAATGTCCTTCCCTATGTTAGTATCTCCTCACCATTTGGGCGTCCATTAAAAATTTTTAATTGACACAGGGGCCTCCACATCTTTTATCAGCGCCGAATTCGCTCACCCAGATGATCTCATTCCCATCAACTTACTTACTTACTTACTTATCAGGCCTGCGATCCATGGAGGATCTGAGCCTGAGCTATAGCTGCCTTCCATCCTTGACGGTCCCGGGCACGCTGCTTCCAGTTGTCAAGACCAAGATGTCTTACATCCGCGATTACTTGGTCTTTATACCGGAGGTTCGGTCTTCCTCTTCTTCTCGAACCAGGAGGCTCGGAGTCGAAGACCCTCTTAGCTGGAGCGTTGATGTCCATGCGCTCGATGTGGCCGAGCCACTGTAGTCGACGGGTCCTTGCTTTCCGGACTACATCCACATCTTGGTACAGCTCGTAGAGTTCGCGGTTGTGTCTTCTTCTCCATTCACCTTCCTCACAGACAGGACCAAATATCCGGCGCAGAATTTTTCTTTCGAAAGAACCCAAAATCAGCTCCGCTGTCCTGCTTATCGTCCAGCTTTCGGCTCCGTACAGCAAGACTGGCAGAATGAGCGTTTTGTAAAGCATGACTTTGGTCTTTCGAGTGAGGAGTTTTGACCCCAGTTGTTTGGACAAGCCGAAGTAGCAGCAGTTGCCAAGGGCGATTCTACGCCGGATCTCCACTGTGGTGTCATTTGTGGAATTTACGTTTGCCCCGAGGTAGACAAACTCCTTAACTACCTCGAAATTGTAGCTGTCAATTGTTATGTTTTGTCCCAGGTGGTGAGCGACGGATTGGTTTTTGCTTGACAGCATGTATTTCGTTTTGTCCTCATTGATCTTAAGGCCAATTCGTTTCGCCTGTTCTTCAATCGCCGTGAATGCTTCCACAATGCCACGGCGAGAACACGCGATGATGTCGATATCATCCGCGTATCCTAGCAGCTGGATGGACTTGTAAAAGATAGTGCCTTCCCTGTTGACGCCTGCCCGTCGCACTATCTGCTCCAGCACCAGGTTGAAGAAGTCACATGACAGCGCATCTCCTTGCCGAAATCCGGTGCATGTTTCGAATGGTTCCGAGGTCCTAGAACCGAGTTGCACGGTGCATCGCGTGTTTTTTAGCGTGGCGCGACACAACTGGATCAGTTTTCCCGGGATCCCGAATTCGGCCATCGCCCCAAACAGTGCTTCACGATGAATGCTGTCGTATGCGGCTTTGAAATCGATGAAAAGATGGTGTGTATCGATTTGAAACTCGTTGGTCTTTTCCAGGATTTGTCGAAGTGTGAAAATTTGGTCTATAGTTGATTTGCCGGGCCGGAAGCCGCACTGGTAGCTGCCGATTAGTGCGGTGCAAAATGGTTTTAGACGTTCACACAATACGCTGGACAGGATCTTGTATGCGACATTGAGCAGGGATATACCTCTATAGTTCTTACAAGAGGTAGGATCGCCTTTTTTGTGGATGGGGCATATATAGAGCTGGTATTCCAGTCGTCGGGCATGCTCTCATCTTCCCAAATTCTGCAGATGATCTGGTGCATGCTCCCTACCAGAACATCGCCGCCAGCCTTGAAGAGCTCTGATGGCAAGCCATCTGAGCCTGCGGCCTTGTTGTTCTTCAGCTTCTGAATAGCTGTGCCGACTTCTTCTATGCTGGGTGGGAGGACTACTTCAGCGGCTGGAGTTGGGATTTCCTCAGTCCCTACCACTCTCTCTTGGTCATGCTCGTTAAGCAGCTGCTGGAAGTGCTGCTTAAATACATCCACTATTCCCTGCGGGTCGGTGACAAGATTACCCTCGCAGTTTCGAAGAGCCAGGGTGCCCTTTTTGAAGCCTCCTGCAAGGCCTTTGGCTTTCTTGTAAAAGGCTCGTATTTTATGTCTATCCCTAGACTCCTCGATATCCTAGAGCTGGGAGGCTGCGAAGATTCTTTTCTTTTGTCGCAGTAGTTTCTTCTCCTCCCTTCTTCTGGCTCGGTACTCTTCTCGCGCTGCCCTGGTTTTCCTCTGCAGCGCCTTTTGGTACGCCTCGTCGGTTGCTGCCTTTTTCTGCTCACACTCGCCATCATACCACGGGTTTCTTGTCGGGGGTGGTAGGTATCCTAAGGTGGTTTCGGCTACTTCCTGAATGGCTGAGCGGCAATGCAGCCACATATTATTGGCATTTGTGTTCGACGTAGGCATACCGTAGAGTCTTTCGCTCAGCTGCTCCCTGTAGACTCTGGCAACCTCCGGTGTGCTCAGGCGCCCAATGTCGAACCTCCTCCTGATGGGCTGGTGCAGCTTTCTGACATTGGACAGTCGAGCTCTGAATCTTGCTGCTACGAGGAAGTGGTCAGAGTCGACATTTGCCCCTCTGAATGTTCGCACATCCAGGATGTTTGACGCGTGCCTTGCGTCAATGAGCACATGGTCGATTTGGTTGGCGGTTCGACCGTCCGGAGATCGCCAGGTTGCTGTGTGGATTCGCTTGCGAGGGAATCTTGTGCTACTTATCACCGCATTACGAGCTGTCGCAAAGTCAGCGAGTCGGAAGCCGTTATCTGTTGTTGTATCGTGGAGGCTGTGCTTTCCGATCACTCCGCCAAGGGTGTTTTCCTTTCCGATTTTGGCGTTGAAGTCCCCGAGCACGATTTTTACATCGTACTCCGGACAAGCTCCGTAGGCGTTGTCCAGGAGGTCATAGAAGTCCTCCTTGATAGGGTCTTCAGCCTCGTCGGTAGGGGCGTGTGCACATATAAGGCTAATGTTATAAAATCTGCCTCTGATGCGGATCACAGCCAGGCGATCACTTATAGGTTTAAAGTCGATGACCTTCGACCTTAACCGCTTTCCCACGACGAATCCGCATCCCAGTAAGTGCAACCTTTTGTGACAGCTGTAATAAATGTCGCAATTTTTCTTCCTAATCATACCGTTTCCTATCCAGCGTATTTCCTGGACCGCAGTAATATCCGCCTTGTACTGCGTGAGGATTCCTTCTAGTTTATGAGCAGCTCCGGGAGTGTACAGGGTTCTGACATTCCAGGAGCATACTCGCAAATCGTGTTCCTTTTTCGTGCGTTTTCGTCGTCGAGTATCCGTCCGTATATCCGAGGCATCTTGCTCATTCATAACTTGGGTTTTTTTACGTGGGCGGATTGTTAGCCCGCCGCACAACCGCCATTCTGGTCGGGGTTTTCTTCGCTGCATACGTTTGTTCACCTCCCAACGGTTGTTGAAGAGGCTATCCAGAGGGCGCCGCGAGGAGGCCGTATGTCAACTTGACCCGGGCATTTAAACAGGGATCGTTGCTGGCATCTCGCCAGGTTGAGAGCAATCAACAACTTTACCCTGTATGTCCGAGCCCATGCCCTCCAAACCCACAATAATTAAAACAATTTTAAACACTCACCAGATAAACCAAGAAATCTACCCAATTTCACAGAATTCAACCAACCAGGAAAAACCAAATTTTTAGTATTCCGATTCCATGGCTACTTCGATGGCTTGCTAGGGCTAGATGCGCTCACTTCGTTAGGAGCCAAAATTGATCCACCCAATAAGCTTCTTATAACTCGAAACTCAAAATTACCCCTTCAATTAAAACCGAATTGCATCTCCCAAAAATATACCCTATCAGCTAAATCAAAAACTATAGTAACCTTACCAGTGGATAAAGAAGATGGAGACGTCTTCCTGCACAGAACGTATATAACCCCTGAGCTATATATTCCAGAAGGAATACATAAAGCCAACAAATGGTATGCGAATCTTGTGGTTATTAACATTTCGCAATTAGACAAAACATTTTTCTTGGAACAACCTCTTAAAGTCGTAGAATTTAATAACGAACATTTCTTTGAATTAAATAATATTGATATTGATTACAATAGCCCTACAAGAGAACCTATTCATTCAGACGATATTACGACACTACTTCGAGCAAACCACCTGAATGGTGAAGAACAGAAAATAATTTACAAACTTTGTCGATCGTTTGACGAAATCTTTTTCAAAGAGGGATAAAATTTGACCTTCACTAACAAAATAAAACACTGTATTAAGACAACAGGCGAAATTCCAATCTTTACAAAATCATACAGATATCCCCATATACATATACAAGAAGTCCAATCCAAAATAAAGCAAATGCTAGAACAAGGTGTAATAAGACAAAGTTATTCGCCTTGGAGTTCGCCAATCTGGTTTGTTCCTAAGAAAAAGGACGCCAGTGGAAAAATCAAGTGGCGACTTGTCATTGATAATCGCAAACTAAACGAGAAAACTGCAAGCGATAAATACCCTTTACCCAATATTAATGATGTTTTAGATAAGCTTGGCACAAGCCTATACTTTTCCACACTTGATCTCGCTAGTGGGTTCCACCAGATCGGTATGAACCCATCAGATATACCAAAAACTGCATTCACTGTAGAGGGCGGCCATTATGAGTACGTCAGAATGCCATTCGGACTGAAAAATGCCCCATCTACTTTCCAAAGGGTCATGGATAACCTTCTCAGAGATTTGCAGGGAAAAATTTGTTTGGTTTATTTAGATGACATTGTCGTCTATTCCACGTCACTCCAGGAACATGCTGAAAACCTAAAGAAAGTATTTAATAGGTTACGCGAAGCAAATTTCAAAATTCAAATCGACAAGTGTGAGTTTCTTCGCAAAGAAGTGGCCTTCTTGGGACACATAATTACAATTGATGGAGTAAAACCAAACTCTGATAAAATATCAGCGATTCAAAATTTTCCTATACCCCGAACCCAGAAAGAAATTAATTCATTTGTAGGACTGTTAGGCTATTACCCTAAATTCTTTAAGGATTTCGCTTAGCTTACAAAACCACTCACGGAATGGTAAAAAAGGGGGAAACCATCAAACTTGACACGAGATACGTCACAGCATTTGAAATATCCATAGATCTGCTGATCAATAATCCAATTTCAGAATATCCTGACTTTTCTAAACCGTTCGTTTTGACCACCGACGCGAGTAACTTCTCGCTGGGCGCAGTATTATCACAAGGCACCATAGGTAGCGACAAGCCTATATGCTACACTAGTCGCACACTAACAGACACAGAAATCAATCACTCCACAATCGAGAAAAAACTCCTCGCGATCGTGTGGGCAACAAAATATTTTTGCCCATATTTATTCGGCAACAAGTTCAAGATAGTCACCGACCATAAGCCTTTGCAGTGGCTAATGAGCCTAAAAGAACCGAACTCGAAATTGATTCGATGGCGCCTAAAACTTGAAGAGTTCGACTATGAAATAGTCTTCAAGAAAGGCAAACAAAACTCCAATGCTGATGCCTTAAGCCGTATTCGAACTCAACCCGATAAGGTTGGAATAAATACATACTTCCGAAACGACAAACCCAACCAACCCCATAACCAGTAACCACAATCAACCTGCTCCACAATTCATTCGGCACACGAAAACCTAGACGATCACATATACATTTCAGAACGCCCTTTAAATGAATTTAATATTCAATTAATCCTCAATAAAAATGACAGAGACAAACCACCTAAACTGGTAGAAGACAATATAATTGACATCTTAAAACAATACTTACCCCCAAACAAATGTTGCGGCATTTACACGGACGACAATACCTTCAAACTTGTTCAAAACGTTTATTCAAAGTACTTTTCAAATAGTAAGACTTTCAAATTAATCCGATGTACTGAAATACTAGACGACGTAACAGATAACGACTTACAGGACAAAATTATAACGGACTATCACACAAAAACCAACCATAGAGGTATTAACGAGACTCTTTTGCATTTGAAAAGGACATATTTTTTCCCCTATGTATGTATGTATGTTGGCGTTACAGTCCATGAAGGACCTGAGCCGAGCTTCTCTCAATCACCCATGTTGTGTGTGATTTAATTTTCCCATAGGTGAAAGGGAGAAGCTTTTTATGACAATTTTACTACAGGGGGTTTCGTCAGAACCCCGCTGAGGAGAAACACCGTGAAAACACGTTCGATGACATGGCTGTGTCGGGCTCGGGATTCGATCCCGTGTCATCGGCGTCAGAGGTCAACACACTACCCACTGCGCCACGGTGCTCTCATTTTTCCCCTATATGAAAACAAAAATACAAAAAATTATCAACAACTGCGAAAATTGCCAATTAATGAAGTACGACAGACATCCGCCTAAAATAAAGTACGAATAAAACCGGCCAAGTGCGAGTCGGACTCGCGCACGAAGAGTTCCGTACCATCTGGTTATATAAATATGAAAGAGACTATGTATGTTACCTCATCAGTCATCACATTAAATCACATTTTTTGTATGATGATGACAGATCTTGGTTGCAGGCAGGTTATCGGCATATTACTTTGATAATCAAAAATCTTCATGTTGAGATATAGTTGATCATCAAAGGGTCCATTGAATTCAAATAAATTATCTTACTTGACAGCAACGATGTGAAAAGGTGAATAACAATAAGGGGAAATATGGAAAAAGGGTTTGCAGCTAGGATTAATTCATCAAAGACACAAAAGAGATCAAAACTGGGAAGTTTGCTACTGGTTGTGAGATAATCTCGACTAACCTTAGTTCAGTATGTGACCAAGGGGATTTTTTGGATGAAAATCATGTCTGTTGTATGGGAGCAACCCTTAAATATTCATTTTGTTCTGTTTTTAGTATTGTGGTAGCGGCAACAGAAATACATCATCTGTGAAAATTTCAACTGTCTAACTATCACGGTTCATGAGATACAGCCTGGTGACAGACGGACGGACGGACAGCGAAGTCTTAGTAATAGGGTTCCGTTTTACCTTTGGGTACGGAACCCTAAAAACCAGAAACCCCATTAAAACCATTAGATATAGGTACTACACGACGACATATATATATTGACTATCACACAATTTCTTTTCATCAAACTAGTAGCACCTCACCAATAGAAAGAGTACATTCCACCTTCATGAGATCTACAGAATTATTTATAATTAGCAAAAAGATAGAAACCCCGATGACATTTTAAATGAAACAATAATCACATACAATAATTCCAAACATTCTAGCACTAAGTTTACGCCTTACGAATTATCTTATGGTAGGACATATAAGTTTAACAAAGAAATACAGTTTAATAATGAGTATCTTAAAAACTAAATGAATTTCAAGAAAAACTATATCCAGCTATATCCACCCACGGGGGGTGGCCGTGGTGCAGTGGTTAACATCATCGGCCGTCGAGCGAAAGGTCTATAGTTAAAATTCGTTTCATAGCCAAGAAAAAAGCAACACAGTATGCAACACAGTTGTGAATGGAAAGCGACCAAACGTACTGCTACAGGCATAACACTCACAGTACATGGTCAATTGAAATTCATCCTCTGTGTATGCAATATTAACACCATAAGTGCATGAACGAAATACTCTGAATTATAACCAACGCGAAAATCTGGTCGGCTCTCGTCTTATCTAGGACAAACCACCCCTGAGAGTAGTGAACGAACATCTACGACCCAAAACCACTGCACTCCGTTCAGGTTGTGTGTAAAACCTGAGCGAAACTCTTCCTCTCCCTGTTACCTTCGCTCGCACAACGTTAAACCTTAAAAAAAAAACTCGAAGACCTAGTATCTAAGCGTATCGGAAAACTAAATAAAACTAGGGAAGAATCCGAAAATATAGAAGAAAATACAGTAATACTAAGGGAAGAATTTAGAAGAAATAAGTTAACACCTAGATTTAGTAAACATAGAATTAGATCAAATCAAAAAGTAACAGTTCTCACCACTGCAAACAAGAAACTTCATAAATCTAAAATAAAGAAAAACGAACATTTCAAGTTTGTGACAATAATACTGACAACCAACGGACAGAAGATGGAAATACAGGATCTGGATAACAACATGGAAATACTCCTCATGAGACTAGGAACCGGCAGAATTATAAGGGATTTCAACAACTTAGTACATATAGTCAGGCTAGAGTCATACCAGACCAATATAGAGAAAATTACAACTTCACTGGCAGCATTCAAGGATATCGATGACTTTAAAGACTCACTGACTATACTGGACGTTAAGGTTAGCGAACTTAAAGCAAAATTACAGACACTCATGCCGACAGTTAGGAATACAAGAGGACTGGTAAACAGATTAGGGTCGGTAATAAAAGGAATCACAGGAAACATGGATGCTGATGACGCTATACGTCTTAATAATGAGATTGACCAGCTTAAACAACGACAATCAACAATTACAGGCCAAGTTAATCAAGTAACTCAATTAAATAACCAGATAACCGAAAGATTTAATAATATTACTGACCTCATAAATAAGCAACAGGAGATTATCGAAGGTTACCTAGGTATTCGCAAAAGGAAGTAACTAACCAAATTAAATCCGATGAAATGATGATCAGATACACACAGTATATTAATCAAATAAATTATAATATACATAGATTTGCTAAGTAGTCACTTGTCAAGTACAGCTGAGGCCATAATACTTGCAAGATTGAACATTATATCTAAACACATATTAAATTCCGAAGAACGAGACACAATTTTTTTTTTTCCAAAACATGTCCATTGAATCCGATGAACATATTTATGAACTCCTAAGTCTACAAGCTTATTTTAATACGCTAACATCATTTCCAACATTAAAATTCCTCAAATATCCAAAAAAAACCTATTAATTTTTAGGGTTCGGTACCCAAAGGTAAAACGGAACCCTATTACTAAGACTTCGCTGTCCGTCCGTCTGTCACCAGGCTGTATCTCATGAACCGTGATAGTTAGACAGTTGAAATTTTCACAGATGATGTATTTCTGTTGCCGCTACCACGACAAATACTAAAAACAGAACAAAATGAATATTTAAGGGTTGCTCCCATACAACAGACAGTAGCAAACTTCCCAGTTTTGATCTCTTTTGTGTCTTTGATGAATTAATCCTAGCTGCAAACCCTTTTTCCATATTTCCCCTTATTGTTATTCACCTTTCCACATCGTTGCTGTCAAGTAAAATATTAGAACCGCTCTGGTTGGCTGCTGACTGTGGAATGACACTTTATTAAAAAACATGTAAAAAAGAGAGCGAGAGAATCATTACATGTATATACCTTATGCTACTACTCAACATCTCCTTTCATTAGTTTTATATAAATTCAAAATACAGTCTTATTAATTAAAATTCAATTTACGGATACAATATTAAAAATGTTCAATTAAGTTATTCTTTATAATTGATAGGTTTGCGAGGTCGAAGCCGCTTCGGAGATGGCAACTCATCATCGGCAGTCCTAAATGACGACTCATTCACTGAACTAGTCGGATCATTTGATAGATTAGCATTTTCCATTCCTGTACTTTTCGCGAGATCAATATGTTTCTCTTCCATAAATACTGGTGATCCGTTCTCCTCTCTATCGCAACTATCCGATGGGTTCGTCTGATTCGTATCATCCCACTGACCACGTATCTGGTTGACGTGTCGTTTGATAGTTCTATTATTATGAGTAATGACACATCTATAGTTACGCGGGCCAAGTTTCTTTTCGATTTTTGCTTTTGTCCAACTAACGTTGTTGGGATCAGTGTAGTCTCGAATGTACACGTTTTGATTTACTTTAAATTCAACATTTCGTTTGCCCTTATGATTCTTTGCACCACGTAATTGATTACTTTGTATTGTATCTTTCGTGATCGGTGGTTTTAATAAACTAAATCGCGTTTTTAATTCGCGTCCGATCAACAATTTCGCAGGTGTTTCGTTAGTTGTACTATGTTTTATACTACGGTAATCGAATAACAATCGATTAATAATGTTATCCAAATCGTCCGAATGGTTATCTTTTAAACTAGCATAAATTGATTTTTTTAAAGTTTTCACGAAATTTTCGGCTTGCCCGTTGGAAGCGGGATGCCCCGGTGCCGTCAGAACATGTTTAACCATGTTGTTAACCAAAAAGCTTTTAAATAGTTCTGAAGTGAATTGTGGGCCGTTATCAGTAACGACAACGTCTACCAAGCCAAATCGACAGAAATTTTCTCTCAATTTGTTAACCACAAATTGCGAATTGGCATTTTTTGTTTTGTAAACTTCAACCCACTTAGAAAAGGAATCGATAACTATCAACAATTGAAAACCTTTGATAGGGCCGGCAAAGTCAAGATGTATTCGTTTCCAATTCGCATCGGTTGGTACCCAAGGAAACAGAATGCTTTTCTCAGGATTAGATTGAGTCAATTGACATGCGTGACATTTCCTTATCATGTTTTCAATATCACTATCCAATTTAGGCCACCACACATACGATCTAGCTAATGATTTGGTTTTGACTATACCCAAATGTGACTTATGCAATTCGGCCAATACCTTGTCACGCAATTTGTCCGGAACTACTGTTCTATAACCCCACAAGATACACCCTGCTTTTACCGACAGTTCGCTTCCTTTGTTTTTAAATATCTCATAGTGAGATCCTCTTAATTTGTCCATTGTACCAGAATTGATTGTATCAATCAACTTGGATAAAATTGGATCTTTCCTTGTTTCTATTGCAATCTTTTTGAAATTAAATTGCAACTGATTATCATGTTCTACATAATTAATGTAATTACCTTCCACAAATGGACCATTATTTTCCTTCTGTGGCATACGCGATAAACTATCGGCTAAATTACTCGTACCTTTAACGTACTTGATACTATACACAAAACCTGACAAAATGAAAGCCCAGCGTTGCATTCGGGCAGCTGCCATTACCGGTAAACCTTTGTTTTCCCCAAGTATAGTCAAAAGGGGCTTGTGATCGGTATGTAATTCAAAGTGAACGCCTAGTAAATATTGACGCAATTTGGTTACGCTGAATATGATTGCTAAAGCTTCCTTTTCCAAGGTACTGTAATTTTACTCTGATTTGCTAAGCGCACGAGAAACAAATGCTATTGGTTTAAGGGTGTTATTTGCCATAACCTGCGATAAAATTCCTGCCACGGCATTTTGACTCGCGTCCGTTGACAAAACTAGGGGAAGTTTCGGATTGAAATGGACCAAAACTTGATCCGACGTTACTTCCGACTTCATCAATTCGTATGCCTTTTGGCAAGAAACATTCCAACGAAAACCCTTGTCCTTTCGCAGCAATTCGTATAACGGTGCCATCTTATGAGCATAATTTGATATAAACCGCGAATAATAATTCACCATGCCTATAAAAGCGCGTAATTCCGTAATGTTACTTGGAATGGGTGCATTTACAACCGACTCAACTCTACTCATGTTCTTACTCAAGACATTTTTATCAATATTAAATCCTAGATACGAAATCGTTTCTTGGAAGAATGAACATTTATCCTTGTTCAGTTTCAACCCCGCGGTAAGCAGCTTGCTCAAAACTAGTCTCAAATTGTTTATGTGTTCACCTAAGGTTTTACCCGTAACGACAATATCGTCCACATAATTCGTGACGTTGGGAATATTTTTCAATAATAACTCGATAGTTTTTTGAAAAATCGCTGCCGCTGGTTTGACACCGAAAGGTAATCTTTTCATTTTAAACACACCTATGTGTGTACTCCATGCACACAATTCTTGAGAGTTCTCATCTAATACGAGTTGGTTGTATGCGTTGGACAAATCTAATTTGGTAAATAACTGGCCTCCTTGCAGTGAAGCGAAAATTTCTTCTATGCGAGGCAACGGATACTTAAAATCAATCAAATATTTATTGATCGTTGTTTTATAATCCCCACAAATCCTAAGCTCACCATTTGGCTTAACTATCGGCACTAATGGAGTACCCCAATCAGAATTATCAAAAGGCTCAAGCACGTCCCTTTCAACAAGATCTTTTAATTGGTTTTCAATAGTTTTTTTCCATGCTAATGGAATTGGTCTTGGTTTACAAAACACTTTTTTTGCCTCGGGGACGCATTCTAATTTAACGGTTCCCATTTTATATTTACCCAAACTTCCATCGAGAACCTCGCTAAATTCTTTTTTTAATTGATCAATCTTCGTGGTCAAAGAATCATTAATGGCGTTTATTTGGTGGTGTGTTTGAATTAGTTTGAAATTGAATTGTCTTAAAAAGTTTCTGCCTAACAACGGAGGACTAACCGTGTTCGTAACAACGAATGTAATTATTTTTTCTTGGCCTTTATAACAAATTTTTGTGTCAAACTCACCTATTACGTCAATCGAATTACCCCCGTAACCCGTAAATGTACTTTTACATCGATCCAGCTCCGATCTTTGATAAAATTTATCAAAGAACCCTATGGGCATCAACGAGAGTGGAGCACCAGTATCGCATGTCACGTCTAATTTCACACCATTAATCAAAACTGGCAGCGTGTAAACGTGTGAATTGTTATTAACAGCTGTATCCACCTTGTGAGTCACCAACTCCGTTTCAGCTGCCCCTATAGTAAAAATAGAAAAATCAAAAATTGAACTGTTTTCATTTAATTCATTTGTAACATCTTTAATTGAATTATCAATAAAATTAACCGCCTTTTCCTTCTCCCTGCATACTGATGCTAGATGTCCCACTCTGTTGCATGTGTGGCATGTGAACTTCTTAAACTTGCAGGAGTTCGACTGGTGATTTTTCCACCCACAATGTGCACATGGTTTCTTGGTTTTCCTGTTGGCCTTGTTGTTGTCACCACGGATTCTTCTTTGTCCCTTGATGAACATAACCTCATCTGATGCCGCGCCGCTATCCATCCTTTTGAATGACATCTTTGATTCGACTATTAATGCTTTCTTATATGCATCCGCTAACTTTAAATTTTCATCTTCTTCACATAGTTTCTCGAAAATTGGACCCGACGTGCCGCTGATAAATTTGTTTAAAACAAATTGTTCCAAGGAAGATCCAAATTTGCAGTTTGACGCCAATTTTTTTGTACGTGCATACCATGACGCAATGGATTCGTTTTCCATTTTCTCAGCAGCAAAAAACGTTTTACGTTCACGGAATACAATAACAGTTGGCATGTAGTATTTTTCTAGCAGTTCACACAGTTCCTGGTATTCTTTTTTTGCTGGCATAACTGGATCACATAAACTACGGATAACGGAGTATGCGTCGGCTCCTATGGCTTTTAATAAGATAGCCTTTTTTTGTTTTTCCTCCGCACAATCCACCTCCTCAAAATGAATTTCTAGTCTTTCTTTCCATAAAGACCAATTATCCTTCTCTGGATTGAATTCCGGCATTAGCGAATTTGCGTACACCATTGGCATGATGGTGGTTTCCGATTGTTTCATTTTCTTTTTTTACACGAAAAAAAAAAAAAAAAATTCCCACAATTGTGTATGATCACTTGTAATATTATTACAAAACACGATCGCGTGCGTAGTTAACAACTTTTGTATATTCTTTTTAATAAAAAGAAATTGACGCACACACTTTTTTTTTTTTTTCTCCTCGTCGCCAATGTAAAATATTAGAACCGCTCTGGTTGGCTGCTGACTGTCGAATGACACTTTATTAAAAAACATGTAAAAAAGAGAGCGAGAGAATCATTACATGTATATACCTTATGCTACTACTCAACAATAATTGATTTGAATTCAATGGACACTTTGATGATCAACTATATCTCATCATGAAAATTTTTGATTATCAACCAAGACCTACAAAAAATGGGATTTAATGTGATGACTGATGAGGTAACATACAACGTCTCTTTCTTATTTATATATACAGATGGTGCGGAACCCCTTGTGGGCGAGTCCGACTCGCACTCGGCCGGTTTTTTATATTTCACATTATTCCACTCCCCGTTAACAATACCAAAACAATCATAACACCACCCTATATCCAATTTAACCCTAAGAAAACATTTTATTTTGACGAAAAATGCCAAAAAATTTAAGGAACGTAGGTACTTCTGCAAAGAAGCCAAGAAGCACAAAGTATCAAACAACACCTGCATCCCAAATCTGCTGCAAAATTTACCAGCAGAATGCGACCCCAATGAAGACCCATTCAACAGTGAGATAGAACAACCGAAACCCAACTTCATCCTAGTAATCAACACTCCAGGAACCTGCGGACCTCATCAACAAAGGTTAAAAGGAACCTTCCTGATACATTTCGAAAACTGTAAGATCGAAATAAACCAAATAACATACGAGAGCTACAAAAAAGCATATTGGGAAGATATCCACATTTTTCCCTCATCACTTCAACAAGTACGCCAAATCAATACTTCATCAGTCCGTGAAATACCTAGCCTACGGAGACTTCAAGACTACCATTTCAAGAACATCGAACCCATGAGACGTTAAACGCAAAAACTACACAGACCGACAAAGTGATGTTCAACGCCATAGCTGCCCTTAGTTTCATCCTGGTTGTCATACTCATCTACCTTATTAAGCAACACCAAACTTCAAAAGCAACATTTAACATCCAAGAAACTCATCAAACAACGGAAGGTATACCTACCATTGCTCCTGCCACAGGAACAGCAGCCTTACAGTTCCTCTGGCCGTCACTTCATTCCGGAGGGGAAGAGTTATATGAATCAATCCCACGATTCACATGATTGATGACACAACGTCCTCAACTCAACATTCCATAGGTGTAGAATACCTTAGGTTATTCGACACAACACATAATAAGCATAATGCGCCGTTTGCGCTTGATACATTATCGTTTTGTTATTTTCCAAACATACTAAAATTGTTAATTAAGCTAATCCAAAACTGTTAAAAACCAATTTAAAAATTGAGTACATCGAAGTCTTGTGAATAAAGTGATCAACGGCGTTACGTTGCTTGAAATAAAAATTTGTGTTTTTTGTCTTTTCCTCGAGTCGAACCCTCAACTCGAGCGCTCGCCCTCGGGAGCATTCAGTTTATGGAATTTAATAACGTGTGATTAGTCGGTATACAGTGTGTTTAGTCGATAAACCAGTGTGAAAGTAAAAGCTTTTAATAATCATTTGCATAATAAAGTATAGTGTTCAGAAGGTTAGGGGGGAGGGAGCAAGCAAACAGAGCAAAGAAGTTGATCGCGTTTAACATGGCAAACGCCAGCTTCGATCTCTGTCCCTGCTCAATCCAAGTTGACACACAGCCCCCCTGGATAGCTACCCTGGCACCCGCCAGGTGGTGAACCAATGTGTGCAGCGACCCATACCCTTGTTCTTGGGGAAAGGGGACCTGGCCCTCTAGGTTCGGGGTTGTGCTTAGGGGTAACGTCCCTATCACGTAAAAACCTACTTGTTCCGAAACAACAACAAGCCTCGGATACGGACGGATACAAAGTTGACGACTCCTGCAAACGACTAACGGACGTCTGCACCTGGAATGTGAGGTCCCTCAACAGACCGGGTGCAGGCGATCAATTGGAGCAAACCCTCATAGCAGTTGAGCAGATATAACCGCACTCCAGGAAGTGCGATGGGATGGACCAGACAAAAAACGGATGAGAAACTGCTACAAGGAGAACAAACAGCGCCTATTCGGGTGCGGATTCGTTATTCGACGAAGCCGCCTACAAAAAGTCTTAAGCTTCCGAGATATAAGCGAACGCCTCATAACAATCCGCATCAAAGCTAAATTTGGAAACATTAGCTTAATATGCGCTCACGCTCCAACGGTAGAAGCGGTAGAAAAGGACGATCGACTCAAAGAAGAATTCTACGATCTCCTAGACAGAACATATGCCCAATGCCCCAGCTACGACACAAAAATAGTCCTAGGAGATTTTAATGCAAAACTGGGCAAAAAGGACATATTTGAGTCGATCATAGGAAAGCATAGCCTCCATAACAGTACATCCGATAATGGACTTAGGCTAATCGATTTCCTAGCGGGGCGTAACCTCCTTGTAGCAAGCACGCGATTCCCCCATCCCAACATCCACAAGGGTACCTGGCGGTCTTTTGACCAATCTACCACCAACCAGATTGATCACATTGCGATCGACGTACGAACCTTCCGAGGGGCCAACATCGACTCGGACCACTACCTTATTGTAGCCAAGGTACGAACGAGGATATCAAGAATGCTTAGGAGTCGAGTAGGACTACGTAAGTTTGACATCGGAAAGCTACAATCGCAAGAGACTGCCAGAATCTTTGCCGATCGTGTCTCCTCCAAGCTCTCTCAAAATCCGCCCACAGTAGCACAAACAATAGAGCAGGAATGGGCGCATTGCCAGAGCGCCGTCAGAGACGCTGCCTCAGAGGTGCTGGGCTTAAAACCGCCACCACCTAGAAACCCCTGGTTCGATGAACAATGCGAACAAGTCCATGCAGCAAAATAAGAGGCATATAAAGCCATGCTGCAACGACGGACGAGAGCTGCTCGCGAAATCCATGAGCAGAAGAGAAGAGAGGAACACACGCTTTTCAGAAGACAGAAGAGAGGGTACGGAAAGAGTGAGATCGAAGAGGTGGTGAGATGCTTCCGCAGGAATGACGCCCGCAAGTTTTACAATAAGGTAAAACGAACATGCCACGGCTACAAAGCCAGAGCGGCGGCCTGCAGGGATGAAAATGGAGAACTGGAAGTAGAGTCCATGTCAATGCTGAGGAATTGGAAAGACCACTTCTGCAGATTGTATAACGGTGACGATAGACAAGATACCGCTGTCAGGCAGAACGAGCCATTCGAAATGGACGACAATGTAACAGAATTCAGTCCACCCGACCTAGACGAAGTCAAAATAGCGATATCTAGTCTAATAAAGCCGCGGGCGCAGACGGCCTGTTTGCTGAGCTTCTTAAGGTGGCCAGAGATGAGCTGGTAAGGTGCATGCACCATCTCATTTGCAAGGTTTTGTCGGAGGACAGCATGCCCGACGAATGGAACCTCAGCATCGTTTTTTTTTAGAGACTCGCGCAGGTTCAAGAGTTTTTATATTCTCTTATGATGTGTCGACACACACAACCTGAACGGAGTGCAGTAGTTGGGGTCGTTGATGTTCGTTTACTACTCTCAGGGGTGGTTGTCCTAGACCTAGATAGGACGAGAGCCGACCAAATTCCGCGTTGGTTATAGTCCGTAGTAATTCGTTCAAGCACTTTTAGTATTGCATACGCAGAGGATGAATTTCGGTTGACCATATACTGTGAGTGTTATGCCTGCAGCAGTACGTCTGGTCACTTTCCATTCACAACTGCGTTGCATACTTTTGTCCGTATAGGAATTACTTTTTCTTGGCTATGAAGCGAATTTGAACCATAGACCTTCCGCTCGGCGGTCGATGATGTTAACCACTGCACCACGGCCACCACGGCCACCACGGCCACCCCGTTTGCCCGGTCCATAAGAAACTGCGCCAACTATCGGAGAATAAGTCTCCTTAATATCGCTTATAAGATCTTCTCTGCCGTATTGTTTGAACGCCTGACACCGTTTGTAGATAACCTGATCAGCTCTTACCAGTGCGGTTTCAGGCCAGGTAAATCCACAATAGACCAAATATTTACGCTACGGCAGATCTTGGAGAAGACCCAGGAATACAAATCGACACTCACCACCTCGTCGTCGATTTCAAGCCTGCATATGACAACGTGTATAGAGATGAGCTATACAAAGCTGCACCATTAAGGTATGTAATGAGCAAACCGAGACCTTTGATGTTAAAAAGGGATTTAGGCAAGGTGACGCTCTGTCATGCTACTTTTTGAACATCGTGCTTGAAAAGATCGTGCAAGAGTCACTGGCCAACACAAGAGGTACGATTTATTTCAAGTCTACGCAATTGCTTGCGTATGCCGACGACATTGACGTGATTGGACGGACACAGCGAGACGTCAATGAGGCCTTTGTAAGCATTGAGATAGAAGCGGCTAAGATGGGTCTCAAGGTTAATGAGGGTAAAACCAAATATCTGCTTTCTTCTAAAAGAGACGGACAACACCGACGTATTGGCTAGAACGTCAACATGGGCGGATATAGCTTTGAAGTGGTCAAGGAATTCGTCTACCTTGGCTCACTGATGACCAGCGACAACAATACCAGCGCTGAGATAAAACGTAGAATCACTCTTGCCAACCGCTGTTCCTTTGGGCTCAAGAGGCAATTGAGAAGTAGAGCCCTCTCTCGGAAAACCAAGGTGACACTATATAAGATCTTAATCATCCCAGTCCTCCTGTACGGCGCAGAGGCTTGGACCTTAACAAAAGCGGATTAAGATTCCCTTGGTCGTTTCGAGAGGGAAATTCTGCGTACTATCTACGGTCCCATTTGTTCAAACGGTGTATGGGGAGGAGAAGATATAATGAAGAACTGTACGGGTTGTACAGCGACATCGGCCTGGTACGACGTCTACGGATACAGCGTCTAAGGTGGCTAGGCCATGTAGAGCGCATGGAAAATACAGCTCCGATCCGAAGAGTCTTCGAATCCACTCCGGAAGGAAGGCGCGGCAGAGGACGGCCGCATCATCGGTGGCGCACGCAGGTGGAAGGGGACCTTAACCAACTGGGCGTGCGGCGCTGCAACCAGCTGGCCAAAGGCCGTGCCAGCTGGAAACGCTTGTTGGTTGAGGCCCAGGTTCACCACGGACTGTAGCGCCACCAAAGGTAAGGTAAGGTTTTATTTCTCTTGCTGTTGGCCCTTTTAAATAGAAATGTTTAATCGCTGCTCTAAACTCGCTTTTTTCCATTTTTCTTAAACAAACACATGTTGTTTACTTCGACTGATTATAAAAACGAACCCACTTTAAGCATATGGCTGCAATTTTGTCAAATACCTAGAGGGTAAAGATGCTTACTAAACACAGAACGCTTGCGATGATACGACCCGCCTTAGTATACGTCTATTAGAGCACTCTCTTTTACGAACCTCAATGTTCGACCAATAGAAACATAGATTGAACGCTATAGCCGTTCGCTCTCTTCAGCTCTTTGTTTTCTTTCTTTTGGTAAAGGAGATTTGGGGGAGCTAACGTCCTCTTTCGCAGACGGAAAGTAGTGTTAGGTTTGAGCAATAAAACCGATTAATCGATTTATTAATAAACTTTACAATGCGTTTTAATTAAGCAACTATTTTTTTAATTATATACGAGTAGATACACAAATACCTTTATTATGCCTATGTAGCCGAAGAACCTGTCCCGAGAAATAACCCCAAACTATGACATTGCCCCCGCTGTGTTTAATTGTGTCCTTGCAATATTTTGGGAATTCTAACATGCAAGGATCAGATGGAACCTTTGATGTTTTATTTGGATCTGATCGGACGAGAAGCACTGTTTTCTATTTTTGTATCGACCAGTTAATATGTTCGTTGGTAACTTTTATCCGTACTGCCTGGTTTTTTTTCTATAAATATGGCTTCTTTGCTGCCCTTAAGCACTTAAGATCCACGTCATCATACTTTCTGCTATAGAAAGTTAGTTTGAAAGTCACTGTACTTTCATCAATATCAATTGTATTAGGTTGTTACGTTTCTCTAACAACCATACCATATAATTGTACCCATTTCCACGAGTATTAATTTTTATCCATAGCAACCATACCAAATAATTGTATTCATTTTATATAATTCCCATGTATATCAGTGAGTGTGGAAAACATTGTAAAATCGGGTATAAAAGGGCTTCCATCATTTTAATTAATATTAATCTTATAACTACTTTACGCTAGACAAATTTTTAATTAGCATTTTTAATTTAATTACATTATATTAAAAAAAAAAAATTCCCTACTGGCCCCATGCGGACGCTCTAAGATAACCTATGTATATTTATTCCTTAAAAAAATGTCTTTCGACTTATCAAAGCCAACCGAAAGTGAGGTATCTTTGTGCTCGGACTCAAAACCTTGTTCGCGTTTATGGACCACTTCCTGACATTTTAGAGAGATGACACTTTTTACACTATTAGCTGACCATATAGATCGAGTCACGACGAAGCCGGAATTTTGAATTTCGATTTAGTTTAATTGTAAAAAATTAAACACCAAATTAAATCTAGAGAAAAATTAAAATATTCGAAAAAAAATTTGCGCGCGCAAATATTTAAATTTGAACAAAAATTCCATTTTTGATGCTTTCCGCCCTGAAGTCACGTCGTTTTTCAAAACTACTGATAAAAACAAAAAATAACAAGAAATAGGCATAATAAATAAAATAACAAAAAACAACAATAATCGAGACAATATGCCACTTCCTCCTAACGTTCGCCAAAACATTATAGACGACCCTCTTCGAAACTCAATCATAGAAACAACGCATTTTGGGGACACTGAATTTATCAGAACATTCACCCAGAATCTAGACAAGCACGTGTTCAGACTCTGCGACAACTGCTCAGGGCTACAACTCAGTCACCATGAAGTCATCTGCCATTCCTGCACTAAAAACCTTTTCAAGTACACTGCTCAGAACAATATGGATCCAGGAGATGTTCCAGAGGTTATGAAGACATTGTCAGTCGTCGAGCAGATGCTGGTAGCACGGTCAATGGTCCATTCCGTTACAAAGGAAACGTGCTGAACGTCGAGCAAGATCTCCAACCGATTGCAAACGAGTTGATTGGAGTTCCTAATACAGTCAATATCTTTCTAGTTGGGCAGCAGGGAGCCCAAGGTTACAAGAGGACAGGTGGTACACGATGGTCTAGTGTTTCTAAAGCGACGGAATCGCTTCTATGCTGACTTACAAATCAATATGTCCGCCTTGGCGGCACTACCAGAAGACGGAAGCGTTCGAGATCAACTTAGACATGTCGATGGAAGTGTTGCCAACGACTCAATGCCCGATGTTGCTGAAGACGGTGACGATGTGGTTATTAATGCGCTTCCCGTATCCAGTGGTATGAGACAAACCGAGGTTGTTCGTGGTGTAATCGATTGGCCCGCAGCTTCAGCAAATCCGCTCAACGAATTCACGACTGTTGGATACATCGTCAAAGCTTTTTCTCATCTGTTCCCTTCTGGTGCTGCTGACTTCAATGATAATACACGTTCTAGAGAAAATCAACCCACATTTCATGAATGGGCTCGGTATTTGATGAGTTATCATGACAAGAGATTTGCGCAAGACCCGAGGTTTCCATTTTTCTGCCTCAACACGATGCAACGCCACGACGCAATTAACAAAGGCTTAATCTACGCCAACATGACAAATTTCAATGGATCCCCGGAGTATCTACATCAACAAGCCAGAGAGAATCCGGCACTGATGAACCGTTTTCTCTACTTTGCTGCAAATATCAGAGGCACAATGTCTTACTGGTGTCAGAAGAATCTAAAAATCTAAAAGATACGATCCAACTGGGAAGTCTGAAGCTCAGGTTGCAAGGGACATGCAATCATTGCTCTCAAAAAACTCGTCCGTTGCAGACAGTTACTTTGGCAGGAAAGTGGAACTGTTTGTGGAAGTAATGGAGAAGAAGTATCCGATTATAGACTACTGGTACCGTTTCGAGTATCAACATAGAGGAAGCCCACATGTTCATGGCGTATTTTGGCTGTCTGGAGCTCCTGACTTTAGAAACTTTGAGTCAATTAATATTTAAAAGCTGACAAATGCCAAACATTATTACGACAACCTGAAGTCAGCGATCAACCCCAATCACTCGGCAAGAACAGTCCTGCACCCCAGTAGAATGAGAGTAACAGGCCTCGAACTCACTGACGAAAACATAGCCAAAGGTGTCAACAAATTTCAAATTTAAATCATGTAAACATTGTATTATGGACCTTAACTCTGCACAGTTACAACTTTTTAGTCAAATCATACGATTGTTAAATAACGTTTTGCTCACGTAAGCTCATTTGTTTTTGTACCTAAGACATGTTACTGTTTCACTCAAATTTGTTGGGCTTATCTCGGTCACTTGGATCGCAGACGCCGTACTGATAAGATCAAATAAATTCGAGTTCGTTTGACCCACCGTGTTTTTTTGCATATTTCTTCGCCTCGTTCGATATCGATCGCCTTTCGGGTATCCCATCGCGCAAAAAACAATTTTCGGTTGGGTCTTGGCAGGTCAAATATCATCTAATGAGGAGAATTTCCCTGTTTCGCATCATTTTCGGTTAGATATTGATTCAATTTCGCAGTCTTTTAATAAATCAAATGCAGTGGACATATTGCTAGGAGCAGATAAAGCGTGGGAAATTCTGCAGGGACAGGTCGTTCACAGTAAGCTCGGGTATCCCATCGCGCAAAAAACAATTTTCGGTTGGGTCTTGGCAGGTCAAATATCATCTAATGAGGAGAATTTCCCTGTTTCGCATCATTGTCGGTTAGATATTGATTCAATTTTGCAGTCATTTTGGAATATCGAAGAAGTGGATCCGAAATCGGTTATATCTCAAGAAGATCGTAGATCGTTCGCGCTACGAACTCTCTAGTGGTGAAGTCCAAACAAACATTCTCGCTGCAAAATCTCGCGTCGCACCCTTGAAACAACTCAGCATTCCTCGGTTGGAACTCTGCGGAGCCCTCTTGCTATCCAGACTAAACGTTTCCGTTCAAAGTTCACTTAACATCACATTCAGCAATTGATATACGTGGTCTGACTCAAAGGTAGTCCTATCGTGGTTATCGTCACCTCCCAGACGTTGGAATCTATTCATAGGTAATCGAACTGGTGAAATTCTCAGTACTATCCCAAGAGACAGATGGTTCCATGTTCGATCGAAAAGTAACCCAACCGATTGTGCTTCCCGGGGCATACCCCCCATCTCAACTGGTCGAACATCCTATTTGGTGGACAGGTCCACACTGGCTGCGGAAAGATATTGAGAATTGGCCGATGATCAGAGATTTTGATGATGATCCCTGCTGTCTTATTGAGGAAAAGAAGACTACATTAGAGTCATATCTCATGATCGACGAAGCCGTTGTACATCCATTCGAACGGCTTTCTACTCGAATTTCTTCATGGTATACACTGCTCCGTACAGTCGCCTTAGTGTATCGTTTCATAACGAGGTGTCGGAAACGATCAGAGACAACATTTTGCCAACAACTCTTCGACGCCAAAATCCAAATTATAAAGTGGTTACAGGAGCGGTACTTTGGTGACTATATCAACCATTACATACGACATCATTCCTTTCCTAAAAATTGCCAAATTATTAATTTGTCTCCCTTTCTAGACCACAGCAACCTTCTTAGAGTAGGGGGGAGAATTGAACATGCGAAAGCACCGTGCAACGTCAAGCACCCGATAATAATACCTAATGGTCATGTCATAACGAAACTCATCGTCCTCGACGCACATAGGCGGTACCTTCATCCAGGTACATCAGCACTCTTCGCCCTTATCAGACAAGAATTCTGGATTCTGGGTAGCCGAAACTTGATACGCAAAATAACCCATGACTGCGTCACCTGTTTCCGTCAACGAAAGGTTACCACGAACCAACTAATGGGTAATCTTCCACCACAACGAATTCAAGCGAGTCGACCTTTTACCCATTGTGGTTGTGATTACGCTGGGCCTTTAACTCTTAAAACCAAATCGGGCCGAAAATCTGTACTAACCAAGGGGTAAATATCGCTGTTTGTTTGCTTAGCAACAAAAGCGATTCATCTTGAACTCGTGAGCGAGTTAACAACAGACGCCTTTCTAGCCGCCTTTCGGCGATTTGTCGCACGTCGTGGAAAGCCATCGCATATTTACTGAGATGCATGAGCTTGTCCTATCCGAGCAACATAATTCATTGGTTGCGGAATCTTTAGCCAGGGATAGCATCTCCTGGCACTTTATTCCTCCTTCAGCACCACACTTCGGCGGACTGTGGGAAGCAGGAATAAAGTCCGTTAAGCAACACCTACGACCCGTAATCGGTACAGAAAACTTGACATTCGAGCAATTATACACGGTATTGACACAGATAGAAGCTATATTGAATTCTCGACCACTCTGTCAAATTTCTGATACCGAACTTGATCCTCTAACTCCCGCACATTTTATATTAGGCGAATCTTATGCAGCCGTTCCGGAGCCAACAATATCTCTACCAAGTAATCGCTTAACCTGCTGGCAATCGTTGCAGTCAAAGATCCAGGGTTATTGGAAGCGCTGGAGAATGGAATATTTGACGTCTCTTCAACAAAGACCTCGCTGGCAGCAACCCCAAAATAACGTCAAAATCAACGATCTTGTTGCTATCAAGTGCTCCAACTTACCTCCCGGAAAGTGGTTAATGGGTCGAGTCATCGCCACCCACTCAGGAAAAGACGACCATGTTCGAGTTGAGACATTGAAAACGGCTAATGGGAATCTACTTCGACCGGTGCATACATTGGCTGCGCTACCTGTATGCTGAAACTGTGTTCCAGGGGCGGCGGAATGTTTGAGAATTAGCTATTTCGATAAAATTTCTTTATATCTTCTTTACATCACTATATTGTTTTGCTCTTTTCTAAATCATGTAAACATTGTATTATGTACCTTAACTCTGCACAGTTACAACTTTTTAGTCAAATCATACGATTGTTAAATAACGTTTTGCTCACGTAAACTCAATTGTTTTTGTACCTAAGACATGTTACTATTTCACTCAAATTTGTTGGGCTTATCTCGATCACTTGGATCGCAGACGCCGTACTGATAAGATCAAATAAATTCGAGTTCGTTTGACCTACCGTGTTTTTTTGCATATTTCTTCGCCTCGTTCGATATCGATCGCCTTTCGTACATTCTTACACAATAAGTTTGTTTCATTCGCGTGGCGAGCAAACACAGACATCTCCATTATCGCTTCTGAATAAGTACGCCTTAAAAGGTGAACCAAAGTCTGAAAATTTCAAATAGACGCTGAGGGCCCTTCTAGAGAATAGCATCGGTACTGAGTCAAGACAAAGAACCGTGACGAAGTTCCTCATGAAGGTTTTTAGCAGCAGAGATATGTATGTCTGGGTGTGAGGTGTCTAGGCTTCTACTTGCAGAACCTTTAATGAAAGCCACTCGTCAGTTTGTGAAGCTGTACATCTACACGCAGGAAAGTGTTTTGATATAGAGACGAGGCATGAAAGATGATGAAAACGGCAGTTCTGATGCTCCGCGAATAATTCAAGCATAAGCGTACAGAGCAGCAAGTTTGAACAACTTGGCATTCATGGACTTTGCCCGAAAATACACTGTTGCTGCTGGAAAACCAAGTTTTCAATCGGTGAACCTTCATTCTACGTCGAGGGCCGCTGCACGCCCAGTGATGACAGTTCCCCTTTTACAAGACGCATCTTGAAAGGAAAGAGTTGTTCAAGTCATTCCTAAAGTCGTGAAAGGTAAATCCCGTGAAACCGACGACATCTACTACAACAGCAACTGATTTTGCTGACGCACCCAACATGGGAAGAGTCATACAAGGCACATGGCGTCGCTGTTTGGGCGTTAAACATAAATATGGCGGACGTTGTCGAAGAGAATGACGAGGCAGAAACTCCCATATATGAGCCAAACGATTGAATGGCAGCTGCCGCAGCGCTTCCAAATCAAACACCTGCAGACGTCGAACTCGGATTCCGAGATGTCGATCGGCAGCATGACTTATTTGTCTTTCAGCAAATATCCAGGAGTAGAAAATGAGCTCAAGTTCATTGATGCGGCAATGGCTTCCTACGAAATACCAGAAGTTGAGGCGGCATCAAGCTGCTTTATATTGAACATCGAGCAACAAGCCGCGATAGACCTCATCGCAAGAGCGACAAACGGAGAAACGACGGACAAAATCGCAATATGTAGTCCAGCAGCTCCCAGCTGCTGGAACCGGCAAGTCGTTAGTCATCAACGAAGTTGTTATAAGATTCGGCTTGGAGCACGTCCAGCTAATGGCTCCAACCGGCGTGGCTGCAAACAATATCGGTGGCCAAACTCTGCATTCCGGACTGCACATTGCCACATCAGCCAGAGTTACGCCCCTAACTGGAAAGACCCAAACAAAGTTTCAGGAGCATTTCAGTTATATCAGGGTGATATTTATTGACGAATTCGAGTGACTCGAATAAATTCCTCAAACAATATTGCAACAGCCGTTCGAGAGTCAGATGACGAAGCTCAAGGACTGAGCGCAGAACTGTCATAAAGTCAGGTCGTAAAGTCATTAAAAAAAAACTGGCCAAGTGCGAGTCGGACTCGCGCACGAAGGGTTCCGTACTATTATGTATAAAAACGGCAAAAAAAGCATGCCTGTTGTATGGGAGCCCCATTTGTACATACATATATTTATTATATTCTGTCTAAGTATTTGTTGTTAAAGCAGCAACAGAAATACATAATCAGTGACATTTTATTCTCACTTTTCGGATAGTTAAAATCTAGAATGTTGTAATTTTTAGAAAATACTCATTTTTTGAGTCATTGCCGATTTGGGTTTAGACGTGGCAAATCGACTGAAACGGCTTTATTGAAATTAACTGGTGAAATATATAATAGTTTAAACACTTCTTAAATACCATCAACATTATTTGTTGATATCAGTAAGGTCTTTGATATGGTTAATCATACTTTGCTACTCGATAAACTTTATAAAGCGGGTTTCAGAGGCTCCATTTATAAATGGTTTTCTTCTTATTTATCCAACTGTTATCAAGTTGTGAAAATTAGGAATGTTTACAGTTCTATAGACTTCTTAAATATGGGTGTTCCCCAAGGAGCAGTATTGGGCCCAATCCTTTTTCTATTTTATGTTAATTCGTTTTTCTTACAAACCTTTTAAAGGAAAAATAACTGCCTTTGCTGATGAAACATCTCTTTTCCACTCAAACACTAACTTAATTGATAGTTTTGCAGATGTTAATTATGACCTAGATATGTTAAGGAGATGGTTTAATTATCATAAATTAATAATTAGCAACAAATGGAAGTACATGATATTTAATATCAATGGTAGAGTTTTCAGAGACCTTCCCTTATATTATCATGCGCCATTGTGTAGTCGATTTGTTCCTGAAGATATAGTATTCAACAATCAAGAATGTTTGAAAATTGCTTCTTGATTGAACACGTGGACAGTTTTAAATATTTAGGTGTTATATTGGACCAACAACTTTTTTGGAAAGACCATTCAATATATTTGAAACAGTATCTAAATGGGGTTATAAGATAATTATTCCATTTCAGTATGCACTGCAATCTCTACCCGTTTTAAAATACTAAATGTATACTCGCACCGATGTGGAACTAGCAAACCATGTCCAAGTCCGGACCTGAATGCATACATACACATGTATGACATTCGTTCACGAAATGCGGTGCGGGCATTATATTCTTTCATTTCTTTTCTTCATTTCAGTTCAAGTGTGCTGTACAGTGTACAAGTTAAAACCAGTTATTTTATTTTAGAATTTTTTAAAAATATTTTAATCTTTATTGTAGCCGTTGCGGTAGTTACTCAAATAATGAACGAGTTACAGTTATTTAAAAAGGATAGAGTGAAATATGCTTCGTCTTTTACTGGTGGATTACAACTGTGTTCTGTTTTAGTTTTCTTCATCCTTATATATGTAAATAGATTCTAGGTAGCGGATATAAGGGACGGATGTGATCTAGACGATCCTAATCCTTTATGTCGTCGTCTGCAGGATGATACATATGTATGTGAATACAATGTAGGTAGCAGACACAAGGGACGGATGTGATCTAGATGATCCTAATCCTTTGTGTCGTCGTCTGCAGGGTGATATTGCTGTTGTTCATGTGCAACTCTTCCCCCTTTAATTCTCGCGTCCTCGCGACGTGTCGTAGGTGCTTCTATGGTATTGGGGGATCTTCTGGATGCTGTTATTCTCTGATGTAAATTGTTGCCATTAAGTAAGTTAGGAATACACTTATTAGTACTATATCTATTACATTTTGTTCCTTACAAATAATTAGGTTTAAAGAAGTTTTGCAATAGTTTTTTTATTTCTGGTATTGTTTTATTGTGTCTCATAACATTGGGATATATGTAGAATTTTATTTATTATGTACATTATTTTCTTTTTTTGCTAGGTTTTATAAAAGTTTGTCGTACATATATACATATGTTTATCATATATAGAAATTGCGTTGAATTTGATACAACTTTAACATCTGCCATTGCTAAGGCTTCTTCAATATTATCAAATGGTACATTATTCGTATCTAATTTTTTCATTATACATATTGGTAATTTCATTTTGGAATCTGGCTTTTCCGACATTGGGTGTCGCTACACGAGAGCTGGGATAGTCAAGTAATTGGATATCAGCTCGAAGGGTAGGGAAGAGTGATCTGTGATAAGAAGAAAAATGGTAGTGAGTGGGGGATAGATGAGGACTCAGTTTCTGATGTTGCTTTTGTGAATGACTCTTCCGGAGTTAGTCACAACAGTTGTTGTCCGGTTTTCCTGGACAGTCTCTTCTTGATAACGTGGAGTTAGTTTGGTCTGTTCTTCTTGACGTTCTTAGTTTTCGTCTGTTCTTCTTGACGAAAATCTTTTGTCCTGGTTCGTATGTCTTGATTTGCACCCTTCTACATCATTATGCTGTTTCCTTTTGAGTTGTTGTATTGTGTCTAGCCTAGATTTTTCGAAATCTTCTGGACCAGCGGTAATTATTCTACCATAGAAAAGATCCAGTGGTCTTTTACCCGTGGTCGAATGAATTGTAGAATTGTACTCATACACAGATCGTTCGAGTAGTTCTTCAAATGAACGATGTGTTCCATCAGCCTTTAAGCATCGCATAATTTCTGCCTACCTGCCCGTTGACCTCACTTTTATAAGAAGGTGTTTTGAATATCTTGATACTCAATTGATCCTCCAATTGATCATAAAAGTGATCGAGGCGGAGTTCAATGACTTTTCGTTGTCAATTACCACGTACTTAGGGACTCCATAGAAGAATAAAAGGTCTCTTAGGGGCTTTCTTATGTCCTGGATTGCTCTGGACTTTATTATTTTTGTCTGAGCTAGTTTGCTGAATTTATCGATAGCTAGGACGAGATGACCTTGCGTGGAATATATGTCCACGTGAAGAATTTGTCCTGGGAATTCCGGAATAGGGGTAGGAGCTAAAACTGGATTATTTGGGTGACGGTCGTATTTATTGCTCTTGCATACACTACATTGTTTGGTAATATTTTTTATTTTTGAATTCATTTTGGGGAAATAATGTGTTTCCAAAATTTTAAGTTTGTTTTCATGGGCACTTCTGTGAACTCTTTTATGGCATTCGATTATCATGTTTTCCTGTCGTGCGTTGTCGCATACATCTTCTACTTGCATTCTAGTAAATCTGACTTTAAAGTTGCTGAAGTAGAGGGGATAAATTTGTTGGATAAGACCCATTACGTGTTCTTCTGTTTTAATCCCATTTCTGACGTGGGGGTTCAGGAATCGCCTAAATATGCCCACTAGGTTCTCTTTGGTATATTGTGGTTTGGTAATGATATGTCTCCAGTACCGTGGGAAGGGTTTTTGGAGTTGGTACTGGATAGATTCTCCGAGGTTGAGGATTAATTGTGTTTTAAAGGCGTTAAGGGGTGTTTCAGCAAATGGTATTAAACCATGTGATGAGCTATCACCACTGTGTTGTGAAGCTGTCATGGAATTTATCAAGGTTTGCGTTGGTAGTCTAGACAAGGCATCTGCAACGATGTTCGTTTTGCCAGGCTTGTAAATGACTTCGTGATTGTATTCTTCAAGTATTGATTTCCATCGCTTCATTTTAGCATTCTGGTTCTTGTTGCTGAGTGCGAAGGTTAACGGTTGGTGGTCGGTATATATATTAACCTTCTTTGATCCGTACAGGAAGTTCCTCAAGCTGTTCAGAGCCCAGATGATGTCCAGTAACTCTTTTTCGTTGGTAGCGTATGCCGCCTCAGTGTTACAAGCGTTCGGGATAGATAGGTTATTGGTTTCCCACACTGCATCAACACCGCACCCATTGCATAGTTGGATGCGTCGGTTGTCAAATCGAAATCTTTGTTTAATTCTGGATAGACCAATACTACTTCTCCGGAACAAAGAGAGTTTTCCAGAGCTTGGAAAGGGCGAAGTCCTTCCTCCTTTAACCGAATCGGTCCTTTCTTTGAGCAGTTCATTGATACTCGTCCGTTTCCCTCCTTTCCTCTTAGGAGTACTGTCAGAGGCTGCGCGATCTTAGCGTAACCGGGAATGAATCGGCGGTAGTAGCCTGACATACCCAAAAAAGGATCTTAACTCCTTAAGGTTTGTTGGCGGTGGAAAATCAACGATAGCTTTAACCTTCTTAGGATTGGTCTTAATGCCTTCATCACTGACGACAAAGTCAAGGAATTCTACCGAAGTTTGGAGGAATTCGCATTTATCTATCTGTACTTTCATTTTGGCTCTGTCTAGAGTCTGAAAGACAGATGCGAGATTCCTGAGATGTTCTTCTTCGGTCTTGCCGAAAATAATAATGTCGTCAATGTATATGTAACAACGAATTCCTATGTGCTCCCTAAGGATGTCGTCTAGAGCACGCTGAAAAATGGCAGGCGCATTCTTCAGACCGAAGGGTAAACGAGTGAACTCGAATTTACCGTTGTTGACCGAGAACGCAGTTTTCTCGATATCAGATTTCTTCAAGGGAATCTGATGGAACCCACTACGTAAGTCAACGACTGAAAAGAATTTGTTATTTCCTAAATTGGCTAAGACATCATTTATTTCCGGGATTGGGTATCTATCGGGAACAGTGATGGTATTGAGTTTCCGATAATCCACTACCAATCTGTATTTTCTTTCGCCTGATGCGTCCAGTTTCTTTGGGACAACCCATACTGGAGCATTGTAAGGCGACCGTGAAGGTCGGATGATACCATCAGCGAGTAATTTTGCTATCTCTTTGTCGACGACTGGTTTCAATGCCATCGGATAAGGGTAGGTCTTTGAATACACGGGATCATCACTCGTCGTTCTGATCTCGCCCTTCACTACGGTCGAGTATGTGAGTCTCTCATTAGGCTCCGTAAACAGGTTAGGATATCTTCTAATAACGTCTACTAACTGACTCCTCTGGTTTGTATTGAGGTGTGACGTTCTTAGATTTATATTATTGACGGACTGTGCGACATGTTGCTTGACTGGGATTTTAATGTTACCGTTAAGGATTATGTAGCTTTTAGCTGTATGGATTATGGCATTAAGTTCTTTTAGGCTGTCGTTGCCAATTATGCCATGGAAAGATTTAAGGGTAGGGAGAATAAAGAATTTTAAGGGAGTACTGTGGGGACCGAAAAGGTACTGAATTGGCGAAAAATGGATTTTGATGTGGGATTTTAATTTTTGCGCAGTCAGGTCGGATATAATTCTTGTTGGACCCGGTGTCTATAAGAAATTTCAATGTACTACCGCTCTGCGTCCTTTATTCAAAATAAGGGAGCGAAGAGCAGTTCATTCTAAAAAATGAATATCTCGGGTGATTTGGGATGCGCTGATGTTCTCTTTGTATCCGGTTTCGGGCACGTCATACTCGAAGTGCATTTCGTCTTCGTTAGTGTATGTTCCCAGATAGGCAACCAAAGTTTCGTCGTTATCATTGTCTTCGGTTTCAACTACCTGTTGGCATTGTGCCATTTCAGCAACGGATGGTTCGGTAGTTGTATGGTAAGTTCGTTGAAGTTTTTGAGGGGGTACATTGACCGATGAACCGGTGGTTGGTCTCTTGGGTGCCGGTGGCCAATTCTTTTGTAGGGGCCGATTCTGATAATTAATTTGCCTCGAGTTGACAGAGGGATCTACGTCCATGGGTTGGGGTCGTTGGAACGTCCTTGGTTGAAACTGATTTGGGTAGTTACGTGGTTGAGCAAATGTTGGATGGTTGCTTTGGTATGGATTGGGATGAGGTTGGTTCCAGAAAAAGGTTTGTGGATTGCGAACAAAGGGTTGTGGATTTCGAGCAAAAGTATGTGGAAAAATCGGTTTATGAGGTCTTTGGGGAACATGTAGTAATTCGGGATAGAAGGGAATTTGTGGAATGTGAGGGAGTGCATAGCTTGTTTGACGAGGGGTGTGTGGAACTGGAATGTTGTTAAATTTCCGCGTAGTGGCTTGGGCCTGGTTAGCGTGGTATGTGCGATAGTTCAAGTTTTCCAGTTTTAGGCAAAGATGTAATGCCTCTGGAAGATCACGCGGTTCTCTTAATCCAAGGAGTCTTGGAAGATCTCCTTTAAGTCCTCTTACAAATGTGTCGAGTGCTTTGTCACGGTATGTTTTTATCAATAGGTTCATTGCATCGGTACTCATTTCCATTGAAGGGATCTTATTCAGGATGAGTGACAGGTGATGATATAACTGTTGATAAAACTCTTGAACAGTGTGATGACCCTGGATGAGGCTGGTCATCTGATATTCGAGAGTACCAATGTCTCTCTTATCCGCGTAATGTAATGTCAGGCAACGTGAAATACGTTCCCAATTTAACGGAGCATTGTAAGACTCCAAAACTACGTCGGCTTGCCCCACGATCTTATTTCTTATTACATTAAATATGCCAAAATATTTTGGCGTACCTTTAGATGTTTCGTAGAGTCTCAGGATGCGGTCTACGCTCTTTTTCCATGAGCTAAACTCTCCCGCTACACCTGAGAATTCCCTTAGGCTCCTAACCACGTCGGGTGTCCTATCCATTTCGGATAACTTATCCCTTTGATCTTCATCGATGTCTTGATCAAGATTAAGAGCTGGGTCAGTTACAGGGTTAAGGAATGTCTTAATAAGACGAGGACATTCATGTAAAAGAATTTCGGAGGCCATCTGTCGGATTTGGTCTTGCAACGATCCATTTACTGATTCAGTCGGGGGAATAGTGAGATTTGAATTTTCTGGGTTAATGGGAAGTCTGGCTGAGCGAATAAGATTATCGTTTCTAGACATTTTATTTTTTATTGGTAGCTATTTTTTTCTAGTTAAATATTATTAGTGAGGTTGCTTAAAATACTATTTTAATATATATATATGTGCATATTTGGATTCTCTTAATTTTTGTTAAACTCTTTTTTTTTCGATAGTTTTTTTTTTTTTTTTGTGAATTCTCTGTATTGTAAACTTAATTTAACTTCTTCTTTGCTTCACTTCTTTATATATGTATTTGGTTTCTGTATCGTAATCTAAATTAGTTGCAATTCGTTTCTTACTTGTCTTTTGATACACTTCGTCTATACTTAATTATATTACTTAATTTAGATAAAATGAATTCCTTACATTACTATGAGTAACTGCATTTCCAGGTGACTGTTAGTCGCTGCTAACTCCTTTTTGCTGTCTGCTACATGGGGGCCTCCTTCCCTGGGAACTGGAACTGCAACAATTGGTTTACACTACACTTTGTTTTAACGAATTTTATTTTTATTTTTTATTTGTCTTTAGGACCCGTCGCAAGGCGTTACGCGATTTTTTTGCTTTACCGCGATCTACACTGCTGCGATCCAATGCCGAATTTATTTTTCTTTTTTTAACGCACTTTTTACTAACGCGGGGTCGCTGTTGCTCGGGCGCCAGTTAAAACCAGTTATTTTATTTTAGAATTTTTTAAAAATATTTTAATCTTTATTGTAGCCGTTGCGGTAGTTAGTCAAATAATGAACGAATTACAGTTATTTAAAAAGGATAGGGTGAAATATGCTTCGTCTTTTACTGGTGGATTACAACTGTGTTCTGTTTTAGTTTTCTTCATCCTTATATATGTAAATAGATTCTAGGTAGCGGATATAAGGGACGGATGTGATCTAGACGATCCTAATCCTTGATGTCGTCGTCTGCAGGATGATACATATGTATGTGAATACAATGTAGGTAGCAGACACAAGGTGTTCAAACTTCATGTCAATAAATGTAGTAAATCTAAATGTCTTGTTAAATTGTAAATTGGTTTAATGAATTTTTATGTCAAATGAACATTATGGTTTGTTCCAAAACTATAAACCATGTAATTGGGAACGAATAAAGGATCTTTCGAACTACGGTTCGTTGAGAGGATTGTTGAATTAACCGCCTAAGGAGACGGATCGTTGTTCTTTTTCATTTTTCTATACATATAGTGTTTGTTAAAATATTCAATATTAAAATACTGCTATAGTTCGCAAGAAACACTAAATAGTTGAGTAAATAGTTGAGTCCCCAAAACGCTGGTGGACATTTTTTTGGTGCCGAAACCCGGGACAGTTAAACCTTATCGTGATCCAGAGAGGAGAAGTATATATATATATATATATATATATATATATATATATATATATATATATATATATATATATATATTGCCGATATATAACGGACCTACGACTAACGGAAGAACGGAAACTTCTACGTGGGATCAAAGTCCAAAATTACTTGTGATGAAAAACCGCAAACAATCGTACGACTTAAAATTACTAAGAAAAAAAAATTATAATATCGTTGCTGTTTTAATTCAATCTGGAGATCGCTTAAACATTTCAAAATTTTCACAAAATTATTGATTGTGAATAACCCATTAGTAGGTTGCTGTCCTTGCTAATTATAGTTGCTAGATTCATTCGCTTTAAAGAATAAATCAGACTTTATAGCACGACAAATCGTTGATTGGATACATAATAAATCCATAATGTCGGTAGAGTCTGAGGGTGAGGAGTTGTTGGAAGCGAAAGGGTTAGATAAGCAACTGTCAAAGACTTTGTCAGAGTTGAAGGTACTTAGATCTTCAACTAAAGGCAGCATAACAAGAATTAAGAAAATAATTATTAGTAAGGGCTCTTCGATATCTGCTACTGAATTAGAATGCCGTTTAGGTATTTTAGAGTCATATTTCAAGCAGGGTTTGAGTGTGCAGATGTCAATAGAAAAACTAAATATCCCTGAGGAAGAAAAAACGAATATGACAAATAGAGCGGAAATAGAAGAACTCTATGTAACTACAAAAACAAAAATTGTTTCGTTGTTGTCCGAGTTAAAGGGTAATACAATAGTAGGCGATAGTTTCAATACAACGTTCATGCCTCAACGTATACGAATGCCGATATTTTCTGGGAAATTTTCGGATTTTCCGAATTTCATAGGCATTTTCACGAGCTTAGTTGACAAGGATGAGACGTTGGATAATTTACAGAAATTTAATTATTTGAAGGGGTGTTTATCCGGAGCAGCCTTTAATTCAATAAGAGAGTTCGAATTAACTAGCTTGAATTATCCAAAGGCGTTAGATCGTTTAAAAAAGAGATTTGATAGCAAAACTATGCTTTTTCAAGAACATCTCAATGGCATTTTGAATATTCCTAAAGTTTCCAAAGGTTCTGCAGTTCAACTGCGGAACTTAGAAGATAAATTCAATACTCATATTGCCGCAATGCTATCAATTGGTAGCTATCAAAATATTACGGATGCTTTGTTGATTTCCTTTGCTCTGGATAGAGTTGATGTTGATACGAGAGCTAAGTGAGAGGAGTTAGTAAATCATTCCAAGCTTCCATCGTGGGAAGAATTCGCTGATTTATTGGATCGTCGATGTCAGATGTTAGAAGCGGTAGAATTGAAGCTTCATAAGCCGGATGCAAATAGTAGTCATCAGGGTAATCGTTCTCAATTTCGATCAAATAAACTTAGTAAAACATTGGCTTCTCAAACAAGCCTTACGGCACAAGGAACATGTTGTGAATATTGCTCTTCAAATCTTCATAGCATAACAGATTGTTCGAAATTCAAGGAATTGCCAGTTTTAAAGCGATTTCAAGAAGCAAAGCAACGTGTTCTGTGCATAAATTACCTTATAAAAGGTCACTCCGTTAAAAGGTGCCAAGCTCCAAAATGTAGTATTTGTTTGTTACCTCATCACAATTTGTTGCACAGATTCAGTAAAGGTCATGCAGACGAACCCACTGTTTCAGGAAACATATCGCTTATTTCCAGTAAATTTGAAAAAATTTCCTCCCAAGTGATATTGGCTACGGCAATGGTTTATATTAAAGATCCTGCGGGCCATTTTCATCCCGTTCGAGCACTTTTAGACTCGGCTTCCCAATTTAACTTTATTACGGAAGACATGGCACAAAGATTAAAATTGAATAAGGTCAAAACAAGTACATCCGTTTCTGGTATAGGAAGATCCAATGCTATTGTGAACTTCAAAACAGAAGCCGTTTGTAAGTCAAGCATTTCGGATTATGAACTTGAGCTTGAGTTACTTGTTTTAAAACGTATCACCAACGTGCATCCGGAGAGAGAATTAGACATTTCACAATGGCGCATACCATCAAGCATTCCTTTAGCAGATCCGCACTTTAATCGTCCGAATCGTATTGACCTTCTTATAGGGGCCGATAGCTTCTTTCAGTTATTATGCATAGGCCAGATAAGAATTGGTCCTAATCTACCTCTCCTTCAAAAAACACTATTGGGAAGTACGATGAATCAGAAGTTCCCAATGCTACATGCACACTTGTGTCGTGTTCGGACTTTCAAGATGCTTCTCTTACGGAGGTTGTAAAGAAGTTTTGGGAAATAGAGGAGGTAGATAACAGGCAGAAATTGTTGACGAAGGAAGAAAAGATTCGTGAAGAAGCATTTCTGAAAGGCGTACAGAGAGGAAACGACGGTCGGTTTATAGTAAATTTGTTGTTCAAACCAAATTCAGGTGAAAATTGGGAGATTCACTAAGCCATGCAAAAAGAAGAGTTTCAAGTCTCGAGAATAGATTGCGGAAAAATCAGGGAGTCAAGGAACAGTATGCAGCATTTATGAAGAAGTATGAAGATTTAGGACATATGGAAGAAGTTCGTTCCGACCAACTTTCTGAAATAAAATATTTTGCTCCGCATCAATTTGTTCTTAGGCCAGATTCGCTTTCGACAAAATTGAGAGTAGTTTTTGATTGCAGTGCAAAAACTACTTCTAACCTATCGTTGAACGACATACTGCTCAAAGGTCCGACCATACAGGACAGTTTGTATGACATTATTTTACGTTTTCGATCTCATAAATTTGTAATCATTGCAGACATATCGAAAATGTATCGTCAAATATTGGTTCACAAAGATGATCAAAATTATCAGTGTATTCTTTGGAGACCGAACGAAGGGGAAGATTTAAAAGCTTATCGCCTTAAGACAGTGACCTATGGTACTACTTCCGCTCCATTCATCGCAACCAGATGTCTCAAATATTTAGCCGATGCTAACAGAAAGCAGAACCCTTTAGGAGCTCGCGTAATAGAGGAAGACTTTTATATGGATGACATGATTACAGGCGGAGACTCGTTGGATGCCATCTATAGAATTCATAATGAAGTGAGGCATATTCTTTTGACTGCAGGATTCGACTTAAGGAAATGGTGCAGTAATGATGCAGGTATATTGGCCAAAATTGGAGACTTTCAGCATGATAACCTTTCTTTGCGGATAAATGATAAAGACATTATCAAAGCCTTAGGGATTGTCTGGAATCCGTCTGAGGATGAGTTACAGTATATAATACCTAATTTCAGCTGTAATAAATCCCTTACCAAAAGAGTAATTTTATCAGAAATCTCCCAAATATTTGATCCCTTAGGGCTAATAAACCCAATAGTTGTAAGAGGCAAAATCATTATGCAAGATTTGTGGATATCAAAAAATAAGTGGGATGAATCTATACCTGAAAATATATACTCTCAGTGGCAAGATTTTCGGAAAGAGATAGCCTTAGTGGATAAGATTAAATTGCCAAGGTATATTTTTATGTTGTCTTCCAGTCCTTGCAGAATCGAATTGCATGTTTTCGCCGATGCTTCTCTTCGCGCTTATGGTTGTTGTCTATATGTAAGATCGATAGATGCACAAGGAAACGTAAAGTGCATGCTACTTACTGCTAAGTCAAAAATTGCACCCATAAAAACAAAATCACTTCCCCGTTTGGAATTGTGCGCAGCGTCATTGCTCGTAGACTTGGTATTAAAAGTAGTATCGAATTTAAATTACACCATCGACGATATTTACCTGCGGACAGATTCAGAGATAGTTCTTCGTTGGATTTCAGCATATCCGTCCACTTGGGAGGTATTCGTTGCGAATCGGGTTTCCAAGATACAATCTGACTTGCCGTCAGCTATTTGGAAGCATGTTAATAGCAAATCCAATCCAGCGGATATTGTATCTCGCGGAGCTTCCGTTTCAGAGCTTATCAAAGGTTATTGGTTTCGAGGGCCACCATATCTTTATCTGTCAGAAGAAAATTGGCCACATCAAAGAGATCTTTCTGCAATAGCGAACGCCGAAGGTCGTAGACAGGTGGCCCTACTTTCGAATGCGGTTTCGTTGAAAGGAATTGAAGAGGATTTAATTCGATTTAATAACTTTCAAAAAACTAACAGGATTTTTGGTTATATTATGCGGTTTTACAATAATATTAAATATCGAAATGCCAAATGCTCTAACTCCGCTCCGAGAATTACAGGTCATCAATCGTACCTCTCACCCCTGATGAATTAGAAGATGCTTTATTGCGCATCATTTGGAGTATTCAGCGTGACCATTTCCGGGAGGAAATTGAGGAATTAAAGAGATTTGGAAAGATCAGCCCGAAAAGCATCATCAAAAACCTCAATCCTTTCCTTGATGATAGCAGTGAATTGAAACTCGTTAGAGTGGGCGGGCGTCTGCAGAATGCGGACATACCTTATAACTCAAAATTTCCTTTGCTCCTTCCTAAAAATTCCCCTTTTGTTAAGAATCTCGTTGTTCATTTGCACAAAGCTAATTATCACGCAGGTCCTCAAGCCTTGATAGCCATCATAAGACAGCGTTTTTGGATCGTTAACGCTCGACAGCTTGCAAAACACGTCGTTAATAGATGCCTTCACTGTTTTAGATATAGGCCGAAATTAATGCAGCAAATAATGGGCGATTTACCGGCGGGCAGAGTAGCCAGACCATTCGCAAAGACGGGAGTCGATTTTTGTGGACCTTTTCATATATCCCAGAAGCGTCGAGGATACTGCAGGCTCAAGGCGTATATTGCCGTTTTTATTTGCTTTGCAACAAAAGCATCTCATTTGGAAGTAGTTTCCGACTTGTCTACGCAGGGTTTCATAGCGGCGTTAAAAAGATTTGTTGCACGAAGGGGCTTGTGTGAGGAGATCCATTGCGATAATGGAACTAATTTCGTTGGAGCCCGCAACGAGTTAAAGGAGCTTCGCAAGACATTCTTGGAGCAGCAGGCTCAAAACCACATTTCATCCTGGTGTGCTGCCCAACGGATCCGTTTCCTTCATATACCACCAAGGTCTCCACATTTCGGAGGCCTATGGGAAGCAGCTGTAAAAACGGCCAAGGCGCATCTTTTTCGCACGGTAAACCAAGCGTACTTAACCTATGAGGAATTTTCGACGGTAGTAGCCGAGATAGAAGGCATTATGAATTCTCGCCCTTTGTGTTCTATATCCTCTGACCCAAGTGATGAATCGGTTCTCACACCAGGTCATTTCTTAATTGGTGCGCCTCTAAATTCTATTTCAGAGCCAATAGTGGAGCAAAGGGTTCCACTTGCAAATCGTTGGCGAAGACTTACCCAGATTAAGCAGCACTTTTGGTCCAGATGGTCGAAGGAGTATTTATTGGAACTTCAACGCCGTACTAAATGGATGACAGCAGCAGAGGATGCAAAGGTGGGAATGCTGGTGCTCATTTTCGAAGACAACCTCCAACCGCAACATTGGTTATTGGGGCGAATTGAGCGAGTCATACCCGGGGCAGACTCGAAGATAAGAGTAGCTGATGTCAGAGTACGAGGATCTATCATGCGTCGGCCAATCCACCGTCTGGCTCCACTTCCAATTGATTGAAAAGTCACTTAACGTAGGACTCTTCAAGGCGGGCAGAATGTTCAAACTTCATGGCAATAAATGTAGTAAATCTAAATGTCTTGTTAAATTGTAAATTGGTATAATGAATTTTTATGTGAAATGAACATTATGGTTTGTTCCAAAACTATAAGCCATGTAATTGGGAACGAATAAAGGATCTTTCGAACTACGGTTCGTTGAGAAGATTGTTGAATTAACCGCCTAAGGAGACGGATCGTTGTTGTTTTTCATTTTTCTATACATATAGTGTTTGTTAAAATATTCAATATTAAAATACTGCTATAGTTCGCAAGAAACACTAAATAGTTGAGTAAATAGTTGAGTCCCCAAAAAGCTGGTGGACACAAGGGACGGATGTGATCTAGACGATCCTAATCCTTTGTGTCGTCGTCTGCAGGGTGATATTGCTGTTGTTCATGTGTAACTTACACCAACAGTTCGAGCTTTATCGCCACATCTCCATACTTTTGGGTTTCTTGAAAACTACGGGGTGTAACTCATACCGTATGAGAAGCATGTTCGTTGTATTTATGTTTTTTTTTTCGTTTTGTACATACATATGTGATTGATGAATAAGGGTTGAATGGAACTATGGAACTATTTTCGTTCAATTTGCGGAACGAGAGGACATGTGTCCGAGAGAGGACATAGTTCCGTGAACTATACATGTCCGGCACTACCCAACTCTACTTCATAATGTACATATGTATGTATGTATGTATACTTATACATAGCGCTAGCGCGACAAAGTCAACTTTCGCTTAACAGTCGTACCTACTACGAACAGCAGTCCGGTGCTGTCGAATATATCTTTTATTTGAATTATAAATTAAACATTTTGTAAATATTTCAAGTTTCTGCCTGTTATCGTTCTTAAGACCGAGAAAAAATTGGAAAATAAATATTCATTTTAATTTAATTATTAACTTCCCAGTGGAAAGTTTTTGTAATGGGGCCGATTTTGCGAATTCCAAATGTTGACATCCATATGTACATACATATGTATCGCAACATTTCAAAGTCACCAGAATCCAAATCCAAGGTTTTTATAGAGATGTACAGATGTGTGAGGGTATGCACGTATGTGATGCGTATGCACGTATGTACGTATCGGTTCGTATGTGTGCAAAATCGCTTGCTCCTCTTGCTCACTTGCTCCTCTCCACCTGCCGCGACATCGTGCGAAAGGGATGCTAAGCCAGCTGCGAGGACTGGTCGTGACTTAGGATGGTAAAATGGGCGCCACGCGATTGCCCTCACGCCGACTTACCCGCAGCAAGAATCGCGAATATGCTACGAGACTCGCGATATATCCCACGCAATATAAAAAAAACACCGTAATCGTTTCCAATTTCAATATGTCACAAATTTAATTTCCTTAACCTAACTTAATCTAGGTTGACAATTATTCCTTAAAACTACCCTACACCGTATGTCAATAAAAAAAGTCGAAATAAATAAAAAATTTATATATAAAATAAAAAAAAAATAAAGGAATTCACTGTCCAAAAAAAAAAAAAAAAACCTCACCTTCAGTATTCGAACAGTCGTACCGAAACTTCTCTGACCAACGACTTAGCCCGCAACACCAATCGCGACACGCAAATTTGTGATTTCAATACCTTATACAATGAACGTGATATCCGCGACCAGCGTAGGCAATAGGACACACGGTACGGCCGCGTACCGGGAACTGCTTAAAACCGCACCGGAGTTCTTCCCCGAAGATCACTCTCCGAGTACTTCGCCGAAGATTTCTCTCCGAGTTCTTCGCCCACTCTCCCTCATGTGCTACTAGGAACAAAAAAGAACAAAAATGCTGACCTTCTGCGGGCTGAACTCCACTCGTTCGCGTGTCAAGTGCTGATCGCACCCTCGGGCTACTCGCTTTCCGTGAGGGTGATTTCCCAAAATGGATGACTACGAGCCGCCCACATATGGGAACTGAACGAAAAATGACAACGAAAACCTTTCGAAGATCAAATCGTAACAATTTATTATTGGTTGTTTGTAATTATGTATATGTATAATTAATTTTGTTCTGTTTTTAGTATTTGTCGTGGTAGCGGCAACAGAAATACATCATCTGTGAAAATTTCAACTGTCTAACTATCACGGTTCACGTGATACAGCCTGGTGACAGACGGACGGACGGACAGAGAAGTCTTAGTAATAGGGTTCCGTTTTACCTTTGGGTACGGAACCCTAAAAAGGAGCAGTCAATGGCACAAGGTAGCAACTTCCGTTATCGCTGTCTTACGGCATTAGTATTCGTAGGTCGCAAGGAATTACATTGGACAAAGTAGTTGTGGACTTAGGGATAAATGAATTTAGTGCCGGGTTGGCCTACGTTGCGTGTTCGAGGGTCAAGAAAATGCATGGAATTCTCTTCGATCCAAGTTTTCCATCCGAAAGGTTGTTGGGAATCAACTCCAAACTAGCGTTCTTACTAAAGCGGGCTGAACTCGAAAGACTGAATAGTATGCAATAGATGTTTGTGAAATAAACAATTCAAATAAAATGATTTTCTACAAATATAACAGTGATACATTTCATTTCATCAAAATCGCAGCAATAATCTATGAAAAAGCAATTGCACAATTTTCATACTTTAGCGCCAAAAGTTGTCACACCATTTTAGTTCGTGAAGTTAGAGGTTCGCTTTGTTTTAGGGAATTTATTCCTGCCTAGTATATATATTTGATTAAAATTAAATTTAAAATATATATTAAAAAATTAATTTTAATCAAATATATAAATGGGCCTTCACGACGCTACAGGTGACACTTCATTTTGTGACCGATCGGAAGTCTGATGCTCCTTGGCGTTGCAGTACGGAGGTACATTACCGTCTTCTGATAATAGTCAAATCGTCACAGTTCTTCTTTCTGATCGACCAGAGGTTTGACGCTTCATAGCGGCTATCATTTCTCTCTTGATCGTGTAAAAGTTTGGTGATTTCATCAATTATAGTACGGAGGTACACTACCGCCTACTGTTAGCCAAATCATCACACTTCTAGCTTAGATGCAGAATACAACTTGTTGGGTACTCGCCTTCAACAAGCACTATGTATCGCATACTAGGGGGAAAGTCCTCATCAAGGTTTTGCAAGGTTTTTGGTTCCGCTCACCTCAGATTGCCACTAAAACAATTATTTTTATATTAAAAATCAATAAATTAAAAAGCGTTTGTGCTAAATCTGGGGCCCAACGTAGGGCCTCGAACTCACCTCCCAAAAGCCGTTCACCTTAACACGGATAACACAAGGAGAAGTTGCTGAATCGCTTCTAGGCGATGCAATAAAACGAAAGCCAGAAGACGAAATGGCTCTAGATGCTGACCAGTTGAGCGAACTTCTGTCGGCAGCCAAAAGGCAATTTCAGCCATTGCAAAGAGCGTTTTCGAGGCGAGAAAGACACTTAGGTTGTCGAAAGCTTTATTACCACAATGAGCATATACAGCAAATTGCGAGAATCTCGGACGACGATGCTACGAAAGATTTTACACTTTTACCTGAAGGTAGTGCGGTACAATGGTGGCAGGTACAATGGTGGCATGAAGTTAAAACATGGCAAGATGTCATTCAACTGGCACGAAATGCATTTGCACCTGCCAAACCAGCAATCCGCATTTTTATGGAAATTTCCCAAGTCAAACAAAAGTCAAATGAACCAACAGACGAAAAGGGCTTTGTTCTCTCAACTCCTCAGTCTGTATCAAGAGAATCAATGTTGAACGAGATTTAAATAAATAAATAAATACTGTCAATCATTTGAAGAACTTCTCATTAAAGCAAGAGTAGTCGAACTGTCAATTGCTGAAAGAAGTTCTCAAAATCATTTAAGAGTTGAGATCAAGAAGAGGTGCAGTTACTGCAGACATGTCGGTCACACTTTTGATTACTGTCGTCAGAAGGAAAACTATCATCCACATAAAGCACACGTCAATAGCAATGAATCTAAAATACTGTTTCAAAATATTCAACCCACACCAAATAGGGTTCGCACCACTGGATTGCGATAAACTACAATTGTCCTTTTTATCCGAATAAAAACACACACACTTTTATTTCTTTCACCACATATCAATTATCTGTGCAGCTTCACCGCTTTTCTTTACTATCCAATACTATCCACTTTAAACTTTATTACACAAACAAACCTTTATTGAGAGCTTTTATTTTCACACTGTTTGATCACACTGACTTGTCACACGCTGTTCAATACCACAAACTGAATGAATCCCGAGGGCGAGTGTTCGCGCTTATATAGCTCTCGGTGCATCTTCTCGGATTCGCCGTCGGAAGTTCCCCTTCGGAAACCTCTAGAATACTCTGAAATTCGGCATTACGCCGTTGGAAGTTTCGATCATTCCCATTTCCCCTTCAACAGAGCTTTCGAACTTCGACAGCGAAATTCGAATTTAACCGTCGGTTTGTGTCTCCGCAACAATACATTGCTATAAATGCAAGGCACCTGGGTTTGTTCGATCGAACTGCCCAAACTGCAAAGATCTCTCTAAAGGACCCACTACAATCAGTTTTAATTGTATTAACACTTCCATAGGCCAATAGCTGCCTACAATCACGATCAATGCACATGGAGATATGGGAATAGCCTATCATGACACTGCAGCTAGGACCAGTGTAGCCAGAAGAGCTTTATTCTTACATCTGTTGAAAAATGAAACTAGATTTAAAGAATTGAACGCTAATGTCACACTAGCAGACGGAAACTGTAAAAGCGAGGACATACATATATGTTGCTAACACCACTATCATAATAGATAACCGATTAAGACCCATCAAATTTATTGCTCTTCCAAAAGCCACATACAACAGAACTTTAATCGGTATTGATTTCCTCGAAGAAAATGGAATAGTTTTTGATCTTGGTCAATGCCTATGGTACTTTTCTAATCAGAAAAACAAGAACACAGCTTGTGCGAAAGTACTCGATAAATGATTCAAACATAATCCAACAGATAGAAAACACATAAATTCGCAGTTCTATGATGCAAGCAGATTTAATGATGAACTACTATTGACCCAAAGCTCGGTATTTCTATCTTAGCTCGAAACAAATAGGCAGTTTCCCCAATTGCTCCAATACCACTATCCAAAGATTATACTCGTCCTAAAACACTTTCAAAAAGAAACAGGGTTTATGTAAAGTTGATGAAGGGTAGCCTTATTTCCAGCCCTAATACGCGCCGAAGAAGATGGGTAGAACCTTTCTTTATGGAGAAGAGAAAAGCACTTCAAAGCAAACAAAATTATTCAAAAGGAAGAAAAACTGTTTGAAGGTTTCTCTGAACTCACACCTTACGCGGTTCACAAAAAAATGTAAGTAACTAACGATAGCCCAATAGCAACACCATATCGTCTTTCTGCTACCCGAAGAGCTCGACCAAAAAAAACCAATACTAGCAAAAATAATATTGAAGCTGCCGACCATCTCGTACTTGTATCAACACATGTACCGAGCCAAGCTGTGGAAAACATAACAACGAAATTCGTAGCAAAAATGGATGGACCATAGGTCATTAAAAAAAATTGGTATTTCAACGTATCAAATTGCTGCCAAAGTCGACGTCGTTATTCCATTGGGCACCTACCATGTTTCCTCACTAATAAAGTTTAAATCTACCTACAAGAGATCCCGCAGATGAAAAGCCGGTTCATTAGCTACGAAGAAGGGGACGACCAATTATCAACCGTTATCCTGCTCCACCATCGAGACGAGTACTGCGGCATTATAAATAATCTTTATATACATATGTATATCTACATATATGTATATGTACATATACATATGTATATATGTAGTCAATGTATATTTAAAATATTTTATTAGATTTGTACGAGGAAGTTAGTTTGTAAGTCACTGTATTTTCATCAGTGTCCATAATGAATTGTATAGGTTAGGTAACTGGTCTGAGAACGTCGTGGCGCAGTAGATAGTGTGTTGGCCTCTGACGCCGATGACACAAGATCGAATCTCGGCAACAGCCATGCCATCGAACGTGTTTTTCAAGGTGCTTCTCCTCAGCGGGGTACTGACTAAACCCCCTATAGTATAATTGTCAAGAAAAGCTTCTCGAATTTCGCCGTTCGGAACCGGAAATAAACTGTGGGTCCCTTTCACCTATGCAAAAATAAAATCACACACAACATGGGTGATCGAGAGAAGCTCGGCTTTGGTCCTTCATGGACTGTAACGACAACCTGCACACATACAGGTACCAGGTTTTGTCGATGACAAACATCTCGCTGCTATTCTTCATTCGATTTGATTAATCGTTGCTAGTCCATGATTGACACCCAAATGTAACCGAAGTAAGACAACCAGAACAGTATAGTGAAACGGTTGACCTATTCTACATACTTTTCAGTACTATCGTTCCATAAATAATTTATAGCATTCCACCTGAGAACATTGCATATCTAATCACATTCTGCGACAACCTAATAAATTGTTGTATTTGTATATTTCCATGTCCCCAATCACAAGCAAATCATCTATTTCCACCTCAACAAGATTCCAAAACTCCAAACAAACCCATCATTTTGATATTCAGCCAACATACCTCTCACTTTCCATACCAATTTCGACAAATTATTCCTCCCCCAAGCTCTGCTTCCAAAAACCACAATCATTTTATACAAAATTGATTATATTCCCGTTTTGCGTACGAAATCTCAACCTAAACTTAACCAGCTTGCTCTACCTAAAGGATATGTACAAAGAAGGGTGAATGTCCAAAAAGTGGTATAGAAAAAAATACAACTTTTGGGTTGAAATCACGTACACAAGATATCAGCCCTGGAAGAAACTCGCATACAAATCGAACACAAATCCTTTGTCCCAGTACCATCTTGTGGCAATTTTCTAATCTCAATATGGGCCAACATGCACTATAACCCCGAGAGCATGCTAACGTGTTGAACAACCCTCCATAATTCTAAACCTTGTACCAAGAGGATATGGAACAGAAAAACAGTGTATATACATATATATAAACACACGTTTCGAAGCCATCTCGAAAACGATCCAGAATTGTCACGCAATTTTAAATCATTTCCGCTTACATATATAGATATGTATATCGTATATAGTACATACATCTGTCCATCCTAACTTGAAATCCAAATCGTCACAACTTGCGTTACATGACGACGCGACGTGCTATTGAAACAAATTAAGAATTGGAGCCCGACCTCCGAACTCGAACGATGATAAGACTCATGTGCAACACCAAATGCTCCAGCAATCCGTGACAGTTTTTAAATTTTAAATTTTCTTTCTCGGATAAAGCATCAGGGAGTCTGTAGCTTTAAGTTGTCATTATCACACAAATACAATATAAGGAAGTTGAAGAAAAAGAACAAGACGAGTACACAGTACTTTGCGATAGGACGTGTCCAATCCGTATAAGCAGTAAAGCAATCATGGCGGCAAACACACACGAAATCCACTTCGCAAGGATGACATGTACAAAAGTTCAAGTGCTATTAAAAATGCATTAGAGTAGGGACATAAAGATGTTGGGACGGGGATGGTACAAAGTACTAAAAACATTCATGAGATCATAACTGAGTTTTTTTTTTTGTATCTTTGCTGCCATAAGCCCATGACGGCACGACTAGAAACTATTACTCTGGAATTTATCAGACGACGAGATAGGTCAAAATGTGATACAAACAGCACAAAACTTGGTCGGAATGGGGCATACAACACGACATATCATACTCATAGAAACAAAATAACTTTTGGAGGACTCTAAGCAAAGTCGGAGAATAACAAAACCAAAATAAAAAAAAAAAACAGATTGAAAGAGCAAAGAGCAAAATGAACAACGAACCACGAAGACCGTAAGGACATCGACAACGAAAACTAAATCACGTTCGAACCGTTTTCGAAATGTTTTTGATAGCCGTCTCTGCGCTATGATTATGTACGTCCTTCTGACTACAATTCAACTTATAGATTAGTCCCGCACCCATCCACTCATTCACTATCGTATTTTGCGCCAAAGGTTGACGAGTAAGCAGTATATAAACATCTAGTAAACATAGCATCTCAAAAGGCTAAGGCGCCAAGAGAAATTTTGGCAGTCAAACAGATACTACATACTTGTGTATACGTAGGTATGTACGTACATATGTACATACATGTGTACATATATATGTACATATGTACTTATATACAAGAAGCCACAAAGGCAGCAAAGAGGCACAAAATCGTACATTTTCGTTTTCCTTGTTATTCATCATTATTAAAAAAAAAAAAGATTAAAAATGCATATGTACATAGGTATGTACATTCATATGCATGACTTCGTATACACTAGTTTGTATGTATGTACATATGTATATTAGATCCTGTGAGACACAAATTACTCAGATACGTATCCTTATTTCCGTAATATGAAGTTTAAACCTATGTACAAGTAAGCAAACATCGTTGAAAAACATGTACATTGCGATATCCGTATATTGACAGGACTTTAATGGGAGCACACAGCCATTTCCTTTAAAGTTTTACACGCACTATAACAATACGAATCAAGATGCTTATCATACCATATATTGCATATCGCATTTGATCATATTGAAAAACAATTCAAGCGCAGAGCCGTGCTGAGTTTGAAAAATAAATTGAGCATAATCACCCTCACATCCGGGCGCACATCATAATCATGCTTTGATAGCTACTGAATACTACTACTCGCATGTGCAGCCAAATGAAGTTTTTCGCTTAGTCGCATCCGTTAAACAGCCAACAAAGAAGGGTACGAGCAGAATTCCTCAGAACGGTACGAGAGGCCAAAAAGAACACCTTGTTCAATATGAGTTTTATTACTACTGAGGATATGATGATAAGTGGAGAGAAAGCGCTGGCACCGTCACCGTAGACAGGTGGCATTAGTGGAGTACGTAATAAACAAAAGAAAACGAGTGTGTGGCTCTTGGATGGTACTCTATGGAGACGGAAGTTTTATGAGTACGATGAATACGCAGACAGGCAATTGAGGGCAATAAATTTGATGGGGAATTAAGTTGAGGCAAGCTTCAGGTGGAAGGTATTTAAAAAACGTAACATATGTATGTATGTACATATGTTAATATGTACATATGCTTGTGGGTGATCTTTCTGTACTTTAAATTTAAGGACCAGAAAATGGAGCTTTAAGGTGCCAGAGGCGACATGAAAATAGTAGATAGGTAGGTAGGTTGAATCGTAGCCTTCCCAGAAATGAGAAGAACACACATCGGCCAGGGAGGCCCGTTGTGCAACTACGAGGGGGCTTAGCCATTAACCATTAATCATCAACAATTTTTTGCTTCTTAAGAGGTTAAGAAGATCAGGTATCCCTACTTGTTGAACCTCTGTCAGTTCGTTAAGGAAGTGAGAAGAGCCTAGGTATCGTTTCCTGATTGTGCAGAATGCCGGGCAAGTGCAGAGAAGGTGGTGAATGGATTTGACCTCGTCCTCGTCAAGACAGCTTCTGCAGAAATCGTTCGGAACTATACCTAGTTTTTGCGCGTGACTGCCGATAAGGCAGTGATGACATTTATAACTTTGTAGATGTCAGTTATTTTTAGGGAGATTATATTCCTTGTCCGTTGACTGTCGAGCCGGGGTCAGATTTGCCCCTGAGTCCATCTCCGGTTCGTCTCGGCCCTGGCTAGATTAGTAAGATTAAGTTCAATAGTTGCAAGGGGTATTCCCTCACAAGCCGCGATTGATTGTAGCGTCGTTCCCTGTTTGGCGAGTGTGTCGGCTCTTTCATTCCCTGGAATGTCGCTGTGACCTGGTACCCAGATAAGTTATATGTTGAACTGTTCGGCCATCTCGTTAAGAGATAGGCGACAGTCGAGACTAGTTTTTGATGTGTACACATAGGACTCCAACGACTTTAAGGCTGCTTGGCTATCCGTGAGACTGCGGATATTCGTAGTGGATATCACGTTCCACTAAAGCCAGGACAGGGCCTCTTTTATTGCCAACAGTTCCGCCTGGAAAACGCTGCAGTGATTTGGTAATTTTAGAGCTTTATTCAGCTTAAGTTGTTTGCAGAGGACTCCACTACCCACTCCGTCCTTGGTTTTAGACCCATCAGTTTAAAAGTCTACGCAGTATCTGCGGGGTTGAGTGTGGCGGGTCCAGTTTTGTCTGTCCGGGTAAATCGTCATGAAGATTTTTTCCAAGACCGTGGTGGGTTCTGTGAGGTCCATGTTTACTGCCATGGTTGTCCTGTTGTTCAGGATGAAAGAGTGGCCAGTGACAAGCTCGTCCATTTCGAGATGGCTTTTAGTCTAATGATCGTGTGTGTGGCAATTTGCTTGCCGAAAATATCGAGTGGTGTAAGGTCAAGTATCGTGTTAAGTGCAGTAGTTGAGGTGGACCTGAGGGCCCCGGTAATGCACATACACGCCAACCTTTGTACCTTCTCGAGATGTTTGTGGTATGTTGTGTTGTCCAGTGCAGTCCACCAGACTATCACTCCATACATTAGTATGGGTCTAACGACCGTGATGTAGAGCCATAAGGTGATCTTGGGGTTGAATCTCCTTTTTTTTCCCTATGGCTTTCTTGCATGTGTAGAGAGCTATTGTTGCTTTTTTAGCTCTTGCGATTGTGTTGCTCTTCCAGGCTAATTTCCTGTCTAGTATAATGCCAAGGAATTTGGCATTGGAGGAATAGTTTAATCTGGTACCAAGCAAAGTGTTGCGGGAATTTATGCTTTTTGGTGAATAGCACGAGTTCCGTTTTCTGGGGATTCATCCTGAGCCCGTTGCTATGCACCCATTTGCAAAGAATTGAAAATGCCATTTGCATACGGTCATTCAATGTGGATAGGTATTTACCTGAGATTGAAATTGCAACGTCATCAGCGTAGGCAATAACGTCCAGGCCTTCTTTCTCCAGTCTAATTAGTAGTTCGTTTATAACTACATTCCCGAGAAGAGTTGAGAGAACCCCTCCTTGCGGAGTTCCCCGGTTCCCCTGGTACCAACTCTGGTGATTACTTGGCTTCCGCATTTGGAGACAATCTTGCGTGTTAATAATAACTCGCTGTTCAGCTCTATCAGAGTCCTCTCCACCTTTAGCTTTTCTAGCCCTTCTACATATTATTGGTTTCGGAGTGACGCTGTTAAAGGCGCCCTCTATGTCAAGGAAGGCTGTTAAAGTGTATTCCTTAAGATGGATTGGTCTGTTGATTTTCCTCACTATACAAGGCTGTTTCGACAGATCTGCCCTTATAGTAGGCGTGCTGTGCCTCAGAAATTAGGGACGATCCAAGTTGTGGCGAATGTGTAAGTCAATCTTTCCAAAGTTTTTTGTGCAAAGAATGATAGGCAAATAGGCCTTAGATTCTTGGGGGAAGTGTGAGAATTCCTGCTGGCCTTGGGGATGAAAAGCACCTTTGCGCATTTCCACTATTATGGAATGTGACTCCAAGCTAGGCATCCTTTAAGGATAATCTCTAGCCATTGTATAGTCCATTCCATAGTTTGTGTGAGTTCGATAGAGTAAATTCCAACCGGACCTGGCGATTTGTAGGGCTTGAAGTTTTTTAATGCCCATATAATTTTCTCTCTGGATGAAAATAGTAATTATCTACATACATGCGGTAGCGGCCACAATAAATTTATACTTCTGGCTGATAAGCCATCATCCTGCAATCTTCTTCGCACTGTTCTTGAACTTATTTCTTTTTGGGTTTATTCCTCAAACTCAAGACTAATTTCTCTGGACGTGTTTTTTTTCTGCCTTTTATACATAATTTCGAACTAAAAAGCACAGCTAACATTTGTTTGAATTGAATAGAGAGGGAAAAATTGATTACTTTTGAGAAATTTAGAAGGTGTTAACTTTTACCTGGCCGCTACCGTATATAAGCTATTTTTTCTGTAGACTAATCGAATACTCGCTATCTTTTGTCCACTTAACAAAGTAATACGATAAAAATTTTAATTGGGGTTGAATGTCCTACAAAAGAGCATAAGAGGTACGGTTCCCGCCGTATCATCCAATATAAACATAATCTAATAATTCAACACCTCAAACATGTAATGCACAAATGACCGGATGACCCCAGAAATTGCAAACCAATCGTCTGCGACACATCCGTTCACAGCCGCTCCGATTACGAAACAACAAACTAACGATGACCCCAGAAATTGCAAACCAATCGTCTGCGACACATCCGTTCACAGCCGTTCCAATTACGAAACAACAAACTAACGACAAGAAAGTGCAATTCCTGGAATCACCGAACATTTGTGCAAACGAGGCAAATATAAACGACAAGCGTGAATTACCTTTGACCGTAATTATTCATTTTTGTAGGCAGTTCATTGTGAGACTCAACAATGGACGCACAAGTTGTCCAGATAAAGGTGATAAGTTGTTTTTTTTTCTGGAAGGGAAATTCGAAGTTTAAGCTCAGAGCTTAAATAGATGGCGGGTCTAACTCCTCTATCTAAGAAATTTAATAAAAGGACTTCAAACCCACTCGCCTGTAATACCTTGCCAGGAATTCATGCAGTTCTGATCCAATCAGGCTTATAACATCACAGTCAGTTGAAGTTGGTTGACATTGCACTCCAATCGCGATTCATATATTCATTAGAACATATAATCTTTATCCTTAGTGGGCTCCTACTTGTGGGTTCAGAGGTAACTTAAAAAAAAAAAGAAATCCTAATGCTAGCATAACAAGAAAACCGCCACTGCCCTGCACTAGAGGGTTAGGCAGACATTTGGCCTCAAGCGATTATGTTTTGGTTGTATACGCCTAGACCAATACTCGCCAGTCAGCATTGATCACCAGAACGTCCTCCTAGACGAGGACTTTTTTGTGATCGAAATTCTGAGCAGAAAGAGGCGACAGTTCGAGCTGTAGTGGCATTCTTCCGAAATACGACCTGAAGAACAGAGCTCTGCTCTGCCTTCGCACAGATATCGAACAGGTTAAGTGACGATTTCATGGCAAATAATTCCGTTAGCGATGATGTGGCTAACCTACTATTAATTTCGACGGAGGATCTGCTGCCGCATGAAAAGGAAAAATCTGCAAGTACTAACGGAGAATGCAATGCTGTGATCAAGCACCTTCCACAAGTGCTATAGAGAAGTACACAAATCTGTTTAACAGTGAATAATGCAAGGTAAGAGCATCGAAGAACACCGTGGCGCAGTGGGTAGTGTGTTGGCCTCTGACGCCGATGACACGGGATCGAATCCCGACTAAGCCATGTCATCGAACGTGTTTTTCACAGTTTTTCCCTAAGCGGGGTTCTGACAAAGCCCCCTGTAGTAAACTTTTCATGAAAAGCTTCTCGAAATTCGCCGTTCGGAACCGGCAATAAACTGTAGGTCCTTTCACCTATGGGAAAATGAAATCACACACAACATGGGTGATTGAGAGAAGCTCGGCTCAGGTCCTTCATGGACTGTAACGCCAATATACATACACATACAATGCAAGGTAAAACAACTAATCCTAAGAGGGGCAAATACACTTCTAGTCCGGCAAATCATTGGCCGATAGCTCTCCATCTGAGTAACAGTAGTCTTCGGAAAGAAGGTCCCAAGAGCTCAGTCTAAATGAGTTGAGGAAAATAATATTCCGGTTAATCGATTCGGTTTCAGCCCAGTACACAATACTACACGGACACGATAAAATGTCCAATGGAATAAATGCAGTGACCAATGTACGGGTGGCTGCCTGATGGATGTGAAAACAGCCTTCGACTATAGTTAGAAGGACTTTACTACAAGCTCAAACAGCTGAGCATAAGTAAGTCGCTGCTTTATCATATGTTCTTTGACATGTTATTGGGCAGAAAGTTAAGTTCGTTGTGCAAGTTGCCAACCTGATTTCTACTCAAACGTTTGATATTAAAAATGGACTGCAATAGGGCATGGTTAACATAACGATCCTTCTCAGCATTTTCATACGGGTATAAGTCGGCTCCAACGACCGACATAAATTTAACCTATAGGAGCGTATATTTGTTAAGATTCAGCAGTACTGTGATGAGTGGAAATCAAAGCCTATTCCATTCAGAACGCCTTTGTCTGAGGCTTCTAGGGACGTTAGAAAACATTGGTGAACGTTCTCGATTTTTGGATCGGACGGGTGTCCATGGCACATGGAAGTATAGTCATATCTTGAAATCTGGTTGGATCAGTGTAAACTTTTTGACAAATCGTAAATGCTGCTCCGACGCGATTTCGTTATAAAATGATTAATGTTTCATAGCAGCCAACTTGGTTCCCAGATGAAGGTAGTCTGTTACGTGCCAGCTCGATGGAAAGTATTCGGGTATTCATGAGACATTGTCATATACAATATGGCAAGGGTTTTACTACCTGGTTCTAACAAAGCTGATTCCAAGTGACGTTGCAAGGGCAATGACTTCGGTCAATAAATTAATCTCTGGTGCTTACTGTATGTATGTATATGGGCGTTACAGTCCATGAAGGACCTGAGCCGAGCTTCTCTCAATCACCCATGTTGTGTGTGATTCAATTTTCCCATAGGTGAAAGGGACCTACAGTTTATTGCCGGTTCCGAACGGCGAATTTCGAGAAGCTTTTCATGACAATTTTACTACAGGGGGTTTTGTCAGAACCCCGCTGAGGAGAAACACCGTGAAAAACACGTTCGACGACATGGCTGTGTCGGGATTCGATCTCGTGTCATCGGCGTCAGAGGCCAACACACTACCCACTGCGCCACGGTGCTTTCTGGTGCTTACTACCACAAATTAATCTCTGGTACTTACTACGACGAAAGGATGCGCCTTAACAGTTAACGTAGGCGGTTAATTTAGACCAATTCAGGATAGGTTAGGTTAACGATGCCGATAATTTTTCCACGTGGTCCTCGATTCCGTGAAGCAGCATCAGTCGATCACTGACCGCTGAACTAGTCATACGTGTTTCGACTAAGTGGAGCAAAATAAAATGAGCAAACGGTACAAGTGCGTGGTTTGGCGTGTGTTCCGCGAAACCGTTGTTAGTACAGTAGTAGTACAGTTCGATTACAGTTCGGGTAATCAACTTTAAACTTTTCTCTTTCTTTCCTTCTGCTATTTGGAAGTAACAGATGAACTGTCGTCAGACAGCGGCCGGGGACCCGTACGTCGTACGGCTTCAGAATCGGATGATTCGATAAAATCATAATAATAATAAAGCACAGGAGGAGGGCCAACCCCCACTCCAAACTTGGTGAAGAGCCCCTCCCATTTTACTGCGGCAGAGAAGCTATGAGTCGAAGCGAAGGAAGGAGCGCCGTAAACATCCAGAGCAGCCGAGCAGCAACAACAACAACCGCAATTGATCGTCCCCGCTGAAGTAAACTTTGCCTGCCTCGCCGAAGGTAGGAAGAGTCGCTACACGGGCGAAAGTAATTCTTTCGCTCTCCTCTCAACTTCGGAGACGGAGGAGGAACACTACGAACTTGAAGTCGAGGAGAAAGTTCTCCAGCAAAAACTTCAAGCCGTGAGATATAATTTGTCCGAAATCCGGAAAATGGAGGAAGTGGAGAAGGAGAAGCTGACGCCACCGAGTCAGTAACAAAAGAAGCAGCCACAAAGACAACAACAGCCATAAGAGGAGAAGCAGCAACAGCAACAACAACAGCCAAAGGGGCAACAGCGACAACAACAAAAGCAGCAACAACAACAGCATGCCGCTTATCTACGCCTATACCCTAGCGGTTGCACAAACAGTGGACATGTGTAAGTACGCCTTAAGTATTGATAAATTTAAATTAGATTGCCCTCGGACGCTATGTCACCCAAGCAAAGCATTCACTCCGAAAGCCGAGAGGCTGCAGACAGCCTCTCTGATGGGAATTCATTCACGTGTATGTACCACTACTGATTCACGGCCATTCCAACAACGTGTTTTCGACATGCTCTCATCTCCATACTTACTTAGCTGGCGCTACAGTCTCCTTAACATCGCATATAAGATCTTCTCAGCCGGATAACCTGATCGGCTCTTATCAGTGTGGATTCAGGCCAGGTAAATCCACAATAGACCAAATATTTACGCTACGGCAGATCTTGGAGAAGACACAGGAATACCAAATCGACACTCACCACCTCTTCGTCAATTTCAAGGCTGCATATGACAGCGTGTATAGACATGAGCTATATAAAACCATGTCCAGTTTTAACATCCCAGGCAAACTCGTCCGACTGTGCAGGATGACAATGAAGAATTTTCGCTGCTCCATTAAGGTCGGTAAAAAGCAAACCGAGTCCTTTGATGTTAAAAAAGGACTTAGGCAAGATGACGCGCTGTCATGCAACTTATTCAACATCGTGCCTGAAAAGATCGTGCAAGAGTCACACAAGAGAAACGATTTATTTCAAGTCTACTCAATTGCTTGCGTACGCCGACGATATTGACGTGATTGGACGGACACAGCGAGACGTCAAGGAGGCCCTTGTAAGCATTGAGGTAGAAGCGGCCAAGGCGGGTCTCAAGGTTAATGAGGGTAAAACCAAATATCTGCTTTCATCAAAAAGAGACGGTCAACGACCGACGTATTGACCAGAATATCACCATTGGCAGATACAACTTTGAAGTGGTCAAAAAATTCGGCTACCTTGGCTCACTGATGATCGGCGACAACAACACCAGCACTGAGATAAAACCCGGAATCACTCTTGGCAACCGCTGTGTCTTTGGACTCAAGAGGCAATTGAGAAGTAGAGCCCTCTCTCGGAAAACCAAGGTGACACTACATAAGACCTTGATCATCCCTGTCCTCCTTTACGGCTCAGAAGCTTGGACCTTAACAAAAGCGGATGAAGATGCCCTCGGTCGTTTCGAAAGGAAAATTCTGCGCACTATCTACGGTCCCATTTGTTCAAACGGTATATGGAGGAGAGGATTTAACTAAGAACTGTACGGGTTGTACAGCGACATCGGCCTGGTACGACGTCTACGGATACAGGAACATACAGCTCCGAACCGAAGAGTTTTCGAATCCACCCCGGGGGGAAGGCGCGGCAGAGGACGGCTGCATCAACGGTGGCGCACGCAGGTGGAAGGGGACCTTAACCAACTTGGCGCTGGAGACAGCTGGCCACAGACCATGCTAGCTGGAAAGGCTTGTTGGTTGAGGCCCAGTTTCACCACGGCTTGTAGCGCTACCTAAGTAAGTGAGGTGGCGCAGTTACAGGGATCTCCTTTCTTATGGACTGGGCAAACGATGTTGAGATTCCATTCGTCGGACATGCTTTCCGCCGATCATATTTAACAGATGAGCTGGTACATGCGCCCTACTAGTTCATCTTCAGTCGCTCTAAATAGCTCGGCAGTCAGGCTTTATGCGCCCACGGCTTTTTTATTCTTGAGCCTTGAAATTACCAGCTTATTACATTTGGGTCGGGTGGACTAAATTCTCTTGTATCTTCGTCTGTTGCGAATGTAGCATTCTACCTGACAGCGGTATTAGATCTTTCATTGCCGTTAAACAGTCTACAGAAGTATTCCTTCCGTCTCCGTACTTACCTACTTATCAGGCCAGCGATCCATGGAGGATCTGAGCCTGAGCTAGAGCTGCCTTCCATCCTTGATGG